>JAGIQG010000009.1:13107436-14509936 GCA_024679065.1 Sphyrna mokarran
TTTGAGATACTAAGGGGTAATTTAGCATGGCCAGTACACCTAACCTGCGCATCTTTGCACTGCGGGAGGAAACCGGAACACCCGGAGGAAACTTGCACAGACACAGCGAGAACGTGCAAACTTTGCACACAATGGCACAGAAATAATGTTGAAACCAACATCTTTGGCTATGGTTAAGAGTTTACTGGATGTTCCACAGCCATGCCAAGTTTGCTAAATTGAAAGCAGTGACATTAAACAGGATGAATCAATAAGCTTATGTAAAGGAATGGTGGAGGGAGTTGCCGTGGTGATATGTTGGGTAGAGCTGGCACAGCTAAGATTAGTGTAGGTAGGTCATGATGATATTGATCACTAATTTGGATGCCCACCAAAAGGCACCAAACTTCCCAGGCCCTCTGATCCAAAACTGGTCCCACATGAATAAAATGCGAGGTACAGAAACAAGAAGATCGGAAAGTGCTGCTTATATATGCATCAACTAAAACCTATTAGGCTCAGAAAGCTTGTACTCTACCCAGGTGCTTGTGACTGAAGGGCCCTTTAATCATCATCAGATACAGACAACGACAGCTAAACTCTTCAAGGTCGTGATTAGAAAAAGACTATTGAACATATAAATCAAACGGGGGCAAAATGCTTCATGTGGCCAGAGGAGCAATTGATCAGAAACAAGAAGAAAGCCACCGCTGCCTCAGAATCACACACGATACAGCAGAATTCTGACTTGTCAGGAAATGTACCTTCCCATGTTCCAGATGTTGCTCAGTTTGCCTGAAGGGCTCCAGTACTTGGGTTACTTCAGGGTCCTCACTGCTCACAATACTTAAAGAGCCAAGGTTTTCCTATTCATTTTATGGGATGAGGGTGTTGCCGGCCAGGCCAGCATTTATTACCCTTCCCTAGTTGCCCTTGAGAAAGTGGTGGTGAGCTGCCTCTGGAATCGCTGCAGTCCATATGGTGTAGGTACATCCGCAGTGCTATTAGGCAGGAAACCCCAGTATTTTCACCTAACGACAGTGAACGAACAGCAATATATTTTCAATTCAGGATGGTGAGTGACTTGCAAGGGAGCCTCCAGATTGTGGTGTTCCCATTAATCTGTCATTCCAGTCCTAACACTATACAAAAGATCTCAAAAAGTAGTCAGCTGTGTGAGTTATAGAACAACTGGTTCATGGGTGGTGTGGTGACACAGTGGTTAACGCTGCTGTCTCACAGGGTCAGGGACTTGGTTTGATTCTGTCCTAGGGTGACTGTCTGTGCAGAGTCTGCATGTTCGTCCCGTGTCTGCATGGGTTCCCTCTAGATGCTCTGGTTTCCTCCCGCTGTCCAAAGATATGCAGGTTAGGTGGATTGGCCATGCTAAACTGCCCCTTAACTTAGAAATTTTCAAAGTTAAACTTAGTTAAATTAACTCAGTTAATTTTCACTGTATACTAATACATGGGGCAATAATAAATCAAATCAAAATATTAATGCAATAAGATGCTTAGAATTAGATTCATACCCTTTCCTCCATATCGGATTTTGAGCAAAAGAAATTACTTTTTTAAATGTTTCATGAAGCTGCACAATTAATACATTTTTTTTACTCATTTGTGGGACATGGGCATTGCTGGCTGGGCAAAGTTTTATTCCCCATTCCTAGTTGCCCTTTGCTGTGGGTGTGGAGTCACATGTAACTCCATACCCAGTCTGGAGCCTCAATCAGAAGCTTGTAGCAGGCTGGGCACCATGGCCTCTGCAAATCTCCAGCCACTGGATTTCCAGTATCATCAGCTCCACACCAATTTCTGGCACAGTGATGCATAAGTTATGTAAATGAATATTTACATGTAATTAGCAGGCCCGGGATTGAAGTCTCTAGTGGCCGGGTTGCTGGGGTTTGGATATTGGGAGATCGGGACTGCTGGCAAGAAGTGGGGGCAAGGTAGAAGTGGGCTCGAAGGGGTTTGGGGGGGGTGATTTAAGGCTGGCACAGACACATCAGGTGGCCAGTGTTCAGGTTGTGGGAGGGTGTGTTGCACGGTCAGCGATAAGGGGTCACAAAGCTGGCCAGCAATTGTGCCTGGGTGACTTGCAGTGCAGGACTACTGCGCATGCACCAAACTCAGTGCTGACAGAACAGTGCATGCACATGGATCAGTCAGTGCTGTGTTACCGGCTCTCTAACAGGAATAGGCGTCATCCACTGATCTTCATTGAGATTCACGCTAGTGCACTCTGCAGTGCACAGAGTGTGAGAAATTCATTTTGAAACTCCCGCCAAAAAAAAACCCAGCATGATTTGCTCCAGTTTTTACGCAATATTTTTTGGGGAGAGTCCCATCCATAGTATGACAGTCATAGCTAGGATGTAGAGAAAGATCAAATCAATATAAGGCAGGTCTGATGGCAGCAGAGAAGAAGCTGTTCTTGAGTCAGTTAATACTTGACCTCAGAATTTGTATCTTTTTCTCATGGAAGAGAGAATATCTCGGGTGCATGAAGTCTTTAATTCTGCTGGCTGCTTTGTTGAGGCAGTGGGAAGAGTCTGTGGATGGTTTGAGTGATGGATTCATGACCTTTTGTAGTTTCTTGCGGTCTTGTAGCAGGAACGGGAGTCATATCAAGCATGCTACAACCAGAGAGCTTGGTGAAACTCCAATCCAATGAAATGTAGAATGGGGAAGCTGACACGGAGAGAGTGGTTTCAGATCAGGTGAAACTTTGAGTAAGTGGATTAAAACAGTTTCACAAACTGTGCAGCAATGGGAATAATATCAGGCAGGAGGAAGTGATTGCACAGGCCTAGTATATTTGAATATACTAATATATGAACGAATAATAATCTTCCCAATTATCTGAAGATATAGCTCTCATAAATTTGCATGGTTTGATTTGATTTGATTTGATTTATTGTCACATGTATTAGCATACAGTGAAAAGTATTGCTTCTTGCACACTATACAGACAAAGCATGCCATACATAGGGAAGGAAAGGAGAGAGTGCAGAATGTAGTGTTTGAGTCATTGCTAGGGTGTGGAGAAAGATCAATTTAATGTATGATAAGTCTATTATTGTTTAAAGGAGTTAGAATAAAGTTTTGGAAGCATAGAACGAGAGTAAAAGGTAGAATTAGAAGGTATACTGGGCACAGCTTACAAGAAATCATCTCGCTCCAGCACCATCTTGAAGTTCATCTGTTGTTCAAGTCAATATGCAGTTTTTTTATTAGTAATTCTAATCATATCCAGGGGAAAATTAATAGGCACCTGGACAAAAGTGGGTTAATTAATGAAAGCCAGCATGGATTTCTTAAAGGAAAGTTGAGTTTGGACAGAGTTGGAATGGAGAATCTGTTCCCACTTCTGCAGGGTTTGAAAATGAGAGGGCACAGATTTAAAGCAACTGGCAAAAGCGATATGAGAAAGAAAATCTTCTTCACATAGTGAGTTGATCCAGAATTTTTTTATATTTGTGGGACATGGACATCCTGGCTGGTCAGCATTTATTGGCCATCTTTAGCTGTCCAAAGCAGTTGAGAGTCAATCACATTGCTGTGGCGCTGGAGTCACATGTAGACAGACCAGGTAAGGATGGATTTTCTTTCTTAAAGGACATTAGTGAACCAGATGGGCTTTTCTGACAATTGTTTAATGGTCATCAGCAGATTCTAATTTCCAGACTTTTTTTAATTGAATTCAAATTCCACCATCTGCTGTGATGGGATTCGAACCTGAGAATGCAAGAAGGAGGGACAAGTGTGGGATATCATACCAAAACAGAGGAGTGTTTTGATTGATATTCTAATTTTCTGGAATAGTAAGCAGTCTCACAACACCAGGTTAAAGTCCAACAAGTTTATTTGGAATCATGAGCTTTCAGACCGCTGTTCCTTCATATGGTGAGTGGAAAAGTAGGTCTCAGAAACAGGGCATATATAGATACAGAAACAATTATGAGTCTTTTCAGGTAATCAAATCTTTACAGGTCTAAACTGTGCGAGTGGAGAGAGGGACAATCAAGTGGAGAGACAGAAGGATAAAAGGGGGGTAAAAAAGGCATGAATGGTCTCAAGCCAGGACAGTTAATAGGATTTTGCAAGCCTAGGCCAAATGGTGGGGGCTACAGATAGTGTGACGTGATCCCAAGGTCTCAGTGAGGCTGTCCTCATGTGTGCGTAACTTGGCTATCAGTTTCTGCTCGGCAATTCTGTATTGACGTGCGTTTTGAAGGAGAACGCTTACCCAAGATCAGAGGCTGACTGCTCTTGATTGCTGAAGTGTTCCCTCAAAGGAAGGGAACACTTCTGCCTGGCGATTGTCGCGCAGTGTCTATTCACCTGTCGTCGTAGTCTCTGCATGATCTTGCTGATGCACTACTCCTTTGAGCATCCTTTCCTGCAGTGTATGAAGTAGACAACATCGGCCGAGTTGCAAGAGTATACGTCATGTACCTGGTGGGTGGTGTTCTGGAAGGTAGTTTGAGACAGGATTCCCACTGCCCCCAAAACAAACTGTGATTTATTTGAACTTGGAGCATTTTCCAGCTCTTTGGAAGCTGTGGCAATCTTTTCATGAACCATTCTGAGATGATGCCTTCCAACCTCACTGTGCCTCCAATCAGTTAATCTGTGCTGTTATATAAGCTCACATCAGTTCAATTAAAGTTGCTTTCAAAAAATGCTTCCAGACAGGCAGCAAAACACACAAATTGACTAGTGACACATCCATTCGATGCATCAATTCCTGAATGATTTTTTTTCCACACCACTCAATCTCAGTTCCACTTAGTTACTTAGGTTCCTGGTGTGGTCAGGTTTTTTTTTACACAATTACATCAAATTGTACAGGATTCACAGGATAAGCACATAATTCAGCCCGACTGTTCTGTGCCGCTGTCTCTACTTCATGTGAACTTTGTGAGATGAATCATTTTGGTAGGACAAACTTGAATGCAGATTATAGGATCAACGGCAGAGTTCTAAGGAATGTGGAGAAACAGAGAGAGCTTGGAATTCATATCCACAGATCTCTGAAGGTTGCCATTCAAGTGGATAGGGCCATGAAGAAGGCTTATAGTGTGTTAGTGTTTATTAACAGGGGGATTGAGTTTAAGAGCTGTGGGGTTATGCTGCAATTATATCAGACGTTGGTGAGACCACATTTGGAATATTGTGTTTAGTTCTGGTCACCTCATTATAAGAAGGATGTGGAAGCATTGGAGAGAGTGCAGAGGAGATTTACCAGGATGCTGCCTGGTTTGAAGGATAGGTCTTTGGGAAAAGGTTGAGGGAGCTGGGGCTTTTCTCTTTGGAGCGAAGAAGGATGAGGGGCGACTTAATAGAGGTTTATAAGATGATGAGAGGGATTGATAGAGTGGATGTGCAGAAACTATTTCCTTGGTTGGACATAGAGCTGTTACTAGGGGGCATAACTGTAAGATTTATGGTGGGACATATAGGAGGGATGTCCAAGGTAGATTCTTTACTCAGAGAATGGTTGGGGTGTGGAATAGACTGCCTGCTGTGATAGTGGAGTCGGACACTTTAGGATCTTTCAAGAGAGTTATTGGATAGGCACATGGAGCACTCCAGAATTACAGGGAGGGAATAACTTGATCTTGGGATTGGACATAACTCGGCACAATTGAGGGCTGTAGGGCCTGTACTGTGCTGTAGTGTTCTATGTTCCATGTTCTAACCAGGCGATGGAAGAGTGGTACTATCGCTAGGTTACCAATGTTAATGTTCTGGGGACCCAACGTCAAATACCACCACGGCAGATGTTAGAATGTGAATTCAATGAAAAAAAATCTGGAATTAAGAATCTACCGATGACAGTGAAACCATTGCCTATTGTTGGAAAAACTCAACTAGTTCGCTAATGTCCTTTAGGGGAGAAAATCTGCCATCCTTATCTGGAATGGCCTACATGTGACTCCAGAACCAAGCAGTGCGGTTGACTCTCTACTGCCCTCAGCAACTCATGATGGGCAATAAACACTGGCCAGCCCAGTTCCCATGAATGAATAAAAGAAATATTAAAAAGTTGCCCCAAAACATCTCACCCTGTCAACACATCCTTCTATTCCAACTGAGCTATTCACCACAACTACTGTTTTTTTTGTTTTATTCACTCAGGGGATGTGGGCATCACTGACTGGATCAGCATTTAGTGACCATCCTTAATTACTTTTGAACTGGTGTTTTGTTTGGCCATTTCAGAGGGCATTTGTCTGGAGTCACACACATAGGCCAGGCCCAGTAAAGGTGGCAGATTTCCTTCCCTAAAAGTGAACCAGATGGGTTTTTACAGTAATTGACAATGGGTTCATGGTCATCAGTAGACTTTTAATTCCAGATTTTTAAAACTGAATTAAAATTGTGTATGTGAGTGTGTGTGAGTGAGTGTGTGTGCGTGTGTGTATGCCTATTGCTGGACTAGAAATGCAGAGACCTAGGATAATGTGCGTGGATCCTGGGTTCTACCCTGGGTTCAAATTCCATTGTAGTCAATGGTGAATTTGAATTCATCTATAAAAAAACATGTCGAATTAGATGTCTAATGGTGGCCATGAACCTGTTATCAATTACCATAAAACCCTATCTAGTTCATCTTGGCAGCACGGTGGCACAGTGGTTAGCACTGCTGCCTCACAGTGCCAGGGACCTGAGTTCGATTCCTGGGTTGGATCACTGTCAGTGCGGAGACTGCATGTTCTCCCTGTGTCTACGTGTGTTCCCTTTGGTTGCTCCGGTTTCCTCTCACAGCCCAGAAGACAATGCTGGTTGGGTGCTAAATTCTCCCTCAGTGTACCCGAACAGATGCTGGGGGGTGGCGACTGGGGGATTTTCAATGTAACTCCATTGTAGTTTTAATCTAAGTCCACTTTGTGACACTAATATATAAATTAGGGAAGGAAATCTATTATTCTTCCCTGATCTGGCCTACATGCAATTCCAGATCCACAGCAAGTTAACTTCTAAATACCTTCACGAATAATCAACAGATGCTGGTCCAAGTGAAGGGGCAGAGCTCCGAAAGCTTGTGATCCCAAATAAACCTGTTGAACTTTAACCTGGTGTCGTGAGACTTCTTACTGTGCCCACCAATTTGTATTGGGCTTCACTGGAACATTGCAACAGGCCAAGGATAGGGCATGTGAGCAGGAGCATAAGACGGTGGATTGAAATGGCAAGTGACCAGAAGGGAGGAGGGGTCATGTGGTTGACTTTGAATGACCCTCTGAAGGATAATTTGGGATGCGCAGTAAGCGCTGGCTTAGGCAAGCTGCACCCACAACCCGTAAATTAACTTTAAATAAATGTTTGCGGACTGAGCAGAGGAACTGGCATGTTCTTGATCAGTGCAGCTCAGCAAATTATCGCCTCAGCCAACGGAATCATCAGTGGAGTTGGGCTATTCAGCATATTTTCTTTTTAAAGAGATCATAATTATACTCTTCAGAATAATGTTCTTGCTGGTTGGCAGTAACAAATAATTTGATCTATTAAAAAGTCCCGCTTGCTTCGGCAAAGTGAGCCCATCTTACGAGGGGCAATAAATACTGGGGACGAAAATCTAATTAGTTGTCAGGGTTGCTCTGAAGAACATCTCTGGAGTGGAGATAACCGCACTTTCTAGGAATCTCTGACATATTATGACAAAGGGCGTATTATGGACTTTAATGTGTCTGAAGTCACAAATTACTTATCCAATTATTAGTTCTCAGAGGAGGGATACAGGAACAAATCTGAAAACAGCAAGAATGAGAAAGTAGGTACTTTATTTACTGGATAAATCTGGTGAAGTAATACATCAGTGAACTCTAAACTCTGTAAACTGGTCTTCCATCCTTTTCCCCCAGTTCCCCTACTGCCTGAATTCCACTGAAAATACGTATTCAGTGCTGACCCATAGGCACACAGCAGGCCTTTCTTATCTCTTTCAAAAAGGCCTTTGTTCACCAGGGGCCATATACAAACCATCTGGGTTGAGTGAGGCCCATGAGACATTTTGTTGGCCATAGCCCATGCTCAGGGTCGCCACATTCCGCTAATCACCCATCACACATAATGTTTTCCATACCGATTTTACCGAAGCGATTTGCATGTAAAGCGAAGTGAGGTGTGTGCTGATCGCTCGCAATGCTGACTGTGAGAGCCCCATGTTCCCTCTGCGTCCAAAGTGTAAATATTTATTTTGGTCTCACCATTTGAAGTTGATGGGAGTTCTACTAATAGAACATAGAACATAGAACATAGAACAATACAGCACAGAACAGGCCCTTCGGCCTTCGATGTTGTGCCGACCAAAATAAAAAGCAATGCCCCTCCAAACTAAACCATTCCCTTCTCTTCCATATACTTATCAATTAACCTCTTAAACGCCACCAAACTTGGCGCATCTACAACAGCTGCAGGCAGGGCATTCCACTCCCTAATCACTCTTTGAGTAAAGAACCTACCTCTGATATCCGTCCTATAACTCATACCCCTTAATTTAAAGCTGTGTCCCCTCGTGCTAGCAATGTATAATGTTGAATGTATTCAAGAGGCGACTGGATATAGCACCTGGGGCAAATGGGATCGAAGGTCCCAAAGGAATGGGGAGAAAGCAGGATTAGGTTATTGAGTTGGGTGATCAGCCATGATTGCAATGAATGGCAGAGCAGGTTCGAAGGGACAAAGGGTGTCCCCCTGCTCCTATATTCTATGTTTCTATAGAATTATATTAATATAGGAGAGACGATGGCCTACTAGTAGTGTCCTAGGCTATTAACCCAGAAATTCAGCTGATGTTCTGGGTTCGAATCTTGCCACAGCAGGTGGTGGAATTTGAATCCAATAAAAAATATCTGGAATTAACAATCTTCTGATGAAACCATTGTCAGAAAACCCCATCTGGGTCACCAATGTCCTTCAAGGAAGGAAATCTGCTGTCCTTACCTGGTTTGGTCTACAGGTGACTTCAGAACCACAGCAATGTGGTCGACTCTCAACTTGGGCAACTGGGCATGGCCAGCGACACCCATGTCCCACAAATAAATTTTTAAAAAGTCAATGATTAAGCATTTTCTATAACATGAAGGCTTCCCACTAATCCTTGCTAATTGGTATGCTTTTATTTTACTTTTATTTATCCTTGACTTCCCTCATCAGCCATGGATTCTTGTTCCCTCCTTAGCTTGTTTCCTCCTCCTTGGGATGAATTTCTGTTGCTGTTCCACTGTCTTCCCCGCTAGGCTCCCTTTCCAATCAACTCTGGCCAGTTCCTCCCTCATGTCTTTGTAGTTACCTTTATTTAATTGTAATATTGTTACATCTGACTTCAGCCTCTCCCTCTCAAACTGCAGGGTAAATTCTATCATATTGTGGTCACTGCTCCCTAAGGGTTCTCTCACCTTAAGTCCCTTAATCAAGTCTGCCTCATTACACATCACCAAATCCAGAATTGCCTGTTTCCTAATAGGCTCTGTCACAAGCTGCTCCAAAAGACTATCTCTTCGACATTCCACAAATTCCTTTTTTGGGATTCACTACCTACCTAATCTTTCCAGTCCACCTGCATATTGAAATCCCCCATAACTATTGCAATATTGTCATTTTATATGCCTTTTCTAACTCCTGATTTATTTTCTGCCCCACATTCTGATTACTGCTAGGGGGACTATGTAACTCCCAACAAGGTCTTTTTATCGTTGTGATTCCTCAGAGATTCTATGCTTTCTGATCTTATTTCATGCTTGCCATTGATTTAACTTTATTCCTTCCTAACAATGTAACTTTTGCCCTTTGTCTATCTGCCTGTCCTTCCAATAGGACATCTATCCTTGGATATGAAGATCCCAGCCCTGATCCCCTTTCAGCCACATCTCACAACATCGTACTGGCCAATTTCAATGTGCGCATTTACCTTGTTCCGTGTGCTGAATACATTTAGGTACAACACTCTCAGTCCTGCATTGACCGCCTCCCTTCTCACACTTTTTTACTCTGCATGAGGTTAGATTCCTGTCACCTTCTATACTCTCTGCTCTATTATGTGGGCTAGAAACATTACTAACCTTTCCTGAGCCCTCAGCTCTGTGAACCTGCAACCTCTCCTTTAACTTTGATTTTCTAATTCTCCATAAGCTAGTCAGTGGGGGCCATTACAGCTAAGCCCAATCCTGATCCACCTTAACTTCCGTACACTAATTCTCCAGGTCATTTTACGTCTGCTTACATTTCTACAGATTGAGTCAATAGAGATCTAAAGCACAGTAAAAGGCCCTTTGGCCCATCATATCTGCGCTGGTCAAAAACAAACCACATAACTATTCTAATCCCATTTTCCAGCACTTGGCCCATAGCCTTGTATGCCTTGGCATCGCAAATGCACATCTAAACACTTCTTAATTCTTATGAGGATCTCTGCCCTCACTGCTCTTTCCAGACTCCCGCCATCCTGTGGGTAAAAAGATTTTGATTATTATTGTCATCTATATTAACATGCAGTGAAAAGTATTGTTTCTTGCACGCTATACAGACAAAGCATACCATTCATAGAGAGGGAAATGAGAGAATGCAGTATGTAATGTTAAAGTCGTAGCTAGGGAGTAGAGCAAGATCAGTGTAATGCAAGGTAGGTCCATTCAAAAATCTGACAGCAGAGGGGAAAGAGCAATTCTTGAGTCAGTTGGTACGTGACCTCAGACTTTTGTATTGTTTTCCTGAAGGAAGAAGGTGAAAGAAAGAATATCCATACTTTCCCTCTGAACCTCCTTCCCCTTACCTTAAATTTATCCACACTGTTCATTGATATAAAGAACAAAGAAAAATATAGCACAAGAACAGGTCCTTTGGCCTTCCAAACCTGAGCAGATCAGGATACCCTAAATAAAAAAATCCCTTACTCAGTCTGTATCCCGCTACTTCCCCCTGATTCACGTAAACATAAGGTGCCTCTTAAATGTTGTTAATGTGCCTGCTTCCACCACCTCTTCTGGAAGTGCCTTCCAGGCACTTCTTTGCATGAAAAACTTCCCTTAAACTATCCTCCCTTCACCTTGAACTTGTGCCCCCTTGTAATTTACACTTCCATCTTGAGAAAAACCCTCCACCCTGTGTATGTCTCTCATAATTTGGTAGATCTCTATCAGATCTCCCCTCAGCCTCGATCTTTGCAGTGAAAACAATCCCAATTTATTCAATTGCTCCTCATGGCCAATACCCTTGAGACCAGGCAATATCCTAGTGAACCTACTTTGCTCTCTCTCCAAAGCTTCGATGTCCTTTTGGTAGTGTGGTGAACAGAACTGCACGCAATACTCCAAATGCAGCCTAACCAAGGTTTTATAAAGCTGCAACCTGATTTCCCAAATCTTACCATACCATGGGACATCGGTAAGGAGAGAAAAGAGGTGATATTTCATATCCAGATGACTCTTTGTCAAAAGTGCCTTGTCAAATCATTTGGACTTGAAACGTAAGCTCTTTTGTCTCCTCACAGATGCTGCCAGACCTGCTGAGATTTTCCAGCATTTTCTCTTTTGGTTTCAGATTCCAGCATCTGCAGTGATTTGCTTTCAATCACTCTCACCCCAGGGCCATTCTTGTCCTTATCCACAACTACACAAAATCTTATGGAATTAACATCACTGAGCCCAAAATGCTCCACTGCTGAAATATTGATCACCTGGCCTGGCTCATTCCTCAATATCAAATCTAGTATTGGTTGGATTGTCAACATACTGTATCAAAAAGCCCTCCTGGATACATCTAACAAATTGCTTTCTATCCTAGCCCCCGGCTGTGAGGGATTCCCAGTCAATATGGGGGAAGCTAAAATCACCCATCACAACTTTTCTAACACCTTTTCAGTATCTGACTACACAGATGCTTCTCGGGCTGTTGTGAGGTCTATAGTATATTCCCAACATTGTGGTTTCATCCTTCCTATTCCTGAACTCCACTCATAATGCCTCACTACAAGATCCCTCCAATGTCTCTTTCCTCAATGCATCTGTGATCTGTTCCTTAATTGGCAGTGCAACTCCTCCAACCCTTTTGATGGGGTGGCACAGTGGTTAGCACTGCTGCCTCACAATGCCAGTGACCTGGGTTCAATTCCTGGCTTGGACACTGTTTATGCAGCGTTTACACATTCTCCCCATGTCTGAGTGGATTTCCTCTGGATGCTCTGGTTTTCTCCCACACTCCAAAGGTTAGGTGTTCTGGCCATGCTGAATTCTCCCTCAGTGTACTGGAATGTGGTGACTGGGGGATTTTCAACAGTAACTTCATTGCAGTGTTAATGTAAGCATACTTGTGACACTAATAACTAAACTTTAAAAAAGTTTTTACTTGAAAAATTCCCCTTCTATTGTTCTAAAACAGCGATATCTTGAAATGTTAAGCTGTCCCTCCTTTAACCATGTCTCCGTAATTGCAATTACATCATAGTTCCACTCCACCATGATCCCTCCACCAAGGGGCTATCTATCTACATCCCTCATACTTTTATACATCCCAATCATGTTGCGCCTCAGTCTCCTCTGCTCCAAGAAAACCAACTCCAGTCTATCCAATCTCTCCTCATAACTAAAACTCCCCAGCCCTGGTAAATCTTTACATCCTTTCCTGTGTGCTATCTCATCCCAACTAGAACACGGATTCAAGAACAGCACACTGCGTTATAGGCTCCATCTAAATGCAGTCATTCATTGGTCTTGTACCTGTAACAGGAGTCATTGCACAGTGGTCAGGAGCTGAAATTATGGCCGATTTTTGATTTAACCCAAGTGTGTTGAAATAAATTGTAAGATTTTGCTGCCACTCCAGCAAAGATTTCCCAAGTCAATCTTGTCAGTATGGTTCACTATCACACAAGATTGCACTTTGAATCACCGAACCATTAGTGTAGCAAAATTATAGTTGCACATTTAGCAGTGACTATGCTTTCAAAACACTTTGTTGCTTGTAAAAAAAAGCTTGACACACTTGAGTTCCCAATAAGTTCAAATTATTTCCTTCAGACCCTCCAATGCAGAACTGAGGAAGTGCTGCACTGTCTCAGAGACTGCCTTCTGAATAAGGTGTTAAACCGAATCTTCTCTGCCCTCTTTGGTGGTCTTGAAATATTCCATGGCACTGTGTTAAAGTTCTCCGCATCAGTTAAAGGCGAGCTCTCTGCTGTGTCCTGTTCAATATTTATCCCTCAATCAACATCGCTAAAACAGATGATCAGATCACTATCGTATTGCTGTTTGCAGGAGTGTGCCATGAGTAAACTGATGGCCACATTTCTGACACTCATTGAATCAAAGAATGGAATTCCTGCAGTGCAGAAGGAGGCCATGCGATCTATCAAGCCTGCACTGATAACAATCCCATCCTGGCCCTATCCCTGTAACCCCTATATCTTTACCCTGCCGATTCCCATGACACTAAAGGGCATGTTAGCATGGCCAATACAACTTTGGAGTGTGGGAGGAAACCAGAGTACCTGGATGAAACCCATGCAGACATGGAGGGAAAGTGCACAGACAGTGACCTGGAGCTGGAATTGAACCCAGATCTCTGGCACTGTGAGGCAACAAAGTTAACCACTGTCTCACCATGCTACCCTGACATTACAACAAGTGACTATACTTTAAAAGTGCCTAATTGGTGGTAAAATGTGTGAAGATGGACAGAGTTTGTTAAAGGTGCTGTAGAAATGCCAATCTCTCTTCACATTTAATCCTGAATGTTGACAACCAATCATTTTTTGCAGATGTTACAATATTAGGTAGAACCATGAGTGCATAAGAATGCATGAGCCTATTATATAAAGACAATCAGGTTTATATGCAAAGTTGGAATGCACCACATTTCCTGTAAGTTAATCTCTTTCAAATGCTAAATTGTAACAAGCTTGATGTGCGCACATAACAACTGTTAAAAAGATCATTGTTCCTTCCTGCTTTTGATGTGAGAGGTGCCACTGTTTCTAATGACTTCTGTTAAACAGATACTTCCATTGATCCCAGTACACCTGCCATCCGCTTGCTAGCCTGTAGTGAATGTTGCTCGCTAGCATTTCCCCTGTGTAGTGATCTCCGCTAACTATCCCTTTCCCCCAGCACACTGACTTACAGATCTCTCCATTATCAATCCCTCCGTGCTTTCTCTCCAGTCTTGCCTCCAGCATCATGTCCATTTTTCCAACCACTCTTCTTCTGAATCTGTGTCCTCTGCCCGATATTTTCCCTTCAGCGTGTCAGGGCAGCAGGGTGGCACAATGGTTAACACTGCTACCTCATAACGCCAGGGACTCGGAGTCAACTCCTAGCTGGGGAATCTGTGCGCCATCTGCACGTTCTCCCCATGTCTGCATGGGTTTTCTCCGGGTGCTCCGGTTTGCTCCTGTGTTGGTTAGGTGCATTGGCCATGCAAAATTCTCTCTCAGTGTATCTGAAGAGGTACCGGAGTATGGCAACTAGGAGATTTTCACAGTAACTTCATTGCAGTGTTAATGTAAGCTTACTTGTGACACTAATAAACTATAAATAACTGTTCCCCTCTCTTTTTCTGGTAACAATGAGTCTTCCACAGAGGCTGAGATGGAAGTAATACCAGTAACCTTCTAATCATAGAATCATAGAACCTTACAGTGCAGAAAGAGGCTCTTTGGCCCATTGGGTCTGCACTGATCACAATCCCACCAAGGCCCTACCCCCATATCCCTATATATTTTACCCATTAATCCCTCTAATCTATGCATCTAGGACAGTAAGGGGCAATTTTAACATGGCCAATCAACCTAACCCGCACATCTTTGGGCTGTGGGAGAAAACCGGAGCACCGGGAGAAAACCCATGCAGACACGAGGAGAATGTGCAAACTCCACAGTGACCCGAACCGGGAATCGAACCCAGGTCCTTGGAGATGTGAAGCGGTAGTGCTAACCACTGTGCTAATCACTGTGCTATTGTGCATGACCATTTGGCCTTTCCTCAGATGGTAACGTTGGATAGCTTTGGCTGAACCTGACTTCTCCCGACTTCCACAGGTCCAGTGGTAGTGCTGACCTCTGAACTGTAGCGAGAAGATCTATTTACAGGTCTGGCTGTGAAATTGCGAGGTTAGAAATGGTTCTGTAACCCAAAACTGTAACCATTTTAAGAGGAGAAAAATGAAGTGAGGATTGAGTGCTGCAAGGAATTAAACACCAATTTCTCACCATCACACCTTGCCAATGGGATGAAAATCTCCAGTTGTTTGCTGGTAGCAAGAGTCATCCATAAATCCAATCGGTGAGTGGGAACGGATGGGAAATCACATTGCAAAGAAGGGAATCAGGATATTGAATCTGATCATCAACCATGAACAAAATGAATGCAAAGTCGGCTCAAAGCGCCAAATGTCCTACTCCTGCTTCTAGTTTCTATGTTTCTATTTTTCTATTGGGGCACTGGGAAGCCTCCAATCTGCTCAGACCTTGGACAGGAAGGGTAAGTGTGGGCACTTCCCTCAAGGGCCCTCTTTTCATATTTGGTGCCCCACCAACCCATGATCCTTTCCCTCCCATGATCTTTCAAATTGAGACCCCCGCTTCCCTCACCCACCCCAGCCCTGGGTCTCCCCTCTCCGCTGAGAGCCCCCCATCCATGCCTTGTTCTGGAGGATTACGTGGCTGTAGGATGGCAGTGAATGGAGGGGTGAATTCCACACGGATTACAGAGGTGGCTGAGTGAGAAACACTGCCATCCGAAAAAAAAAACCCTGCCCAAAAGTCGGCCTTTGCCTCCAGTAGAGAAACATTTAGATTTATCAAAACACACCAATAATTCTTCATTTGAAATGGAGGCCAGGATTTTTCAGATGATGGGGGTTTCCCTTCACGCCACTTGAAGAGTGAGTGAGTGGGGTACACAACCTCACCGACACTGCAAATAATTCAATACTCTTAATTGGCCTCAAGCACAAATTCCACTCCTCACTGGAGAGTAAATCTGACAGCTCTAAAACCATTCTACACTCCAACCAGTGTTAATTGGCACAAGGTAGGACTGTCACCTCTCACGGGGGATTAAGTCCCACTTTATACCCCAGCCTGAATGCCCCTGTTATGTGTGTAGGGCATAGCCCCTTTAAGAGGATGGGCCAGGTGACCCGGGGCAAGGAGTGACCTGTCCGTGAAACTGTCCCTACAGCCACATGAGGACTGGAGCGTGAGGAGTTCGGTTCTTCCCTATTGCTCCTATGGCCTGTCTTTCTCTGTGATTTTTTTGGAGATATTTCTGCAGTAGTCTCAGACTTAGCAGCCCCGCTTGTGATGTGAAAGGGGATGTTGGGGGCAGAGAATAAAATTCTAGCCAATCTTCTTTAATGTGCTGATGATTTTCCTTCAAAGCTGCACACAGCAGTGTCCTGGAGGTTGATCTATGATTCCTGGAGACTCCAGGCCAAATCTAGATTGGCAATCATAAGACCATAAGACATAGGAGCAGAATTAGACCACTCGGCCCATTGAGTCTGCTCCGCCATTCAATTGTGGCTGATATTTTTCTCATCCCCATTCTCTTGCCTTTTCTCCATAACCCCAATCCCCTTATTAATTGAGAACCTATCTATCTCTGTCTTAAAGACACTGAACGATCTGGCCTCCACAGCCTTCTGCGGCAAAGAGTTCAAACAGATTCACCACTCTCTGGATGAAGAAATTCCTCCTTAACTCTGTTTTAAAGGATTGTCCCTCTAATCTGAGGTTGTACCCTCTGATTCCAATTTTTCCTACTAGTGGAAATATCCTCTCCATGTCCACTCTATCCAGTCTTCACAGTATCCCGTAAGCTTCAATAAGATCCCTTGTCATCCTTCTAAGCTCCAACAAGTACAAACCCAGAGGCCTCAACCATTCTTCATACAGCAAGCTGGTGTTGGACTAGGGCAGTAGACACAGTAAGAAGTGTCACAAATTAAAGTCCATCAGTAACTCACCTGACAAAGTGCCTCAAAAGCTTGTGATTCCAAATAAACCTGTTGGACTTTAACCTGGTGTGAGACCTCCGATTAAGTTGTGAGGAGATGGGAGGAAGCAAACAACCACATGCTTCATAGAATTACAGTGCAGAAGGAGGCCAACCAGCCCATCAAGTCTGCACTATCTCTCTGATAAGAGTTTCTTACCCAAGCACCCCTCCAGCCCCCCACATCCCCACAACCCCAACATTTACCATAGCTGATCTATCTAACTTATATATCTTGGGAAACTAGGGGCAATTTAACACGACTAATTCACTTAACCTGCACATCTTAGGGAGGAAACCGGAGCACCCAAAGGAAACCCAGGTAGTCACAGGGAGAACATGCAAGCTGCACACAGATAATGGCACGAGGCAGGAATTGAATTCGGGTCCCTGGCACTGTGGCGCAGCAGTGTTAACCAATGTGCACTGTGTTGACCACTGGGAAATATGGTATCAAAGTAGTAAAAATTTACAAACTCCACTCCCCCACCTAATTTAACAGGGTAAATAAGGAGATATTGCTTCCACTAGCAGAAGACTTAGTAATCAGAGGATATGGATTGAGGGTAATTGATAAAACAAAATGGAGAGGAGAACTGAGGAGAATGGTTTTTTTACTCAATGGCGTGTTATGATCTAGAATTCACTGCCTGAAAGGGTGATGGAAACAGATTCAATAGTAACTTACAAAGTTAAGGAGACACAATAACACTGTTGTTAGCATTGCTGCCTCAGAGCGCCAGGGACCCGGGTTCGATTCCAGGCTTGGGTCACTGCCTGTGCACAGTCTGCACATTATCCCTGTGTCTGAGTGGGTTTCCTCCAGGTGCTCCAGTTTCCCCACACAGTCCAAAAGACATGCTGGTTAGGTGCTTTGGCCATGCTAAATTATCTCTCAGGCACCGGACTGCGTCAACTACGGGATTTTCACAGTAACTACATTACAGTGTAACTGTAAGCCTACTTGTGACATGAATAAATAAACTAAATAAGGGGATTTGGATTTATAATATAAAAGGAAAGATGTGCGGAAGGAAGAGGAGGAAACTGGAATTAGTTGGATAAGCCTTTCAAAGAGCCAGAACTGGTAGGATGGGGTCTAATGTCCTTTCTCTGAATACTGAATGAGGTGATAATTGACTTACTTCATTTCCCATCTTTCCTGAGGACAGAGGCTGTAATTCTCTGAACTCTCCCACATCTGGGATTTTCCACTCCCGCTGCTGTGAGCAATGATTTGGCTGAGCACCAAATTCTCTGTTCTCGCTGGAACGTTGGCCTAACCGGAGAATTCCAGTCATAGGACGGGATTTTCGAATCCTGCTATGCCGTGGGACACTGAGGTTCACATCTGAAGTCAACCGAACTTTTGCTGTTCTGTCAAATTTCCCAGCCATTGAGTTAGTGTTGGTGTGATGTTCCTCAGGAAGCCCTCACCTCTATGTACCTCACAGAGCTGTCCCATGTCTACAGGCCAGCACAGACGGTCAACCATTGCACTTTGGAAGGAGGAATGGAGACATAGACTATTTTCTAAATGGGAAAATGCTGAGTAAATTAGAAACACAAAGGGACTTGGGAATCATTATTCAAGATCCTCTTAAGATTAGTGTGTAGGTTCAGTCAGCAGTTAGGAAGGCAAATGCAGTGTTAGTATTCATGTTGAGAGGGCTAGAAGACAAGAGCAGGGGTGTACTTCTAAGGCTGTCTAAAGCTCTGGTCGGATCTCATTTAGAGTATTGTGAGCAGTGAGTAGTTTTGTGTCCCACATCTAAAGAAGGATAGAACGTAGAGCATAGAACAATACAGCACAGTACAGACCCTTCGGCCCTCGATGTTATGCCAAGCTTTATCTGAAACCAGGATCAAGCTATCCCACTTCCTATCAGGGTGTGCTGGCCTTGGAAAGGGTATAGAGGAAGTTCACAAGAATGATCCTTGGAATTAGGAGATTGTCGGATGAGGAACGGTTGAGGATTCGAGATCATGGAATTTAGGAGGATGAGGGGGGATCTCATTGAAACTTACAGGATACTGCAAGGTCTGGATAGAATTGACATGGAGAGGATGTTTCCACTAGATGGAAAATCTAGAACCAAAGGCACAACCTCAGGCTAAAGGACGATTGTTTAGAGCAGGGATCAGAGGAATTTCTTCAGTCAGAATGTGGCGAAGCTGTGGACATCTTTGCCGCAGAAGGCAGTGGAGGCCAGGTCATTGGGTGTCTTTGAGACAGAGATAGATTCTTGATTAATAAGGGGGTCAGGAGTTATGGGGAAAAGGCAGGAGAATGGGGATAAGAAAAGTACCAGCCAGGACTGAATGGGGGAGCAGATTCGATGGGCCAAGTGGCCTAATTCTGCTCTTATGTCTTATAATCTTATTCCGTTTCGACCATGGCTGCGTCACAGGGAGGATCTGGGTGGCACACCTTCGGGCGGGTGGCAATGGTGAAGACACAGAATGGCTAGGGGAGCCAAAGGCGGTGGAAGAAATTTCTGGTTGAGGAAAAGTGATGTCCTCAAAATAGAGAGTGCTGTGCCTGAGAACAAATTCAGAAAAGGCAAATAGCAATCACTGCCACACTTCTTCTCCTTGCTAACCGTTGGTGATAAACAAAAAGGAAAACCGAGGGTCACAATTTCAAATCTAGAAGAAAGATGATTTGACTGGAGTGAGAAATTTGGGCGAGAAAGGAGAGTTGGAGTGACAGGCCCATAATAGCAATCTGCTCAATCTGGAAACAATTCAAACCTATGATTGGAGGGTCATCATTTTATTTGTGCTGTAAAAACATAACTTGAATCATCTGCAAACACAATAAAAGAATATGAAGGACTTATAACAACACAATATCGCTAAAGGGCCATTAAAGTGCTTAACTGCATGCAGTGGAAATGGGAACAGATTGCAGGAACTAATTGTTTGCCCTGCAGAGTTATAAACTAACCAACCTGATAAGATCATCTAATACGAATAGGATTTAAATGGTAACTAAAAGCGGATGTGTAACTCTACATTGCTTTGTCCACTCCTTAAGCCAAAGTCACTATAAAATAAGGAAGGCATTTAATATGCGGCACAGTGGTACAGCGGTTAGCAGGTTCAATTCCAGCCTCGCATGATTGTCTGTAAAGTTTGCATATTCTCCCCATGTCTGCATTGTTTCTTCTGGGTGCTTCAGTTCCCTCCAAAGATGTGCGGGGTGGGTGGATTGGCCATGCAAAATTGCCCCTTAGTGTCAGGGGGTCTGGCAGGGTAAATATGTGGGGTTATAGGGATAGTGTCTGGATGGGATTGTGGCCAGTGCAGATTCGATGGGCCAAACGGCCTCCTTTTGCATAGTATGATTGTGTATAGTTTTGGTCCCCTTACTTGAGGGAGTATATAGTTGCATTAGAGGCGGTTCGGAAGAGGGTCACAAGCTCGATTCCAGAGATGAGGGGTTTGTTTTACAAAGAGAGATTGGGCAGTTTCGGCCTATACTCCCTGAAGTTTAGAAGAATGAGGTATATAAGATCATCAAGTGATTGACAAAGTAGGCATGGAGGGGATGTTTCCCCTTGGAAGCAATCTAGAGCAATAGTTTTAGAATAAGGGGTCGTAGATTTGAAGCAGAGATGAGGAGTGGCTGGATATTTAATCAAATGGAAAGGTGGCGGGTAAGGCCCTAACAATTTCCTGCTTCCAGCCTGATTAAGTCCATGGTCGAAAGGTCTGTGGTTGGCCTTCCCGTCCTGCCACCAATTGAGGCCCTTAAGCGGACAATTAATTCCTATTGAAGGGCCTCATCCTCCATTGTGCTGGTATTAACCCAGTGACAGGTGGAGGAGAGGGGCATATGGGGTGGTGGGCCACACCGTGAAGAGAGCATGGCAAGCGTAGGGTTGCTAAAGGGCTCCTGGCAGGAGTGTAGATGGATCTTTCATTTTAAGGCACTCAGCATCCGATTGAGACATTCTGCACTAGGAAGGGGTTTGCTGAGTGCTAGCCCCCACCCTTCCTGCTGTCCCACACATTTCCAAGCAAACCTCCATCCATCAACACTCACCTGTGGCCTGGCATCCAGCAATGATTCAGCCCAGAGGGTGGCACAGTGGCTCAGTGGTTAGCACTGTTGCCTCACAGTGCCAGAAGCTTGGGTTCAATTCCTAACTTGTGTGTGACTGTGTGGAATTTGCACGTTCTCCCCATGTGTGCATGGGTTTCCTCTGGATGCTCCTGTTTCCTCCCAGAGCCTGAAAGACATGCGGGTTAAGTGCTTTGGCCACACTAAATTGTTCCTTAGTGTCCCAAGATGGGTATAATCGGGCGTTAGTGGGGTAAATATGTGGGGATAGGGATATAGGACCTGGGTAAGGTACTCTGTCAGAGAGGCAGTGCAGACTTACATAGAACATAGAACAATACAGCACAAACAGACCCTTTGGCCCACGAGTTGCACCGATCACATCTACCAATCCACAGACTATCTATAACCCCCATCCTATTCTTTTCCATATACTCATCCAGAAGTCTCTTAAAAGACCCCAGTGAGTTTGCCTCAACAACCTTCAACGGCAGTCGGTTCCATTCATTCACCGCCCTCTGAGTGAAAAACCTACCCCTGACATCTCCTTTGTATTTGCTTCCCTGCACCTTAAATCTGTGTCCACTCGTATTGACCATTTCAGTTCGGGGAAATAGTCTCTGAGAGTCCACCCTATCTATCCCTCTCAACATTTTATAAACCTCTATCAGGTCGCCTCTCAACCTATGTCTCTCCAGTGAGAAGAGTCCCAGCTCCCTCAACCTATCTTCATAAGGCCTGCCTCCCAATCCAGGCAGCATCCTTGTAAATCTCCTCTGAACCCTCTCAATAGCCTCTACATCCTTCCTATAATGAGGCGACCAGAACTGCACACAATACTCCAACTGGGGTATTTGATCGGATTTTGGCCTCTTTCTGCACTGTAGGGATTCTCTGATTCTACAAAACTGAATCTTGGGTGAGTGGTGTACATACTGCAGTCACCACATCTCCAAAGGAGCTACCGACCTTGATAAGTAGGACCTCCAAAACTCTTGATTTCAGGGAGTTCACTGCTGTCCAGTTTAGTGCGAGATTGGCAGGTTTTCCCAAAAAAGAGGTGGTTCTCCTATCACCTCCATGACCGCTAACTCTGATTTTCCCCCTCTCCCCAGATGCTACCTGAGCTTCTGAATATTGCCAGCACTTCATATTTCCAGCATCTGAGGCACTTTTGCTTTCCCTGTTTGAAGGTCGCAGCATGTGCTGGCTCACAGTGGCCACTCTTTCAGGCAGCCAATCACAAGGTTAATTGTTCAAATCAAATTTTAGCAGAAGATTCTTTTGTCCTCATTAAAATCCAAGTTTAATCAAAGAACAAAGAAAAGTACAGCGCAGGAATGGGCCCTTCGGCCCTCTGAGCCTGTGCAGGTTATGATATCCTAACTAAGCTAAAAGAAAATCTTCTGTCCTTACTCGCCCTGTAACCCTATATTTCTTCCCTATTCATGTACCCATCCAGATGCCTCTTAAATGCTGCTAATGTTTCTGCTTCCATTACCTCCTCCAGCAGTACGTTCTAGGTTCCCACCACTCTCTGCATAAAAGATTTTCCTCGTACATCTCTCTTAAACAAATTGAAATCTGCCCTTGTTTCGAATTAGTGCCCATTTACCCCGTAAGGGCTGATCAGGGATATAAAACTGCCTTGAATTGTTGAGTGAAAACAGGGAATAGACTTGAAGCCTCGCCTTTTATTTATTAGAACATAGAACACAGAACATTACAATGCAGTACAGGCCCTCAATGTTGTGCCGAACAGTGTGAAACCAATCTAAAGCCCATCTAACCTACACTATTCCAATATCATCCATATGTTTATCCAATGACCATTTAAATGCTCTTAATGTTGGTGAGTCCACTACTGTTGCAGGCAGGGCATTCCGTACTTCTACCCCTCTCTGAGTAGATAACCTACCTCTGACATCTGTCCCATATCTATCACCCCTCAATTTAAAGCTATATCCCCTTGTGCTAGCCATCTCCGTCTGAGGAAAAAGGCTCCCACTGTCCACCCTATCTAATCATCTTTTATGCTTTTATTAAATCACCTCTTCATCTTCCTCTCTCTAACAAAAACAGCCTCAAGTCCCTCATAAGACCTGCTTTTAGTGTCACAAGCAGGCTTACATTAACACTGCAATGAAATTATTGTGAAAATCCCCTAGTCGCCACACTCTAGCTCAGGTACACTGAGGGAGAATTTAACGTGACCAACGTACCCTAACCAGCACGTCTTTCGGACTGGGGAGGGGGAAACCGCAGCACCCAGAGGAAACCTGCGCAGATGTGAGGAGAGTGTGCAGACTCTGCACAGACAGTGACCAAGTCGGGAGTTGAAACTGGGTCCCTGGCACTGTGAGGCAGCAGTGCTAACCACTGTGCCACCATGTTGCCCATGCTTCCTGGATCTCTTTGTGTGCTGGCTTCAACAGAAGAGCAAATTAAGTTTCAAGTGAATTTTCGAATTATGATCAGCTGTTCCGCATTGATCGCCAAGGCAAATTCATAAGCCAAAGAGAAAAATAATGTCCAAGTTTCATTTCACTGCACCTGACGATTAGCTATTTGAAAACTTTCCTTGACGGGGTAAATATGTCCGTGAAAGATTAATTGCCCGTGTGGAAATTGTGGGAACAATGGAGTTACAGAACCAAACCGAAACAAGCTGGCTGTTAATATATACATTACCTTAATGAACTAAAATTTCACAAGTTGAATAAACCATCTCCAGTTTTTTCAAGCAGTAATAGGGTGTATGAATGTCCCCTGACGTTGCTGCTATTTCAGGAATGTTAATAGCCACTGGACTAAATTATTCTCGTGTTTAAAAGAGTTGTGTTACTGACATTTTGTTTTATCAAAGTATGCAATTAGACTTCAGCCTTAATATCTCTGAGGCTGTCACATTTCCTGAACTCTGTGGCATCGCTTGCCAATCGCAATCAGAAATCGCTCTGTCCCTTCAGCTTAATGAAAAATAAGTACTTGGCCATAAACTTGTAGTCATCCTGTATCCAATCACATTGTCTTGAGTAATTAAAATGATTAGCTTAATTAGCTTAATTAACTAAATTTGACTACAGGACATGGCCATATGGTGAATCAAAACAAAGATGGGAGCTAATTAAACTTAAAATAATGCAGGTTTTAATTAACTCAACCCCTAGGCATCAACATTTTCAAATTTATCCAAGCTGATAATTAAAAAGTCCTCTTGCCCAAGCAACATTCTTCTCTGAGCTAATTAAATCTGGAAATGAATTAGCAACATGAAGCTCCAAATATTAATTCCTGCTCGAAGATGACTTCACTTCCTAATGAAATTAATTAGCTGCAGTGGACCTTCAATCAGATGCCAAACACTGTCCATGAACATAGACCTCATGTAATCGAGAACCATGCTACAAGCCCTGGGGCAGGAATTTACAACAGCAATGAACAGTCTTCAGCTATGTGCCTCCCTTAATAACCGAATGAACATGTAGCCCTGTGTTTGCCAGCAGCGCCTTCTCTCTCTCTTTCCCTCTCCCCCTCTCTCTCTCTCTCTTTTATTTAATGTTACTGGTTTATCAATGTGACTAGTTAAACATTCTTTTGCTTAATGCTACTTGTTAGCTTTTAATGATAAAGTTGGCTGGCGGCGATGGCATTCTGGGGGAAGAAGGAGATTTCGAGGGAGGACCGAGGTGCGGGAGCTGTTCCGCATGCAACTCTTCGAACTTCACACACACACACGGTGACCTTATTCTGACCAAATCGCTGGGCTTACCTGTTGCTGCTTAACCCAGTGATTGAAAAGTCAATTACGCAAATCCTATTAAGCGCTCCATAAAAACACTGACCTCGAAGGGGCAGGAGATCACAGTCTTGTCTCAAAGCACTCCAAAGATGTGCGGGTTAGGTGGATTGGCTATGCTAGATTGACCTTTAGTGGCAGGGGGTTAACCGGGTGAATAAGCAGGGTTATGGGGATAGGGCCTGGGAGGGATAGAGCACAAACTCGATGGGCCAAATGACTTCCTTCTGCACTGTAGGGGTTTTATGATTCACACTTTCGAGACAGAGCAGGTTGGACTGTCTTGGCCTACCCTCCCCCACCGGGGCAATATAGGCCTTTGGCTTCTTGTCTTATTTTCAGTATTTCTCTTAGCAGCTTTGAGCATGTGGGTGCCTGCACAACCTTCTCCTTAAAATCAAAAATGCTTCTAATTGTGATCTTTGAATGCAGTTTCAATTATTTAAACATTATCCCATCGTTGGTGGCCAAGCCTTTTCATTGCCCAGGTCTTAATTTCTGGAACTCCTTCTTTGTCCTCCTTTGAGACAGTTCTTTAACCCCCCTCCCTCCCCAACATTACTATAAAATCCCTACACTGCAGAACAGGCCATTCAACCCATCTGTGCTGACTTTCCCAGTATCTTAACCAGGCCCAGCTCCACACCCTATCCCCACACCCCCATGCTTAACCTCGCTGATCCCCCTAATCTAGTTACCTTTGGACAGTAAGGATCAATTTAGCACGGACAATCCCACCTAACCTGCACGTCTTTTGGACCGTGGGAGGAAACCGGAGCACCTGGAGGAAACCCATGCAGACACGGGGAGAACATGCACACTCCACGCAGACAGTGACCCAAGGCTGGAATTGAAACTGGGTCCCTGGTGCTGTGTACTAACCACTGTGCCACCGTACTGCTCTTTGCGTCCCAGCCCTTAGTCACTTGCTTTAACACCCCTGGGAACTTGAACGTCACCCTTGTGACATGTTATTATGCTAAAAGAACTATGTAAGTGTAAATCGTAGGATCAATACAGTGCAGAAGGAGGCCATTTGGCCCATCGAGTCTGCACTGACCACAATCTCACCCAGGTCCTACCTCCATGCATTTACCCTAGCTAGTCTCCCTGACATGAAGGGTCAATTTAGCGTGGCTAACCTTTTCATCTTTGGACTGTGAGAGGAAACTGGAGCACCCCGGAGGAAACACATGCAGACACGGGGAGAATGTGCAAGCTCCACGACGACCCAAGCCAGGAATTGGACCCAGGTCCCTAGGACTATAAGGTGGCAGTGTTACCGTGCCGATCTTAAATGGTGTTCAGCACTATATTACTGCCATTCCTTTTGAACTGGCTCTTCCTGTTGGGCTGGCCTGAGTGCACCTGGGAAGTTTCCCTCAGGTTACTGTAGATGCCTATGTGAAAGCCGCACCTACTAGAATCACTGCTTAAAATATGCAGAGCTTCGAGCCTCCCTCCCTCCTCCTCTGCCTCCCTCCCCAGCCCTCAGCAGTTTTCTGACAGTTGTTTTGAGTGCAGTTTGAGAATGATTCAGCAGCCTTTGCAGGTTCGCAGCAGAAGTGTGAGCTCTGGCACAGAGTGTTGGCAGCAATTCAATTGTGGTGGAGAAACGGAGAGAGAGGGGAGTGCATCACAGCTGAGCCTTTATATCCTTATTCAATCCATAAGCACGCACCTTTTAGCAGGTGCCACTGGATAGTGAGCAAAAATGGCTGACTTCTGAGCTCGGAGGGATAGGGAGGAGGGCTCGGAAATTATTTATTAGCATTGACAGATTATTGAGAGATTATTTTGAGGTGAGAATATTAAGGGTTAGGGTAAAAAAGCGGGTAGATAGAGGTAAATACAGATCAGCCATGATGGAATTGAATGGTAGAACAAACTCAAAGGGCTGAACGGCTAAAGTTATTCCCATGTTCTGACTGATTCAGGGTCTGGATTTTTCTCTGCTGCTCAGAAACACGTGTTATCCCAGGAACTGATTACATTCTCATAGGACTGATAAATTTCCGGTGTGAACCACCAGTTCCGCACGTCGCTCCAAAGCTTCCAAGCCTCCTGGACAGTTTGCATCCATCCATCAATCTGTTCGTCCAAATGAATTGCTCTCCACAAAATCGGCCGAGCTTTCAACTCACAAACATGATTCTTTATCAATTTCAGCTGCGTTTGAGAGACAGTTTGGGATGGGGCTTAGGTTTGAAAGGGTGATAGGGTGTTTGAACAGTGGGTGGGGGTGGGGGTGTGTGTGTGTGTGCATGTGTGCATGTGTGTGCGTGTGTGTGTGTGTGTGTGTGTGTGTGTGCGTGTGTGTGCATGTATGTGTATGTGCTGTGTGTGTGTCTGTGTGTGTATGTGTGTGTGTGTGTGGGGCCTGTGGAGTGGTTGGGTATGTGAGCTGTATGCACTGTGTGTGCGTGTCTGTGTGTGTGTGTTTGCTGTGTGCATGTGTGTGCGTGTGTGTGTGTATGCATGTATATGTATGTGCTGTGTGCGTGTGTGTGTGTGTGTGGGGTAGCTGGAGGGGGTTTGGTGGAGGAGTTGGGGAGGGGCAGTTGGGTGTGGGGGCTGGAGGGTGTAGGTGAGTTGAGGGAGGGGTGGATGGGTTTATGGGCTACACGGGGAGTGGAGAAATGTTGGGGGAGGAGGGTTGAGTGAGTGGACTGCAGGGGGTGATGGAGGGGTGGTTAGGATGTGGGCTGCAGGGCTTAGATGGGGGTGGGGGGAGGAGAAATTGGGGATGTGGTTGCGGGGTGGAGGGGTGAGGGGTAGTAGGATCTGGGCTGCGGGGGTTGGGATGGGGAGGGGTAGTCCGGTGTGTGGGCTGTGGTAGGGTGGAAGGAGGGGGGTGTTGGGTGTGTGGGCTGTGAGTGGATGGGGGAGGGGGCGGATGGGTATGTGGGCTGCGGGGGTGTTATTTCAAATTACAACCAGCGTTTTAAATGTTGCACAAAAGGAGGTCAATCTTACACTTTCTCTGCATTTTACAAATAAAAACCACACTACCAGAAGGATGTGGAAGCTTTGGTGTGAGTGCAAAGAACGGTCACCAGGATGTTGCCTGGTCTCGAGAGTGTTGACTATGAGCAGAGGTTGAATAAACTAGGATTGCTTTCACTAGAAAGACGGAGGCGGAGGGGAGAGCCAATAGAGGTCTACAAAACTATGAGAGGCACAGACAGGGTGGATTGTTGGAGGCTTTTTCTCCAGAATGGAAGTGTCAATTACAAGGGGGTTCAAGGTGAGCGGGGGAAAGTTTAAGGGAGCTTTGCGAGGGATATTTTTCATATAGAGAGTGGTGGGTGCCTGGAACTTGCTGCAGAAGAGGTAGTGGAAGCAGGTACATTAGCAACATTTAAGAGACATCTGAATGGTATATAATAGGGAAGGAATAGAAGGATACAGACCTAGCGAGGGAAGAGGTTTTTTTTTAGTTTAGTTATGGCGTCATGATGGCCACAGGCTTGGAGGGCCAAAGGGCCTGTTCCTGTGCTGTATTCTCTTTGATCCTCATTGAGGTGAGCTTCATATTTGCCATTTCTTAGAATGGCTTTTTACTGCGTTGGCGCACATATAATTCTCTAAATTTGCACCCTTTTATTGTGGAGTCCATGAGATGTAGACAAAAGTCATAGGTAGAAGAAGGATTGGAATGAGGCAATCACTGAGCGTTAAAATGGGCGGTGCGGGCGTGTTGGGCCGAAGGGCCTGTTTCCTGTGCTTTGTTCTTTGTTCTTTGATGCGAGTCACTTGACAAATTGAAAAGTTTTCTTGATTGTAGATCCTTAAACCAATGGGGCCCAATGTGCATGAAGAGCAGACTCAGATAACATTGTCCTGAGGAAGAGTATTGTGTGGCTTCAGGGCTTTCTTTGTTATCCAATTGTTTACTTATAGGTGAACCCATTTTTAAATTTGCATGCCTCCTAGTGAGATTGGGAGACTTCTTGGGGAATAATTGGTCAAAATGGACGCAGCATTTGGCACAGTCTAAACTCCGTAAGACCACAAGATATAGAAGCAGAATTATGCCTTTCAGCCCATCGAGTCTGCTCCACCATTCAATAATCATATTTGATAAGTTTCTCAATTCCATTCTCCCACCTTTTTCCCGTCACCTTTGATCCCTGTACCAATCAAGAACCTATCTATCTCTTTCTTAAATGCACTCAGTGACCTGACCTCTGCAGCCTTCTGTGGCAATAACTTCTGTAGATGCAATAAAAAATATCTAGAATTAAGAATCTACTGATGATCCATGAAACCATTATCTATTGTTGGAAAAATCCATCTGGTTCACTAATGTCCTTTAGGGAAGGGAATCTGCCGTCCTTACCTGGTCTGGCCTACATGTGGCTCCAGACTCACAGCAATGTGGTTGACTCTCACCCACCATCTGAACAAGGGCAGTTAGAGATGGGTAATAAATCCTGACCAGCTAACAAAGCCCATGTCCCACAAATGAATAATAATAAAAAAAAATCACCACCCTCTGGCTGAAGAAATTCCTCCTTATTTCAATTCTAAAGAGTCATCCTTTTTCTCTGAGGCTGTGCCCTCTATATTGGAATTCAGAAGAATGAGGGGAGATCTTATAGAAATATATAAAATTATGAAATGAATAGATAAGATAGAAGCAGGGAGGTTGTTTCCATTGGCAGGTAGAACGAGAACTAAGGGACATGGCCTCAAAATAAGGGGGAGCAGGTTTAGGATTGAGTTGAGGAGGAATTTCTTCACCCAAAAGGGTTGTGAATCTGTGGAATTTTCTGCCCAGTGAAGCAGTTGAGGTTCCTCATTGAATGTTTTTAAGGCAAGAATAGATAAATTATTAAACAGTAAAGGAATTAAGGGTTATGGCGAGTGGGCAGGTAAGTGAAGTTGCGTTCACAAAAAGATCAGCCATGATCTTATTGAATGGCGGAGCAGGCTCGAGGGCCCAGATGGCCAATCCTATTCTTAGTTCTTACATATTACGTTTTGCAGCGGAAACCCCAGGCTCATATGCCTCTGATGCGAACCCACTGAGTCTTGAGGGAGAAACCATGGTGCATTTACACATAGGGATTTGTATAATGAGAGTGGGGAATTTAGAACATGATCCTCACTGAGGTAGCACGTTGGATGCCCTGGTCAAAATATAAAACTCCCTCTTGGCTTCCCACCGGTTGGGGAAGCACTTCTCTGAGAGTCTGCACGTCTGACTGTAAATACCACACAAATTTCATTCAGTTCCCATAGGTTCCACAAGAACCCTATTAATTTAATAGATCCATTTAAAATCCTTATAAGTGGGTTCCTTTCACTTCAAGAAAAAAAAATGAATTTACCAGCGTTCTAATTAAGAATCATGCAAGCATTTGGTACAAAGTCCTTATTATGTGCAAGTTTTACATTTGAAGTAGCAGCGAAGGTTAACTGAAGTGGACCAATTACTGAAATATATGAGATGGCCAAATGTATCTGACCGACTGCAGCGCGATTCATTATGAAGGAACTGGTGGCTCCTCTTCCTGCAGCCTCCAACCCAGTAAAGCTTGATTCCTCGCCGACGTGGGGTTGTCCCTGTTTGCCCGTCTGAGAGATCCTTCAGTGGCTTCTTGTGCAAGCATTCGGAGGCTCCGAAGCAGGAAATGAAATAATCCAGCACTTGTGCAGACATGAAAGTGTCCATCTGGCAGGCAGGGTGAGCCGGCTTTGTAAGCACAGCCTGCCTTTTGTCCTTGCGGTGCAGAGGAAAAGCAAACAGTTCCAGGGCTGAATGTAGTTTCTTTTCTCCCCCGTTTTGTGTGGAGTGTTGGCACAGGGCTGGCAGTCGCCTATATTCGCCGATACTTAACATGTTTGTACAATGTTCCTTTGTCAGCTGATATGTGCTTTTGAGATATTATTAACTTAAGTTTCTTTTTACAAAGTACTGCCGCGTCTATTTTTACAGAAAGTGCTATCACAAGGGTTCAGACTCAGCAACGTGTAGCCCACAGACCCACAGAGTTCCAGAGTTCAAACATGCTAATGGTACATTTTTGGCAGCAAGGAAATAATTAACTGTGTGGAGGTGTGTGTTGTGCAACTTAACCAGGCCTTAAATGACAGGAAGCTCAGTTTAAGAGTTCTCTCAATTCCCCTCCTTTGTGCATTCTTGCCCTTTAGCATCCCCACCTTGTCAATGACAGTTAACCTGCGAATATAGAATGCAAGCAAGCTTGGGCAAGTTCTCCTTTTTCTCATAAAGGTTCTTGCCCAAGCTGTCTCACAATAATAGCTCATTTTATTTTAACCCCCGGTGATTTTTGAAAAGAATTTTAAAACGTGTCTTTCCTCAGAAGGGATGGCCGTCAGTTTGTGTGCAATTACTTGTTGGGGGCTGCCTTTAATCCGAATGTGGGTTGCAGTTGAGCTTTCTCTAAATCAGACCCTCCCTTCCCACAAACCATCCCCCCTCCCCCCACTGTCAGCGCCTACCCCCGCTATGCAGCCAGAGTGCCAGCAAGGAGGGAAGGTTACCCATTCCAGGAGCTAAATGAGTCACCTAGAGTCAGTCTGTTTTGCTTTGCCACCAGGAGTGAGGGGATGAGTGGGGGCGGGGGAGTGGTTTATCTTTGAGTCTTGGCCTGGCCTGTGCCATTCTGCTCATATACACAGCTCCAGGCCCAGACCCTTGCTCAGCCTGCTTGCTTCTTGCTTGCCTGCCTCCATTCTGCTCGCTGCAGCTGCTGTTGGGTTCTGACCAGGTAGCCACAGGAGGTTTCTGCCTCTGTCGCGTCTCTCCAAGCTTCTTCCCCTGATGGAGAATGAGGACATTTTGGCTTTTTGGTACTTGCTGGTGCAGCAGTAGATGAGAGTCCTGGAAGAAAACACACACGTGCCTTCATTTAATATAATCGGGGAACTCAAATTAAACAATAGCGAGCATGCATTGTTAATTTGCTAGTGTCACAAGTAGGCTTACATTAGCCCTGCAATGAAATCATTGTGAAAATCCCCCAGTCACCATACTCCGGCACCTGTTCCGGCACAGGGAGAGAGAAGTTAACATGGCCAAATTAGCACATCTTTCAGACTTTGGGAGGAAACTGGAGCACCCGGAAGAAACATGGGGAGACTGTGCAGACTCCATGCAGACAGTGACCCAAGGCCAGGAATCGAACTTGGGTCCCTTGCTCTATGGAGCACCCAGTGCTAACTACTGCGCCATCATGCCACAGATTGTGACGTATTGCCCAATGATAAGAAAAGATGTATTCTGCAAAATTAAGTCCTACCATAAGAATTAGCGAATGTTAATTTAGTGATGTTTTAATAAGTGCTGGATGGTTGAGAGAAATCTGTGGTAATTTTGGTTGCTGCATGCTTTGTTCTGTTGTGTCACTGCATTGTGCACTGACTCTCTGCATTGCTTACTGCTCACAACAAAAGAACAACTATAATAACTTGTATTTAAATGGCATCTTTGACGTAGTTAAATATTGTAAGAAATCTCACAACACCGGGTTAAAGTCCAACAGGTTTTTTTCTTCTTACTGTGTTTACCCCAGTCCAACACTGGCATCTCCACACCATAGTTAAACATCCCCAGGACCCTCACAGGTGTGTTATCGGACAAGACATTTTATACTTGGCCACATAAGGAGACATTAGGACAGATAATCACAATCGTGGAATATGGGCTTCTCTGGCTAGGCCAGCGGTTAATGGCCATTCCTAGTTGCCCTTGAAAACATGATAATGAGCTGCCTTCTTGAATTGCTGCTGTCTACGTACTGTGGATTGATTCCGGGGAGATCCTGGATTCCAAGATTTTTACCCAGCGACTGCGAAGAAACAGCGACATATTTCCAAGTAAGATGGTGAGTAGCTTGCAGGGGAATTTGCAGATGGTAGTGTTCCCAGTATCTGCTGCCCTTGTCCTTCTAGATGGAAGTGGTCGTGGGTTCAGAAAGCGCTGTCTAATTGAGTGAATTTATGCAGCGCATTTTGTAGATAGTACACACTGCAGTCGGTGGCGGAGGGAATGGATGTTTGTGGATTGTGGTGCCAATCAAGCGGGCTGCTTTGTCCTGGATGGTGTCAAGCTTCATGATCCAGGATTTAGGATATAAGGTGCATCTTAAAGGCGGAGGGTGGGATGAAGAAGCAGAGAGGCTTAGGAAGAAAATTCCAGATCGTGGAAGCTAGGCAGCTAAAGGCATAGCTGCCAACTGGTATTGCAAAGGAAATCAAGGAAGCTCGCAAGCTTAGACTTGGAATTGGAGTAGCATTGCCTGTTTCACTGTAGGAATGGCCTGCATCAGTATCAAAATACAACCACATTACACGACACAGGGAGAATGTGCAAACTCCACACAGTCACCAAAGGCTGGAGTTGAATTTAAGTCCCTGGTGTTGTGAGGCACAAGTGCTAACCACTGTGCCAACATGCCACCTGTTAGCTCATCCAAAAGTTCTGTTCCCTGTGCCTTCCATTCAATATATTCTCTGACCTACAGTGGCTTCCAGTTACAACCCATTACACAAACCAAATACACCAGTCTTGTGCGTTTGTCACCATCAGTAACAAAATCCAGTGTGGGAATTTAGCAAAAAAACCTCTTCACCAGGAAAATGGTTAGAAGGAGGAACTCCCAACTACAGGGAAGCAACTGAAGCAAATTGCGCAAATTGTGTAACAATACTCTTCACTGTATATTAATACATGTGATAATAATAAATCAAATCAAATCAAAAATGCACTTAAAGGCAAGCTCGATAAAAGAAATTGACAGATATGTTCATGGGATCGTAGAATCCCTACAGTGCAGAAGAAGATGATTCAGCCCATCAAGCGCGCGCTGACAACAATCCCAGCCAGGACCTATCCCCGTAACCTCACGCATTTACTTTGCTCATTGCCCTGACACTAAGTGGCAATTTAGCACAGCCAATCCGCCTGACCCACGTATCTTTGGATGTTAACAGTGTTCAATACAGAAGAGCGAGTGGAGACTCAGGTGGAGCATAATCAGATGAATAGGCCTGATGGGCTGAATGGTCTGTTCCTGTGGTGTAAATGTTATTAAAAGAGGAGGAAGAGGCAGGCATGTAATGGAGTTCCAGAGTATCGGACTTCGGCCTCCAATGAAGGGGGCGATGGAAATGGAGGCTGAGCAAGGGAGCGGAATTGAAGGAACACAGATATCTTACAGATTTTTGGAGCTGGAGAGGGAAACACAAATGAGCTGGGACAAAGTCATGAATGGAAGGATGAGAATTTTTAAAATTCAAAACTTTCCTTAGCAGGAGCCAAAGTAGGCCAGCGAACACTGGGCATGGGGACAAGAGCTTTTGGATGATCTAACGGGTGGCACGGTGGCACAATAGTTAGCATTTCTGCTTCCTAGCACCAAAGACTCAGGTTCAATTCTGGCCTTTGGTCACTGTCTGTGTGGAGTTTGCATAATCTCCTTGTGCCTGAGTGGGTTTCTTCTGGGTGCTCTGGTTTCCTCTCACTGTCCAAAGGTGTGCAGATTGGGAGGATTGGTCATGTTAAAATTGTCCCAAGATGTGTAGGTCAGAGGGATTAGCCATGGTAAATTTGTGGATAGGACAGGGAGGCGGGCTCTTGGGTAAGATGCTCTGTTGGAGAGTCAGTTCAGACTTGATGGGCTGAATGGGCTCCTGCACTGCAGGAATTCTATGATTCTAAGAGAGAATGACCTTATCAGGAAGATGGCACCTAAAACACTGTAGCATTCCCTCAGTATTACTGCTAGAAATCGTAGTAGAGGCAGGTACAATTTTGTCTTTTATAAAGCATTTGGGCAGGTACATAGATAAGATGGGTATAGAGGAATATGGGCCAAATGCAGGCATTTGGGACCAGATAAGTGGTTAAAACAAAGGACAGCATGGACAAGTTGGGCCGAAGGGCCTGTTTACAGAGGCTGTAAACCTCTGTAACTCTATGACTAGTTATTTTCCATTGAAGTGAAGCCATTCCACACTTACTGCTCAGTTCCTCTATATCTGTGAGAAAAATGGTCTTGGAAACAGTTCCCTCTTCTCAGAGACTAACTGTCTCCAAATAGACTAATTAAAGAAAATACATTGTTCATCTGGTCAGCAGGATGTTCCCATTTGTAGCCTATCTTAATGTTATCATTCAGCCTTGCTTTCTGTTCCTCAGAAGAGGAGAGGTTTACAGAGGGATTGGTATCTTCTGAGCTTGTGGTAGCTGCATTCGGGGATTCCGGGTTTGGAAATTCTTGGTGTGGTGAGAAGAGCCTTTGTGATACTCCGTTAGTGCACTGCTGCTCTGCCTGAAAAGTCTGCCCTTTTCGAAGTATCATCATAGATTATTTTTCTATTCTATCTTGCCAAGCTCTATATCATGGCTGGTTAGCAAGATGGACTTAAACCCTGATCCCTGTCCGTTCTGAATTTCACTGTGCAATTGGATACCAGAAAATATGTAAAATGGCAGGAAAATCACTCTCCCTCTGATCTTTCCTACAATCCTTAAAAAGCAATTAATTTCAGACGGTGACATAGTAAAGTACCAATAATACGACTATACAATGAAATTCTGTGTTCTGACATTATTATGCACTGTCTCAATTCTAAAATAGGCTACCATATGTGTTTGAATGTTGCGGATTCTGAGACTAATAAGACAGAAGATCCTAAGGTATAGGAGCAGAATTCAGCCTTTCAGTCCATCGAATCTGTCTGCTCTGCCATTCAATCATGGCTGATAAATTTCTCAACTCAATTCTCTCACCTTTTCCCTGTACACTTCGATCTCCTTACCAGTTAAGAACCTATCTACCTCTGTCTCAAATATTCACCTGGATAATCTGTAGATCGGTGATCCTGGTCTTGATACTGGAGTTGTGCTTTTCCAGGAGCCTCCAGAAGTGGCTCTAGCAAACTATCTGGGATCAGAATGAGATTCTGATTTGCACCCAAAAGGCTCCCACCCACCTTAGAAAAGAAAACTGAAAGTCATTTACAAGTGCCCATGACAGTGGCACACTGATTAGTACTGCTACCTCACAACGCCAGGGGTTCAATTCCTGGCTTGGGTGACTGTGTGGAGTCTGCACGTACTCCCCATGTCTGCTTGGGTTTCCTCTGAGTGCTCCAGTTTCCTCCCACAGTCTGAAAGACGTGCTAGTTATGTACATTGGCCATGCTAAATTCTCCCTCAGTGTACCTGAACAGATGTCAGAGTGTGGCGACTCAGGGATTTTTGCAGTAACTTCATTGCAATGTTAATGTAAGCCCAATAAATAAAAATAAACTATCCCCATAATGGTTTGTATTTATCCTGTTAATTCCCCTGAACTAAGGGCAACTTAGCATGGCCAATCCACTAACCTGCACATTTTTGGACTTTTAAAATGACTTTGATTCCAGAGTGTACTCTCAGAGCTCTCCCACATCCTGTTCCAGCCCTTTCACTATGGACCAGGGGAGCATTCCTGGACTGACGATTCTATACTGAGTTTAACAGAGGTCAACGATGCTGGAACTCGCTGCCTCATTCCTTTACTGGTGACGTAAGTATCAGACCCTCATTCACACTGGTTGCGATATTTCAATCAGTGCTTGTCCTTTCTGGAATAAGGCTCTCGTTAATTCTGTCTGCTTCTGCTTCCTGCAATCCATTATAAACAGCTCAGGTGCTGGCTTTTGGGGATTCTTTCCAAATGCTTCTCCAAATATTCTACCCAAATGTCACTCAGCAAAGCATGGTGGGAGGTTAAATTTGTAAAGAGCATCTGCTGTTTTGGAGGTTAATCACTAATACAGATTCAGAAGCACATTATGATATTGTCCACAGCCTTCCCCAAACCTGCTCCTGAATTCTAGCCTATTCACAAACTCAAAATCCCCAGCTTCCTTTTTTCTATTTATTAGTGTCACAAATAGGCTTTTATTAACAGTACAATGAAGCTACTGTGAGAATCCCTCATTTGCCATACTTTGGTTCAGGTACACTGAGAGAGAATTTAGAATGTCCAAGGAGAGAATTTAGCATGTCCAAGGCAAAGCTACTGTGAGAATCCCTCATTTGCCATACTTTGGTTCGGGTACACTGAGAGAGAATTTAGCATGCCCAAGGCATCTAATCAGCACATCTTTTGGACTGTGGGAAGAAACCGGAGCAGCTGGAGGAAACCCACGCAGACACCGGAAGAATGTGCACACTCTGCGCAGGCAGCAACCCAAGCCAGAATTGAACCTGGGTCCCTGGTCTATGAGGCAGCTCTATTAACCACTGCACCATTGTGCCACCCTATTTTCTCTTGCAGCTTACCAATGCTATGCTTTGCTTGTTTACATATATGCACTATAATCCTAATTTAGACCTTATATGGGGTTATAATCAGGGAGAATTCAATATTTCTCTCCTCAATCCTCAACATGTTCACTGAAATCTTGCTCCCGTTTACACTGGGTGGATCTTATGGTCCAGCTGACAGTGTACGCCCACTGCCAGTTTCCCAGAGACAAGGGGTGCGTTTAATGGAAACCGTGTTGATAACAGTTGGATCATAGGTTCCCACAGCCAGTGAGTGGTTACTGTCTCCTGCTGCCGCCAAACTCGCCGCAGAGAGTGAGAAACATCCCACCCATTGTTTTATTTCTCTCATGTTACATTTTGGTTCCCATTCCCTGGGCAAGTTAACTCTCCCCAATAGCACTAGCAAACCGTCCCTGGAGAACATTCTGGTTAGGTATAATATGTCCAGCCTGTACGGGTCAAATCGTCCTCAGAACCGGTACTGATCTTCCGGGAATCTAAGATCCTCCCTCCCGTACATCCCTCCAGCCAAGTATCCGTCTGTTCTATCCTCCCTTCCCAAGCTTACTGACAGCCAGCAGTAGGAATGATCTGGAGGTTGCTGGATAGACTCCTTCCTAATTTGTTGCGTGCAGTAATATCTCACCTTCTTTAACTGTGTCATTGGTAATACATTATACAATATACAAAGTTAATTTATTTTATCAAGTGGACAACCTTGTGCTTTCAGATTAATTAATTGATCTAATTTAGGTTATATGCTGGTTTAATTAAATTTAAAATTTACCTGTAGATTTGTATGTAGTGACATCATTCTGCTATGATTTTTCCTCCCATTCGATTTACTGACTCACAGTTAGATTTGACTTTACTCACTACTGCCCACTGCCCTTTCTAACCACTGCCCTCTCTGCCCACTCCCCTCACTGACCACTGCCCTCTTTGCCCACTACCTTCTCTATCCACTCCCTTCTCTGACAATTCTCTCCCTGACCTCACTCCTCCCTGGCCACTCCCTTCCCTGACCTCACCCCACCCCCCCAACCACTCCCCTCCCTGACCACTCACTTCCCTGATCTCACCCTCCCTGACCACTTCCCTCTCTGACTATTCTGCTCTCTGACCACTGCCCTCTTTGACCACTGCCCTCTCTGCTCACTGTCCTCTCTACACATTGCCCTCTCTGACCACTGTCCTCTCTGCCCACAGCCCTCACTGATCACTGTCCTCTGCACTCACACACCACACCCCTTCCTGACCACTCCCCTCTCTGCCCACTGCCCTCCGAGCCCTCACTCTGATTGACCACTCTGCTCCTAGGCCTCAGCTTTTCTGACCACCCAGCCCTAAGGCTTCTTCTTGCCTGGCTTGCTTGCTGTACTGCTGGATTTGCAGGTAAGGGTGTGGAAGATACTTTTTCATCAACTAAGCGTTGTTGATGTCAGGGGCTTGATACTCTTGATGTTGTGATTGTTACTTAAAAACAAAATTGACACCATTCAACAGTGCTTGGGACATAGCTTCTCTCATTCTGCTCCTCCCCATTCCCCTGCCACTAAGTAGAGGGGGTACAGTGGAGTTTTCACCAGGATGTTGCCTGGGATGGAGCATTTGAGGTTTAAGAAGAGACTGGCTAGGCTTGGATTGTTTTCTCTAGAACAGAGAAAGCTGAGGGAGGAGATGGTTGGGATGTATAAGATTATGAGGAATATGGATAGTGTGAATAGTGAGCACCTGCTCCTTTTGGTTGAGGGGTCAATCACAAGGGGGTACAGTTTTAGGGGAAGGGGCAGGAGATTCAGAGGGGATTTGAGAAGAAAATATTCACTCAGGGGGTGATGGGAAAGCACTGCCTGGGAAGGTAATGGAGACCAGAAACCTTACAATGTTAAAAAATATTTGGATGAATACTTGAAACATCATAACATTCAAGAATATGGGACAAATGCAGGGATTAGTGTGACTTTAGTGGCGGTTACTATTGGTGCAAACTCAATGGGCCGAATGGCCTTCTCTGCACTGTATGACTGTACGAGGTGAGTTTTCCCATCCCCGCTCACCATCGGAGCAGGCGAGTGTGCCAGGGTCTGTTAACCTCGGGTGGGATTTTCTGGCTTGGGGCGAGTGCGGCTGGAAAATCCGGCCCAATTAGAGAAAGTCACGTGGCTCCTTCCGGCACCCAGCCAGTTAAAAGTACGGAAAAGGGGAATGAGATATCCAGAGGGTGATGAGTCATCAGCTTCACCCACGTACATTGCGGGGAAGGATTGCAAATTCACCTTCTACCAGGGTAACTGGAATAAAATAGGATTCATTCAGGAATATGACATCTTGGCACAGAAGTGCCTTTCTAAATTTGGGTTGAATTTGAATAAAATCCATCTGCATAATTCACGTGGTGTTATTTAAATCAAATTCAATCTAAATTAAACGAGTCCAAGCAAATAACATTAAGAAAATGAGCAGGGAATGAGTGCGGCAATTCGCTGTTTGTTAACCACTGGTTGAATGCACTGCGTTTATTGAATATTATTGTGAAATCACATTTTTTTTTAACAATAATTGGATGTTCGGCTCTTAAACTAAATTTTGCTGCGCTGCCCGTGAGCGCAACTGGCACGCACTCAAAGTGAAATGACCTTGAACTGAGTGAAGGATCGATCTCCCAAAACGTTCAAAGCCCTTTGCAAAATCCTGGCTCCTGAGCACCTGAACTGTACAAACCCGATGCAAACACTTTTGGAAGCAGAAACAAGAAGACAGATTACTGTCTGAGTGGCTGTAAATGGGGAGAGGGCAGTGGGCAGTGGGACCAGTCATTGATGGTAAGCATGCAAGAGCAGCAGGCAGTAAAGATGGCAAATGGCATGTTGGCCTTCATTGCAAGATGGTTCGAGTACAGGAGCAGGGATGTTATACAGGGCCTTGGTAAGGCCACACCTAGAATATTGTGTACAGTTTTGGTAACCTTTTCTGAGGGAGTGCAGCGAAGGTTTACCAGGCTGATTCCAGGGATGGCGGGACAGGGATGTATGAGGAGAGATCGACTAGGTTAGGATTGTTTTCGCTGGAGTTCAGATGAATGAGGTGGGATTTCACAGAGGCTTACAAAATTCTAACGGGACCAGACAGAATAGATGCAGGGAGGATATTCCCAATGGGATGGGGGAGTCCAGAATCAGGGGTCACAGTCTGAGGATTCAGGGTAGATCGTTTAGGACGGAGGTGCGGAGATATTTTTTCACCCAAAAAATGGTGAACCTGTGGAATTCATTATCACAGAAAGTAGTTGATGCCAAAACATTGAATGTATTCAAGAGGATATAGCACTTGGGGCAAATGGGATCAAAGCTTATGGAGAGAAAGCATGATTAGGCTATTGAACTGAATGATCAGCCATGATCGAGCTGAATATTGGAGCAGGCTCGAAGGGCCTTCTGCTCCTATCTTCTATGTTTCTGTGTTCTGAGTTAACTGAGCTCAGTCAGTCTGGGAGCAGAAGGGACAAAACTGGGTTCAGCACCTCTGAGCTGCAGTGTGAACCTGGATCTATGACCATGGAGACATAATGGTGGCAGATGAAGAAAAGGTTGGGCTTATCTTTGGTGTCTCCGCTCAACTGAATCAGTCACCGTTAGCTCTTCAATCTTGGAAAAAGATAAGTCCGAGATGGCACCGCTGCCAGTCATGGAGGAAGGGAATGTTTAAGCTGAAGGATGGAGTGAGAATCAAATGGGCTCCTTTGTCTTGGATGGTGTTGAGTTCCTTGAGAATGTTGGAGTTGTAGTTGGCCAGTGAAGATATTCCATCTCATTTGTACTTTGTAGATGGCAGAAAATCTTTAGAGAATTAAGAGGTGAGTTGCCTGCCACTGTATCCCCAACCTCTGACCTACACTTGTAGTCACTGTGGATTGATATGGTTCAGGTCAGAAACTCCAAAGTGTTGTGTGGAGTCCACCTGAATCATAAATTTTGCATCTTGAATTTGGCTAGGATAAGCATGCTGGATGTCACTTCAGGTATGACTCAAATGACCTGCTTAGGAGCTTTTGTCAAACAAAGTTTACTAAAGGATATAGTTAACATGTATAGTAAGAAAATTAGCAAGAACTTCTTTCAATTGCAAACAAAAAAGCAAAATGACCACTATAATGTATAACCCTTATCAATAACATCTAATATGTTCCAATCAAAACAGTCTAATTAGTGTCTCCTCATAAACCACCTCTCTCATCTCCGGAATCAACCTAGTGAATCTCCTCTGCACCCCCTCCAATGCCAGTATATTCCTTCTCAAATGAGCCCAAATCTGTACAAACTGTTTGAGTTTGCTTCACCCATTTACATCTTGTTGCAATAGAATGTTTCTTTTCTTCCACACCCATTCTATGGAATTCCACTCTGAAGCCAAGAAGTTTCCAGGTCCATTGTGATCTAGGTTCTGTATTTATTTGGATAGTAACACTCATTAATCCAGAGGCAATGTTTATTGCATTTTAATGTATTCTCAGTGAAACATCATTTGCTTTAACGTCATAGAAACCCCACAGTGCAGAAAGAAACCATTTGGTCCATCAAGTCTGCACCAACCACAATCCCACCCAGGCCCTACCCCCCATATCCCTATATATTACATCCACTAATCCTCTAATCTGCACATCTCAGGATACGAAGGGACAATTTTTAGCATGGCCAATCAACCTAACTCACACATTTTTGGACTGAGGGATGAAACTGGAGCACCTGGAGGAAACCCATGTAAACACGAGGAGAATATGCAAACTCCACACAGACAATGACCCAAGCCAGGAATCGAACCCAAATTCCTGGAGCTGTGAAGCAGCAGTGCTAACCACTATGCTATCGTGGTGCTCTGTCCAAGCAGGCAACTTCCATCTACATATAGTTCCATGTACATTGTTAAAAGAAAATGGTCACTTGACCTCTCAACTCCATTTGGGATCAAACCAGAATGTCCATTCTCCATGAAAGGAAAGTATATCTCTTTCATAACTCAATGAGTACAACTGTATGAATGTGACGGCAGCAAAACTCGGACATCAAGTTAGTTTCGGGCTGATAAGTGGCAAGTAGTACCAGTTTTACATCTAGGTGCTCCAATGTCCTCCCACAATTCAAGGATATGTAGGTTAGATTGATTGACCATGCTAAATTGACCCAACTGTCAGGGGGATTAGCAGGGTGAGTGAGGGGCACAGGAATAGGACCAGGGTGGGATTGTGATCAATCCAGGCTCGATGGGCCAAATGGCATCTTTCTGTACTGTAGTGATTCTATGGATTCAATGATTCTCAAAATGCTGAGCAATGACCATGTCTAACACGAGGGAATCTAACCATCTGCTCCAGACATTCAGTGGCATCATCATTACTAAATTTCGCACTATCAACATGCTTGGGATTACCGTTGACCCCAAATAGAACAGGACCAACACATAAATACAGAGGCTACATGAGTTGGCAAGTGCAGTTGAGGCTACCTCATTGAATGTTTTTAAAGCAAGAATAGATTAATTTTTGAACAGTAAAGGAATTAAGGGTTATGGTGAGCGGGAGGATAAGTGGAGCTGAGTCCACAAGAAGATCAACCATGATCTTATTGAATGTCAGAGCAGTCACAAGGGCTAGATGGTCTACTCCTGCTCCTAGTTCTTATGTTCAAAACAAAGCTGTGTGAGAATGCCCAAACTGTTAGAGACCATCTTTGTGGACAATGAAAATAAGTACCATGGTGGCAAAGCAGAAGTCAAGTTTTGATAAGGAACATTTATTCAGACATATTTTAAGACTGAAAGAGGGGCAGATCCAGACGCACAAAGGAAGGACCTTGGCCCAGACCCACATTAAACAGAGAACTGGGGCTAACCTTTATTGACCGACTTGAAGAACAAAGTCCAGTTTCCATTTCAGGGGTGTGACTGTGCTTTGACTGGAGTGAAGCCAGAAACTGCCAGGAATAATCAACTGCATATCTGTCACCAGGAATGTCCACCACCTTTTTCTTCAGTGAACCACAAGACTGTGGATGAAAGTTTCCTGTCCCACCTGCCATGGGAATCATGGAGGCACATCAGGCAAAAGCCTGTTGACCTCGAGTAGCGATGAGTGTGTTTGGAAAATCCTGCCCTGAATCTTGAAGGAATTAACGGTCACCATAAAATCTTGCACTCTTAAGATCCAAATACATGCTGCTGTTTTGTAATCATCTTTTCTTATGCCTGTGTATTTCTATGTGTGTGAATGGGTGCTGTTGCGAGTATATTCAGGTCTTCAGGATTAAACACTATCTTTTTTTTTGAAAACTGATGAGAAAACCTGCACTTTGTTCCTGAGAGTTACAACAATCAAGGGGTTAAAACACTTTTTCTCTTTAAAAACTTGGCACCACTGTGTTAGCGAGTGAGTTGGAGGTGAAGCAGGCCTTGCTGTTTTAATTTACAGATATCCTGACTGGAACTAAAGCCAAGTGAGTCTCCCGAGTACTGCAGGATTATTCCTTCAGCAAAATGCAGTCAGTGGAAGATGGTCAATGAACGCAAGTCAATCCCAGTTGCTTGTAGGGTGCGCAGACCTGACCGACAGCAGAATTATTTGATTTGATTTGATTCACTATTGTCACATGTATTGGGACACAGTGAAAAGTATTATTTCTTGCACGCGATACAAAGCATACCGTTCATAGCGAAGGAAAGGAGAGAGTGCAGAATATAGTGTTACAGTCAAAGCTAGGATGCAGAGAAAGATCAACTTAGTGTGAGATAGGTCCATTGAAAAGTCTGATGGAAGCAGGGAAGAAACTGTTCTCGAGTTGGTTGGTACGTGACTTTTGTACCTTTTCCCAGAGGGATTGTATCTGAAGTGTGTGGAGTCCTTGATTATGCTGGTTGCTTTCCCAAGGCAGCGGGAAATGTAGACAGTGGCAATGGATGGGAGACTGGTTTACGTGATGAAATGGGCTACATTCATGACCTTTTGTAGTTTCTTGTGGTCTTAGGCAGAGCAGGAGCCATACTAAGCTGTAATACAACCAGAAAGAATGCTTTCTTTGGTGTATCTGTAGGAGTTGGTGAGAGTTGTAGCTGACCTGTCAAATTTCCTTAGTCTTCTGAGTAAGTGGACTTCCTTAACTACAGTGTCAGCACGGAGGGACCAGAACGGGTTGTTGGTAGTCTGGACACCTAAAAACTTGAAACTCTCGACCTTTTCTACTTCATCCCCATTGATGTAGACTGGAGCATATTCTCCTTTATGCTTCCTGAAGTCAATAACTCTCCCCAAGGCCTTATGAGATGTTTGGCCCTCAGAAGGTGCTGTTCTTTGATGTTGGTTTTTAAAAGTAAAGCTTACACACCATAGAACATCTTGCAGAGTAAAATGGAGGTGCTGACTTCAACACATTAACTTGTACAATGCAAACTCGATGTGCTAAACCACAAGAGAGCACTTGACACTGATGAGTTATGAAGTCCCTCACATTCATTTAATAAAAGGTGGTTTAATGTGCAGGCTTTTCCGCACACTGCATTAATACATGACCAACACTAAATTCACAAGACACTTTCACCGTGGGGTTTTACAGCTTTGGTCACCCTGAAACCGTAAAATCCCATCCGAGGTCAATGGAATTTTCTGTGTTCCGCCCCTCACCTGCTCTAATTCCCGAGGTGGGCAGGACGGTAAAATTCCGGCCTTTTGGATACTATAACTATAATTTATGTTTTGGTTAGAATTTCTCCTGAAAGAAGCATTTGATTTTCAATCTAGGGTCCATGTAGCACAGAATGCCCTTCACATTTTTTAACTCATCAGTGTAACATTTCACTATCAGAAATACTGCAAGCATTTTTGACAATGTAAGCTTGTTAACTAAGCCTTCAAGAAAGTCTTCTGGAAGAGTGGGTGACATCCCTCCCACTCCAGTGTTTGATGTCCAAGAAAGGTGCATTTATAAGTGGCCAAAACACTTTGAACATTAACTTGTAGATCCATCTAGCATCCGCGCATGACAAGCAGTCACAGCGGGAGAGATTCCTGATCAGCTATGTGATGGAGAGAAATGAAAGATGTGTGGGTTAGGTTGTTTAGCCATGTTAAATTGCCCCTTAGTGTCCCGGATGTGCAGATTAGTGGGGCAAATATTTTGGGTTATGGGAATAAGGCATAGGTGGGTTTATGGTCAAGAGATCAAATGGTGTCTTTTTGCACTGTAGGAATTCTATGATTCTATGATCCTGAATGGAAACCTTATATTTTCCTCTATCTCTTTTTATTCTAAGTCTAGGTCAGGGGGTGGGGGGGGGGCAGCTTAAAAAGTGTCTCAAAGGATGAAATGGAGCCAATGTGGCGGAAGGTTTAGGAAAGGAATTGCAAAAAATTCCAGTTTGACTTCAAAAAATTCAAACAGTTTTTCTTACGATAATATGAGTCATGCTCTTGAGGAATTGCAGACAGCAAGTCTCAAGTAGATGTAGTCTGGTGAAGTAAGCTTAGACATAGTGATACAAAACATTATTGGAGCAGGCTTTGCCAATGGAATTCAGTCCTCATTCTAAATTCATACATTCTTTACATTTTGTAATGACATCAGTCGGAACATTGAGTTTGGCCTTTTGGAGTATGAGCTCCCTGACTAAGGATCCAACAAATGGGCCAATCAGGGAGTCTTTGTCTTGTATTTAATTGGGAGTGCCAATTCCTCTGACACTTCTGGGGATACACTGCTAACTAACAGCACTCTGTGTACTGCTGTTACAGTTGTAAATAAAGGGATTTCAGTGAAGGGACTTCTGTCTCTGAAGGCTTATTAATGCCTTGATATAATATTTTATGTTCTATTATTATCCTTAATTTATTACTTGCTTTCAAATACCTTCATGATCCCAACCCTCCGTAATCGCCTCTAATGCCACAACCTTCCAAGATATCCATATTGAACTAATAATGACCTTTTATGTATTCACAATTCGAATTGCTCCATCATTGGTGGCCTTGCTTTCTGGGCCTCAGGCTCTGGAATTCTTTATCTGCAGTTCTCTATCCCTACCTTACTTTATCCTTTATTGTTCCATAAAAACTTTTTTACTAAGGTCTTGGTGGTCTGACCTCAGATTTCCCGAAGGAAGTTACACATTATACTGCATCTGCCATGCATATGAGCATTCACTCAGCCTGTCCAAATGATGCTGGAGCATCTCTGCATCCTTCTCACAGCTCACCCTCCCACCCAACTTTGTATCATCTGCAAATCTGGAGGTCATGTATTTAGTTCCCAGTTAATATTCCACCACATTCCTTACTGTGTCTTGTGGATGGTGGACTGGCTTTGGGGAATGATACTCGCCGCAGGATTCCTAGTCTCTGACCTGCTCTTGTAGCTACAGTCCTGGTTGGACCCAGAGCTTCTAGCCCAGAGGCAGGAACAGTATCCACTGTGCCATTAGTGCTCTTGGAGGTACATATTGTAATTTAAAATGGCACAAAAGTGTGACAAAACTCAACAAAATGAAATTAAGTTCATGTAGTCAGGAAATTCTCATAAATGAAAGGTTTTTAAAAATATATTGCTGTTTATTTATAAAGAGACATTGGGAGGAATTTTCATATTCCATCTGCCGTGGGAATTGGAGTAGGTGGGACACGGACTGTTCGTTGATGGGATTTTCCGATCTTGGGGCGAGCATGGTGGGAAAATCCCGTCCATTGAATCCGGCTTTTTCTGGAAGGGAGGGTTGGTAGGTGAGCTGATCTTTAAGATTAAGGGTTTGATAGGACCAACATAGAGGAAATGTTTCCACTTATGGGTGAGTCCAGAGCCAAGGCTGACACATACAGGAGAATGACTAATAAATCCACCAGGAAATTCAGGAGAAACTTCTGTTTCCAGACAATGGCTACAATATAGAATTCATTACCACATTGAGTAGATGAAGCAAATAGCATTGATGGAGAAGAGGAAGTTCTATAATCACTTGAAGAAGAGAGGAAGACAGGTATTTTGATGGTGTTAGATGAAGAGAAGTGGGAAGAGGGTTGTGTGGAGGACCAACCCCACCGAGTGGCTTGTTTCTGTGCTGTGTATTTATGTAATTCTATATCAAATTGTGTCATGATTCTGGACTTTCTAGACCTTCCCTTCTCTTCCTTGCTGCCTCACAGTGCCAGGGATCCAGATTCAATTCTGACCTCAGGTCACTGTGTAGACTCTGCATATTCTCCCTGTGTCTGCATGGATTTCCTCTGAGTGCTCTGGTTTCATCCCACAGTCCAGTAAGGTGCAGGTTGGTGAACTGACCATGCTAACTTGTCCTTAGTTACCAAGATGTGTAGGCTAGGGGGATTAGCCATGGTAAATGTGCACAGTGACACAGTGGTTAACAATGCGGCCTCACAGCTCCAGGGACCCGGGTTCGATTCCCAGCTTGGATCATGTTTGTGTAGAGTTTGCATGTTCTCTCTGTGTCTGTGTGGGTTTCCTCCGGGTGCTCCAGTTTCCTCCCACAGTCTGAAAGTTGTGCTGGTTAGGTGTGTTAACCTGAACAGGTGACGGAATATTATGGCAACAAGGGGAATATTACAGTAACTTCATTGCAGTGTTAATGTAAGCCTTACTTGTGACTAATAAATAAACTTTAAACTTTACTGTTGCCTCACAGTGCCAGGAATTCAGATTCAATCCCAGCTTTGGGTGAATGCCTACGTGGAGTCGCATGTTCTCCCCGTGCCTGGGTGGGTTTCCTCCGGGTGCTCTACTTTCCTCCCACAGTCTAAAGATATGCGGGTTAGGTTGATTGGCCATATGAAATTGGCCTGGTCAGGGTGGGGATATGGGGATGATGCCTGGTTGGGATTGATGGGCCGAATGGTCTCCTTCTACTGTTGGGATTCTATGATTTAAGGAATTAAGAGCAAGATAATATCATTGCACCAGCAGCATTTGCATCAGAATCAAATGCCCACTAACTTTGGGGCATAAAAGGATGAGGAAGGAAGCTATAAGCTGGAAACATGCAGGGCAATGACAAGTGAACACGAAGTAAGAGATGTCCAATAACCTTTTGACCCCAACTGTGAACTTTTTATCCGGAACACAAGGCTGGCTTAAGCTGCAGTCTCAATGCTGAATTAACGCTGTGTACGGTCACCTCTACATTATAGATCGCAATGTAAATCTTGCAGCTGACATAAAATCAGCGTTTATATATATAAAACAAATTTAACTGCGAGTGCTGTGCCAGTTTTCCTCTGGACATTTACCAATGTAAATAGCCATCCTAGGGTATCACATTCCTAACTCGCCCACCCACTTGCCAGTCACCTAATAAATCATCTTGAGGCAAATAGATGAGTGAGGCCGATGCCTGCGACTCTCTTGTAACTGGGTGTAAATGGAGTGGATCAGACGCTTATCTGCCCATTACACAGAGTAAGCTGCAGTGGACTTACTGAGGCCTGGTATTAATAGGATTCAGGCAGTAATTAGAGGAAGAATGACTTGCTAAGAACTGATGTTGCCTTTCTGAACCAGGTCCAAAAATAATACCAGATTTGAACTTCCTGTTTTCCTCATGGTTGTAACATTCAATGTGTGTTTTATTTTTAAAGGATTGCAGTGTTAAGATGATGTGGGGGGGAGCGGTGGTGGAACTGAGATGGGGAAGCGTGTTTCCTGAGATACAGTGGAAGCTCTCTCCTCAGTTTCAGTTTATTTATTGGTGTCACAAGTAGGCTTACATTAACACTGCAACGAGGTCACTGTGAAAATCTCCTATTCGCCACACTCCGGGACTGTTGGGGTACATTGAGGAAGAATTTAGTACGGCCAACACACCCCTAACCAACACTTCTTTCAGACCGTGGGAGGAAACCAGAGCAGCTGGAGGAAACCCACGCAGACACAGGGAGAACATGCAGACTCCACACAGACAGTGACCCAAGCTGGGAATTGAACCCAGATCCTTGGCACTGTGAGACAGCAATGCTAACCGCTGTGCTATCCTGTTGCCCTGCAGAAGCATAGAAACATTGAATAAAAACAAATTACTTCAGGTGCTGGAGCCAAAACAGAAAATGCTGGAAAATCTCAGCAGATCTGACTGCAACTGTGAGAGAGAAGAGAGAAAACAGATGACTCTTTGTCAAAGAAACATAGAAACATAGAAGGTAGGAGCAAGAGTTGGCCATTCATCCCTTCGAGTCTGCTCCACCATTCATTACAATCGTGGCTGATTGTCCAACTCAAGGGCTAATGCTGCTTTCTCCCCATAACCTTTGATCCCATTCACCCAAGTGCTGTATCCAGCTGCCTCTTGAATACATTCAATGTTTTGGCATCAACTACTTCCTGTGGTAATGAATTCCACAGGCTCACCGCTCTTTGGGTGAAGGAATGTCTCCTCATCTCTGTCCTAAATGGTCTATCCTGAATCCTCAGACTGTGATCCCTGGTTCTGGATGCCCCACCATTGGGAATATCCTCCCAGAGCCTACTCTGTCTAAGCCTGTAAGAATTTTATCAGTCTCTATGAGATTCCCCCTTCATTTGTCTGAATCCCAGCAAAAACAATCCTAACCTAGTCAATCTCTCCTCATACATCAGTCCTGCCATCCCCGGAATCACTCTGGTAAACCTTCTGTGCCAACATTATGCCAACGACTTGGATATCAGAGAAGCCTGACTCTATTTCAAGGCGCCTGGGTTAACTGGAGTTGCATGCTGGTTTCTTAATCTCCCCAAGTGACAATGGTTCAGCCTCAAAGTCTTTTAGTATGGAATAAAAGGAGCAAAGTGCTGAAGATCTTTCAATCGCATTAGTGAGTAAAAAGCGCAGCTTTTGTAAACCAAGGAAAGGTTTCATAGAATCCCTGCAGCGCTGAAAGAGGCCATCCAGCCCATCGAGTCTGCACTGACTTTCTGAAAGAACATCCCACCCAGAACTGCTCTCTGCCCTGTCTGCACAGTTACCACGGCTAACCTACACATCTTAGGAAAGCAAGGGGCAATTTAGCATGGCCAATCCACCTAACTGCACATCCGTGGGAGAAACCAGAGGAACTGGAGGACACCCATGCAGACACAGGGAGAATGTGTAGACTCCATGCAGACAGTGACCCAAGGCTGGAATTGTACCAGTGTTGCCGGCACCATGAAGCAGTATCGTGCCATTGTGCTGCTGTTTAACTTGACTTGTTCAACTTGTGCCAGACCATCCATCCAAAACCACAGTTGCGAACTGCTAATTAAGAGGGTTAATTTCTACAACCCGAAAAAGAAAGACTTGTGTTGCCAGATCGTTTTTTTTTGCCATAAATCATTGCTCAAAGAACTGGAGGGAAAAATGAGGAGGAATGTTTAACATAGCAAGTTGCTATGACCTGCAATGCACTGCCTGGAAAAATATTGGAAGTGGATGTAACAGCAACGCTCGGAAGAGAATTGGATATAAACTCGGAAAGGAAAAAGACACTGAGTTATGCAGAAAGAGAAGAATGGGGCTAATTGAATAGCTCTCTTAGAACCAGTAGAGATAGGACAGCCAAGTGGCTTTTTCCTTGGTGTACCACCAACCCTATTCTATATATGAATATCCTCATTGCCTTTTTATCATTGGGGAAGAAGTAATCCAAATACTAATGGCGTATTAGAATTATAGAATCCCACGGTGCAGAAGGAGGCCATTCGGCCCATCGGGTTTGCACCAACCACAATCCTATCCAAGACTTACTCCTGCAACCCCTAGCTAATCCTGCTCACACTAAGGGGCAATTTAGCATGGCCAATCCATCTAACCTGCACATATTCAGATTGTGAGAGGAAACTGGAGCACCCAGAGGAAACCACGGGAGGACATGCAAAGTCCACGTGGACAGTGACCCAAGCTGGGAATTGAACCCGGGTCCCTGGCACTGTGATGCAGCAGTGTTAACCGCTGTGCCACCATGCCACCTATTGCCCTAGGCAAATGGACAGTGAGTGTTCATTTAGCATCACCAAGCTGCATCTTGTATCTTCATCACTGCCTCATTCAGCAGAGCAGGTAACACCTCCATGCCCCAAACTCTCAAGAATCCAGATCACCTTATAGTGTCCTTACAACAGCCGGAATTCTCCAGCCTTGAATGCTCTGCCATCGCTGTCAATGAGAATTTGATGCTCAGCCAAAACTTCATTCACAGAATCGGGCCTGGAGAATCTCAGCCACCGGCAAGGTCGAAGAATCCAAGCTCCGGGCGAGGTCAAAGAATGCCAATTACGTGCAAGGTTGGAGAATCCCAGCCGTGGGCAAGGTCGGAGAATCCCAGCCGTGGGCAAGGTGGGACAATTCCGACCATTGACCTCTGGATGGATTTTGTTCCAGTACAGCTTATTGGCAACCTCTTGTACTTTTTAATTGCAAATTTAACTTAATGAAAAATCCTAAGCTGATTAATTGCAGGAGCATCATTACATCATTAAACCAAGGGTTTTACCACACAGGACAGATCATCTGAGATGACCAACAGCAGATTATCAAACAGTTGCTTTTAAAGAAAAGGGAGAGGCAGAGAGAGGTATGGTGGATTGGGTATTCCAGAGCTTGGGGTCTAGGAAACTGGTGGGCCAATGGCCAATGGCTCACAATTAAAGAAGTGCCAATATTCCTTTTATTATTCATTTTTGGGATGTTGGCATGGCTGGGCCAGCATTTATTGCCCATCCCTAAATACTCTTAAACTGAATGGCTTACTAGGCTATTCAGAGGGCATTGTAAGAGTCACAAGTAGGCCAGACCATGTAAGGACGGCAGATTTCCTTCCCAAAAGGACATTGGTGAATGAGATGCGTTTTCATGACAATTAACAATGATTCCATGATTTCCAGATTTTCTTTGAATTCAAGTTTCACCATTTGCCATGGTGGGATTTGAACCTGTATCCCCAGAGCATTACATTGTGTCTCTGGATTACTAGCCGCCACCACCACCCCCAACCCCTCTCCCTGGCTTCCAGGTTGGAAGAGATTGCAGTACAGAAACTGGGAGGAGGGCACGGAGGGCGAGAATTTTAAACTCTAGAAATTGTTTGAGCAGGAACAAAATGAATGATCGAGTGCTGAGGTGATAGATGAGGGACTTGCTGAGACTTATAGCATGGCTTTGGATCAGTTGGCGTTTACAGAAGTGAGAAAGTGGGAGATTAACCAGGAGCACTACCCAATTCCAGAGGTAACCAAAGAACAAACAAAGAGTTCAGCAGCAGAGTGCTGAGATAGGAACAAAGTTTAGTTTTTTTTAGCTTAGTTTATTTATTGGTGTCACAAGTAGGCTTATATTGACACCGCAATGAAGTTATTGGGAAAATCCCCAAGTCACCATACTCTGGCATCTGTTTGGGTACATTGAGGGAGAATTTACCATCGCCAATGCACCTAACCAGCAAGTCTTTCGGACTGTTGGAGGAAACCGGAACACTCTGAGGAAACCCACACAGACAAAGGGAGAACATGCAGACTCCGCACAGACAGTGACCTGAGCTGGGAATCGAACACAGATCCCTGGCGCTGTGAGGCAGCATTGCTAACCACTCTGCCACCATAACACACGTTGAAGATAAAACACAGACGCAGAATTGGTCGTTCTCAGTGACGGTACAAATATATGGTCAGGAGATCAAATTTTTGAATTGATTTATTATTGTCACATGTATTGGGATGCAATGGAAAGTATTGTTTCTTTTGTGTGAGACAGACAAAACATACTATCCATACGGTACATCCATACTGTAGTATGAAATTATCGTCGTTGCACTAATTCATCAGATTCTCTTGGGATTGGGAATAGCACAAGATTTCAAACAAACTGGTTTCAAATCATAGAACCCTTACAGTACAGAAGGAGGCCATTTGGCCCCTTGAGCCTGCATAAACAACAATCCCACCCAGGCCCTATCCCCATAATCCAACATATTTACCCTGCTAATTGGGCAATTTAGCATGTCCAATCAACTTAACCTGCACATCCTTGGACTGTGGGAGGAAACTAGAGTACCTCGAGGAAACCCACAGAGGAATAGGGAGAACATGCATACACCACACAAACAGCGATCCAAGGCTGGAATTGAACCCAGGTCCCTGGCGCTGTGAGGCAGCAGTGCAAACTACTGTGCCATCCATTAGTTCATTAGCATTTCGGGCAAGGGCCAAGAACAATAGCTAATTGGAGGAAATTTCTGCTGATCCAGTATTGGATGTGAGATAGGCAGCTGGATAATTTAGCCATGATGTGGAGATGTTGGCGTTGGACTGGGGTGGGCACAGTAAGAAGTCTCACAACACCTGAAGGAAGAGGAGCGTTGCTCCTTCACCATGTGAGCCTAATTTAGCAACAGTGAAGTTGTGGTGGAGTTGGGTATCGTCTATATATGCATAAAAACTAACGCAGTGTTTTTGAGTGGTGTTGCTGAAGGGCAGGGTGTAAATGTGAAATGGGACGTGGGAGAGGGGAGAGGGGAAGAAAGAGTCTTGAAGATCCCAAAGCTAATAGTGCAGGAGCAGGAAGAGAAACCATTGGAGTTTACTGTCTGGCTGCAAAACATGAAGATCATCATAAACTTGCTTCAAAACCACCGCACAACAAAAAAATAATTTGTCACGGTTCATTGGGCAAGAAGAACCCTCCTTAAAAAAAATGAAAGGCCACAAAGGATTTGAATGTTGTTTAAGTACTGTCTCAGAGCATTTCTTTAAAGGTTATGATGTCATACAGTTTCAGAGTTAGGAAGCAAGAGGAGCTTTCCGAACACCAGCTCCACCTCAGGCCAGTCAGTGATTGTGACAGACACTGACAGTGGACAGCAGGAGTCTGGCTGAAGCAAAGGCTGTTGTCTGCACCACTGAGCAAAGCAATATCACTTTCTCAACAACTTCATAAATGGTTTGCATCTTTGGGCAACAAAGTTCAAAAGTTTCGAATTATAACTGGTCCAGCCACTGAGCTGCAACATCTGCCCTTAGTCCATAGAACCATAGGTCCCTACAGTGAAGAAAGATTAAACAGAGTTTATACTGACTCTCTGAAAGAGCATCCCACCCAGGCCCATCCCCTCCCTGCCTTATTCCCATAACCATTTGCTTTTAACATGGCCAATTTACCTAATCCAGAACCAGGGGTCACAGTCTCAGGATGGACCATTTAGGACAGAGGTGACAAGACATTTCTTTACCCAAACAATGCTGAGCCTGTGGAATTCATTAGCACAGGAAGTAGTTGATGCCAAAACATTAAATGTATTCAAGAGGCAGCTGGATATAGCATCTGGGGCAAATGGGATCAAAGGTTATGGGGGAAAGCAGGATTAGGCTATTGAGTTGGATGATCAACCTTGATCGTGATGAATAGTGGAGCAGGCTCAAAGGGCCGAATGGCCTCATCCTGCTCCTGTGTTTCTATTAACCCGCAATCTTTGGACTGTGGGAGGAAAGTGGTGTGGAAACCCACGCAGGCATGGGGAGAATGTACAGTCTCCGCACAGTCACCTGAGGTTGGAATCGAAGCTGGGTCCCTGGCATTGTGGGGCAACAACGCTATCCACTGTGCTGCCTTGCAACTCCAGAACGCATTGTAGCGATGAAGGAAATATAACTTGGGTTTGCTAGTTAGTAAATAAATGTGCAACAAATGCTACATTGAATGCTGGATGGATATAAATCTAGCTGTTGATTTCCTAAGTTAATGTTACTGATTATGACAATATATTCAGTAACATTGGATGATGGTAATATTTGAGTTGGTAGCTGTTAGGCATGCATTAGCATGGCTGTATTCTCCACCCAACATTACATACATATGCAGTGAGTTGCTGTGGGTATGTTCCTTGCTTGTTGAACTATAAAATAACATATTCTGAGGGGGAACAAAACTAAAGCCATTACCATTACTGGAGAAAAAAAAGGTAAAACTAATTTCACAAATTACTGCAGTTCAACATTGCCCAATCATCTTAGCCAGAGGACTGGAAGATAAGCAAAATGCTTATTAGACAGGATTAAAGAAAAACAACATATTTGGTCTCAGGCATCTCCTTGAATTTAATGCAGGATGTTGCACTTGTTCCCTAACAGTTCTGTCCATTTTATTTTCTACTCTTTCTTGAAGGAACTATTTTGGTACAACAATATATAGTTCTCATGGTGACAAATAGAAGCCCACATAGTTCTCAATGTCTTTCCAGTAACATGTAGCCAATGAGCTGTCCCATATTATATTATAGAAATAACTGGTTCAGTTACCTAAAGGTTGATTTTTTTTATTGTTGTCACAAGTAGGCTTACATTAGCACAGTAATGAAGTTATGTGAAAATCCCCTCGTTGCCACACTGCAGCACCTGTTTGGGTACACTGAGACAGAATTTAGCACCTAACCAGCATGTTTTTCAGACTGTGGCAGGAAACTAGAGCACTCAGGGGAAACTACGGCAGACAGTGTGGAATGTTCAGACTCTGCACAGACAGTGACCTAAGGCTGGAATTGAATCTATGTCGTTGGCGCTATGAGGCAACAGTGCTAATCATTGTGCCACTGTCAAACCACAGACTGAATTCTGGTATAATCTTCAAAGTAGCCAGTCCCAACAAATGAATGATCAAGTTAAAGGGCAATATTCCATGTGCCTATTGGAGGATGGGAGGTTGGTTTGTGTGATGGACCAGGCTTTGTTTACGACCATTTACAGTTTCTTGTGGTCTTGGTCATACTAAGCTATGATACAACCAGAAAGAATGTTTTCTATGGTGCATCTGTAAAAGTTGGTTTCATGACATGGTCTGAATTGGGAAGGTTTCCCTCTTACCATGAGCGTCTCACTCAGCTATGTTGCTTCACAATGATTTGCTTCCATTATCTACACTGTACATGTAGAATTGTTGGGTAACACATCACTCTTATTGCAATGTGAATTGGTAATCAATGTTGGGTTTGGTGGAAACTCTGGACATTTTCTCTTCCACCTTCTTCTGTCAGGAAAAAGATACAAAAGTCTAAGGTCACGTACCAACCATCTCAAGAACAGCTTCTTCCCTACTGCCAACAGACTTTTGAATGGACCTACCTCACATTAAGTTGATCTTTCTCTACACTATAGCTATGACTGTAACACTACATCCTGTACTCTCTCCTTTCCTTCTGTATGAATGGTTTGCTTTTGTCTGTATAGCGTGCAAGAAACAATACTTTTCACTGTATACTAATACATGGCAGTAATAAATCAAGTCAAAAATCCTGAATCTAGTTCAAATTATCATGTGAATAGGTCATTCAAATGCAGGGACACTGCTGTCTCAACATCTCAAGGTATGAAATCCACAACACAAGATATATAACTGACCTAATCACCCAACTTATTTGGAAAAATACTTTGAACATATTCAAATCAACATCATGAGAACGCTATCCTTTTTGTTTACTTTTACAAACAACAGAAGCTGCCCAAGAAACAGAATCCGACCAGAAGCCATCAAACCCTCTACAAGTCATCTAAGCTGCCAAGACAATAAGTAGTAATACTATGAAAATGGAAGATGGACTCTCCCGAATCTGCACCAACGTTGAGTTAAGCTCAGAATCAACGTTATAGAAATTTGATTTCATGATGCCTGGCAGCTCAGTTAGAACTCTCTGCTTTGCAAGACATCGCCTCAGCTAAAACATCAATTCATCTAAGAAAGTACAGGTCTGCCACGAAGGAGACCAAAACAACTAAAAGTTGTAACTATACTGTATTTTCTCCAGCAGTACCTTATTTTGTGTGTGATATGTGTGTGTATGAATCAAATGAGCCAGGTGTCGTGGTTTAAACATCAGCGGCTAAATGTGTGATTATAAATAAGATTATTTTGAAACCCACAAAAAGATTGCAGCTGGAATCATTTAATTGGAATAATCTTTCTGAGGGTAAATAAACTGATGCCTCTTACTTATGGGCACATTGATCATGGGAAATAAAAAGTAACAAGTAAAACCTGCCCATGACAGTAACCACAGTGCACAAAGGACTATAGACATCTTTCCCCATTGGAGAAAACCAACTGGTTTTGCAAAGCAACTGGATAGGCCTTCCTGGATTTGCTTTGTACAGGAACTGAACCCATGCCAATGGTATCCTCCTACATCACACTGCAGCCAGTCAACAGAGCTAAATGACCCCCAGAACTTGTTTGTACACTAATGTCTTTGATCTATTTCCCCTCCCGTCATCTCTCCTCTTATTGGACAATGCAATAACCCATGCAAAACTGCATATGAAAATCACTTGAATAAATGTTGTAGGATTTTTTAAAATCCATTTGTGGGAATGGGCCAGCATTTGTTACCCAATACGAGCTGCTCTTGAAACTGAGTGGCTTGCGTGGCAATTTCAGAGAGCAGCTGAGCATCAACCACATCACTGTGGCTCTGGAATCACATGTTGGTCAGATCGGGTAAGGACGGCAGATTTCCTTCCCTGAAGGACATTCATGAATCAGATGTGTTTATCCGACAATCGACAATGGTTTTATGGTCATCAGTAGTTTATTAACTCTAGATTATTAATTCTTGAATTCAAATTTCACCATCTGCTGTGGTGGGATTCGAACTCGCATTCCCAGAACATTAGCTGAATTTCTGGATTAGCAGTCTAGTGATAATACCTGGGCCACTCCCTATTTGATTAATTGTCATATCATGAAACGTGACATGATCAAAGCCCCAGAAATATGTTTAAGCAAAGATAGGAACACTAAATATCGGCTGTCTTCGCGGTATGTGTGAGTAACACTATCAGGATCCTAAATTCTCAATTACAGGGAATATATGGTATTAACCTATCATCAGTAGGGAGTGGAAGGGGATTGTCCTTTCACCCCATAGAACAAGGGTAGTTTTCAAATGCTGCAATGCAGTGCTTGCTGTATGATTGCTGTTGGAATGATAAAATCGTAAAATCCCTACAGAGAGAAGAAGGCCATTCTGCCCATTGAGGTTGCGCTGACAACAATCCCACTCAGACCCTAACCCTGTCACCCCACAAATTTAACCTGCTAGCTCCTGACACTAAGGGACAATTTAGCATGGCCAATCAATCTAACTTACACATCTTTGGAGTGTGGAAGGAAACTGGAGTAACTGGAGGAAACCCACGCAGATACAGGAGGACATGCAAACTCCACACAGACAGTGACCCAAATCCTGAATTGAATGCAGGTCTCTGGCCCTGTGAGGCAGAAGTGCCATCACGTTGCCCCAAATTATTGCACTCGAAGAAATAGCATTCATTCACGTACCAACTGACTCAAGAACAGCTTCTTCCCTGCTGCCATCAAACATTTGAAAGGACCTATGTTATATGAAGTTGATCTTTCTCTACACCCTAGCTGTGACTGTAACACTACATTTCACACCCTCTCCTTGCCTTGTAAGCTACAAATGGTATGCTTTGCCTGCATAGTGTGCGAGAAACAATACTTTTCACTGCATCCAACTAGAACCATACAGTGCAGAAGGAGGCTATTCGGCCCATCAAATCTGCACTGACCACAATCCCACTCAAGTCCTATCTCCAATACCCCATGCATTCACCCTAGCCTGTCCCCCTGACACTGAGGGCAATTTAGCATGGCCAATCCACTTATCCCGCACATCTTTAGACGTGTGACAATAATAAATCAAATCAAATCATTTCGATCTTGAGATTTGTTTTAATCTGAATTGACCCCAGCTCCCTGAACTCAAAGACAAGCATGCACTGTCTCAGCCCCAACGTCGACCATTTGGAAACAGCCCATCTTTTATTTTGTCAGTTCAGGTTTCAATTTCTTTGTAAACAGAGAAAACTGGCATCTTGTAAGGAATCCAAAGCTAGCCTGATTGCATTGATCAAGTGCAGGTCGGTTTGACATTTTCGCTTGGCACTAATCTCAACGCTATTATGTGGTATAAAAATACCTCATTGGCAAGAAATTAGAGCTGAAACTGAGGAGTTTGGAAATGCCAGCACAGCTTCCCCGGAGTATCCGTTACTAATGAAACAGCAAAGTAACCAACCGACATTCGTATTAAATCCCGCTACATCAGGGCATTTTACACTTTGAGAACTTTAATGCTTTGAACAACAGCCACCTACCCTGTTAGAAACTTAATCGTCTTTCAAAAACAACTTATCAGGCCCATTCTGTTTCTCTATCTGCGGGCAGCCATTCAGCCAAAGAGACGAGGAGGAACATTCGAAGGAATTGGTAAGGACGTACCTCCCCAACTCCAGAATGTAAAGTGAATCAAATAATGTCCAGCTGTCGCATGGGACACATCAATGTGGGTGGCACAGTGGTTTGCACTGCTGCATCACAGCGCCAGGGACACAGGTTCAATTCCAGCCTTGGTTTATTGTCTGTGTGGAATTTGCACATGCTCCCTATGTCTGCTTGGATTTCCTCCAGGTGCTTTGGTTTAGACCATAAGACATAGGAGCAAGAAATAGACCATTTAGCCCATCAAATTTGCTCCACCATTCAATTATTGGCTGATAGGTTCCTCAACCCCATTCTCCCATCTTTTCCTCATAACCTTTGATCTCCTAACCAATCAATCTCTGTTTCCTCCCAAGGTTCAAATTTTGTGAGGATTAGGTAGATTGGCCATGCTAAATCACCCCTTGATGACCAATGACGTATGGGTTAGGTTGATTTGCCATGCTAAATTGTCCCTTTGCATCAGGGAGACTGGCAGTGTAAATATGTGGTGGTACAGGAATAGGGCCCTGAGTGAAGTTGTTGTTAGTGCAGGTTTGATGGGCTGAATGGCCTCCTTCTGCACTAAATGGATTCTATGAACTCTTCCCATGGATCTCTGTCCATTGTGTTCATTTCTGCTTACAGCTAGGTCAAGGGTCTGAGCTGATGAAGTGCTTAGAATGGCAGTAGGTACCAAGGGGATAGAGTAGGGTGGTGTGACATAATGTTGTTGCTAATGTATGCAATACACAAGTGTAGTGCACATGTTCCCAATGTTACCTGCAAAAGCATTGTGAAATTACATCATTTACTCAAAGGGAAGAGCTGTACACATAGAGTGCCTTATTAATCTCTGAGGAACATATCAAATCATTTCACATGAATTACGCTTGAAGTGCAGTCACTGTTATTGTGTAGGCAAACACAGCAACCAATTTGTGCAAATATCCCATAGGCAATGAGAAAAATGAGCAGCTAACCCTGTTGCTAGCTGAGGGATCCAGGCACCAGGGGAACTGATCTGCTCTTCTTCCAATAGGAGGAGGCCATTCAGCCCCAAGAGAGTCTGTTCTGTCGTTCAATTACATCTCCATTTATCTGTCATATCCCTCAATGCCTTTATCCAAGGAAAATCTATCAACCTGAGTTTTGGAAATATCAATTGAATCAGCTTTCACAGCGGGTTTTGGGAGATTTGCTGAATTGGGGGGTTGAATTGCTGTTGGTGGGTACGGGGGGGGGGCTATTGAAGAGTGAGGGGAGGGGCTATTAAAGGATGAAGAGTGGGCTATTGAAGAGTGGAGGGAGAGGCCGTTGAAGAGTGGAGAAGAGTTGTTGGAGAGGATGCCATGGATCTTTAGGGCTCAGCAGCTGAACCTGTGAGCTTGGTTTAAAGTTCTTCTGACCCCTGTCAAAAGTGGCACTCCCTGTTTCACTGGTTACCAGCTCAAATGAGTACCCGCTTGGAGGGCAAAACTTTTTCATGTTGATTACCACTTCAGACATCAACAGTTACTGGACAGGCTTTTTTTTACAATAAAGAAAATGGTTTTGAGCTATCATAGGATTCAGGCTTGGGCCAAATGTCTCTTTACTTCTCTATCTCCTTGCCCCTCACCCAAAACATGCAAGCATGCCAGGTTAGCCAATGTGTAAGCAAATCAAGGTATTATATTCCAAATTAAAGAGCAGGAAATCGTCCAGGATAGGATTTTCATATCAAATCGTTTCACATGAATTACATTGAAGTGCAGCCACTGTTGTCGTGTGGGCAAACATAGCAATCAATTTGTGCAAAGTTCCCATAGGCTAACCCTGTTGCTACCTGTTGCTAGATATTGGGTCAGAATGATCCCGCCATCATGAGATGTGGGGCAGCCTGGATGGGTGTGCCAGTCTTGCCCACTGCTTGTGTATGTTCATAACCCTTCGGTGGCATTTTTACATTATTATAGCAGATTTTTTGAAATGTTGTTACAGAATTCACTGCCACAGAAGGCTGTAGAGGCCAGGCCGTTAAGTGCATTTAATATAAAGATAGACAGGCTCTTCATTGGTAAGGGAATCAAAGATTATGGGGAAAAGGTAGGAGAATGGGGCTGAGAAACATATCAGCCATAATCGAATGGAGGAGCTGATTCAATGGGCCGAATGGCCTAATTCTGCTTCTATATCTTTATGGTCTTATGGTGAGCACAGAAAAATAGGTGGTTTACAGGAAGCTAGATTATTAAGGCAAGCATGGGAGTTCAGGTGACAAGGCATGTTACGTACTCTGCTCCTCACTATCAAGTCTGTTAATGTAGCCACAATCATCCAGTGTCCCATACTTTGACCAATAATCTGGCTACATTAACAGACTTGATCATGAGGGACAGAGTACATAACATGCCTTGTCACCCAAACTCCCATAAAATGTCCCAGGGTGCTTCACAGGAGCATTGGAAAACTACGTACAACACTGACTCATTAAGGAAATAGCAGGTCAAGTGATTGAACACTTGGTCAAAGAGGTGAATTTAAGGAATGTATCGATTGAGAAAAGTGAGATAAAGAGAAGGAAAGTGAGGTAGAGAGAAAGTGAGATAGAGAGAAGGAAAGTGAGATAGAGAGAAGGAAAGTGAGATAGAGAGAAGGAAAGTGAAGTAGAAAGAAGGAAAGTGAAGTAGAAAGAAGGAAAGTAAGATAGAAAGAAAGAAAATGAGAAAGAGCGAAGGAAAGTGAGATAGAGAAGAAAAGTGCAATAGAGAGAAGGAAAATGAGGTAAAAAGAAAGAGAGAAGAAAATGAGATAGAGAGAAAGAAAGTGAGGTAGAGAGAAGGAATGTGAGGTAGAGAGAAGGAATGTGAGGTAGAGAGAAGGCAAGAGAGATAGAAGAAAGGAAAATGAGACAAAGAGAAGGCTAGTGAGGTGGAAGAAAAGTGAGATAGAGAGAAGGAAAGTGAGATAGATAGGCAGAAAGGCGTAGAGAGATTATTTCGGATTGATGTAATATATCAGTATAGTATATATAGACCTATAATAATTAACTCATTTTCGATATAGAATTACACAGAAATTACCAGAGAGGATAAAGCCATTTGGCAAAAGCAGTTCATTTATTCCTGAGCTGCAGCTTTAATCCCATGTACCTTCAATATCCTCCCCAATGTTGCCTTATCCCCTTCCTTTAATCACCTAGAAAACCCATCATTCAATTTCAGTTGTGTGTGTGTGTGTGTGTGTGTGTGTGGGGGGGGGGTGGGGGGGGGGGGGGGGGGTGGTGGTGGTGGCTAAAATGTGAGGTGGGGATGGGAGTGCAGGGGGATGTTGCAGAATGGTAACTCATGGTAAACACTGCTTAATTTCCTTTCTGCTGAAATCAAAGCTAACAAAAAATTGGACAGGGTACATAATGACAAGTCCATTCATTGTTATCCATTTAAAGCCGTTGCCAACTCAAAAAGTTCCACCCATGGTTTCTGTTTCGCCTCACTCATACCAGAAATGCATTCCAAAGCCTTGTAACACACTGCATTCAGGAGTCTCTCCTGTTCTCTGTACTAAATCTCACATTTCATCTTGCATTTTATGTTCCCTCATCTTGGACCCTGCAGGAACAGGAAATAGCCTGTGTCTATCTATCCAGTCCCATCTCTTCATCATAATTTTCAACATCTCAATCAAATTAACCTGTTATATACTTTGTTCAAATGCAAATACTTTCTTTGCAATGGTGTTTTTTTTCAGACAGGCAGTGACTATTGGACTGCATTGCACCACCTCCGTTGACTCAGACCCCTTACTTATTGGGTGGAGTCCCAATTCACACAGCCGTTTGTCTGTGGCCTGGTGAAAGGTTTTCTGTGGAAGAACGTTACAACTTTAACTGTAATATTCACTGCCTCACAGCAGGAGCTCAACATCCAATTCACATTTTTAATGGCGTTGGCCGAATTCTCCGGCCATTCACAACGGTGGGATTCTCCGATTTCACTTGCCGTGCAACCCCACTTGTGCGTTTTCCATCTGCATGGGGGTGATATCATAGGGAATTACATAAGAACATAAGAAATAGGAGCGGAACTAGGTCATCTAGCCCTTCAAGCCTGCCCCGCCATTCAATAAAATCATGGCTGATCTGAAGTGGATCAGTTCCACTTTCCCGCCTTCTCCCCATAACTTTAATTCTCTTGTCTATCAGAAACCTATCTACCCGTGAGTCAAATATATTCAGCAAGGTAGCCTCCACCACTTCAATGGACAGAGAATTCCAGAGTCTCACCATCCTTTGAGTGAAGGAGTTCTTCCTCAACTCTGTTCTAAACTACCCCCCCCACCTTATTTTGAGACTGTACCTCTAGTTCTGGTTTCCTTTCTAAGCAGGAAGAATCTCTCTACCCCTATCCTATCTAGCCTCTTCATTATCTTGTGAGTGTCTATAAGATGCCCCCTCAGTCTTTCAAACTCCAATTCAATCTCCCTTCATAAGCTAACCCCCTCATCTCCGGTATCAGCCTGGTGAACCTTCTCTGTAATCCTTCCAAGGCCAATATATCCTTTCTCAAACTGCACACGGTACTCCAGTTGCGACGTCACCAGTGCCCTGTACAGTTGCAGCAAGACCTCCCTGTTTTTATATTCTATCCCCCTCACTATAAAGGCCAACATTCCATCTGCTATACAGTGAATTCCCACTGATAGTGGCGGGACCAGAGAATCCTGCCCCGAGCAAACATGGAACCACCTCCTGCTGATGGGAAACATGCAGCTGAGAGGCTGGAGAATCTCACCCCCCCTTATCAGTTTAAAATACTGCTTTTAATGTGAATCTGAACACCCCCGACCCTCACCCCCATATACCCCTGTCCCCCCCATTCCATCCCCCCAAATCAGCCGGCTCTTAAACATCATTCACTTTCCCAAATATAAGTGCTGTATTCATCTCGCGGCACACTCCAACCCCCAACACAACAGTTAGCGTGCAGGAGGATATATCTATGAGACGGATAAAGACTTGGGGGAAGTGTAGAATAGCATCAGAAGCATATATGATGCCAATGTAATAACGAGGTCAGATCACATGATTGAGAAGTAAGAGAGATCCAGAAGGTGAAGAAGCTTCAACCTATGTAGAGGTGCAACTGTGTAAATAATTGCTCTAAATAAAGGAGGAATGGTTTTGAGACACTACAGACTTAAGAACATGGTAGCGTGGCACAGTGGCACAGTTGTTAGCACTTCTGCCTCACAGCACCAGGGATCCAGGTTCAATTCTTGGCTTGGGTCACTATCTGCGTGGAGTTTGCACATTCTCCTTATATCTGTGTGGATTTCCTCTGGGTGCTCCCACAGTCCAAAAATGTTATGTTGCTTGGCCATGCTAAATTGACCCTAGTGTTGGGGGATTAGCAGGGTAAATGTGTGAGAGTTACAGAAATAGGATCTGAATGGGATTGTGGTTCGTGCAGACTCGATGGATCAAATGGCCTCTTCTGCACCGTAAGGGTTCCTTGATAGTTCGGGACAATCCCCAAGATCCCTACCTGGACCCTGATCACACAACAAAACATGGGTCATTAAAAAGTCAGCAACCATTTTATGCTCATGGGGCCATTAATTGCTTTCAATGAGACTTCTATCCAACTTCATCTTCTCCCACCCCTTCCCTTCATCCCTTCTGAGGAAGCAGCTCCATCTCAGAAAATTCCCGCTGCAGTCCCAGGAATGCCAGGTATGAGGCAGAGTCCACTGATAGGACAACAGCCATCAGTGAGGAAGAAAATCTGAAAGACAACGGGTCTGATGAGCAGTGGGGCCTGGCTGGCAGCTCCCAGTGAGGAAAGGGTGGGGGGGGGGAAGGCTTTGGGAGGCTGAGGAAGAGGGTTAAAGAGATGGAAAGGAGATTGTGACCTTGTTGTGCGTCTAATGGGCATGTGGGACCCTCCCCCCCCACCCCCACCCCCCATTCCCACCCGAAGAGATACATTCTTTCTCGACTCCAACCCACATAGTAAAATCAGCCATAGGGCTACCTGCCTGGCCTGCGCCTTCTCCTAATGCACCTAAAATAACGGTTGTGGGAATTGTGGGGGAGAAAAGTATTTAACTGGTGATTAATTGGCCACCTAAGGGCTTCAGTAGGACAAAGAGTGGGCGGGTTGCCTACCTCACCCAGCCCACCATAAGATGGGAAACAAGGCAGGCGGGGATTAGCCATGCAGTGTATTTTAAGAGTCCCTCTGCCTTTCTAGAGGCTGCAGGGGAGGGGGAAGGGAAGAGTGCTAAAACCCATCCCAATAATTTGATTCAATCAAAGTGTATCATTGCAGAGTTAGTGAGACTCAATTCCATCTGAACGTTCCTGCCCACTGCACCATCTTGTGAGGCTTTGTCTGGTCTTCAGAATTATTGATCGAGCCTCCTCCTCTTAACATCATATATCAATTCAGACAGCGCTACCCTTAGACCTGTAGCCAGGTAATTTGAAGACCACAAATTGAAAAACCTTTGTTTGTTCTGCTTGCTGCCTCTCAGCGCCAGGAACTTGCGTTTGATTCCCAGCTTGGGTCACTGTCTGTGCAGAGTCTGCACGTTCTCCCCATGTCTGCATGGGTTTCCTCCAGGTGCTCTGGTTTCCTCCACAGTCTGGAAGATGTGCTGGTTAGGTGGATTGGCCACGCTAAATTCTCCCTCAGTGTACCCAAACAGATGGGATTTTTCATAGTAACTTCGTTGTTGTGCTAATGTAAACCTACTTGTGACTGATAAATAAACTTCTTATTTGGTTATAATTTAAGATTGGCTTGTGTGGATTATAAATACCAACATGGATCTTTTGGGCTGAGTGACCTGTGCTGTAAATACTCTTTACAATTACTCTTCACCATTATGGCATTGTCTTGACTAAATGTAAAATGACAGACCAAGATGCATTTATAAAGAACAAAGAACAAAGAAAATGACAGCAGAAGAACAGGCCCTTCGGCCCTCCAAGCCTGCTCCGACCGTGCTGCCCATGTGAACTAAAACCCTCTACTTTTCCAAGGGCCATATTCCTCCATTCCCAATCTATTCATGTATTTGTCCAGATGCCCCACTATCTCCCCCAGCAGCGAGTTCCAGGCACTCACCACCCTCTGTGTAAAAAAACTTGCCTTGTACATCGCCTTTAAACCTTGTCCCTGGCACTTTAAACTTATGCACACCTAATAATTGACTCTTCCACCCTGGAAAAAAAGCTTCCAACTGTCCACTCTGTCCATGCTCCTCATAATCTTGTAGACTTTTATCAGGTCTCCCTTTAAAGTGAGAACAAATATAATTTGTTGAAGCAGCATGTGGGTGAAATGTCTCAGGGTGCATTTTAAATTATAAATTAGCTTGCAGTGTAGTGACTGTAGCAACTCGGCAGATTGGGCTTTAGCCACTATTAGCACATAGCAGTGTTTGACAGAATCAGCGAGTGGGAACTTTAAGACTCTCCCTATCAATGGGATCTTCTGGTCCTGCGAAAGTTGACCGCTGCTGTGGGTCACCTGGCAACAAGGTGGGCAATTCCTGCCAATCACTATCAACCTCCAGTCCCGCCAACCAGCCAAAGATGATATCCCTTCGCTGTGGGAAAATCCACCGCGGGAGCGGCTTGTAAAATCCTGGCCATCATGTCGGTTCGGAGGGGTGGGGGAGGGGGGTGCATTGGCCAGAATACCAGGGAAATGCCCTACGATTTCTCAAGTAATGCCGAATTATTCCAAGTCCGGAACACTTTGGTCTGGCATGGATGACATTGACTTATAGTGGTTTCCTGGTCACAGTTAAAAAGAAACGCCAATCTGACTTTTCCACTTCCTCCATTTTTGTGTCTAATGTATTCACATACAAGTTTGCATGCCCTTCACTCCTTCGCTCTCCTGCAGGGTAACCAGCCAGATGGAAGTTTCACAGCTCTCTCTAGATAGGCAATATTATCACAATCTCCACTCAAAACGATAGCAGCAGCCACTGCAGAAAGTGACTTATGCCTTTGTCGTTTTATTCATCTCAAACATTGCCCTGAGGAAAAGCAGCAGGCTATCATACTGGAGGGCATCCCTGTTACTGCCATGTTTTAGTTTTGCGACAAAGTCGCTCCTAAATAGTCTCTGTCTGTAATCCCAGGACAAAATATTCAAGGAAACCCAGCTATGTTAATGTCTGCTGATGGACATGTATTAAATATCCACGTTTGACTCAGGCAGAGCAGGCGACAACGTCATGTCATGCATCGTGTCATGCTGGAAGTTTTATCAGCCGTTGGCTCCTTAGCTCAGATTGGGCACTGCCACGCAAACCAGGGCTCACGAGGTCAACTCTCGTTCAAACCGGTAGGCACAATGTAGCTGAGAGTTGTTGTAAGGTAGGCACAGAGACACTGTGAGGCAACGTCAGATAGCTGTGATGAGTGGGCAAGATTGGGTGTACCTTTGGGTGGCATGTTGGCATAGTGCTCAGCACTGCTGCATCAGAGCACCAGGCACCCGGGTTCGATTCCCGGTTTGGGTCACCGAATGTGTGGAGTTTGCACATTCTCCTTGCGTTTGTGTGCATTTCCTCCGGGTGCTCTGGTTTCCTCCCACAGTCCAAAAGATGTGCGGGTTAGGTTGCTTGGCCATGATAAATTGTCTCTTAGTATGAGGGAGGACTAGCAGGGATAAAAGGGGGTTGTGGTTGGTGCAGACTTGTTGGGTCAGAGGACCTATTTCTGTACTGTAAGGATTGCATAGTGATTCTATAAGTGTCTGAGGCACAGCCCTAATGGACAGCACTGAATCAAAAAAGTATTAAATGAGCAAAATGCTGAGGTGGTGAGTGTCAGTGAACATTACCGTGAGGGAATTGCACTCACTATATCATTTTGATATCAAAAGTTGCTCCGCATGTGACAATTTCATTAAGTCAACTCTGTTGACAGTAATCGTGTTACTGCTATGTTTGAAAGAATCCCATCTTAATTAAAAGGCAGGATAACTCTCCAACAGCGAATACCATTGTCGACTGATTCACAAGTAAGGAAGGGGGAACAACTGAACTATACACAGACTAGTGATCTCTCTGTGCATTGTTACAGTGACATTGTGAGCAATGGTGACCACACAAGGTTCATTTCAGGGCATAAGCCAGTGTGATTAATCTCCCATTGCACATCTCATTACATGCTTACTGGAGGTAGAAAATTAAGCATGTGTGGATATTGCAATGTTCAACACACTCTGCAGCTCTTAGCAAATTAGTTTATCAAGCGGCTTATTATTTATCAACAATACGATGTGATTTCCTGAAACCTTTAGCAGGGCGAGTGGGGAAAGAGCTTTACTGGAGTGTCTTGGAGCAGCAGCTAAGAAGAGTTAGTGAAAAAAAGCTGGAAAACCTAAGCAGGTCCCCTCAATTTGGTTATAATTCCTTTATTGTGGAGTCCAATAGGTGTAGACAAAGGTCACAGGTAGAACAGGGCACTTACAACGTTAAAATGGTGGCGCGGGCTTGTTGGGCCAAAGGGCCTGTTTCTGTGCTGTGTTGTTCTTTGTTCTTTTTGTCTGGCAGCATCTGTAAGGAGTGAAAAGAACTGATGTTTCTAGTCCAGATGACCTTTGTCAACGCTTTGACGAAGGGTCATCTGGATTCGAAATGTCAGCTCTTTTCTCTCCTAACAGGTGCTGCCAGACCCGCCGAGATTTTTCAGCGTTTTCTCTCTCTGGTTTCAGATTCCAGCATCCGCAGCAACTTGCTTTCATTTTAGCTAAAAAGAGATCATTTGCAACGGACAGAATAAAAGGCCGGTGCTTGGATTGTACTCACTTGATTAGGAAGGTTTCTGACAGCAGTCCGAAACAAATAGATCCTGCTTTGAACAGGGAATGAGGCGGTGGGTCGTCGAAGGCTGTCATCATTATATACACTGTGAACGGTACAACCGTCATTAGGCCCAGGATCACAGCGAGGATCATCCAATTCTGCCAACGGCTGGCAACAAGCTTCCACGCTGAACCAGTCTGAAGGTGGTACTGTGGACACAGAAAGAATCATTACAAGATGGAATAAAAATGTGTTGGTGAAACAGATTCAACAGTGATTTGCGAACTGGAATTGGATAAACACTCTTGAAGTGGGTAAAAAAACCTCGCAGGGCAATCGGGAAAGTGAATCAGGAAAGTCCTCATATTTGAGGAAAGATATAGTGGCACTGGTAGCAGTTCAAAGGAGGTTCTCCAGATTGGCTCCAGAGATGAGGGGTGTTTCATATGAACAGTTTAGGCCGATGCTGTCTGGAATTTAGAACAGTGAGGGGAGATCAAATTGAGGTATTTAAGATGATGAAAGATATGGATTAAGTAGATAGGAGCAGATGCTTCCTCTTGTGGGGCATTCTAGGACAAGGGGTCATAGTCTTAGGATAAGGCATAGGAAAATTTTCCCAGAGTTGAGGAGAAACTTCTTCTCCCAAATCTGTGGAATTTGCCATCCCAAAGTGCGGTGGATGCTGGGACACTGAATAAATTTAAGGAGGAGTTAGACAGATTTTTAATTGGTAATGGGTTGAAAGGTTACGGGGAAAAGGCGGGAAAATGGGGATGAGGAGCATATTAGCCATGATCGAATGGCGGAGCGGACTCAATGGGCCGAGTGGCCTAATTCTGCTCCTATATTTTCTGAAGGGGAGCAGCTCCTTCAAAGAGCCAGCATTAGTCCGCTGGGCTAAATGGCTTTCTTCTGCACTGCGTTACTCCATGATTTGAGAACAAATATCTTAATATGCTTGACGCTGTGAACATAAATAGTCTATAGCCAGGAAAAAACAAGACAGTGAAACAGCACGGCAATAACTCATGTCTGATGACTTCTAATTATTGCCGCAATTCATTTTGCAAAGTTCAAATAAAATTATAGCTGCAAGTACATATTGGTTTACTCAACAACTCTGCCAGTTATAAATCTATCCTAATACTATCTTATGAGAAAATAGGGTAACGTATTAAACATGCAACTGTGCATGAATCGTTATATATTATTAAACCAGTGAGGATGGTCTTTATTATGTACAGTATTTATATTCTACAGCTTGCAAGCCTCCAGCAAGGGCTTTAAATTTGTTACCGCAGACACTGTTGTATATTAATCCATATTTTAAAATGAAATTATGTTTGCTGTTTCCATCAACTACATAAGATAAGGGTAATTCAAAAGAAGGAACATGAACAGTAACCAGCTTTGCTAAATTGCTCGGTGGAAAATCCGAGCTGGTTTTGTTTAAGACCTTCGTCATGTGGTTTAAGTCAAGGGATTAGATTCTTACAGGGTTGGGAAGATCTGAGGACAAATAAAAGTGGAGGGCAGGACTCGATTGGGGAAGTCCCATCCCCATTTCTGACAGATTCCATTTTTGCTGGCAGGAAAGTGAGGGGGAATAATTCACATAGACAGGAAACCCAAAAGCGGTGAGGCCATATGAACCCTATTGCAAAGTTCAGGCAGATCTTATTTTGAATGTTTCCAGAGAAATAACCCGTAAGGGTGGGAATCACAAATTAATGGAGCTGGTATAAACTCTCTTGAAGAAGGCTGAAATTTTTCCATCCCCAGTGTCAAGGAAATTGGAGCAGGAGGGAAGCACAGACCACGGAAAGGTATATTGACCTTGCGCAGGATTTTATGATTTGGGGATGAGCCCTTGGTCTACTAAGTCTCAGTGAGGGTTCCAAGTATACACTTTGTTAGTTTAAAGGGGCCAAAAAAGGTTCTGTTTCCTGATGGAAGAAGGTGGAAGAGAAAATGTCCGAGGCGAGGGAATCGAGAAGTATGGGGGAGGAAGTGGGACTAAACTGTTAAGTTGAATGATCAGTTTTGATCATAATAAATGGTGGAGCAGGTTCAAAGGGCTGAATGGCCTACTTCTGCATTTTTTTTCATATTTCTATCTTTCTATCTTTCTGTATTGCAAAATTTTGCAATCATTTTCCATTTAAATAATTTACTATTCTTCCTGCCAAAATGAGCAAGATCACATTTTCCCATTCCACCTACCAACTTTTTTGCCCGCTCACTCAACCTATCTGAACCTTTCTGTAAACTCTTTGTGTCCTTCTCACAATTGACTTTCCTAAGTATATTTGTGTCATCAGCATTTAGCAACCATACAATTGGCCTCTTCCTCTAAGTCATGGATATAAATTGTTAATAGTGGAGGCCTCAGCACTGATCCCTGTGGCACTGCGCTGGTTACACCTTGCCAACCTGAAAAATGCCAACCCATTTACCCTGACCCCCTGCTTGCATTAGCTAACCACACACCCATTTTGACCATTAACGTAGTTTAAGACAGGGTTGTTTGAAATTGTTAAATGTAATTTTCTCAAACTCTGAGTTTGCTCTCTGTTCTTTGTTCTGTACATGGCTCCTGTGGTCTCACCATGCTGGGTAGTGGGTGAATGGCTATGGAGTTGTCTTCTGAGCTGGCATAGAGGTTGCATGGCATGAGAGGGCACATAGGATTGGGTGACAAGTTGGGGGGGTGGGGTGGGGGGACTGTGAGACAAAAAGGCCAAATAGCTTCTGAAACAAATGGGCAGCACGGTGCCATAGCGGTTAGCACTGCTGCCTCACAGAGCCAAGGACCCAAGTTCAATTCCCAGCTTGGGTGACTCTATAGTTGGAGTCTGCACATTCTCCACATGTCTGCATGGTTTTCCTCTGGGGTGCTATGGTTTCGTCCCACAGTCCACAAGGTGTGCTGATTAGGTGCATTGGCCATGCTAAATTCTCATTCAATGTATCTGAGCAGTTGTCAGAGTGTGGATATTAGGTGATTTTCACAGTAACTTCATTGCAGCGTTAATGTAGGCCTACTTATGACACTAATAAATAAGCTTTAAAAAAAACTTAAACATAAAAAAATTTTAAATATCAGGGACAGAGACTCTGGACTGAAGACTAACGTAAGGGTAAGGAAATTCAGGGATACACAAACATCCAGAGTTGGAGAAATGCACAGCTCTCAGAAGAAGAAAGGGACAAGTCAGGCAAAAAAAGAAAATTCTCTCCAGTGTCCTGACTGATAATGACATCTCGATCGAAATCAGTAACACTCCATCAGAAGTACATTGCTGTTTGTCTGAGTTTGCTGCACTCAATTTACTTGCCATATTTCCTACATCCTTCAGGAAAATTAAACTGGCTGTCAGTTTGTGAAAGGCACTACATAAATGTAAACCTTTCTTCGACACACTTGGCCCTGTACAGGTTAGCACTGCTGCTTGACAGGAATGTAGGTTCGATTCCTGGCTTGGGTCATTGTCCATGCTAGGACCCCATGTCTGCATGGATTTTTCTAGGGTCTCCAGTTTCCTCCCACAATGTGAAAGACGTGCTGAATAGGTGCATTGTCCATGCTAAATTTCCCCTCAGTGTACCCGAACAGGCGCTGGATTGCGGCGACTAGGGGATTTTTACAGTAGCTTCACTGCAGTGTTAATGTAATGTAATAAGTCTTCTGAGGCAGATGTCTCTTCACCAAAATTCCTTCATTCACAATTCCAACAGCGGTGCACAGAGCGCTTGCAGTCAGCAGTCTATCTTTGGGAGTGCCAGAGGAATTGACACTCCTGTTTAAATACAAGGAAAAGACTCCCTGATTGGCCCATCAATGGGATCCTTAATCACTGAGTTCGTATTCCAAAAGGCCAACCTCAATGGCCCGACTGAAGTCATTGCACTTGTGATTGTAATAAATAAATGTTAAACTTTAGTCTGGAACACTGAGCAGTATTTGGAAGGCAAATAGTTAACATTGGAATTAAAGGGCAGCTGTCAACTAGGCTCATGCATGGTCCATTGGTAGAATTCAGATCTCATTCTCATCACAGTATCGCTGGCAGAACTTTGAGCCTGCAGCTAGCTTGCCTGATAAAGGCTGCCTTCACCTCTGTCTCTTACCAGAGAGCGCATCCTTTTATTTCTGCACCTGGTCTCCTCACTGGGTCCGCAAGCAGAGCCACATGTGAATCCCCTTCAGCGAACCCACCATATATTTCCTCTGGTGCGGGCTTCCTCCCGGAGAGTTTGCTTGCTGTTTCACCATCGTTTAATCAAGTGCTCTAAGTGCATTTGCAATGCACACTGCACATCGCAGGCTGTTGTCCATGAATTAGTTGCTATGTGGCAAGTGCCGTCAAGCTATCTGCGATTTTTTTAATGTAACAGCGAGCCCCAGTAATGGCTCACTGATAACTGAACGCATCTATCTTCATTACCTGGTCATTTCTGCTTGGGTTTGCTCTACTGCTCGTAAAGGATATGTGTTTGAGTGAACGGCACAATCAAACCTTCATCCCAAGCAGATTCAGAACTTTCACTCATTTATTCTTGACTTCTCTTAATTACATTTTTATTAAAAATGCAATCGTTCATGATGACACATTCCCACAAAGAGGGGTAGTGTACACTGGGAGATGTGCACTTCATTGATGGGTTATCAGTTCAACTAGCAGCACAGAATAAAGCAAGTCAAAGCAGTTTTTTTGTGCTTTATATTCATACATATATAATATTTTTCTCTGTATTCATAGATACAGGCTGTCAACTTTATTGCTGTGTCATTAGATAGGAGGAAGAGTCAATGCAGAAGGTTATCCATGATCTGATGGAGAAAACTTGAAGAGCTTGTGGTCTACCACTCCTGTTCCTTCTTTTCTCCAAGTGTTATTATTTGATTTGATTTATTATTGCCACATGTTTTGGTTTACAGTGAAAAGTATTGCTTCTTGTGCTGTTCGTAGAGAAGGAAAGGAAAGAGGCAGAATGCAGTGTTACAGTCATAGCTAAAATGTAGAGAAAGATCAACTTAGTGCAAGGTAGGTCCATTCAAAAGTCTGAGAGCAGCAGGGAAGAAGCTGTTCTTGAGACGGTTGGTGCTTAACTTCAGACTTTTGTATCTTTTTCCTGATAGAAGAAGGTGGAAGAAAGAATGCCTGGGGGTTCATGGGGTCCTTAATTACACTGGCTGCTTTGCTGAGACAGCTGGAAGTGTAGACAGAATCAATGGATTGGGCTACATAACTCCTTTTGTCATTTCTTCTGGTCTTGGGCAGAGCAGGAGCCATACCAAGCTGTGATACAACCAGAAAGAATGCTTTCTAATAGTGCATCTGTAAAAGTTGGTGAGAATTGTTTAGCACTGAAATGCTAAATTTCCTTTGTCTTCTGAGAAAGTAGAGGCATTGAACAAAGAAGAACAAAGAACAAAACAGCACGGGAAACAGGCCCTTTGGCCCAACAAGCCCACACCGCCACCTCAATGTTCCCACTTCTACCTGTGATCTCTGTCTATGTTTATAGATCTATGCATTGAAACCAAATTTAGGGAGAATTTGTTCTGCCAATCAGCCTAAGAGCACATCTTTGGGATGTGGGAGAAAACTGGAGGGGGTTTTCTTAACTATAGTGTCAGCATGGGGGGGCCAGGACATGTTGTTGGTGATCTACAACACCTAGAAATTTGAAGCTTTTGACCATTTTTACTTCATCACTGTTGATGTAGACGGGGACACCTTGGTGTCAGAATGTAGGCTCCTGCCTCATGTGCTCAGCTCCTAATTCATGATATCACTGACAAACACACCGTTTCAAAAAAAAATCAGTCAGATGTTATTAACGTTGATTTAGACAGCGTTAACACGCATACCATAAAACATCAGGAATATCTTATGGTCTGGCCATTTTCACATCGAGTTGTTTAAGCTCTAACAATGTGAGATTGCATTGATAGTTACTACAGGTCTCTGCAATGATTAGCCAATAGGCTGAAAGTCTAGCCCTCCCAACAACCCACATTAAACAGGAAGGCTGGATACAACTTCTTCACGAGATTGGGCTTTATTCCTTAAAAGATCTAAAACACAACTTAAGTAACTAGAGCTACTCCTTTCAATCTTTTCATGAATTCACCTTTTCCAAAGTGATTTCCGCACGCACTTGCCGATTTTAAACCACCGGAAGTTTATGCTGATGCAAAAGCTCAGGCTGGTGTTGGTCTAACAGGCAATCCTTGTGACAGTGCTATTCTACAGAAATTCCTAAGTATGCGGTACCATTGGCTATAATGGAAAGCCGGGGAGGAGGGGGGGGGGGCGCTGGGAAGAGATGCTAACAGCTCTAATGACTTCAATCAGGCCATTGAGTTTGGCCTATTGAAGTATGAGCTCCCCGATTAAGGATCCAATTGATGGGCCAATCAGAGGGTCTTTGCCTTGTATTTAACTGGGACTGTCAGTTCCTCTGGCACCCCTCTGGAAGTTGACTGCTGACTGACCTTAACAATTGGGACTCATTCTGGGATAGGTGGGACCTCTTCAAGAGAGATGGTCTACACCTGAACCAGAGGGGGACTAATATCTTGGGGGGAAAATTTGCTAAGGCTATGATGGGGGCTTTAAACTGATTCGGGGGGGGGGTGGGATCCTAAGTAGTTGGGGTGCCGAGAGGGATGAGAGTAAGGGGGTTATAGAGGAGAGTTGTAAAACACAGCGGCGTACGGGTGGGGTGGGGCATGGTTTGAGATGCGTATACTTTAATGCAAGGAGTATTCGCAATAAGGGGGAGGAACTTGCAGCTTGGACCAGTACCTGGAACTTCGATGTTGTGGCCATTTCAGAGACTTGGGTAGAGCAGGGACAGGAATGGATGTTGCAGGTTCCGGGGTACAAATGCTTTAGTCGGAGTAGAGAAGGGGGTAGAAGGGGGGGAGGAGTGGCGTTACTGGTCAAAGACTGTATCACGGTGATCGAAAAGAAGTTTGATGAGGACTTGTCTGTTGAGGTAGTATGGGCTGAGATTAGAAACAGGAGAGGAGAGGTCACCCTGTTGGGAGTCTTTTACAGACCTCCTAATAGTTCTAGAGAGGTTGAGGAAAGGATTGCGAAGTCAATTCTGATTAGGAGTGAAAGTAGTAGGGTAATTGTGATGGGGGACTTTAACTTTGCTAATATTGATTGGAATAGCTATAGCTCTAGCTCGTTAGAGGGGTCAGTTTTCGTACAGAGTGTGCAGGAAGGTTTTTTGACTCAGTATGTAGATAGGCCAACTAGAGGTGAGGCTACATTGGATTTGGTGCTGGGCAATGAGCCAGACCAGGTGTTAGGCTTGGAAGTTAGTGAACATTTTGGTGATAGTGACCACAATTCGGTTACGTTCACCTTAGTGATGGATAGGGATAGGCATGAAGCTGGGGGCAGTAGTTATAGCTGGGGGAAGGGTAATTATGAGGCCATCAGGAGAGAATTAGGGTGCATAGATTGGACTAGGAAACTACAGGGACTGGGAACATCTGGAATGTGGTGCTTATTCAAGGAGCAGCTGCTGCGAGTCCTTGATAAGTATGTCCCTGTCAGGCAGGGAGGAAATGGACGAGTAAGAGAGCCTTGGTGTACGAAAAGAGTTGATTTGCTGGTTAAGAAGAAAAAGGAGGCTTATGTCAGGATGAGGCTTGAAGGCTCAGGTAGTGCAATGGATAGCTATAGATTAGCTAGGAAGGAGGTAAAAAGTGAATTGAGGAGAGCTAAGAGGGGACACGAGAAGATGTTGGCTGATAGGATTAAGGAGAATCCTAAAGCTTTCTTTCGATATGTTAAGAATAGAAGATTGGTTAGGGCAAGATTAGGGCCAGTCATAGACAGCAGTGGGAAGTTGTGCGTGGAGCCTGAAGAGATTGGTGAGGCACTGAATAAATATTTCTCTTCGGTATTCACGCAGAGTGCTGGAAATGTAGCTGTGGAGAGCACTGAGGTACAGGGTTGCAAATTGGGGAGTATTGTAGTAGATAGGGAGGATGTGTTAGAAATTCTCGAGGGTTTGAAGTTGGATAAGTCCCCTGGGCCGGACGGGATTTACCCTAGGATTCTCTGGGAGGCAAGAGAGGAGATTGCAGAGCCTCTGGCTCTGATCTTCAGGTCCTCGTTGGTTACGGGTGTGGTTCCGGAGGACTGGAGGATGGCGAATGTGGTCCCATTGTTTAAGAAGGGGAAGAGAGACCTTCCTGGGAATTATAGGCCAGTGAGTCTTACTTCTGTGGTGGGCAAGGTATTGGAGAGAATTATTAGGGATAGGATTTATAGTTATTTAGAGAGAAATGAATTGATTGGGGATAGTCAGCATGGTTTCGTGAAGGGTAGGTCATGCCTTACTAACCTCATTGAGTTTTTTGAGAAAGTGACCAGAGAGGTGGATGGGGGTAAGGCGGTTGATGTAGTATATATGGACTTTAGTAAGGCGTTTGATAAGGTGGCCCATGGAAGACTTCTACAGAAAATGCAGATGTGTGGAATAGAGGGTGATTTAGCTAATTGGATTAGGAATTGGCTGGCAGATAGAAGACAGAGGGTGGTGGTTGATGGGAGATATTCATCGTGGAGTTCGGTGACAAGTGGTGTGCCTCAGGGGTCTGTTTTGGGGCCCCTGCTGTTTGTAATTTTTATAAATGATCTGGATGAGGGTATTGAGGGATGGATCAGTAAATTTGCAGATGACACTAAAGTTGGTGGAGTGGTAGATAGTGAAGAGGGGTGTTTTAGTTTACAGAGTGACTTGGACAAGTTGCAGAGCTGGGCCGAGAGGTGGCAAATGGAGTTTAATGTGGAAAAGTGTGAGGTAATGCACTTTGGCAGGAACAATAAATGTGTAGAGTATAGGGCTAATGGTAGGGCTCTTAATAGTGTTGAGGAACAGAAGGATCTTGGTGTATGTGTCAATAGATCCCTGAAAGTAGGCAGTCAAGTGGATAAAGTTGTTAAGAAGGCTTATGGAGTCTTAGCTTTTATTGGTAGGGGGATTGAATTTAGGAGCCGCAGCATCATGTTGCAGCTGTACAAAACTCTAGTGCGGCCGCACTTGGAGTATTGTGTGCAGTTCTGGTCGCCACATTATAAGAAAGATGTGGAGGCATTGGAGAGGGTACAGAGGAGGTTTACTAGGATGTTGCCTGGTATGGAGGGCAGGTCCTATGAAGAGAGGTTGAAGGATTTGAGGTTGTTTTCGTTAGAAAGGAGGCGGCTAAGAGGGGATCTTATTGAAGCATATAAGATGATTAGAGGTTTAGATAGGGTGGACAGTGATAGCCTTTTTCCTAGGATGGAGAAAGCTAGCACGAGGGGACACAGCTTTAAATTAAGGGGTATGAGTTATAGGACGGATATCAGAGGTAGGTTCTTTACTCAAAGAGTGATTAGGGAGTGGAATGCCCTGCCTGCAGCTGTTGTAGATGCGCCAAGTTTGGTGGCGTTTAAGAGGTTAGTTGATAAGTATATGGATGAGAAGGGAATGGTTTAGTTAGGAGGGGCATTGCTTTTTATTTTGGTCGGCACAACATCGAAGGCCGAAGGGCCTGTTCTGTGCTGTATTGTTCTATGTTCTATGTTCTATGATAGCACTCTCTATAGTGCTGTTAGAGTATGTAAATAAAGGGATTTTGGTGAAGGGGCTTCTGCTTCTTTGGATTGATTACAGCACTTTTCCCTCAGAATGGGAGGATCGTGGCTTCAAGTATAACCCCTAAGACTTGACTGCATAATCTAGGTCAGTCATTCTCAAACACCTTTTGACTGAAGGACTTTTTTCTGAATCAATTGGTAATCATGGCAGTTGAATTGTAATATCGTATAATACTGGGGACAGCGTGGCATAATTGCAATATGACTGCACTAGCAATGGAGAGACCCAGGCGAATGTTCAAATCTCACCACAGCAGCCGGTGGAATTTAAATTCAGCTGATTAACCAGAAAGAAATCTGGACTCGAAAGTGCGTCTCAGTGATGGTGACCATGGAACTATCATCGACTGTCATAAAAACTTATCTGGTTCACTAATGTCCTTTAGGGAAGGAAATTTACCATCCTTATCTGGTCTGGCCGACATGTGACTCCAGAGCCACAGCAATGTGGTTGACTCTCAACTGCCTTCTGAAATGGTCGAGTGGGACACTCAGTTCGAAGGGCAGTAAGGGATGAATGTTGGTTTTAAATATTGGCCTTTTGCCAGAGAGGCACCAAATCCCATGAAAGGATAAAGAAAAGAAATATAGCTCTTAGCTATAAAGTGTTTTAGTAACATTTTTAAGAAAATAGAGTTTTGCATTTGTATAATTTTAAAAGTAATCCCTTCTCTGAAAGAAGGCTGATCTCTGGTGACACCACCATATTTGGTAACTGTGTCCACCTGATGACATTTGTGCTATTCTCAACGCTCCTGCATGTGTATTTCCCTTCTCGGTGAGGCAGGCAGCCTACTTTACACTATATGGGGCAGCATGGTAGCACAGTGGTTGGCACTACTGCCTCAATCACCAGAGGCCCGGCTTCGATTCCAGTCTTGTGTGGGTGACTGTGTGGAGTTTGTACATTTGGAGTCGTCAGGGGTAAGATTTTCACTCAGAGGGTGGAGCGTGTGCAGAATCGGCTGCAGGCCGTAGTGGTGGAAGTAGATTTGATAGGGTCTTTTAAGAGACTTCTGGATGAGTACATGGGACTTTGTAGGATTGAGGGTTATAGGTAAGCCTAGTAGGTAGAGATATGTTCAGCGCAACTTGTGAGCCGAAGGACCTGTTTGTGCTGTAGTCTTTCTACGTTCTATGTTCTATTGTCCATGTATATTTTGTCCAGGTGCTCCAGATTCATTTCCACATCACAAAGGTGTGCACGTTAGATGGAATGACCATGCTAAATTGCCCCTTAGTGTCAGAGGAATTAGCTGAAAATAGGTGTGGTTAAAGGGATAGGGCCTGGGTGAGATTGTTGTTTGCATGGGCTTGATGGGCTGAATGGCCTTCTACACTGGAAGGGTTCTATGCTGCACCTGTTTTTATCACCCGGCTTGCACATCTTTAGCTGCCAATCATAGAATCCCTACAGTGCAGAAAGAGGCCATTCAGCCCATCAAGTCTGCACCAACCACAATCTGACCCGGGCCCTTATCCCCATAACCCCACGCATTTATCCTAGCTAATCCCCGTGACCATTGCCAATCCACCTAACCTGCACATCTTTAGACCGTGGGAAGAAACTGAAGCACCCGCACAAACCCACGCAGACATGGAGGAAAATATGCAAACTACACACAGACAGTGACCCGAGGCCGGGATTTGAACTTGGGATCTTGGCACTGTGAGGCATCAGAATTATCACTGTGCCACTGTGCCGTCCCAATCATCTGCTTATTCTGTGCCAATCCGCACATCCCAATCGACCGCCCCCACCACTCCCACTCCACCCCCACCCCCCCCCTCCACTCCTCCTCACACAACACACACACACACACACACACACACACACACACAACACCACACACACACACACCACACACACACACACACACCACACACACCACTCGCCCCCCCCCGAATCTCCCCCACTGGCCATGGCAGCTTGAGTAATTACACATCCCCTCGAAGCTTGCCCTGCTCACTAAGCACTTGCACATTATTCTGCAAAGTCTCCATAGGCCCTCAAGGGTCTGCGGACCCCAGTACGTGAATCGATCTAACTTGATACTCCAGTGCCGTACTGAGGGAATGTTTGCCCTCCGGAGGTGTCACACCCTTTTGGATGACATGCTACAGGAAAAAGGCGCCATGTCAATGCAAGTTGTTTGCCTCTCCCATCCCTCCTGAGCTTCGTTTGGGAAATAACTTTCTAAAATGACACGTCCTTCGCAGGAGTTTGCTAATGTGCTGAACAAAAAGTGCAGGATAAAGCTCTTCAAAGTGCATTTAAAGTATAGCCCCGAGAAATACTCATTCTCAAATATGTAATTTGAGAATATTATATGGATGCAAAAGAAGATATTTTGCAAACTAGGCTGACAACCTGCCAAAATGTGTCAGAAGTTAAGAAGGCAATTTTATGAATACCAACATTCAGTGTGTCAGGTGGTATTAAATAAATGAAGAGATTTCAGGCGACTGGTATGTACATCTTTGCATGAATAGGCCTCAGTTATATTTCTCTTTCAATATATTACTGGCTTTATGGCCTAGCGGGTCAATTCAACTATTGGGAGGTCACAAACTGTGCCAAGAAGCTACAGTATCCGGAGAAGGAATGTAATTATGTTTTTTTTTCAAATTCCTGACAGAGAAAGAAAGTCAGACAAACCTCTTTTGACCTCTTAGGCTGAGGAACATGAGATCATGGACAAATTGGAGATGGTTTTCAGAATTCAGCACTAAATGCGAGTTAGCTTTCCAACATCATCTTTTCTGTTTAATGTTCTATTTGCATCAAAATGCCATTCAAATGGGGTTCCCACAACCATTGACTGCAATAATGGAGAATAATAAAAAAAATTGCTCTACTTATATTAGAATGATATTGGTTTTTTCATGTCACAAACTTTCTGTTTTACCTTTTTTTATTTCATACATTTCTGCTGCTTACTTTCTGTTAGAAGTGAGTGGCATGGTGGCACAGTGGTTAGCACTGCTGCCTCACAGCGCCAGGGATCTGGGTTCAATTCCCAGCTTGGGTCACTGTCTGTGCGGAGTCTGCATATTCTCCCCGTGTCTGTGTGGGTTTCCTCTGGGTGCTCTGGTTTCTTCCAAAAGTCATGCAGCTTAGGTGTACTGGCTGGACTAAGTTCTCCCTCAGTGCACCCAAACAGGAGTGTGGCGACTAGGGGATAACTTCATTGCAATGTTAATGTAAATGTATAAACTTTAAAGAAGCGATTTGTTTTGCTGACAGAACTTTTTTTTGCAGGATTTTAAAAATTTCCAAAACTCGAGGGATTCCTTTCCCAGCGTGGGTTTGGTGTAACTTTATATCAAATCTCTCACGCAGTTGCATTAAATCTATGACTTGCTGCTCATACCCCCTGGTCTCACCAAATAACTTGTGCAAAGTGGTGGCAATCAGCCAAAGCCAAGCTGGGCAGATAAAAACAGAAAAATATATACACATCAACCCAAGGAACTTGGGAAAAGGGTGAACCGGCTTCCAGTCTGAATCTATCAACAGGAAAAAGCCAAAACAAGTCAACTACAGAGTCAAAGCAAATGCCGAAATCTGCTGATTCTTATGTTAGAGACAGGAAAAAGTGACTGGAGTGAATATTTTATTACGCGGGCCATGGCTCAGATGATGGCATTTTCATTAAAGTTCATTTATTAGTGTCACAAGTAGTCTTACATTAACACCGCAATGAAGTTACTGTGAAATTCCCCTAGCCGCCACACTCTGTTCGGGCACACTGAGGGAGAATTTAGCATGGCCAATGCACCTAACCAGTATGTATTTCGGATTGTGAGAGACCGTGTCTGGGTGGGTTTCTTCCGGGTGCTCTGGTTTCCTCCCACAGTTCAAAGATATGTAGGTCAGGTTGATTGGTCATGATAAGTTGACCCTTTAGTGTCAGGGGATTGGCAGAGTAATTATGTGGGGGGGCACAGTGGCACAGTGGTTAGCACTGCTGCTTCACAGCGCCAGGGATCTGGGTTTGATTCCTGGCTTGGATCACTGTCTGTGTGGAGTTTGTATGTTCTACCCATCTCTGTGTGGGTTGTCTCTGGGTGTCCAGTTTCCTCTCACAATCTGAAAGACATGCTGGTTAGGTGCGTTGACTCGACCAAGTGCCGGAGTGTGGCGAGTAAGGGAATTTCTCAATAACTTCATTGCATTGTTAATGTAAGCCTCTCCTGTCTCCATTGATGACACAAAGATCATCACCAGAGGCTCTGTGATCTCTTCCCTTGCCTCTCACAGTAACCTAGGGTACATCCTATCCCGTCCTGAAACTGTCAACTTTTTTCACTTCATCCTATTCCTCCCTAAGTAAGGGGACCAAAAGTGGATACACTGCATCATAGCCCACATTCACACCTCAAGCAACATTATTATAGCAGATTAACTGGTGATATTCCCAACACTGTCTATGGAATCTTGCTGTGCACGCACTGGCTGCTGCTTTTCTCTACAACACAACAGGAAATGCTTTCAATAAGTATTCCATTGGTCAAAACTAAATTGGGATGCGCTGATCTTGTAAAAACGTGATATAAATGGCACCCTTTCTTTATGCAATTGTGGCAATGTTTATATTTTAATCTGGAAGCAAACTTCAAGGAGACTTTTGCTCAATTTGTCCCAATCACTCGAGAATATTTTAAAATTAGTGGCCAGGAGAGGGTGGCTTTGCTGCCTGGGCAATAGAATTAGCCGCCCACTTACAAACTCTCAATTTTCATTTGAGTTTATATTCCATCTCGCAATCAATCCCATTCACCCATCATTCCCTATTTATTGACAAGTATTGCCACCGTCCCTCAGTTTTGAAGTACCTCATCCAGATGATTGATAATAGATGACAAACAACAATGGACCCAGCACTGATCGCTGTGGCACACCACTAGTCACAGGCTACCACTCAGGGTACACTGATGAAGAATTCAGCATGACCAATGCACCAAATCAGCACATCTTTTGGACCACAGGAGGAAACTGGAACACCTGGAGGAAACCCATGCAGACACAGGGAGAATGTGCAGACAGTCAGCCGAGCTGGGAATCGAACCTGGGTCCCTGGCACTATGAGGCAGCAGTGTAACTATTGTGCCACCGTGTCACCATATTATCCAGATTCAAACAGAACCAAATCAGCAAATTCCTAATGGAATGCAGTAAAATGTAAAACTTTTATGACTTAGAGCCCATGCAAAAACTTTATCTTCATCTTTACAGGTAGCATGGTGGCACAGTGGTTAGCACTGCTGCCTCACAGTGCCAGAGACCCGGGTTCGATTCCTGGCTTTTGGTCATTGTCTGTGTGGAGTCTGCATGTTCTCTCCATGTCTGCATGGGCTTCTTCCGGGTGCTCCAGTTTTCTCCCACAGACCAAAGATGTACGGATTAGGTTGATTGGCCATGTTCAATTGTTTCTTAGGGTCAGGGGGACTAGCAGGGTAATTGCATGGGGTTATGAAAACAGGGCCTGGGTGGGATTGTTGCGGGTGCTGGCTCGATGGGCTGAATAGAACATAGAACATAGAACATTACAGCACAGAACAGGCCCTTCGGCCTTCGATGTTGCGCTGACCAATATAAAAAGCAATGCCCCTCCAAACTAAACCATTCCCTTCTCTTCCATATACTTATCAACTAACCTCTTAAACGCCACCAAACTTGGCGCATCTACAACTGCTGCAGGCAGGGCATTCCACTCCCGAACCACCCTTTGGGTAAAGAACCTACCTCTGATATCCGTCCTATAACTATCACCCCTTAATTTAAAGCTGTGTCCCTCGTGCTAGCTTTCTCCATCCTAGGAAAAAGGCTATCACTGTCCACCCTATCTAAACCTCTAATCATCTTATATGTTCCGATTAGGTAATGTTTCGAATAGGCTCCTTCTATGCTGTAGGGATTCTATGATCTTAGTGAATTAGAATCAGACAGGATTGAACTTGTGGCATAACTAATGTCCTCTTCTATAGTGGAAGGCAGAGGAAGAAGTTGTGAAAACTGCAATCATAGTTTGATAAATTAAGAATATCAGAGAAGTTAATGATAGGAAAAGGGTATTCAGCTCGTGGAAGCTCATTCTTCTGCGATCTTCCTCTCATTATGGTATCCAGCTGTAGTCTGAATGACCCTAATATTTTTGCTTCTTCTAGCCCACCCAGCAGATTATTATAAACATCTATCACTTTGAGTGAAGATATAAATGCACTTTTCACTAATGTGAATTTATGTTCTCTTCTTGTCTTGCGATCTTAACTTCATTTGAAGTAATATTCTAGACCATTTAATATTTTATAATGCCTTTATGAAGTGCCTTCTTAATTTTCTCCTTTCAGGTCTTTCTGGATGTGTAGTTTGATTTTCTCTGATCTTCCAACAGCTCATTCACTTCACACTGGCGATCAGTCTTGTTGCTCTTTGTTACATTCTCGTCAATGGCTGAACATGTTTCCTGTGGCACTGTGCCAAGAATGGAGTATGGTGTTCAAGTGTGGGCTTCCTTAGCATTGTGCAGTCCCATTGTAACCTCCTGAGGTTTGTGCTTTTTAAGATTAATTCTTGGCGTAAGCCAGAATTTATTGCCCATCCCTCATTGCTTTGGAAGGCGCACATTCTTCCTGATTGACTGTACAGTGAAGGTTCTCCCACAGCGAGGGAGAGAGTTACTGGGTTTTGATGTGGTGATGACAAAGGAACAGCGATGGCTGTGCAAGTTGAGAGGGTGTGTGGTTTGGAAGGAAATTTGGAGGTGTTGATATTCCTATGAAACCATTGCTCTTGTCTTTCTAGGAAGCCACGTGTTGTTCATATGTTTTTATTGAAAGCTTTCCGAAAGTTCAAATAAAAAGGAAAGATATTAATTTACATGGTATCTTCCATGAACTCAGAATGTCGCAAACCACTTCACAATTTCATTACCTAACTTGCTTTGGACAGAAATGATTCATCCTTTGTGACAAATATCTAGCTAGCTTTATATCGCACAGGCCTAAAGAACAACCAATGGATCAAAATGACTAACATCAACTCTAACTTTCCTTTAGGTAGTTGGAGCTCTAACCATTGTCCAAGTGCATTCTCAGATGGCCAGCACACGGTCAATGGGCTGCATGGCCTCCTCCCATTGATGTCACTGGCTGGCCAGCATTTATTACTCATCTCTAGTTACCCTTGGAGGGCAGTTGAGGATCAACCACATTGCTGTGGCTCTGGAATCACATATATCATAGAATCCGTACGGTGCAAAAGGAGGCCATTCAGCTCATTGAGTCTGTACTGGCCAGTATCCCACCTAGGCCCTATTCCTATAATCTCACATATTTATCCTGCTAATCTCTATGAAACTAGGGTCAATTTAGCACGGCCAATCAACCTAACCACACATCTTTGATCTGTGGGAGGAAACCGGAGCACTCGGAGGAAACTCATGCAGACATGGGGAGAATGTGCAAACTCCACTTTAGGAACTTTCAAGCGATTATTGGATAGGCACATGGAACACTCCAGAATTATAGGGATAGCTTGATCTTGGGATTAGACATAGCTCAGCACAACATCGAGAGCCGAAGGCCCTGTACTGTGCTGAAATGTTCTATGTTCCACTCTGACAGTCGCACAAGGTTGGAATTGAACCTGGGTTCCTGGTGCTGTAAGACAGCAGTGCTAACCACTGTGCCACAGTGCCACTATGCAGGGGCCAAACCATAGACCAGATTAGGTAAGGACAGCAGATTTCCTTCCATAAAACACATCAGTGAAACAGATGGGTTTTTGTGACAATCGACAATGGTTTCGTGGTCATCAGTAGATTCTTAATTCCAGATTTTTTTTATTGAATTCAAATTCCACTGTCAGCCATGGAGGGATTTGAACATGGAACATTGGCTGAGTTTCTGGATTAATAATACCACGATAATACCACGAGGCCATCGCCTCCCCTGACTCCCTGGATGGGCCTATTCCATTTGATAGCAGGTATATTGAATGGAATTTCCGCCTTGCAGTTTTAAGTTAGCAGTTTATTCATAATAGCCGAGGGAGAGAAAGTAAATGATTGAACTTTTCAGAACCGTATAAATATCAGCGTGGTAAAGTGTTCACAGTTGGCAAGGTAAATGAACTAAAACTGGTATCATTTGATGCTGTTTCTGTTTGAATTGATGAGATGGTATCTGGGGATATGATTTAATTATTACACAAATGTTAAATCCTGAATGTTTTCCGGGATACAAAACATGAGAGGGAGCAATGGAATGACTGGTTTTCTAACCTTCCCACCACAAGAGCTTTATTTTAATGTTTATTTATCAGTATCATAAGTAGGCTTACATTAACACTGCAATGAAGTTTCTATGAAAATCTCCTAGTCACCACATTCTGGTGCCTGTTCAGGTATAAATTCAGGAGAATTTAGCATGGTTAATGCACCTAACCAGCATGTTTTTTGGACATGTGGGAGGAAACTGCAGCATCCGGAGGGAACCCACCCAGACATGGGGAGAATGTGCAAACTCCACACAGACAGTGACCCAAGCCGGGAATCGAACCCGGGGTTCCTGTCACTGTGAGGTAGCAGTGCTAACCACTGTGCCACTGTGTCATGCCTGCTTAGGGCTCCTGTGGATATCCAGGGAACCCCTGCTGTGTCTTCTGAAATGCAGTGTTAGATACCAAAAAGAGTTCAATGCTATTTTTATTTGTCCAAAATAATAAAAATAACATGTTAGAAAAATCAGTAAGTATATAAAACGAAACCTCACAGAGGAAACCCACACAGCCATGGGGAGAATGTGCAAACTCCAGACAGACAGTGGCCCAAACCAGGAATCAAACTCAGGTCGATGAGGCAGCAGTGCTAACCACCGTGCCACTGTGCAGCTCAGGAGGAAAGCAGGAAGTTTAAGGAATCGAGGACTTTAAGCAAAAAAAAAACAAATGGGAAACAAGAATAAGCAGCATTCCCATGGAGATTATGATGCTTCTAAAACCCCAATTGCCAGAAAATCAGGTATTGGATAGCCCATTAGTGGGCTGCACAGACAAAGCAGAGGTTTTACAGATCCTGGTGAGACCTATTGTATGTGACATTGATATGTGAGACATGCCCTGTACGCTATTACTGGTCCTTGAGTGAAGTAGCTACCTGGGGGGAATCTGCTGGAAGTGCATGTCCACTGCATTCTCGACACAATTGTGCATTTGTAACATATGCTTCTGGCAGGAAGAGTTACACTTTTGTGAAATTATCCCCCCATCCAACCACCCCCAACATTGTCCTGCGAGTGAAGGCTGTTATCTCACACCAAGTGGAAACCTTCCTTATCTTCACTCTTTCCCTGCCTCAGATTCTCCAGCTGTGGCCATGTGTTAAGGATCTGCGCGTTATTACGAGGTTTGCTGATGTATGATTTCTAACAAGCAGCTTGCCCACCAGTAACAAGATTATTGTGCTTGAAGTGATTCATTTAACTTGCTCCGTTGGCTGTATGTCGCAGCCGGCTGAAAGGAGTCTAATTGTGGGTACTGTTGGATTTGATTTTGGTTTGGCTGGTAGTCTGTAGTCTCTTCTTCTGAACCTGCTGTCCCTGTCGCTTGAGTTCATTAACCAACAGCCATGGCACCAAGGGATGTGATTGCGGGGCTAACTCCTCAGTTCTTCTTCCAAATAACACCCTGGGGTCTTTACCAAACAGGCACATCAAGCACCGGCCTCATCTGAAAGACAGCACCATGGGCTAAGCCTTGGTTGCTTAGGCTCAAGGTCCAGGGGTGAGACTTGAACCTAAAACATTGTGGGTGCAATTTTCCTGCCGCGCTTACCGGCCCACCCCCGCCCCCAACAAGTCTGGGAGACCCACCCTTGCTCAATGGAATTTTTGCACGAACAAAGAACAAAGAAAATTATAGCACAGGGCTCGGTTCACCGTCTGTGTGGAATTTGCACATTCTCCTCGTGTCTGTGTGGGTTTCCTCTGGGTGCTCCGGTTTCCTCCCACAGTCTGAAAGATGTGCGGGTTAGGTTGATTGGCCATGCTAAAATTGTCTCTAACGATGGTTAAGTTAGAGGAATTAGCGGGTAAAACATGTTAGGGATTGTGGTCAGTGCAGACTCGATGGGCTGAAGGGCCTCTTTCTGCACTGTAGGGTTCTATGGTTTGTATGGTTTCTATGGAACAGGCTCTTCGGCCTTCCAAGCCTGCATCGGCCATGCTGCTTGACTAACTAAAACCCCCACCCTTGCAGGGGCCATATCGCTCAATTCCCTTCCTATTCACATATTTGTCATGATGCCCCTTGAAAGCCACTTCCACTACTTCCCCTGGAAATGAATTCCAGACACCCACCACCCTCTGCCTCATACATCTCCTTTAAACATTGGCCCTCGCACCTTAAACCTGTGCCCTTAGTAAATGACTCTTCCACTCTGGGAAAAAGCCTCCGTCTATCTGACTTTTACTGTGGATGCTAGAATCTAAAGCCCAAAGAGAAAATGCTGGAAAATCTCAGCAGGACTGGGAGCATCTGTTCTCTTTTGGTTTGCATGGGCTCCATGTCCCGCCAGTTACAATTCCCGTGGCAGGCGGGATGGGAAAATTCTGCCCTGTGTCTCCAAGATGAGAGTGCCACAGAGATACTAAGCATCATCGGAACAGATGATCTAGTCAGAGATTTCATTGCTGTATATAAGATTTTACCAAGCACTTTTTGAAAAGGTGACCAAAGAGGTGGATAAGGGTAAGGCAGTTGATGTGGTGTATATGGATTTTAGCAAGACTACTGCAGAAAATGCGGATGCATGGGATTGAGGGTGATTTAGCAATTTGGATTAGAAATTGGCTAGCTGATAAAAGACAGAGATGTCAGTTGATGGGATGTATTCAACCTGGAGTTCAGTTACAAGTGGTGTACCTCAGGGATCTGTTCTGGGGCTGCTGCTGTTTGTTATTTTTATGAAAATCCTGGATGAGGGTGTAGAGGGATGAGTTAGTAAATTTGCTGATGACACCAAAGTCGGAGGAGTTGTAGACAGTGAGGATGGATGTTACAGTTTGCAGAGGGACATGGATAAGTTGCAGAGCTGGGCTGAGAGGTGGAAAATGGAGTTTAATGTGGAAAAGTGTGAGGTGATTCACTTTGGTAAGAGTAATATGTGTACAGAATATAGGGCTAATGGTAGGACTCTTAGGAGAGTAGATGAGCAGAGAGATCTCGGTGTACATGTGCATTGATCCCTGAAAGTTGATACTCAAGTTGATAAGGTTGTTAAGAAGGCGTAAGTGTGTTAGGTTTTATTGGTAGAGGGACTGAATTTCGGAGCCGAGACATCACGTTGCAACTGTACAAAACTCTGGTGCGGCCACACTTAGAGTAATGTGTACACCAACTGGTCGCCACATTGTAAGAAAGATGTGGAGGCTTTGGAAAGGGTGCAGAGGAGGTTTACCAGGATGTTGCCTGGTATGGTGGGTAGGTCTTATGAGGAAAAGCTAAGGGACTTCAGGTTATTTTCATTAGAGGTAAGAAGGCTAAAAGGTGACTAATTGAGGCATATAAGATGATCAGAGGGTTAGGTAGGGTGGACAGTGAGAGCCTTTTTCCTCGGATGGAGATGGCTAACACCAGGGGACATAGCTTTAAATTAAGGGGTGGTAGTTATAGGACAGATGTGAGAGATGGGTTCTTTACTCAGAGGGTAGTTAAGGACGTTGAATGCCCTGCTTGCAGCTGTTGTGGACTCGCCAAGTTTAAGGGTGTTCAAATGGTCAGTGGATAGGCATATGGATAGCATTGGAATAGTTTAGGTTAGAGGGTCATAAAATTGGTTCCATTGGTCGGCACAACATTGAGGGCTGAAGGGTCTGTACTGCGCTGTAATGTCCTATGTTCTAAGCACCACTGTCTTTGCCTATAATGGACAGTGTCTGCGACAGATGAAGGAATGAATTGGTTGTGAAACTTTTTGGGATATCAAGTTGTCTGTAAATGCAAGTATTTTTTTCCCTTGATTTCTCCAGAACTCCATCTGAAGTTAGCGAAATAAGAAAGAGCTGTCCTGGTAGAATGGGGGTAAAGGGAATAGATAACTTTAATTACAGAGCAACCAGAGAAACGAAACACTGATGTTAATTGAACCAGGCGCTGTTTAATTTACTGACCAGGGATCTCAGGCAGAAGGCAGCTCATCGCTTCAGGTAAGTTTAGATGATTCAAACCCCTTATGTCTTTTGTGATTGCCATCTTTCTCATGGTCATTATCCAGGCTCGGACTGGCTAATAGAGTTGCCAGCTGTGATTAAATGTATTGCTGAAGGTCTCATCACGTGACTTGCCCCGCTGCTCCAGCCGTGGGACGGCACTGTGGCACAGTGGTTAGTACTGCTGCCTTACAGCGCCAGAGAACTGGGTTCAATTCTCGGCGTGGGTCACCGTCTGTGTGGAGTTTGCACACTCTCTCTGTGCCTGTATGGGTTTGCTTCAGTTTCCTCCCTCAGTCCGAAAGATGTGCTGGTTAGATGCATTGGTCAAACTAAATTCTCCCTCCGTGTACCCAAACAGGTGCCAGAGTGTGGTGACGAGGGGACTTTCACAGTAACTTCAATGCAGTGTTAATGTAAGCCGACTTGTGACACTAATAAATAAATTTAACTTTTACTTTTATTGTCAACCCATCCACCCTTGCGGCCTGTGGCCTTTCTCCACCAATGGGAAAGCAGAAAGACCCATTACCCAATCGGATGATGCTTGACTGTTAGCCAAACAGCCATTTTTGCCCTCTCCCATTTTCAATAAATTTTACCTCTGAAGAGAAAAGTTTAAAAGAAATGAAAAAAAAAACAGTATTTTTTAGGGTCCCTGTGATTTCTCTCCAAGGTTGCACACCTCAATGTATGAGAGATAGATCTTCAATTCCTGGAGGGTTGGAACCCTACTGGCAAATTTGTCTGGAAGCGCTCGTGCTCCTCATTGGTCCAGCCTCTGCATAATTGACTTTCTATTTGGTGACCGGTATTAAAACATATCTGACCTTGATGTGAGCAATCTTTCTCCAAGATTTTAAACAATTTCCCCCACAATCAGATTTAACCCATGAGTTCCAGCAAAATAAAAATCACCCAAAATTCAGTGCAATATCTTGGGAAGAGATTAGCACTGCTGTCTCACAGTTCCAGGGACCCGGGTTCAATTCCAGCCTTGGGTCACTGTCTGTGCAGAGTCTGAATGTTCTCCCAGTGTCTGTGTGGGGTTCCTCTGGGTGCTCCGGTTTCCTCCCACAGTCCGGAAGATGTACTGGTATGATGCATTGGCCATACTAAATTCTCCCTCATTGTACCCGAACAGGCGCTGGAGTGTGGCAATTAGGGGATTTTCACAGTAACTTCATTGCAATGTTAATCTAAACCTACTTGTGATGACAATAAACAAACCTTGAACAAGTTCACAAGATATAGGAGCAGAATCGGGTCATTCGGCCCATTGAGTCTGCTCCACCATTCGATCATGGCTGATATGCTCCTCATCCCCATTTTCCTGCCTTCTCCCCATAACTCTTCAACCCATTACAAATTAAAAATCTGTCTAACTCCTCCTTAAACATACTCACTGTCCCAGCATCCACCGCACTGTGAGGGAATTCCACAGATTCACAACCCTTTGGGAGAAGCAATTTCTCCACAACTCTGTTTTAAATTTGTTAATCTCTTATTCTAAGACTGTGACCTCTCATCTAGAATGTTCCACAAGAGGATGCATCTGCTCCACGTCTTCTTTATCCATATCTTTTATCATCTTGTATATCTCAATTTGATCTTCCCTCATTCTTATAAATTCCAAACAGTTTAGGCCTAAACTGTTCAATCTCTTTCATATGACAAGCCCCTCATCTCTGGAATCAATCTGGTGAACCTCCTCTGAACTGCCTCCAATGCCACTACATTTTTCTTCAAATAAGTGAACTACATCAAACAAATTGAGGGAGAGAATACAAGGGGTAGCCTCTTAAAAAGGATGCTGCTTTAAACAGGAATGAATCACAAATGAAACTTAAAACATCGAACCAAAGAAATGATTAATGGGGTCGATATGGCACACCAATCCCCGCGCTGCCCATGGACACTGCCTGCTCCCACTTCCGGGCCTTCTAACTGCAAATGTAGCCACAGTTGAGGGACAGACAGTTGGTTTAGACAACTCCCTCTTTCACCCAGTGCTTGAACATGTTGGTGTTTAGATTGGCCCAGGAGCAGATTCCTCCTTCCCTGCCCTTCTCTGCCAGTAGATCAAGAACGAGCAGCTGAATTGTAAATTGAATTGTAACAAAAGTTACAATTACACAACACTACATAACTACCTATGCAAGACAGAAGCTACTTTATTCCAAGATATCAATTGCAGTGTTGCCCCCAATATCTCAGGACATTTGACTTGTGCGTAGGTTTGGAATAAGAGCTGCTATCTTTCTTTGATGTGGAGATGCTGGTGTTGGACCGAGGTAAACATAGTAAGAAGTCTCACAACACCAGGTTAAAGTCCAACGCATTTATTTAGTAGCAAAAGTACTAGCTTTCGGAGTGTTTGCTTCTCCTTCATCAGATGAGTGGGATATCAGTTCACAAACAGGGCATATAAAGACACAAACTCAATTTACAAGATAATGGTTAGAATGCAAGTCTTTATAGGTAATCAAGTCTTAAAGATACAGACAATGTATCTGGAGAGAAGGTTAAGCACAGGTTAAAGAGATATGTATTGTCTACAATTAGGACAGTGAGATTTTGCAAGTCCAGGTAAGTTGTGAGGGTTACAGATAAGGTGACAGAAGTCCAAGATCCTGATTGAGGCTGTTCTCACGTGTGTACGTGACGATCCTATGTGTGCGCATGATGGAAAAATGCAGCTTAATCCCGGATAGTCAGCAAGGATTCGTGAGGGGTAAGTCTTGCTTCACAAATTTGATTGAATTCTTTGAGGAGGTAACTAAGTGTGTAGATGAAGATAGAACAGTTGATGTCATATGCATGGATTTTAATAAGGCATTTGTAAGGTTCCCTATGGTAGGCTTATGAAGAATGTAAGGAGGTATGGGATAGAGGGAAATTTAGTCGATTGGATAAGTAACTGGCCATCTCATGGAAGATAGAGAGTGGTGTTGGATGGAAAATTTTCAGACTGGAGACCAGTTACCAGCAGTGTTCCACAGGGGTCAGTGCTGGGTCCTCTGCTATTTGTAATTTTTAATCAGTGACTTGGAGGAGGGTGGATCAGTTAATTTGCTGTTGACGCCAAGATTGGTGGACTAGTGGATGAGGTGGAGGGCTGTTAAAAGATGCAAAGAAACATTGATAGGATATAGAGCTCGGTCAAAAAAATGGCAGATGGAGTTTAACCCTGATAAGTGTGAGGCATTCATTTTGGTAGGCCAAACTTAAATGCGGATTACAGGATCAACGGCAGGGCATTGAGAAATGTAGAGGAACATAGAGATTTTTGGGTTCACATTCACAGGATTTTGAAGGTTGCCATTCAAGTGGAAAGAGCCGTGAAGAAGGCTTATAGTGTGTTAGCGTTTATTAACAGGGGGTTTGAGTTTAAGAGCCATGGGGTTATGCTGCATCTGTACAGGACGTTGGTGAGACCACATTTGGAATATTTTATGCAGTTCTGGTCATCTCACTATAAGAAGGATGTGGAAACATTGGAGAGAGTGCGGTGGAGATTTACCAGGATGCTGCGTGGTTTGGAGGATTGGTCTTATGAGAAAAGGGTGAGGGAGCTGGGGCTTTTCTCTTTAGAGTGGAGGAGGATGAGAGGTGACTTAATAGAGGTTTATAAGATGATAAGGGGGATAGATAGAGTGGATGTTCAGAGACTATTTCCTCGGGTGGATGTAGCTTTTACTAGGGGTCATAACTATATGAACTTATGAACTTATGAACTATAAGTTCATAGTTGGAGATATAGAAGGGATGTCTGCGGTAGGTTCTTTACTCAGAGAGTGGTTGGGGTATGGAATGGACTGCCTGCTGTGATAGTGGAGTTGGACACTTTAGGAACTTTCAAGCGGTTATTGGATGGGCACATCAGAATGATAGGGAGTGGGTAGCTTGATCATGGTTTGGAAAAGCTCGGCACAACATTGAGGGCCAAATGGCCTGTACCGTGCTGTACTGTTCTATGTTAGTTCCCTCTTCAGTATCTTGTGGGGCTTCTCACTCTGTAGGTAACATGCATCATTTGTCGAATAATCCTAACAACACATGTTCAGTACATTGTCGAATAAATCAATGAATGGGATTTCATTTCCCAGACATTGCTGCTTAGGTTGCACCAAATGGTAAATACTCAGAATTTCTCTGGGCTAATCTAAGGATCCACTAAGTTGACATTTACTGCAACTGCAGATCTGTTGAAAACACCGAACTTTGGCCCTAGATGCGCTGGGCAGTCACCATGCCTGTGTCTCCAATCAGAAGCATCTAATTACAGAAAGACAACTGCTGAGGAAAACCATGCACCTTATAAACCCACCACCTTCACCTAAACTACATCACTGGGCAGTGGAGGAAGATACATAGAAGAGACACACACACAAACACACGCATACATACACACGTAACATAAATACACATGCACACACATGTATGCACATGTGCACATGCATACAAGCATGCATACACGCACACATATACACACACGTACACACATGCACAGTGACACACATACACATGCACACACACGTGCACACATGCACACATTCACACTTGCACACGCTTGTGCATACACACACACACATACACGTGCACACACACAAACATACATGTGCACACACACGTGCACACCCACACATGCATACACACATATGCACACACAAGTGTACATGCACACATGCACATACGCACAGATTCAGTTTGGCTTTATGGTAAGTTGACAGAGTAAGGTAGACCCATTTTTTTTATTTTACACATTTTTAGGCAAAAGACAGTTCTGAGTAATTTATTCCCATAATGGGCCATGGTTCGTTAATCAACTTAATTTATAATTGAATCAGATGGATGTAACTCTCTGCAAAATTGTCTCTGAAGAATCTGTTTTGCTCATCTGTTCGGCTGTGGTAAAGGTTCTGACAAGGGGCAGGAGGAAAGAGAAAGCTTCACATTTCCCATTGCCGTGAGGGTTCATAAGAGGGCCATACGTTAGTGGAAAAATACAGAATGGATATAGGATAGAAGCAGGAACTAGGAACATCTGAAAGCTATTATTAAAATATGAAGAATCTGTCAGATCATCTAAGCATTTGTAATGTATCTATATTGTATAGGGAGCAGTACGTTACCAGATCTAGTTAGTGAATTAGTGAGAGAACAAATCAAATACCTTTGGACAGGAAGGGATGACGTTTTAAGTTATGACTGAAAATGTACACCTAAAATTGAAATACTGTCTCTATTTAAATGTTGACTGTCTCCCGGTACAGATGATATGTCTAATATTGCTTCATGTCCCACAGTGATGACCTTTGGTTGGGGAGCAGAGTTAAGACCCAAGAAGTTGCTGGGCAACCTCAGAAACAAGGGGCAGGGAAAGGCCGAGTGGGGAGCAAAATGGGCAAGAAACGTGATAGAGGCTGAGTTAACCAGTCACAGTCAGGGTTAACCAGTCACAGTCAGAGTTAACCAGTCACAGTCAGAGTTAACCAAGTACAGTCAGAGTTAACATGGTCCAGTCAGAGTTAACAATGGTACACTCAGAGTTAACTAGATACAGTCAGAGTTAACAAAGTACAGTCAGTGTTAATATGGTAGAGTCAGAGGTAACAATGGCACAGTCAGAGTTAACCAGGTACAGTCAGAGTTAACATGGTACAATCAGAGTTAACCAGGTACAGTCAGAGTTAAGGTACTCTCCGAGTTAACATGGTGCAGTCAGAGTTAACATGGTACAGTCAGAGTTAACAATGGTACAAGCAGAGTTAACAATGGTACAGTGAGAGTTAACTAGGTACATTCAGAGTTAACCAAGTACAGAGTTAACTAGATACAGTCAGAGTTAACAAAGTACAGTCAGTGTTAATATGGTAGAGTCAGAGGTAACAATGGCATAGTCAGAGTTAACCAGGTACAGTCAGAGTTAACATGGTACAATCAGAGTTAACCAGGTACAGTCAGAGTTAACCAGGTACAGTCAGAGTTAACATGGTACAATCAGAGTTAACCAGGTACAGTCAGAGTTAACATGGTACAATCAGAGTTAACCAGGTACAGTCAGAGTTAAGGTACTCACCGAGTTAACACGGTGCAGTCAGAGTTAACTAGATACAGTCAGAGTTAACATGGTGCAGTCAGAGTTAACATGGTACAGTCAGAGTTAACAATGGTACAGTGAGAGTTAACTAGGTACATTCAGAGTTAACCAGGTACAGAGTTAACAAAGGTACAGTCAGAGTTAACTAACTACCCTCAGAACATTCCACACAAATGACAAAGGAACAGTGTTTCCAAAAGCTTGTGAATTTACTATCAAATAAACTGGTTGGACTTTAACCAGGTGTTGTGAGACTTTCCACTGTGTTTACCCAGCCCAACGCCAGCATCTCCATATCATGACAGTCAGAATTAACCAGGTACAGTCACAGTTAACATTGTTCAGTCAAAGTTAACAATGGTACAGTCAGAGTTAACATGATTTAATCAGACTTGAAATTGGCATTGGCAGAGTTAATAATGGCACACCCTATAATCTGATTCACTTTACAATCATATTCACCCTACAATCATATTCATCCTACAATCATATTCACCCTACAATCATCTTCACTCTACAATCATATTCATCCTACAATCATATTCATCCTACAATCATATTCACTCTACAATCATCTTCACTCTACAATCATATTCATCCTACAATCATATTTACCCTACAATCATCTTCACTCTACAATCATATTCACCCTACAATCATATTCACCCTACAATCATCTTCACTCTACAATCATCTTCACCCTACAATCATATTCACCCTACAATCATCTTCACTCTACAATCATATTCACCCTACAATCATATTCACCCTACAATCATATTCATCCTACAGTCATCTTCACTCTACAATCATCTTCACTCCACAATCATATTCACCCTACAATCATCTTCACTCTACAATCATCTTCACTCTACAATCATATTCACCCTACAATCATCTTCACTCTACAATCATCTTCACTCTACAATCATATTCATCCTACAATCATATTCACTCTACAATCATCTTCACTCTACAATCATCTTCACTCTACAATCATATTCACCCTACAATCATCTTCACTCTACAATCATCTTCACTCTACAATCTTATTCACCCTACAATCATCTTCACTCTACAATCATCTTCACTCTACAATCATATTCATCCTACAATCATATTCACTCTACAATCATATTCATCCTACAATCATATTCATCCTACAATCATATTCACCCTACAATCATATTCATCCTACAATCATATTCACTCTACAATCATATTCATCCTACAATCATATTCATCCTACAATCATATTCACCCTACAATCATATTCACTCTACAATCATCTTCACTCTACAATCATCTTCACCCTACAATCATCTTCACTCTACAATCATATTCATCCTACAATCATCTTCATTGTACAATCATATTCACCCTGCAATCATATTCACCCTGCAATCATATTCTCCCTACAATCATATTCACTCTACAATCATATTCATCCTACAATCATATTCACTCTACAATCATATTCACCCTACAATCATATTCACTCTACAATCATATTCATCCTACAATCATCTTCACTCTACAATCATATTCATCCTACAATCATCTTCACTCTACAATCATATTCATCCTACCATCATATTCACCCTACAATCATCTTCACCCTACAATCATATTCACCCTACAATCATCTTCACCCTACAATCATATTCATCCTACAATCATATTCACCCTACAATCATCTTCACCCTACAATCATCTTCACTCTACAATCATATTCATCCTACAATCATATTCACCCTACAATCATCTTCACCCTACAATCATCTTCATCCTTCAATCATATTCACTCTACAATCATCTTCATCCTACAATCATATTCATCCTACAATCATATTCACCCTACAATCATCTTCACCCTACAATCATCTTCATCCTACAATCATATTCATCCTACAATCATATTCACCCTACAATCATATTCACCCTACAATCATATTCACTCTAATTCACTCCAACAGTTTCAGCATCTTGACTGGCCACAACTCACCCTTCATTGGGGTTCAGATTAGTTCAATCTTTCTAAAATTGTGCACCCTACATCACACATCTCACATTGCTACAATGATAGGAAAATGGTGGTAATGTCACTGGCCAGTGCCCAGGGTAATGCTCTGAGGACATGGGTTCAAATCCCGCCATGGCAGCTGGTGGAATTTAATTTGAATTGTTACGGAGAGGCAGTGTCATAGTGGTATTTTCACTGGATCAGTAATCCAAACAACCAGGGTGATCTCTGGGGACCCGGGTTTGAATTCCACCATGGCAGCTGGTGGAACTTAAATTCAATTAATAGATTTTTTAAAAAAGCAAGTCAGTAAAAGTAACCATAAGGCCATAAGATAAAGGCATGATATGGAGATCACCAGGTTAAAGCCCAACATGTTTATTTAGAATCACAAGCTGTGCTGTGAGACTTATTGAGACATAGGAGCAGAATTAGGCCATTTGGCCTTTGAGTTTGCTTTGCAATTCAATCATGGCTGATCAGTATCTCAACCCCATTCTTCCACCTTATCCTGCAACCTTTGATTGCTCTTGCCAACTAAGAACCTATCTATCTCTGTTCTAAGTATGCTCAATGACCTGGCCTCCACAGCCTTCTGTGAAAATGAATTCCATGGCCATAAAACGAACATTGTTTTTGGTAACAAATCCCATCTGGCTCACTCATGCCCTTCAAGGAAGGAAATCTGTATCACTTACATGTGATTCCAGGGTCATATCATTGCAGTCATTGCTTAATCGCCCTCTGAAGTAGCTATAAAGCCACTCAGTGCAAGGGCAATTAGGGTTGAGCAACCACTGTTGGCCTTACCCACAAAGAAATTTTAAAAATTATATAGCATCCAATGAGTCATATAGCCCTTCCAAACAGCTTTGCAAATGTTGCCCGTCATTCAGATCATTCAACTGAGACAGAAGTATTCAGCTAAACACCATTTTGTGTGTTGGCTATCATTAATCCAATGAGTGCTTTAATTAAGGATTAAATATATCAGGACTGACATATCAGAATGCTCAGCTAAGAGTTCCCCAGTTGGTTGAGGCCAATCAGAAAGATCGCAGGCAATGTCTTTTTGGGCTGTGTTACATTATCAGCTAGGCGATGATTGAGGCAGAATAACGTGTCATAGAAGAATCATAGAAACCCTACAGACAGAAGGCCATTTAGCCCATCCAATCTGCACTGACAGCAATTCCACTCAAGCTCTATCCCCACAATGCCACATGTTTACCCCTAATCCCTCTAACCTACATATCCTGGGATGTTAAGGGGCAATTTAGCATGGCCAATGCACCTAGCCAGCATATCTTTAAACTATAGAAGGAAACCAGAGCGCCTGGAGGAAACCCATGCAGGTATGGACAGAATGTGAAAATACCACACTGTGACCCAAGCCAGGAATCGAATTCAGGTCCCTGGAGATGTGAGGCATCAGTGCTAAACACTGTGCCACTGTGCCATCCATGTGATGAGTAGGAAGATGGAAGACAAACGAACCATCTTTGTTCATGATTGCTACCTAGTGAAAGCACATGAATATTTGAAGAATGATGGGGACAGGAATGATAAATAACTCGCCAACACTCAACATTTAAGTTCACAGATTGAAGTATGGATGTGTAGCTGCAGGGTAAACCATCATCTAGAATAGAGTCAAAACTTTCAGGAGAGCTGGAGAGAAAATTGGCAAGAAAGAAAAGCTGTCATATCAAAAAGTAATCATAACCCATGAGGTTCAACCAACAATAACTTCACAAAGGATTATTAGATCAGAATCATTCAACACATAGATTCCAAAAAAATGTCTTTCAATTTAAAATATCATCATGGTGGTTAACTATCTATGGTCCACTAACAATGGGCAATATTGGAATTGAGGTCAGTGCAGCACAGATAAATAAGACCATAAGATATAGGAGTAGAATCAGGCCATTCAGCCCATTGAATCTGCTCTGGTATTCAATCATGGCTGATAAATTTCTCAACCCCATTCTCCTGCTATTTCCCCATAATCTTTGATCCCCATACCCAGCAAGAACCTATCTATCTCTATCTAATATACTCAGTAACCTGGCTTCCACAGCCTTCTGTGACAATGAATTCCATAGATTCACCAATGTTCGATATAGTGCATAAATCAGCAAGATCTCAAACATTCACTGCATTGATGAGGGTCATGTACAATATCAATACCTTCTTATCACCTCAAATGAACAATTACTTACTTTTGGATAGCACTTTAGATTGGGAGAGATCATCAGGCAGCTGGAACAGACTGCAAACTTCATGAAAAAGAACAGTTTATTTTTTCAGGGCTTTAGAAGAAAGTTGAACCAAAGTAAACCATGCCAACCAAGCAGACTGGTTTTGTGAGAGAATTCCAAAGGACAGGTGCAGCAACAATAATCTCTTCCTCAATGTCAACAAAACAAAGGAGATTGTCATCGACTTCAGGAAGTGTGAAGGAGAACATGCCCCTGTCTACATCAATGGGGACTAAGTAGGAAGAATCGAGAACTTCCAGTTTTTAGGTCTCCAGATCACCAACAACCTGTTCTGATCTCCACATGCTGACACTATAGTTAAGAAAACCCACCAACGCCTCAACTTTCTCAGAAGACTAAGGAAATTTGGCATGTCAGCTACGACTCTCACCAACTTTTACAGATGCACCACAGAAAGCATTCTTTTTGGTAGTATCACAGTTTGGTATGGCTCCTGCTCTGCCCAAGACCACAAGGAACTACAAAAAATCGTGAACGTATTTCAGTCCATCACGCAAACTGGTCTCCCATCCATTGACTGTGTCTACACTTCCCATTGCCCCGACAAAGCATCTAGCGAAATTAAGGACCCCAAGCTACCCGGACATTCTCTCTTCCACCTTCTTCTGTCGGAAAAAGATACAGAAGTCTGAAATCCTGTACCAGCTGACTCAAGAAGAGCTTCTTCCCTGCTGCTGTCAGACTTTTGAATGGAACTACCAAACATTAAGTTGGTCTTTTGCTACACCTTAGTATGACTGCAACATTGTATTCTCCACTTTCTTTGCTTCTCCCCTATGTCTTCTGCATAACATGCAAGAAACAATATTTTTCACTATATACCGATACATGTGACAATTAATCAAATAATCAAATCATAATAATGCTGTTCAAACTCTTATCAAGTCTTTCTCACATCTCATCTTCACTATCCCAATGCTTTCCAAGAAACAATACTTCTACAATATCCCAGTACTCACTGATGTATGATTACCATTAAACTCTCTGTCCAGAGAACAGTCCTTCCTGTCACACTCTGTTTACATTTAACCAAATTGCAAATCTGTTCTATGGCCTTGACTTTCCTGGTTAGATTTACAAATTTATCATCATTAGAACTTTCCCCAGAACTTTCTGTACAGACAAAACATACCATTCATAGAGAAGGCAAAGAGAGAGTGCAGAATGTAGTGTTACAGTCATAGCTACGCTGTAGAGAAAGATCAACTTAACGCAAGGTAAGTCCATTCAAATGTCTGATGGCAGCAGGGAAGAAGCTGTTTTTGAGTCGGTTGACACATGGCCTCAGACTTTTGTATCTTTTTCCTGATGGAAGAAAGTGGAAGTGAGAATGTTCAGGGTGCATAGAGTCCTTAATTATACTGGCTGCTTTGAAGAGGCAGCAGGAAGTGTAGGTACTGTCAATGGATGGGAGGCTGGTTTGCGTGACGGATTGGGTTACATTCACAAGCTTTTGAAGTTCCTTGTCTTTTTAGTTTAAAGTCCTACCTATGGTCCAATAACTTGATTCACCAAATTGGCTTGAGTCCAGTTTAAGTCCCAGTCGAGCCTCTACCAGAGGAGTACTCTTTCCTCAGTACTAATGTCAATGGCCTTGAATGAAACCATTGTCTCCTGCAGTAGTCACTGAGCCAGGAATTCAATCCTCTGAGCTGTTTTCACCCCCATGTCAATTCAGAGGTGGTTCAGCAATTAATTGTCCTGGTCACAGAGCAAGTTGTTAAATAATTTGACTTTGTTTAGCCTGATTTTTTAAATATCAGCTGACATTGTTGCACTGAAGCAAGCTTTTTTTATTCATTTGTAAAACTGAGGTGTCGCTGGCTGGCCAACATTTATTGCCTACCCTTAGCTGCCCAAGGGCAATTGAGCATCAACCACATTACTATGGTTCTGAAGTCACATGTAGGTCAGACTACGTAAAGACGGCAGATTTCCTTCCCTAAAGGACATTAATGAACCAGATGGGTTTCTCCAATAATCAACAGTGGTTTTCAGGATCTTCAGTAGATTCTTAATTCCAGATTTTTTTAAACTGAATTCAATATCCACAATGTGTCGTGGTGGCTTTCGAACCTGAGTCTCCAGAGCTTATAGAACTCTGCAGTGCAGAAGGAGGCCACTCAGCCCATCGAGTCTGCACCAACCATAATCCCGTTCAGGCCTTATCCCCATAACTCCATGTATTTATCCCAGCTCATCCCCCTGACACTAAGGGCAATTTAGCATGGCTGATCCATCTAACCCGCACATCTTTGGACTGTGGGAGGAAACAGAAGCACTCGGAGGAAACTCACGCAGACATGGGGGGATTGTGCAAACTCCAATTAATCACCAATTAGGCTGGAATTGAATCTGGATCCCTGGCACTGTGAGACTGTTATGCTAATCAGTGTGCCACCCTGCCACTCAGCTGTACCCCACATTAGCAGGAAACCCACAGCAGGAGTGCGTCATTTGCAGAGAGGCTCCAGCTATAATGAACAGTCAAAAAGTTCTGGCCTATGACTCTCTTGGCCTTACCAGCAGCACTCACACCTTAAGAAAGAACTTTTAAAAATTGTACTGAGGATTTGCAGCACTGTCTGCAATGATCTCTCCCAAACAGATTTAGCAAGGAGGCACAAGAAGCAAGAATAGGTAGAAAGCAGGGACCTCAAAGGGTTGTGGGGCTGGAGGATGTCACAAAGAGCTTTTAACCAGAAACTAACTGGCAATGTGCAGTACCAAACCAGAGTGGAATTGGCCTTGATTGCAACATCCTTATGAGTAGATAGTCTTTCTACATTCACTGTCATCGGCCATCAACCTGTCATGAACCATGGTAAGGTTAGCTCCCACTGTGCCCCAAAGAGCGTGTCAATCAATCCTAGGAAAGAGAGATAAGGAGGAAACAGGATGGGTAAAAATGAAACAGCAAAGTTAAGTGAACCTAATAAATGGGTGAGCTAGGCAAAGAAGTCATGGTGAGTTGATGAATCAGGGTATTTGTGGCCAACTGCAAGATGGAGGTTGGAACAAATGCTTATGTTGGTGTAGGTTATGTTATTAACTCATAGCCACTAAGGTAGTTTAAGTTTAAATTTTAAGTTTACATATTAGTGTCACAAGTAGGCTTATGTTAACATTAACTAGAATACAAGAGCAGCGATGTACCTTTAAGGCTCTATAAGGCTCTGATCATATCCCATTTGGAGTATTGTGAGCAGTTTTGGGCCCCATACCTAAGGAAGGATGTGCTGGCCTTGGAAAGGGTCCAGAGGAACTTCACAAGAATGACTCCTGGAATGAAGAACTTGTCGTATGAGGAACAGTTGAGGATTCTGGCTCTGCACTCACTGGAGTTTAGAAGGATGAGGGGGGATCTTATTGAAACTTACAGGATACAGCGAGGCCTGGATGGAGTGGTCTTGGAGAGGAAGTTTCCACTAATAGGAAAAACTAGAACCAGAGGGCACAATATCAGGCTAAAGGGACAACCCTTTAAAACAGAGATGAAGAGGAATTTCTTCAGCCACAGAGTGGTGAATCTGTGGAACTCTTTGCCGTAGAATGCTATGGAGGCTAGGTCATTGAGTTCCTTTAAGACAGAGATAGATAGGTTCTTGATTAATTAGGGGATTGGGATTACGGGGAAAAAGGCAGGAAAATAGGGATGAGAAAAATATCAGCCATGATTGAATTGTGGAGCAGACTCGATGGGCCAAGTGGCCTAATTCTGCTCCTATGTCTTATGATCTAACTTCTTGGGTGACTTCATTTCTTATTTGCATAACAAGTAGACTTACATTGATACTGCAATAAAGTTACTGTAAACACTCCAGTTTGTGTTCTAGTACACTGAGGGAGAATTTTGTATGGCCAATGCACCTAACCTGCAGGTCTTTTGGACTGTGGGAGGAATTGGAGCACCTGGGGGAAACCCATACGGGCAAGGGACAACATGCAGATTCCGCACAAATTCTCCCTCAGAACAGGTGCCAGAGTGTAGAGGATTTTCACAGTAACTTGTCATTTTCACAGTCTACTTGTCATGCAAATAAGTAAAGAAGTCACCCAAGGCTGGGATCAAACACTGTTCTCTGGCACAGTGAGGCAGCAGTGCTAATCACTGTGCCACCAGTACTGCTGGCCCCAGTTGCAATGTTATTCAATTGCATTTCAGACGTGGTTACTGTGCGGGGAATGTGGAATGTTAGAGGCCTAGTACATAAATCATGCTGAAACTTTCCGATGTTGAACAGTGCTTGGACAGACGGCTGTCTCTTAAGTTGAAAAGATAAAAAGGTTAAGTTCTGAACCTAAAGGAGAATAATAATGTTGCTCAGGCAAGACTCACCACTGTCTTACCAAGGGCAATTAGGACTGGCCATCAAACGCTGGCCTGGCCATTGACGCCCACATCCCGCAGACGAATAAATAAAAGAAAAACACAACTCTTATACTGATAAGCTGCCTTGATTCCTGTTGTTATTATGGCAACGTTAGCAGGTGGGAGCTTAATCCACATGTAGGCCCTATTTAATTTTCATTAACTGGCTCAGAAAAATATTAGCAACTTAAAAGCATGCTGTTACCATGGTAACGTACTTTGCAGTGGAGTGAGTGCATAATGATGATGACGCAATCATTATATTAATCACATCTGGATCAATAGATCTCTGTTTCTAAAGCACAACAACTGCATCATAAAGCAGCTAATTTGTTGCCATTGACATTATGGCAGCATTGCCTTTCACTTAAGGTTATGGCTTAAGGATATGTGTGATGCTGGCTTGAATCTTAGAATCCCTACAGTGCAGAAGGATGCCATTTGGCCCATCAAATATGCATTGACTCTTTGACAGGGTATCTTACCCAAGCACGGCCCCTGCCACATCCCAGTAACCCAACACATTTAGCATGGCCAATCCACCTAACCTGCGCATCTTTGGACACTAAGGAGCAAGTTAGCATAGCCAATCTATCTAACCAGCATATCTTTGGACATTAAGAGACAATTTAGCATGGCCAATCCACCTGATCTGCACACTTTTGGACAGTAAGGAGCATTTTAAGGTGAGAGGGGAGAGATACAAAAGTGTTCAGAGGGGCAATTTTTTTCACACAGACGGTGGTGAGTGTTTGGAACAAGCTGCCAGAGGTAATAATGGAGGCGGGTACAATTTTGTCTTTTAAAAAGCACTTACGCAGTTACATGGGTAAAATGGATATAGAGGGATATGGGATTAGTTTAAGGGTTTTAAAAAAGAAAGGGTAGGTGGACAAGTTGGGCCATGCTGTAAACCTCTATGACTCTCTAAGACTAATTTTAGCAAAGCCATTCCACTAAAACCTGCACATCTTTAAATACTAAGGAACAATTTAGCATAGGCAATCCACCTAGTTTACACATCTTTGGACTGCCATATGGCTAAGCTTCTATTTATGGTTCATTCCTAGTTGCTCTGGCATAGCAGTTATTGGCCTCGGTTCTTGAACTGCTGCAGTTCTTTGTGATGAAACTGATGGCATTAGGGAGTACTTTCCAATATCTTGGTCCCAGTGACAAAGAAGTCAGGATGATGTATTTCAAAGTTAGAATGGTGTATGTGCCTTGGAGAGAAGATTAGACCCATCGAGTCTGCATCAACAATCCCATTCAGGCCCTATCTCCTTAATCTCACAGATTTATTTTGCTAATCCCCCTAGACTAAGGAAAAGTTTAGTACAGCTAATCAACCTAACCTGGAGTGTGGGAAGAAATTGGAGGCCTGTAACCAGTGGTGTGCCTCAGGGATCCGCTGTTATTTATTTTTTATATTAATGATTTGGAGGAGTATTTAGTAGGCAGATGACACTAAGATTGGTGGTATAGTGGACAGTGAAAAAAGTTACGTAGGATTGCAACAGGATCTTGATCAATTGGACCGGTGGGCTGATGAATGGCAGATGGAGTTTAATTTAGATAAATGTGAGGTGATGCATTTTAGTTGATCAAACCAGATGGTAGTGTACCGGAGACAGTTATAGAACAAAGAGTTAGGGGTACAGGTTCATAGCTCCTTGAAAGTGGAGTCACAGGTGGATAGAGTGGTGAAGAAGGCATTCAGCATGCTTGGTTTCAGTGGTCCGACCATTCAGTACAGGAGTTGGGACATCTTGTTGAAGTTGTACAAGACATTGGTAAGGCCACACTTGTAATGTTGTGTATAGTTCTGGTCACTCTATTATAGAAAGGATACTATTAAACTAGAAAGCGTGTAGAAAAAAATTCACTAGGATGCTACTGGGACTTGATGGTTTGATAGACTAGGACTTTTTTCTCTGGAGCAGAGAAGGTTTAGGGGTGATTTTATAGAGGTATATAAAATAATGAGGGGCATAGATCAGCTAGAGAGTCAATATACTTTCCCAAAGACAGAGGAGTCTAAAACTAGAGGGGATAAGTTTAAAGTGAGAGGGGAGAGATACAAAAGAATCCAGAGGGGCAATTCTTTCACGCAGAGGGTGGTGAGTGTCTGGAGCAAGCTGCCAGAGCTACTAGGAGAGGCAGGTACAATTTTGTCTTTTAAAAAGTTTAGACAGTTACGTGGGTAAGATGGGTGTCGAGGGATATGGGCCAAATGTGGGCAACTGGGATGTGTTTAGGGATTAACAAAAGGGGCAGCATTGGATAAGTTGTGCCGAACAGCCTGTTTTCATGTTGTAAACTTATATGACTCTATGACCTAGAGGAAACCTGTGCAAGATACGGGGAAAATATGCAAACTCCATAGGCTAGAATTGAATCAGGGCCCTGGCGCAGTGATGCAGCAGTGCTAACCACTGTGCTGCCTAGTTACTGCAATTGTTGTCCTTCTTCTTGGTAGAAAAAGAGGGAGTTTTCTGAAGAAGAACATGCCTGGACCCTCTCTTCTCCCTTTCCCCCATCCGTATATCTATACACACCATCCCTTTTTTAAAATAATGCCCCTCACCATCCTCCTAGTATTTTTCTTCTTGAATAATGTTATGCCACAAATCCATCAATGACCTTCAGGAATCACAATCACCTGATTATACTTTAGGATGGAAATCAATCAGGGCTTAATTAAATAGGGAGATAGATAATTGGCTTATTAAAAAATCATCATGGCGCAGGTGCTAAATTATGATGACGATACAAATAAAGCAAGCAATCATAATTCATAACGTCACCATAGACAATTATTCAAATAAAGTATAAAATATTAAAATGATTGAACTTTTCAGTATACAAATAATTACAAAGTAAAACGCAATTTTAAAGAAAAATAAATATATAAAATAGAAGTGGGAGCCAAGGAAACGATGCAGGCTTGTACACATCTGAGCGAGAAGGCCCAAAACTGGCCAGAAAATGTAGGCTCCAGGTCTAATTCCTAATGTTACAGGCAAACTGTGTTATTACATCTCCAAAGAAAGGAGGTTCTCAAAAGTAAGGCTTGCATTTTCATAGCACTTTTATTTTATTTATTTTTTTTTAAATGTATTTTTGTAGTCTTACATTAACACAGCAAGGAAATGCTGATGTTGGCATGGCTTATGTTATTAGCTCATGATATCTAAAGTATGTTTAAGTTTAAGTTTTAAGTTTATTTATTATTGTCACAACTAGAACATAGATCATAGAACATAGAACACTACAGCACAAACAGGCCCTTCGGCCCACAAGTTGCGCCGATCATATCCATACATAGAACATAGAACATTACAGCGCAACTCAGCCTACAGTAATACTGCAATGAAGTTCATGTGAAAAGTTACAGTGAAAATTTACAGCTACACCATAGAAAGCATTCTTTCTGGTTGTATCATAGCTTGGTATGGCTCCTGCTTGCCCAAGACAGCAAGGAACTACAAAAGGTCGTGAATGTAGACCAATTCATCACGAAAACCAGCTTCTCATCTATTGACTCTGTCTACACTTTCCATTGCCTTAGTAAAACAGGCAGCATAATTAAGGATCCCATGAACCTCTGACATTCTCTTCCACCTTCCATTGGGAAAAAGGTACAAAAGTCTGAGGTTGCAGCTTCTTCCCTGCTGCTGTCAGACATTTGAATGTACTTACTTTGCAGTAAATTGATCTTTCTCTACACCCTAGCTATAACTGTAAAACTACATTCTTCACTCTTTTGTTTCCTTTTTATGAACGGCATGTTCCGTCTGTGAAGCACGAAAGAAACAATACTTTTCACTATATGTTAATACCCGACAGTAATAAGTCAAATCAAATCAAAAAATCCCATAGTTGCCACTCTGGCACCTGCTTGGGTACACTAAAGGATTCTATGACTCTATGATTTTTCAAGGCAGAGGGAGATGGATTCCTACTAACAGGAAAATTGGAGCATTTTGGGGGAGAGGGGGCCCAGGCAGGAAAGTGGAGTTTATAGAAACCCTACAGTGAAGAAGGAAGTCATTTGGCCCATTGAGTCTGCATGGAAAACAATCCCACTGAGTCCCTATTCCTGTAACTCCATATATTTACCCCACTAATCCATCTAATTTATGCACCCCCGGATACTAAAGGGCAAGTTAGGCTGGCCAATCAACATAATCCACACATCTTTGGAGTATGGCAGGAAACCGGAGCACCCGGAGGAAACCCACACAAACATGGGGAGAATGTGCAGACTCCACACAGACAGTGGCCCAAGTGGGGAATTGAACCCGGATTGCTGGAGCTGTGAGGCCGAAGTGCTATTCACTGTGTCGCCATGCCGACAGTTGAGGCCACTGTCAGCTCAGTCATGATCTTAATGAATGGTGGAGCAGGCTGGAGGGGCTGAATGATCTGCTCTTAATCTGGATGTTCATGTGGTCTCCAAAACTGGGCCTTGGTTTTCCATTTCAGGCCAGAAGATGGATGTTTTGCCTCCTCTTTTCCAGTTGTGGCACGGCCAATTCATTGAACATAGAACATAGAACACTACAGCACAAACAGGCTCTTCGGCCCACAACTTGCACCGATCATATCCCTACCTACTAAGCCTACCTATAACCCTCAATCCCATTAAATCCCAAGTACTCATCAAGAAGTCTCTTAAAAGGCTCCAAAGACTTCACTTCCACTACCACCAACGGCAGCTGATTCCACTCACCCACCACCTCAGAGTGAAAAACTTACCACGACATCTCCTCTGTACCTACTCCCCAGCACTATAAACCTGTGTCCTCTTATAAGGACTATTTCAGCCCTGGGAAATATCCTTTGAGAATCCACCCGATCAATACCTCTCAGCATCTTATAAATCTGTATCAGGTCACCTCTCATCCTTCATCTCTCCAGGGAGAAAAGACAAAGCTCCCTCAACCTATCCTTATAAGGCATGCCATCCAATCCAGGCAACATCCTTGTAAATCTCCTCTGCACCCCTTCAATAGCTTCCACATCTTTCTTGTAATGAGGCGACCAGAACTGAGCACAGTACTCTAAGTGGGGTCTGATTAGGGTCTTATAATTCCCAACAGCTTCCAAAATCATAGGCCAACCAGTCCAGGAATCAAGCCCAGGACTGAAAAATCTCATTGGTGGAAACAGAATGGAGCCAATGTTTCAAGACCTGCCGAGATTTGCCAGCATTTTCTATTTTTGTTTCAGATTCCAGCATCCACAGTATTTTGCTTTTATCAAATCTGGGCCTATTAGGCCTCTATACTTACAATTGATAAGTAAGTCTCTTGGTTCAAGTCACAGAAAGGAAAAAAAAAGCCTTGTGAGCTTTAATTTTCATTGCTGGGACTCCTTCTCCTCCTTGCTCCCACATTTTTCACAGCAAAACAATTATTCTGACTGAATCAGCTCAACAAAGGTCTGAGCAGCTATATGGGGAAAGTGATGATCTGTGGTTCTTTGGGGGAAGTATAACACTTTGCTTTTGTTGCCAGGGCTGAGTGTTCCAAACGGGAAAGGTGATGATTTAACATTGTAACCTTAGTTGAGCTTTTTTTGTTCTGGAAACTGGATCATTAGATAAATAGTATCTTTTTAATGGCTGCTTGGGTACATTCCAGGCCCCGCGCCACAATGGTTCGCAGATTCGGAAAGGTTTGTTTCACTGGAATCATTCAAGTGATGTAGGGAGCTGGAGATTTCCAGTGAAGGATCAGCTAGAGAGGCCAAGTGCCCTACTTCAATTCCAATCATCACTGTGACCAGCCACATAAACGCTGTCACTGCTAGAACAGGTCAGAAGTGGATTATTCTGTAGCGAGTAACTCACTTCCTGACTGCCCAAAGCTTTCCCACCCTCTATAAGTCAGGACTATGATGGAATACTCTTCATCTGCCTACAACAAATAAGGAGCCTGATACCATCTAAAGAAAGTACTTCATTTGATTTGCTGCCCGTCTCAGGTCATGAATATCCATTCCTTCCACCACTGGCACACTGTCACTGCGGTGTGTGTACCATCTACAGGGTATATTCCAGCAACTCAACAAGGCTTCTTCATTGCTCTTCCTAGACTCCTCCTGCAGTGCCAAGAAGGTCAAGGACAATTGGTGCATGGCAACATGGACTGCATGGTGACACAGTGTGTAGCACTGTTGCTTCGCAGTGCTGGGGACCCGGGTTCAATTCTGGCCTCAGGTTAGAACAGAATCCTTATAGTACAGAAGGAGGCCCTTCGCCCATTGAGTTTGTACCAACCAACCCCATCCAGGCCCTATTCCTGTAAGCCCATGCATTTAGCCTGCTAATCCCCCTGACACTTGGGTCAATTTAGCTTGGCCAATCAACCTAACCTGCACATCTTTGGAGTACAGGTTATTGTCTAAGTGATGTTTGCACATTCTCCCCGCGTTTATATGAGTTTTCCCCGGATACTCTGGTTTCCTCCCATAGTCCAAAAGAATTAGGTTGATTGGCCATGCTAAATTGCCCCTCAGTGTCAGATATTAGCCTGCAGGGTAAATATATAAGACTTAAAAGATCAATGGCTTCCTTCTGCACTGCATGGATTTTATGATTCCATGAATACCATTAATACCCCAGTTCCCTCCAAATTAGATCACTGACTTGGGCAAGTAATCGCTGTTCTTTTATAACCCCTGGATCAAAATGCTCTAATATCAACCTAAGCAGTGTGTGTGCACAATATAGACTGCAATCATTCAAGAATATAGCTCACCATCATGTTCTGAAACAACTATGGGGTGAGCAGTATGTGTTGGCCCTGTTTGTGACATGCACCTTCAAAGAGTGAATACAAAAAGATGTGTAATTGCCAATTTTGATTCCTTTTGTAATGTTCATTCCCAATCCTTAGCCAGTACCTGGCCACACTGAGTTATGAACAGCAATGGGCAATTAAACAACTAACCAGAGGAAGAGGTTCCAAAACCATTCCCTTCCTCAATATGGTGATGCTCAGTGCATTATTGCAAAAGGCAGGGCCTACTGGTATTATTGCTAGACTACTAATCTTGAGTTAATGCTTTGGGGACCCAGGTTCGAAACCTGTCAGGGCAGATGGTGGAATTTGAATCAAAAATATCTGGAATGAAGAACCTACTGATGGTCACGAAATCATTGTTGATTATTGGAAAAATCCATCTGGTTCACTAATGAAAGAAAGAAAATCTGCTGCCCCTTACCCAGTCTGGCCTACACGTGACTCCAGGGCCATAGCAACGTGGTTGACTTGCAACTGCTTTCGGGCAAGTAGGGATGGGTAATAAATGCTGGCCAGCCAGCGATGATCATGTCCCACAAATGGAAAAATAATTTGGAATCATTTTCAGCCAGAGGTGCCGATTGGGTGATCCATCTTGCCTCTTTCTGAGGTCTATATCAGGTATCTTTTCCCAGAAAGAGCTCAAGACATGCAAACATCCTGCCATCAGATCTGAAGACTTGTGCTCCATCTTACTGACAATGTGGGAAAATGCCCAGGTATGTCCTGTCCACAAAAAGCAGGAGAAATCCAACCCGGCTGATTACCAGCCCATCAGTCTGCTTGCGATCATCAGCAAAGTGTTGGAAGATGTTGATGACAGTGCTATCAAGCAGCACTTCACTCAGCAGTAACTTCCTTACTGATGCTCAGTTTGGGTTCCATCAAATACCACTCACCACTCCAACCTCCGCTTAAATATGGACAAAGAGGCGAACTGCAGCAGCAAGGTGAGAGTGATTGCCCCTGGCAGTAAGGCAGCATTTGACCAAGAACTGAGGAACCTGAGTAACATTGAAACCACCGGAATCGAGAGAGAATTCTCCACTCTGTACAAGTATAATTGTTTGTGGTGTTTGTAGGCCGATCATCTCGGCTTCTGGACATGGCTGCAGGAGTTCTGAAGATAGTACCTGAGTCCAACCATTTCTAACCGCTTCATCAATGACCTTCTTTCCATTATAAGGTTAAATTAGGTTTCTCCCAGTGTTCCCGAATGGAATTTGCTGCAAGATATTGCAGTATTTTTGTAATGTTCAATTCAGGGGCGGCACAGTGGTTAGCACTGCTGCCTCACAGCGCCAGGAACTCAGGTTTGATTCTTGGCTTGGGTCTGTGTAGTCTACACATTCTCCCCCAGTCTAAAAGATGTGCTGGTTGCATTGGTTGGATTGTCCCTTAGTGGCAGGAATAAATACATGGAGTTGCGGAGATAGAGCTTGGGCATGATTGTTGAGGGTGCAGACTTGATAGGCCGAATGGCCTCTATCTGTACTGTAGGGATTCTACGGTTAGGTGCATTGGCCATGCTAAATTCTCCCTCAGTATACCTGAACCGGAGTCGGAATGTGGTGACTGGGGATTTTCATAGTAACTTCATTGTAGTGTTAATGTAAGTCTACTTGTGACATAAATAAACTTTAAATCAATCTGTATCTATCCAGAACTCCGCCTTGGACTTATAACGCAACAGCACTGGGGAATGTTAATGTCAGCTGGAAACCTACTGCCGTGCTGAGGGGATGTTACACTGTTGGAGAACATAAGAACATAAGAAATAGGAGCAGGAATAGGCCATCTAGCCCCTCAAGCCTGCCCCACCATTCAATAAGATCATGGCTGATCTGAAGTGGATCAGTTCCACTTTCCCGTTCGCTCCTCATAACCCTTAATTTCCTTGCCTATTGGAGGTGCTGCTTTTTTTAGATGAGATGTTAAACCAAGGCCCAGACTGATGGATATGAACAGTTGCAGGGCATGATCTGAAAGAAGTGTATAGGGTGGGGGAGAGCGAGGAACCAATATTTATCCTCCCATCAACATCACAAAAACGGATTACCTGTTTGTTTTGGAGTGGTGCTTGTGGGACTTTACTGTGCAGAACTTAGTTGCCGCCTTTCCCAACACTGCAGCAGTGAATGCATTTGAGAATTACATTATTGGCGGGAAAGCCCTTTGAAATGTTTGGTAGCTGGGAAAGATGTTGTGTAAATGCATCAAGGATGTTTCATAAAAAGCATCCTTTTCCAGATGTATCAAAGCTTGATCTGACTCTTGTTCTGACCAAGACTGCAAGAAACTACAAAGGATTACAAACTACAACTACAAGGGAATCTTTCAAGGGAAAACTAAAATTTTTGCAGGATAGACAAGTGCCGGTAAGGAGAAAGGATGGGAAGGGTAGGATTAGAGAACCGTGGGTTACTAGGGATGTTGAGGACTTGGTCAGGAAGAAGCGGGAGACGTACGTTAGATCCAGGCAATTGGGGACAGAGGCAGCGCTGGAAAAATATAGAGAGTGTAGACAGGATCTTAAAAGGGGTGTCAGAAAGGCAAAAAGGGGCCACGAAATGGCTTTGGCAGGTAGGATTAAAGAAAATCCTAAGGCATTTTACTCCTATGTAAGGAGCAAAAGGATGGTTAGAGGGAAGATTGGACCTCTCAGGGACAGAGGAGGGGAACTATGTTTAGAGCCTGAGGGGATGGGGGAGATCCTGAATGAATACTTTGCATCGGTATTCACGCGGGAGAGGGGCCTGATATCTGATGCCGGCTTTGAGGATTTTGAGGACCCGTTAAAGGAAATAATCATTACGAGGGAAGAAGTGTTGGGGCTTTTAGGTAGCCTAAAGACTTATAAAGCTCCGGGGCCTGATGGTATTTATCCCAGGCTGCTAAGGGAGGTGAGGGATGACATTGCTGGGCCTCTGACACAAATCTTTGTCTCTTCTTTGGACACAGGTGAGGTCCCAGAGGACTGGAAGATTGCAAATGTAGTACCGTTGTTTAAAAAGGGTCAGAGGGATAACCCAGGGAACTATAGGCCGGTGAGCTTGACTTCAGTTATAGGTAAGCTAATGGAGAGGATCCTCAGGGACAGGATGTATGAGCATCTGGAGCGCTGCGATCTGATCAGGGATACAAAGCATGGCTTCGTTAAGGGGAGGTTGTACCTTACGAATCTAGTGGAATTTTTTGAAGAGGTGACAAAAATGGTTGATGAAGGACAAGCCATTGATGTCGTCTACATGGATTTCAGTAAGGCGTTTGACAAGGTTCCCCATGGTAGGCTGATAAAAAAGGTGAAGGCACATGGGATACAGGGCCAGGTATGTAGATGGGTTGAGAACTAGCTTGGGAGGAGGAGACAGTGGGTATTAGTGGAAGGCTCTTTTTCCAACTGGAGGTCAGTCACTAGTGGTGTGCCACAGGGCTCAATACTAGGACCTCTTCTATTTGTGATTTATATAAATGACTTGGAAGAGGGGTAGGTGGTGTGATCAGCAAATTTGCTGATGACACTAAGATACTTGGATTGGCGGGGACTGAGGAGCAGTGCCAGGCAAGACAACAGGACATTGATAGGCTGGTAGATTGGGCAGATAGATGGCAAATGGAATTTAATCCGGATAAATGCGAGGTGATGCATTGTGGCCGGAATAATGTAGAGGGGAGTTATAGGATAAAAGGTAAAACTATCCGGAGTATAGAGACGCAGAGAGACCTGGGGGTGCAGGTTCACAAGTCTCTGAAAGTGTCAGTACAGGTGGAAAAAGTGATAAAGAAAGCGTATGGTATGTTAGCCTTCATAGGAAGGGGTATAGAATACAAGAGTAGGAGTTTGATGTTGCAAGTGTATAGAACGATGGTTAGGCCTCACTTGGAGTACTGCGTCCAGTTCTGGTCGCCGTACTACCGGAAGGATGTGGAGTCCCTGGAGAGAGTGCAGGGGAGATTTACCAGGATGCTGCCTGGTATGGAAGGGCTGTCTTACGAGGAAAGGTTGAACGTACTGGGGTTGTTTTCCCTTGAAAGACGTCGGCTGAGAGGGGATCTTTTAGAGGTATATAAGATTATGAGGGGTATAGATAGAGTAAATGGTGGTAAGCTTTTTCCACCATTAGATTCGGATAGAACGAGGGGTCACAGTCTTAGGGTGAGGGGGGCTATGTATAAGACTAATATTAGAGGGCATTTTTTCACACAAAGGGTAGTGGGGGTGTGGAATGCACTACCGAGTAAGGTGGTGGGAGCAGCCACGCCAGGGTTGTTTAAGGGTCTCTTGGACAGCCACATGAGCGGTCTGCAGATAGAGGGATATATGAGGACTGTTTAAATACTTTAATTGTTTCCACAGGCTATTCAGTCCACTTGTTGACCAACAAGGTGCATGCATTCGGCAGGTCATGCGAGGGCTGCTCCTGGAGGTTACTTCAGGAGTGGCCTAGTGCTTCACGTCGTTAGTGTATGCTTAAACTGGACCATCTGATGGGCACCATGACAGCTCAGGGACTATCGCTGTTGCTGTGCAGACACATGGAGTTGGGCCTGTGTCTGCGGGAGTTTGCGCGTTCTCCCCGTGGTTGCGTGGGTTTTCTCCGGGTGCTCCGGTTTCCTCCCACATCCCAAAAATGTGCTCTTAGGCTGATTGGGTAACAAATTGTCCCTATATTGGTCTCTATATGTCATTAAGACGTTAGGATGGCGGCACGGGCTCGTTGGGCCGAAGGGCCTGTTTCCCGTGCTGTGTTGTTCTTTGTTCTTTGTTGTTCTTTGATTGTGAATGTAGCCCAGTCCATCACACAAAGCAGCCTCCCAACCCTTGATTCCAACTACAATTCCTGTTACCTGGGCAAAGCAGCCAACATAATTAAGGACCTTAAGCACCTTGGACATTTACTCTTCCGCCGGGAAGATACAAAGGTCACGTATCAACCGACCCTGGGCCACCAGGCTTTTGAATGGACCTACCTCTCACTAAGCTGATCTTTCCCTAGCTATGACTGTAAGACTACATTCTGCACTCTCTCCTCTCCTTCTCCCCTACGTACTGTATGAATGGTACGCTGTATCAGTATAGCGGGCAAGAAACAACACTTTTCACTGTATTTCAATCCATGCAACAATGATAAATCAAATCACATGCTGGGCTTCCTTTAATACGTTGCACATCTGGTTAGTTGGAGAGCAATTGGCAGTGTGCTGCATGTCTGAAGTTAACCAACAAAGCTGAAATTGACAAACAGACAGAGTAATTGGATATGGGATACTGCAGCAAAGGCAAGGGGACAGGCAGCAAAGTGATCATTTCAGCAGAAGCTTTCAGTCAGGGAATCTGGAACGAGCACCATGAATTAAAGATGGCAAAAAAAGGCAGCAAGATCAAAGTTGGAGTGTTAACAGCAATGCAGAGGATGTCAACAGTTATAAGGGCTGAGTAAAAAGGGATGGGATTGTCTTTCAGAAATGAATCCACAGGAGGCTTGCCAGTCCTTATTTTGCCATTAGTCCGGCCCAGACACAGGAACACATTGTGTAAGGCCAGGCACAAATCTCCAGAGCTGCATTTCAGACACAACTTCGGAAACCCAAGAAAATACACATTGCGCTAGCAATTGCTTTAAAACAAAAGTGTCGATTGTGATAGTTTCGCCCTAGTGCCATTGTTAAATCATATTGCAGAAAGCAGGCCTTTAATAAGAGGAAGAGTTCTGGACCAAAACTCAACACTAAGGGCTCAGTAAAACTTCAGATGAAACCCAAATGATCTCCCCCTCAATATCTGCTGAAAAGGTTTATCGGTGTCCTCGTTTACTCTCTGATCATTATTTCATGAAACTAATGCTCCTGAGAAAATGTTGACTCTTTATTTTTATTGATTTTCTCAGCCAAGTGTTTTTCCTGTCCCTGATTTTCCTAAGAGCATTATTTACATAAACAGGTCTGACTCCATGAGTTGAATCCTTCTCTGCAAGTTCCAATCCCTCTCCGTGAGTTCCAATCTCTCTCCGCAAGCTCCAATCCCTCTCCGCAAGCTCCAATCCCTCTCCGCAAGCTCCAATCCCTCTCCGCAAGTTCCAATCCCTCTCCGCAAGTTCCAATCCCTCTCCGTGAGTTCCAATCTCTCTCCGCAAGCTCCGATCCCTCTCCGTGAGTTCCAATCTCTCTCCGCAAGCTCCAATCCCTCTCCGCGAGCTCTAATCTCTCTCGATGAGCTCCAATCCCTCTCTGTGAACTCCAATCCCTCTCTATGACAAGGCACAGGGCACCGTCACATGCACCCAAGGGTTCACTCTGCTAATATTCTCAGACAAAAGTGACAAGAAAAAGTAGAACGCTATCTATGCATGGGATGCAGAAATGACAGAGAAAGCTCTCAGGTTGTATAAGTTTCACAGCGAGAAACTCAAACATAAAGGAGACAGAAGCCTTTGCTTCAGAATCATAGAATCCCAGTACGAAAGAAGGCCATTCGGCACATCAAGTCTGTGCCGACCATAATTGCACCCAGGCCCTACTCCTGAAAGGAGGATTAGCAGATTACTCTGCTAATCCCCTTAACATAAAGGACAATTTAGCATGGACAATCAACCTAACCTGCACATCTTTGGACTGTGGGAGGAAACTGGAGCACCCGGAGGAAACCCACGTACTCAAGGGGAGAATGTGCAGATTCCACACAGGCAGTGACCCAAGGCTGGAATTGAACCCAGGTCCCTGGCACTGTTGAGGCAGCAGTGCCAATCACTGTGCCACTATGCTGCCCTTTAGGGATGTTTTTATCCCACGTCTGGATGAGACCTTGCAGAAAATGTGTTGGCTGCTGGACCACGTTGCCTGTGTGACGACCACAAAATTGTATGTTCAACACAAAGTTCCTTTTGGTTGGTTCATTATTGGCCCTTTGTCCCTTTACCTGTTGGCAGCTGCAATTCTGAATTCCGTGCGTGTCCCCCAACATCCTGATGTCCTCTCACACCATTTCATTGTGAATTCAGGTCAGGAGTGTGGCGGCTTTAATAGTGTAAAATTCTGGCCCTAGAAATTGCCAAATTAAACAACGTTGTGGTAACCTCTCCTTTGGTATGCAGTGATAAGGCCCTTCTCAATGCAACTCTTTCTTCTAACTAACCTCGTTTCCCTGGAGCTCAAGCAGTCATAGTTCCATTGGAGAAGATAAGGTAAACAGCCGTTTTCTTGCCAAGTTAAGGCCGCAGTAGGAATTACGAAAATTGGAAATAGGCTCCTACCACAGGCTGAAACTTATACAATAAAACTATTCACAGCAGGATTTAAAGCAGGAAAGTCATGTCCGCTGTCCAACCTCCAGTGCCTTTCTAAAGAGAAGAAACCTTCTCAAAGCTTTGTCGCATGACCAGACCTCTCCTTGAGTAGTATCTAAAGCTTGAAAGAAACATTCAGGTGCCAGGTAGAGCCAGAAGAAGAAATACGAGGCTAATCTCAAGGGCTTGTGTTCTGAAGAAAGATTGGACAAGCTTGGGCCTGGCACCGCAGAGGATGTAATGGCCTCTCCATGCATGTCTTTGTAGTAAACTGTGTAGTAAAGTAAATCTAGCCAATAATGTCAAACTCAACTGACAAATAAGCCTGGGATCAATTTGAAAAAGCAAATTAGGATTGATATAACAAAATTCTTCTCCACACAACATGGCCAATAATGGCCATTTGCAGCACAATGGCACAGTGGTTAGTTAGCATTGCTGCTTCACAACGGCAGAGATTCAGGTTCAATTCCAGCCTTGGATGACTGCCTGTGTGGAGACTGTAATTCTCCCCATAGGTTTTCTCTGGGTGCTCCAGTTTCCTCCCATAGTCCAAAGACGTGCTGGATAGATGGATTGGCCATGTTAAATTGCCCCTTAGTGTCCCAAGATATATAGGCCAAGAAGGTTAGTGAGGTAAATACACGAGGTTATGGGAGCGGGATTGGGTGAGATGCTCTGTGGAGAGTTGGTGCAGACTTGATGGACTGAATGGCCTCCTTCTGCACTGAAGGGGATTTTATGATATGGAGGAGTGAGTTTCTGGGGACATGAAAGCTTAGAAACACTGGAATCCTTCAAGGGCACATCACAAAGGAGAGATTTTAGGGCCATTCTGGATGGATGAAATATAATTTATTGAATGGTCCCCTCTCACTAATCTTTACCTTGTGGCTTTGTGAAAGACAGCTCAGCAAAGGACAGGAAAATCTCGAGAGTGCCTGGTGTATTTCACACCTCAGGTATTTCAGTGTTGTCACTGTGTTAATAAGGAACACAGATGGGAAATGGGGTGATGATATTCCGGTTCCCACGACCTGACTGCAAGTGTGGCTAGGATCGATTGAATCACTCAGTACAAAAACTGCATTTCATCTCTCCTCCCTGCTTTTAGAAGGGGAAAATATTAATGGGCGATGGGTCACTGATATGATAGTTAGAGGGTAAGAGATTAAGGCTCGCGAAAGACTGGGGTGAAGTGGTAATGTCACTGAACCAGCTGTCCAGAGGCCCAGGCTCATGTCCTGGGACATGGGTTCAAATCCCACCATGGCAACTGATGTAATTTAAATTCCATTAGTGAAATGGAATTGAAAAACCATGACACCTTGTCATGGGGAGTCAGTGGTGTAGTGGTGTTGTCATTGGGCAAATTAATCCAGAGACCCAGGATAATGCTCTGGGATCTGGGTTCGAATCCCAGCAGTACAGATAGTGCAATTTGAATTTAGCATTGTCTATCGTTGTAAAACCCCGTCTGGTTTATTAAAATCTGCCGTCTTTCCCTAGTCTGGTTTATACGCCACTCCAGATCACATATCAATGTCAGAACATGCTGGAAAATCACAGCAGGTCTGACAGCATCTGTACAGAGAGCTAACATTTTGTGTCTGGATGATGCTTCGTTCTAGCTGTGCTCTGAAATGGCCGAGCAAGTCATTCAGTTCAAGAGCAACAAATGCTGGCCTTGCCAGTGACACCCACATGCCATGAAAGAATACATTCTAAAATATTAGCATCCTTTCCTTTTCAACTTTGAGTCTCAATTCCTCAGAAACATTCCACTTTCTACAAGGCACAAGTCAGGAGTGTGATGGAATACTCTCCACTCACTTGGATGGATGCAGCTCCAACATGACACAAGAAGCTCAACATCATCCAGGACAAAGCAGCCCCACCTGATCAGCAGTCCATCCACTGGTTAAACAACACCACCACCACCGTCTCCCCCAACTCCCTAACCCTCCCGGAATATCGTGGCTGTAGAGTGTACAATACGTAGGATCCATGACAGCAACTCAGCAAAGTCTCTTCAGTAGAAACTCCCCAATCTATGACCTCCATCACCTTAAAGAACAGGGACAGCTGGCACATGGGAACACCACCACTTCCAGCCTTCCCCCTCAAATCGCACATCATTGCACATATAACCCATCTGGTTCATTAATGTGCTTTAGGGAAGGAAATCTGTTGTTCTTACCTTGTCTGGCCTACATGGGGGCAGTAAGATGGCACAGTAGTTAGCACTGCTGTCTCACAGCTTCAGGGACCTGGGTTTGATTCCTGGCTTGGGTCACCACCAAGTTCTCCCTGTGTCGACGTGGGTTTCCTCTGGGTGCTCTGATTTCCTCCCACACTCTAAAGATTAGGTTTGGTTGATTGGCTGTGTTAGATTGCCCCTTAGTTTTCTGGGATGCGTAGGTTAGAGGGATTATTGAGTTAAATATATGAGGTGACTGGGATAGGGCCTGGGTAGGATTGTTATCGGTGCTGACTCGATGGGCCAAATGGCCTCCTCCTGCACTATAAGATTTCTATGATTTCCTATGTGACTCCAGAGCCATAGCAATATGGTTGAGTCTCAACTGCCCTCCAAGAACAACTAGGAATGGGCAATAAAAGGTGACCAACCAGCGATGCCCATATCCCATGAATGAATAAATATATTGTTATGAGGTCAGAAGCATGGGACTCTGTCCTTAAAATCAATAGGAGAGAAAGGTGTGGAGGAGGAATCATCATCAATATGGACTTCAGTGACTGAAGAAGGCAACTCACTGTGAAACACCTTCTTAAAAGCAGCCAGGTATGCAGGCCTTAAAAAGAAGGCCTCATCCTGAGAATAAATAAGGAAATGGTCCTATCGCCGTGTTAGCTCAAGTGGATAGATTGGTGGGCCGAGTAGGAAGAGGAGTTGTAACAGTGGCACACCATTGAGTGGGACTTATTACACCACCTCCTGTCGGATGAATAACAGGGAAGAATTTTAAAATATTTTTGCTGTTGTTGAATGGAGTGAGCAGTGATTACTCAGTCTCCGCTGCATTCCCCTCGTCCCCCCCCTCCCCTTACCCTTCAGCCCCCAGAGTACTAATGAAGCAAATCAGTCTTTACTGCACTTGGGTCACCAGTTATGAATGCAGAAATGTAAAAAAAGAAAATGAAACACATTTGAAACCAAAGCTAAGCTCAAATGTTTTACCCTGAGACTTTGGCATCAGAGACCATTGACGGAAATACTGGAGCTCACTTGGTGAGAGTTCAAATGTTCAAACATGCTGCGATGTTTTATTTCAAGGCGTTTAAAAGACAAAGTGACTGATGTATCTGTGCCCCGAGACTGGTTTAAGTTCAGATACTTGCAAATAATCTGGAAAGGCCCCAGATTTGAGTGACACGACTTCCTTGCTTGATTAGCGCTTCTGCAAACTTATTTTGCATGTCTTGTATGTTAAGATCTTTCCACAAACACTGAAGCTTTGTTGTATAAATATCTGAAAATAATCGCAATAAAAAGGTTCCTCGCACAGGGTTTTGTTGTGAGATTAAATTATTCAGAGATATTAGTGTCTAGACTTATGACTCCACAAGGACATTGGGAAAATGCAATTTTGTCCGCACAATCAGCCTTCTGGAGTTTTTCACTCTCAGACTGAATTTGAAACCTCACTGCTTCAGAGAGGCCAACAATTCTTTAACTAGTCACTTGTGGGTTTTTTTTCTCACATTAAGACTAGAAATTTTCACAGCGAGGGAGGAGCGAAAGGATATTATGAAAAGAATAGAAGATGGATCTTCTACCATATAGTGAACAAGAGAGCGAATAGAATGTTGGCCTTTATACTGAGGGGAATAGAATATAAAAGCAGAGAGATCTTGCTGCAACTGTACAGGGCACTGGTGAGGCTGCAACTGGAGTACTGTGTGCAGTTTTGGTCCCCTTATTTGCGAAATATATTGGCCTTGGAGGGAGTGCAGAGAAGGTTCACCAGACTGATACCGGAGATGAGGGAGTTAGCCTATGAGGAGAGATTGAATAGACTGAGCCTGTACTCGTTAGAGTTTAGAAGGCTGAGGGGGTATCTTATAGAGACTTACAAGATAATAAAGGGGCTAGATATGGTAGAGGTAAAGAGATTCTTTCCGCTTAGGTAGGAAAAGAGAACTAGAGGGCACAGCCTCAAAATAAGAGGGGGGGATAGTTTAGAACGGAGTTGAGGAGGAACTTCTTCACTCAAAGGGTGGTGAATCTCTGGGATTCTCTACCCATTGAAGTGGTGGAGGCTACCTCTTTGAATATATTTAAGTCATGGGTAGATAGGTTTCTGATAGACAAGGGAACTTAAGTTACAGGGAGAAAGCGGGAAAATGGAACTATCCACTTCAGATCAGCCATGATCTTATTGAATGATGGGGCAGGCTTGAAGGGCTGGATGACCTACTCCTGCACTTGTTTCTTACGTTCTTATATTCTTATATATAAGATTCTGATTTTCTCTGAGGTCCTACTGAGGGATACCAAGAAATCTTTGGACCAAAAACAAATTGAACTATCGACCCTCAATCTTTGCACTGATGGAGATCCCAACTGGTCATGAGTGATCACCCAGATTATGAGGGGCATGCACAGGATAGATAGTCAGAAGCTTTCTCTCCAGGGTAGAAGAGTCAGTTATTATGGGGCATAGGTTTAGGTGCGAAGGGCAAAGTTTAAAGGAGATGTACGAGGCAAGATTTTTTTATGATGTGGAGATGCTGACGTTGGACTGGGATAAACACTGTAAGAAGTCTCAAAACACCAGATTAACGTCCAACAAATTTATCTGGTAGCAAAAGCCATTAACTTTCAGAGCACTGGCTGTCCCTTGGTCAGGTAAGTACTCCAAAAGCTAGTGGCTTTTGCTATCAAATAACCCTGTTGGCCTTTAACCTGGTGTTACACAGAGTCATGATGTAGACAGGCATTTGCCTGACGAAGGCCATAGAGTCAAAAGCTCGCAAATTTACTATTAAATAAATTGGTTGGATTTAAAATTGGTGTTGTAAAACTTTACTGAGTTACACAGAGTGCCAGGGGATGCCTTTTGCCGGGGAGGTACTGGAAGCAGATACGATAGTGACATTTAAGGGTGTCTTGACAAATAATGAATAGTTTGGAATAAGGGAGTAGGGAGTTTTGGTTCAATCAAAAGGCATGGTTGGTGCAGGCTTGGAGAGCTGAAGGGAATGTTCCTGTAACTTTCTTGGTTCTTTGAATTTTATTTACACCCTGGTTTTAATTGAAGATTTATTATTGTGATTTTGCATTTTGGGCCAGGGTTTCAACTTTAATGCCTTGACCCTACACCGTATCGGGAATGGCAACCCAACATCGATTTTGGCTGGGTTGGCCAGTTAGTGGCTAGAGAGCACTCACTATCCAATTACATTTATTTATTAATGTCACAGGTAGGCTTACATTAACACTGTAATGAAGTTACTGCGAAAATCCCACAATTGCCACACTTTGGCACCTGTTCGGGTACACTGAAGGAGAATTTAGCATGGCCAATGCACTGAACCAGCATGTCCTTCAGACTGTGGAAGGAAACCACAGCATTGAGAGGAAACCCACGCAGACACGGGGAGAACATGCAGATGCTATACAGACAGTGACCCAAGCTGGGAATTGAACCCGGATCCCTGGCACTGTGAGGCATTAGTGATAACCGATGTGCAAATTAAGGGTGAGCTCTTGAAAATGGAGGGCCAATAGAAAACTCCCCTAGAATGGAAGGAGCCGCAGTCTGCTGCTGCCGATGAGGAAAAGCGAGGGGCCTCCATTTTGAGGCACTCTCTCAGCAGGTATCAAAAATTCCAAATGTCAATCTGCCACAGACACCAGACCACCATTGCAGTGGGGAACACTCTTCTACCTCCGATGTTGTGGAGACCTGTCAGCCCATGAGGAGATTCCAGTCATGGTAAACTTATAGAGTAACCAGGATGGACTGGGGGGTGGGAAGGGTTAGAGAGGGTTGGGTAGTGGGCCTGGGTTAGATGCACTTTCAAAGAGCTGGTGCAGGCTCGATGGGCTTCCTTCTGCGCTGTAGGGATTCTATGGTTCACTCAGCATCTGGACAATTGGCCTTAACTGGCCTTTTAATGGCCGGAACAAGCTGTGTCCAATCTGACCTTCCCAAAAATGACCGAGGGGTGAAACGGTGATAGCCAACTGGCATGCCAACTGGCAGTATGCAATTAAGTGCCCATCCATCTCAGTTCCCACCCAATGACTCTTCAGTATCCTGTATTCAACCCTTACTAAAGTCCCAATGCGAAGTTGCAATCACCCACTGACTGGATGTAGAATTCTCAGCATAGAGAGGATCACGACCATTAACATTCAGTCAAAGTGAAGTTGAACTGAGGTGTGGACAGATGGATGGGAACTTTCAGCCTGGAAACAAAGATTTTCAGAAGATGTGAGGAAATGGTTTCAGAAGCAGTTGTGGAAGAAAAGTATAATGTCAACAGAAGCATTCCGTGGTACAAATTTAATATTGAAAGTTGGAAAATTTTTGGTTGATTAAAATTTATAACATCTGTTATTCACACTATGACAGGGCTTATATGATTTAATGATGCTTTTGCTCTAAGCCTGGATTTTCCTAAAATTTGATCTTATAAGAAGCTAAATAAGCACACAGCTTAATGAAGAAAGAAATGCTTTGCAATTTTTTTTTGTTGTAAACTCCATTAATGGTTAATCTGGTTACGGCAACAACAGGAATGGCTATTTTGATTTGATTTGATGGAGGGTGGTGAATGTCTGGAACAGCTGCCCGGGGAGGTGGTGGGGGTAGGTATTATAGCAGTGTTTAAGGAGCATCTAAATGAATACAGGAATAGGATGGGAATGGAAGGATGTGTACTCCATGAGTGATATGGTTTTAGTTTAAGCAGGCGTTATGATTGGTGTAGGCTTGGAGGGCCGAAGGCCCTGTTCTTGTGCTGTACTTTTCTTTGTTCTATGTTATTATTGTCACATGTATTAACATACAGTGAAAAGTATTGTTTGTCGCGTGCTATACAGACAAAACACACTCTTCATTGAGAAGAGGGTACAGAATGTAGTGTTACAGTCATAGCTAGGGTGTAGAGAAAGATTAACTTAATGCAAGGTAGGTCCATTCAAAAGTCTGACAGCAGCAGGGAAGAGGCTGTTCTTAAGTCAGTTGATATGTGGCCTCAGACTTTTGTATCTTTTTTCCGATGGGAGAAGGTGGAAGAGAGAATGTCTGGGGTGCCTTAATAATGCCAGCTGCTTTTCCAAGGTAGCGGGAAGTGTAGGCAGAATCAATAGATTCTGTATGTTTAACATAGTTCAATGTTTAAAGGCATTTCACAGGAATATAATTGACATTGAAACATTAAGCCAATAATGGGACACAGACTTAAAGCTTGCTAAAGGCAGTAGGTTCTTCACAGCACATCAAAGACAGAGGAGAGAGAGAGAGTTAAACACAGGTTGAGATTCTGGCCGGATTTTCATCCTTGAGATGAGTGGAGTAGGGTGGGAACAGGAATCGTATAGATTCCTGCCTGGATCAGCATGCCAACCTCAGAAGAAAGTGCCAGGATTTTCATTGAGTGGGAGATAGGTGCGTGCAATCGTCAGGCTAGCTACCCTTGGACGAGCCATTTCGAAAGGTCTGATTAGTGCTATGGAGCTTCATCCCAGTGAACATGAGAAAAGTAAGTCCCTTTATCCCTCAGCTTCAGAAACTCTCTTTTCCTCACCCATCCCACCTCATGGCCACCCCATGGGACCGCATGGTGAACTAGGATGGCTGTAAGAGGTGACACGGTGGCACAGTGGTTACAACTGCTGCCTCACAGTGCTAGGGACCAGGTTCAATTCCAGCCTTGGCTGACTCTGTGTGGAGCTTGCATGTTCTTCCAGTGTCTGTGTGGGTTTCCTCCGGGTGCTCTGGTTTCCTTCAAAGATGTGCAGGTTAGGTGGATTGATCATGCTAATTTGCCCCTTAATGTCTAAAAATGTGCAGGTTAGGTAGATTGGCTGTGATAAATTTCCTCTTGGTGTCTCAAGATGCGTGGATTAGGGGGATTAGCAATGTAAATATGTGGACTTATGGGAATAGGGTCTGGGTGGGAAGCTCTGTCAAAGAGTCGGTGCACACTTGATGGGATGATCCCTTGTAGCCCGTGAGCTATCTTTTTGAACCACTGCACTGCCCATGGTATAGGTACAACTACAAGTGCTATCAGGGAGGGAATTCCAGGATTTTGACGCAGCGAAGGAACAGCAAATGGAATCGGCTGCTGTCGGTGGTGGTAGAGGTGAACTCGCTGGGGTATTTTAAAAGACTTCTGGATGAGTATATGGGATCTAATGGGATTGGGGGTTATAGACAGGTCCACCGCTTGGTAGGTATAGATATGATCGGCGCAACTTGTGGGCCGAAGGGCCTGTTTGTGCTGTAGTGTTCTATGTTCCAATTAGAATGATGGGGGAGGTGAGGAACTTTGAGTGATATAGGTGAGGAAAATTCCTTGTTTCAATCCGTGCTGCATTTGCTGATCAGGGCAGTTAGTTGGGATGCTGCGGCGAGTAGTCTAAGAGGGTTAAGAAAAGATGATGGATGGAGGGAGAAGGCCAATGTGAGTCAGCGTGATGCAGTCAACACCCCCACTCGAGAAGTTTGAGCTGGAAATGCTGGCTGTCCAATGAGGAAAAGCCTGGAGTTAGCTGTGATGGTTTCCACGGTAGAGCAGCTGGAACCAGCTGTGTAGGCTAATCGATGAACAGAATGAGGTATTTGAGACATCAAAGATATCAAACGGCACTTTCACAAATGGAAGAAAATCACCGCTGAAGTTGAGTGCTGAATAAAAGTATCGTAGGTAAGTGCTGTGCTTGCTTCTATAAACCTGCTTGGCCCTTCCATTTTTCTTTCTGTAACGATTGAAGTATTTCATTTAGTCTTCGGGCATTACTAATCAGAACAAACGCTGGAAAAATAGATTTCTTTTAACTGCTCGCAGCAGAATGACCACCAGAGTAGAGTGATGTTATTTGCTAATTGCCCTTTGACTTTTCAGGATATGAGTCTGTACACAGCGCTGTGAGAGTTTAATGCTGATTTGGTGCACATATCCTGAACGGAGTAAAATGCCAGCTTTCATCAACTGAGGGCCACTGTTCACATGCGTCTTTCTTTAAATCTGCCGTTGGTCACAGAAAAATCTTTGCAGATATACAACTAAACCTTCTTCGGTTTGTTTTCCATGTTTCTATTAAGAGCCAGGCTTCCCGTTATCTAGAAATTCTCCACCCTCTTATCCACATTCAAATGTATTCTATTGATAAACGTCCCAACCCACATCAACTGATTCCTCACCTCACCCAGGGTTTTGATTATTAGTGAGTTTTCTCTGATGGCTGTTTCACCGATTTTGATTCGATTCATTATCGTCACATGTGTTAACATCCAGTGAAAAGTATTGTTTTTTTGTGCGCTATAAAGAAAAGCATACCATTCATAGAGAAGGAAACAAGACAGTGCAGAATGTAGTGTTACAGTCATCGCGAAAGATCATCTTAATGCAAGGTAAGTCCATTCAAATGTCTGATGGCAGCAGGGAAGAAATTGTTCTTGAGTCGGTTGGTACGTGACCTCAAACTTTTGTATCTTTTTCCCGACAGAAGAAGGTGGGAGAGAGAATGTCCGGGGTGCGTGGGGCCCTTAATTATGTTGGCTGCTTTGCCGAGGCAGCAGGAAGTGTAGACAGAGTCAATGAACAGAAGGCTGCTTTGTGTGCTGGATTGGGCTACATTCACAATCTTTTGTCATTTGTCATGCTACAAGAGGACACAGGTTTAAGGTGCTGGGGAGCAGGTACAGAGGAGATGTCAGCAGTAAGTTTTTCACTCAGAGGGTGGTGGGTGAGTGGAATCGGTTGCCATCAGTGGTGGTGGAGGCAAATTCGATAGGGCCTTTTAAGAGACTTCTGGATGAGTACATGGGACTTAATAGGATTAAAGATTATAGGTAAGTCTAGTAGATAGGGATATGATCAGCGCAACTTGTGGGCCGAACAGTCTGTTTGTGCTGTAGTTTTTCTACATTCTCTGTTCTATTCCTTGCAGTGTTGGGCAGAGCAGGCACCATATCAAGCTGTGATACGACCAGAAAGAATGCTTTCCTCTTGTACCATCCACATTTTACTGGCTGCTCCCCCTCCTGTTACTCTCAACTCCCACCTCCCCACCCCCCAACTCCTCCTCTGGATAAAGTCCAACTCAGCTCCCATTCTAGCACATGATTTAGCTTCCAGCTCTCCCTCCTTCCAAATGCCCCACACCTTGTGGCCGTATCATAGAATCCTACAGTGCCGAAGGAGGCCATTCTGCAGGATTGTGATCAGTGCAGACTCGATGGATCAAATGTTCTCCTTCTGCATTCTAGGATTCTATGTTTGAAAACACCAGGGTGGGATCCTCTGATCTGGTTTGCCCCACTACCGTTCAGTCACTCAGTTCTCTTCCCACACAACCCAGTGATCCAGCTATCCCCAGTGTATTTGTGCTCAAAGACAAGTGATATCTATCACTTGTTTCACTTAACCTTAACAATGTCATTAACAAGACACTGGGGTAGGGCTTGAGTTACGGATGCTACCTACTATAGCAAAAGACCTCCATGAAACATCCCAAGACATATATTTAAGGAGCTACATATATGCAAGTTGTCATTGTGTAGCACTGAAAAGCAACACAAGATATTCAGGGCCAAAGATGTGTGGTTTTGGTTGACTGGCCAATTGCCCCTTAGTGTCAGGGGGCTTAGAAGGGTAAATGCATGGGATTACAGGGATAGGGCCTGAATGGGATTGTGGTTGGTACAGGCTGGATGGGCCGAAAGGCCTCCTTCCGTACTGTAGGATTCTATGACAACACTAGTTGTGACAAGGATTGGCTAGCAGTTAAACCTGCCAGTTCATGTAACCATTTTCCTACTTTGCTTTATTGTACAATAATATACCAGATAGATATTAGGGAGAAAAGGGGGGTGCTGCTGCGAGTATGGTATTTGTAACAACAACAAAAGCATCCCTAATATCCATTAAATTTCACAGCAAGATACTGGGATATAATTTTTGAAACAGTGACTCTTGTCTCAATATTTTTCAAGCTTTGATTACCTTAAACGGGAACAGGCTCAATTCTCCTCAACAACACGAGAAGATATGAAAGGAGGACAATTTTTTTCAAAAAAGAAATTTCAAATAAATTAACATTTAATGCCATTCTGTTGCACTCGACTTCCAACCACTCGCACATATGACCTTAAAAATAAGTCTAATTATACTCATCAATAACATGGAACTGTAGATTTACCACGGACATTCCCAAAGGGAAAGCGTGACCCTGTAGAAACGCCATTTAAAAATAAGTTGATAAAGGTAAAAATGAACTGCCGTTACCTGAGGGATATTTTAGTAATGAAACAGTGTGTATCAGAGCGAGTGTTAATAGCCGATGAGGCAGACGTTTTAATCCCAAGAGGCACCGTCATCAGGAAAATTTATCATATTTGCAATAAGAGTTTCTATTCCGTAAAAAAAAAATCCGGTTAAGAAAGAATTGGATAAGGCTACAGGTCCAGCCTCATTTCGCCCGCTGAGGCCCAAGATATGTTTGTCAGCTGTTAGACATGTCCAAGCTAGCACTGCTTGGTGATGCAAAAGCCCCCACGACTCAAACAGAGTTTGCAATGCAGATTTTAAACTTCAACCTTTAAGCACTAACATTCAGGTTGGAATCACACGGAACATTCCACAAATTCTGGTGCTTGAACACAAACTTCAACATGAAATGCTGGAAGCTTCACCAGGCTGATTCCGGGGATGGCGGGACTGATGTATGAGAAGAGATTGCCCATATTAAGATTGTTTTTGCTGGAATTCAGATGAATTGAGGGGGGATCTCGTAGAGACTTATAAAATTCTAACAGGACTAGACAGGGTAGATGCAGAGAGGATATTCCTGATGGTGAGTGAGTCCAAAACCAGGGGTCACAGTTTGAGGATTCAGGATAGACCGTTTAGGATGAAGGTGAGGAGACAATTCTTCACCCAAAGAGTAGTGAGCCTGTGGAATTCAATGCCACAGGAAGTAGTTGATGCCAAAACATTGAATTTATTCAAGAGGCAGTTAGGTATAGCACTTGGGGCGAATGGGATCAATGATCATGAGGAAAAAACAGAATTAGGCTATTGAGTTGGATGAATGGCAGAGCAGGCTCGAAGGGCCAAATGGCCTCCTTCTGTTCCTATTTTCTATGTTTCTATGAACCAAATTTCAGGTTTTCTAAAGATTCTAAGCTAAAGTTTTAATGTCCAAAGATGTGTGGACTTAGATGGATTAGCTTATTTCCCCTTGGCCTCAGGGGAACCAGCGAGGGTAAATGCATGGGGTGATGGGAATAGGGCTTGGATGGGATTGTAATCAGTGCGGACTTGATGGGCTGAATGGGCTCCTTCTGTGCTGTAGCATTCTAAGATTCTATAAGTTTATTTATTAGTGTCACAAGTCGTGTCACATTAATACTGCAATGAAATTGCTGTGAAAGTTCCCTAGTCACCACACTCTGGTGCCTGTTTGGATACACAGAGTGAGAATTTAGACATAGAATGCCTACAGTGCAGAAGGAGGCCATTCAGCCATCGAGTTAGCATCGATCACAATCCACCCAGGATCCTATCCTCGCAACGCCACATATTTACCCTGTTAATTCCCCAACACTAGGGTCAATATAGCATGGCCAATCAACTTAACCCACACATCTTTGGACTGTGGGAGGAAACTGGAGCACTTGGAGGAAATCCACGCAGACACAGGGAGAACGTGCAAACTCCACACAAACAGTGACTTGAGGCCTGATTGGAGCCCAGGTTCCTGGCGCTGTGAGGCAGCAGTGCTAACCACTGTATGACCCCAGCAAGGGCACGGCCAATGCACCTAACAAGCATACTTTTTGGACTGTGGGAGGAAAAGTTTAAAGTTTATTTATTAGTGTCATGAGTAGGCTTACATTAACACTGCAATAAAGTCACTGTGAAAATCCCCTAGTTGCCACACTCCGGCACCTGCTTGGATACGTTGAAGGAGAATTTAGCATGGCCAATGCACCTAACCAGTATGTTTTTAGGATTGTGGGAGGAAACAGTAGCACCTGGAGGAAACCCATGCAGACACAGGGAGAACATGTAGATTCCACACAGTGACCCCAAGATGGGAATTGAAGCTGGTCCCCAACACTGTGGGGCAGCAGTGCTAACCACTGTGCTCTCCCACGGTGAGGGTAGTTGAGTATATAACTGCACTGTCACTAAAAGGGGTCTGAACAATATAATCACCTTTGCTTGCAGTAGTGTCAAGCCACTACTTAGATCTGATTTGTGGTATTGTGTTTCTCACATATAACAGTCATGGTTCATATAATTCAACTGATTCATCCAAGGTCCAAAATAATCTGTCACAGTACATAAAGTATTTTAATTTAAATCGTTAATCCAGTATTCTTAGCTATTCAGCACAGTTGTGGAGATGAAAAATGTCACCCAGTTTTGCTTCTGCAAGCTTTGGAAAAGCAGTCACACAATGAAGCATTATAAAACCTGAACAATTCTTTCATTACTGTGACGTGATATCGAAGCAGAGTTAAATATTTGTCGATATATTTAAACAATTACATAGAAATTGACGCAGTGTCAATTCAAGAGTTGTAAGTATAACATTGATGAAATCTTCATTGCAATACTTTTCTGTTCAAAGATAGTGCTAACCTTTCTCTTCTTTTGCAGGAAGTGGGCACCGCTGGCTGGGCCAGTATTTATTGCCCACCCCTAATTGCCCTTGAGAAGGTGATAGTGAGCTGCCTTCTTGAACTGATACAGTCCATGTCACATAGGTACACCCAGCAAGTTCCAGGTCTTTCCGGGATTTTGACTCAGCAACAGGGAAGAAATGCTGATACATTTCCAAGTCAAAGTTTAAAGATTATTTATTGGCATCATAAATAGGCTTATGTTAACACTACAATGAAGTTACTGTGAAAATCCCCTAGTCGCCACACTCTGGCACCTGCTGGGGTACACTGAGGGAAAATTTAGTGTGGCCAATGCACTTAACCAGCATGTCTTTCAGGCTGTGGGAGGAAACGGGATCACACGGAGGAAACGTGCATAGATGAGAACATGCAGACTCTGCAGAGACAGTGACCCGAGCCAGAAATTGTATCCAGGTCCCCAGCCCCGTGAGGCAGCAATGCTAACCACTGTGTCACCAATGATTAGTGACTCGGAGGGGAACTTGCAGATGAAGAATATAATGACAGAGTCCCCACAGTGCAGAAGAAAGAGGCCAGGCTGGCAATGCCCAGGGCGCATCTCTCTCCTTACCACCCAACCTCCTGGGGAGACCTCTATGGCCTCCCTTATCACCAGTGGGGTCGGGGCACCAGCTCCCCGTTAATGGGGAGCAGTAATAAACCCCACTGGGGTGAATCATTCCTGATGGAGGGAGGCAGAATGGGTCGCGGGCTCAGTCCCGAGCTCACTAACGATATTTAAATGCAGATTTCAAAAATTACACCAGCTCTGAGCTGATCTCCGGCACAGAACTACCAACTCCAAAGAGCTTGGAGCAGAGGCCATGGCACCCATTGGAGAGCCCGCTAAACATCCCCCGCTGAGGTCTCCCAGCCCGTGGCACGGCTAGAGCAGCCTAGCACGCTGGGACAGAGACCCTCAACTTCTAGAGTGTGTGGACTCAATAACTGATTCTACAGATAGGCAGACCTCATCAACACTGCTAATCCATCGAGGAGTTTGCAAAAGCAAGCGTAAGCATTCCTACAGCACATGGGCTGCAGTAATTCGAAACAGCGATGGCACATCAAGGGCATATCACCTTACCAGGGGCAATTAGGGATAGGCAATGAAATCTGGTCTAACCAGAACTCCCACATCCGCAAAATCCCATATTTAAACCTTCATAAATTTGAGCTAATTTAAAACTCTGCCGCCCATGACGTAGCCCGGAGAAAATTCTGTTCACTGATCACCTGTGCGCGCACTTTTTTATACTGTCCTCCAGTAAAAAAGTATCGCCATTTTACAGTTCTCATCCCCTAATGCCTACTCCCTTCCTATTTCTGCAATTCTCTTCAGCCCCACAACCCCCTGAGATATCAGCACTCTGTTTGAGAAGCCCCAATTTTAATTACTTAAAACCTGGGGAAGCGAAGGCCTCACAATGTTATTGTTGGACTATTAATCCAGAAACCCAGCTAATATTCTGGGGACCCAGGTTTGAATCCTACCCCGGCAGTTGATGGAATTTGAACTCAATAGAAAAAGAATCTGAAATTAAGAATCTCCTAATGACCATGAAACCATTGTGGATTGTCAGAAAAACCCAACAGGTTCGCTAATGGCTTTTAGGGAAGGAAATTTGCCATCCTTATCTGTCAGGCCTACATGTGACTCCAGAGCCACAGAAATATGGTTGACTCTCAACTGCCCTCCAAGGGCAACTAGGGATGGGCAATAATTGCTGGCCAGCCAGCGATACCCATGTCCCATGAATGAATAAAGAAAAGCTACCTCCCTCGCCAAGCCACCAAACATCTTCCACATCATTCTCTTACACAATTCAGTGTCATATCACAGTGGCACTGTGGTTAGCACTGCTGCCTCAGCGCTAAGGATCCTGGTTCAATTCCCTTGGGTCACTGTCTGTGTGGAGTCTGTACATTCTCCCCCATGTATGCATGGATTTCCTCCAGATGCTCCAGTTTCCTCCCACATGCCAAAGATGTGTAGATTAGGTAGATTGTCCATATTAAATTCTCCCCAGGATGCATAGATTAGAGGGATTAACATGGTAAATACATAGGGGTACAGGAATAACGATGAAATTTTTAAAAAAGGTGGATCGGAGCAATGCAATGGGGCAAATGATCTCCTTCTGCACTGTAGGGATTCTATGATTCCATGAATGGCCAGATAATAGAGATACCAGTCTAGGGAATCACTGTCATTTGGACTCCCAGACCATTCTGATACATTTTGGCTTGATGTTCTGCTTCTGCAAATCTTGAAACTGAAATATGAAAAGCTTGTGTGGATTGGACACCGATTTTTGTACCAAACATCTGCTAATTGTGTTTAATTGTATACAGCTGTTGGACATAAAGGGGGTGGCATGGTGGTGCAGTGGTTAACACTGCAAGTTACTGTGAAAATCCCTTAATTGCCTCATTCCAATACCTGTTCAGGTACACTGAGGGAGAATTTAACAAGGACAATGCACCTAGCTAATACCTGTTTCACACTGTTGGGGAAAACCAGAGCAAATCCGCACAAACATGGAGAGAATGTGCAGATTCCATGCAGACATTGACCCAAAGCAGGGATCGAACTCGGATCCCAGGCATTGTGAAACAGCAGTGCTAACCACTGTGCCACCATGCCGTCCAGCCTATTGCAGTGCTTTGTCTCCTAACATTGACATCCTATGGGTGGATTTGGCCAACAGCACATTGCCAGATTGGGATGTCCTACTGACAGGATATTAATGACCATATCTGTGTCACTACTACATGAGTACAAACAGTTGTTTTGCAAACACTGAGACAGGAATTTTACCATCCTGCCCACCACGAGAATCAGAGCGGGTGAGGCAATGAAAAGGTTCATTGACCTTGGGTGGGATTTTATAGTTTTGGGACAAGCAAGACAATAAAATCTTGTCCAGAGTCTATGACAAAGGCAAAGTTGACAGGTAACAGGTTGACAGGGTAATGCGCACCTTGTTGTTATATTAAGTAGTGAGATATTACTCAAGGGAAGCGATGGCCTAGTGGTATTATTGCTATTAATCCAGAAACTCAAATAATATTCTGGGAATCCGGGATGGTGAAATTTGAATTCCATTAAAGATATCTGGAATTAAAAATCTAGTAATGACCATGAAATCATTGTCGATTGTTGGGAAAACCCATATGGTCTTTTGGGAAGGAAATCTACCGTCCTTTCTTGGTCTGACCTGACTCCAGAGCCACAGCAATGTGGTTGGTTCTCAACAGCATCCGGGCAACCAGGGATGGGCAATAAATGCTGGCCAGCCAGCAACACCCATGTCCCATGAATGAATTAAAAAATAGTTCCGATACTGCATTGCTGAGGAGTGGAAACTGCTCTGTCTCTGCTAAAGTTGCAACGAAATGCAGCACTCTTCCGGCCCCCGATGCGAATCAAAGGTTGAAGCTCCAGAAGAAACATTCTTTCATTCGCTGATGTAAGTCATCTCTGTATCTAATTGCACAGAATACCAGCTCCTTAGTTCACCTATAAAGTCATTAATGAGTCGATTTCAGCTCTGCACTAATTAATTCTTGTAATGTCCTCTGCAAAGCTATTCTTTTAATTTAGCTAGAATAAAGCACTAATGTCGCTGCTACTGTTTAGACACAGCCAGACTCTGTCTATTCATTTGTGGCAGTAATTGCTGGTCATAGCCTCCCTAATGGACATTCCAGTCTAGTGTTCGCTGTCAGAACAGGCAGCAATTTCCTGACTCCAAACAGCCCCTTTTGTGCCAAGCTGGTTGAAAGCATCAGCGCTGAGGGAGTAAGTGATTTCGCTTCAATCAGGCTGACATTGCCGTTTTTTTTTTAATTCACATCCAGGCAATGAGGGGGAAGAAACTCCCCACTTCACCCACCCACCCACCCCCTCCACAACTCCCCTTCTATCCCTCCACCTTGCTGTTCGCTCCCGCCAGCGCCTAAACTAAAAAAAAAATCAACAGCCAGTCAACGATTCCTTCTTCCTGTGATTACAACAGCTATAAAAATGATTATACGGCCACTGACAATCAAACGCATTCTCAACATCCTGTTAGAGGTTTAATTATTACACTTAGCTGAAAGTACCTCGCGGTTAAATCAGTCATCATGAGATCACAAGCAGAGGAGAAGAAGTAGATTGAATAGCCCATGCCATCCAGCATTTAACACCACTCAAAAGTAAGCAAAATGTCCCAAGGCAGTATGATCGCCCAAAACACCAAATTAAGAAGCTATTGGGACAAGAGTTAAAAAAGTACCTGGCAAAAGAGGTTGGCTTTAAGCAGTTGTTCAAAGGAGGATAGAAAGGATGGTTTTAGGGAGGGAATTCCAGAACTTTGAGTCCAACCAACAGCTGCCAATAGTGGAATGATGGAAACATTTTTAAACACATTTATGGAGTGTAGCTGTCACTAGATACATTTGATTTGATTTGATTTGATTTATTGTTATCACATGTATTAGTATGCAATGAAAAGTATTGTTTTTTGTGTACTATAAGGACAAAGCATACCATTCATAGAGAAGGAAAGGAGAGAGTGCAGAATGTAGTGTTAAAACTGTAGCTAGGGTGTAGAGAAAGATCAACTTAATGCAAGGTAGATCCATCCAAAAGTCTGACAGCAGCAGGGAAGAAGTAGTTCTTGAGTCGGTTGGTATGTGATCTCAGATTTTTGTATCTTTTTCCCGACGGAAGAAGGTGGAAGAGAGAATGTCCGGGGTGAATGAGGTCCTTAATTACGCTGGCTGCTTTTCCGAGGCAGCTTTCTCTGATTGCCCTGTCCTTGCACTGTCACCATTAGTTGACTGACCCATTGTGGTCTAGTGACCCATGACAAAAATATTAATATTTTTCGTGAGGATGTTTAAAAACTCGAAATGTGGAAGCCCAGTTTAAACGTGGCCAGATTCTGCAATTTGCAAACTGCAGAGTTGGGGCAGACAATATTTATTCAGTCAGTTCTTGGACAATCAACTTCCAGTCAGAACCAGACGGGTCTGGAAGTGCCTGGCCAGTTTCTAACAGCCACATTGTCTCAGAATGAACTGTTGTCAACATCTCTAGTCAACAAGCTTCATTGGAAGGATGCTACGCAGACTTCAGGGGGTGGCTAGAGGCATAGAATGATGGGCGGCACGGTGGCACAGTGGTCAGCACTGCTGTCTCACAGCGCCAGAGACCCGGGTTCGTTTCCTGGCTTTGGTCACTGTCTATGAGGAGTTTGCACGTTCTCCCCATGTCTGTGTGGGTTTCATCCGGGTGCTCCAGTTTTCTCCCAAACTCCAAAGATGTGTGGGTTAGGCAGATTGGCTAAATTGCCCGTTAGTGTCAGGGGGATTTCTGACAAGGTAAATGCATAAGGTTATGGGGATAGGGAGAGGGTGGGATTGTGATCAGTGTAGACTCGATGGGCCAAGTGGGCCCCTTCTGCACTGTAGAATTCTATAATCCTATGACAAGGACAGCACTTGGCAGTTGAAGGTTCGAAACCTCGAAACATGGAACATAGCCTCCGCATTGGATCTTCCTGTTCTTGCCTGATACTAGGGTTGGATACAGGCCACAGAATCTTTGAGGGGGGTGTGAAGCAGGGGATAAAAGGGGCAAACTGGAACCCTAGCTCTCTCTCAGCTGTTTCACCTTCATCAAAAGCATCCCCAGAGAGCAGTTTCGACTGGCAGCTAAGCAACACAACATTTCTAGCTCCCTGTACCTGTGGTGAGCATCATCAGACTGACCAGACCCAGAAGGCCACCCCAATGAGATGACCTGAAGACCAGAAACAGCTCTAAAGGAGAAGGGAAGCTCAAATCGATGAGTGTAGTTCCCAAAACACCAGCCAACCTCAAAAACTTGAGGAACAGACTGTCCTAGCCTTGTTGAACGGGTATTACCAGCTATCGGAGTGGCACAGTGGTTAGCAGTGCTGTCTCAAATGCCAGGGACCCATGATCGATTCCTGGCTTGGGTCACTGTCTGCGTGGAGGTTGCACGTTCTCCCCACATCTGCGCGGGTCTCCTCCAGGAGTCCCAGTTTCCACTCACAGTCCAAAGATGTGCTGGTTAGGTGGATTGGCCATGCTGAATTGCACATTAGTATCAGGGGGACTGACAAGGTAAATGGAAGGTGTTATGGGGATAGGGCTTGAGTGGGATTGTGGCCAGTGCAGACTCAATGGGCTGAATGGCCTCCTTCTGCCATTCTAGGGAGTTTATGATTCTATATTTTTCAGACAAACAGTTCAAATACACTGATAGGGACCTGTGGTTAGGGTGTAGCGAATCCTTGTCAGAAATATATAGCTATTTGAGACTTATAACTGAAGAAATTGATAGAGTTGGATAGTTCAGTTAAAATACAATAGTTATATCTAATTAATATTGCTTTTTCTTTATAAAATGTTCAATAAGGTTGTGTTGGACCTTCAATTGTTCGCAAACTGGATGAAGTTAGTCAGAGTACATTTGTTCACCCACCTTTCACTTTGCGATATTGACCAGTGTGGCTGGGCCAATAAGAAGCTCCCGAAAGGATACTCCAGTAAATAGACCACACCGAAAAGGAAAAGTAACTGACCAGAAATTGAGTGGAATCAGGTGCTTACATTATGAGATACACAAATCATAGATTTTGAGATGTGAGGCCTAGGAAGGAAGAGAGAATCATGGAATCCTTACATGCAAAAAAGGCCATTCAGCCCATCGAGTCTGCACCGACCACAATCTCACTCAGGCCTGATTCCCATATTTATGCTGTTAATCCCCTGATACTAGGGTAAATTTAGCACAGACAGTCAACCTAACCTGCGTATCTTTGGTCTGTAGGAAGAAACTGGAACACGCGGACGAAACCCATGCAGACATGGGGAGAATGTGCAAACTCCACATAAATAGTGACCCCCGAGGCAGGAATTGAAACAGCAGTGCCAACCACTGTGACACCGTGCCACTCCAAAATGAAGATAACGTAATGGCCAGTAGTATTGACTGGGAGGAATTCCCAACAAAGTAACTAAATAGGAATTGGTCCAAATGGGTAAAATGTTGTGATAAACCTACTTGGGGGCAGGGATCAGAGGGTCAGAATTGCTGGGAGGAAGCGCACTGTTGTTCAGGGAAGCATACTTCCAAAGTAGTTAAAGCCATTCCATGGCTAGTTGTGTGGAATAGCTTTGTGGGACAGAAAGTAGATCTTTAACCTAAAGAAACAAACAGAGAGAGAGAGAGAGAGAAGAAATAGTTAGTGTCACATGAGAAATTGAGAAGAAGCTGGCAGAGAGAGTCAGAGATCCTCAGACTGAATGAGGAGTTAGAGGGCATGGGTTTAGTATTAGACAGAATGAATTTAAATCTCCTGGAGCAAGAGGACCACAACTGAACAATCTACTGCACGTGGGGCAGTTCTGGGTCCAGCTTGAAAAGGCATACCAACAGGAGGAGTGGGTAATCAGAGATTCTACCAACAGGAGCAGTGGGTAATCAGAGATTCTACCAACAGGAGCAGCAGGTAATCAGAAATCCTACCAACAGGAGCAGCGGGTAATCAGAGATTCTACCAGTGGGAGCAGCGGGCAGTCAGGGATCCTAATGCTGCCCAAAGAAATGCGGCCAAACTGGTAGAACATTGTAACGATCTGCAAATGGTGATTGAGATCTTGCATCAAGCAGGTATTGAAACTAAAAGCTAAAAACTGTGGGTGCTGGAATCTGAAACAAAAACAGAAAATGCTGGAAAATCTCAGCAAGCTGAACAGAATCTGGAGAGAATAGAGCCAATGTTTTGACTCTAGAGGTCCAAGAAAATAAAGCCCGTTCCTCCAAGAGCGCCATAACAGATTTGGAGTTGTCTCTCTGCAGGTCTTTCAGCCCAGGAACATTCCTGATTCCCAGGTATTCAGGTCCCCTTTCTATTGTGGATAAGGCAAGTCCATCAGTGTATCAAATTTTACTGGACTTCGGGAAGACGGGATGTTATCATCTGAAATAATTAAAGATATGCAATGCGCCAAGCAATGGCCGCTAGTTCCAGCTGTTTATAGAGGGATTGGAAGAAGCAGACTTGACCCTAATCCTGGGGCTCTGGCTGATCCAGTCCCAGGCCTGTCCCACTCACTGTTCTTGATTCTGACACAGTAAGAGGTCTGACAACACCAGTTTTAAATCCAACCATTTTATTTGATAGTAAACTCGCAAGCTTTCGGCTTTATGGCCTTCATCAGGTGAATGAGCCTGATTAAGGCCATAAAGCCGAAAGCTTGCGAGTTTACTATCAAATAAATTGGTTGGATTTAAAACTGATGTTGTCAGACCTCTTACTGTGTTTATCCCAGTCCAACGCCAGCATCTCTACATCTTGATCCTGATCCCAGTCCAGTCCCTATCACTGTTCCCAATCCCAGGTCAGTCCCAAGTTCTGATCTAGTCTCAGACACTGTCCCCAACCCTGATCGCAGGCCAGTCCCAGTCACTATTCCTCATCCCAGGTCAATCCCAGATCCTGATCTAGTCCCACTCACTGTTCCCAATCCTAATCCAGGGCTAAAACCAAATCCTGATCCCAGGCCAATCCCAGATCCTGATCCGGTGTCAGTGACTGTTCCAGATATTGGGCCAATCCAGTCACTGAAGGCTAATCAAGGACAGGTTGCATTTTGGATCAGTGATCAGTGAATAGAACACTTGTTCTGTGGGAAGAGACAGCCCAATGTTTCAAATTGCCAGTTACAGCAACTAACCAAGGTCTGGTTTGATATCGATTGCAAGAGAACACCAGGAAAGGCTTCAGGCCTGGTGCAAGGTATCCCAAGCATAACGTCAAAGAAAACGTTGAAAATATTGGCATTATCTGAGAGGGGATGTGGTTAAAATATGAGGGCATTCTTCTGTCTACAGTTGGTAAAGGGGTAGGGTGGGTAGATACCCCTCTGGGTAATCAGCAACAAATCAGATCAGTAATTGTCTGCCTCTATACTGTGTATATAAAGGAATATGCCTTGTACGGTTTTCAGGCAAGCATCGATTTAATCTGTACCATAGACATCACGAGCCTGGATAGTGACATCTTTCAAGGAGCGTAGAGGTGGGAAGGGAGAATACTGCATCACAACTTCCCTAAAACATTCCCTAAATACAGAACCTTCACCCACTCTCTGCACTAGGCCCTACATCCTAATCAGAATAAGCCGAATCAAACTCATTCACAGACACAGGAGAAGTGAGATTTTTGTTAATGTCACTGACAATATCCGATAGACTTTAGTTGGAAAAATACAACACTCCTACAAGAAAAGTTACAATGAGTCCAGCCATAGCTGGTTAACACACACAAAATTTTCATCACTCAAGTTCAACAGACAAACTTTATTCGTCCATGAGATGTGAGGGTCGCTGGATAGGCAAAGGGATTAACTGCTCATCCCTAATTATCCTTGTTCAGAAGGCATTTAAAAGTCAACCACATTGCTGTGGCTCTGGAGTCACACATAAGCCAGACCAAATAAAGATGGCAGATTTCCTTCCCTCAAGGACGTTATTGACCAGATGGGTTTTTCCGACAATCAACAATGGCTTCATGATTAGACTTTGAGATTTTTATTGAACTCAAATTTCACCATCTGCCACGGTGGGATTTGAACCCAGGCCCCAACCTGTATTCCCAGCTTTCTCTGCTTTTTGCTTCTTTTTCAACAGCATCTTCGACTGGCATCTTTGACTGGCAGCTGAGCAGTTGAGAACTTCCAGCTCCCTGTACCTTGTGATGAGCATCAGCAGATGACTAGACCCAGAACACAGGCCGGCAAGATTACCCAAAGAGCAGGACCAGCACTAGGCGGAAAGCAAAAGTTGATGACTGCAGATCCTGAAAACACCAGGCAATCTTCAAATACTGAGAAACAGCCTGTCCTAGCCTTATTGTATGGGTATTAGCAGTATATACAGACAAACAGTACAAATACCCAAATAAGGACCTGTGGTTAGGGTGGAACGAATCCTCAGGAATGCGTGTCAGAAATAGATAGTATGGATTTAAGACTATTAAGTGAAGGGTCCTGTGAAGTCGCTGAGTAAAGTACAATAGTCGAGCCAGATAAATATTGCTTTTTCTTGATAAAGTGTTGGATTTTCACCTGATTCTTGTCTCCCTTGTCTATCTCATCGTGTAACATGCCTGAGTTATAAGGGTTACTGCAAACTGGTCAAAGTTAACCAGGGGACATTTATCCACCTTTCACCTTTTGGCACAGTGGTTAGCACACCAGGTTTCATTCTGGCCTCGGGTTACTGTCACTGTGGAGTTTGCACATTCTTCCCGTGTCTGTGTGGGTCTTCCCCTACGCTCCAAAGATGTGCAGGTTAGGTGCATTGACCATGTTAAATTAGCCCTTAGTGTCAGGGGATTAGCAGAGTGAATATTTGGGGTTAAGGGAATAGGGCCAGGATGGAATGGTGGTCGGTGCTGACTTGATGGGCCACATGGCTTCTTTTTGCACTATGGGGTTTCTATGAACAGTGTCCATCATCGTGATGCACTGCCTTCCCAAGGCAATCAGAATATTCATTATGCGATTGCATCATTAGTCATTTTTCGACAGGAGCAGATCATTCAGTCCCTTAAATCTCCTCCATCTTTCAGTGAAGGTTTTTTTTTATTACTGTCACAAATAGGGTTACCTCAGCAGTGCAATGAGGTTACTGTGAAAATCCCCTAGTTGCCACACTCCAGCGCCTGTTCAGGGAGAATTTAGCATGGCCAATGCACCTAACCAGCACGTTTTTTGGACTGCGTTAGGAAATTGGAGCACCCGTTGGAGATCTACCCAGACATGGGAAGAGTGTGTCGACTTCAAACAGACAGTGACCCAAGCCGGAATCGAACCTAGATGCCTGGCACTTTGTGAGACAGCAGTGCTAACCACTGTTCCACTGTACCGAACTGTGATCTAATTCCTCACACCTGCCTATACCTCACATTCTGTGTCCAATATTTAAACGACAAGTAAACAGCCGTGTTGAGGCATTATTTTCTTTTATTGTCCCATGATCTCTCTCCTGGGATTGCCCAAAACTCCTGGAGACTCCGGGACAAGCCTGGAGAGCTGGCAGCCACTCAACTGGACAGATGCTTGACCTGGGAAGGAGCGTCTTGTTTTGCAAGGGTTAAGGCTCCAATATATTCCTCTTCCACACTCGCTGCGATTCACAGAAAACCCGCCAACAAGTGAGCTTTGGTTACCTTTGCCGGGGAACACAATGGCTAAGCAGCTTACCGGAATTACTGCAATCAAAATAACTTTTAATAGCTTATTTCTAAGCTGAAATAATGAGGGGAATAAGCGTGAAAGGCAGTCTGCGTATATCTTAATAAGCTATGGACCCCACCTTGCAAACTGTAACTATTAATGTCTCCATCTCATAAAAAAAACTAACTGTTCTTAGTATGTAAACTGCAAAAACCAAATGAATTACCAGCAATATACACATCCCTCTTTCTCTTTTTTCAACTTAACTGTGTAGAAATTAGACCAACATACTAAGCGTACAAAGCAAGTATGAAAGGGACTCTTGTTTTACTGTTGCCAGCTAAGTTTCAGCGAACCCTACATTATCTACTCTCTGCTTTAATGACTTCCTGCTGAGTACGACTCTGTGAAAGTCTTGGCAGCAGGACTAAGAATAGCATTAAATGGAAGGTTATCTGGGCATTACACTCACTGTAACATGCAATTAACTCTCCTCTTCCATTTTCATTACACAATTATTCATTAATGTCAATTTAATTTTATGCATTGTTCTACATGACCGATGGCTGATTACGAGCCTTTCACTCCAATATCCCAAGTTAACTGGTGCCAGCTTCAGTCAGTGCTAGCTAATTGCAAGCCAGTCCAGACAATTCCTCCCAGTTTTGCCCTCCAGTAATGGAACAACAAATCCCTAGCCAGGTAAGGAATTTAACAGCTATTTAGTTGAGTTGGAGCGCAGGCACATTAAGGTAACTCTGACCCCTTGCAGTATCTCATCACTAAAAGCATACCTTCCAGCTTTCCCTCGCTCTGAGCAATCTGCTATTAACCCTGCTGAATTTATTGCGACAACAACCCACTGTTCTAGCCCGCTCTTCATTTTCAAGACCATTCTGCAGCTCTTTAAGAGACAGTGAAAGGAATTTGGGAGTGGGGGAGTGTTGAGAAGGGGGGGCAGAGATTAAAGACATGTGGCCAAAAATATCTGTTTTCCTCAGTTTTATTTTTAAAGCAAGAAAGGGATAATAAGATAAATGGTTTTGAAATATCTTCACACGAACAGTGGTGATTGAGGGACTAACAGAGTCAAAGAGACAAAGGGAGAGCGACGGGGGGAGTAGATAGAACATAGGGTGCAGATGGATAGTCCGGTGGCACAATGGTCAGCACTGCTGCCTTGCAGTGCCAGGGACCCGGGTTCGATTCCCAGCTTGGGTCACATTAAAGTTTATTTTGTTAGTCACAAGTAAGGTTTGCATTAACACTGCAATGAAATTACTGTGAAATTCCCTCCCCCGTGTCTGCGTGGGTTTCCTCCAGGTGCTCCAGTTTCCGCCCACAGTCAAAAAGACACATTGGTTAGGTACATTGACTGAGCTAAATTCTACCTTGGTGTGTCCAAACAGGCGCCGGAGTGTGGCGACTCGGGGACTTCCATAGTAACTTCATTGCAGTGTTAATATAAGCCTACTTGTGACACTAATAAAATAAACTTTAAAAAGATGAGGTGAGATGAGGAAGTGTGTGGATTAAAAAGTGAGGATGAGAATATTTACACAAAGAATGCAGAGCACTTTAGTTGGCAGCAGAAATGCAGGTCTCTGAGTTCTGGATCAGTCAGACTGTATGAAGGAAAAAGGTTGCTGAGGTGAAGGGTCATCACAGAGGAAATCCTAAGCGAGAGTTCCCAGCCAGGGTTAAAGTACGGCTGGAAGTTGGCAATTTGAGTGGGCATGGAAAACGATAGCACTGACCCAGACATGAAGAAGAAATGTCAACTCAGGGTCAAACCAAAATTATGAAGTACCTGGCTCCATCTGAAAGAGCAGCCAGGGAAGTCGGTGGAGTCCGAAGTATCTAGATATCTAGACAAAGAATGCAGTCTTGTTAAACCTCAGTTGTAAGAAGTTAAGTAGCATAATGGTTAGCACTGTTGCCTCACAGCACCATCAGGGACCCTGTTCGATTCTAGCCTTGTGTGACTGTGCAGAGTCTGCATGTATTCCCAGTGTCTGCGCGGGTTTTCTCCGGGTGCTCTGGTTTCCTCCCACAGTCTGAAAGATGTGCTGGTTAGGGTGCTAAATTCTCCTTCAGTCTACCCAAACAGATGTTGGAGTGTGGCAAGTAGGGGATTTTTCACAATAACTTCATTGCAGTCTTAATATAAGCCTACTTGTAAGACTAATCGATAAATTTTAAACAGCTGCCGCACAGCGGCCAGGGACCCGGGTTCGATTCCCAGCTTGGGTCACTGTCTTTGCAGAGTCTGCACATTCTCCCTGTGTCTGCGTGGGCTTACTCCAGTTTCCATCCAAAGGGTTGTGAATCTGTGGAAATCGCTATCCCAGTGAGTAAATTTAAGGAGGAGGTGGACAGATTTTTGATTGGTAATGGGTTGAAGAGTTATGGGGAGAAAGCAAGAAAATGAGGATGAGGAGCACATCAGCCACGATTGAATGGTGGGGTGGTCTCGATGGGCCGAATAGTCTAATTCTGCTCCTATATCTTACGAACTTATGAACTGTCAAATATAAATTAACTGGGATATGGGAGAACAATATTACAAATGACATTGGATCAGTAAAATTTGCAGATGATACTAAAGTTGGTGGTGTGGTAGATAGTGAAGAGGGGTGTTTTAGTTTACAGAGTGACTTGGACAAGTTGCAGAGCTGGGCCGAGAGGTGGCAAATGGAGTTTAATGTGGAAAAGTGTGAGGTAATGCACTTTGGCAGGAACAATAAATGTGTAGAGTATAGGGCTAATGGTAGGGCTCTTACTAGTGTTGAGGAACAGAAGGATCTTGGTGTATGTGTCAATAGATCCCTGAAAGTAGGCAGTCAAGTGGATAAAGTTGTTAAGAAGGCATATGGAGTCTTAGCTTTTATTGGTATGGGGATTGAATTTAGGAGCCGCAGCATCATGTTGCAACTGTACAAAACTCTAGTGCGGCCACACTTGGAGTATTGTGTGCAGTTCTGGTCGCCACGTTATAAGAAAGATGTGGAGGCATTGGAGAGGGTACAGAGGAGGTTTACCAGGATGTTGCCTGGTATGGAGGGCAGGTCTTATGAGGAGAGGCTGAGGGATTTGAGGTTGTTTTCGTTAGAAGGAGGAGGCTAAGAGGGGACCTGATCGAAACATATAAGATGATTAGAGGTTTAGATAGGGTGGACAGTGATAGCCTTTTTCCTAGGATGGAGAAAGCTCGCACGAGGGGACACAGCTTTAAATTAAGGGGTATGAGTTATAGGACGGATATCAGAGGTAGGTTCTTTACTCACAGAGTGATTAGGGAGTGGAATGCCCTGCCTGCAGCTGTTGTAGATGCGCCAAGTTTGGTGGCGTTTAAGAGGTTAGTTGATAAGTATATGGAAGAGAAGGGAAGGGTTTAGTTAGGAGGGGCATTGCTTTTTATTTTGGTCGGCACAACATCGAAGGCCGAAGGGCCTGTTCTGTGCTGTATTGTTCTATGTTCTATGACATAAGGATGTGTGTGTGGTTAACTGGAAAGTGCATTCTGGGTGACAACAAGAGGACATAGCAAAGTGAGTTAACAGGGATATCAAATGACATTTAATAGCTAGAGATACGAGTGAATGTATTGTAGGAGGAGAATAAGAGCCAGGAATATACACCGTATGGTACAACTTTAAAAGGGCTAAAGCAGTAGAGACAGAGCTCTGTTGTGTAATAAAGTGGTCAGCTCACTTTAACAGCAAAGATAAAAGGATGAAAAGGTTGTCACACAGTGGGTTACTCATCCAGTCCCTCGAGGTTTATTGGAGAGGTGCTGTCTTAGATGGAAGAGAAAGAAAATCTCCCAAATGCCTCCGGTAAAGTCACCACACAATCATCTGACACACTACACAGCGGTGGATTGATTTGATGTGATTTATTATGGTCACATTAAAAAAAGTTTATTTATTAGTCACAAGTAGGTTTGCATTAACACTGCAATGAAGTTACTGTGAAAATCCCCTAGTCGCCACACTCTGGCGCCTGTTCAGGTACACTGAAAGAGAATTTAGCATGGCCAATGCATCTAACCAGCACATCTTTCGAACAGTGGGAGGAAACCGAAGCATCTGGAGAAAACCCACACAGACACGAGGAGAACATGCAGACTCTGCACCGACAGTGACCCAAGCTGGGAATTGAACCTGGGTATCTGGCACTGTGAGGCAATAATGCTAACCACTGTGCCATCCTGCTGCCCAATTGGTATACAGTGAAAAGTATTGTTTCTTGCACACTATATAGCCAAAGCATACCGTTCTTAGAGAAGGAAATGAGAGGGCGCAGAATGTAGTGTTGCAGTTACAGCTCAGTATAAAGTAGGTCCATTCAAAATCATAGAAACCCTACAGTACAGAAACAGGCCACTCAGCCCATCGAGTCTGCACCGACCACAATCCTACCCAGGCCCTACACCCATAGGAAGAGAGACTTTCCAGGGAATTATAGGCCAGTGAGTCTTACTTCTGTTGTGGGTAAAGTATTGGAGAGAATTATTAGGGATAGGATTTATAGTTATTTAGAGAGAAATGAATTGATTGGGGATAGTCAGCATGGTTTTGTGAAGGGTAGGTCATGCCTTACTAACCTCATTGAGTTTTTTGAAAAAGTGACTAAGGAGGTGGATGGGGGTACGGCGGTTGATGTGGTATATATGGACTTTAGTAAGGCGTTTGATAAGGTGGCCCATGGAAGACTTCTGCAGAAACTGCAGATGTATGGGATAGAGGGTGATTTAGCTAATTGGGTTAGGAATTGGCTAGCAGATAGAAGACAGAGGGTGGTGGTTGATGGGAGATATTCATCGTGGAGTTCAGTGACAAGTGGTGTACCTCAGGTGTCTGTTTTGGGGCCCCTGCTGTTTGTAATTTTTATAAATGATCTGGATGAGGGTATTGAAGGATGGATTAGTAAATTTGCAGATGACACTAAAGTCGGAGGAGTGGTAGATAGTGAAGAGGGGCGTTATAGTTTGCAGAGAGACTTGGACAAGTTGCAGAGCTGGGCCGAGAGGTGGCAAATGGAGTTTACTGTGGAAAAGTGTGAGGTAATTCACTTTGGCAGGAATAACAAATGTGTAGAGTATAGGGCTAATGGTAGGACTCTTAATAGTGTTGAAGAACAGAGGGATCTTGGTGTATATGTGCATAGATCCCTGAAAGTTGGCAATCAAGTCGATAAGTTGTTAAGAAGGCATACGGAGTCTTAGCTTTTATTGGTAGGGGGATTGAATTTCGGAGCCGCAACGTCATGTTGCAACTGTACAAAACTCTAGTGCGGCCGCACTTGGAGTATTGTGTGCAGTTCTGGTCCCCACATTATAAGAAAGATTTGGAGGCATTGGAGAGGGTACAGAGGAGGTTTACCAGGATGTTGCCTGGTATGGAGGGCAGGTCTTATGAAGAGAGGCTGAGGGATTTGAGGTTGTTTCCGTTAGAAAGGAGGCGGCTAAGAGGGGACCTTATTGAAACATATAAGATGATTAGAGGTTTAGATAGGGTGGACAGTGATACCTTTTTCCTAGGATGGAGAAAGCTAGCACGAGGGGACACAGCTTTAAATTAAGGGGTGATAGTTATAGGACGGATATCAGAGGTAGGTTCTTTACCCAGAGGGTGGTAAGGGTATGGAATGCCCTGTCTGCGGCAGTTGTAGATGCGCCAAGTTTGGTGGCGTTTAAGAGGTTAGTTGATAAGTTTATGGAGGAGAAGGGAATGGTTTAGTTTGGAGGGTCATTGCTTTTTTCATAATTGGTCGGGGCAACATCGAGGGCCGAAGGGTCTGTTTTGCGCTGTAATGTTCTATGTTCTATATCTCTACATATTTTAACCACTAATACCTCTAACCTACACATCTCAGGACTCTCAGGGGCAATTTAGCATGGCCAATCAACTTAACCCAAACATCTTTGGATTGTGGGAGGAAACCGGAGCAACCAGTGAAAACCCACACAGACATGAGGAGACTGTGCAAACTCCATACAGACAGTGACCCGAACCGGGAATCAAACCCAGGTCCCTGGAGCTGTGAAGCAGCAGTGCTAACCACTGTGCTACTGTGCCTCCCCAATCTGATGGCAGCAGGGAAGAAGCTGTTCTTGAGTTGTTTGGTACATGAACTCAAATTTTTGTATCTTTTTCCCAACAGAGGAAGATGGAACAGTGTATGTCTGAGGTGTGTGGGGTCTGTGATTATGCTGGCTGCTTTTCCAAGGCAGTGGGAAATATAGACAGAGTCAATGGATGGGGGGCTGGTTTATGTAATTATGATATGGCTTCATTCATGACTCTTTGTAATTTCTTGTGATCAGAGCTCATTTCACTCTATACAATACATGCTCAGATTCACAAACCTTTAAAAGTAGGAAGGTAAGCTGATAAAATTGTTGAAGAGAGTAGAAGGAATTCTAGCTTTTTCTCTAAAATATAGACAGGGAGGAGAATACAAAATAAAATAGTTAAAGCTTGAATTGGGGAACAATTTCCCAGGTAAGTCAAATGATATTGATTATAGGCCCACTCAAACCGTAACCGTAATCAATGGATATGCAGAGTAAGGTGGACTCGCCAGTAGTGCGAGGGGGAGCTGACACATAGTCTGGCCCAGGTCCTCAAATGAATGGGGAAGACAGTGGAGGGTTAGGCTGGTGCTGGCAGTTGGGATGGGGGTGTGAGTGGTTCCAACAGCTGCTCCCGCTTTAATATGGAGTTGGGCAGAGAACTCATCCTCCACCTCACTCCGCACGAATGTTTGCAGCAGCTCGAAAATAACCTTCCCAAGGCCCTCCTTATCAACCCTTGGTGCAGCTTCCGGGCAGCTGTAAAGGCAAGTGGCAGCATGCAGAGTGCAGATAGAGCAATCTGAAATGGCTGACCTCAGTTTCATGGGCAATTGGTCCAAAGTCAGTTTGAAGCAGGTACCTTGGCCAGACACTCTAACCAACATGGCGTATACTCACTCCAACACAGAATAGAAACATAAGAACATAAGAAATAGGAGCAGGAGTAGGCCATCTAGCCCCTCGAGCTTGCCCTGCTATTCAACAAGACCATGGCTGATCTGAAGTGGATCAGTTCCACTTTCCCGCTTTCTCCCCATAACTCTTAATTCCCTTGTCTATCAGAAAGATGCCTATTTCCCTCCATATAATGGGGAGGTGATGGCCTAGTGGCATTATCGTTAGATTATTCATCCAGGAACTCAGCTAATCTCCCAGGGAGCTGGGTTCAAATCCCGCCATGGCAGATAGTAAAATTTGAATGCAACAAAAAAAAAAGAAAATCTGGAATTAAGAATCTACTGATGACCATGAAACCATTGTTGATTGTCAGGAAAAACCCATCTGGTTCAATAATATTCTTTAGGGAAGGAAATCTGCCATCCTTACCTGGTCTGCCTTACATGTGACTCCAGGGCCACACTAATGTGGTTGACTCTCAACTGCCCTCAGACAACTAGGAATGGGCAATAAATGCTGGCCAACCAGCAATGCCCATGTCCCACAAATGAATATTGAATCACATGACACAAATCTTTCATTTCATCTGCAGAAAGGGGTCCAAGTCTGAGCTGCTATGGAAACATGCACTTTTCCATGTTGTTTAGCTTGGAGCTATGGATAGTGATGGTAAAGGCTCCAATATTCTTTCCATTGCATGGCTGACAGTGGATTGCTCTCAAATCCTGTCATCGGTGTGTGTTAGGAAGAATTGGCAGGTTAATATACAATTTTCTCAACCATGCTATAAATGTACCTTCCTTGACCATCACATCCTGAAGTGGGAATTGACCCAGTGCTTTGGGCTTAGAAGCGGGGACACTGCACTTCAAGACATCCCACTTATTTCCCAAGTATTTGATTTGGTTTGATTTATTATTGTGATATGTATTGGGAAATAATGAAAAGTATTGTTTCTTGAGCACTGTGCAAAGTACACCATACATAGAGAAGGAAAGGAGAGAGTGCAGAAGGTAGTGTTACAGTCATAATAATTAAGATGTAGAGAAAGATCAACTTAATGTAAGGTAGATCCATTCAAAAGTCTGATGGCAGCAAGAAGCTGTTCTTGAGTCGGTTGGTACGTGACCTCAGACTTTTGTATCTTTTTCCTGACAGAAGAAGGTGAAAGAGTTAAGTGTAATTTATTTACTCCAAGAGTGTGTGTGTAATTGGATGGCAATGTTAGATTTAAGAACCTTGAAGAGAAAGGTAAGTTAAAGATGTAGGATAATTGGGAGCTATGCCCAGGCTTGCTAATGATACTGAAATATGAAGCATAGTGATTCCCTCTGAGGACAAGAGAAAGATGTAGAGGACTAATGACAATATCGTAGAAGGCACTCAATGTCAGTAAGTTGGAGATGATGCATTTCAGATGAACAAAGAAAGATAATGATTGTACTTTGAATGGGAAGATGCTGGGCGAGTGAGAGTGAAGGGATTTGAGAGCACAGGTTCACAAGGTATTAAAGACAGCATTCAAGCAGATAAGACCAAAAAAATGTGAATGGAACATTGGGCTTCATGATGAGAGTAAGGAATATGAAAGTTATGGTGAATCTCTGGAAGATCAGATTGGAGCAATATGTGCAATGTTGGGCCTAGATAAAGGATATTGAGGCAATGAAGAGTACAAGGTATATATATTTAAGATATATACCTTGTATATACCTTAAGATATATATTGTCAGGTAAAATTAAATTTACTTATTAGTGTCACAAGTAGGCTTACATTAATACTGCCATGAAGTTGCAGTGAAAATCTCCTATTTTCAACCTTTTTCATTTTTCTTTCTGAATTCCAGCATCTGCAGGATTTTGCCTGTGAGTTAGTATTTAAGCCACAGGTTAAGCTGCTCGTTGTGTGAAACCATTTTGAATTGCATGCATGCCTGTCAGATTTCTGAGCCATATTTGCAGGAGTGAAAACTGGGTTTATTAACAAAGGATAAACAGTTATTTCATATTACTTTTACCCTATATTAAAGAACGACACAACAGAAGATCTCACAAGGAGGCCATTCAGCCCATTATGTCTGCATTTTCAAGTGTAATTCAGTTAGTCTCACTCCCCACATCTTTTCCCCACTTTAGAAAAACCTTAAGATAAGTCACCCTTTAACCAGCAAAAAGTACCAAATCAGACAGTGGATACAGACAATGGACAACTTCTGAAAAACTCCAAAACTTCCGAACGCTATCAGAGCTGGTTGAATAATTCTTTTAAGAGTGACTAATATTCCTTTATTATCGTTTTGATAATGAATGTTCCTTGTATTACTTGAACAGCATTTCAGTCAAACCATATCTTAATTGATATATTACTTGTTTAGTTAAAGCTCCTGGTTATTTAAATAAAACACCTTATTAATTATTCACTTAAAGTAAGCGTCAGGCCTTTATGTTAATGAATCTCTAACATTAATTAAGAACAGCTAACACCTTCCCAAATAATTGTAGCAGATTATGATGCGAGGTAAAGGGGATTAACCTCTGTGCTGTAAATGTAGGAGAAATGATATATTGTATGGTAGGTGAGACAATGCTCCAATCACTTAATTTACAGCAAGCATGAATCTGTGGAAATCTGCTAACTAATAACTATAACTATTACACGTATAAACAACAACAACTTGCATTTATACAGTGCCTTTGAAGTAGTAAAGTACCCCAAGGCAGCTCACAGAGAGAAAACAAACAGAATTTGACACATAGTCGAGATAATGACCGAAGTTTGGCCAAAGAAACTGGGTTGAAGGGAGACAGGAACATTGAGGGAGGGAGTTCCAGACCTGGGGAGTTCAGCAGCAGATCATCTACCATTATCAATGAGGGCCAGTTAAAGCAGTGAAGTCTGAAGAGACAAGAGGGTCTTGTGGAAGGTTTTTAGGGGGAGATGAGAGAGATATGGAAGGGCGGGGAGGGGTCATTGAGGGATTCAAAAACAGATTTCTCAAACCTTACTCTATTCTTAAACTTACAAAGCCAGTGCACAGAGCAGACTGGATAGACCTGGACCCAGTTCCTTGCTTGTTCAAAAAAAACAGATTCCAATTGAATCCAATTCATGGCCTCTACATGACTAGCAAGATCCAAGCTGTCAAGTAAAAGCATTTGAACCCCCTCTTGGGCTGGGTCGGACACTATCACTCTACTAAGTTGGCAAATAGAGATAATTGCTGTTCATAGTTGATCACATTCAAGGGGTAATTACGAATGATTTGATTTGATTTATTATTGTCACATGTATTAGTATACAGTGAAAAGTATTGTTTTTTGCGTGCTATATAGACAAAGCATACCACTCACAGAGAAGGAAAGGAGGGAGTGCAGAATGTAGTGTCACAATTATAGCTAGGGTATAGAGAAAGATCAACTTAGTGCAAGGTAGGTGGCTTGTAAATTTCAAGCTCTAGATCAATGACGGGCATTCTTCCTTTTTTTAAACATAGTAAGAAGTCTCATGACGCCACGTTAAACTCCAACAGATTTAATTGGAATCATGAGCTTTCGGAATGCTGCCCCTTCATCAGCTGAGTAATTTACTGTGCCCACCTAGTCCAATGCCAGCATCTCTACATCATTCTTAAACATAGGTTTTGCTCAGCATCATAGAATCATGGAATCCTACAGTGCAGAAGGAGGCCATTTGGCCCATTGAATCTCACCGATCACAATCCCACCTATCCCCGTAACCCCATGTATTTAACATAGCTAGTCCCTCTGACACTAACGGGCAACTTGACACGGCCAATCCGCCTAACCCGCACATCTTTGGACTGGGGGAGGAAATCAGAGGAAATCCACGCAGAGACAGGAAGAACGTGCAGACTCCACACAGACAGTGACCCAAGCCGAGATCATTGGATCAGTGTGATAGGTGGTGAGTGAGGGATAAAAATGGTCACAAGAGTTTTCAACACAATAGACATTTCCCCTTGCTCTTTGATTAGCACAAGTGCATTGCATCATTAGCGGAACATTTAGCTGCTTAAATGGGTGGCCATGGGGTTAAATGGCGTTTTCTCTTTGAAGCTACAAAGTTGTAATTGCTGTGCCTTCCTGGGTTAAATGAAGTGCAATGCTTCAGAGTGCATGGGTTCACTTAGAAGTCAAGCTCTTCCCTACTCTCTTTGTGGACTATTTTTAAGTGCGACTCCTGAACTCACTTAGGTTCTCTGCGTTGCGTTCTGAAGTTTCTCTCTATGTTGGACTGGATTTGGTGAGATGGGGGGAGCTTAGGCACCGTGGCGGCATCACAACTGTGATGTGATCAGCATCTCTCAGAGCTCTTAGATACAAGCTGGTTAGATCTTTAGATAGTGTTCCCTCTGGAGAAACTAGCGGGAGAATAATGCATGTTTTTCACCAGTGTCAAAAACACCTAGTCAGCTGGACCTTTCATAAGCACTCTACCAGGTTACATTCTGTTATATCGCTCTTTCAAGCACTAATGGAGCTGTATATCGTTTCGTTTTGATCAATGGGATTCATAACGTGTAGAACATCTAAGCTTTATTTTTACTGTAAAAGCATACGCGGACAGTTAAATTATGGACTGAAACTAGAGTAAACATCAAAGAGATGCTCTCAACATGATTTTTGTATATGTTGAATTTCTAATTCAATTCAACTTGTTAGGTAGAAAGGCTTCCATCAGCTGTAAAAGCACTCTTGAGAAATCTTTAATGTAATCTAACTACTGTCCCTTTGCGAACATAAGCTTGGGCTTCTTTTGTCATTAGATATATGAGCAGTAAGTTGCTAGGATTCAATTAGCGATAGAAATCCTCAGTTTCATATATGGTTACTAACAGTTACTCATACATGTACAAAAACCCACAGCCACTGTATACCACCAAGCTGAAAGTGTTAACCTTGGCTCAAATCAGTGGTAGCAGCCCTTGGCTCCAATTCGTTTAATCTCCGTTTCATAGACCCCAGCACGTGATCCTGACTGACACTTCGGCAAAGTGCTGAGGGAGTGCTGCGCTGTCAGAAGTGCCGTCTTTTATAGAGGTGTTAGACAGAAGCCACGATCCCTATTTGCCATGTCAAGTGTAGGCATAATCCCCTGGCTGCGATTTGAAGAGAATCAGGCAGCTCTTGCAAATTGAAATAACTCCTCAGTGGCCAAAGTCCCTTCGCGAGGCCGGTGTCCCTTCACCAGATTCCTTTTTACTTACAGACCTATCTCCACTCCTAAGAGTGTTTCAGATATAAAGTCAGTGTCCAAAGCAGCCCTGACACTCTTTATTATATACACAGGCTCGATTTCCTGATTGGGCAATTCCACAATCAGGGAGCTCATACTCCAAAACAGCCATAGCACGGCCTCGATGAGGTCATTACACTCATCAGTACTTCTTTCTTGACTGACATATGCAAACAGATGACCTCAGAATCCTTCCCTGAATCACAAACTGCTCGTTGTGTTAGCCAGTTCCTACCTCACTGAATTCATTTTCTCCTACCCTGATTCCATTCTCTCTCATCTTGTCCAAACCCTTTCCATCTACATCCTTGATTCCTCTGATGTCCTTACACCATTTCAACAACTTTCAGTTCCCTGTCCCAAACTACCTCCTCTTCATTCCTCTTGTCCAATCACTCTATATCTCTGTCCCCCCACCAGAATAACTTCAAAGCCCTTTGCTTCTTCCTTGAAGAGAGGTCTGAACACTCCCCATCCACCACCGCGCTCCTCTGTCTGATGGAACTATTCACTCACTCAACAATTACTCCATTGACCTGCCTCACTTTCTCCAGCTTTTGCTTTTAGCTCATTGTCCGCCTTGTTGAGACCAACTTTTAGCCTAGATCGGGAGCTACATTACAATGGTGACTACATTTCAAACAGAATTCATTTAAGTATGAATCATGAATATCATTCAGTAACCTGTTAAGTTTTAAGTTTATTTATTATTGTCATAAGCAGGTTTACTTAATAATGCAATGAAGTTACAGTGAAAATTCCCTAGTCGTCACACTCCGACACCTGTTCGGGTACACTGAGGGAAAATTTAGCATGGCCAATGCACTTTTGGACCATGGGATGAAACCGGAGCACCCAGAGGTAACCCATGCGGGCACAAGGAGAATGACCAGACTCCGCATAGACAGTGACCCAAGCCGAGAATTGAACTTGGATCTCTGAGGCTGTGAGGCAGCAGTGCTAACCACTGGGGTACCCCAAGGATTTGCTCGACTGTTGCAGAAGGCAGGTAGTTTGAGTTAAACCACATGAATAGTACTGGAATCACACGTAGCTCATAACATGAGGGGGCAACCAGCACCTCTAAAAGACATCAATGAATCATTAGGATTTTGATGATAAACTGGCCGTGTTAATGGCCTTTGTTTCTGGTGCTCGTTTGCAAATTATCAGAATACTGTGCTGAAACTGTGCGCAGTTGTTACTGGGGGGGGGGGGGGGGGTGGGGGGGTGCGGAGGGAGGAGGGGGGGGGGGGGGAACAGAATTCCCTCAATCGTTTTACGTGACTTTGATGAAAAATCTACTGTAATAAAGTAAAAGACGACTTGCTGTGGCTTTAACAACAAGTGTTTTATTATTAATATAACAAATAATGTCTGACAGAACTAACACACAAGTCCATTCTCTTCTCTTCCTTGGCACCCAGGACGTGCATCCTTGCTCCTGGACCAAATCATGTGGCCCTCAAAAAGCCACTTACCCCCGCACCCCGCCCCCCCTCTTTCATGAGGCTATGTCACCACATCTACAAAAACCCTTGAGAAATGATGGCCATGATTCACCCATCCCGCCATGTTAATTTTTTAATGCAGCGGGCTGGGAAATTCTCACATTGGCTGACTCGTGAGGTTCATGCATGTGTTCACACCACCTGCTTGAGTCTTCCAGCGCTGGATTTCTGTCAGTGTCTGCTCCGCACCAGAAACTGGCAGGGAGGCGCAAAGACAATTTAAATGGTCATTTAAATATAATTTGAATGAGATTAGGAGGTGAGACGGCAGCTCCCCATCATCTCCCCTCCTGCTGACAGATCAGCACATGCACAGTGGCCCGCTCAGCACACTGATTTCGGCTTCTCCAGCAGTAGTAGGCTCTGCCCTCTGATTTTTAGCGTCATTCACTCACTGGTGTACACAGCAGTGCACAGAGTGTGGGAAATTTTTCCCTGAACTCCCACTGAGGAAGCCAACATGAATTATTTCATTTTTCTTGCAAATTCGACACTAAGAATGTTTTTGGGAGAATTCTGCTCTTTGTAACCAGTGCTCACACCATCTCTCTGGGGCTTCCTGTGAACTCGCTCTGGAGTTCAACTGAGACCCTCCAGGCAGAACTTCAAGCACATGACTCAGCTTGCTGATCCAATGGGCTAGGTTACTACAATGCAATTGAGTCCAACAGTTAGCTAAGAATCTTGATTCTTCTTTAATAACCCCTGCACCGCCTCACTCCTCTTTGGTCTCTGCAATCTTCTCCAGCTCAAACTGTAGCCCAGCCCTGATCCTATTCTGAGCACTGAGCCATTCTCCTTTTCCTTCCATGTGACAGAGCCTTCAGCATCTTGGCTCAACTCCAAAAATATCACTTTAAAATCCTCCCAATCTTGTTAATTCCTCCCCACACCCCACCCACAAGCCAACCCTCTTTAATAGACTCTCTTTATCTCACCCCCCCTCCACTTCCACCGACCCGCTTTAATAGACTCCACAAACCTTTCACTTTGATCATGTCTTCAGTAACCTTCAGGCCTGGTTCCACCACACTGGTGAAGTGGAAAATTGGAATTTACGCACATATCAATATACGAACGAGGAGTGGGGAGAGGCCACTCAGCTTCTCCAGCCTGTTCTGCCATTCAATAATACCACGGCTGATCTGATTGTAACTCCATCCCACCTACTCCTGAATAACTCACTCCCCTCTGTCTATCAAAAATCAAGAGTTTTGGCCTCCTCATCATCTCAGAATGGATGGCATGTCCAGTGCGAAGGGGTTCGCAATACTCCCACACTTAGTTACTTTCTGGGAGAATGGTGAGTGAAGACCAGGCCTAAACACATTGACAACACCACAGAAATCTGGCACCATTCTTAAACGGCGCCCTGAACTCTAAGTGAAACGGAGGACGCCCCCTTCTCTCCCTCCAGTGACTTCAAGGATGCCCACTCACCCACATTGAAGGGATGTTTCTCCACTAGCTCCCCCACAGAGATTACAGGCATTGGGACCCTCCCATTTGGTGTCCCTTCAAGACACTCCCCCCCTTAATGTCTCACCTTCATGATCTCCCTTCAAGCCTCCCCGCTTCATGCCCCAGACCCATAGGCCCCATCTCTATTCAGGCCCCATCTTCGCTCAGGCCCCACCCCTACTCAGGTTCAGGCTCCGCAACCTTAGGCTTACACCCTTGGCACTGCCACGGAACCCTGGCTGTACCAAACTGGCAGTGCATGGTGTCAGTTGGCACTGCTCAGTCATATCCCTGAACATCCAAGGGCTTCAATGTCTTCCAAGATCCCCTGGCGTGGCCATCAGGCTAGTTTGTAGAGACCAGTTGTTCTTGCTGGATTCCTAATGTGGGTCAGAAAATCCTGGGAGATTCTTCACAATAGCAATATTATCACTGAGTCAAAGAAGGAGACGTTAGGTGCGGGAACCGAAAGTTTGGTCCAAGCAATGTCTCAAAAGGAGGTGAGTGAGGTACAGAAATTTAGAGAGGGGATTCCCAGAGCTTTGAACTTACATCGCTGAAGACTTGATTCGCCAAAGGTAACGCAATGGGAGTGGCAGATTCACAAGATGTCAGAATTGGAGGAATCTAGAATTCAGAAGGGGGAGAGGGTGGGCATGTTTGGACTGAGGGAGAGGAGTGGCAATGGAGGTTCATGAACACAAGGATCAGAATTTTAAATGAGTACACTGAGTCTAACCTTGAGGAGCCACTATCAAAGAGAAGGCGTACTCTTATCCCGAACACACTGCGGAGTTTGCAGGTTCTCTCCGTGACTATGTGGGTGCTTCAATTTCTTCCCACGCTCCTAAGATGTTGGGTTGGTTGATTGGCCATGCAAAATTGACCCAAGTGTCAGAGAGACCAACAGAGTAAATGTGTGGTGGGCCTTGGGATAGGGCCTGGATGGAATTGTGGTCAGTGCAGACTCGACGGGCTGAATGGCCTCCTGCCGACTGCAGGGATTCTATGAAAGAAAAGTCAGCAAGACCCTCTACAGCCCAACAGAGACGTATTTGACTTTAAACAAGATGCCAGCCAGTCGACGCGAACCCATGACACTGTTTGTGCTGATCTCCGTGACTCGGTTGAGTCAATACCCACTATTTCACACCTACCTGACACACTGCAAATGAAATGCGTGTGAGAGCAGATGCAGCTCGCTAGGAATTGTAACAAAACTGTAAAATAATTATCAGCAATTAACAGGATGCACTCAATATCCAGAGCCAGCTAAACCGGAGTCAGAATCCAGTGCTATTTCCGGCAGCCTTTGGACAGCTGTGAGTGAGCTGGTGTGGGACTCCGTGCCATCCATTTGGGGGTTGAGACAGAGTCCATGTAGGAAGAGGCGTCAAGAATGGCTGGCGTGTCTCTAACCCTTGTACTTCAATCCATTGTTATCCTTCCCAGCATAAAAGCCTAGCAAATCTGTGCCAGCAGGAATCAAAACATTTATTAACTGAAGCGGTATAAAAATAAGTTTCAAATGTGCTGCTTAGTTTCTTTAACCCGGTTTCAAAAAAAAAAAAAATTTTGAATGAGATTGTTGGCGTTTATCTGTAAGCTTCATTTAGTTTTCTGACAATATGGAATGACTGACTTGTGGTGATGGATTGAGCTACCTGCTGTAATGGCAAACCCAAACTGTGCCCAGCAGTGCAGAGTACATTGATAAATTGACAGCAGAGCTTCCATGCTTGGGTAATGGGAACAATAGAGCTTCTAGGACAAGGGAAACACAGACGTTCCAGAGGAAACGTCCCTCTCTTTGTTAAATAAATGTTTAAAAACTGACAGCTAAGCGGTCGAAGTTTAAAATGAGCTTCCCCGAACAGTGTTTTTCTCTCTCTCTCTCTCTCTCGCTTGTTGTGCTTTCGCACCAGGAAATTACTACCTAATCATCGCCGAGACAGCAAGTGACATCACATCAAAAATATATTGTTTCTAATGCGGAACATCAGGCGACACGGAATGTAGGAATTAGGTGCCAAGTTTTGCGAACAAGGATTTGGTAAAGTTCCACCTCCGTGTTATTCTAATCTGGAATGTGGAAGCTGCACCCTCCCCGCCACCCCCGTCCCCCGCACCCCCTCCCAGCCCCTACAAGTGTGAGCTACATTCGTTACACTAGAGTTGGGGCTGAATCTCACAGAGCTGGAGGCTCCGTCCATTCAGCTGGGCTTTTTGTTGCTGAAAGTACGGTTCTGAAACCGCTTCCCTCACTCTTCCTTTGGCGCCACCTCATTTCCTCCTCGGCCAACCTAGAACTCATCCCCCGCATCCCCCCTCTTAAAGCCTCCCCCAATACCTCCCCTACCCGCCTCAGCCCCTTGCACCTTCCCAAGCCTGGCACGGTGATGCAGTGGTTAGTGGTTAGCGTTGCTGCCTCACGGTGCCAGGGAACCAGCTTCGACCCTGGCCTTGGGTCACTGTCTGTGCGAAGCTCCCTCATGTCCCTTGACAAACCAGTCAGCGTAATTAAGGACCACCCCCCCCCCCCCCCCCCCCCCCCACCCAACACTCCGCACACTGTTCATTCTCCCTTCCATCTCCTTCCTTCGGGAAAAAGATACAAAAGTCTTAGGCACGCACCAACGGCTCAAGGACAGCTTCTTCCCTGGTGCTGTCAGATTTTTGAATGGACTTAGCTTGCATTAAGCTGATCTTTCTCTGCATCCTAGCTATGACTGTAATACTACATTTTGCACGCTCTCCTTTCCCTTCTCTATGAATGGTATGCTTTGTCTGTATGGTGTGCAAGAAACAATACTTTTCACTGTATGTAAAAACATGTGACAATAATAAATCAAGTCAAAATCAGAAGTGTGGGTTTCCTCCTGATGCTCCGGTTTCCTCCCATGGTCCAAAAGACGTGCTAGTTAGGTGCATTGGCCATGCTAAATTGCCCCTTAACGTTACCCGAGCAGACGCCGGAATGTGGCGACTGGGGGAATTTTCTCATGACTTTATGTAGCTTCTTTGCAGTGTTAATGTAAGCCTAAATAAACTTGAACTCCCTATTGCGGCCTTTTCCCATGTCCCAAAATGGTCGCCTGAAGCTGGTTCCTTCAACCCCTGAGACTCCAGGGCAGTTCTGCTGGGGTTGGCAACAGCAATTCAGGCTTCTGTCTCGAGCAACTGGGTTCTTGTAGAGACAGAGTGAATGAAACAAAAAAAGAAACACCTGTTTTCCCAGTGCTTCTGACAAAGATTTGACTCTTGATCAGTTTTAAGTTAGCTGCTGTTAGCTGGGCCGGGGGGGGGTGCATTCCAATTGATCTCTGCAGGTTTGACACTGAGGAGGGAGAGAGAGAGGAAGAGAGAGAAAAAGCTCAACTGAGATCCCTGCTTTCGATCAGTGTCATTTGCTAGAAGGGGACATTGGATAAGAACGGACATTAAAGTTTATTTACTGGTGTCACAAATAGGTTTACATTAACACTGCAACAAAGTTACTGTGAAAACTCCTAAGTCACCACAGTCTGGTGCCTGTGCGGGTACGCTGAGAGAGAATTCAGCATGGCCGATGCACCTAACCAGCATGTAAGACCATAAGACATAGGAGCAAATTAGGCCACTCGGCCCATTGAGTCTGCTCCGCCATTCAATCATGGCTGATATTTGTCTCATCCCCATTCTCATGACTTTTCCCCATAACCCCTAATCCCCTTATCAAGCAAGAATTGATCTATCTCTGTCTTAAAGACATTCAATGATTGGTTTCCTGACACAGTCTTTCGGATTGGTAGGATTGTACTGTTAGTTTTTTTAGCTTCTACAAATACATAAAGGGCAAAAAAGTAACAAGGGAGAGAGTAAGGCCTCTATAAGGATCAACAAGGTCATCTACGTGCAGATCCACAAGAGATGGGTGAAATCCTAAATGAATATTTCTCATCAGTTTTTATTGTTGAAAAAAGCACGGATGTTAGGAAATTTAAGGAAATAAATAGTGATGACTTGAGGAGTGTACATATTACAGAGAAGGAGGTACTCGAAGTCTTAAAGCGCAGCAAGGTAGATAAATCCCTGATAAAGTGTATCCCAGGACATTGTGGGAAGCCAGAGAGGAAATTGTGAGTCCCCTAGCTGAAATATTTGAATCATTGACAGTCCTGGGTGAGGTACCTGAAGACTGGAGAGTGGCAAATGTTGTGCCTTTGTTTAAAATGGGCTGGGAACTTCAGTCCAGTGAGCCTCACATCTGTGGTTGGTAAATTGTTGGAAGGTATTTTGAGAGACAGGATCTGTAGGCATTTAGAGACGCAAGGACTGATTACGGACAGTCAGCATGGCTTTGTGAGTGGAAAATCATCTCACAAATTTGATTGAGTTTTTTGAAAGGGCAACAAGAAGGTAGATGAGGACAGTGCAGTTGATATTGTCTACATGGACTTGAACAAGGCCTTTGAGTACCACATAATAGGTTGTTGCATAAATCTCACAGGATCCAGGGTGAGGTATCTAAGTGGATACAAAATTGGCTTCTTGACAGAAACAGAGGGTGGTTGTAGAGAGTTGTCTTTCATTCTGGAGGCCTATGACCAGCGGTATGCCTCAGGGATCAGGGTTGGGTATTGTTATTTGTCATTTATATTAATGATTTGGATGCGAATATAGGAGGCATGGTTAGTAAGTTTGCAGATGACACCAAGATTGGTGGCATAGTGAACAGTGAATAAGGTTATCTCCAATTGCAAAAGGAACTTGATACATTGGGCCAGTGAGCTAACAAATGGCAGATGGAGTTCAATTTAGACAAATGCGAGGTGATACATTTTGGTAGATTGAACCAGGGCAGGACTTACTCAGTTAATAATAGAACACCGGGGAGAGTTACAGAACAAAGAGGTCTAGGGGATACATGTTTATAGCTCCTTGAAAGTGGCACAGGTGGACAAAGTGGTGAAGAAGGCATTCAACATGCTTGGTTTCATCAGTCAGAACATTGAATACAGGAGTTGGGACACCTTGTTAAAATTGTACAAGACATTGATAAAGCCACACATGGAATATTGTCTGCAATTCTGGTCACCCTATTATAGCAAGAGTGCAGAAAAGATTTACTAGGATGCTACCAGGACTTGATGGATTGAGTTATAAGGAGAGGCTGAATAGACTGGGACTTTTTTCTCTGGAGCGTAGGAGGCTGAGGGAAGATCTTATAGAGGTCTATAAAATAATGAAGGACACAGATCAGCTAGATAGTCAATATCTTTTTCCCAAAGGTAGAGGAGCCTAAAACCAGAGGGCATAGGTTTAAGGTGAGAGGGGAGAGATACAAAAATGTCCAGAGGGGCAATTTTTTCACACAGAAGGTGGTGAGTGTCTGGAACAAGCTGCCAGAGGTAGTAGTAGAGATGGGTACAATTTTATCTTTTGAAAAGCTTTTAGATAGTTACATCGGTGTGATGGGTATAGAGGGATATGGGCCAAATGCAGGCAATTGGGATTAGCTTAATGGCTTTAAAAAAGAAAGGGTAGCATGGACAAGTTGGGCTGAAGGGCCTGTTTCTATGCTGTAAACCTGTATGACTGTATGACTTCTATAATTCTTTGATGGGCGTCACTGACTGGGCAGCATTTCAATTACCCATCCCAAACTGATCTTGAGAATTACTACCTGGAAGAAAGAAGTATCATTTATTCAGTTGCCTTATTTAGGATGGTCCAACATGCTTTACTACCAAGAAACACTCTGGAGATATAGCTCCCAAATGCAATTCCCAGCAGCCATTTTGTGCACAGCAAAAATAGGTTTACATTCCCACAAACAGCAAGGGAATCAATGACTGGATCATTTGTTTTAGATGAGGGATAAGTGCTGCCTACAACACTGGGATAACCCAGGCTGGGGTTTCTTATCCAAAAGCTGGCACCTCAGGCAGTGCTGTTCCACGTTGGCAATGCCAGCCTCAATTGTCTGGTCCAATGTTTGCAGCGGTTCTGGAACCTTCTGACTGGAGGCCATTGAACTGACATTGCTTAGGCTCGCACAGATAGAATGGCAACTTGGTTAAGACCGTAAGACCATAATATACAGGAGCAGGATTAGGCCATTTGGCCCATCGAGTCTGCTTCGTCATTCGACAATGACGGATATGATTCTCACCTCCATTTTCCTGCCTTATCCCCGTAACCCCTGATCCTCTTATTGAACAAGAACCTGTCTATCTCTGTCTTAAACGCACACAATGAGCTGGTCTCCACAGCCCTCTGCGGCAAAGAGTTCCACAGATTCACCACACTCTGGACTGAAGAAATTTCTCCTCATCTCTGTTTTAAGGGCGCGTCCCCTCACTCTGAGGTTGTGCCCTTGAGTTCCAGTCACTCCCACTCGTGGAAATATCATCACCACATCCACTCTATCTAGGCCTCTCTGTATGCTGCAAGCTTCAATTAGATTCCCCCCTCCCCATTGAGTATAGACCCAGACACCTCAAACATTTCTCATTTGACATGGGAAGGTGCTGAGAAGGGCATGATAGCCCTGTCTGAGAGAAGTTGGGGACAATGGTGGGGATGGGAAGATATGGAAGCTTGGTAACGAAAGGGTTAATGGTGCCAATAGCCTGACATTTTAATCATTGCTCCAAAGCAACTCTCTACCAGCTGGGCAATTTGAACTAATTCTTTCTCTGCTGTTACTGTCAATCACTGTTCTAAAAAAAAATTGCATCAAGCTCCTCCTTTATCCTTTTCAAGGCAGCCGGACCACAAGGTGGGAGCGCAGGTGAATCAGATGGTAGGGGGACACACCTCACACTGCTCCAGTTACAGGAGAGCAGAGGAGGAGGGAGATACCTATCCAACCAGCTCAATTCACGCAATGTTACTCTGCACCTTGTGGGTAACCCCACCTAGTGGCCGAGGAGGGAAGTGTTTAACTTTATTGTCTTTATGTTGGTGGGGTGACCTTTGTCAGAGCTTCAACTCAGTTTCGAGGCTCCCCATCCCAACTTGGGATTCTCCCAAACCTGCATCTTTGCAGAATCAAAATCCTGGAACTCTCTGCCTTTACTGCAGCAGTAGCTCACCAACATCTCCACAAGGTCAAAACTGACAATCTCAAGGGGCCACAAGTTCAAGGTAAGGAGGTGGGGGGGATGCGTTTTAAACATAGGGTGGGTGGTGGGGGCCTGCAATGCACTGCCAATTGAGATGGTTGAGGCAGATACATTAGTGACATTTAAGACTTATCTGGATAGACAGAAGAAGAAATAGAGAATAGAGGCTTATAGGTGATTGCTCTAGAAAGGACAATGGCACAGGCTTGAAGGGTCGAAGGGCCTTTTTTGTTATCCCCAGGGATGGTTAATTAATACTGGTTTAGCTGTGAAGCCCTCATGACTTTCACAGGCCAAGGCTGAAGGATACACTGGTTGAGGGACTGGAAGGTCACCAGTAGCTGTGAACTCTCACCCTTGAGGAACTGTGCACTCTTCCAGTTCTGGCCTCTTTTGTTAGATGTTAGATCAGGTTAAATGTAAGGATTCGCATTCTAATCAGCAATCTCTGACTGTCTGTGCTGATGTGTGCTATTGCAAACCAGAACACTGCATTTGCCTGACGAAGACACATAGAGTGTTGAAAGCTCGCAATTTTACTATCAAATAAATCGGTTGGATTTAAAATTGGTGTTGCTAAATTCTTACTGAGCTCTTTTGTATCCCCATTTTTCTTTTACGTTTCAGCTAACGAATTCCTTCCCTAACCCTCTCCATCTCTGTACTTTTCTTTCCTTGTTCATTAAAACCGACCCACTTTGACCAATTCATAAAATCAGAGAACTCCTACAATGCAGAAAGAGGCCATTCGGCCCATCAAGTTTGCACCGGCTCTCCAACAGAGCATCTTGCCCAGGCACACCTTCCGCCCTATTCTATAACTCCACGTATTTACCTCACTAACCTTCACGTCTTGGGGCACTAAGGGATAATTTTGGATGGCCAGGCCATCTAACCTGCACATCTTTGGACTGTAGGAGGAAACCGGAGTATCCAGAGGAAACCCACGCAGACACAGGGAGGACGTGCAAACTCCACACACAGTGACCCAGGACGGGGATCAAACCCAAGTCCCTGGCATTGAGAAGCAGCAGTGCTAACCACTGTGCCACCGTGCCACCCATATGTTTGGTCACTTATTCTAATACCTCTCTCTGTGGTTTGCCGTCAAACGTTTGTCTGAGAAAGTTCCTGCGAAATACCCAAGATGGTTTTATTGTGTTAGCAGCACTACATAAATGCATAATTTTGTTGTTAAGTTTCACTGTCTAACAGGGAGGACGCAGGAAGAGGTAGAAGAGTTGAAAAAGACAGCCGACAACATTTAAAAGGAACGTATATTTAAAATGGCAATGTTTGTGGCTCCAGTTGAATCAGAGTGCTTAAACCAGTAAACGAATGGGCTCTACTTAATGGAGAACAAGTGGAAACATGATAGAATGGTATTCATTTTGCTCTGGAAACATGCTATTCAATCTGATACCAAGTATCTGTACTGCAAGCACTCACAGTTTTAAAAAATTTATTCATTCATGTGGCATAGCCTTGCTGGCTGGCCAATATTTATTGCCCATCCCTAGTTGCCCTTGAACTGAGTGGTTTGCTAGGCCATTTCAGAGCATAGTTGAGAGTTAACCACATTGCTGTGGCTCTGGAGTCACATGTAGGCCAGACCAGGTAAGGACGGCAGATGTCCTTCCCAAAAAGACATTAGTGAACCAGATGGGGTTTTCCAACAATGGTTTCATGGTCATCAGTAGATTCCTAATTCCAGATTTTTTTTATTGAATTCAATCCTGCCATGGTGAGACTTGAACTTGGATTGCCAGAATATTAACTGAGTTTCTGGATTAATAGTCTAGCGATAACACTATCGAGTGTTATTAGTAGCGTTATTTTTGAGTTGCCGCACCAGATCTCAGCTGGTACTTGGCATCAATGAGATGATCGCAGGAAGGGGAAGAGCAGACAATGTCAGAGCAAATGGTCTACTTTCATAGAGTCATAAATCCCTACAGTGCAGAACGAGGTCATTCGGCCCATCATGTCTGTACCCACCACAGTCCCATCCCAGGCCCTATTCCCGTAACCTTGCACATTTATTCTGCTAATCCCCCTGACACTAAAAAGCAATTCACCATAGTCAATTGACCTAACCCTCACATCTTTGGACAGTAGGAGGAAACCCATGCAGACATGGGGAGAAAGTGCAAACTCCACGTAGGCAGTGACCCGAAGCCGGAATTGAACCTGGGTCCCTGGCGCTGTGAGGCAGCAGTGCTGACCATTGAGCCACCATGATACCCAAAGCAGAAGAAGAAGAAGAAAGAGACTTTGTCAACTCTCTCTCTTGGCCATGAGCGAAGAAATGTGAAAAGACCCTGTAAGCTAACTGAGCCAAGAGCAGGAAACTAAGATTTATACACTCGGTGTATATTTAAGTTTGTGTCCCTCTGCAGTTCTGCATCAGCTTAGCTCAGGGGTAATGCTGCTATGGCTGTGGTTCAAAGGCCACTATGGTAATTGTTGCATAAAGTTCTGGTCCACCATTATCTTAAATATTGCAATCAATTCTGGGCAATACCAATGTTTCAGAATGCTCTCACCCAGTGCTTTGTGATGTTTCATTAAGTCTAAATAGCAACACAAATGGTAACTCTAGTTGTATCTCAGAAAGGATTTATTAACCAAGATGGGTGCAATGCAGATTCACATGACACCGGGGCTAAAGTGGTTAAATTATGGGCACAGGTTGGATAGATTCTTCACCATAATCTTCATTGGCATCGACTTGCTTCTTCCCTGGTTTTCTCTAGTCCACATCTCAATGTTTTCCACCCATCTGATTTTGCTTTTCCCTCTTCTGCTCTCTTTTATTCGGTTAGGCAAGGAGGCACGGTGGTTATCACTGCTGTTTCACATTCTCCCTTTCACCTTCTTTCATCGAGAAAAATATACAAAAGTCTGAGGATATGTACCAACCGACTCAAGAACAGCTTCTTTCCTGCGGCTGTCAGACTTTCGAATTGACCCACCTCACAATAAGTTGATCTTTCTCTAAACCCTGGCTCTGACTGTAATGCTACATTCTGCAGTCTCATTTCCTTCTCTATGAATGGTATGATTTGCCTGTATAGCGCGCAAGAAACAATGCTTTTCACTGTATGTTAATACATATGACAATAATAAATCAAATCAAACCAGTACCAGGGACCTGCGTTCAATTCCCGGCTTGGGTCACTGTGCAGAGTTCTCCCCGTGTCTGCGTGGGTTTCCTCCGGGTGCTCCGGCTTCCTCCCACAGTCCAAAAGATGTGTTGCTTAGGTGCAAAGCTAAATTCTCCCTCAGAGAACTTGAACAGGCACCAGTGTATGGCAATTGGGGATTTTAACAGTAAATTGATTGCAGTTTAATGTAAGCCTAACTTGTGACACTGACAAATAAACTTTAATAACTTTAACTTGCTGCCAGGACAAGGGCTGTCAAGCCTCAGTTTCCAGTTGTCTTCCTTGACTGTCAGTCTTTGTCTAACTGTACTTCACAGCCATTTTGATTCCAGATAGAACCACATTCATTTGTCTTTCTGTCCATCCAGCTGATTTTGAGCATCTCCCACCATTATCCACATTTCAAAGGTTCTTCTCCTGCTTTCGTCGAGTTTCTTTAGAATCCAGCCTTCATATCCACGGACTCTCCGCTCAGTGACTGCACCAGATGTTTTTGCAACCACCCGCGGGTGCTTTTAGATTTACAGCCACCAGTCATGCCTCTTGCCATAGATTGTAGAGATTAGCTTGTATTCTCTTCAGCATCAAAGGGGTAATCGAATGGAAATGTTTACATTAATGGATGGGGTAGATATTACCATTTCCATGAGGCAACACCATCTTAAAATTTGAGCTAAGCTGTTCAGGGCTGATGTCAGCAAGCGCTCCTTCAAATAAAGTGGATTGGACACTTCAAGAAAAGAATCCTTCATGGGATGTGGGTGATACTGGGTGGGCCAGCATTTATTGCCCAGCCATAGTTGCTCTTGAAACTGAGTGTAATAAGTCTTCAGGAGCAGAAGTCCCTTTACCAAAATCCTTTATTTACAACTCTGACAGCAGTACGCAGAGTGCTAACAGTTAGCAGTCAACCTCAATACCATTCCTCTGCTAATACTGATCTTCAATTCCCCCCTCTCCCTAAACCGTGCGTCACCCAACAAATTTGGTATGCTATTTGTGTTCTCCTTTATGAAGACAGAACCTCTGACAACGGATCATCCAGACTCAAAACGTTGGCTCCATTCTCTTTTCACACATGCTATCAGAGCTGCTGAAATTTTCCAGCATTTCTTGTTTTCGTTTCAGAGTCCAGCATCCAGGAATGTCAGTGCCTCTGACATCCCTGAAGTAATCCCAGGTTAAGTACAAGGCTAAAACTCCTTGACTGGCTCATTAATTGGATCCTTAATCAAGGCATTCATGCTCCAATAGGCCAATCTCAATGGCCTGATTTAAGTCATTACACTGAATAGCTTGCTCATCCATTTCGCCATGTTGCTGTGGCTTTGGAGTCACATGTAGGCCACACCAGGTAAGGATGGCAAATTTCCTTCCCTAAAGGAGAATAGTGAACCAGATGGGTTTCTATAGTAATTGATAATGGTTTCATGACTACCATTAGTCTTTTAATTCCAGATTTTATTTTTTAATTGAATTCAAATTTCACCAATTGTTATGGTGAGATTCGAACCTGGGTCCCCAGGACAATACCCTGGGTCACCGGATTACCAGTACCACCACACCGCTGGAGGCGGGGATGAGATCATCAATTAACATGTTGAAGCTGAGATTGATAGATTTTTATTAGAGAGTATTGAGAAGTATGGAGCTGAAGAGAATGATGTTGATATGCAATGCAAGCATGATCCAATTCATGTCCCATGGATGAATAAAGAAAATGGTCTAACCAGGTGGTGTGGTGGGAAATGCTACAGCACCAGAGGTGACGTCTTTACAGGTGCAATTCCCCACACAACCCAGCAGCACCTTCTGAAGGGCAGTTTGGTAATGCACAACAAATGATGTCCTCATGAAAGAATTAAAAAAAAACAACCTGGTCATACAAAAAGGAAAAGGTAATTGTCCTTCAAACCTCATCTCTGAAACAGATGAGCTAATGATCCATGTTGCCATGTGCAAATTGGCTGCCGAGTTTGCTGATACAACAGCAGTGACTACACTTTGAAGTAATTTTATTTGCTGCAAAGTGCTTTGTTTTCTCTTGAGGACCTGGAAAGCATTATATAAATGCAAAATCCTTTTCTCTTTTTCCTTTTACCATCTGGACAAGTGTTCAAATCACCCCGCACCTTTAATTTTCTAAACTAGGTTAGTTTTTACAAACCCAGTCTAATAGCAAAGTGCCTTTACTCTTTCCAATGTGCCTTACCAACAATCCTCTTGCAGGCAATGGTAACAGTTGAGGCAGGTTTCTTAGGAGGTTTTACTGTTCAGCTCCTTTCAGCTACATGGATAGGGATGGAATAGTACAAAATCTCACAACATCAGGTTAAAATCCAACAGGTTTATTTGAAATCACGAGCTTTCGGAGCACTGCTCCTTCCTCAGCTGATGAAGGAGCAGCGTTCTGAAAGCTTGTCATTCCAAATTAACCTGTTGGACTTTGACCAAGCATCATAACTCCATAGGAAAGGCTATGGCCCAGTGGTCTTATTGAAGGATTATTAATCCAGAAACTCAGCCAATGTTCTGGGGACCTGGGTTCAAATCCCTCCGTGGCAGATGGTGAAATTTTAATTCAGTAAAAAATATCTGGATTTAAGAATCTGTTGCTGACCACGAGACCATTGTCGATTTCACATCTATTGGGCAAAATCTATGATTAAGAACAAAGTGAGCATTTGAAAAAAAACTGAACTGGATAAGCAGAGACACCATGGATATGTGAAGATTATACCATGTACGATAGACCAAAAGGCGGCACAGTGATTAGCACTGTTGCCTCACATCACCAGGGATCCTGGTGACTGTATGAAATTGGCACATTCTCCCCATCTGTGTGGGTTTCCTCTGATTGCTCCAGTTTCCTGCCACCTAGTGCAGCCTAGGTGGATTGGCCATGTTGAATTGCCCCTTAATGCCTCAAGATGTGTAAGTTAGAGGAGGGTAGCAGGCTTATGGGGATAGGACAGAGGGATGGGCATGGGTAAGAAACTCTGTTGGAGAGTTTGTGCAGACTCAGTGGGCCGACTTTGCACTGTAGGGATTCTCTGAAATTGAACTTTTAAGTAGTAGCAAAAAATAAGAGACAGAGGAATGCTTATGGATGTAGTTTATAGGGACTTTCAGATTATTCAATAATGTTCCACATAAAAGACTCAATTAAAATTAAAGTTAATGGAATTGAAGGTACATTATTGACTTGGGCCTGGAATAATGGGTATAAAGACAGATTGGATCAAACTGACTGGAAAGTTCCAAAATAATCTGTGCTAGGACCTCAACTATTCAACATATTTATGAATGAGTTAGATACTGCAAGGGAGAGCCACACATCGAAGTTCCCCGATGCCACACAGATTGGTGGCAGAGTAAGATGATGGGAGAGGAAAGTTACAAAGAGACATGACTAGTTAAACACAAAATACTAACAGTGGATTTAATCATAAGAAACTTTGGATTGGAAAAGGATGGATCCAAGTACTTTTTTCACATGCAAGTGGTTAAGAATAGTGGAAGTGGGTCCAAGTGTACAGAACACGAAAATGTGTTGGGCAAGTACAAAAATATTATGTTGTGAGGCTGTTCAGGAAAGGTGCTAGAATTACACACCTTTATGCAGAGAGATGAAAGGGTCATAGAAACATAGAAACTAGAAGCAGGAGTAGGCCATTCGGCCCTTTCAACCTACTCTACCATTCATTACGATCATGGCTGATCATCAAATTCAATATCCTGATCCCATCTTCCCCCCCCATATCCTTTAATCCTTTTAGCCCCAAGAACTATATCTAATTCAAACTCACCCTCAAAAATTAGTAGAAGCTGATTCAATTAATGACTTTAAATATGAGATTTATACATCATTGCCAATGAAGTGCGTGGCACGGCAGCACAGTGGTTAGCACTGCTGCCTCACAGCTCCGGGGACCCGGGCTTGATTCCCATCTTGGTTCACTGTCTGTGTGGAGTTTGCACATTCTCCCTGTATCTGCGTGGGTTTCCTCCGGGTGCTGTGGTTTCCTCCCGCAGTCCGAAAGATGTGCAGGTTAGATGCAATGGCCATGCTGAATTCTCCCTCAGTGTACCCGAACAGGTCTCAGAGTGTGGCAACCAGGGGATTTTCACAGTAACTTCATTGCGGTGTTAATGTAAGCCTACTTATGACATTAATAAACAAACTTTAAACTTAACGGTGGCGTGGAACCAGTCTGGATAGATGAACCTTAATCACATTGAATTGCAGAAGAAGTTAAGGGGCTGAATGGCCTACTTCTGTTCCGATACTCATCATCTCTGTGTAGGTTAATGCATGTCACCACTGTTCAACATTTGAATGAACTGACAGTATTTCAATGCTTCATATATCATTGCCAACTTGCTCACCAAAGCTGCTGTCTGTTCCTTAAAAGATGTTCCACAAAAAAAGTTTAAAAAATGAAACATTTTCCATTGAAAAAAAAAGATAAACACCAAAGTCCCAGTATAATCCATTAATCGTACAACTCTTCAATCTAACCAGACTTCATCACTCATGTGTTATGTGATTAGGTCCATTTGTTGTATAAATATGCTATCACACTGGGACCAGTGTGCTATCCTTTGTGAGTCACTCTTTCATAATTCATTACATCTGACATTATACATCCAGGTTGATGTATGTACAGGGCATGAATATATTTAAAATTGGCACATCATGGTTGATTAGAATTGTGCAGATTATTGGCTGCAGCATTTTAGAACAGAAACTGCCAGTGTTGCTACTGCAGTTACAGAGTAGTCATTAGTTATATGCATTCAAACCACAGCGTTAGTATTTCACAGCAGCCTTTGTATTTTGCACTTATGAAATTTGTAGCAAATAAGATATGTGGTGAAAAATGAATAGCTATTAAAAAGCAAATTTGCAATGGCCAGAACATTAGTTGCATAATTTGGGTGCTTTCTGTGACCACACGCGTAGGGATGCTGTTTGCAAAGCGTGTGCAACGCATCAATGCATTTGTTACTTGCAACTGTGATACATCTCCAGCTTTGCCGCAGAAATTCAAGACTGCAGTAATTTCAGTTGCAACGGTGTGTAATAGAAAGGCTCATGAATCGACCGGTAGCAATTTGTTACATACATAGCTTTATTGTGATGCTGCCATTATACCAATCCATCAGGCCAACCAGCCTCCCATCCATTGACACTGTCTACACTTCCCACTGCTTCGGCAAAGCAACAGCATAATTAAGGATCCCATGCACCCTGGACATTCTCTCTTCCATCTTCTTCCGCCGGGAAGAAGATACAAGAGTCTGAGGTCACGTACCAACTGACGCAAGAACAGCTTCTTCCCTGTTGTTGTCAAACTTTTGAATGGACTTACCTTGCATTAAGATGATATTTCTCTACACCCTAACCATGACTGTAACACTACATTCTGCACTCTCACCTTTCCTTCTCTATGAATGGAATATTTTGTTTGCATAGCTTGCAAGAAACAATATTTTCTGCTGCATACTAATACATCTGACAATTATAAATCAAATCAAATCAGTAATGGCTCTTTAAAAGTACATCATTGTTTGCAAAGTGCTTTGGGAAACTCCTTGGAAATTGAAAGGTAATATTTCAATGCAAGAAAAATAAACCCTATCTCATTCTTTAACTCTCCAAGCTCGAAGACTATTCCAGGATGCTGATACTCAAATGAAATCAGTTTTTAATTGTATAGTTTGATAATGGAAACTCTTTGTATCAGCTGGAGTCTAAATCAAATCCGTCATGCCCCAAGTGATACACAGATGGAGTATATTAAAGATGCCAAAATATTAAAGAAGCCAGATAGATACAGGCCTCGGTTAACATGTGCTATCTTCATTTGCACCTTTGATAAGCAGTGGAGTTGATTTTAGATCACAGGAAGGTGATGGCTTAGTGGTATTATCGCCAGATGATTGTTCTGAGGAGCCGGGTTCAAATCCTGCCATAGCAGCTGGTGGAATTTGAATGCAATAGAAAATATTCAGAATTAAGAATCAACTGATGATCGTGAAATCATTGTCGGAAAAACCTATCTGGTTCACTAATGTCCTTTAGGGAAGGAAATCCGCTGTCCTTATCTCGTCTGGCCTATATATGATTCCAGAACCACAGCAATATAGTTGACTCTCAACTATCTTATTGAACAGGCAATAAATGCTGGCCAATGATACATATGTCCCATGAATGAATAAAATTTATGCCTCTATTCAGCCTACCTGTCTTTAACACAATGGGCAGAATTTTACCAGCATGTCTGCCCTGATTCCGGGGGGTGGGTGAGGCTTAGAGAATGGCATCTTCCATTGGCCTTGGGCGGGATTATATGAACCTCGGGCAGGTAAAATTCTGTCCCATTATACATCATTTATTTTATAACATGGTCTCATCAATGACAGACTTACTGGTAGTGCTGTAGTAGACCCACAGAAATCTATGAAAGTCTGATTCATCCACCAGATTTCACAAGGGAGAATGAATCCAGACCAAAAGAGAAAGCACTGGAAAATCTCAGCAGGTCTGGCAGCATCTGTCAGGAGAGGAAAGAGCTGACGTTCCGAATCCAGATGAGCCTTTGTCAAAGCTGAAAGGCAGAGAAAGTGGGAGATATTTATCCTGCAGGGGGAGGGAATAAAAGATGAGTTATAGCCACAGAAATCAGGGGAAAAGACTGTTAATGGCTCTCCACAGAAGGAATAAAGGACGTGAATGGCCAAAAAGCAGTGACAAATGAAGATGTTGGGGTGTGGGGAGAAGAGATGGGACGGAGGTAGAATGTAGAGAAGCTGAAGCAGAGGGGGGATGAAGAGATAAGGGAAGTGGAAAGAAGTAGAGGGAAAGAATGTGGGCAAATGAACGTGGGAAGGGCGGGCAAAAGTGGGTCATCAGTTTGATGGATTGCACTGTAAGTCAGGCTTAATAGATAAGCCACTTCTTCCTGATTGTCGTTCTCCAATGCTAATATTTCCAAATTGATTGAAGGAGATTTCTTATTTGGGCGGCACAATGGCATAGTGGTTAGCACTGCTGCTTCACAGCTCCAGGGACCCGGGTTCGATTCCCAGCTTGGATTACTGTCTGTGAAGTTTGCACGTTCTCCCTGTGTCTGCATGGGTTTCCTCCCAATTCTGAAAAACGTTCTGGTTAGGTGCATTGACCTGCAAAGGTGCTAAACTGTAGTGACTAGGGGAATTTCACAGTAACTTCATCGTATTGTTAATATAAGCCCTACTTGTGACTAATGAAATAAACTTTATTCATGGTCTTATCAGTAAAGGTAAAGTCGCCAATGTCCCAGATGACAATCCGCTGCTTTCCCCTTTGAGGGGGAGAGCTGACTAGCGGCGATTTAACTGGAAGATCACCACATCTCAGGCGAGGGGATTGGGAAAGATTGAGAAAGAAGGGCCATCATGGATAACCTCGGCTGGTACAGGAATTGAACCCGTGGTGTTGGTATTGATCTGCATCACAACCCAGTCGTCCATCCAATGGGACTTGACCTCATACACCGTACTGATAGTACAAGGACAGAAGCACCTGGAAGAAGAACACCAACCAGCAAATTTCTGGCCAAGTAAGTCAGGTACAGGTTGAACTGTTTCTAGGCAACAGATGTGAGAAACATAGAAACTAGAAACCATTCGGCCCCTTGAGCCTGCTCCAACATTCATTTTAATCAGGGCTGATCATCGATTTCAATATCCTGATTCCCCCTTCAATATCCTTTATCCTTTTAGCCCCAAGAGCTGTATCTAATTTCTTCTTGAAATCAAACAACACCTTGGCCTCGACTATGTTCTGTGGGAGTGAATTCACCCTCTGGGTGAAGAAATTTCTCATCACCTCAGCTCTAAGAGGTTTACCCCTTGTCCTTAAGCTATGACACCTAGTTCTTGATTACCCCACCATTGGGAACATTCTTTCTGAATCTACCCTATCTAACCCTGTTAGAATTTTATAAGTTTTTATGAGATCCCCTCTCATTCTTCGAAACTCCAGTGAATATAATCCTAACTGACTTAGTCTCTCCTCATACGACAGACCTGCCATCCCAGGAATCAGTCTGGTAAACCTTTGCTGCACTCTCTCTATAGCAAGGACATCCTTCCTCAGATAAGGACACCAAAACTGCACACAATGCTCCAAGTGTGGCCTCACCAAAACCCTGTACAATTGCAGTAAAATATTCCTATTTCGATACCCAAATCCTCTTGCTAACAAAGCCGACATACCATTTGCCTTCTTTACTGGCTGCATGCTTACTTTCAGCAACTGATGCACAAGGACAACAAAATCTCACTGAACATCCACCTCACTCAATTTACACCCATTCACGTAATAATCTGTGTTCTTATTATTGCTACCAATAATGGTACAGTGGTGTAATGATAATGATGTGGAACTGGTTATCACAGGGAATAGTTGAGGCAAAGAACATAACTAGATTAAAAGGCAAACCAATTAAGTATGTATCCACAATTCTCTAACCTCCCATCAGCGTGTTTCTCGGCAGTGAGAGGTGGTGCACCATCATTAGCGGTGGGATCTTCTGGTCCTGCCCTTCTCAGTGGATTTCCCCTTAATAAGAACATAAGAATTAGGAGTAGGCCAACTAGCCCCTCAAGCCCGCTCCACCATTCAATAAGATCATGGCTGAACTCTTTGTAGACACAGCTCCACTTACCCATCTGTTCACTACAACCCTTAATTTCTTGACTGTTCAAACATTTATCTATCCTTGCCTTAAAAACATACAATGAGGTGGCCTCAACTGCGTCACTGGGTAGGGAATTCCACAGATTCACAACCTGTTGGGTGAACAAGTTCCACCTCAACTCAGTCCTAAATCTGTTCCCCCTTATTTTGAGGCCATGCCCCTAGTTCTAGTTTCAGCTACTAGTGGAAACAACCTCCCTGATTCTATCTTATCTATTCCCTTCATAATCTTATATGTTTCTATAAGATCTCCCCTCATTCTTCTGAATTCCAATGAATATAGTCCCAGTCTACTCAGAGTCTCTTCTCATAAGCCAACACTCTCAATTTCAGAATCAACCCATGAATCCCCTCTGCATTCCCTTCAGTGCCAGTGTATCCTTTCTCAAGGAAGCCACATTGTAGTCACCCCACCCCGTTGGGAAACCTGATCAACAATGGGAAAACCTCATCCGATTCAGCTGGCAGTGCAGGGATTGGATTTGAACACATTTTGGTTCAGGATCACTTGATCACTTAAGCCATAAGACTGCTGAGGGTCTGAACATTACTTGTATGAGGGGCCCTTTACGCTCTCGAGAGCCCTTGATTTGGGAAGCATTTAACAGACAGAGTGGAATTTTAGCTATAGATTCTGATTGTTTTACCAACATGCCACAGAATGTTAGCCTTAGAATATCTGTGTGGCTTAGCTTGGACAGTCAATTGAAGAGAGGGAAGAGGCAGTGATTTGCAATGGCACACTCACTCTTTTACTTCCTATGTTCACTTGTTCAGAGAATTATCACTTAGTAATTGTGAGAGTATTAATCAGCCAGTAAATGGATATAATTGGTAGTGGAGTTTCAGTGGCCAGATACTCTTAAAGAACTGACTATACAGTTTAGATTGATTTCAATTTTAGAAAGAAAGATATATGAATGCACTAATGATACCAATCTGAACATAAAATGGAAAAAAAAGAGCCCTGAAGTTCCAAGGTCAAATTAACCTGAGGGAATAAAATTCTCCTCAGGAATTGCATAGAATTGTAAAGAATGAACAGCACACAGGCAGACCATATGGTTCAACTTACAGCTTTGACTCAAATATGGACAAAAGAGCTGAACTCGAGAGGTGAGGGTGAAGTTGACATCAAGGCACCATTTAACTGAGGGTGGCCTCAAGAAGCCCCACAAAACTGGATACAGTGGAAATTGGGGCTAAACCTTTGCTGGTTAGATCATACCTTCCACAAAGGAAGATAGTTGTGGTCTTTGAAATTTAATCATCTCAGCTCCAGGGCTTCACTGCTGGATCTCTTCAGACTAGTGTCCTAGGCTCAACCATCTCCAGCTGCTTCATCAATGACCTTCCCTCAATCATAAGGTCAGAAGTGGGGATGTTTGCTGATGATTGCATAATATTCATGACTTCTTAGATAATGAAACTGGCCAGGCCTATATGTAACAAGATCTGAACAATCTCCAGACTTGGGCTGACAAGTGGCAAGTAAAGTTTCTGCCATACAAATACCAAACAATGGCCATCTCCAAGAAGATGTCAAGCTAACCACCACCCCTTGACATTTAGTGTTAATTACCACCTTTGAATCCCCTGGTATCAACATCCTGGGAGTTACTATTGACCAAAAACTGAACTGGACCAGATAAAGAACAAAGAACAGCACAGGAACAGGCCCTTCAGTCCTCCAAGCCTGGGCCAATCATGATGCCTACCTAAACTAAAACCACACACATTTACGGAATCTGTATCCTTCCATTCCCATTCTATTCATGTAGTCATCTACGTGCCCCTTAATTGCCGCTATTGTATCTGTTCCCACCATCTCTGTAGCCAGCGCATTTCAGACATTCGCCATCTTCTGTGTAAAAAAACATACCTTGCACATGTCTAAGTTTTTCCCCACTCACCTTAAACCTATGACTTTACTATCTTCGGAAAAAGCATCTGATTATCCACTCTGCCCATGCCGCTCATAATCTTATAAACCTCTATCAGGTCATATAAGTATTGTGACTACAAGATCAGGTCAAAGGCTGGGAACTCTGTCGTGAGCAACTCAAAGCCTGCCCACCATCTACAAGGCACACATCAGGAGTGTGACGGAATACTTCTTTTGGGCCTGGATGAGTGCAGCTCCAACAACACTCAAGAAGCTTTACACCATCCATGACAAAGCAACCCCGTTGTCTGGCATTGCATACACCAACTCCAACACTGGATAGAATTCTCCCATCTTGAGGCTAAGTGGGGTGTTGGGTGGTTCTGGTGGTGCCAATTCTGCTAATCAGAATGGTGGGATCCCATGCCAGATTCTGTGCTTAGAATCTGCACAGGTGAGTTCCCGTCCGAGTCACCTAGTGGATCAAGAGTTGATGCGTCAGCTGGTGGGTTCGAAGGTCCTGGCATCGTACTAATATTGAAACACCAATCCAGCACATTCATATCATTCTCTCCAGCCCACCTGTCTTCACCAGACTGTGCAGGATGTCAATAACTCAAAGTAAAAAGGTTTCCAACCTCGAGAAGAAGTCTGTACCTTGATTCAACCACCCTCCCTTCAAGCCCATCACTATCAATGGTGCCCATGTCAACTTGGACCTCTGCCCATTGCCCTGGAGTCTTCATCCATCCCTATCCAGTGAATGATGTGGGTGGGATTTTCCAGCTGCGCTGACCCCAAAACAGGCAAATCCTGCCTGAGATCAATGGTCCACATACTCCGACACCCCCCACAACATTCCTCCCCCCACCCCCACCCCTCCGCCAGCCCGTTCCACTACGATTCCCGTGATGGACGCGACAGGTAAATCCTCCCATTGCATCGCATTGATCATTGCTCTTGCGGGATTTTCATGCAGCCTTGTGGAACTCGAGCTTCCTGCCCCTTTGTCTTCCTTCTACCTTAGGTTGTTTGTCTTTTTCACCCACCTCCTGCCCATCTCTGTGCTATTGTGAGCCCTAACCCATGACCGCCCCTCTTGAACAGCCGACCTATCACGTTGCCCTCTTGGCTTTGACAGGGAATGTTTGCATGAATGAAAATGGGTCCACTATAATTCCATTGATTCATCCACCCCCCCCCTCCCCCCACCAACACCCACCCCCACCCCATCAACTCTACCCCAAACAACTCGTCTTCCACGTGGAACATTGAAAATAAATTCGGCAGCCTCCATCTGCCCCATGGCTTTGTGTGTAAATATTCTGCATTCTTCAAAATCCCAAGGGAATTAATCTAGCGACCATTTAAAAACAATGGTAAATGTAAATCGAGGGAAGTGACTATCTGAAAAACATCAAGAAGAAAGACTCTCTTCTTCCACTAGTTCCATTATGCCATTTAAAGCTCAATTTACTGGTGCTCTCCCGCGTCCCAACTCCCTTTAGAATACAGGGAGACAGCAGCAGCATATGTGACACAAGGAACATCGTGTCCTGACCTGACCTGCCCGAAGTCAGTCTAGCCATGAGGGCTCGTTCAACTTTCAGCGAATGACCTTTGCTGGCTCCCTGGTACTTGTAGGAAATTTTGTTTGAAGGCTTCATGTGTCAGTTCTGCTTCAGGGGTCACGAGTCACGAGTTCCACATGCTGCACGGAGCTATTTTCCCAGCAACAGCCGCACTACTGGGCAGCGGCAGCTAATCAGGTAATGACAGGCCAACCATTATTTATTTAAATACAGACAGGAAGAAGGCTTCCTGGCATTGTCCGTCTGATTCAGTCAGTCACTTGATTCTACTCCGCTGTAACATTCCTGACAAACACCCAGTGTTTTGGTCACAGTTTTAGATAAAACAGGTTGCTTTTTTCTCTTTAAATAATGGTGCCAGAGTGTGGCGACTAGGGGATTTTCACAGTAACTTCATTGCTGTGTGAATGTAAGCCTTACTTGTGACACTATATTAAACTTGAAAACATTGTGACATTTCATGATCAACTAGATTTCTCAGATTGCTAAAATAAACTTTAGTTCTTACTTATTTGTCTGGTCATTTTATATGTAGCCAAAGTGAATGGAAAGGGCACGACTTTGTATGAGACTGAAATATAGCATATATGCTGTATTTCTGTATAGCCCACAAGAAAAAATATTTTTCATTGTACACTAGTACATGTGGCAATAATAAATCAAATCAAAAATTTAGCAAACATAGCAAACTAATGTATTTCTGTATAGCGCACAAGAAATAATATTTTTCATTGTACAATAGTACATGTGGCAATAATAAATCAAATCAAAAATTTAGCAAATATAGCAAACTGTGTATTTCTGTATAGTGAACCAGAAACAATGTTTTTCATTGTGTACTACGATATGTGACAATAATAAATCAAATCAAAAATTTAGCAAATATAGCAAACTGCTGTATTTCTCGTAGCATTGTTAACGTGAGGCACTTGCAACCCAGTGCTGTACTTGTTTTCCAGCCTCTCCGTTTACTGTGCCAATCAATTAGTAATTCAATATTCAGATAATGAACAGTCCCAGACAATTAGTAATTGATGTGTATTTACATTGGTAATCCAATTCAGTTAAATAATAGAAAAGTGCCTATAGCACTTAGACTGAGTCAGATTTTGGTTACAAAGTCCTTTTTTTTAATTGACAGCATGCATGGAATAAAACTCATTTGGCAGAGGCAGCTGAACCTGATCAGGGAACCAAACATCTAAAGGATTGCGCACACTAATTATGCAATGTCAGGCGGTCGGTTTATAATGTATATTTCACAAGTCAGGAGCAAAACGCTATCATCATTTATTCAAACTTTCTGACGGTCACAAAACACACATAACATGCAGAATGTGAAATGCATTCTTCAAACGTTCAGGCCTCTCACTTTGGTTTCATGTGGGCTGCGAATGCAAATGGGATTTTGACACACCCTTAGCTCCAGCTAAGGTACGGAATGATAAATGGACATCCCCACTACACTGAGTGACAGGAAGGGGCAAAATTGGGTTTGGATCACAGAGTGCAGTAAAACAACAAGGAGCATTGGGAAACAGGAGGGAAACTCCCAATAGGTTCCGGTTGAAAAATCAGCACCGTGGGCCTAGTGATTCCAGGATCAAATATCCAGACTTTTCACATAGTCAGATCATCAAAAAGATACAGCAAGAGAACATTTGGAGCATCATAGAACATAGAACAGTACAGCTCAGGAACAGGCCCTTTAGCCCAAAATATTTGTGCCGAACATGATGCTAAATTAAACTAATCCCTTCTGCCTACACTTGGTCCATATCCCTCTAATTTCTTGCAATATTCATGTATTTATCTAAAAGACCCTTAAACACTCCTATCATATCAGCCTGCAACATCATCTCTGGCAGTATGTTCCAGACATCTTTCTCTCTCTCCCTGTAAAAAAACTTGCCCCTCACATCTCCTTTGAACTTTCCCTCTCTCATCTTAAGTGCACGCTCCATAGTATTAGCTATTCCGCTCTGGGAGAAAGATTCTGGCTGTCAACCCTATCTATGTGTCTCATAATTTTATAGACTTCTATCAGGTCTCCCCTCAGCCTCTGCCACTCCACAGAAAATAATCCTTGTTTATTCAGTCCTCCTTATTATTCATCCAGGCAGCATCCTTGGTAAACCTCTTCTGCACCTTCTCCAAAGTTTCCACATCCTTCCTATAATGTGGCAACCAGATTGAACACAATATTCTACAAGTGAGGCCGAACTAAAGCTTCATAAAGCTGCATCGTGACATCCCTACTCTTGTACTCAATGCCCCGATCAATAAAGACAAGCATACCGTTTTTACAACCCTATCTACTTGTGTGACCACTTCTAGTGAGCTATGGACTTGAATCCCAAGATCCCTCTGTATATCAAGCTATTTAGGGTTTCTTTGAACCAACCTTCTAATTAATATCCTACTCCTGTCCTTTTTCCACAGTCCTGCAAAGCTTTTCCTTACAAGTTTAGAAGATTATGCTGCTTGGGGTTGTCAATAGTTGGGGAGGAAAATGGTGTGATGCATAAACTCAGTAAATTCTGGCAACACCAATTTTAAATCCAACCAATTTATTTGATATAAATCTGCGAGCTTTCGGCCTTTGTGGCCAGGTACATGGTACATACTCTTGCAACTTGTCCAACGTTGTCTACCTAATACGTTGCAAGAAAGGATGTCCTGAAGCATGGTACATTGGGGAGACCATGCAGACACTACGACAGCGGATGAATGAACATCGCTCAACAATCACCAGGCAAAACAGTTCCCTTCCTGTGGGCGAACACTTCAGCAGTCACGGGCATTCGGCCTCCGACTTTCGGGTAAATGTTTTTCAAGGGGGCCTTCACGACACACGACAGCGCAGAGTCGTTGAGCAGAGACTGATAGCCAAGTTCCGCACACATGAGGACGGTCTTAACAGGGATCTTGGCTTCATGTCATACTATCTGTAACCCCCATGACTTGCCTAGGTTAGCAAAAAACCTCACTTACTTGCTGTCTGGAGAGAATACACATCCCTCTAACCTCTGCTGTTAGCCACTTTAAGACTTGAATAGCAGGTTAGGTGTAAGGATTCGCATTCTAATCAGCAATCTGTAAGCTGTCTGTGCTGATATGTGTGCTTTTGGAGACCAGAACACCTCATTCGCCTGACGAAGGCCACAAAGGCCGAAAGCTCACAGATTTACTATCAAATAAATCGGTTGGATTTAAAATTGGTGTTGCCAGACTTTACTGAGTTTACCCCAGTCCAACGCCGGCATCTCTACATCGTGATGCATAAACACCAGACAAGCTGGTCTGAATACCTTGTTCCTGTTCTGTAAATTTTCTGCTTCATTATTCAGCTCCAGATCAAAACAAGTTACTGCGTTAAAAAAAAATCCTTCTCATCTGCACCCTGCTTCTCCTGACAATGATGGTATCTTAAAGTCCTTTTGTTACTGACCTTCCTATTTACTAAGTTCGAAAAAAAGAAATCACCTGTGATGTGGGGAGAGTGCAATAAGAAAAGAATGGTGCAAAATTCAATTGTGTAACACCCAAGAGAAACAACTTTATTCAATTGTAACGTTAGTGCCTTACACATAAAAGATCTGGCGGGGACAATAAAGGTAAGTCTGCAATGAATAATTGGCCAAGGTTGGTAAGCAGTGATCAGACATTTCAGTGCAGATGTAAAAGAATGTTAGATGTTAAGAACAGATTTATATTGCAAAGCATCAACATTTATCATGCTGTGTGCGCATCCCAGACCAGATCTTCAACTACTCTGACAGAACATATCTGGGAGTATGTTTTTCATCTTCTCTCTGGTGGAGTAAGCCTGATAAAGCTGGCCCGATCCACCCACAGAGATTGGATACCATCTTTTAAAGTACACTCCAATCTGCGCTGAAGGGATACTCCCTCCACTGCCACCCCCCACCATCTCAGAGGTATCAGGAGCTCCCACCGCTCCTCCATCCATTGCAGTCGTATCTTGGACATTCTACCCTCTCCCCCTTCACTGGCAAGGTCCCCGCCCATTGACCGTAGAACTGAGGCTGCGAGTTTGTTTGCAATGTGGGCATTGCTGGTTGTTGCCCATTGCTAAATGGGTTGCTTCCTGGGCACTACCCCTTCTCACATCAGAACATGAAGACTACACAGTATAATGAACTACTCATTGGAAATGACAAAACTCTTGAGAAACCACAGTAAATAACAGAGCCGCCAACTTTATTTACATCCTCAGTGGACGGGATTTTACAGCCTCACTCACCTTGAAACCGTCCAAGGTCAATGGACCTTCTCATGGTCTGCTCCTCACCCACTCCGATTCCTGTGGCAGGTGGGACGGTAAAATTCCGGCCAGTAAGTTTGATCATTTATGTCACAGGTAAGCTTACATTAACACTGCATTGAAATTACTGTGAAAATATCCTAGTCTGTTTGGGTACACTGAGGGAAAATTTAGCATGGGCAAGGCACCTAACCAGTATTTCTGGTTAGGTGCCTTGGGAGGAAACCTGAGCACCCAGAGAAAACCCACGCAGACATGTGGAGAATGTGCAAACTCCACACAGAAAGCAGGAAATCGAGCCCAGGTCCCTAGTGCTGTGAGGCAGCAGTACTGTGCCACCATTGCTATTCACAGGCTACAGCTTACTTAGTAATAGTCCGACTTTGTCTGAATTCATTCTGATCAGTAAATGTAGTTAAAGAATTTCTCAGGTACAGTCACAGTACGAAACGACATAGTAACGAGCTGACCCCAAGCTTTTTACTCAGAAAACATTCCAGAAAATAATGCATCATTGCCACCCACTATTGGCTTACCAGAACCGTGTCAGTTTAGGCAGCGTACAGTAAAATAACATTTGGCAAATCTCTTGTGCAAACAGTCTAAGTATTTATATTAGTTACTTTGCATATAGCAGTATAATATTCATCATTATCCTCATTATAACGCACCCCAGAGGATTTCACTGATGCCTTTGAACTTCAAACTTGGCAATAATTTTTACAAGCAGCTGACACTCTGTTCAAGAAGCATTCGAGTCTTAGTGGAAAAATGAGGAGCATTTTGCACAGTGACGATTATGGTGCTCAGGGCCATTCGCAATTTCTCACATACTGGAGCAGTCTGTCTCTCCATGCAGCAAGACCTGCACAGGACGAATGTTTAAGCTGAGAAGTGTGCAAGTAACAATCACAAGCATCTTTCAACAAGAGAGAACATAACTACTGGAAGGACGTGGAGGCTTTGGAGAGAGTGCAGAGGAGGTTTATCAGGATGTTGTCTGGTATGGAGGGTCTTAGCAATGAGGGGAGATTGGGTAAACTGGGGTTGTTCTCCCTGGAAAGACGGAGAATGAGGGGAGACTAATAGAGGTGTATAAAATTATGAAGGGTATGGATATGGTGAACAATGGGAAGCTTTTTCCCAGATCGGAGGTGACGATCACGAGGGGTTACAGGTTCAAGGTGAGGAGATGAGGTTTAACTCAGATATCAAGGGATGTTTTTTACACAGAGAGTAGTGGGGGCCTGGAATGCATTGCCAAGCAGGATGGACACGCTGGGATTGTTTAAGACTTATCTGGATAGTCACATGAGCAGGCTGGAAATGGAGGAATACAAACGAATGGTCTAGTTGGACCAATGAGTGGCGTAGGCTTGTAGGGCCAAAGTGCCTGTTTCCTGTGCTGTACTGTTCTTTGTTCTTTGTTCTCTCTCCCTACCATCAGCACCTCCCAACCTTGAATTCCCCTCAAAGTCACACACCATTTCCAACTCAGACATACATGGTAACACACAAAATAGGAGCAGGAGAAGGCTGCTCCACCCACTCACTATGATCAGGTCCGATCAGCCAACTCAGTAACCTATGGGGCGGCATAGTGACACAGTGGTTAGCACTGCTGCCAGGGACCCAGGTTCGATTCCGGCCTTGGTCATTGTCTGTGCGGAGTTTGCACTTCCTCCCTGTGTCTGCATAGGTTTCCTCCAACAGTCTAAAGACGTGCGGGTTAGGTTGATTGGACGTGCTGAAAATGACCCGAGTGTCAGGGGGATTAGCAGGGTAAATATACGGGATTATAGGAATAGGGCCTAGGTGGGATAGTGATCGATAGAGACTCGATGGGCTGAATGGCCTGTACTGTAATGATTCAATGATTCTATGATTGTGTTCCCACCTTCCTGCTCCCACATCCTATGATTGATCTCTTTAGCCCCAAGAATTCTATCTAACCCCTTCTTGAAAACATATGGGGTAGAATTTTCCCATGCTGCTGTGACAGGAATTGTTGCGGGCACAGACAGACCATGTAAAGGCCTATTGACCTTGAGCAGGAATTTCCAGCCTTGCAGCCAGAAAATCCCACATTTTGGTCTCAATTATTTTATGCGATAAAGAATTCCATTGCCTCACCACTCCGTGAGTGAAGAAATATCTCCTCATCTCATTCCTAAATGATTTGCATAGTAAGAAGTCTTACAACACCAGGTTAAAGTCCAACAGGTTTATTTGGTTGCAAACACCACTCGCTTTGGGCGTCTGCTATCAAATAAACCTGTTGAACTTTAACCTGGCGTTATAAGGCTTCTTATTGTGTTTATCCCAGTCCAATGCCGGAATCTCTACATCATGACTAAATGGTTTGCCCTGGATTCCTCAATCTGCTTCTGAACTCCTCCTTTTATCAGAACCCTGTCTTGTTAGAATTTTAAGTGTTTCTATCAGATTCCCTTTTCATTCCTCTAAACTCCAGAGAATTTAATTCCAACTGACTCAATCTCTCCTCATATATCAGTCCTGCCATCACAAGGATCAGCCTGGTAAATACATAGCCATTCACTCCTTGTTGTTGGAGCCTAGAACTCCCTGTTTAATTGCACCGTGGAAACATCACTAACGGATGATTCACAAAAGGGACAAAAGAAACTGAGTACCGCTTTCTCACAAGAATCAGAGATGAGTTATCAATGCTTTCCAGCCACCCAATCCCCAAAATGATTTAAATAATCACAAACCCACGAAAAATGAACGGGGTTTGAAGGAGGTGTGAAATTCTCAGTCCTGACTAGAAGAGAAAATCCAAGTACAACAGTGAAATCTTTATTTTTGGTAGATTCTTTGCAGAATTACAATGCGTAACTTTCTGGGCTATTTGACACAGGGCTCCTCAATAATCAAACAGAACAGTGACTGTGGCATGAAAAAAAAAATTACATTCAGGGAAACATTTGGCAAAGGATTCCAGTTACTGAGACTACATAGCTTTTGATTGTGGTGAACGGTTTCTAATGATACCATTCTTTGGAATTGTATCACAGGCTGACAGTCCATTTGTGTAATACACTTGCCATCTTGGTCAAGTGGCTTCTATTCTGCAACAGTGCAGGAATCCCAGATTGATAGTTGTTTGGTATTCACCATTGGCCGTGAGCTGGTCTAGGCCACTGCACAAAGGCAATGGGCTAAGTGTGGAAGCCCCACTGCTACTGAAGGATGAGAACAGCTTAAGTCAGTCAGGTTGGCTACCTCTATCAAAGAGAGTAAGATCTTTGACACACCACATGTTTGCACTCATGCACATGCACACACGTGTAAGCAGATGCGTATATGCACGTGCATACACAACACACGTGCACACAATGATATGCACAACACGCACGCACACACATGTGCACATACAAAACACACATATATCCAAAAGAAAGAATGGAGTTCCATCAATTCCCCTGCAAATTTAAGAAGAGTTTTCCAAGGGATCCAAAAGCAGCAGGGGTTGAAACCATTTGGGGAGGGTGGTGGTGGTTAAAACCATTTGGAGGGGCAGAGTCTATTAGCTCAACTGGCTGGATGGCTGGTTAATGATGCAGAACAACACCAACAGCGCAGGTTCAATTCCCGTACCTGCTAAGGTTATCCACAAAGGCCCTGCCTTCTCAATCTTGGCCTTCACCTGAGGTGAGTTGACCCTCGGGTTAAATCAGCTCAAAGGCTGGTGGTCACCTGGGACTGTGGTGACATTTTTACCCAAGACCCATTACACCCTATCGCTCCGGCTTCACAAGGAAACAGAATGTAATATTGCTGAGAAGTCATTGATCAACACCATTCCTAGACTAAAGTGTCTGATCAATGTGGAAACTATGCAAGCAGTGCCACAATATGAATTTATTGCGATCACAGTCACTGGGGTCAATGATTACCGATACACACGGTCTCCTTCTCACAAAAATCAATAGCGAAATCCCAGTCACTATTACATTTCAGGAGACCCTTTAATATATTTCTTTTCGTTCTAATCTACTGTGATGCATGTAAGTAGAAGCAAGCTGCAGTGAAGTATGTCCCTCCAGCTAATTACTGGAGGCATTCATTAATGCAATCAATGTAAACTATTCTAGTGCAACTAAGCTCTATTCATTAGACACAGTGCAATGTATATGTGTCACATCGGACCTTTTCAAGCGCTCAGTGCCTTTTGTACTTTGAAGAGTGAGGATGCTTTTTGCTATTACCAGGCGTTATTCTATATTCATTTTATATCTGAATGCTTAATAAGCAGCCGTATCAAAGTGCGTCAGACGCAGCCTGATTTCCTCAACAGGTCACAGGTCAGGGCTTCACAGCGCACCACAACAACAATTAAGTATGCAACATCATTGACATTTTCAGTGTCCAAGTGAGAACAAAGTATCAGTAAAATTAAATCAATGGCTTAATCACATTTTTGGACTACTATTAAAACAAACAAATGGGAGAGGACTAAATCTGCCTTTTCGTGGGTACCAAAGGATTGCTACCTAGTGCTGGAAGTTAAAGCTTCAGTTACCATTATGCTTTTGTGCGGCATCTTTCTCGCTATAAAACAGGGGCAGCATGGTGACACAGTGGTTAGCACTGCTGCCACACAGTGCCAGGGGCCCAGGTTTGATTCTTTGGTTTGAGTCACTGTCTACGTGGAGTCTGCACATTCTCCCTGTGTCTGCGTGGGTTTCCTTCCAGGTGCTCCGCTTTCCTCCCACAGTCCGAAAGACGTTCTGATTAGATGCCTTGGCCATGCTAAATTTTCTCTCAGTGCGCCCGAATAGGTGCCGGAGTGTGGTGCGCAGGGGATTTTCGCAGTAAATTCATTGCAGAGTTAATGTAAGCCTGCTTGTGTCTCATAAATAAACTTTACTTTTAAAAAGAATGTTTCCAGGTGTTTGGCAGGAAGAAATTGAAAGGAAATGGGTCAATACAACATAATTTAGTTTTCATCCTTCAGGTTTCCAGCTTCAGTTTTCCCTTTCTTCTGAATTTATTTGTATTTATAAAGTTAGTTCTAGGTTTAAAAATGACTGAATCAAATAGCGACAGGGTGCAGGCTTTGGCACAGCTAACTGCTAAGACATTATGATACTTTGATATCGATACCACCAGAGACAATTTTAACTCCCTTCGCCTGTTGTTGCAGTGTTAAAATCAAAATACTTCCCATCCTCTTTCCATTTGTCATTATATACATTAGGCTTTCTGTGAGGCCTTATGGGATACTTAGGCCCCTAATGCAATTTAGACAGCCAATCTAGGCCTGACTGACAGACTGTGCACCACGCAGGGGAAATGGTAGCATAGTGATAATGTCACTGGACTTGTAATACAGAGGCCCACGCTAATGCTTTGGGGACATGGATTCAAATCCCACCACAGTGGAATTAACAATTCAATTAAGAAAGTCTGTAATTGAAAGCTAGTCTCAGTAATGGAGACCGTAAAACTGTCATCGATTGTTGTAAAAAAAACTCCTCCGGTTCATTAATGTTCTTCAGGGAAGGAAATCTGTCTTCCTTATCCGGTCTGGCCTACGTGTAATTCCGTACCCACAGCAAAGTCGTTGACTCTTAAATGCCCTCTGAGCTGGCCGACTCAGCCCCTCAGCTCAGTAGTAGTTAGGGATGGGCAACAAAAATATCCACATTCCCTGAAGGAATTAATTTTTAAAAATGCGGCACCTGCTCAACTGAACTGAGCAGTGAAGGCCCGTCAATCTTTTTGAGAAGCCAGGAGGAGGACAAATTCAGCTTAAGAGTCTACACAAATGACGTGGACTCTTCTCAACGTGGGCTCTCTGCGTATACCCTCTCCCCACCCCCAAAATCAATCCATCTCCATTGGTTGGGGGTGGGGGGTGAAGAGGGCAGTGTTGGGGGGGGGTGTGGGGTGAGGAGAAGTGCCGTACAGCTGTTCGGTACCATGACAATGAGTTGTCATAATCATGGGTCGGGCCTATTCACATGTGTGACTAACAACCCACCTGGAGTTCAAAACTAACCTACGTATTTTTTGTACAGCCACTCAGAATAATAACACGTTTCAAATCCTTTTGCTCATTTCCTCAGTAAGAGAAAATAGTCGCACAAAGCAAAACACTGAAAATCTAAGGAACATGAAATAGTATCCGAAATGGTTATTTCTCTAGTCTGCACAAGTTTTTTTTTCCCTCATTTTTTCAATGTTTATTTCATAAAGTCAGAGATTTCTGCCCTGGGGTTGTTTTATTGCTGATTTAAACTGAAAATCATAATTCCTAATATTTCACCATCATGTAACCACAGTAACAGAACTGTAGAAATAAGTCACAGTGCAAACCTTACACAGTGCATTACAGAGTAGTCACTCCAAGAACAACTCTCTGATATACAGAAGATGCTGCACAGCTAAATCTTAATCTTTTATTTCTTCCCTCTGTGATGATGTATCATATTTGTGATATATAAACACATATTGTAACACTGGATGGTCATGAATCTCATATTAACAGTGAAAATAAATATCCTTGCCCACTGACTAACAACTGCACTTCAAGGTGTTAAGACTTCATCCAACCAGTTGTTCATCTGTTGAACCAGTTTCCTCTGCCAGGATGGACCATTACACTAGGAACATCCCAGAGACCCTTCTGTCAAACCGCTCTGTCAAAAGATCATTCTGTCAAACCCCACTTTGTCCATCTCCTCTCTACCCATCCCTCCAAAAACAGGTCAATTTCTTTGTCACTTTCAATGGAGAGTTATCCATTCAGGTGTCTCTATTGCCTCCATGTTTGCTCGTTGAACCAAAACACATCCCCGTCTCCCATCATCCAGCAGGCTTTGACCTGCCCTCGCCCTGAACCCACGCTGTTCATGGGGCGAGGGGTGGGGTGGGGAGTCTTACCAACATGGGTCTATGGGTCAGACTCAGATGGAAAACCAGCGTGAAGCTCTCCAATCCCACAGAGCATTTTTCGCTCTAGATTTTGAGTCACTGAGTCTAAGAAAGATCGGGCGGGGGGCATGGTTTGAACTATCATTCTGGCAGGATGGGGCTTCAGAGAGCCAGCAAAACCAATCCCCCTGAGATTGGGTAGCACCAATCAGAACAAAAATTTAATTCGTCGCCTCTCCCCATCCCCTTCCAATCCCACCATCACCATGGTGGTATCCCCCTCACAATCGTTGTTGATATTATAAGCCCCCTTCAATGACTGCTCTCCCCGGGTGCTGCCCCCACATACCAAAATAATCCCCCATGAGGGTCCCACTAAGGACTGCATCTGGCGTTGCCCCAGCACAAGTCAGCAGTGGCAACCTGGTAGTACCAACCAGTGCCAGCAGGCAATGCCAGGGATGTGACTGGTCATATCCTCCTCTTTCCTGGGAGCTATACTTCCCTCTGTTCCTCTCTAACGATCCCCTTGGCCGTTCATCCTTTGGCCAAACCTCTTGTGAATCATGTTGGTGAGATATGAATGTTAAGTGAAGGGGGGAATCAGGTGGCGGGAGGGGGCCTGTTAATCATATTAAATTTTATTACAGTCCGTTTAAATGAGATTCCAGCCCTTCACAGGCATGAACCTTATGACTTCACCGAGAAAGGTGGGAATAAAGCGATCTCTCGGGAGAGTATTGAGAAATTCTCTCCGGATTCTGCTCCCACGCACGGAGAGTGCGGGCTCAAAATCCCATCCATCGAGCTGAAATCCCATTAAGGTTGGAACGTAGATATTATAGAATCATAGAATGCCCACAGTGCAGAATGAGGCCATTTGGCCCACAAAGTCTGTAAGAGTCTCACAGATCTCACTCCCCTAACCCCACATATTTATACTGCTAGTCCCCCTGACAGTAGGATCCATTTAGCATGACCAATCCACCTAACCATCACATCTTTGGACTGTGGGAGGAAACCGGAGCATCTGGACGAAACCCACACAGACTCGGGGAGAATGTGCAAACTCCACACAGACCTGAGGCCAGAATTAAACCGGATCTCTGGCACTGTGAGAGACAGTAGTGTTAACCATTGTACCACCATGCTGTCCCAATCTCTGTCTGTGCGACAGACTAGTGGGACTGAAAGGTCTTTACTTCCCTTGATTAAATGTGTTGTGTGAGAATGGCCTTTATTCCAAGGAGGTATTAGGGGCTCACTGCAAAATTAAAATGCAGGACATCAAGGCTAGGTAATCTCTGGATTGCTCACCGGGCCATGTTCTAATTGCCATGGAGATGAGCAGAGCAGGAAATAAACACACGGCTGATGGACTGGTGTGGGAAGGAGGTATTCCATTTTACGGCAACAATACTGAGATACAAACGAGTGGAACTGGGCTGCATCTGAGCTGGACCTAAACACCAATGGAAAGGATAACTAGGACCACTGGCTGGGCTAGCATTTATTGCCCATCCCTAGTTACCCTTGGAGGAATGTTGAGAGTCAACCACACTACTGCGGCTCTGGAGCCCGATGGAGGCCAGACCAGGTAAGGACAACAGATTCCCTTCCTTAAGTTGAACCGATGGATTTTTCCTATAATAAGCAATGGTTTCATGGTCATCAATAGATTCTTAATCCCAGGTATTATTAACTAAAACAACCATCTGCCGTAGCAGGATTCGAACCCAGGTCCGCAGAACAGTAGCTAATTTTCTGATTAATAGTCTAGTGATAGGCCATCGCCTCCCCTGTCCTGTACTGAAAGTTTGACCTGTGTGAATTATCAAAGCCAAGATGGTTACCTGTGTGACTTCAAAGTGGGATTGGGGAGTTTATATATTGCGGTGCACAAGGAACTGCAGCTGTGTGGGACAGACCAGATGAACCAGAGGATTTTTTTTCTTCCTGCGAATCATTGTTCGTATGTTTGTCTCGAGATAAAGAGAAAATCTTGGCAGCAATTTGCGCACGCAAGAACCTCGCCAAAAACTAGCTGATATGCAGATTGTTTTTACTTTCGAATGCATCCGTTTCAAAAGCGTTAGGAATAAGTATTCGAGGATACTGCTTTGTTTACACAATCTCATTTGGTTCCATCTGAGGCAAGAACCTCAAAGCTGCAAAGACAAACTGACAGTCAATCTCAGGACAGTTTAAGAGTTAACTGTCCACTAAAATTAATCCACCGAGAGGCTTTCTTCTGGTTCCCCTTGACACTGATCACCTTCATTTGGTCCCCAAATGATGTTGTGCGAAAAGGGGTAGAGAAAACGAAACCGGGTTTAAAATAAAGGCACAACAGAATGTGAATGCTGACATTCAGGTAGGATGTCAAAGCTGGCTATCTTCATACAAAATCTTAATAATTAACAGCCACAGCTTAACATGATCTCTTCTGACACACCCACACTGGTAATTATTGCTTTAAGGCCATTTGCTAATGAAATTAATGTATTCATTGCCCTAACAAATTAGTATAACTTGTACATAATGCCCTGCATTTGTGACCTCGCAGTGAGAGGTTCCCGAAATACCACCAGAATTAAATGGCAAGAGCATTAAATGGAGGCAGTATTCACTGGAGTGCTGTATGCCTTTAACCACAAAGGAAACACTCTTTTAGAATGCAGAATACATCTGATGACAGCCTAAGTGAAACCCTAATTAATAAAAGCTTGGTTTTGTCGACTAATGATATTGTTTTGCAGCAAATACATTGTTAGTTATCCAACTGTGTTGACAATTAATGTAACTAATATTATGGAAATTGATTTTATGGAAAAAGGAACTTTGCCCTTTTAGTCAATTACAGTGCCTGCATTATGGGCTGGCATTAATCCGCAATATGTTTGGTGTGGAATATGGAAAGCAAAGGATATAAACAGAATCCCACAAATTAAAATCTGCACTGAAGTTGATTGTGCACACACACAAAACAGTATTTACACAGTATCCACAAGGTTAATTAATATATTTTGTTTTCTTTCATCCTCCATATACCCAATGTTCTAATGTAGAGCAGTATTATATCAACATCATTTTGTTTCTTCAATGACAATAGTTAAAGGAAACAATCTTCCTTTTCTTCCTCTATGGTCTGACAGTTGCATCCTCACTGGATTTCTCACCAGGATAACAGAATCACAGAATCCTACAATGCAGAAAGGGCCCTTCGGCCCATCGAGGCTGTGCCTATGCATGAAAGGCCCTGACCTGACCACCAAGAGGTAAGGCAAGAGGGGAAAGATTTAAAAACTGACACAAAGGCCAACTTTTTCCACATAGAGGTTGGTACGTGCATGGAATGAGCTGCCAGAGAGTACAATTACAACATTTAAAAGACATTCGGACAGATACATGGATGAGAAAGGTTTAGAGGAATATGGGCTAAATAAAGGCAAGTAGGACTAATTCAGTTGAACAACTCTAGTCAGCATGGACAAGTCAGGCTGAAGGGCGTGTTTCTGTGCTGGAAATCTCTATCACCCTGTATGATGCCCCTGGCAGTGTGCCTGATACTTCATCATGTGGGTTCTCTTTCACAGATGACTGTAGATGAGTATCTGTAGGCTATTCATAGTGGATAACACGACCCAGCTCAGTGCCACTTACAGTCAATGTATATAAGCATGCATTGCCAGTTGGAGTCACTGATTAGTCATCAACGTAGGAAATTCAGTCAAAGTGGCCAATAATGAATTGGCAAGAAAAGAAAGATTGGAGAGGCTGCCAATTCGATGATAATGTTGCAATATTTGCCTCTCTGGCTTACTTTCCCTTTCTTATCCCAAGGCACTCCAGCCAACAGCAGCGAGTGAAGGACAAGTGGAGCAATAGCAAAGGCACACCATCCTGAACTGGACATATATTAACACTGCTTCACTATCTCAGGACCGATAGGTCAGCAATACCATACCTAATACATTGTGTAGGAATCAGCATTCCATGGAATGTTCAAGGCCAAGAAAGCAACTAGAAGTCAAGCAATAAATAGAACCTAAATAGAATTGCCCACAGCTGAGAACAAAGCAAAATGTTGCCAAATGGCCACTTAACCCAGCACAGATACAGTGCTGAAGCTGGGATTTTTTGCTGGTCTGTTTGAGCCATTGAGATAGCCCTCATCATATTCTCTCAAAACATTTTAGATAAACCTAATTAGGCGGCACAGTGGCACTGCTGCCTCACAGCACCAGGGTCCCAAGTTCAATTCCGACCCCAGGTCACTGTCTATGTGGAGTTTGCACTTTCTCCCCGTGTCTGTGTGGGTTTGCTCCGGTTTCCTCCTGCAGTCCAAAGATGTGCGGGTTAGATGGATTGGCCATTCCAAAATTGCCCCTGAGTATAAGGGTGACTAGCTCGGGTAAATATGTGGGGTTATAGGAATAGGGCCTGGATGGGATTGTGGTCGGTAGAGACTTGATGGGCTGAATGGACTCCTTCTGTACTATAAGGATTCTATGATGGTTGATAGGGAGCTTACATATTATAGTTTCCTTTATCACTCTAACTAATTTAAGGTTGGGTTAATTGAAGGAATATTGGATTGAATACAGAAACATACATTTGAATATATGAATGAAGAGCAGGAATAGGCCACCCAGCCCCTCGAGCCTGCTCCACCATTCAGACCCTACATGACTCTTCAAAGATCTTGTGGCTGTATCTGAGATATTTCAAACTACAGTCACTCAGGAAAGCCTTGGCTACCTGAACAGGACCAACACTTTAACTCGAGGTCCAGTCAACATAACTGCTCAGGAGGCAGGGAAATGCAGAAGTTCTGATGCTGCATTGGACTAGGGCCCACTGTTCCGAAAGTCATTTCTCCTGTGTAAACTTTCTGGTTATTTCCTTTTTCCAACAACGACTGGGGAGAGATAAAAAAAACTTGCTCCTGGAGAACAATCTACGTTGTGGAGAGTTCAGCTAAAAAGCTAAGTGAAATGTCTAAATCTTATTGCAAATTGTATTTTCACAGACTTCATCTCGTACCAAAACATCAAGCACTTAGTTTTACAAGGTGTGAGAGTTTGTTTTCCAATAATGTGTCTCTCGAGAAGGAAACTGATAAAGAATACCACTGTATCCCTGCTCGCCTGGATCAGCCTATTTACACAGCATTCATTACAGCATTGTTGTTGCGTCTGCTGGGATTAGAACAGTGTCAAACTCTGAACTCGAAAGCACCTAGTGTATCCACACTCAAATGGATAAACCATTTGTTCTGAATGTCATCAACCAAACATATTTAGGACAAAATTGTTTTTGAGATTTCTTTGTTTTTTTTTCCAATTTTTGTCCTTCGTCTCTTAAGGGTACTTATATTGAGGTAGAAGTCAAAGGGCTGGGGAAAGGAGAATCTAATTCTGTGCATCTATTCGGCTGGCTGTTTCCCTCTGCGTTCTTCGTATTTTCTTCTCTCCTTTCCCAGTGATGGTTGCAGTTTTCTAATCTTCAGCCAAGTTCCTCTAGTTGAAAGCCTAGGCCGCTGATACGCAACCATGGGCATCACACCAAACCCCAAGCTTTGAAACACATTCCCATCTAACTGTATGTGTCACCCAGTGACGGACATCTCTAAAACAGATGCCGCTTTGAAACAAATATTAGCTTGAATGATAGAATCATAGAGGTTTAAAGCACGAGAACAGGTCTATTGGCCCAACTTGCATTAAAATAAATCTGAACTTCCCTTGCTCACTCATACCATGTTCTGCCAACCCATCATTCCTGATGCTTACTGACCTGCACGAGATGTCTCTATCAACGTATCTATTTTAAGATTATAATTGTTGTTTTGAATCCTTCCATATTAATCATCCCGCTGTTGGTGGCCATGACCTCAGCTATCTAAGTTCTAGTCTCTGGAATTCCCTCCCTAATTAACTTCCCAATCCTATCGCTCATTCTTTCTTTTAAACTTTGCCCCTTTGACCTTGATTTTGTCCATCAATCCCTCCATAAGTGAGTTGTTGGATACTGAAGGATCCTATGCATGCTTCTGTTTTCTTCAATCTATGCAAAGACTTTATTTTAAGGTATTTCTGTCTATGTAACTAATGCTGCTCAGCTTAAAAAAATTAACTAACACGACTACATTTTAAAACTCAGAAGGCATGCTGGGTTAGCTAAAAGTTGACTGCATTCCTGAAAAGTAGATAGCAAATAAAACAAGCTTTAATAACACAGTTGTAAAACCTATGCTTGCTAGACAGAATAAGAAGTCTCACAAAACTAGGTTAAAGTCCAACCAGTTTATTTGATAGTAAAAAATTTTTGGAAGTTTATCTTTCGGATATGCTTTTTCTTTGTCAGGTGTGTGGAAAGTTCTGAAATAAACTGGTTGGAATTTAACCTGGTGTTGTGAGACTTCTTACTGTGTTTATTCCAGTCCAACAACAGCATCTCCACATCATGTTTGCCAGACAGAGACAGACTGCAAGGATACACAATAACAAGATAAGGATTAACATATAGTTTGGAACTATGTGTTCAGTGGGCAGTTTGTTTTCTCAAGATCCTGTCTGTCAAGTACAGGGACTGGCTTCACAGCCAGTCTCGAGCTTCTGTCTTTTTTTTAGTTTCTGTAATTATTTAATTTTAAGGTCTGTTCAATAAAAGAAATTCATTGTATCAGTGTCATTCTCGTCTGTTTGAAGGAATAAATGGACCCTACATACAAAGAATATTTTTTCTAGGTGTTGAGAATGGAAAATGTTGATGTCTATAAGAACTTGGGTTCTTGTTCATGAGTCACTGAAAGTTAGCATGCAAGTGCAGCGAGCAGTCAGGAAAATATATTGACCTTTATTACAAGAGAGTTTGAGTGCAGGAGTAATGATGTCTTGCTGCAATTGTATACAGCCTTGGTGAAACTGTACCTGGATATTGTGTACAGTTTCGGTCTCTTTATCTGAGTAAGGATATATTTTCCATAGAGGGAATGCAATGAAGGTTCATCAGACTGATTCCTCGGATGGTGGGATTGACCTGGAGGAGAGATCGAGGAGGCTGAGTTTGTAGTTTGTAGAAGAATGAGAGGTGATTTCAATGAAACATACAAAATTCTCAGAGAGTTCCACAAGGTAGGTGCAAAATGAATGTTTCCCCTGGCTTGTGGGGTGAGGTTGATGGGGGAGGGGTGGGGTGGAGTATCTAGAGCCAGGTAACACAATCCCAGAATAAGGGCCAAGCCATTTGGAACCAAGATGAAGAGAAGAAATCTCTTCACTCAGAGGGTGGTGAATCTTTGGAATTCTCTATCCCCTCTGTATTAATCGCCCCACTATTGATAGTTCGTGCCTTCAGCTATCTAGGTCCTAGGATAAAGCCTGACTCCACAGAGATGCATGGGTGTATCCTTTTTAAAGGGCTCTCTGATCAGACTACGAAATAATCTCCCCTCTCCCCATCATGAGGATCTCAAGGTTCCCCTACTCCACCAGGAGGGTCTCAGGGTTTTCTCACTCCAACAAGGGGGTGTCAGAGTTTTCTCACTCCACCATGGAGGTCTCAGGGCTCCCCCACTCCACCATGGGGATCTCAGGGCTTCCGCATTCCACTATGGGGGTCTCAGGGTTTTCTCACTCCACCATGGGAGTCTCAGGGTTTTCTCACTCCACCATGGTGATCTCAAGGCTCCCCTGCTCCACCATGGAGGTCTCAGGGTCTCCTCTGCCCCAAAACAGTCAGCATTGCATTCTCCCCCTCTCCCCTGATAATAGACACCCCCTTGCACCCATCCCCTTGCACAAACAGTCATTGCCTGAATCAGCCCACTTTCCCTACTCCTGCCCAAATAGTCATCGCTGGCATCGGACCCACACGCCCATTCCCCTTCACCAAACAGTCATCAGCGGCATTGCAGTGTATGATTATTCTATCATTAACTATCTTTGCTCACAAAGAGATTGTAAGCATGTTATTTAAGGATGTGAGTGTCGCTGGCTAGGCCAGCATTTTTATTGCCCATCCCTAATTACCCTTGAGAAGATGGTGATGGGCAACCTCCTTGAACCGCTGCAGTCCATTGTGGTGTAGGTACACCCACACAGCTGTTAGAGAAAGAGCTGAAAGAACCAGTGACAACAGTGAAGGAAGAGTGATATAGTTCCAAGTCGGAACGGGGTGAGAATTGGAAGGGAATTCTATCTCATTGTTCCTTAACTTACTGAAAAAAGTTGAAAAAGGGTTGAATCTTCAGTCTCCCTTTCCCAACTGGTATTAATTCTCTGTACTGTTCCATATATCATTGCTTTCTTGTCAATCAAGTGTGTGTACAAGTATTGGGATGGCGGCTGTTAACTCTGAACATCATGAGGGAGAGAGCGTGGTGGACTCATTGTTAAGAAATATTTTAAACGATTTATGTTCAGAACACCCTAAATGATGACCAGTTTGAAAATTTATAGACATTTCTAATAAATGTTTTACAAGCTGAGTGTAAGGTTATTGGTGTTTGTGGCCATTCCACAGCGGTTGACCAATCATTTCCTACCGTGATTACTTTCAGAGTGACAGCGTGCTAAGTAACTCAATGTGAAGTGGCAACAAACTGGGAGTTGCCCTCCAATATGAGACAGTTCTCCTCAGAGAAACATTCAAAACGCAGCACAACTATAAAAGAAACAGCAAATCAATGTTACTTTTCAATTGCACCTGGAGTGGTCTTTTGATCAGACTGTCTGTGCAGGGCTAGTTTAGAACAGTTCCCTAATAGTTCTACCCATGCATTAACAAGGAGCCCATGCACCCCGGACGTACTCTCTTCCACCTTCTTCCATCAGGAAAAAGATATAAAAGTCTGAGAACACGTATCAGCTGACTCAAAAACATGCCTCTCCTGTTAATCCATTTATTTCTACATAGTCCCATTTATAGCACTGCCTCTCGCACCAAGCTCATAAAACTGTATCTCCCTTGTGCCTGCCCATTTCACATATCTTATGTAACGAGTGCAATGTTTTATAAAATGGTTATGTGTTACAGGTAGAGATAAAGAAATTCTTCCCGCTTAGAAAGGATAGCAGGACTAGAAGGCACAGCCTCAAAATAAGGGGGGCGCAGTTTAGATCAAAGTTGAGGAGGAACTTCTTCGCTCAAAGGGTGGTGAATCTCTGGAATTCTCTGCCCGTTGAAGTGGTGGAGGCTACCTCGCTGAATATATTTAAGTCACGGGTAGATAGATTTCTGATAGACAAGGGAATTAAGAGTTATGGAGAGAAAATGGGAAAGTGGAACTGATCTACTTCAGAGCAGCCATGATCTTATTGAATGGCGGGGCAGGCTCGAAGGGTTAGATGGCCTATTCCTGCTCCTATTTCTTATGTTCTAATGTTCTTATACATTGTCTCTTTCTGAGATCACATACCAACTGACTCAAGAATGGCTTCTTCCCCCTGCTCCCATCAGATTTTTGAAGTTGATCTTTCTCTACACCCTAGCTATAACTGTAACACTACGTTCTACGCTCCCTCCTTTTCTTCTCTGTCTATGTACTCTATGAATAGTCTGTTTTGCCTGTATAACTCACAAGAAACAATACAGGTATTACAGTGGCACAGTGGCTAACACTGCTGCCTCACAGTGTTCGGGACCTGAGTTCAATTCCCAGCTTGGGTCACTGTGTGGAATTTGCACATTCTTCCCATGTCTGTGTGGATTTCCTCTGGGTGCTCCGGTTTCCTCCCACAGTTCAAAGATGTGTACGTTAGGTTGATTGACTCTGCTAAATTGACTCTCAGCATTCAGACATGTGTAGGTTAGGGGGATTAGCCATGGTAAACTGGCCCATAGTGTTGGGGGATTAGCGGGGTAAATACACGAGGTTATGAGAATTGTTGTCAGTGCAGGCTCGATAGGCTGAATGGTCTCCTAATGATTCTATAGAATAGGCTTACATTAACATTGCAATGAAATTACTATGAAAATCTGAGTCGCCATACTCCAGCGCCAGTTCGGGTATGCTGAGGGGAAATTTAACATGACCAATGTACCTAACCAGCACGTCTTTTGGACTGTGGGAGGAAACTGGAGCACCTGGAAGAAGCTCAGGGAGAACGTACAGACTCTGCACAGTTACCCAAACCAGGAGTTGAAACCAGGTCCCTGGCACTCTTCCTGAGCACTGCTAACTAATATAGCATGGGGAGGTTGGGGAGGGGAAGGAGGGGGGAATGAAATCTTCCTGAGCTGAACGGCTTGTGCTCACATTATATATATGGCGCAGTTTGTGTGTGTGCTCTGCCTTAAGACAAACCCTTGGTCAGCATCTGCTGATGCTTAATCCTGAACCATTTCCTTGGCTGGGTTTGTCAATGATGACTTGACATTGCCTTCCGCCCTGAGAGGCAGAACGAGGAAGTGGGTTCCCGAGACTACTGAGCCGAAACGGGAATCGAACCCGGCTTGCTGACCTTATCCCAATCCACAAGCTTACTCAACTGAGTTAAACCAAAGGTGTATGTATTGCCCCTATTGAACTGGTGCGGTAGAATTCAGTTACATGAATGTACGTAGAACACTATGTGCAATAGAATGATTCTAGACAGGGGCTGACAATCAAAAGTGAGTTTATTAGATACAATGAATAGTGATCGATTATAAAGTAAGGAGACAGCAATAAGTGGATTCCATGTTACTGGTCTTGGAAACTGCCAAATAATTCTTAAATAACGCGTACCGCATGAAACCAAGCAAAATGGAACACATCTAATCACTTCAGTAACTGAATGTTCGATTGAAAATAACCTTGAATGTTAGCTGTTATTATCAATATTTTATTAATTTATATACATTAACTCCTGTACTTACAAAAGGTAATACTTTGTGGCACTACAATTGAGTCAATTTAATGAATAATACCATTGTATTATGCTCAGGGCTTATTCTAAACCAGTTATTTTTCTGTGCGTGCGTGTGTGTGTGTGTGTATGTTTGTGTGTGTGTGCGTTTGTGGGCATGTGAGTATGAGTGAGTGAGTGTGAGAAAGAGTGTGAGAGGGTGTGTAAAAGAGAGTCTGTAAGAGTCTGTGAAAGAGTGTGTGTGTTTGTGAGAGAGTGTGTGTGAGGGTACATGTTTGTGAGAGAGTGTGTGAGAGTGTGTGTGTGTGAGACAGTCTGTGAGAAAGAGTGAGTGCATGTGAGTATGTATGTGTGTGCTTGTGAGAGAGAGTGTGTGAGTGTATATATGCCTGTGTGAGAGGGTGTATTAGAGTGTATATGAGTGTGTATGAGAGTGTGCATGTATACGTGCGCGCGAGAGTGTGTGTGTATGTGCATGTGCATGTGTGTGATATGTGTGTGTCTGTTTGTGTGAGAGAGTGTGCATGTCAGAGAAAGAGTATGCGTGAGTGTGTGTGCGTGTGTGTGGGTGTGGTGTGTGGGTGTGTGTGAGTGTGTGTAGGTGTATGCGTGGGTGTGTGTGTACAAGTCAGTCTTAAACTAATAGGTTAAATGCTTCATCAAGGCATTTGTAAGTTGACGTGTCTGAGACCCATCTTCAGGTGACAGAAAAAGTGCTGCGTTTTCAGGGCAATTAAAATTTCAACATTGCATTGAATGAAATTTGCGAGACTCTATCACTCATTAAACTGACTACAGATAATGAGGAATATTGATGTTTCACTGCGGCTAAATAGTACGTATCTCATATTGTTGAAAAGGAATCGCGCCAGCACTTAGATGCATTCATATGTAGATATGGCACAGTATAGCTCACACTGGAGTGCACATTATTTAAATGTTAGACACAATGTCAATTTTAATGCAATGGCAGACAGCACTCACATCTCACAAATGCTGATATGACTCAAAAGCCCATTACATCACTTTAACTGCAAGTGGTCCCACAGGATAATGAGATTTAGACACATCTTAGTACCGGCTCCTAAGTATCATTGGCAATATTTATTCTTTTTATAGCTTTTAATTCAATTATTTGTTTTTACCTCAAAAAGAAACCTTCTTCAGGAAAAATTAATGCATGTATCTTTATTTAATGCCCTTCTCCCCGCTCCCCCTAGTCCCTCTCAGTCTCAGCATCCCAAGCCTTACCTCAGCTGTGCATACTTTACAACTCAGTCTGTCTTCAGTCCTGGGGCCCTGTGGAAAATAAACCTCAGTTAGATCTATTCATGGGAGAATGGAAAAGGAAATCTGTGTGCGGTTGTGATAATATTAATCAACATTGCCATTGTTGGAACAACAGTTCAAAAAAAATCTGTTTTACTTCCCTCCACCCCCCAGGAATAGCAGTGGTATTCTTGAACCAGAACCTCAGTTCTGACAAGCTTGTGTATCTTCTCAATTTGAATGAGGCACCGCAGGTTTAGACATGTTCAGTCTATCCATTGAGTCTGTCGACACTTCCTGCTGCCTCGGTAAAGTAGCCAGCATAATCAAGGACCCCACGCGCTCTGGACATTCTCTCTTCCACCTTTGTCCATCAGGGAAAAAGGTACAAAAGTCTGAAGTCGCGTACCAACCGAATCATGAACACTTCCTATTCTCTGCTGCCTACTTTGCATTAACTTGATCTTTCTCCACACCCTAGCTATGATAATAAAACTACATTCTGAATTCTCTTGTTCCCCTCTCTATGAACAGTATGCTTTGTCGCATGCAAGAAACAATATTTTTCACTATATGTGACAAAATAAATCAAATAATTAATCAAATCAAATGTTTCCTATCATTTTATCAACATATTTTACAGAAAAAATTATGATTGTATTCCTGACACTCAGCCCTGCGTAAGGCAGCAGAGTAAGAAGTCTCAGGTTAAAGTCCAATAGGTTTATTTGGTAGTAAACACCATTAGCTTTCAGGGTTTGCCCCTTCGTCAGGTGACTTTAACCTGGTGTCATGAGATTTCTTACTGTGTTTACCCCAATCCAATGTTAACATCTCCACAATAAGGCAGCAGACACAATGGGCAGATTGAAGATTTGAATTCCTCTTACATAGGAACAGGCACAGATTATAAAATTTTAGTTAGGACACACTTGGAGTATTGCATACAGTTCTGGCTGCAACACTACTGGAAGAATATGTGGAGGCTTTGATTTATCAGGGTGTTGCCTCTTTTGGAAGGCATTCGTTACAAGGAGAGATTGGACAAACTTGCTTTGTTTTCACTTGTACATTGGAGGCTGAGGGGGTTACCTGGTTGAAGTTTAGAAAATTATGAGAGGCATGGGTAGAATGGATAGTCTTTTTCTCAGGATAGAAATGTCAATTACTAGGGGAATAGGTTTCTGGTAAAAGGGGAAATGTTTAAAGGAGATGTGAGAGGCAAGTTTCTTTTATACAGAAGGCAGTAAGTGCCTGGAATGCGCTTGCCAGATACACGATTCGGCAGAGAATAGATGGATATGGATGCAGAGAGGCAAAAGGTCTTTAGGAAGACATCATGTGTCAGTGCAGGTGTAATGGGTCGAAGGACCTCTTTCTGTGCTGATATGTTTTTTGTTCTTTATTCTTATTTAGCCTCTCAAGTCTACTCCGCCACTCAAAAAACAAAGAAAATTACAGCACAAGAACAGGCCCTTCGGCCCTCCAAGCCTACACTGACCATGCTGCCTGACTGGACTAAAACACCCGCTATTCCGGGGACTATTTCCCTCTATTTCCATTATATTCATGTATTTGCCAGATGTCCCTTAAAACCGACTATCATATCTGCTTCCAATACCTCCCTGGCAGCGAGTTCCAGGCACCCATTACCCTCTGTGTAAAAAACTTGATCATAGCTAATTTGTGTCTTAATTCTGCATGCCTGCATTTGATCCATACCCTTGTCCATCAAACATCTACCGATCTCAGTCTTGAATTGTCCAATTGGTCCCTAGCATCCAGAGCTTTCTTCCCCATTCACACTGTCCCTTGTGTGAAGCATTTGCCCTTGAGAAGGTGGCGGTGAGCTGCCTGCTTGAATCGCTGCACTTTAAGTGCTGTAGGTTGACGAGTGTGGCAACTAGAGGATTTTCACAGTAACTTCACTACGGTGTGAATGTTAGCTTACTTGTGACATTAATAAATAAACTTTAGTTTTACTGTTAATTGTGATGTTGCTTGAGGGATAGACATTGGCTGGGACATCAGATCTAACTCCACTTGCTCACCTTTGAAATGGCAGCTTGGATCATCTACATCCACCTGTGAGTACAGTGAGTTTAAATTTTTACAGATGCAACATAGAAAGCATTCTTTCTGGTTGTATCACAACTTGGTATGGCTCCTGCTCTGCCCAAGACCGCAAGGAACTACAAAAGGTCATGAATATAGCCCAATCCATCACACAAACTAGCCTTCCATCCATTCACTCGGTCTACACTTCTCATCGCCTCAGCAAAGCAGCCAGCAAAATCAAAGGCCCTAATACCCCATACATACTCTCTTCCTCCTTCTTCTGTGGAGGCAAAGATACAAAAGTCTGAAGTCACGTACCAACCGACTCAAGAACAGCTTCTTCCCTGCTGCCATCAGACTTTTGAATGGACCCACCTCATATTAAGTTGATCTTTCTCTACACCCTAGCTATGACTGTAACACTACATTCTGCACTCTCTCCTTTCTATATAACGTGTAAGAAACAATACTTTTCACTGCATGTTAATGCATGTGACAATAATAAATCCAAATCAAAACAAAAGAGCCACGAGAAGGTTAAAAAGCAAAACTCCATACCGCGAACACTTTACAAATAACAGTCACATCCAAGAGACTCTGTTGTTCTGAACATCATACTGATATCAGTTGTGGAAACCATGTTGTGTTATATTAAACTAATTTGAAGTACTGTGTCTGGACTGTCCCCTGGTGCCAGTTCCAAACCATTTAACATTTTTTATTTGAGCACTCTATAAAATCATGGTTACAAACCATTATGAATTTGCATGCATGACCCACTTTGAAGACCGTCATCAAAGACAAATGACCCAAGTTATGGATAAAGTCAAGAGCTGATTAATTTACAATGAAAATCTAACAGACTCAAGTTGTTCTCAGCTGTCTATTCCAACCATTGCTGAGGCGCATTCGTTCGCATGCAGTCATTTTCTACAAATGCTCCAAGGCTGAACAAAAAAAAAATTAGGTAAAAATGAGAGTTCTCTCCACACTGCAGGAAAATATCAGTAAGACCAGCCTGTGATGTGAGGCATTCAGAAGTACTCAATTAAGCCCCTGGTTTGCATCTGAAGATTATAAACTGCCTTTGAAGAATGCACTCAGAGAGCTCAGGCTGGGTCTTCAATTGGATTAAACCAACTCAGATGGTGGCTGTATGGCCCAGCTAGACAACATGAGTGATAAGGATGCTGTGATATAATTCCCTGGGTCAGGCAACCTTCAAAAAGTTCTAATAACTTGCGATATGCAAACTTGCTTCATTAGTCAGTATCTTTCACAGTGTTTTGGACACAACAAAGGGGTCTAAGAGGAATCTTAAACTGAAAGAACTCTTGCTGGACTGGCTGACAATGTCCTTTTAGACATAGGCTGGAATTCTACCACTCTCCCCACCATGGAATCGGAGCGGGCGGGGTGGGGGGGAAGGGAACAGTGGAAATGTCCGTTGACCTCGGACGGGAATTTCCGATCTTGTTCACATGAATAAATGACTTTTGTTCGCAATGGAACTTATTGAGATACTAGAGCTTGCTGAGATCTGACATCAGCTGTCCTTTACTGTAGGGCTGGGGAGACTAACAAGTGGTGTCATTCAGGTCGATTCCCCCGTTTCATCACAGAATCCCTACAGAAAGAGACTGCATTGACAACCATCCCACCCAGGCCCCATCCCCCCTAACACCATGTATTTGCCCTGCTAATTAAGGGGCAATTTAGCATGGCCAACCAATCTAACCTGCACATCTGTGAGTGTGGGGAGGAAACCAGAACACCTGGAGGTAACCCATGCAGACATGGGGAAAACGTGCAGACTCCACACAGACAGTGACCCAAAGTCAGAATTGAACTTGGGTCCTTGGCGCCATGAGGCAACAGTGCTAACCACTCAGCCACTGTGCAAGGTCAATGAAGATATGATCGTCGAAAAGGCCATTCAAATAGTCAGCAATCCAAAATCCACTTAAAACATCAATCCGTTTTATGTGGCAACATCGGTGATACAGAGCAACCCCCACTGTCCAGCAAGTAAAGCAAAGTTGTGAAAAGCCTACAAGCCCAAGGGAAGCAGGACCCAAATTAACCACATGAGGCTGGACAATCTGTGGAACCAAACATCCCATTGGCAAAATTAAAAGCAAATCAAATGAGAAAATACTGGAAAATCTCAGCAGGTCTAGCAGCATCTGTAAAGAGAGAAAAGAACTGACGTTTTGAATCCAGATGACCCCTTTGTGAAAGTTAAAAGACATAGAAAGTGGGAGATATTTATCCTGCAGGGTGAGGGAATGAAAGATGAGTCTTAACCACAAAAACAAGGGGAAGGGCTGCTAATGGCAGCCCACAGAGAGAATAGAAGGAGTGAACGGCAGAGAATCTAAAATCAAAGGGTAAACTGCAACAGATGGAAATGTGAGGGAGATGGCCGGGAGAAGGATAAAATGGACAAAAAGAGAGAAAAGGTAAGAAAAAAGGGGATCAAAAGGGGGAAAGAGTGAGGGGAGCAAAGAAAAACAATAAAGCATTATAAGGTAGGGAAAAGTGAATCATCCCATTGGCAAGACCAATGGTAGACTTCAAAAGGCTCGGATGAGTGGAGCATCCCAAGACAATCCATGAAATTGAGGTATCACACCAGGGAGAGGCCCAATTGCGCTTTCTGGGCAAAGTCAAGGATTCTAGATTCCCATCTTGGAATGCACTTAACATTCACCTTGCCAACTTCAAATTGTACTTGGAAGCCAGTGTTATGGTTATCTTGGCCAAGGAACCGTGGCTGGTGACACAATGCCTGATGCTACCCACAACACAGCTGTATGGAGAAGGCAGCACCAAGAGCCCAAATAGAGGTCGAATTGTCTTGGGATGCTCCACTCATCCGAGCCTTTCGAAGTCTACCATGTGATTGCAGGTGAAACACTGAGCTGAGATTTGCCACGCATTGGTCTTGCCAATGGGATGATTCGCTCTACCCTACTTCGACCCCTAACCATATTGGTTTGTAGATGATACTCAAAGACAAACCAATATGAGAAACATTGGTATTTTACTACCTCACTCAGGCAAGGCCAATGGAGAAATCCGTTCTGTGAGCCTCACCCATCTCGATTCGGATGTGGGCGTGCGGGTAAAATTCTAGCCATTATTTATTACCCACAATCAAGAATATTCTCTCTTAAGCAGAAAAGCCTGTGTTAGCTTCAACTTTCCTTAGAACATTGATGCCATCAATCAGCAAGTATCTGGTTCCAACTTTAAAAAGGAGTTTGCAAAACCCTTCACCGGATTGGGGTGACTGAGGGCCGTGAAGACGAGTCCATTGAAGATCCCAAGCCCACGCGCCAGTTCACACCATAAAAATGACCGCACTCTGTCAGAAGCAAGTGCAGCAAGAGCTGGGCGGGATGGCCAAAGTATCATTTTTCCCCCATCACCCGGCTAAACGAGAGAGTCCTGGTCGCAAAACTAAATGTGTCCATCAATATCAGACTTGACCTGGCACAGCTCAACAAAGCAATGATGAGCTCAATCCTCTTCAGTGGACGATGGTATGACCAAACTCTCTGTTTTCAAAAAGAGTGGCTTTTTTGGACTCGATGAAAAATCCAGATCCTTGAATATGTTGATCAACCACTCTTGGCAGGTTCTGTTTCAACCTCTTGCCATTCTGGATTGCCATGACACCGTAAATCTTTCAATGTACAATACGGGCCTTCCAAGACGGTATATTACGTAGCAAGAGGACTGCTAGGCACAGAAATATATGGGGTGGGATTTTCCCACCACACTCGCTTCAAGGCTGGAAATGCCTGCCCAAAATCAATAGACCTTTACATGGTCTGTAACCACCCACTATGATTCACAAAAGGGAAAAATTCTGCCCTTGTTATTATCAAAAAGAAGCTTCATGGTCATGTGGATTTATGGGAAGTTCTCCAATGACATTATTGATCTGAAAATCACCACTGAAACAGATCATAAGCCAATCACCAACCAGAGGCAGGGTTTGCTAAAGACTGGACAGAGACCTGTGTAGAAGCAAGCATGGAGTTGGCACATAATTTGGTTATGATCTGTATATATGCATAGAGCTACGTGTCATCAATAAACATTTGTTGCTTAACCAAACAAGACTCAGAAACTTTTAATGTTAGGCCTCCCCCCCCAAATACACAAAGTACAACAAGGGTCTTCAGTTATGAGATTTGCATTGTTTGCCTCAGCACAAAGGAAGGGAAGGGGAGAGATTTAAGAGAGTCACTAGGAATTATGAGAGAGTTTGCTGTATCCTTTGCAAAATGCTTCATAATGGTAGGAGAGACAAGAGCCAGAGGGCACAGAATTGAGATAATTGGCAAGAAAATTAGGGAGGTGATAAGGAGATTTTTATTTAATAGTTAAAGTTTTTTAAAAACTTATTTATTACTCACAAGTAGGCTTATGTTAATACTGCAATGAAGTTACTGTGAAAATCCCCCTAGTTGTCACATTTCAGCACCTGATCAAGTACATTGGGGGAGAATTTAGCATGGCCAATTCATCTAATCGGCATGCCTTTTGGACTATGGGAGGAAACTGGAGCATCCAGAGAAACCCACACAGACATGGGGAGAATGTGCAAATTCCACACAGTTACCCAAGCTAGAAATCAAACCCAGGTCTCTGGCACTGTGAGGCAGCAGTGCTAACCACTGTTCCACTGATAGTTATAATGCACTGTCTGAAAAGAGTGGTGAAAGCAAGTTCAATTGTAGTTTTTATAAGGGAATTAAATAATATTGAAAAAGAAATAGAGCCATAGAGTTTTACAGCGTGGAAACAGCCCAACTTGTCCATGGCACCCTTTCTTTGTTCTCTTTGTTTTGTAATTCTCTCAAATTATGTAAATATTCCCAGATTATGGGGTCGAAGGGGCAGCGTGGGACTGATTGAATAACTATTTCCAAAGAGGCAGAGCAGACACAGTGGACAAAATGATCTGCTTCAGTGCGATGTGATTCTACAGCGCGGTTAATTCTCATTCTAACTATCCTTATGAGATCTGGGACTGGGCTTGTCACTTTAGTAGCAGTTGTGCTGAATTGGAGGACAGTGTTGAATCACTGGCTCGCGACCGGTAGGAACTGGGTTGCAACTGTCCGAGCTGATTTCATGAGAGAGATGGGCCCGGCCACTGAGGGAAGGAGACACACAACATATCCGGGTAAGCTTCGAAAGAAGGTCCTCGCTGTAAAAGGGCTGGCTTTGCGGTACACTTGACCACCCAATTCCAGCATCTGCAAAATGATCGGGAGCCTGGCATTTCTCAAGAGCTCCTTCAAATAAACGGCATCAAGCTTCTGAGAACGGGAAACTTGGCAGATGTTGTACAATAGGAACAGAAATAGAACACAATAGGACATTGGAGTCTGAAAAAGCTCATTCCGTATTTAAAGGTTTACAATTCTCACTGAAAGCAATCAATCATCTTGGCTGAAATTATAAATATCCATTCAAAGAACATTTTGAGTGGCTTACTTTTTAAAAATTTCTGTCAGCTTTCCTCTTCAGATTTAATGTTGTGGTTAGTGCGAGTTATTCAGGCGCATGACCTATATGTGACAAGTGCTCACATGAATAAGAGACTTTTGTTCAAAATGGAATTCATTGAGACATTTGAGTGGTCTGTTATCTGACATCAGTGTATAACTGTCCTTGACTGCAGGGCTGGGGAGACTAACAAGTGGTGTCATTCAGGGTGGGTACAATTCCCTTGTTCCATCATAGAATCCCTACAATGTAGAAGGAGGCCATTTGGCCCATCGCATCCACACCGACTACAATCCCAGTCAGGCTCTTTTCCCGAAACCTCACATATGTACCCTGACACTAACAGGTAATTTAGCATGGCCAATCAACCTAGCCTGCATATCTTTGGATTGTGGGAGGAAACTGGAGCACCCAGAGAAAACCCACGCTGAGACAGGGAGAACATGCAGACTTCACACAGACCTGAGGCGAGAATTGAACCTGGGTCCTTGGTGCTATGAGGCAGCAATGCTAAATACTGGGCTGGATGTGACCCGGACTTGGGAAAACGCAGCAGTGCCTCCGCTCCCACCTCTCTTCTGCGCTCCCCACCACCCCAAGTTAAAGTTAAAGTTTATTTATTAGTTACAAGTAAGGCTTACATTAACATTGCAGTGAAGTTACTGTGAAATTCCCCTGGTCGCCACATTCCAGCACCTGTTTGGATGAATGCATCTAACCAGCACATTTCTCAGAATGTGGGAGGAAACCGGAGCACCCAGAGGAAACCCACACAGACACGAGGATAACATGCAGACAGCGACCCAGGCCAGGAATCGAACCTGGGTCCCTGGCAACGTGAAGCAGCAGTGCTAACCACTGTGCTACCGTACTGGTCACTCCCGCCAACCCGCTGTGGTTTTCCTGGGTCCTGGGTCACTTCCAGCAATTCTGAAGGCAGCCCAGGCCTCCTTCAGGTGAGGCCTGACTTTTCCACCACTATGTTGGGCCAGATGTGTTTTGAGCTGCCGTGTTTTCCCGCTGGCATCATGGAGACTTGGGATGTACAGACAACATTCCATCCAGGCCTTCATCTGCATCCCGTCACAGGGTGGCAAGTCAGCTTCATGCCAACCTCCAGCGGCATTTCCAATCTGCCATACACCATCCAAAGATCCAATTTAGCCGCATGAGATTGATTGTAGGCACATCCTGAATTCTCAGCCCCGTCCACCATTGATTCCGCCAGTGTGGGGAGATGGGCAAGGGAGAATTCCAACCAACATCTCTATAAAGATTACAGACAAAAACTATTTTGTACAAGAAATGGCACTTCTTTCATCTAATAACAACGGTGAACCTCAGGACAGATATTCCTTGCATTGCTGTGGACCAACTGAGAGGAAATTGGATGGATGCAAAATTTCCTTTCTGGTTGGGAATGGTGAAGCTGAAGAAGGAACTTGTGGAATAATTCCAGAAGTTTCAATATTTCTCTCACTGATTTTAATTGCCGGTTTGCTAATATCCCAATGTGTCGTTTGTGTCAGTGTTTCACAGCGTGGTATGGCTCTTGCTCTGACCAAGACCTCAAGAAGCCATAAAGACTCATCAATGGAGCCCAGTCCAACACATAAACCAGCCTCCCATCCATTGACACTGTCTCCAATTCCCACTGCCTTGGCAAAGCAGCCAGCATAATCACAAACCACCCACTCCCCCCCTCCACATCCCGGACTTACTTTCTTCCATCTTCTTCCATCGGGAAAAAAATACAGAAGTCTGAGATCAACTGACTCAAAAACAGTTTCTTCCCTGCTGCCAACAGACTTTTGAATGGACCTACCTTATATAAAGCTGATCTTCGTCTACACCCTAACTACGACTGTAACATTAAATTCTACACTCTCTCCTTTGTTTTCTTCTTTGTATACTCTATGAATGGTATGCTTTGCCTGTGGTCCCCAAGAAACAATACTTTTCACTATATTCCAATACATATGGCAATAGTAAATCAAAACCAAATAATTTCAGAGTCATATTCGGGCATCATAAGGATGACTACATTTCAAAAATGTACTTCATTGATCACAAAGTTCTTTGTGACATCCTGTCAAAGGGGATAAATAAGTGCAGCTTTCATCTTTGTTTATGGTCCTGGAATTAATGTACTGCACTCACAGTATTCGTAAACCAGCCGTGAGATTATAGTCAATACACACACACACACATGCACATGTGTACACACACACACATATATGTGTGCACACACACACACACACAGACACACACACGTACACACACACGCACACAGATGCACACACACACGCGCACACACACACACACGTGCACACACACACATGCACGCGCACACACACACACATGCGCACACACACACACACACACGCACACACAGACACACACACGCACGCACGCACACACACGCACGCACGCACACACACACGCGCACACACACACATACACAATATATTTGATTAATAATTCAGCATTGTATGATAGTCACTGCAGCTTTTAAGAAATAAACTTGCTGAAATAATTCTCAGCTGCAGCGGGTGTGAATCCTGTGGTGCAATCTCAGGTTTCAAATGGCTTTGGAAAGCCAAGAGCTTACCTCAATACTGCATGCATTCATCACAATGTCACTCTGCTTTGTTCTCCAAAGAATGAACTGAAATAAGGTAAATCACATCACCCTAATTCCATGCAATTTATCGCCTGGAGTCAGTGGGAAAGAAGAAGCAGCAGAAACCATCTTAGAAGGGGTTGTCTGAGAATGTGCCAAAGTCGGAGGAATCACCGTGCTGAGGAATTAGAGGGAAGGGAAAGTTCTCCCATGTGAATCATGGCCTGATTCTTTTCCTGATGAATCACAGAATCCCTACAGTGGAAAAGGCCACCATTCTGCCTATCTTGTCTGCACCAACTCTCTGACAGAGCAACCTAGCCCTATTGCTGTATCCCACCATATATTTAATAAGAATATAAGAACTAGGAGCAGGAGTAGGCCATCATTCAATAAGATCATGGCTGATCTTCTCGTGGACTCAGCTCCACTTATCCGTCTGCTCACCATAACCTTTAATTCCTTTACTGTTCATAAATTTATCTATTCTTGCCTTAAAAACATTCAATGAGGTAGCCTCAACTGCTTCACTGGGGCAGAGAATCCCATAGATTCCCTTTGGGTGAAGAAATTCTTTCTCAACACAGTCCTAAACGGTTAGGCTTCTTTATCTGTTAGAGAGCAGGAAGAGGTGATCTTTCTCTTTCTCTCTTTTTCACTCTCTCACTAACAATTGACACAAATCACTGGAACTGCTGATTCCAAAAAATACAGTTTACCAAAGGAAACTAGATTGAATTGTTTTACACAGGAAAAAGACCCCAGTCAAAGAAGCTTTGGAATTGTCTCCTCCAGCAGAAAGAAGTAAACGGGGAAATGTCATTTCACTCGTTTCCATCCCAGAGAAACCTCCTGTATTCTCAGCACATTAGCCAGCTTTCTCTCAAACTGCAGTTACACCGCAACTAACGCTACTGTTTTCCACTGGCTGCAATGTGTAGTCACAGACCTTAATCACGGTCCTCAGCGATGTTAGCTCGTAACAAGTATTGTGAAAGAATAGAGCATGTATAAAAGGAGTTAGAATTTATTATTCAAGGAGATTGGACAGAACATTACTTTGGTATGAAAATTGCAGAGGGCCTGAATCTGTAACAGTGGTGGGTACAGTAGCTACCTGCTCACCACAATTCCTCTGCTGCTTACTACTTTCTTTTAAGCGAGTTAGCTATGAGGTGAGGTTGGATAAACTCAGCTTGGTCTCACTGGAATGACAGAGGTTGAGAGGCGACCTGATAGAGGTTACAAAATTATGAGTGGCATGGACAGGATGGATAGTCAGATGCTCTTTCCTAGGGTAGAAAAGTCAAGTACAAGGGAATATAGGTTTAAAGTGAGTGGGGAAAAGTTTAGAGGAGATGTGCGAGGCAAGTTTTTTTTACACAGAGGATGCTAAATGTTTGGAATGGGCTGCCTGGGGAGGTGGTGGGAGCAGGTATGACAGCAGCATTTAAAGGGCATCTGGAGGAATACAGGAATAGGATGGGAATGGAAGGATACGGACTCGGTAAGTGCACATGGTTTTAGCTTAGGCAGACATTATGATTGGCACAGGCTTGGAGGGCCGAAGGGCCTATTCCTGTGCTGTACTTTTCTTTGTTCTTTTGGTCTGCATCTTTACTACAGTATAAGTTTCAGGAATATCCTGCATCTTATGTTCAGCCTTTAATCACAGAAGACCCACAGTGCACAAGAGGTCATTCGGCCCATCCAGTCTGCACTGACCCTCTTACAGAGTATCTTATTCAGAATCTCTCCCCTTCCCACCCTATCCCTGTAACCCCATACATTCCCTGTGGGCAATCCACTTAACTTTAAAGTTTGAAGTTTGTTTACTAGTGTCACAAGTTGGTTTACATTAACACTGCAAAAAAAATTACTGTGAAAATCCTCTAGTTATCACACTCCGGTGCCTGTTTGGGTAAACTGAGGGAGAATTCAGCATGGCCAATACACTAACCAGCTTGTCTTTCGGACTGTGGGAGGAAACCAGAGCACCCGGAGGAAACCCACGCAGACATGCGCAGACTCCACACAGAGAGTGACCCAAGCCGGGAATTGAACTCAGGTCCCTGGTGCAGTGAGGCTGCAGTGCTAACAACTGTGCCACCATGCCAGCATCAAAACCTTGGTTAGTAGACAGCTGGGTAAAGGACACAGTGTAAGGTGATTGAATCATAAACCGGGTACAAGCAACCCTGAAAACAGAAAGGACCATCATTCGACCCGTCCGGCATCATCAAACACAAAACCTGGCCCAGTCTGGACTGTTTTAACTTTGAAATTGCTTGTCCCTATAAAGCAGTGCGACAGACATGTGGAAAATGTGAGTATTCTTGCCAATTTGCCACTTCCTTCCTTCCTGTGTGTTTCCTGTCACCAGCTGGTTGACAGTGGAATGAAGGATCGAGGGTTCAATTACAAGGGGGTATAGGTTAAGGGTGAGGGGCATTAGGTTCAAATGGGAGTGGAGAGAAAACCTTTTCACTCAGAAGGTGGTGGGAATTTGGAATGCACTCCCTGGGGAGGTGGAGGCTGGAAACCTTAGAACCTTTAAGAGATATTTGGATATTTTTAACATTCAAGGACAAGTGCTGGAGAATGGGATTACTATGCCTTCAATGGAAGTTATTGTCAGTGCAGACGTGATGGCCTTTTCTGCATTATACGAATTTACGGTGGGAATTTTACCAGCACACTGGAATCGGGATGGGCGAGGCTCGCAGAATGGAATTGGCCTTGGATGGGGTTTTATGAGTCTTGCCTAAGCGAGGTTGTAAATTCCTGGCCTATAACTCAATGAAAGCAAAAAGGGAGAGAATGGTATGGGAAGTAAAGTCCAGACCTCAGGGATTATATCATTGAATGCACAGCTGTCAGTGGTAAAACTATGAAAACTAGCAATGGTCAGGAACAGACAAGTGTGGATGTCTAAGGACCCAGGTAGTTCTACTGTACAATGGCAGTGGGATTTACCCACGGAAATATATAAAATACATTGCTGCTTGAAAGCACAGGATGGTGAGTGGGTTCCTGTGTACGAGATCCTCACTAACTGGAATACAAAGCCCTTCGAGTTTTCTTAAATAGTGGTCTTCAGGGGAGGGGGACTTTTTTCACTGCCCGAATCTGCAATTTTGTTTTGGTCAGCTGATCAATAGCTCCCTGCACGTTATCGCAAGTTTTATTACCTTCTGTATCCAAGTCAGCAAACACTTGTGATGAGCAACTAAACTTTTGCAATCGCAATACTGTAACAAGGAATCACGGTCTGTCACTTCCAATTCCCGACAGATGAAGCATTCAGGAATGTCATCTGAAATGTAAAAAAAAATTACATCATGAACGAGACATTAGTAAAGAGCATTACAAATGATTGCAATCAAACTAGCTGAATAACAAAGTACTTATATCTGAGTTTTACCAACTCTGAATACATATCAATTGAATCGCACGTCAATTGTGTGGATGATCAGGTGTAAATTGAGAGAGGTGGACACTCAGCAAGACCTTGGTGTCCTTGTGCATCAGTTGCTGAAAATAATCGAACAAGCACAGCAGGCAGTTAAGATGGCAAATGGTATGTTGGCCTCCGTAGCAAGAGCATTTGAGTACAGGAATAAAGATGTTTTCCTGCAATTGTGTACGGCATTGGTGAGACCACACCTGGCATATTGTGTGCAGTTTTGGTGTCCTTATCTGAGGAAGGGTGTCCTTGCCATAGAGGGAGTGCAGCGAAGGTTTACCAGGCTGATTCCTGGGATGGCTAGTCTGTCATACGAAGAGAGACTAAGTTGGTTAGGGTTGTATTTATTGGAGTTTAGGAGACTGAGAGGACATCTTATAGAAACTGATAAAATTCTCACAGGGTTAGACAGGGTAGATTCAGAAAGGATATTCCCAATAGTGGAGAAGTCCAGAACTAAGGGTCATAGTTTGAGGATAAGGGATAAACCACTTTGGAAACAGGTGAGGAGAAATTTCTTCATCCAGAGAATGGTGAATGTGTGGAATTCACGACCACAAAATGTGGTTGAGGCTAAAACATTATGTGATTTCAGTAAGAAATTACATATAGCTCTTTCGGTTAAAGGGTTCAAGATACATGGGGAGAATTGGAGATCAGGATATTGAATTTGATCATAGTGAATGGTATTAAAAACTAAAATCAGATGGCACAATATCAGGCACGGTCCTTTAAAACAGAAATGAGAAGGAATTTCTTCAGCCAGAGAGTGATGAAACAGTGGGACACTTTGCCACAGAAGGCTGTGGAGGTCAGGTCATTGAGTGTCTTTAAGACAGCGATAAATACGTTCTTCATTAATAAGAGCATCAGGAGTTATGGGGAAAAGGCAGGAAAATGGAGATAAGAAAAGTATCAGCTATGATTGAATGGCAGAACAGACTCAATGGGCCGAGTGGCCTAATTCTGCTCCTATGCCTTATGGTCTTATTGCCTTATGGTGGAATGGTCTCGAAGGGTCAAATGGTCTACTCGTCCTTCTAGTTTCTATGATCATGTTTATATTACATATGTCATTCATGTATATCACATGTTTGATTAGATGGGTATTATCCAAATAATTTCATTCATTGAATACAGGCCAGAGCTCTCCCGAACACACCAATAAAGGAATTAGGAATAGAAGAGATATATTCAGCTCTTCGAACCTGCCCTTCTATTCAATCAGATCATGGCTGATCTCTCCCTGGTCTCAAATCCACCTCCCCACCTGTTGTCACATCCCTTTTTTATTTGGAATGCATGTATCTCCTTCTTGAAACCATTCAATATTTCAGACTCCACTGCGCTATGGGGCAGCGAGTTCCACAAATTCATCTCCCTCTGCGAGAAGTATTTCTTCCTCATCTCAGTTTTAAATTTAGTACCTCGCAATCTATATCTGTGACCTAGATTGCCCACAAGAGGAAACATTTGGTCCACAGTTGCTTTATCAATCCTCGATCAGATCCCCTCTCATCCTTCTAAAGTCCACAGTCCAAACTGTTTAATCAGTCCTCATATGTCAACCTCTTCAGCCCCAGAATCAATGAACCTCCCCTGAACTGCCACAGAGAATCTCTCTTGCACTCTGGCTAATTCTGGGTGATACTGGCTATCCCAGGAAGTTAGATAGATGCAACCCAGTCTCTCTTCCTTGTACTGTTTCAAACAGAAATCTGTGTTCTGCAGTAAAATTCTGAGATCTTGTTAACAAGACAATATTCCAGAACGTGAAGGGAACAGGAATTTGACATTTGTTATTCCAAAACTGCAACTTTTTTCTTGATTCATTCTTGCATCATGGGCCATCGTTGAGAGCTTCAAGTTTTTGGGTGTCCAGATCACCTGGTTCCCCCATGCCGACACTATAGTTAAGAAAGCCCACCAATGCCTCTACTTTCTCAGAAGGCGAAGGAAATCTGGCATGTCAGCTTTGACTCTCACCAACTTTTACAGATGTACCCCAGAAAGTATTCTTTCTGACTGTATCACAGCTTGGAATGGCTTCTGCACTGCCCAAGTCCTCAAGAAACTATAAAAGGTTGTGAATGTAGCCTAATCCATCACGCAAACCAGCCTCCCACCCATTGACTCTGTCTACACCTCCCGCTGCCTCAGCAAAGCAGCCAGAATAATTAAGGACCCCACACACCCTGGATATTCTCTCTTCCACCTTCTTCTGTCAGGAAAAAGGTACAGAAGTCTGAGGTCATGTACCAACTGACTCAAGAATAGCTTGTTCCCTGCTGTCATCAGACTTTTGAATGGACTTGCACTAAGTTGATTTTTCTCTACACCCTCGCTATGTCTGTAATACTACATTCTGCATTCTTGCATTTCCTTCTCTATGAATGGTATGCTTTGTCTGTACAACACGCAAGAAACAATACTTTTCACTGCATGTTAATACATGCGACAATAATAAACCAAATCAAATCAAAATGGTTCGCCCCTTGCCCGCTCCGATTCCCGTGGCGGGCGGGATGGTAAAATTCCATTCAGGTGTTTTGGCATCTGGAAAAATTTATTCCACTTCAGACAGTGCAGCCTCAGTCTCCGTCTCCGTCGTACTTGGAGGGAGAACAAAAACACATCACTCAAAGCCACTTCCCTTTTATTAATAACGTGATTGCCACAGAATATGATTAATCTATCGGGATTGCACACTTTACAGGAATCCACATTTATATAAACAAAATATCACAGCAGTCAAGCAGGATAAGATACAGCGTGTGATTGAGTGTAATTAAGGCTGCAAACCCAATCATCCAAGCAAATAGTTTTTGCTCAACAGAGAATTTTAATTTTGAAAGAAGGCCGACAGGAACAAATAAAATGGGCGCAGCCAAAAATGGCAGTGACATTATAGCGTCTTGCTCGTTCCCTGATTCAGTCAGCAGGTGTTCCACTGCATTATCTTATACATCATAAATGAGATATAAATAAGCCCTTTGGCCATTGGATGTCAGCCCAACAGAATGCCAATCCTTTCCACTAACCTTATAACTTCCATTTGAATAAGCAGACAGGATTTCTACTCAGCAGCCCACCCAAATAACAACCGACCTCCGATTAAGATACCCCGCTGACCAAACTTTTTGCCCCTCCCCCTTCACATTTCTAATGTCTATTTTCTTCAGTTCAAAGTGTCCATTTTTTGATTATGTCGCGATGAAGCATCCTGGGTAATTCCTCTACATCCAAAGCGATTATGTCAATGAAGGGAGGTTGGCCGTCAAAGCCTCCTTTCATAGCAGTTTCCAAACCCTCAATCTCTACCACCATGCTCTACCATCCGGACAAAGGTGAGGAAGGTATAATACAAATAGGAAATATACAGTAAATGGCAGAGCCCTTAAGACTATTGAAAGGCAGAGGGATCTGGGTGTACAGGTACTCAGGTCACTGAAAATGGCAACACAGGCAGAAAAGGGAGTCAAGAAAGCATATGGCATACCAGTCTTCATTGGCCAGGGCATTGAGGTTAAAAATTGGCAAGTCATATTGCAGCTTTACAGAACCTTAGTTAGGCCACACTTGGAATATAGTGTTCAATTCTGGTTGTCACCCTACCAGAAGGATGTGAAGGCTTTGGAGAGAGTGCATGAAAGATTCACCAGGGTGTTGTCTGGTATGAAGGGCGTAAGTTATGAGGAGAAACTTGGTTTGCTCTCACTGGAACGACAGAGGTTGAGGACAACCTGATAGAAGTCGACAAGATTATGAGGGGCATGGGCAGAGTGGATAGTCAGAAGCCTTTTTCCAGGGTGGAAGAATCAGTTACTAAGGACCATAGGTTTAAAGTGCAAAGGGTCAAGATTTAAAGGAGATGTAGGAGGCAAGATTTTTACACAGAAACTGTGGATATCTGGAACTCTCTTCCGGGGGAGGTAGTGGAAGTGGATATGATAGTGACATTTAAGGGGTATTTGATAAATACATGAATTCGTTTGGAATATAAGGTTATAGTCCGTGGAAAGATAGGGGGTTTTAGGTCAGACGGGCAGCATGGTTGGTGCAGGCTTGGAGGGCTGAAGGACCTGGTTCTACGCTGTAATTTCTTTGATCTTTGTTCTTTGAGGGTCACCACCATCTTCTTAAGGGCGATTAGGGATGGGAACAAATGCTACCTTTCAATAATTGTCTTGTATTTCCATCGCTTCAACTAAGGACAGCAGCAGATTGGCAATGGGTGCCAATGAAGAAAACAACAGGGTCACAAAAGTTACTTGGCAGCTTTATGGGTGACACTTGTGGCAAAACCTGTGTCTCAAGGATTGGTCTTCCCAGCAGAGATGCGCCAAATGCAGTCACCTACACTCCACCCCCCAGCCCCACCCTCCCGCCCCCAACAGCCACCACCATCACACTGAAGCGGATTGTTTGCTCCAAACCCATCGTCTCACGTAGTTGGAAGGACGGCAACAAACACTAAGGACTGCTCTTCGTTCAGGACTTTTTAACTGAAGAAGAGTTGTGCTCACACTTTTGCCTTTCCTGAGGGACGGATATAAAAGTAGGGTCATAAGAACATAAGAAATAGGAGCAGGAATAGGCCATCTAGCCCTTCGAGCCTGCCCCGCCATTCAATAAGATCGTGGCTGATCTGATAATGGATCAGTTCTACTTTCCCGTTTTCTCCCCATAACCCTTAATTCCCTTGTCTATCAGAAATCACTCGAATCCTAGATGACCCTAGGCTGTGACTTGATCTGAGAATCATCATATCTCAGGCAAAGGGCAAGGTAGGGCCTTCATGAATACGGCACAGGAATTGAACCCACGCTATTGGCTTCCCTCTGCATCACGAACCAGCTGTCTAGCTAACTGAGGTAAACTGAGGGGCAGTTTTCTAAATACCAAGGCTGATTTACGTGGCCTTAAAATCTAACAATGCATAACTACTGGTCCAGGTGACATGAATTACTGTGGAAAAAAAAACTACAATAATATCACAAAAGAAAGCCCTGCCATGGCTTGCACTGAGCCATTTTGACACACATTTACCACTGAATGTGGTATGTTATCACTGGCAGCGGTCCAACACTTACAATAATCATTGCTACTTCACATCATCCCTGTACTATTTAGCCTAGCTTTAGACTGAGTCAAGTTGACTATAGACCAATTAAGACATGTATCACAATTACACTTTTGAACTTTTAACATAAAATGGAGTGCAGTTCAGAATAGATTCCATTCATTACTTGACACGGTAACTTGATAACAATAACACAACGATTTCTCTCTGTCTGTGATGTGATACCAGTTTTAACTGAACACTTTTCTTCTCTCCAGGGAATGAGCCCCAGCCGTTGAGATGCCACAATGCACAAACACCTCATTGTCATCAGCTCAAGCAGTGGCACCTTTGTCACCAGCCAAAAGCACCATCAACACAAGATCTATCACAGGAGGGCTCATGTTAGCAATTTTTGCACATCTCGTCATGGTATCTGATAACTGGGATCCTATATTCAATAGAATTTTAAATAAATTGATTTGCCTGAGATTTTTAATCAGCTGTTCTTATAGAACACACAGAGACAAACCTTTTTCCATTGGCAGGAGGTAACTAAAAGACATAGCTAACCAGAGGGCAGGGTACAGGTAATCAGAGGACACAGGTAACCAGAGAACACAGGTAATCAGAGGGTAAGATACAGCTAACCAGAGAACACAGGTAATCAGAGGGTAAGATACAGCTAACCAGAGAACACAGGTAACCAGAAAACACAGGTAACCAGAGGGTAAGACACAGGTAACCAGAGAACACAGGTGACCAGAGGATAGGACACAGCTAACCAGAGAACACAGGTAACCAGAGAACACAGGTAACCAGAGGATAAGACACAGCTAACCAGAGAACACAGGTAACCAGAGAACACAGGTAACCAGAGAACACAGGTGACCAGAGGATAGGACACAGCTAACCAGAGAACACAGGTAACCAGAGAACACAGGTAACCAGAGGATAGGACACAGCTAACCAGAGAACACAGGTAACCAGAGGATAAGACACAGCTAACCAGAGAACACTGGTAACCAGAGAACACAGGTAACCAGAGAACACAGGTAACCAGAGGGTAAGACACAGCTAACCAGAGAACACAGGTAACCAGAGAACACAGGTAACCAGAGGAAACAGCTAACCAGAGGACAGGACACAGGTAAGCAGAGGACAGGACACAAGTAATCGGCCACAGGGCACACAGGTAACCAGATAACAAGACACAAGTAACCAGAGTTCAGCCAAAGGTAACTAGAGAGCACGGGCAATCAAAGGACAGGACAGAGCTAACCAGAGGACAGGACACAGGTAACCAGAGGTTATATTTTTCAGATAATTGCCAAAAGAGCCAGAGGCAGATTGACGGGATTTGATTTTTACTCAGTGGGTTTTTCTGATGTGGAATGCACTGCCTGGAAGGATAAGAACACTGGTTCAAATTGTAAATCGCAAAAAGGAACAAGATAAATATTTGAAAATAAGGAAATGCAGAGCTGTGGAGACAGGGCTGGACTTTGGGACTAATTATATAGCTCTTTCAAAAAGCTAGCACAGGCAAAACAGGCCAAATGACCTCCCCACGAGCATGATTCAATAACTATAATTTTGAGCATTTAATTTCAGAAGATTAATTGATTGATGAAAGATTGGTCTTCAATATGTCGATTAGAAAGAAACATGTATTGATCACTTCTTATCCCTTAATTAATTTTGCACCACGTTCAAGGTAATGTGATTAAAAAACAGTGCAATCCTTCCCTTTAGATGCTGGCCTCTTGTTGAACAAGGCTCAATGAGAGTGACCTGCCCTCTGATATTTTCAGTTGCTTAGTTGCACACAATGTGAACATTGTGAAGGAGGGACATGTGCTGAAACGTTGTTACATTGCACGTACTAGGACACATGCAAGAATGCCAAATTTCAAACAAAACAATTTATACGTAGAAGCAAAGGGGTGTTGGCTGGTAGTCAAGTCACTTCTGTTTGGCTGAGGTAGTATCGTGGAGAAAGGAATGGGGGACATTCGGCAGCCCAAACATTTGAGCAATTCAAAAAAGACACGAGGTTTGTTTGCAGAGGACTGGCCCATGCGTATGAATGTATGTCGCTTTGAGCAGGCATAAATGAACCATGTCACAAGCTCAACTGGGTGTGCTAGATTGGTTCTTAGTTGACACACTCGGGCTTGTTTAGTGGGTGCTGCCCAATGATGGAGTTACATCTAACAGGAGACATTTTGTTTTGGGTTTTGCAGGTGTGCGGACTGGTTGAGTACAGTCTGAATTCTGCCCACTGTAAGCAAGCAGAGGACATGCTGCCTGATTCAATCACAGGGGCATATAGCCCTCACACCTGGCCATTACTCCAGATCTGAAATTCTGACATAATGCTGGTCCTTAAGGTGTACTACACAGAATGTCTTTCTGGATTGATGGGAACATTGGACCAATGCAAATACTGCTCACTTAGCCACTGCACAGTAGCAGGGTGAAATGGTTTTAATTTTGACATACTTTGCCTTTCTAGGATTATTTGAGGCAGACTGGACACTTTTCAGGCTGGTGAGCGGTGACTTCTGGCCCATTCGGGGATGTGTTCACTGTGTATTCTGCAATGACCTGATTGGGTTAGTCACTGTCCCTCAATGATTTGTCTACTGTTTGCTGTTTCTGCATCTCAGTAGAAAATCCTGGAAAATCTCAGCAGCCCTTGTGCAGAGAGGAACAAAATTAACATTTTGATTCCAAAATAACTGAGAAGAGTCATTATTGGACTTGAAACATGAATTGTCCTTCTCTCCCCAATAATGACATCAGAACTGCTGAGATTTTTCAGCAATTTTTGCTGGGTGGCACGGTAACACAGCGGATTAGCACAGCTGCTTCACCACGCCAGACACTCAGGTTCAATTCCGGTCTTAGGTGACTGACTAATGAAGTTTGCATGTTCTTCCTGTATCTGTGTGGATTTCGTCTGGGTGGTCCGGTTTCCTCCCACAGTCCAAAGATGCATGTTTTGTTGATTGGCCATGCTAAATTGTCCCTTAGTGTCAGGGGAATTAGCAGGGTAAGTATGTGGAATTATTCATAGAATGCATATATGACACGTAGAATCCCTACAGTGCAGAAAGAGGCTATTTGGCCCATCAAGTCTGCACCAACCACAATCCCATCCCGGCCTTACCCCATATCCACCCGCAAATCTCTCTAACTTACTCATCTCAGGATACTAAAGAGCAACTTTAGCATGGCCAATCAATCTAACCCACACATCTTTGGACTGTGGGAGGAAACCGGAGTACCCGGAGGAAACCCACGCAGACACGAAGAGAATGTGCAAACTCCACACAGGCAGTGACCCAAGCTGGGAATTGAACACAGGTCCCTGGAGTTGTGAAGCAGCAGTGCTAACCACTGTGCTACTGTGTCGCCCTAAGTTGTTTGTCAGTGCAAGCATAAAGTGATTGTTGTCAGTGCAGACCCAAAGGGTTGCACGTTCTCCCTTCTAATATTGAGGGATTCTATGATTTTCAAATTTTACTGTATGCAAATAGTTGGACCCCTATTCCACGTGCTCTGGTTTTCTCCCACAGTCCAAAAATGTGCAGATTGGGTGGATTAGCCATGCTAATTAGCCCATAGTATCAGGGGGATTAGTGGGATAAATATCTGGGGATAAGGCTTGGATGGGATTGGCATTGGTGCAAGGTCAATGGGCTGAATGGCCTCGTTCTGCAAGTCAGGATTCTATGACTCTATAAAATTGCCGATAAGCCAATTGGACATGGAGAGGATATTTCCACTAGTAGGAAAAACTAGAACCAGAGGGCACAACCTCAGGCTAAAGGGACAATCCTTTGAAACAGAGATGGCGACGAATTTCTTCAGTCAGAGAGTGGTGAATCTGTAGAACTCTTTGCCACAGATGGCTGTGAAGGCCAACTCATTGAGCATCTTCAAGACAGAGATATTGATTAATTAAGGGGATCAGGGATTATGGGGAAAAGGCAGGAGAATGGGAATAAGAAAAATATCAGCCATGATTGAATGATAGAGCAGATTTGATGGGCTGAGTGGCCTAATTCTGCTCCTATATCTTATAGTTTAAGGCCAATCTTATGGTGCATGAAACTGTACGAATCCCATCCTGTACGCTGACCAGTGAAATTGGGTTTGTGGCCAATTGTAGAGAACCCATTGGTGGATTTTTCAACTAGAACTTAGTGGGAAAGGGTTGTATTAGATTATCCCATCTCAAAAGTGAAGTTGAACATGGGATAGAGTATATTAAACCTTACAATGTGACTACAGATACGAAAACTGCAATTGCAACATCTACCTATTGGAAATGTGCACGGGGTAGGAGGTTAGGGGTCAGAAGAGACCTACTTGGAAAAACCACCTGAGTGAAAGGACACAATTCTTCAAGGACAGCCAACGGCAAGAGGAGGCTTGGAAAAGGAGCCTGAGAAAAGAATTCAGTTATCTAAAGACCAAGGACCAAACCCACCTCCTGGAAATGCCTGCTATGTCTGTGGTCGAAGATGAGGCTCCAGGATCAGTCTCACTAGCCATGCAAAGATCTACAGAACCCATGAGGAGTAACATAGAGTTACTGAGGTGGACAATCACACTGGTTAGCCAGTGATTGCCGAAGGAGAAGATATCGATACGGTGCAAATACTGATGGAATCCTTTGGCGGCATATTTAGAAATAAACAGTGTTGAACGAACACACAGATACAGCATTGCTGTGCTGTCAATATGTCAGTGATATTGCATCTTTAAGAATGTGAAAGGATCCTACGCGGATAAAACGCAACCTCAGTTTCTGATTCTCACTATCCCACTCGGGAACAAAGATCCAAACCAGTAATTGTGTGATTTTAGCACAGACTGGAAGTGAACCTTGGACTGACTGGCTGGTATGGTTTAATACCACAATATTTACACACTGATCCACTGTTACAGCCATAATAAAAGAAAGAACTTCAATTAAATAGAGCCTTATCGTATCTCGGAAATCTCCCAAAGGCAGTTCATGAACAATTGGTTACTTTGAAGTTTGGAGTTGTCTTATGGGTAAAAGCAGGAGCCACTTTGCACACAGTGATCTCTCTCAAATAGTTATGAGGTGAACGGTCAGTTATTTTTATATTTAATTTCATTGTTACAGTGGCACAGTGGTTACCATTGCTGCCTCACAATGCCAGGGACCTGGGTTTGATTCCTGGTTTGGGTCACTGTCTGCACAAAATCTGTACGTTCTCCCCATGTCTGTGTGGGTTTCCTCCCACAGTCTGAAAGACGTGCTGGTTAGGGTGCATTGGCCATGCTAAATTCTCCCTCAGTGTTCCCAAATAGGTGCCAGAGTGTGGCAACAAGGGGATTTTCACAGTAACTTCATTGCAGTGTTAATATAAGCCTACTTGTGACACGAATAAATGAACATTATTCTTTAAATTTTGTTTGACGGATAGATGTAGTTTCAGAATCTGGGAGAAACCTTCTCCTTCACATCAGTGCCATGGGATTTTGAAAGTCTCTGAAGAACAGGACATCTATCGCAGAATCTTACCAAAAAATGGCAAAGTTTAAGTTCCACACCGCCTGGTCCCTAGCAGAGGGGAAGCAGACATGATAGCCTCACTGGTGGGAATGGAGACCATTGAGGCCCCAAGGAGGTTTGGGGTGGGGAGTGCCCAATGGGCACTGCCAGTCTGACACTGCCAGCCTGGCACCCTGGCAGTGCTTATCAGGCACCGAGCTGTCCCAAAAGAGTGGGGAGATGAGAGGGAAGGAAGGGGACAATGCATTGGGAGGGTGGAGTCTGGGCTAGTGGTGGGGCTGCCAATTGGGAGGCTGGCAATTGGAGAGTGGAGGGGGCCAGTGACCAGGAGGCCAGCGATAGGGAGATCGGCGATTAGAATGGGAAAGTGGTGTCAGTGTGTGTATGGGAGGGAGAGCGGCGTTTAGGTAGCTGGTTACAGTATCTTCTTGGGGGAGGTTGGAACAGTTGGCTCCATCTGTCATGCCCATTGCAAATCTTTCTCAGATTTTGCTTCACGCTCTGGTCATATTCTTCATACTCTGATTAACTTGAATCTGTTGAATATTAAACCAGATTGGGCAAAGGTATGTAAACAGAAAGGAGGTATGAATCACACATCTTCTAATTAAATAGGCAAACAGGCTCAAGGGACTGACTGTATGGCCTACTTCTGTTCCTACATTGTGAAGAAATAGTCCTGCTCACATATTGTTATTAACCTCTGCAGTCTTCTCTTCTTTAGACCTCAGTGGATTATTTGGTGAACATAAGTACAAATTAGTAGTTGTGTAACATAAGAACATAAGAAATAGGAGCAGGAGTAGTCCATCTAGCCCCTCGGGCCTGCCCCACCATTCAGTAAGATCATGGCTGATCTGATAGTGGTTCAATTCCAATTACCCACCTGCTCCCCATAACTCTTAATTCCCTTATTGGTCAAAAACTTATCTATCTGTGACTTAAACACATTTGACAAGGTAGCCTCCACTGCTTCAATGGACAGAGAATTCCAAAGATTCACCACTCTCTGGGAGAAGAAATTCCTCCTCAATTCTGTTCTAAATTGACTCCCCCTTATTTTGAGGCTGTGCCCTTTAGTTCTTGTTTCCATTCTAAGTAGAAATAATCTCTCTGCTTCTACCCTATCTCGCCCTTTCATTATCTTATACGTCTCTACAAGATCTTCCCTCAGCCTTCTAAACTCCAGTGAGTACAGGCCCAATCTACTCAATCTCTCATAATCTCCCTTATCTCCGATATCAACCTGGTAAACCTTGGTTGCACTCTCTTCAAAGTTAATATATCTTTTCTCAAATAAGGGGACCAAAATTGCGCATAGTACTCCAGTTGCAGTCTCACCAGTACCTTATACAATTGCAGCAAGACCTCCCTGCTTTTATACTCTATCCCCTTCGTGATAAAGACCAACATTCCATTCACCTTCTCGATCACCTGTTGCACCTGCAAACTGAGTTTTTGTGATTCATGCACAAGGACCCCCAGGTCCCTCTGCAGAGTCGCACATTGCAATTTTTCATCATTTAAATAATAGCCCATTTTGCTATTATTCCTTCCAAAGTGAATAACCTCACACTTGCCAATGTTAGACTCTATCTGCCAGATCCTCGTCCACTCACTCAGCCTATCCTAATCTCTCTGCAGACTTTCTGTGTCCTCTACACAATTTGCTTTCCCACTTGCTTTTCTTTCAACCGTGTAACAAGCCACACAGAGCTGAAGGACGGTGTTTCTTAGTCTATTTGAGTTTGTTAGACTAGGCCAATGGTGTTAGTAAAGGTTTTGGGGCAGGTCATAATACTCCCAAGGTCATCAATCAGGCCCCTATTTCTGAGCGAATAGAGTCATAGGGTTTACAGCATGGAAACAAGCCCTTCGGCCATGCCAAACCCCTAAAGCTCTAACCTCGGCTTGGAAGCTTATCAGTGACAGGAATTTGGCTGTGTTGCCTCTCAGAGGATTGTGTGTTAAGGCCCCCAAAGTGGAATTTGAACACATGACACTTCAGTGCAATACTGAAACCGGGGAATATTGCACTATTTCTTAGGTGAGTTATTAGAGTGAAGTCCCATGAGCTCTCTGAGGTGATTTTAGAAGATCGCGGGGTATTAACATCATACGGGCAGCAGAGATCTTCTGGCCAATATTTATCTCTCACTCCTCATCACCCAGCCCAATGAGGTGGCTATTTATTTTGTCACTGAGGAACCTTACTGTCCGCAAATTACTCGTGCATTTACTTTGCAACAGTGAACACATTACAAAAATATGCTTAGTGCTTCAGGATTGCACTGAAGTGTCATGTGCTCAAATTCCACTTTGGGGGCCTTAACACACAATCCTCTGAGAGGCAAAATACAGAATAAATGCAATTTTTTTATTCATTTGCGGGACATGGGCATTGCTGGCTGGCTAACACTTATTGCCCATTCCCAGTTGCCCTTGAGAAGGTGGCGGTGAGCTGCCTGCTTGAATCGCTGCACTTTAAGTGCTGTAGGTTGACGAGTGTGGCAACTAGAGGATTTTCACAGTAACTTCACTACAGTGTGAATGTTAGCCTACTTGTGAACTAAACTTTACTTGAGTTTTACTGTTTATTATGATGTTGCTTGAGGGACAGACATTAGCCGGAACATCAGATCTAACTCCACTTGCTCACCTTTGAAATGGCAGCTTGGATCATCTACATTCACCTGTGAGTACAGTGAGTTTAAATTTTTACAGATGCAACATAGAAAGCATTCTTTCTGGTTGCATCACAGCTTGGTATGGCTCCTGCTCTGCCCAAAACCACAAGGAACTACAAAAGGTCATGAATGTAGCCCAATCCAACACGCAAAGCTTCTTCCCATCCATTGACTGTATCTACACTTCCTGAAAAGCAGAAAAGCAGCCTGCATAGTTAAGGATCCACACACCCTGGGCACTCTCTCTTCCATCTTCTTCCATCGAGAAGAAGACACAGAAGTCTGAGATTGCACACGAACCGACTCAAGTGCAGTTTCTTCCCTGATGCTGTTAGACTTTTGAACAGACCTACCTTATGTTAAGTTGATCTTTCTCTGCACCTAGCTTTACCTGTAACACTATATTTAGAACATAGAACATAGAACATTACAGCGCAGAACAGGCCCTTCGGCCTTCGATGTTGTGCCGACCAATTAAGAAAAAGCAATGACCCTCTAACCTAAACCATTCCCTTTTCATCCATAAACTTATCTAATAACCTCTTAAACGCCACCAAACTTGGCGCATCTACAACTGCAGCAGGCAGGGCATTCCATACCCTTACCACCTCTGGGTAAAGAACCTACCTCTGACATCCGTCCTATAACTACCACCCCTTAATTTAAAGCTATGTCCCCTCGTGCTAGCTTTCTCCATCCTAGGAAAAAGGCTATCACTGTCCACCCTATCTAAACCTCTAATCTGGCATCCTTATCTTTCCTTCCCCCCACCCTCCCATGTACTTTATGTATGGCATATTTTGTCTGTATAGCGTGAAAGAAACAATGCTTTTCACTGTATCCTGATAGATGTGACAATAATAAATCAAATCAAATCAAAAATCTTAGCCAAAAGTTAGAACCTCTGGCAACGTGGCACCCCTTCAATACTGCACCAGAGAGCTAAACCTCACAGTTTAGTGCTCCCCGTCTCCGGAGGAGTTGGATTTGGTTTTCCGTCTCAGGAAAATATTATGTACTAAGCCATAGCTAGCACTGATATACACAGACATCACCGCTTTTTTTAATGAAGGATAGAAGTGGGGATAAGAAATGGATAAAGGCAAATATTCCAACTCTCCTTCTCATGTGTACCACCTGTCTATATTATTCTACAATCACTCCAATTGGTGGGGATTGCTCAAGCTCTGTAAATACATAAAGCACAATGGTCAACCAAAGGGTCACTTTCTGTGCTGTATTGCTCCATGACTCTTTGGACGGGATTTTGCAGCCTCGCTTGGGCAAGACCAGAAATTCCCACCCAAGGTGAACGGAGACTTCCGTTGTCCGACCCTCGCCTGCACTGATTCTGTGGCAATCGAGGTGGTAGAATTCTGGCCTATGACTCAAAACCTTTGCTCAATAAAGGATCAGAGGAATCTCTGACTCGGGAATACTCTCACCAGTTACTCTGCCCAGATAAAGAGAGCTACAAGTTTAAGAGCCTGTGATGGTGGGGGGAAAAGAAAATGAGAAAATAACTCACTCCAGTAAAAATGTCTGGGGAATTACTGCAACACTTTGAGCAAATCCTACTTATTTGCAGGGTTAGTTAGGAAACAAACATATTGAGACATATTTTTAATATAAAAAAAAGCCTCCAATCAATCAAACATGTTTTTAAAACTCCATTGTGGTGTGGAAAAAAGACTCCACCAGTGGTGTAAACATTCCATTCTATATTACTCATGAGCCCAGATGGAAATTCCTTCAGATTAAAGCACAGCACAGCCAGAATCCCCACAATTACTTATATTACAGGACTGCCTTAACCCTGTAACATTATGTCATAAGTAGTGCATCTCTAACACAGCTGGGATAAGGAGTGGATCTGTCAACTTCTGCTCAGTATGTGAGGTCTGTGGTGGAACTGCGTTCAAATATTCCAAAATACCGGGGTTCAAGGACATTGAAGGTAGAGGGGGCAGGCAGGAACTTGTTGAGAATGGTGCACAGTGAGAGAACAGCTAAACCCATTGGTTCCCGAGCAAGCAGTGCATTGTTATTCTCGATACGGCAGGCTCAGTCTTTAAAGCATTCCAAAGCTGTTAATTATTGTTAAAAGGGTACCTGAAGTTAATGTTTTATTTCAGGGACTCAGTGACTGGGTATAAAGTACATTGGATAATGACAACAGGGTTAAACGTGATGGTGTAGTACATAGGTGCCCCTAACAAGCTGGGATGACGGTTCACCACATGCCAAGCTCTGGCTACAGGTCAGGCCCGGTGTTGTGAGACTTCTTACTGTACTTATTGTGGGTCCAATGCCAGCATCTCCACATTACAGGTCAGGCCACCAGGGGGTGTGCAAGGCAGAGGCCACCAGGAGCAGAAACAGCACCTGATCTTGCATTGTCCACTTTCCAACGGTAGATCTTGACTGAAATGTTAAAGCAAGGCCCGACACTTTGATAATTAATGTGACTGTTGCTGATCTGTATGGGAATTATTTTTAAAAGCGGAGAGTTTAATTTTAAGCCGGAGGGCCTCTTTCTGTCCTAAATTAATTTACGGCCTTCCAGACACTCAATAACTCACACGGATTTATTTTAAAGGCACAGATACTCCAACTAGCACCGTTAACACAAGAAACATAAACATAAACCGGCCAACCCAGCTGACACAGAACCCGTTATAGAGAATCAGTCTCCAGTTAATAATCAGGCAACATAATTAATCTTCCATATCAATGCTGAAACCAGCACTGAAGAATGATAGCTTCTGTGTTTTGATTTTTGCTTTAGAATTGATTTCAGGCCGAGAATGATGGCGCAGTGAAGGAGGACAGAGAAGCAAAACTAGACAGAATACAAAGAGACAGAGACAAGGTGCTAATTTGGTTAGTATGACTCAAAAGTTAACAAGGCCCACAGTCTGGGTGGGTGGGATGCACCCCAGGTTTTTGAGAGAAATGAGATTGGGGCTAACAAAGGTTCTGAGCACAATCTTCCAGTCCTCTTCGGATGTTGGAGCTGTGTAAGTGGACTGGACTGGTTAGATGCATTGACCACGCTACATTCTCTCTCAGTATACCCAAACAGGTGTCAAAGTGTGGCGACTAGAGGATTTTCACAGTAACTTCATTGTAGTTTTAATGTAAGCCTACTTGTGACACTAATAAATAAACTTTACTTGGAACATAGAACATTACAGCGCAGTACAGGCCCTTCGGCCCTCAATGTTGCATCGACTTGTGAAACCAATCCAAAGCCTATCTAACCTACACTGTTCCAACATCATCCATATGATTATCCAATGACCATTTAAATGCCTTTAATGTTGGTGAGTCCAACATTCCATGCCCTTACTACTTCTGAGGAAAGAACTTTTTTTACTTGGAGAGATTGCGAATGTTACATCCCTGTTCACAATAGAGAAGAAAGATGAACTATTTGTTTTGGCAATGTGTCATATCTGACCTTGGGTAGCTCACTAATGGCGCTGCTGGATTTGTCCACTTTGTTTTTAATATTAGAGCCCACCCTGCTGGCAATTTTAGTTCTTAAAGAGCCCTCCTGATTTTCAAACATCGACATGGAAACACTCCTACACACAGAACTCCCCCAACACCAGCCCATGAAAATACCACCCCCCCCACACGTAATTCCTGCACCCAGAGAATTATCCCCTCTCCATAGAACATCTAGCCTGTACAATCCCTGGCTTTGCCTAGGCAGTGCCAGGGAGCATTGTCTGAGCAGAACCAGGGTACTGACTACCTGAGCAGGACCCTCCCCTCCAATCCCTCACACCCCTCCCCCCATTCACCCCCGGGATTGTACACATCTGATTTGAATTAATTTATTATTACTGGCATACATCTAGTAGTATACAGTGAAAAGTATTTCTTGAGTGACAACGCATACCATTCAGAGAAAAAGAGAAGAAAGATTGCTGAATGTGGTATTAGAGTCACGCTAAAATATAGAGAAAGATCAACTCAATGCAAGGTAAGTCCATTCAAACATCTGACAGCAGCAGGGAAGAAGCTGTTCTTGAGTCAGTTGGTATGTGATCTCAGTCTTTTATATCTTTTTCCCCAACTGGTTCGCTAATGTCCTTTAAGGAAGGAAATCGATCTTCCTTACCTGGTCTGGCCTATTTACAACTCCACAACTTTGTAGTTGACTCTTAAATGCCCTCAGAGATGGGCAATAAATGCTGATCCAGCCAGCAATGCCCATGAAGCATTAAGATCTGTGTGTCACAGTTTAGAAAGGACGTCAAGACCCCAGAGAGGTGCAGAGGAGGTTCCCAAGATGATATTAGAGATGAGCAAAATCACTCAAAAGGTAAGGGATGGCACTACATTGGACAACCGTTCTAAAGATTGACAAGCCTTGAGTGAAGAAATTTCTCAGTCCTAAATCATCAACCCTCTTGTCCTGAAACTGGGCCCTCCATGTTCTACATCTAATGTTGCAATAGTCGTCACTGCTGCCTCACAAAGCACCAGAGATCCAGGTTTGATTCTGGTGTTGGGTGACAGTTGATGTTGAGTTTGCACATTCTCCCCATGTTTGCATGGGTTTCTTCTGAATAAAGCGGTTTCCTCTCATGCGACAAAGATGCTCAGGTTAGGTGCCCTGGCCAAGCTAAATTGCTCATCAGTTGTCCAAAAGATGTACAGGGTTAGGGGCACTGGCTGTGGTAAAGTATCCCTTAGTATCCAAAAGATTAGCGATAATCAATGCATGGGTTTATGGGGATAGGGAAGGGTTGTGGGCCTAGCGTCCTTTTGGCTTGATGGGCTGAATGGCCTAGTTTTGCACCAGAGGGATTCAATGGATCTTCTAGCCAGGGAAAGAAGATATCAGTGTCTATCCTCTCAAGTGCCACAATCTTGAATATTTCAATGAGATTGTCTCTCGGTCAGCCTAATATACTCCATCCCTCATCCGAGCACCAACATTTCATTCTAGGAACCAAAGCATTGAACCTTCTCTTCCTTCGTAGATACAAAGACCAAAATTGTAAATGCTGTTCCAGATGTAGTTTCAGCAAAGCCCTGCACAACTGTAATGAGTCTTGACTTCTGGATTCCAATCACTCTGCAACAAAAGCCAACATGCTATTTGCTTTCCTAATTGCTTGCCATACCTGCCTGGCAACTTCTTCTGTTTGTTGTGCAAGCACACCAAATAACATCAAAGAACAACAAAGAACAAAGAACAAAACAGCATGGGAAACAGGCTCCTCGGCCCAACGAGCCCGCGCCGCCACCCCGATGTTCCCACTTCTACCCGTGAACCCTGTCTATGTTTATACATCTATGGATTAAAAACCAAATTTGAGACAATTTAGGGAGAATTTGTTTTGCCAATCAGCCTAAGAGCACATCTTTGGGATGTGGGAGGAAACCGGAGCACCCGGAGAAAACCCACGCAAGCACGGGGAGAATGCGCAAACTCCCACAGACACAGGCCCAAATCCATGTATCTGCACAGCACAGCGATAGTCACTGAGCTGTCGTGTTGCCCATCAAATGGTCCAGGTCAAGCGTACACTAACGACGTGAAGCACTAGGATACTCTCGAAAAAAATCCAAGAGCAGCCCTCTCACGACCCATCGCGTGTATGCCCCTTGTTAGACAACAAGGTGGACCAAAGCGCCTGTAGGATAAAAACAAGTACATCAACATCATCATCTATTTACACACTTCCCAGGGACTCCCAAGGCTTATGATTTTATTTGAAATCAGTTTTCTATACCCCTCCATTCTCATTCTGTTCATGTGCACATCTAAGTATTTCTTAAATAACTCTAGATTGTCTGCCTCCACCACTTTACTTGGCAGCACATTCCATATCCCCACCACCCTCTGTGTGAAAAAACTCCCTCTAGCATCCAAGTTATACCTTACCCCCCTCACCCTAAGCCCGTGACCCCTCATGCTATTTGAGTCCATCCTAGGAAAGAGCTTAATCCTGTTTATCTATACCCCTCATAATCTTGTACAACTCTATTAGATGTTTTCTAAGTCTACGTCTTTCTAAGGAAAACAGTCCCAATTTGCCTAACCTCTCCTCGTAACTCAGACCTCCCATACCAGGCAGCATCCTGGTAAACCTCCTCTGCACTCTCTCCAGAGTCTCCACGTCCTTCCGGTAGTAAGGCGACCAGAACTGGACGCCGTGTTCTAAATGAGGTCTAACCAACGTTTTATACAACTGCAACATTAAAGGCCAGTTCTTGTACTCTATACCCCTTCCTATAAAGGCTAGCATTCCATATGCTTTCTTCACAACCTTCTCCACCTGCTCTGCCACCTACAGAGACTTGTGCACCTGCACCCCCAGGTCCCTCTGCGTTTCTATACTCTTAATAGGTCTACCCTTTATCATATACCTCCCCCCTACATTCTTTCTCCCAAAATGCATCACCTTGCATTTATCAGGATTGAATTCCATCTGCCATCTGTCTGCCCAAGCTACTAGCCTATCTATGTCCTGCTGCATCGCCTGACAATGCTCCTCACTATCCGCAAATCCAGCCATCTTTGTATTGTCTGCAAACTTGCTGATCACACCACTTACTCCTCTTCCAAGTCATTTATATATATTACAAATCGAAGAGGTCCCAGTGTCGAGCCCTGCGGCACACCGCTAGTGACCGACCTTCAGCTAGAAAAACACCCTTCTACTATTACTCTCTGTCTCCTAATACTAAGCCAGTTACTTATCCATCTAGCTACTTGTCTTTGTATCCCATGAGCCTTGATCTTCTCAACTAACCTCCCATGAGGGACTTTGTCAAACGCCTTACTAAAATCCATGTAGACAACTGTTTTTGTCACCTCCTCAAAAGATTTCTACCAAATTTGTAAGGCACGACCTCCCCTTAACAAAGCCATGCTGCGTATCCCGTATCAGATCGCAACATTCTAGGTGCCTATACATCCTATCTTTAAGAATCCCCTCCAACAGCTTCCCTACCACTGACATCAAACTCACCGGCCTATAATTTCCAGGGTTATCCCTACTACCCTTTTTAAACAACGGTACAACATTAGCTATTCTCCAGTCCTCTGGGACCTCACCTGTGTTCAAAGAAGAGACAAAGATTTGCGTCAGAGGCCCAGCAATTTCACCTCGCGCCTCCCTAAGCAGCCTGGGATAAATGCCATCAGGCCCTGGAGATTTATCAGTTTTAATGCTACCTAGAAACTCTAACACTTCCTCCCTCGGTATGGATATTTCCCTCAACTGGTCCACAGCTCCCTCAGAGACAGGAGCTGTCAACAAGCCCCTCTCCTTTGTGAATACCAACACAAAGTATTCATTCAGGATCTCCGCCATTCCCTTGGGCTCTAAGCACAGTTCCCCTCCTGTCCCTAAGAGGTCCGATTTTTCCTCTAACCATTCTTTTATTCCTAACATAGGAGTAAAAAGCCTTTGGATTTTCCTTAATCCTATCTGCCAAAATCATTTCATGCCCCCTTTTTGCCCTTCTAACTCCCCATTTGAGCTCCCTCCTACTCTCTCTGTATTCCTCCAACAATGTTTACAAGACACAAATGAGAGATCAAAGTCAGGCAAATTCTTGGAGATGAAAACTGGGGGCTTATTGATTGTGTGGGCATGTGTTCAGAAGCTCATATCAGATCAAATGTGAATAATCTAGTTCACTCTGCACACAGCTACCAGTTTAAAATTTATTTATTAGTGTCAAAAATAGGCTTACGTTAACATTGCAATGAAGTTACTGTGAAAATCCCTTAGTTGCCACAACTGTACGAGTACACTGAAGGAAAATTTACCATGACCAACGCATTTAACCAGCACATCTTTCAGACTGTGGGAGGAAACTGGAGCACCCAGAGAAACCCACATAGACATGGGGAGAATGTGCTGAGTCTGCACAAGAGCTGATCCAAGCCAGGAATCAAACCTCGGTCTGTAGCACTGTGAGGCAGCAGTGCTAAGCAGGGCCAGCAAGAGAGCCAATGGCAAGCTATTGGCCTTTTGTTTCTTTCTACTTGGGTCTGCTATCAGAAAGTTGATGAGTGTATAACTAATAACATGCAGGGAACGATATCCTGTACTTGGAAGAATACAACATCAAAAAACAATAGAGGGAGGGTATTGTAAATTGGTTGGCTGATCAGTGAAACCAGACATTAAAATCTCTCACTCCTTTAATTTGATTTGATTTATTATTGTCACATGTATTAACATACAGAGAAAAGTATTGTTTCTTGCACGCTATACAGACAAAGCATACCATACACAGAGAAGAAAACAAGAGGTTACAGGATGTAGTGTTCCAGTCAAAGCTAAGGTGTAGAGAAAGATCAACTTAATGCGAAATAGGTCTATTCAAAAGTCTGATAGCAGCAAGCAAGAAGCTGTTCTTGAGTCGGTTGGTACGTGACCTCAGACTTTTTATCTTTCTCCCAAGAAGTTGTGAGAATGTCTGGGATGCGTGAAGTCCTTGATTTTGCTGGCAGATGTGCAGACTGTGTCAATGGATGTGGGGGCTGGTTTGTGTGATGGATTGGGCTACATTCACGATTTTTTGTAGTTTCTTGCAATCTTGGGCAGAGCAGAAGCCATACCAAGCTGTCATACAACCAGAAAGGATGCTTTCTATGTTGCATCTGTATAAGTTGGTGAGAGTTGTAGGTGACATGTCAAATTTCCTTCTGAGAAAGTAAAAGGCATTGATGGATTTTATTAACTATAGTGGGGGGGCCATGAGAGGTTATTGGCGATCTGAATACCGAAAAACTTGAAGCTTTCAATATTTCTACTTCTGTATTCTGATTTTGGTGGCTAACTTCCACGAACATATTTTCACATGGAATTGAATCTCAGAATATGCTTCTGCTGTCCTTGCATATTTGCTCACATCTATTTGTTGGGTAAGCTTTAGCCTCTGTGTCCAACTAGTCCAAGTGCTGGATCAAACCAAGAGCTGGTTATACGGCCGGGTGGAGTATGGCAGCAAGACTTCAGCTTGGAATCATTGAGAAGAAGACCATTCAGCTCATCAAGTCTGCACCAACTCTCTGAAAGAGCGTGTAGCCAGGACTACGTGTCTCAAATTTCTAGGCTTGAGTGCAGGGCAAGGAAATAGCATCTGCTGTGGACCTTAGGCGAACTCCAGTGGATCTAAGATGTCTGAGAGGCAGGAATTATTTCATACCATTGACTAACCTTTTGAAGCACTCCATAATGGTGGAAGTCAGAGCCATCGGATGATAGTCATGCTGCCTGGCTTTTCTTTGGTATGGCAATTGTCTTCTTGAAGCAGGTTGGGACCTTAGATTGCTGTAAAGAGAGGTTGAAGATATCTGCAAATATTCCTGGCAGCTAATCCGCGCAGGATCTGATACACGTCCCAGTACCCCGTCCAGACAAGTCACTTTCCGTGGATTGATCTTTGAGAAGGCTGCTCCGAAATCTACAATAGTGACCTCAGATACAGATTCATCCGAGATTTCCAGGGTGGAGGGCATGCTCTCGCTGACCTCTTGCTCAAAACAGGCGTAGAATGCATTGAGCTCATCAGGGAAGGAAGCATTGGAGCCGGTGATTTTACATGCCTTTACCTTGGAGCCTGTAATGTCTTGCAGACCTTGACATAGTCAATGAGAGCCTGTGTGGCTAGCCTAGAACTCTAGCTTGGTCCGGTATAGTCTTTTGGCATCTTTGATGGATCTCCTTATATCAAATCTGGCTCAGATCATATCATATCAATGCTGTTAACATCCACTGGATCACTTTGAAGTGTGGCGATTGTGATGTCCCACAGTCATAGAGTCATAGAACTCTACAGACAGAAGGAGGCCATTCGGCCCATCAAGCCTATACCGAGCGTAATCCCACCCAGGACCCTAGCTAGTCCTCTTGACACTAACAGGCAACTTAGCATTGTCAATGCATCTAACCTCCATATCTTTGGACTGTGGAAGGAAACCAGAGCACCCGGAGAAAACCCACACAGACACGGGGAGAATGTGCAAACTCCAAACAGACAGTGACCTGAGGCTGGAATTGAACCCGGGTCCCTGGCAGAAGTGCTAACCACTGTGCCACCATGCTGCCCCATTCAGTGGCCATTCTGACACAAGATTTAACAAACAGCAATGAGATGGTTGCCCATTCCATTTGGAAAGTGCTTGATGATTGAGGGGTAGTGAGCAGGAGGCCAGAAGGACTCCTGATCCCAAACCAGCACGACTAAATCAATTTAACCTCACATCGGGATGATAAGGCACTATGTCCCTTATATCAATGTCTCCAGATGTTGATAAACCCGACTTTTGAAGATTGTTGCAAAGTCCAAACTGGTACTTAACAGTTCTTACTTCCATTTGTAATTATTTGAATAGCCATGAAAGTAGAAAACATGTATATTGCCACAGAGCAACATTGCATACAGGTTTACCAATGATGTATTTCAATGTGTTTGCCAAATAATCTTTTCATAGAATCATAGAATTCCTACAGTCCAGAAGTAGCCATTCGGCCCATCAAGTCTGCACTGGCCACAATCCCACCCAGCCCTATTCCTGTAACCCCACATATTAACTCTGCTCATCTCCCTAATACTAGGGTCAATTTAGCCCAGCCAATTAACCTAACCTGCATATTTTTGGACTGTGAGTGGAAACGAGAGCACCCAGAGGAAACCCACACGGACACAGGGAGAGTGTGTAAACTCCACACGGACAATAACCCAAGCCAGGAATTGAACCTGGGCCCCTGGCGCTGTGAGACAGCAGTGCTAACTACTGTGCCACCATGCTGGTCCATGGAGCCAGGAAGAAAAGATGTCTCACCCGTCAAATATCCAGAAATGGCTCAGTGGAATATTTGCTCTGAGTTGGTTCCTTATCTTTCTTTTTTTGCCAGTTTTATCCCATCTCCTTCTTCCTGTCGATGAATCCCTATCAAATATAGATCCATGCTTGATACAACTTTGGAATTAAACATAGAACATAGAACATTACAGCGCAGTACAGGCCCTTTGGTCCTCGATGATGCGTCAACCAATGGAACCAATCTAATGACCCTCTAACCTAAACTATTCCAATGCTATTCACATGCCTATCCACTGACCATTTGAACGCTCTAAAACTTGGCGAGTCCACAACTGCTGCAGGCAGGGCACTCCATGCCCTTATTACCCTCTGAGTAAAGAACCTACCTTTGAAATCCATCCTATAATTACCACCCCTTAATTTAAAGCTATGTCCCCTCATGTTAACCATTTCCATCCGAGAAAAAAGGCTCTCACTGTCCAACTTATCTAACCCTCTGATCATCTTATATGCCTCAATTAGGTCACCTCTTAGCCTTCTTCTCTCTAATAAAAATAACCTCAAGTCCTTCAGCCTTTCCTCATAAGACCTTCCCACCATACAGGGAAGGTAAACCATTTCCAATGTCTCCACATCTTTCTTATAATGCGGCGACCAGAACTGTACGCAATACTCCAAGTGCGGCCCACCAGAGTTTTGTACAGTTGCAACATAACGTCTTGGCTCCGAATTGGGGTTCTTTCTCACAGATGAGTATTAACTGGTAGTGTAAAAGGGTTTTTGATAACACGCAGCATCACAGTGAGGGCCTTGCCCAATACCCGATACAAATTCACCTGCCTGTCAGATGGGTCACTGGGGAAGGAGCACAAGCTGATTTATATGTTCCAATCCACAATCCACAAGAATAAATGTGGGCAGCAGGGTGGCAAAATGGTTAGCGGTGCTGCTACACAGTGACAGAAAGGATCGGGGTTTGAATCTGGCCTTGGGTCACTGTCTATGAGGAGTTTGCGCATTCTCCCCATGTCTGCCTGGGTTTCCTCCAAGTGCTCCGGTTTCTTCCCACATTTCAAAGTTGTGGAGGTTAGATGGATTGGCCATGCTAAATTGCCCCTTCATGCCCCAAGATGGGTAGGTTGGGGGGATTGACGGGGTAAATAAATAGGGTTATGGGGATAGGACTGGGTAAGATGATCTGTTGGACAGTCAGTGCAGATTGGATGGACTGAATAGCTTCGTTCTGCATTATACGGATTCTACATCAGTCCAATAATTTGTTAATAAACAATCGAACCTTCACTTAAAAACAAATTTGTCCATTTTGCAGAGTCAGAATAAGTGTTTGCGAAACATGCTGCGTCATTCTCCTCCAGCTATGATTCTGCAATTTGGAATGACTCAGCTATCGATAAGAAGCTTGACTCGTCAAAATATTTCATCATTCCAGTGGTTTACCTACCACTCGATGGAAAACACGTAGGTAAACAGAATAGTGTCGATGCTCCCTATTTGCAGTCAGCAATAACAGGACTGTAATAACTGTACAATCCTGGTTTTCACAGTAACTTCACTGAAGTGTTAATGTAAGCCTACTTGTGACTAATAAATTTACTTTTACTTACTAATAAATTTATTTTTGGCTGGTGTCCCTTAGGCATTTGGAAGGTGCCCAAAGCTGCCAGCAGCTTCAGGTCGCTTTTCACTACGGAGATCACAATGTTCTGATGAGAAAAGGACCCCAGCTGCTACTTTTGGTGGGAAATAATCAGGCATTGTTCAGGACAGGCTCAGCCCACTTCTACAGATGGTAGAATGGTCCAGCAGTGACGAAGTGATGATTTATCTCCACAAGGGCCTGGAGAAGCAGGGGCCTCTCGAAGATAATCCAGGCCACTGCTTCCACAGGGAGGGTCCACCACCCTCCCTGTCCCTGACCACCTCCTGCAACTTGTCCTGTTGGTGCCTCCCCCAGTCCCAGTTCTGGAACTTCAATCTGATGAACATCGTTGGATTCCCTCTTTCATCCCAACAACCCATCGGCCAAATCCAATTGAGGGCTGCTCTGCAGCTTAGCTGATGGCACAGCTAATTAGCAGTCCATTTCTAAAAGCAGGATGGGAAAGCAAGTGGTGAGGATGAATCAAAGGGTCTTCCGAGGGATATGGGCAGGTGAAGAAAAGGGCCAAAGACTTTTTTATTTCAAATGGAATGGAGTATAAAAATAGTATAAAATCATACTAATACTATACAAGGCATGAGTTAGACCACATCTGGAGTACTGTGAACAGTTTTGGACCCCTTATCTAAGGAAAGATATCCTTGTTTGCAGGCAGTCAGAAGAAGGTTGATCCTGCGTATGGAGGGATTTTCTTTTGAGGAGAGATTGAATATGATGGGCCTGCACTCAATGGATTTAGAAAAATGAGAGGTGGCCTTATTGAGACATATAGCATTCTCAGGATAGACGCTGAGAGGCTGGTTCTGCTTGTGAGAGTCTAGGATCAGAGGAAATAATCTCAGAAAAAAGGGGTTGCACATATAAGACAGATGGGGAGGAATTTCTTCTCTCAGAGGGCAATGAATCTTGGAATTCTTTACGGCAGCAGGCTGTACAGGATGGGTCATAGAATCATAGAATCCTACAGTGGAGAATGAAGCAATTCGACACATCAAATCAACACCAACCACAATCCCACCCAGACCCTATTCCCATAGCCCCATGTATTTACCTTCGCTAGCCTCCCTCACAGACTGTAGGATGAAACCAGGACACCCAGAAGAAACTCAGGCAGACATGGGGGCAACGTGCAAACTCCATGCAGACAGTGACCCAAGCCGGGAATCAAACCTGAGTCCTTGGCGCTGTGAGACAGCAATGCTAATCATTGTGTCATTCCTGGGTCATTAAGCATGGGATGGGGGGACGGGGGATGGGGGGGTGGGGTGGTGGACAGGGGGTTGCGCGTGGGGAAAACTTCATGTGTCACCTACCAATGCAATCATAGTGAGTATTGGGGCAAGGAGATGGCGGGGGAGCGGGGGGTGGGGTGGGGGGGGGTGCGAGGTGGGGAGATGGGGTGAGGAATTGGGTGGTGCAGATTCATAGGGGGGGATTTTTCAGTTTTGGAGAAAACATGGCTGAAAGCTCCCATCCAAGATTTTTAATCAGGAAGAGAATCGAGGGTTATGGGGATAAGATGGAGAAGTGGAGTTGAGGATTACCATATCAGATCAGTCATGATCTCATTGAGACCGAATGGTGTCCTTCTGCTCCTGTTTGATGGTCTTATAAACAACCAATTTAAACCTTTGATTCAATGGGAATGCTTCAATCCTGAGGACAATTTATCAAAGAAGGAGTTGCAGTCAAATGCCTGAGATTTAGTTAGATTCGCTGAGGATTCAGCAATCTCTTTGTGTTCCCAGAAGCTTTGGCCTGTCAGAAAGCCTACAGGGTTTTGCTTAATTAAAAACCTAATTAATTAAGCAAGGTTTCAAGGACAATACTAGAAATGAGAGATTATATCTAGAGGGGAACATTGAACAGACGGGGGTTCTTTTGTCTAGAATCGAGAAGGTCGAGGGCTATAATCTAATCCTCCTCCTCCAGGCACCACTGCCCAAAGAGGCCATTGGCAACCCTGGACTTTCATCGGATTGGTCCACGACTATGCTTAGCAAATTACTGCCGTTGCCCTTTGCAGTATGGTTGACGAGGGAATTCTGCCACCCCTACCTCCTGCCATCAGGCACATTGGAAGAATTCACGGGCTGGTAAACATTGGCCACATTATGAATTCTTCATCAAGTCCGAGGAGTGGCGCTTGAACCCTGGGGAAGGGACACTTATTCCTGCACCTCAAGACCTCCGATGGAGATCTTTAAGATTATGAAAGGGTTAGGTAGGATAAGACATAGAGAAAAGATGTTTCCATTTGTGGGTGAGGCCAGAATTACAGGCAATAAGTATAAGACAATAAATAATAAATTCAAATTGAAAACCATTTTTTTTTAACCCAGAAGGTGGTTAAGGAAAGAATTCACTAATACAAGGATTGGTGAGGAGAAGCCAGGTAAACACATAAAGAAGGAAGAATAGGTGGTTATGTTAGATGAAGTAGACATAGGAGCATACACACTGGCATGGGCCAACTGGCCCGAATGCTCTGTTTTCATGCTGTATACTCTGTGCCAGTTGAAGTAACATACAAAATAATCTCAATAATTATTCAATTCTGTCCTTGGGTCACTGTCTGTCTGGAGTTTGTACTCTCTCCCGTGTCTGTATGGGTTTCCTCTGGGTGCTCCGGTTTCCTCCCACACTCCAAAGATGTGCAGGTTAGATGGATTGACCATGCTAAATTGCCCCTTAGTGTCCCAAGATGTGTAGCTTAGGCGAACTAGCGAGGCAGATAGATGAGGTTAAAGCTAAAGCTTATTTATTAATCAAAGTAGGCTTACATTAATGCTGCCATGAACTTACTGTGAAAATCCCCTAGTTGCCACACTCCGTCACCTGTTCAGGTACACTGAGTGAGAATTTAGCATGGCCAATTCACCTAACCTGCGCATCTTTGGGCTGTGGATGGAAACCGGAGCACCCGGAAGAAATCCACGCAGACATGTGGGGAGAACGTGCAAACTCCATACAGGCAGTGATCCAAGCCAGGAATTGAACCTGGGTAAAAGTAAATTATTGTGGATGCTGGAATCTGAAACCAAAAGAGAAAATGCTGGAAAATCTCAAAAGATCTGGCAACATCTGTAAGGAGAGAAAAGAGCCAACGTTTTGAGCCCAGATGACCCTTTGTCAAAGCTAAAAGCTTTAACCTAGGCTTAATGCTCCTTCCACTCACATTGTTAGCCACTTTAAGACTTGAAAAGCAGGTTAGGTGTAAAGATTCACGTTCTAATCAGTAATCTGTAAACTGTCTGTGCTGTTATATGCTCTGTCTGAGGCCAGAACTCTCCATTTGCCTGATGAAGGGGCAAACCCCAAAAGCTTGCAAGTTTATTATCAAATAAATCAGTTGGACTTAAGCCTGATGTTGTCTGACTTCTTATTGTGTTTACCCCAGTCCAACGCCGGCATCTCCACATCAGAGCTAAAAGGCACAGCAAGTTGGAGATATTTATACTATAGGGTGAGAGAGTAAAAGATGAGTCATAGCCGCAGAAATCAGAGAAAAGACTGCCAATAGCTACCCACAGAAAGAATAAAGAGTTGAATGGCGAAACAGCAAAGAAGCTAAAATTAAGATGTTGGGGGGTGGCGGGGGGAGCAAGGAAAATGGATGGGACAGAAATAAAATTTAGAAAAGGGGAGGCAAAGGGAGAGAAAAGGTAAGGGAAGGGGCGTAAAATAGAGAAAAAGAGTGAGGTGGATGGAAGAAAAGCGAAGAAAGACAAAAGGGCAAGTTTTGCCCTTCTCTACAAAAGGTAGAGAATTTTACAGAAAATTGAATGAAAACAAACGGGTTGAGGTGGGGTAGAGCAAAGTTGTTGAATTCAATGTTGAGACCGGAAGGCTGTAAAGTGTCAGAAGATGAGATGCTGTTCCTCTTGTTTGTGTTCAGCTACACTGGGATATTGCAGCAAGCCAAGGGCAGACGTGGGCATGGGAGAAGGATCGTATGTTAAAATGGCAAACAACCGGAAGGTCAGGGTCCTGATTGTGCACAGACCAAAGGTGCTCAGCAAAGTGATCACCCAGTCAATGCTTGGTCTCTCCGAGACACAGGAGACAAATGCAGCAAATGCAATGCACTAAATTGAAAGAGGTGCAAGTGAAACTCTGCAAGTGAACCACTGCTCGAGTGAATGTTTTAGACCTTGGATGGTAAGCATGGAAGAGGTAAAGGGACAGGTGTTACACCTTCTACAATTGCATGGGAAGGTGCCATGAGTGACGGGAGAGGTGTTGGGTATTGTGGAGGAGTGGATTAGGTTATCCCGGAGAGAATGGTCTCTGCGGAATGCTGACAGAGAAGGTGAAGGGAAGATGTGGTTAAGTGGTAGCATCACGCTGGAGTTGATGAAAATGATGCAGGATTGAGCATGCGGAGGCTGACGGAGTGGAATGTGAGAACAAGGGGGGGACTCTATCCTTGTTCTGGGAGGGAGGGGAGGGGACGAGGGTCATGGCAGAGGAGATGGATCGCACGCTGTTGAGGGCCCCGTTGATGGGAACCCATAGTTGAGGAAAAAGGAGCACATATTAGAAGAGGCACTTTGGAAAGTGGCATCATCGGAATAAATGTGATGGAGGTGAAGGAGCTGAAGGAAAGGATGGGGTCTGCACAGGATGTAGGGTGCGAAGAGCTGTAATCCAGATAGCTGTGCGAGTAAGTGGGCTTATAATGGATATTGGTAGATAGTCTATTGCCAGAAATGGAGACAGAAAGGTCAATGAGATGGACCAGGTGAAGGTGATGCGAGGGTGAAAACTAGAAACAAAGTTGGTGAATTTTGAGATCTGGACGAGAGCATGAAGCAGCACCAAAATAGTCATCGATGTACCGGCAAAGGAGTTGTGGGAAGGGACCTGGAATAAGAAATGTTCCACATAGTCCATAAAGAAATAAGCACAGCTGGGACCCATGCGGGTACCCATCGCTATTCCATTGATTTGCAGAAAGTGGGATGAGTTAAAGGAGAAGTTGTTGAGATAGGACGAGTTCACAGGTGGAGGAGAGCAGTGGTGGATGGGAATTGTTCCAGTCTCTCTTTGAGAAAGAAGCGAAGAGCTTTCAGACCGTCCTGGTGTGGGATGGAGGCGTAGAGAGATTGAATAGGAGGCAGTTAGCCTCCTGCGAATTGGAAGCTGTCAGTGTGATGCAGGACATCAGAGGAATCCTGGATATAATTGGAGAGGGAATGGACCAGGGGGGTGAGGATGGAGTTAAGGTAAGAGGAAATAAGTTCAGTGGAGCCGGAGTGTGTTGACACAGTGGGCCTACCAGGACAGTTGCTTTTGGAGAGTAGGTAGAAGCGAGCTGTCCGAGGTTGGGAGGCTATGAGATTGAAGGCTGTGGCCGGAGGGGTGGGAGAGGGGGAAGGCATCCAGAGGAAATGACATTGGTGATGGTGCTGGGGTGATGTTCCGTGGTGGGGTCATGGTCCGGGGGAAGTAGGAGGAAGTATCTGAGAGTTGATGCTGCGAGGTAGAGGTCAGTCCGCCGGACAGAAACTTGCCCTTTTGTCGGCAAGTTTGATGACAATGTCAGGGTTGGATCTGAGATGTGGGCGGGCGGCGAAGGGCGGAAAGTTCAGAAGGAGAGAGGTTGGAATGGGACAGAAAAATTGAGACGGTCACGTCCCGTCAACAGTTCCCAATGAAAAGATAGAGGGCAGGTAAGTGACCCAGTAGGGTGTCTAATTGGAGGCGGAAGGTTGGAGGCATCTGCCGTCCCTGGAGCTATGAGGCAGCAGTGTTAACCATTGTATCTCCAATGGTTACAGGGATCGGCAGATGTGTGGGCCCAGGTAAGTTCTGTTTTGGAGAGCCGGTGCAGACCTGAAGGGCTGAATGGCCTCTGTTTGCACTGCAGGCATTCTGTGTTTAAAATGAAAAATGGGGATAAATGTCTATAGCTCAAAAGAGAAAAGGTGGAAATGAGGGAGAGAATGGAAAGTTCTGCCAGTAACTCTGAGATATTACATGCCAATTTACATCATCATGTCCTGTATTTGCCAACAAGCTGCATCAAAGATTATTTCCTCAAATGCTCTTTGGGTACATCAGTGGTGAAGCAACCCCTTTCATTTTCACTCAGTCAACTGAGAATGGTTGTGAGCTATCTTTCACTTAATTTTCTAAACTTGTCTATCGCACTGAGTCAGCATGTTATTGTGCAAATCTGCTGTATCACTGCATGTTAGCGATAACTCTGTCCAAAGAACACAAGGCTATACACAGATAAAACCTGTCTTCAGAACATACTCTGCCTTATTTCCTTCCCATGCTGATCTGGCCTCTCCTTTCCCCCAGTTCAGTGTAGTTTATTGGGAGTTAGCCACCTTCTGCTGCAACAACACCAATCTGCCTTGAACTAGCACCTTTAATATGTCATAGAACATAGAACACTACAGCACAAACAGGCCCTTCGGCCCACAAGTTGTGCCGAACACATCAAAACCTACCCAGCCATAGACCCAACCCAAGGCTTTTCACAGGCAGGCGGTCAGACAAAAAAGAACTGAGGTTAAGATTGGTCAGTGAGGTAGGTTCTGAATAAAGAAGCAGTGAGAAGCAGAGAGATCTAAAGTTAAAGTTTATTTATTCTTGTCACAAGTAGGCTTACATTAACGCTGCAATGAAGTTATTGTGAAAATCTCCTAGTCGCCACACTCTGACGCCTATTTGGGTACATTGAGGGAGAATTTAGTATGGCCAATGCACCTAACCAGCACGTCTTTCAGACTGTGAGAGGAAACCGGAGCACCCGGAGGAAACCCACGCAGACACGAGGAGAACATGCAGACTCCACACAGGCAGTAACCCAAGCCGGGAATCGAACCTGTGACCGACACTGTGAGGCAGTAGGGCTAATCACTGTGCTACCGTGCTGTCTCAGAAGAGAATTCCAGAGCTTAGGTACTTCTCCATCAGAGTCCCATTGGCAGTGAACATGGGACAGGCTGCTTAACCGCAACAGCAGGCCATCCTTCACCTTGAGGGGCTTTCAACACAGAGAAGCTTTGAACTGAAAGCACTGGTAGCAATTAGCAGCTGACTATCTCCTCCTTGGCAGGGAGGCATTGAGGTGGTTGCCACCATCGACATTAGCTGCCAGCGCAGCTCCGACCAAGAATCAAGCCCAAGATCATCTGTGTGTGGTTTCGCTGTTAGCCGGCTAAGCTTCCTGACTGGTCAGGAGCCAGTCTTCAGAGTTGCAAAGATGAAAGCAAGTCACTTGTTGAAAGTAAGACAGAGTGGCAAGTGCAGTGAGCGATAAGAAAACTGTGTTACCTGGAATCATGACTGGCTCAGTGCTGCTACCAGTGGTGTTCTGTGTTCCGATCCTCTTCTCCATCCTAGACACTTCCCTTCTCAGGCTCTCGAAAGCCTGGCGTGACTCAAAAGACAGAGGAATATTTTGCCTCTTAATTTTTTTTTTGTGTTTGAGGGTTGCTGTTGAAACTCCCTTCTGTGAACTGACTTGATCCAGATCCCACCTCTCATTCAAGAGCCCTGCAGGGCAGGACGCCAGTGAAACAGCAGGGCACTCCAACTGAGAGGGCGGGTTGGGGAGTGGGGAGAGGAGAGGTGTGTGTCTCTCTGTGTGTGTGTGTGTGTGAGGGAAGGAGGAGGAGGAGGAGGAGGGGGGGAGGTGTTGCCAGAGGGTTAGGAATGAGATACAGCAGCTTCTGCTCTAATTAACGTTAACACTGCCATTCAAAACTGAAAGAGAGAGAGAGAGAGAGAAAAATGACTGTAGACTCATCTAGGGAAAGCCCAGCTGAGGCAGTTAATTGTTTTGACAGGAAGTTTGTGAGTGCCTGACTAATCAGCTGATCCAAGAGAAGAAAACAGGATGTTCTGCAGTTTCGAAACGTGGGCTTCCCAACCAGGGCCTATCTGAGCTGTCTCCAGGAATGCCTGACAGAGTGAAAACCCAAGCAGCTGCCACAAAGGCAAAAAGAGAGAAAAAGATGCCACACTTGGTGCCCTTGTGTTTTTTTTTTGCCGCTTGCTGGGGGAGTTACGTCGAGATTTCAGCCTTTTAGTAACTGTGGCAAAGCATGGCAGAACAAAACATCTGGAAATCATTGCCTGTGACATTATAAACAAGGGAAGGGATCAGTGATCGTACAGCATGTGGTTTTCAGGAAGGCAGCAATAATGCAAACGTGACGTCGCTGAGGCAGCAACTGGTTTCGATTTGCCTCTGGCTCTACTGGAAGCAGTTTTGGGTTCACCGTTTTTCAGTGTTTACATTAATAGTTTTGGAGGATATTAAAAAAAAAAGGCAGCACGTTTATTTAGTTTTAGTTTAAAGAGGGATTACGTTAACCCAAAGCCAAAGCACTAATTTTCAAAACTTTTCCTCTCCCCTCCCCTTGCACATTTAAGCAATACCGACCACTGCTCCTCACCCCCATCCCCCAGCCCACCCACCCTTCCCCAACCCACAGTCCACCTTCTCTCCCTCAATCCCACGACACGCCCAGCCAAGAGTTTAAATTAACATGGGTGCAATCTGGGCTCACGTTTCTTGTCGACTAACAGTTGGGCAGGAAACTGCCAGAGGATCTGATTAGTTTTACATTTCTTAATTAGAAGAGAGGGGAAACTTAAAGAAAAATAAACACACTCATATCCTATACTCTGGACAGTGCGTCTCCAGGAAGAAATAGCATGTGGGAGTTCCCCTTCTGAGTGGGAAACGCCAGGTTTTTGTTTAGATAATTCTAAATCTTTCCTGTGTGACTAACGAACGGTTAAGGAAGAACCATCTTGTAATTATTCAGCTCCCCAAGAATGTCGTGCAGTGCACAGGTGCAATGAATTTGCCCTGGAAGAGATTCTTGTTATACACACAGCAAGATCCCGCAGCTATTCAATGAATGGCTAATTGACCTGTCTTGCTGTTGCAAAATGGAATGTTGGTCTGGTTTACCAGTTGGGATGGTGGGGCTGATGTATGAGGAGAGATTGACTAGGTTAGGATTGTTTTTGCTGGAGTTCAGATGAATGAGGATGGATCTCCTAGAAACTTATAAAATTCTAACAGGTTGAGACAAGGTAGATGCAGGGCGGCTGTTCCCAATGGTGGGGGAGTCCAGAAGTCTGAAGATTCAGGTTGACCATTGAGTGAGGAAACATTTCTTCACTCAAAGAGTGATGAACCTGTGAATTCATTCCCACAGGAAGTCTTAGAGTCATAGTGTCGTAAGGGTTTACAGCATGGAAACAGGCCCTTCAGCCCAACTTGTCCATGCCACCCCTTTTATAACTCCTAAGCTAGTCCCAATTGCCCATATCCCTCAATACCCATCTACCCCATGTAATTGTCTAAACACTTTGTATAATCATAACTGCCTCTACTACTATCTCTGGTAGCTCATTCCAGACACCCACCACCTTCTGTGTGAAAACAATTGCCCTCTGGATCCTTTTGTATTTTTCTCCTCACATCTTAAACCTCTAGTTTTAGACTCCCCTTTCTTTGGGAAAAGTTGATGCCAAAATATTGAATGTATTCAAGTGGCGGCTAGATATAGGGGCATATGGGATCAAAGGTTAGGGGGAGAAAGCCGGATTAGGCTATCGATTTGGACGGTCAGCCATGATCATGATGAATGGTTCAAAGGGCCGAATGGCCTCCTCCTGCTCCCATCTTCCATGTTTCTACATCAGAAAACTTTCTGCTGTTCTCTGAAAGTCATGGGATCTTTGAGGCACCCATTATGGGGAGACAGTGGCAGAGTGATTATATCACTAGGATAGTAATCTAGAAGCTCAGGCTGATCCTCTGCCAACTTGGGTTCAAATCCCACCACAGCAGCTGGTGGAAAATAAATTCAATTAATAAAATCTGGCATTGAGAGCTCGGCTCATTAATGGTGACCATGACAACTACCATTGACTATCATAAAACCCCATTGGTTCACTCTATCCTTTAAGGAAGGAAATCATTTAGGCTGTTTTATAGATTAAATGATGGGATGGCATGGTGGCACAGTGCCGAGGACTTGGGTTCGATTCTGGCCTTGGGTTACTGTCTGTGCGGACTCTGCACATTCTCCCCAAATCTGCATGGATTTCCTCCAGGTGCTCCGATTCCCACTCACACTCCAGAAATGTGTTGGTTAGATGGACTGGCCATGCTAAATTGCCCCTTAGACATGTAAGTTGGGGGAATTAGCCATGGTAAATGCGCAGGGCAGCTGGATAGGGCAGGGTGGGCCTGGGTAAGATACTCTGTTGGTGAGTCAGTGCAGACTCAAAGAGCCTCCTTTTGCACTTTGGGGATTCTATGTTTCTATATTTAACGATGGTAGTCAGTGGCATTGCTACCAAATAAACCTGTCGGACTTTAACCTGGTGTTCTGAGACTTCTTACTCTATAGCTGACTCCAGCCCCCCAGTAATGTGTTTGACTCTGAACTACCTTCAGAAATACTTGGTCAAGCCATTCAGTTCAAGGGCAATTTGGGGGTAGTTAACACTTTTTGATTCATTCATGGGATGTAGCAAGGCCACAGCTGCTTTGGTCCACCTTGTTGTCTAACAAGGGGCATACACGCGATGGGTCGTGAGAGGGCTGCTCTTGGATTTTTTTCAAGAGTATCCTAGTGCTTCACGTCGTTAGTGTATGCTTGACCTGGACCATTTGATGGGCAACACGACAGCTCAGTGACTGTCACTGTGCTGTGCAGATACATGGATTTGGGCCTGAATCTGTGGGAGTTTGTGCATTCTCCCCGTGCTTGCGTGGCTTTTCTCCAGGTGCTCTGGTTTCCTGCCACATCCCAAAGATGTGCTCTTAGGCTAACTGGCAAAACAGATTCTCCTTAAATTGTCTCAAATTTGGTTTTTAATCCGTAGATCTATAAACATAGACAGGAATCACGGATAGAGGTGAGAACATCAGGATGGTGGCACAGGTTCGTTGGGCCGAAGGGCCTGTTTCCTGTGCTGTTTTGTTCTTTGTTCTTTGTTCTATTTATTATCCATCCCTAACCGCTGTTGATCTGCTAAGCCATTGCAGACGATGTTTTAAGAGTCAACCCCATTGCCATGGATCAATCCACCTAGATCAGACTAGATAAGGACCAGATGCGTTTTTACAACAATCAACAATAGGTTTCACGATCAGCATTAGACTTTTAATTCCAGAATTTTATTGAATTCAAATTTCACTATCTGTCACGGTGAACCCGCATCCCCAGAGAATTACACCGAGTCTCTGGATTATTCATCCAGTGACAATATCACTGCACCATCAGCGCACCGCGGAAGCCCTCATCTCATTAAAAAAAATGAATGGGCAAATCAACAAATCCCATCACAGCAGATGATGGAATTTGAATTCAAGAACAAATATCTGGAATTAAGAATCTACTGATGACAGTGAAACCATTTTTGGAAAAATCTGGTTTACTAATGTTCTTTTGGGAAGGAAATCTGCCATCCTCACCTGGCCTGGCCTCCAGAGCCATGGCAATTTAGTTGACACTCAACTGCCTTCTGAACAAAGGCAATCAGGGATGGGTAACAAATGCCGACCCAATGAGCCACACCCACGACATATAGCTATAGCTCTAGCTTGTTAGAGAGGTCAGTTTTTGTACAAAGTGTGCAGGAAGGTTTTTTGACTCAGTATGTAGATAGGCCAACTAGAGGTGAGGCTACATTGGATTTGGTGCTGGGCAATGAGCCAGACCAGGTGTTAGACTTGGAAGTTGGTGAACATTTTGGTGATAGTGACCACAATTCGGTTACGTTCACCTTAGTGATGGATAGGGATAGGCATAAAGCTGGGGGCAGTAGTTATAGCTGGGGGAATGGTAATTATGAGGCCATAAGGAGGGAATTAGGGTGCATAGGTTGGACTAGGAAGCTACAGGGACTGGGAACATCTGAAATGTGGAGCTTACTCAAGGAGCAGCTACTGCGAGTCCTTGATAAGTATGTCCCTGTCAGGCAAGGAGGAAATGGTCGAGTAAGGAAACCACGGTGTACTAAAAAAGTTAATTCGCTGGTTAAAAGGAAAAAGGAGGCTTATGTCAGGATGAAGCTTGAAGGCTCAGTTAGTGCACTGGAAAGCTATAGATTAGCCAGGAGGGAGCTAAAGAACGAGTTGAGAAGAGCTAAAAGAGGACACGAGAAGACCTTGGCTGATAGGATCAAGAAGAATCCTAACGCTTTCTTTAGGTATGTTAAGAATAGAAGATTGGTTAGGGCAAGATTAGGGCCAGTCAGAGACAGCAGTGGGAAGTTGTGCGTGGAGCCTGAAGAGATTGGAGAGGCACTGAACAAATATTTCTCTTTGGTATTCACGCAGGGAGATGTAAATGTAGTTGTGGAGAACACTGGGATACAGGATTGTAAACTGGAAAGTATTGAAGTAGATAAGGAGGAGGTGTTAGATATTCTTGAGGGTTTGAAAATAGATAAGTCCCTTGGGCCGGACGGGATTTACCCTAGGATTCTCTGGGAGGCAAGAGAGGCGATTGCAGAGCCTCTGGCTCTGATCTTCAGGTCGTCGTTGGTTACAGATATAGTGCCGGAAGACTGGAGGATAGCGAATGTGGTCCCATTGTTCAAGAAGGGGAATAGAGACTTTCCTGGGAATTATAGGCCGGTGAGTCTTACTTCTGTTGTGGGCAAAGTATTGGAGAGAATTATTAGGGATAGGATTTATAGTTATTTAGAGAGAAATGAATTGATTGGGGATAGTCAGCATGGTTTGGTGAAGGGTAGGTCGTGCCTTACTAACCTCATTGAGTTTTTTTGAAAAAGTGACTAAAGAGGTGGATGGGGGTAAGGCGGTTGATGTGGTATATATGGACTTTAGTAAGGCGTTTGATAAGGTGGCCCATGGAAGACTTCTGCAGAAAATGCAGATGTATGGGATAGAGGGTGATTTTAGCTAATTGGGTTAGGAATTGGCTAGCAGATAGAAGACAGAGGGTGGTGGTTGATGGGAGATATTCATCGTGGAGTTCGGTTACTAGTGGTGTACCTCAGGGATCTGTTTTGGGGCCCTTGCTGTTTGTAATTTTTATAAATGATCTGGATGAGGGTATTGAAGAATGGATTAGTAAATTTGCGGATAACACCAAAGTCGGAGGAGTGGTAGATAGTGAAGAGGGGTGTTCTAGTTTGCAGAGAGACTTGGACAAGTTGCAGAGCTGGGCCGAGAGGTGGCAAATGGAGTTTAATGTGGAAAAGTGTGAGATAATTCACTTTGGCAGGAATAACAAATGTGTAGAGTATAGGGCTAATGGTAGGACTCTTAATCGTGTTGAAGAACAGAGGGATCTTGGTGTATATGTGCATAGATCCCTGAAAGTTGGCAATCAAGTCGATAAGGTTGTTAAGAAGGCATACGGAGTCTTAGCTTTTATTGGTAGGGGGATTGAATTTCGGAGCCACAACGCCATGTTGCAACTGTACAAAACTCTAGTGCAGTCGCACTTGGAGTATTGTGTACAGTTCTGGTCCCCGCATTATAAGAAAGATGTGGAGACATTGGAGAGGGTACAGAGGAGGTTTACCAGGATGTTGCCTGGCATGGAGGGCAGGTCTTATGAAGAGAGGCTGAGGGATTTGAGGTTGTTTTCATTAAGAGGAGACCTTATTGAAACATATAAGATGACTAGAGGTTTAGATAGGATGGACAGTGATAGCCATTTTCCTAGGATGGAGAAAGCTAGCACGAGGGGACATAGCTTTAAATTAAGGGGTGGTAGTTATAAGACGGATGTCAGAAGTAGGTTCTTTACCCAGAGGGTGGTAAGGGTATGGAATGCCCTGCCTGCTGCAGTTGTAGATGCGCCAAGTTTGGTGGCGTTTAAGAGGTCCGTGGATAGGTTTATGGATGAAAAGGGAATGGTTTAGGTTAAAGGGTCATTGCTTTTTCTTAATTGGTCGGCACAACATCGAAGGCCGAAGGGCCTGTTCTGCGCTGTAATGTTCTATGTTCTATGTTCTACAATCCAAAGATGTGCAGATTTGGTTGATTGGCCATGCTAAATTGCTCCACAGTGTCAAGGGGGTTAGCAGGGTAAATATGTGGGGTTACAGGGATAGGGCCGAATGCATGCACCTTGTTGGTCAACAAGGTGGACCGAATTGCCTGCGGAAACAAATAAGACTTAATTAAACATGCTAAAAAAAAACTAAGACATTCCCGAGACGAAACTAAAAGATTGTCTACTACTATTTGGTCCTCCTCATATTCAAACAGTCCTGCTATATCCCTCTATCTGCAGACCACTCATGTGGCTGTCCAAGAGACCCTTAAACAACCCTAGCGTGCCTGCTCCCACCACCTTACTCGGCAGTGCATTCCACAGCCCCACTACCCTTTGTGTGAAAAACTGGCCTCTAATATTCGTCTTATACATAGCCCCCCTCACCCTGAGCCCGTGACCCCTCGTTCTATCCATTTTTAATGGTGGAAAAAAGCTTACCACCATTTACTCTATCTATACCCCTCATAATCTTATATACCTCTAAAAGATCCCCTCTCAGCCGACGTCCTTCAAGGGAAAACAACCCCAGTGTTTTCAATCTTTCCTCGTAAGACAGCCCTTCCATACCAGGCAGCATCCTGGTAAATCTCCTCTGCACTCTCTCCAGGGCCTCTACATCCTTCCTGTAGTACGGCGACAGAACTGGACGCAGTACTCCAGATGAGGCCTAACCAACGTTCTATACACCTGCAACATTAGACTCCTACTCTTGTATTCTATACCCCTTCCTATGAAGGCTAACATACCATACGCTTTTTTTACCACATTCTCCACCTGTACTGACACCTTCAGAGACTTGTGAACTTGCACTCCCAGGTCTCTCTGCGTCTCTATACTCTGGATAGTTTTACCTTTTATCCTATAACTCCCCTCTACATTATTCCGGCCAAAATGCATCACCTCGCATTTATCCAGATTAAATTTCATTTGCCATCTATCTGGCCAATCTACCAGCCTATCTATGTCATGTTGTATTGCCAGGCACTGCTCCTCAGTACCCGTCAATCCAATCATCTTAGTGTCATCAGCAAATTTGCTGATCACACCACCTACCCCCTCTTCCAAGTCATTTATATACACCACAAATAGAAAGGGTCCTAGTACAGAGCCCTGTGGCACACCACTAGTGACAGACCTCCAGTTGGAAAAAGAGCCTTCCACTACTACCCACTGTCTCCTCCTCCCAAGCCAGTTCTCAACCCATCTACATACCTGGCCCTGTATACCATGCGCCTTCACCTTTTTTATCAGCCTACCATGAGGGACCTTATCAAACGCCTTACTGAAATCCATATAGATGACATCAACGGCTTGTCTTTCATCAACCGTTTTTGTCACCTCTTCAAAAAATTCCACTAGATTCGTAAGGCACGACCTCCCCTTAACGAAGCCATGCTGCATATCCCTGATCAGATCGCAGCGCTCCAGATGCTCATACATCCTGTCCCTGAGGATCCTCTCCATTAGCTTACCTATAACTGAAGTCAAGCTCACTGGCCTATAGTTCCCTGGTTATCCCTCTGACCCTTTTTAAACAAAGGTACTACATTTGCTATCCTCCAGTCCTCTGGGACCTCACCTGTGTCCAAAGAAGAGACAAAGATTTGCGTCAGAGGCCCAGCAATGTCATCTCTCACCTCCCTTAGCAGCCTGGGATAAATACCATCAGGCCCTGGAGCTTTATAAGTCTTTATGCTACCTAAAAGCCCCAACACTTCGTCCCTCGTAATGATTATTTCATTTAATGGGTCCTCAAATTTCTCAAAGCCGGCATCAGACATCAGGCCCCTCTCCCGCGTGAATACCGACGCAAAGTATTCATTCAGGATCTCCCCCATCCCCTCAGGCTCTAAGCATAGTTCCCCTCCTCTGTCCCTGAGAGGTCCAATCTTCCCTCTAACCATCCTTTTGCTCGTTACATAGGAGTAAAATGCCTCAGGATTTTTCTTAATCCTACCTGCCAAAGCCATTTCGTGGCCCCTTTTTGCCTTTCTGACACCCCTTTTAAGATCCCGTCTACACTCTCTATATTTTCTGTTGATTCATACAGATAATTAGCAGTTACAGTTAATAATAGCAAATGAGAAATGGGCAACTTGTGAATCCTTCATTTGCATACATAGTCCACCAATCATAGGACACCCTTTTTTATCCAATAGAAAACGTCTCCTTCGTTAGCATAATATGTCACGACATCTTGTTTTTTGGTTTTTGTGGGTAACTTGTTTTTGTTTCAACCTGTGGCCAAGCCCGGAAATGCTTATGAAGCTGACACAAAGGTAGATTAGTCTCTTCTCTGAATACACAATCGCTAATCTTCAGCGAGGCCTCATCTGCCTTGCTGATAGAGCCGCCTGCCATAGTTGTTGTAACTTAAATTCCGCAATTCAAGCCAGAAAGCTTCTGATTGGCCCTTTATCTTCGGGCAGCTGCCTGATGACATGAATCGAATGATGACCCCGACCTCTGACCTTCATGGTTGTCCTTATGAAAGTCAGTGTCCACAATTTTATTTCCCAGAGAAGTAGGTTCAGGGCTTGGAAACAACCCCAACCTCTACCACCCCCAGGAGTGAAATCTGATCCTCAGGGATCAGACACGTTCTCTTAAAAATCTGGATTTAGAATGGGGACTTTGCTTCGAATAGTCATAACATGAAGTCGTCTGGAGGTGCTACACCAGAAACATTGAGGTTTATCACTCAGAACAGTAGTAATATGTGGATCACAACTACTTCCATTAAAGGTATGGGGAAAGGGGAGATCATAATCAGTGGTGGTGCAGGCTCAAAGGGCCTAATGGCCTACTCCTAATTCTAGTTCCAATGTGTACTAGCGGGTGTTGGGATGGCTGAGGGATTGAAGGAGATGGCCCACTGTTTTCCCATTCTCAGATGTGGCACTGGAATTCTTAGGGGCGGAGGCCTAAAGGGAGAGGGATGACCTATGACCATAGGAAAAAATGGTTAGCTCCACCTGTCTCTCCAAGTGCAAATAAGCACGGCAGCCATTTTGCACAGACTAGATCTTCTGCAAGGCAAAAGTGTGTAATCAGTAAATTTGTTTTTGCAATGGTGCTGTAATTTGAGATTGGGGGCAGATCTCACTTAGACCGCGAGGATCTCACATTGCTTCTTTTCAGGAAAGTCGACCACACCACGTGCCCATCAAGCAATGGTAAGGGCTTTCCCCCTGGAATCAAGGCCTCAGGGCTGTAAATTGTGCCAACTAGGTACCCCTAGTCAATCAGAGCCTGGCACCTCTGCTGCTCAACAGTGCCACTGAGGAGGCTGTGGCTGTTGCTGAAACAACAGCTACCAGAGGCGCAAGATCTCAGAGCAACCCAAGCCACAGGCAAATATGTTGGTGGGTGAGGGAGGAGACTGGGATGGGGGGCAGTATTCATGAGGTCGAAATCACGCGGCGAGGGGTGTGGTAGTGGAGTTGGAGTGGTGGGCAGATACACCCACTTCCCGATTTGGCAGGAATAATGGGATGAAGGAGTACAATATAAGGGGTAGGAGTCTTAGCTGTGTTGTAGAACAGAAGGATCTCGGGGTCCGGGTCCATAGGACTCTTAAATCGGCCTCGCAGGTGGAGGAAGTGGTCAAGAAGGCGTACGGTGTACTGGCCTTCATTAATCGAGGAATAGAGTTTAGGAGTCAGGAGGTAATGATGCAGCTCTATAAGACTCTTGTCAGACCCCAGTTGGAGTATTGTGCGCAGTTCTGGTCGCCTCATTATAGGAAGGATGTAGAGGCTATTGAGAGGGTTCAGAGGAGATTTACAAGGATGCTGCCTGGATTGGGAGGCAGGCCTTATGAAGATAGGTTGAGGGAGCTGGGACTCTTCTCACTGGAGAGACGTAGGTTGAGAGGCGACCTGATAGAGGTTTATAAAATGTTGAGAGGAATAGATAGGGTGGACTCTCAGAGACTATTTCCCCGAGCTGAAATGGTCACTACGAGAGGACACAGATTTAAGGTGCAGGGAAGCAAATACAAAGGAGATGTCAGGGGTAGGTTTTTCACTCAGAGGGTGGTGAGTGAATGGAACCGACTGCTGTCGGAGGTTGTTGAGGCAAACTCATTGGGGTCTTTTAAAAGACTTCTGGATGAGTATATGGAAATGAATAGGATAGGGGATTATAGATAGGTCTGTGGATTGGTAGATGTGATCGGCGCAACTCGTGGGCCGAAGGGCCTGTTGGTGATGTATTGTTCTATGTTCTATATGTTCTATGTAACCTGTCCCTCCATCGGGCATGCATTTAATCGAGGGACCACCACCCCAACAGCTCCCTCCTCCCACACACTCCCTCAACACCCGCCTGGCGACGAGCAGTTTTACCAGTTTGTGCACACTTATGGCCCCAGACCCATCTGCAGCTGGGTTAACACAGGGCAGCACACTGGCACAGCGGTCAGCACTGCTGTGTCACAACGCCAGAGACTCGGGTTCCAGTCCTGGCTTGGGTTACTGTCTGTGTGGAGTTACACATCCTCCCCATGTCTGTGTGGGTTTCCTCCGCGTGCTCCGGTTTCCTCCCAAAGTCTGAAAGACATGCAGGTTAGATGCATTGGCCATACTAAATTATCTCTCAGTGTACCCGAACAGGTGCTGGAGTGTGGCGACTAGGGGACTTCCACAACTTCATTATAGTGTTAGTGTAAGCCTATATGTGGCACTAATAATAAACTTAAACTTAACCAGCAGTGGTAGGATGAAGGCCTCAAATGCTTATTGATTGGCTGATTCTTGGTGAGGGGAGGAAAGGCAGTGGAGGTTCAGAAATATGACCTTCTCACTTTGGTAAGTGTCTGAACTTCTGTTTGCAGCTGGAATTCCCAGTGCCACTGAAAGTGAATGGAATTTTGGCTGAAATTTTCCCTTCTTGCTCACAAGGGGTTCTAACAAGGACAAGACTGGGGAATCCCACCCGACGTACTTCCCACCTCCAAGTTCTCCGTGAGCAAGAGCAAAAGATTCCAGTCCAGATAAGAGATCAAAGCAATCTCTTGGTTTTCTTTTCAATAAAAGTTGGGGTTTTTTTGCAATGCTATAAAGTTCACACTCCCTCATGACGCCATAGAAAATGTTTCCTGCTATTTTCTTCCTCCAAGTTTTGGTGATGGATATTACTTTAAATGAGGCTTTGAGTACGGAAGTTCCCAACCTTCATCAAACCCAGCCGAGTTTATTTTTCTAGTAACAACGCTCATTAAATGTTATTTAACCTATTTGAAATAGCGAGCATAAAGCCCCAAAAGAACTACGGTAGTACGACTACTCAACAAAAACTTTCTGCTCATTATCTTTCATTAAGGGCAATTTTTCCATAATTTAAACAAAAGGTTGCTGTGACCTTCTGTGGTTTTACTTGACTAATTACAACTAATTGGTTTGGTCTGGTTAACTCTCTGAGCACTAGTTGCTGCAACTTTTTGGCAAATGCTTTGTCAACTGAAGCTCCCTTTTGTTCGTTCTTGTGAATCCATCCGTGCAAGATTTGCTCAGTTTTGTATGTTTGTGATTTCTAATGAGTCCACAAAGGCCTCGGTGCTGAGCCGAGCCTTCCTGCACTGTCTGTCTCTCCCTAACAATCTGAACATTTGTTACAGTCTGGAGGTTTCATTCTCCATCATCAACCGTCTCCTCAAATTCCTGCCTGCTCTGCCCCCTTCACTCTCACCTCTGGCAGCGCCTACCTTAGACATTAATTCCAAGATGGTGCCAGAGCGGGGTGACTTCTTACAAACGGTGCCCAACATACCTGCGAATTCTGTCTTTTACTCTCCTTCTAAGCTTTTAAAACTCTGCTCTGTTATAAACTCCCTAACAATGCTTTAATTAAGCTGATCTTTCTCTACAGCCTAGCTATGACTGTAAACATTCTGCGCCCTCTCCTTTTTGTCTCTATGGATGGCATGCTTTGTCTGTATGGGGTGCGAGGACAATACTTTTCACTGTATACTATCATAAAATCCTACAGTGCAGAAGGAGGCCATTTGGCCCATCGTGTCTGCACTGACACAAACCCTGCCCTATCCCATAACCTAATGCATTTACTCTAGCTAGTCTCCCTCACACTAAGGGGCAATTTAGCATGGCCAATCCACCCCATCTTTCAGACTATGGGAGGAAACTGGAGCACCCGAAGGGAAACCACGCAAACACAGAATGAAGATGCAAACTCCACACAGACAGTGACCCAAGGCAGTAACTGAAGCCGGATCCCTAGCACTATGGTGACTAATACATGTAACAATAATAAATCAAATCAAGTCAAACCTGTACCCACATATTTTTCTTTATTTCCATACATCTCCCCTCACATCTTTTTCAAACTCATGAGTGAAATTCTCTGGCTGTGTTAGTCTAACAGCCAGAAATTTCTGCCCGATTGTCAATGGGTTTTCGCATTGTCTGCAAACCCCCTGCTACAATTCCAGTGGTGGGCAGGATGGGAGAATTCTGGCCATTTTGTCCTGACACCCACTTCAACTTGAACCCCATTCCCACTGAACTATGGAGCACCTGACTTGTCTTCCTGGCTTCCATGCTAGCTGACATTACTGTTCCCTCAGACACTAGTGTGTGTGCAAACTACTGACTCCCCTTCTTCAATTCCATGGTCCTTCCAAAGTTTGTGCTGTTACAGCCTCCTACATTGTTGTCTATGATTGCACCTCTCCAAGCAGGCTACAATTCTTACCATAACACCAAAATACTGCTCAGGTCAGTCACAAGTAACATCCTTTAGATTGTGGTCATGGTGTTTGACCTCTTTCCGCCCTATTTGATCTCTGTCGAGTCCTCCTCTTTGCCTGTTCAGCTCAATGAGCCAGCGCTCTCTCAGTTTCACTTCTCCTTACCCAGTTACTCCAGCAATGGCTTCTCTTCCCACCTCCTGCATTACTCTCTCTGGAGCACATTATTAAACTCCTGTTATTCCAGCCTACAACCCTCTTTGAACTCACTTGGCTTGTGTCTCACAACCACCCCACTTCCAAACCCGCTTCACCATGCCAATGCACTAAAAGTCTGAAATTCCCTCACTAAACCATGCCCCACTCCTACAATTTACTCCTTCAAGGTCCTCCTTGAAAATCTACCTTTTATTAAATGTATTCTTTCATGGGATACGGATATCACTGGCTACTCCTGCATTTATTACCCACATATAATTTTCTTCAAGAAAAGAATGGTATTCTGGCACAGTGGTTAACGCTGCTGCCTTGCAGCGCCAGGGATCCAGGTTTGATTCCGGCCTCTGGTCAGTGTGTGAAGCTTGTATGTTCTCTCCGTGTCTGTGTGGGTTTCCTCCGGGTGCTCCAGTTTCCTCTCACACTCCAAAGATGTGCAGGCCAGGTTGAGTGGCCATGATAAACTGCCCCTTGTTATTAGGGTGGCCAGGAGGGTAAATATGTGGGGTTACGGAGATAAGACCTCAGTGGGATTGTTGTTGGTGCTCGATGGGCCAAATGGCCACCTCCCATACTGTAGATTCTATGATTCTAAGATGGTATTGATCTGGCTTCCTGAACCAATATAATTCAGTAGGCACTTCCCCAGAGCTGTTAGGAAAGGCTTAGGGAGGGATTTCCAAGAATTTGATAATGAATGATAATGAAAGAGGTGTTCTCTGCACATAATAGAAACTGAAACTGAAGTTTAAAAGTTAATTTATTAACCACAAATAAGGCTTACATTAACACTGCAATGAAGTTACTGTGAAATATCTCTACTTGCCACAGTCCAGCACCTGTTTGGGTCAATACTAGCACGCATTTCAGAATGTGGGAGGAAACCGGAGCACCCGGAGGAACCCCACGCAGACATGGGGAGAACGTACAAACTCCACACAGAGAGTGACCCAAGCAAGGAATTGAGCTTGTGCCCCTGGCTCTGTGAGACAGCAGTGCCAACCACTGTGCCTCTAAAACAGCAGCCCGTACAACAACCTAATAACATCACCATCAAATCGTGTCACCATCCCTTAAAGCAATCGTGCATCTAACAGTATAGCACATGATACCAAGCTTCTTGAGCTGGGTATTTGCCCAGAAGTGGCCAAACTGTGAACTGGGAGGTTATTGTTGGTCTTTTGGAAAAGAACTCTGGAAAGTTACATCGTCAGGACTGTCATGACCTGAGAGAGGTTTTGTAGAAGTGGCCTTGCTGATGATGATCTTAAATGTGAAAGCTGTTGTCAGAGAGAATTCCTGACTTACGCTGCGTGAATAAAGAACTGCAAATTGAGGACTCTCTGACTACACAATGCTACATTTGTGTGTGGAGAGATGCAGATTCTTGCCATGTTTGACTGTCTTTGTCGCATCAACTATTTAATGTGAAATTTACTTTTTTACTTAAAGTATCACTTGCCTGTGAATTCATATTTAATTTAAACTGATTGTGGGTCCACAACTTTCCACTGCATGCATTAATGAAATGGAAGATGGGACTGGGGGCATTGTTGCGAAATGATACAAAGATATGGAGGGGGAATGGTCGTGTTGAGGAAGTGAGGAGGCTGCAGAAGGACTTGGATAGGTAGGAGAATGGGGAAAGAAGTGGCAGATGGAATACAATGTGGGAAAGAGTGAGGTTAAGCACTATGGTAGGAAGAATAGAGGTGCAGACTATTTTTTAAATGGGGAAAGGCTTTGGAAATCTCTAGCATAAAGGAATTGTGGGCCCTGATTCAGGACTCTCTTAAGGTTAACGTGCAGGTTCAGTTGGCAGTTAGGAAGGCAAATCAATGTTAGCATTCATTTCTAGAGGGCTAGGATACAAGATGTAGAGATGCCGGCGTTGGACTGAGGTAAACACAGTAAGAAGCCTCGGGTTTAAGGACAAAAACTGGTGTTGTGAGACTTCTTACTAGAATACAAGAGCAGGGGTGTACTGTTGCAGCTGTATAAGGCTCTGGTCAGATCCTAGTTGGAATATTGTGAGCAGTTTTGAGCCCCATACATGTTGATTTGATTTGATTTGATTTATTGTCACATATATTTGTATACAATGAATTGTATTGTTTCTTGCATGCTATAAAGACAAAGCATTCAGTTCATAGAGAAGGAAACGGGAGGGTGCAGGATGTAGTGTTACAGTCATAGTTAGGGTATAGAGAAAGATCAACTTTATGTGAGGTAGGCCCATTCAAAAGTCTGACGGCAGCAGGGAAGAGCCGAGGGAAGGACGTGCTGGCTTTGGGCGAGGGGGGCTCCAGAGAATGATCCCAGAAATGAAGGTTTAGCTGGAAATTATGTCTTTGTATCAGTCGTTATTCCCAACTGCTATTTATCAGGATAGAACCCAGTTCAGATCTTTCAGTGTTGTGCTATTTGAAAACTTAGCCCAGGGTAGAAACTTCTAAAATTCTAACAGGATTAGACAGGGTGGATTCAGAAAGAATGCTTCCAGTGGTGGGGGAGTCCAGAACTCGCTTGAGAATAAGGGTAAACATATTTTAGAACTGAGGTGAGGAGAAATTTTTTCATCCAGAGCTTGGTGAATGTGTGGAATTCACTCCCACAGAAAGTAGTTGAGGCCAAAACATGGTCTGATTTCAAGAAGGAATTAAACATTGCGCTTAAGGCTAAAGGGATCAAGTTAAAGTTTATTTATTAATCACAAGTAAGGCTTACATTAACACTACAGTGACGTTACTGTAAAATTTCCCCTAGTCGCCACAGTCTGGCGCCTGTTCGGGCCAACGCACCTAGTCTTTCAGAATGTGGAAGGAAACCAGAGCACACGGAGGAGCAGACGCGGGGAAAATGTGCAGATTCTGCACAAACAGTGACTCAAGCTGGGAATCGAAACCCGGTCCCTGGCACTGTGAAACAGCAGCGCTAACCACTGTGCCACCGTGCCCCGGTTAGGGAGGGAGGATGGAATCAGGATATTGAATTTAATGATCAAGCATAATCATAATGAATGGCGGAAGAGGCTTGAAGGACTGAATAGCCAGCTCCTGTTCCTTTTTACTATGTTACTATGATATATTGATGTAGTTAAATATGAAGAGGAGGCTCTTGTGGAGCACAAATGCCAGGCAGCATCGGCCAGTTGGATGTTTCTGCAATGTGCAATTGATTTAACTCGCCGTTCCTTTAAGATAAGGTTAATTAGGGCAAGTGCAGCTGCATAAACGGTGTTGTGAGCTGGTAAGATGGGCTGACATCTGGAGTGACAATCCTCTGGCATCACCTACCCCCATTGATTCAGGACGGGAGGTCCACACCTTTGCCGTCCTGAATGTCAACGCGGGGTGAGCAGACGTTAAACAGCCGAGCACTGCTGAGCTGTACGTTGATTAAAAACTGTCGTTTGATTTTATTAAAAAATGGTCCTACTTTGTTAGCTATTCAATTAGGTAAATGGAAATATTAACTGAAGCATTGGACCAGTCATTGCAATCTATCATTCCTAATCAGAACGTTGACAGCATAATGAAGGTAAACAAAAAGGGAGGAATTAAAACAAAATGAAAGGGAAGTATGAGGAAAGGAAAGAAAAAAGGGCAGGATATGAAAATTGCTCAGGAATTCTGGCTGGCTCCTCAGGTGGAAATAAAAAACTTTCTCAAGAGTTGCAGGTTTGGCTAGGATTTATTACCGCGGTGTGTTGGTGCTGATGGCAGCACTGTTAACAAAGACAAAGAAGAACAGTTCTCAGGCCTATGGTTTCAGTCATCTCAATACCTCAAGTGTTCAGGTAATGTGGAGGCCATTCAGCCCCTTGAGCAGTTCCACTATTCAATGAAATCATGGCTAATCAACTCCATTGGCTTGCGCCGAATCCGTGAGCGGGATTTTTCTTTCCCACTGCGCTGGCTGAGTAGTGCAGCAAGGCGGGAAATATGAGGCCAGAGATGAAAAATCGGGTCCGCACACGATTTCTCACCCATTGCGACGTTGCAGTCATGTTAAAAGAATCGTAGAATTCCTATGGTGTAGAAGGAGGCCATTTGGCCCATCGAGTCTGCACCGACAACAATCCCACTTAGGCCCTATCCCCGTAACCCCACTTATTTACCTCACTAATCCCCCTAACTTGCACACTAAGGGTCAATTTAGTATGGCTAATGTACCTAACCCACACATCTTTTGACTGTTCGAACAACCCAGAGGAAATCCACATGCTGCTGTCGAAGCCAGTCTCACGCCCGAAGGAAGGGCCACGGGGCTGATTTATCCATTAATATCATGTTTAGCATATCATTAAGAAGTCTGGGACACAATGGTCTGGGCTTCCTTACTGCTCCCAACTCGCCAGTCAGGATTTTCACCAGTGAAGATCCACCAATGGGGACCGGGTGTAATGGCCTCGCTGTTGGGGCCAGAGGGCCATTGAAGCCCCTCCAATGGTCAGGAAGGGTGAGGGAACACTGGCCTCTGAATCGTTATTTCAGGTAATGTTTGGAATCCATTTAGCTCTTATTCAGGACTAAAGAGGGGGTGAAATATGTTAGATATTGCTGTGCCAAGGCGGGCAAGGCTATGGACCAAAATGCTGGAAAATGGGACTAGAATTGTTAGGTGGTTTGTCTTTGTCTGGTGCAGTCGCAATGGGCCGAATGGCCTTATTCTACCCTATATAAACCTCTATGACTTTATGTTAAGGGCCAGCCTTTGTTGCACATCCCTAATTGCCCCTTAAACCGAGTGGCCATTCCAGAGGGCATTTAAGAATCAACTACATCTCTGCGGATCTGGAGTCCCATGTAGGCCTGGCCAACATTGAAAGATGATGGGTTAGCCTTGGTTTTTAATGACAACATTAGTTTCATGGTCATATTCCAGATTTTATTGAATTCAAATTTCATAATTTGCCATGATGGGATTCGAACCCATTATTGTGCGTTTCCACGGTGACAATATCACTATGCTACTGCCAGCCCAACTACACAGGTTGATCACCAGCCTGAAAGTCCTTCCAGTGTGCCTGGTGACAGGCAGTAAGCGTGGGAGAGTTCCCTGATCAGCCATACTGCAGACAGCAATGGCAAACACTGCAGTATTTTAGAACATAGAACATAGAACATTACAGCGCAGAACAGGCCCTTCGGCCTTCGATGTTGCGCCGACCAATTAGGAAAAAGCAATGACCCTCTAACCTAAACCATCCCCTTTTCATCCATAAACATATCGACTAACCTCTTAAACGCCACCAAACTTGGTGCATCTACAACTGCAGCAGGCAGGGCATTCCATACTCTTACCACCCTCTGGGTAAAGAACCTACCTCTGACATCCATCCTATAACTACCACCCCTTAATTTAAAACTATGTCCCCTCGTGCTAGCTTTCTCCATCCTAGGAAAAAGGCTATCACTGTCCACCCTATCTAAACCTCTAATCGTCTTATATGTTTCAATAAGGTCTCCTCTTAGCTGCCTTCTTTCTAACGAAAACAACCTCAAATCCCTCAGCCTCTCTTCATATTTTGCCAAACATGGTCATGGACCAATCCAGGGGGAGCCCATGGTCACCAATGCCCTCTTCGGACATGGTAAGGAGGTGGAAGAAGGGATCCTGTCACCACGTTTCTGATATTGACTGCACATTTATCAATATACACGCTGTGCAGAGTAAGTAACAGTCTAACTCTGTTAAACGACATTTAACTCCTTTATAGCTCTGGACATTTAAGCTTTTTTATAGTTTTTACAGCCAGCTCACATTGAGCAGTCGATTCCCAAAGTACGTTTGCTTTGTTTGGAATACATGTGTACACACGTTGTGGAAAAACCCCTCCCTGTGAGCAAGCCAGAGTGAGCGCAAAGCAGGAAATTCCCAAACTCAACTCAAGCTGAACTTTTCCGCAGAATTATCTGGAATTTTGTCCTCTTTATTTGAAGCATTTTAAGTCATGCAGCATATTCTTGGGCCAGGGTCATTTAGAAAGAACAAAAAGCAAAGACAATTACAGAGCAGGCCCTTTGGCACTCCAAGCCTGCACTGACCATGCTGCCCAACTTAACTAAAACTCCCTACCCTTCCAGGGACCCTATCCCCCCATTCCTATCTGATTCATATAGTTGTCAAGATGCCCCTTAAAAGTCACTATCATATCTGCTTCCATGACCCTGCAACAAGTTCCAGGCACCCACCAACCTCTGTGTATTATTTATTAGTGTCACAAGTTTTCTTACATTAACACTTCATTGAAGTTACTGTGAAAACCCTGTGGTCACCACACTCCAGCCCTGTTTGGGTATGCAGAGGGAGTATTTAGCATGGCCAATGCATCTAACCAAGATATCTTTCAGAGGAAACTGGAGCACCCAGAGGGTGTGTGTGCAGACTGTGCACAGTCAGTGACTCAAACTGCTGCAGCTTTATAGGACCCTTGTCAGACCACACTTGGAGTACTGTGCACAGTTCTGGTCGCCTCACTATAGGAAGGACATGGAAGCTATTGAAAGGGTGCAGAGGAGATTTACAAGGATGTTGCCTGGATTGGGAGGCATGCCTTATGAAGACAGCTTGAGGGAGCTGGGACTGTTCTCCCTGGAGAGACGAAGGTTGAGAGGCGACCTGATAGAGGTTTACAAGATGTTGAGAGGAATAGATAGGGTGGACTCTCAGAGACTATTTCCCAGGGCTGAAATGGTCGCGACGAGAGGGCACAGATTTAAGGTGCAGGGAAGCAAGTACAGAGGGGATGCTAGGGGAAAGTTTTTCACTCAGAGGGTGGTGAGTGAATGGAATCGGCTGCCGTCGGTGGTGGTCGAGGCGAACTCGCTGGGGTCTTTTAAAAGACTTCTGGATGAGTATATGGGATCCAATGGGATTGGGGGTTATAGATAGGTCTATGGCTGGGTAGGTTTTGATGTGTTCGGCACAACTTGTGGGCCGAAGGGCCTGTTTGTGCTGTAGTGTTCTATGTTCTATGTTCTAAACCGGGAATCGAACCCGGATCCCTGGTGCTGTGAGGCAGCAATGCTAAACGCTGTGCCATTGGGCCAACCCAGTATTGGATCTTACAGAAACACGACAATGGCTGGAATTTCATCGGCATGCCTGCCTCGATTCCGGGGGTGAGTGAGGCTCGGAGAACAGCATTCTCCATTGGCCTCCAGTGAGATTGCACGAACCTCGGGCGGGTATGCTGGTAGAATTCCATCCAATTTCTTTTAGCAAATTCTGTTCTGGGACACTGGGAGAAACTTAATTTAGTTCAGGTGCCCAAGTGCAAAGCATCATCAGTTGGAATTCCTGGCAACAAGGGGCCAGCATACATTCCTTTAAACCTTGCTCCTTGCACCTTAAACCTATGCCCTCTAGTAATTGACTTTTCCACCCTGGGAAAAAGCTTCTGACTATTCACTCTGTCCATGCCCATCATAATCTTGTAGACTTCTATCAGGTCACCCTTCAACCTCTGTCATTCCAGTGAGAACAAACTGAGTTTCTCCAACATCTCCTCATAGCTAATGCCCTCCATACCAGGCAACATCCTAGTAAATATTTTCTGTACCCCTCCAAGCCCCCATGTCCTTCTGGTAGTGTGTTGACCAGAATTGAACACTATATTCCAAGTGTGGCCTAACTAAGGTTCTATAAAGCTGCAAAATGACTTGCCAATTCTTATACTCAATGCCCCAGCTAATGAAGGCAAGCATGCTGTATGCCTTCTCCATCTGCATTGCCACTTTCAGTGACCTCTATACCTGTACATCCAGATTCCTCTGCCTATCAATACTCTTAAGGTTTCTGCTATTTACTGTATTTTTCCAATCTGTATTAGACCTTCCAAATTCCTCACATTTGTACGGATGAAACTGCACCTGCCATCTCTCCAATCAAGTTTCCAATTGATTTGTTGTATCCTCTGATGGTCTTCATCATCATCAGCAAACCCCCCATTTGCGGATTTGATTTGATTTATTATTGCCTCCTGTGATACACATTTTAACGTACACTTGCATTTTTTTATTTGCAGCATCATCGTACTTGTGCTTGAATTATCCTTCATTAGTTATACTCTGGAGGGAAATGAAGTCCATCTTCTAGAAACCTATAGCTGTATAATTGCACATTGGGATGACAGACCCTGCGATGGTTCTGTAAAGGTAAGAGAACTGGCCTTGTGTGTTCACCCTCGAGATCTCTGTATTTCAAATGGATTCACCCAATTTACAGATATCAAGGCAACATGTTGTCAAAACTGACCCCTCACTGTGGCCTGAAAGTGCAAGATTAAAAATCAGAGTTAGTAATTTATTATTACCAGACTCGTCAAAAAAGTACAAGAAAATACAAGTCAGATTCAGGAAGGTAAAATCTGCTGTGTACGCATCATTGTTGCCATGTATATGGGCGGGATTTTCCAGCCACCCCCTCTCCAATATCAGAAAATCCCACCCAAGGTCAAAGAATCTTTACATAGCTCGTGTCCCAACAGGAAACTTCTGCTCTATACGTTTCTCCTACATTCGAATTCTGTTTTCTGTAAATCTTGGCAAAGCTGATTTTAAGAAGGTACATTGTGTCCATTTTGCTCTGTCTACATCTTTCCTGGCCTCCTTTATTTCCTTTATATCCGTCTCCTTCACTCGATGACTATCACCCGATGCTGCGTGTATCAATTCTTTCTCTACTCGGCTCTGCCCTTGTATCATGTGGCAATATTTTGTGGAGGTGTCTGAAGGCACAATGCGAGTTCTTTCTTGACGTGTCTTTAGCTGTTTATTATAGTGTGATGTGCACAGTATAGGGAGGGCGTCAAGCAAGGTTACTGTCTAATGTTGTCAAACACAATTGTAATGATTTGACCAGGCACCAGTTTCCCATCACTGACACCCTTCATTGTGCACCAAAGGAAGAGGCTGTTCCCGGGACTTATAGTCAAGGAGTCTTCACCTTGGGACATACAGCTCCGGTTTGGGTAAAGTTATAGGCTTAAAACACCCACTGACTGCTTCCCATTGAGCCTTCTCCACTCACTCAATAAGGCAGCTCATACTTCACAAAACCCATGGTGAGATCTATTGATGACCTCCATGGCTGTCATATCAACCACAATGAATTTCTCCTCCATTTGAACCCCTTTATTCTTAAATATTCCATACATTTATTGTCTATGTGTAACAAACCTCCCTCCATCCCTCACCTCCTCCCCCCACACCAGTGCACCTGTCCTTTGGTCTTAAGGTTGTTAGATCTATCTGCAATCTCTCCCAACTAGTTTAATATCTAACACATTTCACCCTCCCTTTACTCCTGGATAAGGGCCAAATGGACTCCAAACATTAACTGAAATAATGACTCAGAGGCCAGAGTCCCCTCACCTTTAATTAATTTTAGTTCCCTCTGATGTTATTTATTATTGTCACACGTATTCGTGTACAGTGAAAAGTATTGTTTCTCACGCGCTGCACAGACAAAAAATACTCTACATGGGGAAGGAAAAGAAAGGGTGCAGAATGTAGTGTTACAGTCATAGCTAGGGTGTAGAGAAAGATTACTTAATGCAAGGTAAATCCATTCAAAAGCTTGACAGCAGCAGAGAAGTGACTTCAGACTTTGGTATCTTTTTCCAAAGGAAGAAGATGGAAGAGAGAATGTCTGGGGCGCGTGGGGTTGTTAATTATACTGGCTGCTTTGCCGAAGCACTGGGAAGTGTAGATAGAGTCAATGGATGGGAGGCTGGTTTGCGTGATGGATTGGTCTACATTCACAACCTTTTGTAGTTCTTTTGTTCTTGGGCAGAGCAGGAGCCCATACCAAGCTGTGATACCACCTGCAAAGATGCTTTCTAAGGTGCATCTGTAAATGTTGGTGAGAATCATAGCTAACATGCCAAATTTCCTTAGTGTTCTGAGAAAGTGGAGGCATTGGTGGGCTTTCTTAACTATAATGTCAGCATGGGGGGAACCAAGACAAGTTGCTGGTGATCTGGACACCTAAAAACTTGAAATCTCAACCATATCTAATTCATCCCCATTGATGTAGACAGGAGCAAGTTCTCCTTTACATTTCCTGAAGTCAATGACAATCTTCTCCATTTTGTTGACATTGAGGGAGAGATTATTGTTGCCGCACCAGTTCACTTGATTCTCTGTCTCATTCCTGTACTCTGTTGGTCATTGTTTAAGATCCGACCCGCTATGGTGGTGTTGTCAGCAAACTTGAAAACCGAATTGGAAAGGAATTTGGCCACACAGTCATAGGTGTGTAAGGAGTATAGTAGGGAGCTGAGAACACAGCCTTGTGGAGCACCGGTATTGGGGATGATCGTAGAGAAGGTGTTTTTGCCTCTCCTTACTGATTGTGGTCTGATTGCGAGTTAGGAAGTTCAGAATCTAGTCACAGAGGGATGAGCCGAGGCCCAGGCCACAGAGTTTGGAGATGAAGTTCATGGGGATAATGAGGTTGAAGGCTGAGATGTAGTCAATAAATAAGAATCTGACATAGGTGTCCTTGCCATTTAGGTATTCTAGGGTTGAGTGCAGGAATAGGGAAATGGCATCTGTTGTGGACCTGTTGCGGCAATAGGCAAACTGTAGTAGATCCAGCTAGTCCAGGAGGCTGGAGTTGATTATTTAAAGAAATATGAAGTGGTATTGGAGATAGTTCAGAAAAGGTTCGTAGATTAATTCCAGAGATGAGGGATGTGTCATATGAAGAGAGATTGAACAGTTTAGGCCTATACTCCCTGCAATTTAGAAGAATGAGGAGAGATCAAATTCAGGTATACAAGATGATAAAAGGTGTGGATGAGGTAGTTGCTTCTGCTGGTGGGGCATTCTGAGGCAAAAGAGTCATAGTCTTAGGATAAGGAGTAGCAAATTTAAAACAGTTAAGGAGAAACTGTCTCTCCCAACAGGTTGTGAATCTGTGAAATTCGCTACCCCAAAATGCTCTGGTTGCTGGAATAAATTTAAGGAGTTAGAAAGGTGGCATGGTATTACAGTGGTTAGCACTGTTGTTTCACAGCACCAGGGAACTAGATATGATTCCCAACTTGGGTCACTGTCTGTGCAGAGTCTGCACGTTCTCCCAGTGTTTGCATGAGCTTCCTCCGGGTGCTCTGGTTTTATCCCACATCCAAAGATGTGCATCTTATAACTTCATAAGGTCATAAGATATAGGAGCAGAATTAGGCTATTTTGCCCATAGAGCCTGTTCCGGCATTTGATCATGGTTGATACGCTCCTCATCCCCATTTTCCTGCTTTCTTCCCATAACCCTTCAACCTGTTAAAAATCTGTCTAATTCCTCTTTAAATTTAGTTAAATTGCCAAGCTAAATTGTCCCTGAGTGTCAGGGGGGTTAGCTAGAGTGAATGCATGGGGTTAATGGGATAGGTCCTGGATGGGATTGTGGTTGACGCAGACTCGATGGGCTGAATGGCCTCCTTTTGTACTGTAGTATTCTGTGATTCTGTGATTCTCAATGATTCCGGAGCCCCAGCAACTGCCTTCTGAAATGTCCTAAGGGTAGCTCTGAATGGACACTGGCTCAACCATATCCCACCAAAGAATACAAGAAATTCAACTGTTTGCGGGCATTGGGGGGATCTAACTTCTGCATATGCCCGTTGATCGAAATATTGCAACATGACACAATAACATTGGGACATCCTTGCGACATCATTACACCCCATGTTGTAATTGCATATCCTCTCAGCAAGTGGAAACCTCACTTGGTCCAGTTTTCCACCCTCTGCCCAAATTTGCACTCATGATAGGTCCGAAACAACAGGTTCCGACCAATGGCCCCGCATGAACATCATAATCCCAGTTTAATCAGTCACAATCCTGGATTATGTTTAGTTGAAGGCTTCAGTTCACAGAAGAATCATTTAATGCTGGGTCCTTCTTGTCAGGAATTCCATCGAATGACACTTTGCACTCTGGCACCTAGACCTAATTAGGTTTCTCCCTGTGTTCTGGAATAGAATTTGCTATAATATATTAAGCAGAATTTTACCAGCAAGTCCACCCGAGGTTCGTACGATCCCGTTCAAGGCCAACGGAGAATACTGTTCTCCGAGCCTCACCTTAGGGGCAGGCGTGCCAGTAAAATTCTGGCCATTATAGTGTTTCTGTAAAGTCCAATATTAGGTGGCATAATGGCACAGTGTTTAACACTGATGCCTCACAGTACCAGGGATCTTGGTTTGATTCACAGTTTGGATCACGGTCTGCGTGCAGTTTGCACATTCTTCCTCCAAATGCTCCAGTTTCATCCGAAAGATTTATTTGTTAGATGCATTTGCCATGCTAAATATTCCCTCCACATACTTGAACAGGCTGAATTGTGGCAACTGGGGGATTTTCACAGTAACTTCAACGCAGTGTTAATGTAAGCCTACTTGTGACTAATAAATAAACTCTAAACCTCTGCATTTTTTTCAAGACTAAACAGAACTCAAGACTAGCCTGTCTACCGCAGTGATGTGGGGTGTTTATCAGTAATGAAGAATCCATACTAAAAGGTGGCTATTTCAAACCAAAGTGTTTCTTGTCATTGTGAAGAGAATGGCAACGCATTGTTACATTACATTTGCACTGCTGAATCTAAGTGTTTGGGAGTCTCTTGCCCACACTTCAAAGAGTAGGAGCGTTGATGCCAAGTGGTGGAGGCAGGCACTCTGGAGTTATTTAAGAAATACTTAGGTGGGCACATGAACAGAATGGGAATGGAGGGGTATAGAAAACTGATTTAAAATAGGGATCATGAGCCTTGGGAGTCCCTGGGAAGTGTGTAAATAGATGATGATATTGATGTACTTGTTTTTATCCTACAGGTGCTTTGGTCCACCTTGTTGTCTAACAAGGGGCATACACGCGATGGGTCGTGAGAGGGCTGCTCTTGGATTTTTTTCGAGAGTATCCTAGTGCTTCACGTCGTTAGTGTACGCTTGACTGGACCATTTGATGGGCAACACGACAGCTCAGTGACTATCGCTGTGCTGTGCAGATACATGGATTTGGGCCTGTGTCTGTGGGAGTTTGCGCATTCTCCCCGTGCTTGCGTGGGTTTTCTCCGGGTGCTCCGGTTTCCTCCCACATCCCAAAGATGTGCTCTTAGGCTAATTGGCAAAACAAATTCTCCCTAAATTGTCTCAAATTTGGTTTTTAATCCATAGATCTATAAACACAGACAGGGATCACGGGTAGAGATGGGAATATCGGGGTGGCGGTGCGGGCTCGTTGGGCCGAAGGGCCTGTTTCCTGTGCTGTTTTGTTCTTTGATCTTTGTTCTTTGATTGACAGATCTCATAAAGTTGGATTACTCTTTATTCTGAATGACTCAATCACAAACACCGTCATCTAAATTCATTTCCTCCTTACAGGCTTTGGCACTCACATCCCATTCTCTAAGTTCAATCATGGGATATGGGTGTTGCTGGCTAGGCCAGCATTTATTGCCCTTGAGAAAGCAGTGATGAGCTGCTTTCTTGAGCCACTGCAGTCCTTGCGTGTAGGTACACCAAAATGCTATTAAGGAAAGATTGCTGACCTGGTGACGGTGAAGGAGAAGTAATATAGTATGGTGCCTGATTTCAGGTGGATGCCAATCAAATAAGTTTTGCTCTGGATGGTGGCAATTCCTTGAATGTTGTTGGAATTGCACTGAACCAGGCAAGTGGAGTATGTTCCATCACACCCCTGACTTGTGCCTTGGAGATTGTGGATAGACTTTAAGGATTTAGGAGGTGATTTACTCTTCACAGAATTCCCATCCCCTCACTTGTTCTTATAGCCACAGTATTTGCGTGGAAGGTGCAGATCACTTTCTGCTCAATGATGTTGCTAAGGGTGTTTTTGGGAATTCAGCGATGGTGACGCGTTTGAGTATCAGAGGGAGATGGTTAGTTTCTCTCTTGTTGGAGATGACCCGTTGTTCATACAAATATTCCCATGTGCCTACTGCCCTTAACCTTCTAGGTGGTAGAGATCATAGGTTTGCTCAGAAAGTACCTTGGCAAGTTGCTGCAGTGCATCTCTCACATGGTAACACTGCTGCCACTGAATAACAGTGGTGCACAGAGTAAATATTTTAGTTGGGTAGGATTGATGACAAGCTAGTTAACACTGCTGCTGTACAGTATCAGGAACCTGGGTTCGATTCCTGATTTGGTGATTGTGTGGAGCTTATGCATTCTTCCTTGGTGTATGTAGATTTTCTCTGGGTACTCTGGTTTCCTCCCACAAAGGTGTGCTGCTTAAATGGATTGGCCATGTTAAATGGCCCCTTATTGTCTAAAGATGTGCTGGTTAGCTGGATTGGCCATTGTGAATGCTTGGGGTTATGAGGGGGTAAAAAGCCTGGTAGGATTCTCTTTTAGAGAGTCAGTGCAGGCAATGGCCTCTTAGTGCACTGCAGGGATTCTGGTGGATTGGATGCCAATCATGTAAGTTTTGCCCTGGATTGGTAGCAAGTTCTTTGAGTATTGTTTAGAGTTGCACTTACCTAGGCAAGTGGAGTGTGTTCCATCACACCCCTGACTTGTGCCTTGGAGATTGTGGATAGACTTTAAGGATTTAGGAGGTGATTTACTCTTCACAGAATTCCTATCCCCTCACTTGTCCTTGTAGCCACAATATTTGCGTGGTAGGTTCAGATCACTTTCTGCTCGGTGATGTTGCTAAGGGTCTTTTTGGTAATTTTGGGAATTTTTGGGATAGTGATGTGTTCGAATATTGGGGAGCCACTTACCCCCAATGATCTTGGATTCCCTTGTCTAACAAGAATCTATCTAAATCTGCCTTAAAGATATTCAGTGATCTTGCCTCCAACGCCTTCTGAGATAGAGTTCCAAATTCTGAGAGAAAATAAAATCCTCCTCATCTCTATCCAATAAATACGACTCCTAATTTTTAAACAGTGTCCCCTAGTTCTGGACTCACCCACAAGAGAAAACATTCCTTCCACATCAATCTTTTTGAGACCGTTCAGAATCTTATATTCTTCAATCAAGTCAGATTCATTCTTCTAAACTCCAGTGGAAACAAGCCCAGTCTGTACAACCTTTCTTTGGGGGCACTACAATGGCACTGTGGTTAGCTTTACTGCCTCACAGCACCAGAGACGTGGGTTCAATTCCTGGCTTGGGTCACTGTCTGCGTGGAGTGTGCACATTCTCCCCATGTCTGCGTGGGTTTCCTCCAGGTGCTCTCACAGTCTGTAAGCCATGCTGATTAGAAGCATTGGCCATGCTAAATTCTCCCTAAGTGTGCCCGAATGGCCAACAGAGGTGATTGGGGGATTTTCACAGTCATTTCATTGCAGTGTTAATATAAGCCTACTTATGACATTAATAAATAAACCTGAACATAAATTCCATAAAACAATGCACTCATTCCAGGGATCAATCCAGTAAACCTCCTCTGAACTACATCTAACATATTTATATCCTACCTTAAATAAGGAGACCAAAACTGCACACAGTATTTGTGTTCTCAGTAAAGCCCTGTATAAATGAAGCATAATGTCCTTCCTTTATGTTTAATGACTCTCATAATAAAGAATAGCATTGCATTTGGCTTCTTGATTACATGCAGTACATGCATACTAACTTTCTGTGACTCATGCACCCTGTCAAATCATTTCATCTTTTTTAAGATGCCTCTCAGGTCATTCCTTAACCGAATTTGTTCAAAAATAATGCAGCAAAGTTAAATTCGGCATTTAATTTTGCAAATACTCACCAGCATTCTGAAGTCAGACTAGGTACCATAGTAATTTGACGTGTTAATCTGTATTGAAGGGGTTATTTTCAAATTGAAGTATTCCATGTCATTGTGCCAGTTTCTTGGCTCAACTGAAAATAAACTGACCTAAAATAAACTTTTGGGAGTCTTGAGCTCACCCCTATCTTCACTCTTGAGCATCCATTGATTGCAATGAGGTGGCATGGTGGCACAGTGGTTAGCATTGCTGCCTCACAGCTCCAGAGATCTGGGCTCAATTCCGGCTTTGGGTCACTGTCTGTGTGGAGTTTGCATGTTCTCTCCGTGTCTGTGTGGGTTTCCTCTGCGTGCTCCGGTTTCCTCCCACACTCCAAAGATGTGCATTAGGTGCATTGGACCCTTGGTGTCCCAGGATGTGTAGGTTAGAGGAATTAGTGGGGTAAATATGTGGGGTTCGAGGGATAGGGCTGAAGTGGGATTGTTGTTGATGCAAGCTCAATGGGCCAAGTGGCTTCCTTTTGGACAGTAAGGTTTCTATGGTGTAAATTGGAACATATGAATGGTTTAAGTGAATGCCAAATCTGGCTGCGTTACCTTATCTGGTCCTGCTTTCCTCCGCAAGAATCTATCTGTTTCTTCAGGGACACCTCTCTGCCTCTCAATCTCTGACATAAGACCATAATGTGGAGATGCCAGCATTGGACTGTAAGAAGTCTCACTACACCAGGTTAAAGTCCAACAGGTTTACTTGGTAGCAAAAGCCACTAGCTTTCAAAACGCTGCTCCTTCATCAGGTGAGTGGGATTTCAATTCACAAACAGGGCATATAAAGACACAAACTCAATTTACAAAATAATGGTTGGAATGTGAGTCTTTGTAGGTAATCAAGTTTAAAAGGTACAGACAATGAGAGTGGAGAGAGAGATAAGCACAGATTAAAGAGATGTGTATTGTTTCTAGCCAGGATAGTCAGATCATTTGCTGAAAGATGCCCTCATAAGAACAGAATATGGCACTTGACTCATCGATCGGAATTCTGACGCACGATAGCGAAAAACCGCACTGACCTCCTCAGCAAACGGTGAGGACAGGACACGGTGGACTCTTCGTCGTCCAGCATTTACTCGAGCAAAGGTGCAATATAAATGCAAGTTGGTGTTGTTGTTGCTGTCAGGGGAAGAGTGACATCACCGGGAATGAAAACCGGAATGGATGGAGTTGATGATTCACTATCAGCTCTTTCACACAATTGTCCGAACTCAGGTTCTGTCCTAGTGCTGTCAGAATAGGAAGGAAAAACATAGGTTAGAATATTTGCAGGATGGCAACACAGTGGTTAGCATTGTTGTTTCACAGTACCAGGGACCTGGGTGTGATTTCCGCTTTGGGCCACTGTCTGTGTGGAGTCTGCATGTTCTCCTCGTGTCTGCATGGGTTTCCTCTGAGTGCTCTGGTTTCCTCCCACAATCCAAAGATGTGCGGGTTAGGTTTGATTGGCAGAGCTAAATTCTCCATCAGTGTCAGGGGAGCTAGCAGGGTAAATATGTGGGGTTAAGGGGATAAGGTCTGGTGGGATTGTGGTGGGTGCTAGAATCGATGGACCGAATGGCCTCCTTCTGCCCTGTTGAGATTCTGCAATTCTGCCTGAGTTTTGTGTTAAACATGGTCTCATTGAACAATGTTCATTATTGGGTCACCTTGAATTTTTGTAACCTGAATTTTCACTCGCGCAAGCAGCAAACTCATTCATGCACCAAGTACACATTCGAGAATGCTTCTGGCTTATGCTGAGAAGAAGCGCACTTCCTTACAGTGAGTACTTTTCTCTTGAACAGCTGCTGTGCCATCAGCAACTCTCATTTCATTAAGAAGATCAAAGGGGCAGTGGTGCACAGGAGTAAATTTATAATTAAGCGACATCATATGCATACCTGTACTGCGGTCCAACACTCAGCATAGGGTGGGGAAAGCTAAGGAAATGGTGTCCTTCACTCAGCTGAATCTCTCATGTACGATATGCATATCAAGTCCTTCCTGCTATTTGAGGTATTGACGCAAGTTGTTCCTTTGTTGAAGAAAATGTTTGGTGTGTATTTCTTCTCCAGATTGGAAGCATTGCTGAGTGAGTCAGCAGGGCCAATTTTAATCCTACCCACCTTGCAATTAGGGTAGATAGAAATTCTTCCTATTTTTTCTCATTCTTTCTAGTCCCTTGCTGGCTAAATCAATACTTATTGCCCATCTCTTATTGAAATGACAGGGAGATGCCAGTATTGAAGTGGAGTGGGCACAGTAAGAAGTCTCACAACACCAGGTTAAAGTCCAGTAGGTTTTTTTAAAATATATTTTTTATTATTCATTGTGGGACATGGGGCATCATGTGGTTGGTCAGAATTTATTGCCCATCCCTAGTTGCCCGAGGATGGTTGAAAGTCAACCAGATTGCTGTGACTTTGGTGTCACATGTAGACCAGACATAAGAACATAAAAAATAGGAGCAGCAATGGGCCATCTAGCCCTACGAGCCTGCCCTGCCATTCAATGAGGCAAGAATAGTTAAGGTAAGTATTGGCTCTTTGGAAGACAATACTGGTGAGATATTAACAGAGAATAATCACTGCTGGAATCAATCAATAAAAAGGAAATGACTGTGCATTTGGAAAGACAAAGCTCAATCTACCACTTATCAGCATGGTTTTATGATGGTAAGTCATGCTTGACAAACTTGGTTGAATGCTTTGAGGATATAACCAGCAAGGTGGATAGTGGATGTGTTATATCCAGACTGCCAGAAGGTGTTTGACAAGGTGCCACATAAAAAACTGATCTAGAAGGTGAGATCGCAGGGACTGGAGGTAGAGCACTCGAATGGATTGAGAATTGGTTGTCTGTCAGAAAGTAAAGGGCCAGGATAAATGGGTCCTCCTCTGGCTGGTGAGATGTAAGTAGTAGGTGCCGCAGGGGTCAGTCCTCAGATTCAAATGTTTGCAACTTATATAAATGATCTGCAAGCAGGGACAGGGAGTAATATAGTAAAATTTGTGGATGATACTAAAATAGGTGAGAAGGCAAGCAGTGAAGAGGATATAAAGATTTTATAGATGGACATTAATAGGCTCGGAGAATGGACCAATATTTGGCAAATGGAGTTTAATGTGGAGAAGTGTGAGGTTTGGCAGAAAAAAGAGAAGGGGAAATTATTACCTGAATGGAAAGCAGATTCAAAATGTGTCCGAGGGTCTATGTTCATGAATCACAGAAAGTCGGTATGCAGGTAATCTAGAACAAGAGGTCATGAGTATAGGGTGAGAGGCATTAGATTTAAAACAGAGATGAGAAGGAATTACTTCTTGTAGAGGACAGTGAATTTGTGGAACTCACTGCCCCATAGCACAGTGGCAACTGAATCATTGAATGGTTTCTAGTAGGCGGTAAACATATTTCTAATTAAAAAAAGGGGTAAGGGGATATGGGAACAGCTGGGGAGGTGGATTTGAGACCAGGGAGAGATCAGCCATGATCTGATTGAATGGCTGAGCAGGATCAAGGAACTGAACTTGCTGACTTCTGCTTCTAATTTCCAGGTTCCGATGTTGCAAAGCCACAGCAATGTGGTTGACTCTCTGAACAAGGGCAATTAGGAATGGGCAATAAATGCAGACCAGCCAGTATCACCCATATCCCACGCATGAATAAATAAATGTGGAAGTTACTTGTCTACTTGATGAGTAACCTTTTCATGATTTCCCATTTTAATCTGCAAGAGACCTTAGAGAGCATTGAACACCTGTCCAGAGCTGGGAATAGAATGAAAGGTGCAAGAATTTATACAAGTTAGTATCTTACAATATTAAAATGACTCTGACTGTATCTGAACTGGGCCGTGAGAGGGGAAAACATCAGGCCAGGGTGAAGCAGCACTGCTGCCTCACAGTGCCAAAGACCAGGTTCAATTCGTGGCTTGGGTCACTATCTGGGTAGAGTTTACACATTCTTCCCATGTCTGTGTGGATTTCCTCAGGGTACTCCAGTTTCTTCCCACAATCCAAAAATGTGCGGATTAGGTTGATTGGCCATGATAAATTGCCATTTAGTATTAGTGAGTAGTAGGATAAACACATGGGATTATGTGGGTAGGGCCTGGGTTGGATTGTGATCATAGAATCATAGAACCCTACAGTGCAAGAAGTGCAGACTAGACGGGCTGGATAACCTCCTCCTGCACTGTCGGGATTCTATGGCTCACCCTGTCTTCTGACAAGATGTCCTCTGAGAATAGAGTGCGAAACAACTTTTTATGAGGTCTGAGACAGTTTTTTTTCCCTTTGAGTTAGGAAAGAAAGTTCTGGCCTTGTCTATTGTAGGCCTTGCCCTTCCCTCTTCACAGTATTGTGATCTTCTATCTGTCGTGGATGTGTCAAAAATACATTAAAAATTGGTCAAACAATAATGTGGGTTCTTTACTCGAAGATAAGGCTATTTACAGATGCTGGTATCTGAAATATTATATGGATGTGTCTGACTACATTCGATCTCAAAGTCATAAGGATACAAAAGGGTGCCTGACCTTCCCCCTTTTATGGGACCGTCCTGCATTGGAGATGGTTGTCCTGTGCCCTGGGCTATTTGCTGTTGGTATGGCCTTTGTCTCGTAGTTTTGATGTTGGTTTATCACAATCTAGGCATGCACATTACGTTTCATCCTGACGTCCACTCCTACAGGGTCACCAACCACTTCCCAACCTCCCGCAGGCTTCAAGGACAAGCAATCCCCTCGCCTCCCCCCACAGCCTGGGCCTTGATTGTATGATTCCCCCACAGCAATTTAAGATGTGCTCCCTTAAAGGTACATGCAGATCCTATCAAAATACTCATTGGGATGAATTTTCCCATCCAGTCCACCATGGGAATCAGAGCGGATGTGGGGTAGAATATGAAAAGGTCCATTGACCTCTGGCTGGACTTTATGGTTTTGGGATGCATAATCCCGCCTATAATTTACTTACCTGGTGAATCTTTATTTAGCTCCGGCATAGGCTCTGGCTGTCCTTGGTACCTCTCATGAGCATTTGGGTAGATCTTTCAAAGAGCTGGCACAGGGGCATGATGGGTTGAACTGTCTCCTTCTGTTGTCCACAATTCTATGATTCTATCCATCAAACAACTATAGCCTCCCACTTGTCTCAGGCAGGTGAATGACCAGCACAATCTCGATGAATACCCCAGGCCTGAAATTTAGGCCAGGGAGTGTACTTTGCCACCCACCACATAACCGCACTTCCCCTTACCGTTTCCATCAACTGCCCGACACATGCTTGAGGTTACAATTGGTCCCCATTACATGATGCAAGAGCTCTTCAAACTACTTTGGTATATTACCAGCCAGATACGGTCAGGAGCTGATTAGAGTGTGAGCTTTGTCTTTTGTTCTTATTCAGCAATTCCCAGTACCGATGGGGACAGACTGAGAGAAGTGCTATAAATCAAACACACAGGGGTACCGTACGCAGGCTGTATTACTGCAGCATCGCAAAAACACAGCAGAGCACTGTGACTATCTGACTCACCAGGATTCTTTTCACACATAGAATCATAAAAACATGGGAGCAGGAGGAGACCATTTGGCCCTTCGAGCCTGCTCCACCATTCATTAAAATCAGACTGATTGTCCAACTCAACAGCCTATTCCTGCTTTCTCCCCATAACCTTTGGCCCCATTCACTCCTAGTGCTATATCCAGCCATCTCTTCAATACATTCATCATTTTGGCATCAATTACATCCTGCGGTAATGAATTCCACTGGCTTTGTGTGAGGAAATGTCTTCTCACCTTATCCTAAATGGTCTATCCTGAATCCTCAGACTGTGTTTAGCAGATATGTTTAGAAGATCTAGACGATGCTTATAAATGAGGCTTTAACTTTCATTGACACTTTGCTTTGAACTTGGCTTCAGATGTCAAGAATTCATGTAACTGTTACTGGTAGGTACTGGGTATAAGCACTGGGTGAAGATGAGATCCGGCTTGGCTGTTAAAGGTCCTTTTCTGCACCCCTACCACATCCCTACCATCCTATCCTGAAGTCGACCCTGGTGAAGGTTTCGCGAGCATATGTAGTGTGAGACATGCCCAGCTCTCAACACCTTCAACAAGGTGCAATATCTGGATGGATATTTGTCCTGGGTGGCACGGTGGCATATGATTGGCACTGCTGCCTTACAGTGCTAGGGATCCAGGTTCAATTCTGCTTTGGGCAACTGACGTTATTGAGTTTGTACATTCTCCCTGTATCTGCATGGGTTTCCTCCAGATCCTCTGGTTTTCTTCTACAGTACAAAGATGTGCGGGTTATGTTCATCATCAATGATAAATTGGCCTTTAGTGTCAGGGGGATCAGCAGGGTAAATATGTGGAGTTACAGGAATAGAACTTGGATGGGATTGTTGACGATGCAGGTTCAACAGGCTGAATGGCCTTCTTTTGCATGCAGTGATTCTATGAATCTATTAATCGGGCATTGGGATATCAGTCCCTGAAATACTTACTCATTGCACTCATTTATTTCCTTGAACTGGGTGTAAAATAATTCATTTTTTATTACTTTTGTCCATGGAACATTTTGGAATATTCCTGAGGGAATTATTAAGGTATTATAGAAATATAGAAACTGGAAGCAGGAGTAGGCCATTTAGTCCTTCGAGCCTGCTCTGCCATTCACCTTGATCATAGCTGATCATTGAATTCAATATCCTGATCACCCCTTCCTCCCATATCCCTTGATCCCTTTAATCCCAAGAGCTATATCTAATTTCTTCTTGAAATCAGACATTTTGGTTAGCGGGGAAGACTTATTGAAGACTTCAGCTTATCTAAGACTTAGACTTATCTAAGTCAATATTTTCCTTTTCTTGCAGAGAAGGGCTATAAAGGCTTTAGTTGTCAATGATGACCTTCTAAACATGGTATCCACAAAGTGCCAAAGAATTAGGTTGATTGGGAGATAGTTGTAAACAAGGACAGGTGATTCATGAATTCCATTCTTGGCACCAAAAAACACTTTGAGAAAATCAAACTGGAAAGTGTTAGTTTCCCTACACGTTAACGATTCTGTTAGGAATTATTAACATTTAAAGAAGAAATCCAAATATCCAGCTGAAACTAACTGGCAAGAATAAACTTCATTGAAAATCACTCAGAGGGTGATAAGTGAATGGAATCGGCTGCCGTCGGTGGTGGTGGAGGCGAACTCGCTGGGATCTTTTAAGAGACTTCTGGATGAGTACATGGAGTTTAATGGGATTGTGAGTTATAGATAGTCCTGGTACGTATGGATATGATCGGCGCAACTTGTGAGCCAAAGGGCCTATTTGTGCTGTAGTGTTCTATGTTCTAAGTTCTACCAAAAAAATTAAAACAAGTAAGTACTATTTACTTAACACCCTAACTTATAAATACTTATGCTATGAAAACAATTATATTTTTTATTTCCCCCAAAAAGTTCTATCATCATACAAAGTCTTGAAAGTTTATTAACAATTCCATCTATTCCTTAATGTAAGATTCTGTGTAGGTTTTTCCATTAGCTTTTTGGCTACATGATCCTCTACCTTGCCTTTTCAGACCACATTATTGTGGTCCCTATTCATGTCCTTATTCAGGTTGCCAGCAGATCCAATGCATTCCCACATCTTTCCAAGCTAACTCTGCAGATTGCTTTCTGCCACAAGACTCTGTGAGGACCTCTGCAGAGTTCTTCCATTAGCTCCAAGCTAGAGTATATTTTCCAGCTGCCTTTCCCTCAGAAGAACCAAACTGAGATGAAAAAAATGAACAATGAAGTTAATATTTTCTATGCTTGCAATGCAGGTCTAATAATTATCACTTTCTGTTATATTTCTTAATCTAGTGTGCTGTAGTCTCCACAAAACATGGCAACTTTTGCCTCCACTTATTCCCACATTGAACTACCGGCTTCTATCTGCAAACACATACAAATAAATTCACCAAAAAAAACTTCTAACCAAGCTCAACCTTGAATCACAATCTCAACAGTAAAGATTCTCAGGTTCTGGAAAACAGTATGAACAATTGTTACCTCTGATAGAATTTTGTGATACTCTTTCCTTTTAGTCTCTTGACCCCAACCATTCAAGCATAATAAACTCCAAACCTGTTTGAGATACATTTACTTCAAGGTTACTTATGAGCTTTTCATTCAGATACCTACCCATCCACTTTACCTACAGACAAAACTTCAATTCCCTAAACTGAAAGTTATATCCCATAACATGAATCACAAACTGAATATTTGTTAGATATAGCATTACATAACATTATGGGGAACATAGAACATAGAAAATAGAACACTACAGCACAACCAGGCCCTTCAGCCCACAAGTTGTGCCAATCGTATCTATACCTACCAGGCCATAGAACTATCTATAACTCTCAATCCCATTAAATCCCATGTACTCATCCAGAAGTCTCTTAAAAGACCACAGCAAGTTTGCCTCTACCACCACCAATGGCAGCTGATTCCACTCAGTCACCACTCTCTGAGTGAAAAACTTACCCCTGACATCTATTCAGTAAATGCTCCCCAGCACCTTAAACCTCATCCTCTCATAGTGACCAATTCAGCCCTGGGAAATAGCCTATGAGAATTCACCCTATCTATTCCTCTCAACATTTTATAAATCTCTATCAGGTAACCTCTCAATCTTTGTCTCTCCAGGGAGAAGACATCTAGCTCCCTCAACCTACCTTCATAAGGCTTGCCTCCCAATCCAGGCAACATCCTTGTGAATTTCCTTTGCATCCTCTCAATAGCTTCCACATCCTTCTTGTAGTGAGACGACCAGAACTGCGCACAGTGCTCCAAATGGGGCCTGACAAGGATCTTATAAAGTTGCAGCATTACCCCCAACTCCTAAACTCAATTCCTCAATTAATGAAGACTAGCACACCATACACCTTCTTACACCGCATAGATGGTGACATAGTTGTATTAAGACAGTTATCCATAGACTTGCAGTAATGTGCTGGGGAGCTGGGTTCAAATCCCACCATAAGAACATAAGGAATAGGTGCAGGAGTAGGCTATCTAGCCCTTGGAGCCTGCCCCACCATTCAATAAGATCATGGCTGATCTGAAGTGGATCAGTTCTACTTTCCCACTTTCTCCCCATAACCCTTAATTCCTTTGTCTATCAGAAATCTATCTACCCGTAACTTAAATGTATTCAGTGAGGTAGCTTCCACCACTTCAATAGGCAGAGAATCCCAGAGACTCGCAACTCTTTGAGTGAAGAAGTTCCTCCTCAACTCCAATGTAAACTGCACCACCCCCCCTTATTTTGAGGCTGTGCCCTCTAGTTCTGCTATCTTTTCTAAGCGGGAAGAATCTCTCTACCTCTACCATATCTAGCCCCTTCATTATCTTGTGAGTAATGGCAGATGATGAAATTCAAATTCAATACAAAATCTGGAATTGAAAATCTAATGATGACCATGAAACCGTTGTCGAAAAAACCCGTCTGGTTCACTAAAGTCTTTTAGGGAAGCAAGTCTGCTGTCATTACCTGATTTAGCCTGTATGTAAGTCCAGCACCACAGTAAAGTGGTTAACTCTTAAATGTTCTCTGAAAACAGAGATGGGGCAGGCCAATAAATGCTGGTCCAGCCAGTGATGTTCATGCCTGTAAAATGAATATAAAAGATCATATGATCTAAGTACCCTGGAAACAAGACGATAGTCAGGATTGAACTTTCTCTTTCATTAGTCCATGCTCCACAGGAGAACAAGGTTAATTCCAGGAGATGCAGTTTATGAAACTTCGTCACTGACCTCTATGTCAATCTTTATACAAAGTGCTGAGATGCATCAGATTTTCCAATCCGAACAATCTGAGGTCAGAATCCAGCTATGACTTAGTGGAGTATTAAAACTCTGGCCTTTCTCCACACCCTAGCTGCAGTACATTCTGCATCCTCTCCTTTCCTCCTCTATGAATGGTATGCTTTATCCGTAGACCATGCAAGAAACAATTTTCAATAATACATGTAATAATAATAAAATCACATCAATATTTTATGCCGCTCACAAAACAGGGCTGCCACAGTCCATCACTGGGTGATGATGCAGATTTATATTATTGATGGTGAATCACAGCGGGTAAATTTTCTAGTGACCTTTACAGGAATCTTTCTCCCTTAGTGTAGATCAGACCTGATCCTGCAGGTGTTACATGTTCAGCTATGGCCATCCTTATACAGTGGAGCGTGGTGGACAATATCACGATCAATCTTTCTCGACACTTATTGACTTGGTCGTCTCAGAATCAAGGATAACACCCCATTTATCCAACCCTTGTCAATATCCCAGCTGCAGTGATTCAATCACCAAATTGTCTTTGTACAGCACGGCATGCCAGCTTGTGGTGAGTTGATACCTGGGTGGTTTGTAATTGAGATGTCGGGACCGTGTCGCCTTTTACTCTGGTGCTCGTGACTTTGAAAGGATGGGCAGTGAGTACACTGGTCCATGTTTGGTAAAGAGAGCCACCTTCATTCAGTGGTGGCTGCTACTGGTTACAATGTCAGGACCACACTGGATTGCCTCAGAGATTGAGGACGGGATTGAGGGCAGGGGGACCAGAGTACATGTGTCAAAGAAAGCCAAAATATGGACTGATGAAGGTGAGCTGCTTTGTTCGTGTTTATGTATTATTAACATTAACTGTAATTAATTATGAGTCTGTTTACTTTCAGCAGACAATATGACACTATACTCTAGTATATCGCTCGGAGTGAGGCCAGCTGGCATTTAAAGTGCCTCACTGAAGCGCAACGCGCATTGCTTTTTAGAAGCATTAGCAAAAGATATTTAAATTATTTTATGTTTAGCATTTAGTTTGGGAAATCATTGGAAATTACAGTTGAATCAATCATTTTGGAACAGGTAGTTCTTCATTCAACTTAACGAGTGACAGTTACAAGGAGTTCCACATGAAATGTGTACTTGTTAAATGTATTGTAACAAAAATGATTGAGGAGGTCTGGAAATGTAGACGTGGAGGGCCCAACATTAAACAGACTCTACAAAATGCCAGTGTCACTGCACTATGATTTCAACCTTGTGACTTCTGGCAAATCCCTCTGGGTGAGCCCAGGGCTTTACATTTACCCCGGGCTAACCATTGTCTTGGGTGGTAGATGCACCCAGCATCCTCCAACTCCAATAATGAAGAGGTTTCCCTCCTTTGTCCCCTGCCTTCATTTTGACACTCTGGCCTCATTTGACTTTGTTTGTCAGGGTCTCAATCCAACACAGCTCACCAGGTAGACTTCCACTCGACAGGGCATGGATTCAACATAGAAACTAGAAGCAGGAGTAGGCCATTCGGCCCTTTGAATTTGCTCCACCATTCATCTTGATCATCGCTGATCATCAAATTCAATATCCTGATCTGCCATTCCCCCTATGTCCCTTGATCCTTTTCGCCCCAAGAACTATGTCTAATTTCTTTTTGAAATTGCACAATGTTTTGACCTCAATTACTATCTGTGGTAGTGAATTCCATACATTCTGAGTGAAGGAACTTCTCCTCCCCTCAGTTCTAAAGATTTACTCCTTATCCTCCAACTATGACCCCTAGTTTGGACTCGCCCACTATTGGGAACATTCTTTCTGAATCTACCCTGTCTAACTCTTTTAGAAAGTGGAAAATCCCACCCGAGATCAATGGACATTTTGATGGTCCACCCCTCATCTACTACAATAACTGTGGTCTCCCTCTATGTTCCTGTGTATGTTGATACCTTTTATATCTACCTGAAGGAGCAAGCAGGTTTTAGTTTGATGTTTCCCATCTGACAAATAGCAGCTTGGACAGTGCAGCACTTCCTCAATACAATACTAGAGTGTGAACTTTGATCTTTGTTCTCAGGTCCTGGCATGGGATTTGAACCATGACTTCCCTGGGGCAATGTTAAGAATGGTACCAGAGCCAAGAGTTTCTGACCCAAACTAGAGGTGACAAGTCCAGGAGCAGAACGTCCCAAGAGTAGAGCACCCTTGAAGAGAGAAGGTAAGATTGTTTTTTTTACATCCATTCATGGAACATGGGCATCACTGGCTAGTCAGTATTTATTGCCTATCCCTAGGAGACAATTGAGAGTCAACCATATTGCTGTGGCTCTGGAGCCACTTGGAGGCTAGACCAGGTAAAGAAGGCAAATTTCCTTCCCTGTAGGGCATTAGTGAACCAGATGGGTTTTTCTGACAATCGACAATGGTTTCATGGTCATCAGTAGATTCTTAATTCCGGATAAATTTTATTGAATTCAAATCCCCCCAACTGCTGTGGTGGGGTTCGAACCTGGGTCCCTAGAATATTGGCTGAATTTCTGTACTAATAGCCTAGTGATAATACCTCTAGGCCATCGCCTCTGGGAATGACAATGCCAGGCAGCAGTTCCCATGTTTGGGCAAGGGGATGCTTGTGATGAGGGTGGGGTCATAGTGCACCAGCGACCATTCTTGCCAAAGCATCCTCAGTGATGTGCCCATGAAGGAGAGTCAACCCTGGAAGTTGCTGGGAGGCTGTTAGGGTCTCTCTAACATTGCTGCACTCCCTCGCTATTGCAGTATCATAAGACCATTATACCATAAGACATAGCAGCAGAATTACGTCACTGGACCCATCATATCTGCTCCACCATTCAATCATGGTGGATGTATCTCTCATCCCCATTCTCCTGCCTTTTCCCCATAATCCCTGATTCCCTTACTAATCAAGAACCTATCTATCTCTGCCTTAAAGACACTCAATGACCTGGCCTCCACATCCTTCTGCTGCAAAGAGTTCTACAAATTCGCTACTCTCTAGCTGAAGAAATTCCTCCTCATTTCTGTTTTAAAGGATGGTCTCTTTAGTCCGAGGTTGTGCCCTCTGATTCTATTTTTTCCTCGTAGTGGAAATATCCTCTCCACGTAGATAGGTTTCTGATAGACAAGAGAATTAAGGGTTATGGGGAGAAAGTAGGAAAGCGGAATTGATCCACTTCAAATCAGCTGTGATCTTATTGAATGGCAGGGCAGGCTCGAAGGGCTAGGTGACCTACTCCTGCTCCTATTTCTTATGTTCTTATGTCTTGAAGTTATTTTCATTAGAGAGAAGAAGGCTAAGAGGTGACCTAATTGAGACATATAAGAGATCAGAGGGTTAGATAGGGTGGATAGTGAGCCTTTTTCCTCAGGTGGAGATGGATAACACAAGGGGACATAGCTTTAAATTAAGGGGTGGTAGTTGTAGGACAGATGCTAGAGGTGGGTTCTTTACTCAGAGGGTAGTAAGGGCGTGGAATGCCCTGCCTGCAGCAGTTGTGGACTCGTCAAGTTTAAGGGCGTTCAAATGGTCAGTGGATAGGCATATGAATAGCATTGGAATAGTTTAGGTAGGGGGTCATAAGATTGGTTCCATTGGTTGGCGCAACATCGAGGGCCAAAGGGCCTGTACTGCGCTGTAATGTTCTATGACCTATGCTCTATGTCCAGTCTATCCAGGCCTCATAGTATCCTGTAAGGTTCAGTAAGGATCCTGCAGTGGGATATCAGCTCAAACCTCTGGAGTAGGACTTGAACCATTGACCTTTTGACACAGCAACAAGAGTGCTACCAGTGAGACACAGCTCAGGCCTAATAGGGTGAACTAATATACTTACGGTGCTTCACACGCTAAAGGTAAATGTGTTAAGTTTCAAATTTCACGGGTGAGCGCTAAAATAAAAATAGTCAATTGGATTTTATGTTTCATTAAATTTGTGGAGGCAATCATGCTGTTGCCTTTCCAGCAGTGACACCAGGGTAACCCAGCATCAGTGCTATTGATTCAGTTAAAATAAGCAACTGAAGTTCACCTTCTTTGCGAGTTCCACATTTGAATAACATCGAGGGAACTAACATCATTGGACAAGATTCAAGCTCAAAAGAACAATCAAATGTCTGACATTGAACAAAGATAATGAGGTGCCCAGTACAGTCAGACACTGCCGAGGAGGCAGTGAGACATTGTTCACAACAGCTCCTGAGAGGAAAATAAAGTGAAAAAAGTCAATTTCCTCTGACTGCGGGAATAATTAATGCTATAATAGGAGCAACGCAATACAACGGCTTTTTGAAATTGTGTGAAATGATTAACTGTTCAGAAAGAATCAAATGTCCTTGTCCATGAAACCACAAAAAAGTTAACACGTAGATATTGAAAGCAATTTACCGCAATGGAGTAGGGTTATAAGAGCAGGAAATCCTTGCTGCAATTGTACTGGGCTTTCGTTAGACAGCACCTGGAGTACAATGCACAATTTTGGTTTAAGGAAAATACAGTGATCTTTGCAGAGACCAGTAACTATTTTCTAAAAAAAATTCTAAATTCCAGCTATTTACTAAAAGAATTGAGCCACAAAATTCCGCAGTGTGAAACAGAAGAAGTTTTCAGGTACACACTCTTGCAAGTATCTCGTTCGAGGTTTTACGTCGCTCGTCGATGTGAGTCGCGCACTTCAGAATGGACTCTGAGTGACATCCACCAGACAATAACCACAGACTTAAGCGTACCACAGAAACAAGGCGTTGATCTCGAGTACGATACGGCCTCTACCACAGAGTTTGCAGACAAGCAGAATGTCACATCACAGAAAATGGAGCCAGCTAAGGTTAGTTTTTGTTTGATTGTCCAGAGATATTTACCCATAAATTAATCACATGAGTATTCGATGATATTTTAACAGCAAAACTACAACACTACAATTAGCAACACAACAGATGCAAGAAGATTTACAGTTACACATGGGACTCTACTCGCACAACCCAGGAGTAGTCCCATCCACTGTCTAACCAATCCTGATTCTTCAGGATATAGATAGACTTCCCACAAACCTTTTCCTGTCATCTTCCACCAATATAGTGATCTCCACGAATGTGACAGGACTCCTACAACTATTCATTTCTTCACACCAAGCCCTGGTCTTATAATCATCGACTTTACTCGTTGATTGATCGCGGGGGTCCTGCAACCTTGATAGGCGCAACACATGACCTTTCATGATCGAATGCACATCACCGACTGTCCACGGTACAAGTCGCATACACCACCTGTCACATGCTTAATTTTAAAAAAAATGGGCTTGAAGGCCCAGTGGTGGGTTTGGCAGTTCTCTGCCTGTCGTATTTTCCGTTCGTAACCACATCTACCAATGTTGTGGCCTCCTAGAAACCCTGGTTACTTCATGGAACAAAACAACAGAAAAATGCTGGAAAATCTCAGCAGCTCTGGCAGTATCTGTGGCGAGAGAGTAGGGCCAAGGTTTCGAGTCTAGGCAACCCTTTATCAAAGCTGACAGATGGAGCTGCAATGGAGTTGGAGTATAAGAGCTGAGAGATCCATCCGCAACCTGGTCCCAGACCTTCCTGTGGCTTGCCACTTTAACACACCGCCCTTTCGACATGTCAGTCCTTGGCCTTTTGCAATGTTCTAGCGAAGCCCAACACAAACTGGAGGAACAGCTTCCAATTGGCCACTTTACTGCCTTCTGGACTAAACATTGAGTTCAACAACTTCAGAACATGAACTCTCTCCTCACCCCATTTCCATTTATTTTCTTTGATCTCATTCTCCATTTTATCATTTTCCTTCTTTCCACCTTCCCCCCTAACTCTCCCAACCACCACCTTCCCAGCCACCGACCTCCACCCTCTTCAGGTCAATTGCCACATTTTTCATGCAGTCCCTTGACAATCTACCTCTGCTCTGCCGTTCATGCATTCTAATCATTTAACAGATACTTTTAGCACCTTCTCAACCTTCTGTAGTCTCATTTGCATTCACTTTGTCCAATTCCATCACCCTTCCCTACCCTCATAATATAAACCTCTGATGACTCTCGTTCCTCTCAGCTCTGATGGAAGGTCATCGAGACTCGAAACGTTGGCTCTATTCTCCTTCCACAGATGCCGTCAGACCTGTTGAGATTTTCCAGCATTTTTCCGTTCCAGCATCCACAGTATTTTTCAATTATTTTACCTCATGGATGTTATCCTATGGGAAGGTATAAGGAAACTGGGACAATGGGGTGTTTTCAAGGATCAGGTAAGAAAATATAGTTGGTCATTATCTTAGTGAATGACAGAGTGAATGAATATGTCCTACAGCTGTTCTTATTTATGTTTTTACAACTGCAAGTTTCTTTCAATGAATAATACATAAATACTACAGTCCATGTTCAGATGGGAGAGAAATAAATACATTAATCCATTAACTGGACTACCTTATAAATTGTTCTTTCTCTGTTTTTCAAAATGGACAACTTCTGAGCTGATAAAATGGCTGCAACTAATCACATGCTCACTTCTGGAAGATTCTGAGCAGTTTAAAAGTGAACAAAGGGTAGCACTGTGCACCTCCTGGAATGGAACACTCCTTGCACTGCACAGTGGCACAACGGTTAACGCTGCTGCTTCACAACGCCAAGGACCTAGGTTCAATTCTGGGGTTGGGTTACTGTCTGTGTGGAATCTGCACATTCTTTCCACATCCCCAGTTTCCTCACATAGCCTAGAAGATGTGCTGGTTAGGTGTATTGGCTATGCTAAAATCTCCCTTGGTATACCCAAACAGACACTGATGTATAGCAACTAGGGGATTTTCACAGTAACTTCATTACCATGTTAATGTAAACCTACTTTAACTAAACCTTAACTTTTCCTTTGAAAAAGCATTCCATTAGATTCTGGACTATAGATACAAGTTAAGTTGTTTTATAAGTTTAAAGTTTATTTATTGCTGTCCCAAGTAGGCTTACATTAACACCGCAATGAAGTTACTGTGAAAATCCTCTTGTCGCCACACTCTGGCGCCTGTTTGGGTACGCTGAGGGAAAATTTAGCATGGTCAATGCACCTAACCAGCACATCTTCAAGATTGTGGAAGGAAATCGGAGCACCTGGAGGAAACCCGCACAGACACAGGCAGAACATGCAGACTTCACACATGACCCAAGACAAGAATACCCAAATTGTATTTCATACAGGTCAGATCCTGAATCTCACCGCAGTGAACAGAGATTTGGCTTTCCGCCAAATTCTGTGACTTTGCCACAACAGAAACTTGGCCCGAATGGAAGATAAGATCGCGCGCCCAGCGTATTTATTTGGCCAGTTCGGTTTCAATTCAAGGGCATCTCCCAGAATGTTGAGAGTGGGGGAATTCAATGGTGGTATTGCCACTTAAATTGAAAAAAGTGCAAGTTATTGTTCATTTCACACTTAAATATCTGGGGAATTTCACACAGGAAATCATTCAAGCAAGCCCTAAGTCAGACAGAGCATTCAAAGTTCAAAGTTTGATTATCAGTTTCACAAGTTGCTTTACATTCACACTACGATGAAGTGACTGTGAAAATACCTAGTTGCCACATTCAGAGCCTGTTTGAGTACACTGAGAGAGAATTTAGCTCGACCAATGTACCAAACCAGCATGGCTTTTGGACTGTGGGAGGAAACCGGAGCAACCGGAGGAAATCCATACGGACATGGGTAAAACATGCAGACTTCGCACAGACAGTGACCCAAGCCAGGAATCAAACCCATGTCCCTGGCACTGTGAGGCCCAGAGCTTCTGACTTAGAGTCAGGGATGCTACTTACTGCACCACAGGGCTTCCATAATGCAGGGAGAAGGCAAGCTCTGTTTAAAGGTTCCTCTCCTGTTTATTTTTGAGTACAGCTGAACTAATATCCTTCCAGGATTGCCAGTGGCCCTAAGGAAGCTGGCAATTGGCTTCTTATGTCATTCAGGCCAATATCCTGGAAGAGGCAGATAATGAATTGAGGAGGTGGCACTGGATGAGTCAGTGTGTGCATACATGTGGGGAGAAGCCAGAGCAGCAGCAGGAAATCGCTGCACAGATGGTTTAGATTGTGCCCCCTATATTATCAACCGTCCAGCAGCCTGAACAATCTGGGCAGCTTTGCCACAAAGCTTTTTGCTGCTCGAGAGGCAAAAGAAAATTTGCTTGCCCTGTGTAACAAATTGATGTCTGTTTGATGCAGCCCGCAGGAACAGATTGGGTGAAACAGTGTATGTTTTCTAAGCTTGCCAGCAGGAGGCAGAAGCACTAAGGTTGAGGGCAGAACTGAGCTTACAGCTACAAGGGTAGCAGCGCGGTGGCACAGCCTTTAGCACAGCTGCCTCACAGCGCCAGGGAGCTGGGTTCAATTCCCGGCCTGGGTCACTGTCTGTGTGGAGTCTGCATGTTCTCCCTGGGTCTGTGTGGGTTTCACAGTGGCACAGTGGTTCGCACTGCTGCCACACAGTGCCAAGGAGCGAGGTTTGATTCCCGGCATGTGTGTGGAGTCTGCATGTTCTCCCCATGTCTGTATAGGTTTCCTCTGGGTGCCCCGTTTCCTTTCACAGTCTTGAAAATGTGCTGGTTAGGTGCATTGGCCGTGCTAAATTCTCCCTCAGTATACCCAAACAGGCGCCAGAGTGTGGCAAAAAGGGGATTTTCACAATAACTTCATTGCAGTATTAATGTAAGCCTAGTTGGGACACTAATAAGTAGACTTTAAACTTATAAAAAAATTTAAACTTACGGGCAGTGCAGTGTTTGCAAGTTACATTAACCTTCCAGTTCCCTACACACAATACTGCACACATTACTTGAGGTGATATGAATCTATGGGCCATTATTGCTCTTGGTTTACAACTTATCAGCTCACTTTACTGGCACTCTAACTTTAGCTCTGATTTGGTCTCTCTGGCTGCCTTAGACTGTTGCTGCAGAGTGCACACATTATTATGATACAGTAGGCTATAACAGCCCCCTCTCTGGAGGTGATGGCCTCGTGGTTTTATCACTGGGCAATTAATCTAGAAGCTCAGCTAATGTTTTGGGAATATGGGTTTGAATCCTGTCAAAGCAGATGATGGAATTTGAATTTAATAAAACACATCTGAAATTAGGGAGCTACTAATGACAATAAAACCATGTAGTTTTTCTATGTTTCTGTAGATGAGTAAATGGAGCCTAGTGGGTTATAAGTAAGCCTAGTAATTTCTAAGGTAGGGACATGTTCGACACAACTTTGTGGGCCGAAGGGCCTGTATTGTGTTGTAGTTTTTTTATGTTTCCATAGATAACTATAGATATAGATATAGTTGTATATAATATAGATATTATATATAGATAATATATAGATTATACATAGATAATATAGATAAATAATATAGATATAGAGACTATCGATGTGGCTGTGCAGACACTTGGAATTGGGCCGGTGTCTGCGGGAGTTTGCGCGTTCTCCCCGTGGTTGCGTGGGTTTTCTCCGGGCGCTCCAGTTTCCTCCCATAACCCAAAAATTCGCTCTTAGGCTGATTGGGAAACAAATTGTCCCTATAGTGAGAGTCTTCCATATTAGGAATAACCTAAATCTATAATAGGATAATGGAATTGCTACTATATAGTTATGACGGCGGCGCGGGCTCGTTGGGCCGAAGGGCCTGTTTCCCATGCTGTGTTGCTCTTAAAAAAAAAATAAGAATCGTCCTGGTCATACACACCAATAGCCACGCAGACACGTGAGTTTGGTGACTCCCATGAATACTGGGCTACACATTCAGGATACCGGCACCGGAATATATATCTCCCTGCTGCCGCAGATGAGAGATTCAACTCTGTGTTTGTGAACTGCCAGTTACAAATAAAGTTAAAGGATAAGTAGGGGGCCAGTCCTCAGCTGAACAAAACATCTCATGGGCATTCCTGTGCAGAAGCGAAACCATTCTCAAGCAGTTTCCCTTCATTAGTTGCAAACTGCACTTGAAAGAGCTCTGACATTTCAGTATTCTAGAATCCCGATGGTGCAGAAGGAGACCATTCGGCCCATTAAGTCTGCACTAACTCTGACCCAAGTTTAACCCACAACCACACACATTTACCCCATTAATCCCCCTAACCTACACATATGAGACACTAAGGGGTAATTTAGCATGGCCAATTCACCAAACCTGCACATCTTTGGAGTACGGGAGGAAACTGGAGCCCCCGGAGCAAAACCCACACCGATACGGGGAGAACATGCACACTCCACGCACACAGTTACCCGAGGCCGGAATTGAACCCGGGTCCCTGGTGCTGCAAGGCAGCAGTGTTAACCATTATCATGTTCTCTTGCTAAGTATTAAAGAAGGACAATCTGCTCATTTCCATTTGAAGTGATGATATGCATCAGAGAAATCTTGTCATGTGGTGTGTAAGTGATCCTCCCACTCCAGGACTTGTTGCTCATAACATCGGCCAAACACATTGATTATCAGCCTGTAAATCCTTTCGATGGCCTCGTGGTATTATCACTAAGCTATTAATTCAGAAACTCAGCTCTGGGGACCTGGGTTTGACGCCCACCATGGCAGATGGTGAAATTTGAATTTAAAAAAAAATCTGGAATTAAGTATCTATTGATGACCATGAAACCATTGTCGGAAAAGCCCATCTGGTTCACTGATATCCTTTAGGGGAAGAACTCTGCTGTTCTGATCTATGTGTGACTCCAGAGCCACAAGCAATGCGGTTGACTCTCAAATGTTCTCGGGCAACTAGGGATGGGCAATAAATGTTGGCCAACCAGCAATGCCCAAGTCCCATGAATGAATAAAAAAAACTATACTGATGATGGGTGGGTAAAGTGGGGGCATTTCCTGGTCAGACATACTCAGACGGCCCTCAAGCTGCTATAGCCTGTAATGACAGGCTAGTGATCTGTTCTGGGAAACACTAGTTAATGGAAACAGGCACAAGTATGTGCTTCATCTGCAAGAGATGAAGATGTTCATCAGTACATTTATGCGTTTAATTATTTCAAAATGCCAACCTTCACATTTATTATAGAAATGGAAGATTATCTCACTCCCACTCAACTCTGATATATTGTCCATTAAGTGCTTACGTTCTAATCCATGACTAGTTTATTAGATTCACTTCCAAGATCTATCTTACAGTTCAAATTGACAATTAAAAGTGAAGTTTTTTTTTTGGCATGTTCTGCCATCTGTATCAGTTTTCCACATGGATAGTGGGGGTGAATACAGGATGTGGGAGAGATAAGTGGGTATTTTTTTTCCACCGTTGCCTTAAGAAGTCAGTGCAAATATCGGAGGTATTTTCTGTCTTCATACTTGTGCTGATTTTTCCATTAATATGAGGGAGTGAGAACAGATTTGAAGGAGATTTCTGTCACAGTGTCACTAACTACAAATCAATAGCTTTTATTGCCAGATCTTTCTATGATTGTAATATCAAAAGCTAATTGCCCAACCCCCTAAAAACATCGTGCAGTGTCAGTGATTTTGCCCTCATCTCCTCAAACGTTTCTCTGCTTTTTTGAGGTGTTGCTTAGTAATATCATTGAGTGAGAAGATCACAGGTTGAAGCCTCACACTAGCCTGGCAATGTTGCAGTGTTATTGTCCAGTGTTATTGGGGACACAGGTTCAAATCCCACTACAGCTGGTGGAATTGATAAATTGGAATTGAAAGTTTATGGTCCCCATGGCAGCTATCATTAATATTGTTCAAACTCATCTGGTTCACTAATGTCCTAATCATAGAATCACACAGCTCAGAAGGAGGCCATTCAACCCATCTAGTCTGCACCAACAACAATCCCACCCTATCCTTGTAATCCCATGTATTTACCCTGCTAATCCCTATGACAGTAAGGGACAATGTAGCACGGCCAATCCACCTGATCCTCACATCTTTTGAGTGTGGGAGGAAACCAGAGGTTGGACAGGTTTGGGTTATTTTCTCTGGAGCAGAGAACCCTGAGGGGTGACCTGATTGAAGTGTTCAAGATTACGAGGGGCATGGACAGGGTGGATAGGGACAGCTGTTCTCTTAGTTGTAGGGTCAGTTACGAGGGGATACACGTTAGAAGTGAGGGGAGGTAAGTTTGGGGAGTTTTGAGAAAAAGTTTTTTACTCAGAGGATGATGATGGTCTGGAATGTGCTGCCTGGGAGGGTAATGGAGGTGGGATGCCTCACATCCTTTAAAAATTACCTGGATGAATATTTGGCACGCCATAACAGTCAAAGCTATGGCCCAAGTGCTGGCAAGTAGGGCTAGGTGGGCAGGTCATGCACTGATGCAACTCAATGGGCGGAAGGGCCTCTTCTGCACTGTAGTGTTCTGTGATGTGTACTCTTCCACTGAGTACTTGATCAAGTACATTTCATATTATTCTTATCTGACAACGGGAATCGATGAAAAATAAAATGAGGTGAGCTGTAAATGGAACAGTTGATCCGATCCCACCCATTTCCAACCAGATGGATTTGGTTAGAACCAGTGGAACTCACAATCCTGTTTCTAGTGAGCTAAAATCAGAATATCAGCAACAAAACCTTTGCTCAGAGAACGGGTGGTAAGGAAGAATCCTGTACAGTGGAGGTCGGGGAAAAGGAACCTAATCCCACTGGGATTCTGTTTAGACCAGACTGAAGCCTACGTTGACCACATGTTTCTTCCTCCACTCGGGACCCTATCAAAGGGTTGAGAAAAGGAAGATTGCATTTACCTGGTGATTTTTATTAACACCAAATGTCTCAAACTACTTTGTGGAGTTCTTTTGAACTATTGCAACGTAGGCACGGTGGCAAAGTGATTAGCACTGCTGCCTCACAGCGACAAGGATGCAGGTTCGATTCCCGACTTGGGTCACTGACTGTGTGGAGTCTACATATTCTCCATAGATTTCCTCCAGGTACTCCAGTTTTCTCCCACAGTCCAAAAGAGGTGCTTGGCCACGCTCAATTCTCCCTCAGTATACCCGAACAGGCTCCGGAATGTGGAAACTTGATTGTAGTGTTAATGTAAGCCTACTTGTGATACTAATAAATAAACCCTTAACTCATTGGAGAGTCAGTTTTGATTGTAATGCTCAAACCCTGAGACTTAATTACGTGGCCTTGTGACTCAGAGGCAAGAGTCCTGCCAACTGTGTCATGGCTGACACTAATGATCAATTTTACCTCCTCTCCATCAACCCTCTCTATCCCTTTGTTATTTCAGATGTTGTCAGTCAGCTTGTCTGATATCTTTAGTCTGGGAGGGGCACCTTTATCCTTTATTTTACTAAAATGCTACTGAGACTTGGTTACAAAGGAAGGCTGGAGAGGCTGGGACTTTATCCCCTGGAGAGTAGAAGGCTGGGGGATGATGTTATAGAGGTCCATAAAACAATAAAGGGCATAGATCAGCCAAATAGTCAATGTCTTTTCCTAAAGGTAGGGGAGTCTAAAACTAGAGGGCATAGGTTTAAAGAGAGAGGAGAGAGATAGGAAAGGGTCCAGAGGGGCAATTTTTTTCGCATAAAGAGTGATGAGCGTTTGGAACAAGCTGTCAGGAGTTGTAGTAGAAGCAGGTATAATTTTGTCTTAAAAAAACTTTTGGACTGTTACATGAGTAAGGTGGGTATAGAGAAATATGGACCAAATGCGGGCAACTGGGACTAGCTTCAGGGTTTAGAGTAAAAGGGCGACATGGATAAGTTGGGCCGAAGGGCCAATTTCCATGCTGTAAACCTTGATCACTCTATGACCTCCATAATTCAACATTGGCTAGACTGAGGCCACTATCTTCACTCCCCCGACTTCCCGCCAATTTTATTCACTTGTTACTTTGAGTGAAAGGGCCAACCCTTCACCTGTACAATCTTTCCGTATGTATAAACTTCCATTGTGCAATGTGTCATGCTTCTGGTGTTTCAACGTTAATTCCTTATTCATATTAGAACCCATCAATTTATCCTTTAGTTCATCCGTAGTCCATCCTTAATGGATTCAAACCATGAATGGAATGTGGTTTCCGCAGTCTTTGTTTTTAAATAACGCAGTGAGGGATGATTGTTTGAAATGGGTGAGGGATAATGTATGTACTTGTGCAGGTTGTAAACAGCAGCTCTTTAATTACCTATTGACAGGGACCTGCGGGGGGCTGATTGAACGTCCACTGGTCTATTTAGGACTAACCACAGGACAGTGGAATCCAATTGTCCCATTTATAAGGCTGGAAATTTTGCACCATGGGGGTGATTGTTTGTTGAATGGAAATTGGACAGATCTGTAGGGATCTGCAAAGTGGATTGTTTCAGGGCAATTGCTTGTCATTTGTGAAGCAGAATATGTAAGGCCGCCTAAAAATTACTAGAGGCAATGTGATAAACAATAGGGCTATCAGGACATAGAAAATTGAGACACGGTATGAAAACTCCAGTCTAACACAGTGGGGATATCGAATACAGAGCTGGAAGTGGGTAAGGTAATAATTGACAGAGAGGGAGCGATGGGCATGGGTTTGGAGGATTGATGTCTGGCTGAGCAGAAGCATCCTGGTGTTGGGTTCTGGGCTCCCACCCCTTGTTGATCCACGAGAAGGACCTGGGAACCTGCAGCAGAATGATGGCACAGTAGTTATCACAGCTACTGGGACCCCGGGTTCGATTCCCAGCTTGGGTGACTGTCTGCATGGAGTTTGCATGTTCTCCCCATTGCTACATTCTTCAGGGGCTGCGGTTTCTTCCTAAGGTGTGTGGGTTAGGATGATTGGTCACACTAAATTGCCCCTTAATGTCAGGAGAATAACAGGGTAAATAATTGGGGTTAGTGGGATTGTGGTCATAGAATATCATAGAATGCCTACAGTACAGAAGGAGGCTATTTGACCCATCATGCCTGCACTGACCACAATCCCACCAATCCCCATAACCCCATATGTTTACCCTAGCTAGTCCCCCTGCCACTAAAGGGCAATTTAGCATGGTCAATCTAACCCACACATCTTTGGATTGTGGAAGAAAATAGGAGAACCAGTAGCAAACCCATGCAGACAGGGGGAGAACATGCAAACTCCACACAGAGAGTGACCCGAACCCGGAATTGAACCTGGGTCTCCGGTGCCATGAGACAACAATGCTAACTACATATTGGTGAAGGCTCCATGCGCCAAATGATCTCTTTCTGCACTGCAGGGAATGTAAATCCCTCCGATAATTTTGGAAACTCCTATTAAAATGTCAACACCAATTTCTCCCACGTCCACACCTCCGACATTTTGCTATTGCTATTCCAGCAGCAGAAAAGGATTTTCAAGCCCTCCTGCATATTATAAATGGGTTCCTGTTATCATTCTGCTGTGAAGAGATGAGAGGATTGAGCTATGTCACGAGGGCATGTCCGATAGAGTTATAGATTTGATCAAAGTACAAGTGTGTGCCTGCAGTATGTTGGAGTGGGTATTGGTGGAAGTTCCGACTTGCGACTGTGCTTTGAATGATGAGCATGTAGAGATTTGGGATTCTGGTTCCAGCGCCGAAGGGCAGCTTCCTGTGTTTTCACCGGCTGAACATCTGCTGTGATTTATTTCAGCACAATCTAAATTTCATTCAAAACAAAACATTTCACTTGCTGTCAGTAAAAAGATCCCCTTAAAGCTTTAGTTTCCTGGGATTTTCTCGTTCAGTGACACAAATAATCCATATCAGTTACCAAATAACCAGTATGATCGGTAAACCTAGATGGGACACCAGAAACTAACCAGGGGTGGCATGGTGGCACAGCAGTTAGCACTACTGCTTCACAGCGCCAGGGACCCAGCTTGGGTCACTGTCTGTGCAGAGTCTGCAAGTTCTCTCCATGTCTGCGTGGGTTTCCTCTGTGTACTCCGGTTTCTTCCCACAATCTGGAAGACGTGCTGGTCAGGGTGCATTGGCTGCGCTAAATTCTTCCTCAGCGTACCCGAATAGGCACCGGATGTGACAACTGGGGGTTTTTCACAGTAACTTCTTTGAAATATTAATATAAATCTACTTGTGACACAAATAAATAAACCTCTAACTCATTGGAGAGTCAGGCTTGATTGTAATGCCCAAACCCTGGACTGGGGCTTGAATATAGGACCTTGTGACTCAGAGACAAGCATGCCGACACTAATGTTCAGTTCTACCTCCTTGCCACCAACCTTTCCTCCCCTTCATCATTTCAGATATTGTCAGCCTGAGATGGGCAACAATTTCCTTTAATTCTGCACACTTTTGCTGTGTCTGCGTGGATTTCTTCTGGGTGCTCCAGTTTCCTCCCACAATCCAAAAGACGTGCTGGTTAATTGCATTGGCCATTCTCCCTCAGTGTACCCGAGCAGGTGCTGGACAAAGAACAAACAAAGAACAAAGAACAACACAGCACGGGAAACAGGCCCTTCGGCCCAACGAGCCCGCGCCGCCATCCTAACGTCTTAATGACATATAGAGACCAATATAGGGACAATTTGTTACCCAATCAGCCTAAGAGCACATTTTTGGGATGTGGGGGGAAACCGGAGCACCCGGAGAAAACCCACGCAACCACGGGGAGAACGCGCAAACTCCCGCAGACACAGGCCCAAATCCATGTGTCTGCACAGCAACAGCGATAGTCCCTGAGCTGTCATGTTGCCCATCTGATGGTCCAGTTTAAGCATACACTAACGACATGAAGCACTAGGCCACTCCTGAAGTAACATCCAGGAGCAGCCCTCGCACCACCTGTCGAATGCATGCACCTTGTTGGTCAACAAGGTGGACCGAACAGCCTGTGGAAACAATTAAAGTATTTAAACAGTCCTCCTATATCCCTCTATCTGCAAACCGCTCATGTGGCTGTCCAGGAGACCCTTAAACAACCCTAGCGTGCCTGCTCCCACCACCTTACTCGATAGTGCATTCCACACCCCCACTACCCTTTGTGTGAAAAAATGACCTCTAATATTCGTCTTATACATAGCCCCCCTCACCCTAAGGCCGTGACCCCTTGTTCTATCCGATTCTAATGGTGGAAAAAGCTTACCACCATTTACTCTATCTATACCCCTCATAATCTTATATACCTCTAATAGATCCCCTCTCAGCCGACGTCTTTCAAGGGAAAACAACCCCAGTGCGTTCAATCTTTCCTTGTAAGACAGCCCTTGCATACCAGGCAGTGTCCTGGTAAATCTCCTCTGCACTCTCTCCAGGGCCTCCACATCCTTCCGGTAGTAGGCGACCAGAACTGGACGCAGTACTCCAAGTGAGGCCTAACCAACGTTCTATACACTTGCAACATCAAACTCCTACTCTTGTATTCTAAACCCCTTCCTATGAAGGCTAACATACCATACGCTTTCTTTATCACTTTTTCCACCTGTACTGACACCTTCAGAGACTTGTGAACCTGCACCCCCAGGTCTCTCTGCATCTCTGTACTCCGGATAGTTTTACCTTTTATCCTGTAACTCCTCTCTACATTATTCCGGCCAAAATGCATCACCTCGCATTTATCCGGATTAAATTCCATTTGCCATCTATCTGCCCAATCTACCAGCCTATCTATGTCCTGTTGTATTGCCTGGCACTGCTCCTCAGTCCCCGCCAATCCAAGTATCTTAGTGTCATCAGCAAATTTGCTGATCACCCCACCTACCCCCTCTTCCAAGTCATTTATATAAATCACAAATAGAAGAGGTCCTAGTACTGAGCCCTGTGGCACACCACTAGTGACTGACCTCCAGTTGGAAAAGAGCCTTCCACTACTACCCGCTGTCTCCTCCTCCCAAGCCAGTTCTCAACCCATCTACATACCTGGCCCTGTATCCCATGCGCCTTCACCTTTTTTATCAGCCTACCATGGGGAAACTTGTCAAACGCCTTACTGAAATCCATGTAGACGACATCAACGGCTTGTCCTTCATCAACCGTTTTTGTCACCTCTTCAAAAAATTCCACTAGGTTCATAAGGCACGACGTCCCCTTAACGAAGCCATGCTGCGTATCCCTGATCAGATCGCAGCGCTCCAGATGCTCATACATCCTGTCCCTGAGGATCCTCTCCATTAGCTTACCTATAACTGAATTCAAGCTCACCGGCCTATAGTTCCCTGGGTTATCCCTCTGACCCTTTTTAAACAACGGTACTACATTTGCAATCCTCCAGTCCTCTGGGATCTCACCTGTGTCCAAAGAAGAGACAAAGATTTGCGTCAGAGGCCCAGCAATGTCATCTCTCACCTCCCTTAGCAGCCTGGGATCAATACCATCAGGCCCCGGAGCTTTATAAGTCTTTATGCTACCTAAAAGCCCCAACACTTCGTCCCTCGTAATGATTATTTCCTTTAACGGGTTCTCAAAATCCTCAAAGCCAGCATCAGACATCAGGCCCCTCTCCCGCGTGAATACTGACGCAAAGTATTCATTCAGGATCTCCCCCATTCCCTCAGGCTCTAAGCATAGTTCCCCTTCTCTGTCCCTGAGAGGTCCAATCTTCCTCTAACCATCCTTTTGCTCCTTACATAGGAGTTAAATGCCTTAGGATTTTCCTTAATCCTACCTGCCAAAGCCATTTCGTGGCCCCTTTTTGCCTTTCTGACACCCCTTTTAAGATCCCGTCTACAATCTCTATATTCTTCCAGCGCTGTCTCTGTCCCCAGTTGCCTAGATCTAACGTACGCCTCCCGCTTCTTCCTGACCAAGTCCTCAATATCCCTAGTACCCCACGGTTCTCTAATCCTACCTTTCCCATCCTTCCTCCTTACCGGCACGTGTCTTTCCTGCAAAAATTTTAGTTTTCCCTTGAAAGATTCCCACATGTGCAGTGTCGACCTACCGTCGAACAGCTTATCCCAGTCGGTATCCCTAAGATCCTGCCTAATCTGGCTGTATCTAGCCCTCCCCCAGTTTAACACCCTCCCTTTAGGGCAGGCTTCATCTTTTTCCATTAATACCCTAAAGCAGACAGAGTTGTGGTCACTATTAGACACATGCTCTCCTACTACAACGTCAACCACCTGCCCTGGCTCATTCCCCAGAACCAGATCCAGTATAGCCCCCTCTCTAGTCGGGCTATCCACATACTGCTCCAAGGACCCTTCTAAAACACACTGTACAAATTTCTCCCCGTCCGCACCTTCCGCTCTCGGCACCTTCCAATCTACCCCAGGGAAATTGAAATCTCCCATTACAACTACCCTATTCTTCCTACACCTCTCTAAAATTTCCTTACATATCCCTTCTTCCACGGCACGCGGACTGTTGGGCGGTCTGTAGTACATACCCAACATAGTAACCTCTCCCTTCCTATTCCTCAACTCCACCCATAGCGACTCAATTCCTAACTCAGCCATACCACCCTCCTTCTGCACTGCTATGATGTGATCCTTAACTAATAACGCCACTCCCCCTCCTCTCCTCAAACCACCTCTATCACGCCTAAAACACTTGTACCCCGGAATATTCAATTGCCAGTCCTGCCCTTCCTTTAGCCACGTCTCAGTCACCGCCACCACCTCTAACTTCCTCTTGAACATAATTGCCTTCAGTTCATCTGTTTTGCCAGTCACACTCCTCGCATTAAAACACATGCACTGAAGGCCCTCAGGCACTCTCTGATCTTCCCTCCTACCCTCCGGACTTACCCTGTCACCCATCTCTCTCCCACTCCCAGTTCCCTCTATCTCCCCACCCACCCTCCATATTAGTTTAAACCCTGCCGAAACACTCCCGCTAACCTCCCAGCTAAAATATCGGTGCCCTTCCTAGACAACTGTTCCCCGTCCCTCTTGTATAGATGCCCCTCCCTCCTGAAGACTTCCCAATGGTCTAAGAATCTGAATCCCTCCGCCCTACTCCAATCCCTCAACCATGCATTCAGTTGGAGCACTTCGTTGTTCCTAACCCTGTCATTCCCAGGCATCGGCAGCAGACCAGAGAATGCCACCCTGGAGGCCCTACACTTCAGCCGGGCCCCCAACTCCCTGAACTGCCTACATATGTCCCCCCTGCACTTTGTTCCTACATCTTTCTCTCCCACGTGGACTATTACATCAGCCTTAGCCCCTCTACCCTCTCCGTAACATTCTGGACCCCTGCTCCAGGGAGGCAGACTACCATCCTGGAGTCCCGCTTTTGCCCACAGAACCGCCTGTCGATCCCCTTGACCTTCTCATCCCCCACCACTCTCACATCCCTCACTCCTACCGTCCTCTGGGGCATTTAGATCCCCCTCCCTTGCACTCTCTACCTCAGCTGTTGCCCTAACCTTGATGTTCTGAGATGCCTCCTCTGGGGTGATCTTAGAGCCGTGACTCCTTTTCTTTTTCAACTTCCTATCTGTTACCCACCCATCCCTCCTCATAGGCCCTGGGGTCCCTTCTGGACTGTGGTCCCTGTTCATTAGCCCCTCGTTCTCTCTGACTATAAACATATCCTCCAGTCTCAACTCCAGCTGCCTCACCCGAGCCCTCATTCGTTGCAATTCCAAACACTTTGTGCATATATGGGCCTTCCGGAGACGAGCTGCCTCCAGGAATGCCCACATATGGCAGCGAACACAGCAGACGCGTTTTATCATGGACCCTGACATTTTATACTCCACCTTTAGAGGTATGGGACCTTGAGTTTGGGTGGGACAGGAGTCCAGCTTCTTACCACGTCCAAGCCTGTGCTCACCCAAGCCCAGTGAGCTTAAGCCCTTACAGCTCTCACTCTGAGTGTGGCAACTCGGGGATTTTCATAGTAACTTCATTGCCTACTTGTGACACTAGTAAGTAAACTTTATTTGAGATACCCCTTTTAAATTAGGTGTCAGCTTTCACTAACTGGTCACATTCTTACATCTGTGCCAAAAGGTTTCTTTGGATTCAAATCCCACAGCAGAAAAAAGGACACCTAATTTGGATTTGAATTTCAGTGCAGTACTGAAGGAATGCCATTGTGACAATGGTAAACCTCTCTGTCCTTCTAGGTGGATATAAATGATGTTAAGGCATGAAAGAGTCCGAGACTTTACAGCATGGAAACATGCCTTTTGACTCAACTTGTCCATGCCGCCCTTTTTTTTAAACTCCTAAGCTACTTCTAATTGCCCACATTTGGCCCATTTCCCTCTATACCTATCTTACCCATTTAACTGTCTGAACACTTTTTAAAAGACAAAATTATATCTGCCTCTACTACTAACTCTGGCAGCTTGTTCCAGACACTCACAACCCTCTGTGTGAAAAATTGCCCCTCTGGGCACTTTTGTACTCCCCCCCCCCCCACCTTAAACCTATGCCCTCTGGTTTTAGACTCCCCTAGGAGTCTAGGAAAAGATATTGACTATAAGCTGAACTATGCCCCTCATTATTTTATAGAACTCTATAAGATTACCCCTCAGCCTCCTACATTACAGAGAAAAAAGTCCCAGTCTATCCAGTCTCTCCTTATAACTCAATCCATCAAGTCCTGGTAGCATCCTAGTAAATCTTTTCTGCATTCTTTCTAGTTGAATAATATCCTTTGTACAATAGGATGACCAGAATTGCACACAGTATTTCAAATGTGGCCTTACCAATGTCCTGTACAACTTCAACAAGATATCCCAACTCCTGTATTCAATTGGTTGCATTCTTGGGGACATGCATCTCATTAAGGATGATCACCTCACATCTCACTGTACCGCAAGCCCACAGATAACCTCACAATGCTCCACTTCTCCAGCTTCCACCTTAAACTCATTAAAGAAGTACTACGGACAATCCTCCATATACACAGGATCTGCTCCGATGAGGAGGATTGCAACAGACACCTCCAGACGCTGAAAGATGCCCTCATAAGAACAGGATATAGTGCTCGACTCATGGATTGATAGTTCTGACGTGCCACAGTGAAAAATGCACTGATCTCCCCAGAAGACAAACACAGGACACAGTGGACAGAGTACCATTCATCTTCCAGTATTTCACCGTAGCGGAGAAGTTAGGACATCTTCTCTGGAATCTTCAACATGTCATTGATGAAGACGAACATTTCGCCAAGGTCATCCCCACACCCCCACTTCTTGCCTTCAAACAACCACACAACCTCAAACAGACCATTGTCTGCAGCAAATTATCCAACCTTCAGGAGAACAGTGACCACAACACCACACAACCCTGCCATAGCAACCTCTGCGTGACATGCCAGATCATCGACATGGATGCTATTGTCTCACGTGAGAACACCATCCACCAGGTACACGATACATGCTCTTGCAACTCGGCCAACGTTATCTACCTGATATGCTGCAGGAAAGGATGTCCTGAGGCATGATAGATTGGGGAGACCATGCAGATGTAATGACAATGGATGATTGAACACCGTTTGACAATCACCAGGCTGTTCTCTTCCTGTTGGCGAACACTTCAGCGGTCACAGGCATTTGGCCTCTGATTTCCTGGTAAACATTCTCCAAGGCAGTCTTCACGACACACAACAGTGCAGAGTCTCTGAGCAGAAACTGATAGCCAAGTTCTGCACACATGAGGATGGCTTGAAAAATATAGAGAGTGTAGACGGGATCTTAAAAGGGGTGTCAGAAAGGCAAAAAGCGGCCACGAGATGGCTTTGGCAGGTAGGACTAAGGAAAATCCTAAGGCATTTTACTCCTATGTAACGAGCAAAAGGATGGTTAGAGGGAAGATTGGACCTCTCAGGGACAGAGGAGGGGAGCTATGCTTAGAGCCTGAGGGAATGGGGGAGATCCTGAATGAATACTTTGCGTCGGTATTCACGCGGGACAGGGGCTTGATATCTGATGCCGGCTTTGAGGATTTTGAGGACCCATTAAAGGAAATAATCATTACGAGGGATGAAGTGTTGGGGCTTTTAGGTAGCATAAAGACTTATAAAGCTCCGGGGCCTGATGGTATTTATCCCAGGCTGCTAAGGGAGGTGAGAGATGACATTGCTGGGCCTCTGACACAAATCTTTGTCTCTTCTTTGGACACAGGTGAGGTCCCAGGGGACTGGAGGATTGCAAATGTAGTACCGTTGTTTAAAAAGGGTCAGAGGGATAACCCAGGGAACTATAGGCCGGTGAGCTTGACTTCAGTTATAGGTAAGCTAATGGAGAGGATCCTCAGGGACAGGATGTATGAGCATCTGGAGCGCTGCGATCTGATCAGGGATACGCAGCATGGCTTCGTTAAGGGGAGGTCGTGCCTTACGAATCTAGTGGAATTTTTTGAAGAGGTGACAAAAACGGTTGATGAAGGACAAGCCGTTGATGTCGTCTATATGGATTTCAGTAAGGCGTTTGACAAGGTTCCCCATGGTAGGCTGATAAAAAAGGTGAAGGCGCATGGGATACAGGGCCAGATATGTAGATGGGTTGAGAACTGGCTTGGGAGGAGGAGACAGCGGGTAGTAGTGGAAGGCTCTTTTTCCAACTGGAGGTCAGTCACTAGTGGTGTGCCACAGGGCTCAGTACTAGGATCTCTTCTATTTGTGATTTATATAAATGACTTGGAAGAGGGGGTAGGTGGTGTGATCAGCAAATTTGCTGATGACACTAAGATGCTTGGATTGTCGGGGACTGAGGAGCAGTGCCAGGCAATACAACAGGACATAGATAGGCTGGTAGATTGGGCAGATAGATGGCAAATGGAATTTAATCCGGATAAATGCGAGGTGATGCATTTTGGCCGGAATGATGTAGAGGGGAGTTATAGGATAAAAGGTAAAACTATCCAGAGTATAGAGACGCAGAGAGACCTGGGGGTGCAGGTTGACAAGTCTCTGAAGGTGTCAGTACAGGTGGAGAAAGTGATAAAGAAAGCGTATGGTATGTTAGCCTTCATAGGAAGGGGTATAGAATACAAGAGTAGGAGTCTGATGTTGCAAGTGTATAGAACGTTGGTTAGGCCTCACTTGGAGTACTGTGTCCAGTTCTGGTCGCCGTACTACCGGAAGGGTGTGGAGGCCCTGGAGAGAGTGCAGAGGAGATTTACCAGGATGCTGCCTGGTATGGAAGGGCTGTCTTACGAGGAAAGATTGAACGCACTGGGGTTGTTTTCCCTTGAAAGACGTCGGCTAAGAGGGAATCTATTAGAGGTATATAAGATTATGAGGGGTATAAATAGAGTAAATGGTGGTAAGCTTTTTCCACCATTAGAATCGGATAGAACAAGGGGTCACAGCCTTAGGGTGAGGGGGGCTATGTATAAGATGAATATTAGAGGTCATTTTTTCACACAAAGGGTAGTGGGGGTGTGGAATGCACTACCGAGTAAGGTGGTGGGAGCAGGCACGCTAGGGTTGTTTAAGGGTCTCTTGGACAGCCACATGAGCAGTCTGCAGATAGAGGGATATAGGAGGACTGTTCAAATACTTTATTCGTTTCCACAGGCTATTCGGTCCACCTTGTTGACCAACAAGGTGCATGCATTCAGCAGGTCGTGTGAGGGCTGCTCTTGGATGTTACTTCAGGAGTGGCCTAGTGCTTCATGTCGTTAGTGTATGCTTAAACTGGACCATCAGATGGGCAACATGACAGCTCAGAGACTATCGCTGTTGCTGTGCAGACACATGGATTTGGGCCTGTGTCTGCGGGAGTTTGCGCGTTCTCCCCGTGGTTGCGTGGGTTTTCTCCGGGTGCTCCGGTTTCCTCCCACATCCCAAAAATGTGCTCTTAGGCTGATTGGGTAACAAATTGTCCCTATATTGGTCTCTATATGTCATTAAGACGTTAGGACGGCGGCGCTCGTTGGGCCGAAGGGCCTGTTTCCTGTGCTGTGTTGTTCTTTGTTCTTTGTTCTTGTTCTTTGTCTCAACTGGGATTTTGGGTTCAAAACACACTATTTGTAACTCCCATGACTTGCCTGGGCTTACAACATCTCACTTGCTGTCCTGTCTGGAGACAATGCACATCTTTTTAACCTATGCTTAATGCTATCTCCACTCACATTGTGAGCAGCTTTAAGACTTGATTAGCTATAAAACTCGCATTCTAATTAGTATTCTGTAAACTGAGTGTGTGCCTTTACATGCCTTGTTTGTGATCAGAACTCCCCATTCACCTGACGAAGGAGCAGCGCTCTGAAAGATAGTGGTGTTTGTTACCAAATAAACCTGTTGGACTTTAACCTGGTGTTGTAGACGTCTTACTGTGTTTACCCGAGTCCAATGCCGATATCTCCACTTCAGTGTTCTGACCAATGAAACCAAGCATGCTGAATGCCTTCTTCGCCACCTGTGACTCCACTTTCAAGTAGTTATGAATATGTATCCCTAAATCTCTTTGTTCTGTAACTCTCCCTAATGCCATGCCATTAACTGAGTAAGTACTGCCCTGTTTCAATCTACTGAAATGCATCACCTCGCATTTGTCTAAATTAAACTCCATCTGCCATTTGCCAGCACACTGGCCCAATTGAATAAGATCCCATTGCAATTGGGGATAACTTTCTTCATTGTCCACTATGCCACCAACCTTGATGCCATCTGCAAACATACTAACCATGCTTCCTATATTCTCACCCAAATCATTAATATAAATAACAAGTAACAGTGGAGCCAGCACTGATCCCTGAGGTCGCGGGCCTCCAGTTTGAAAAAAAGTTTGTTTGAAGTTTAGGCAAAATTACACTTCTGTTGTGTGTAATATTATGTTACTTATCTAGCATTTATTAACACAGATTAGCTGATCAATATCACGTTACTACTGATGGATCTTCTGTGAGCAAATTGGCTACTGCAATTTAGAACATAGAACATAGAATATAGAACATAGAACAGTAGAGCATAGTACAGGCCCTCTGACCCTTGATGTTGTGCAGAGCTATATCCGAACCCAAGATCAAGCTATCCCACTCCCTATCATTCTGGTGTGTTCCATGTGCCTATCAATAACTGTTTGAAAGTTCTTAAAGTGTCCGACTCCACTATCGCAGCAGACAGTGCATTCCACACTCTAACTGCTCTGGGAGTTATGCCCCCTAATAACAGCTATATCCATCCAAGGAAATTTCTTTTATTACATTTGTGACTGCACTTCAATGGTATAACATTGATTGTAAATCATCTTGGGATGAACTGAGGTTATGGAACATGCTGAATAAAAGAATGTCTTTCTTTTTTTGATTTGTATATTATACAGCATACAGCATCACGAGACCCTCACCCCTCCCACAAGCCCCTAAAAACATGAACAGCTCAGTGACTATCGCTGTGCTGTGCAGATAGATGGATTTGGGCCTGTGTCTGTGGGAGTTTGCGCATTCTCCCCGTGCTTGCGTGGGTTTTCTCTGGGGGCTCTGGTTCCCTCCCACACCCCAAAGATGTGCTCTTAGGCTGATTGACAAAACAAATTCTCCCTAAATTGTCTCATAAATTTGGTTCCAATGCATAGGTCTATAAACATAGACAGGGATCATGGGTAGAAATGGGAACATTGAGGTGGCGGCGTAGGATCGTTGGGCCGAAGGGCCTGTTTCCTTGCTGTTTTGTTCTTTGTTCTTTGAACCATCCCTCCCTCCCACAAACCTCCTAAATCCCCTCACTGAGGGCCTGCCAGCCAAGCCATGTCGATACCCTGAAAGTACCTTCAGCCCTCTTCTACAGGGTTGTGCTGTAGTCCGGCTCAAACTTGGCACTGATGGGACTACAGAGCTGCCGGCCAATCAGATTGTTCAGCAGGCAGGCGTTCCTCTCCAGTTGGGGACGGGAGTTTTGCTTTGAACAAAATGGCTGCCAGACAATTAGCCTTTGTGTGGGCGGGCTCCGAACTAACTTTTTATGCGTGGGGTCAGACAAAGCAGCAGCTCATATAGTCATGGAGTTATAGAGTCTGACAGCACAGGGACAGGTCCTTCGGCCCAAACTGGTCTTTGCCGACTAAAATGTCTATCCACACTAACTCCATCACTGCCTTGTCTACCTGTGACTCCACTTTCAGAGAACCATGCGCCTGAACTCCAAGGTCTCTCTGTTCTACTGCATTCCTTAAAGTCCTACCATTCACCATGATTTGATTTTCCAAAGAACAGCACCTCACACTTATCTATATTAAACTCCATTTGCCGTTTCTCAGCCCACTTCCACAACTGATCAAGGACCTGCTGCAATTTCTGATAAACTTCTTTACAGTCCACGAAACTGCCTCCTTTAATGAAATCCATCCCCTGATCATGATCTTACTCCTGTCTGTGGGAGCTGGCTGTGCACAGTTTTGGCTGCTCCAAGACTTCAGGCAAAATGATTCATTAGCTTTCAAGTCGAATGAGATATTCCGAGGTTGTGAGAAGTGCTGTAGAAACGCCAGTCTGTCTGTCTTTCTCCTGTTGATCCGACAGGATTTATATAACCCTTTCCAAGATGCACTCATCTGTGCTTGAACTGCCTCTGGTGCCACTGTGGTCAATTCAATCTCATTCCCATTATAAACAGTGCCTTATGAATGCTAGAACCTTTGCCTCCACATGACCAGAGTCCAGTTGTGTCCAACAGGGTGTTCTGTCTGTAATTTTTCTATATGTTAACTCGAAATTGTTCCTCCATGTGATGATTGTCCCGTTAAGGAGCGATCTGCAGCTTAAGGGTCACATGAGCCAATTGTGGGGCAGGTTGAGAAGTCACCTTGGTAAGCTCAAGTTTTGGGCACAGTCCTGGAAAGTTGTAGATAACTTACATCAAATCCCATTCTTATTGGGAGGGAGTTATTTGTTATTGGTTAAAGGATGGAGTGTTAGCTATCGGTACTGTGTTTATATTTGCTGGTTTACAGTTATTATGAGTTGATGCAGTCTTGGAAAATTGGTTGTGGATAACTCACAATGCACACTAGCTCTTTGTTATTGTGCTACGTTGGTTTGAGCTGTTGTATTAAAAATGACATGTTTATTGTTATATCGGGTGTTATTTTTATAATTTATTAATGTAAGATTGCATTCTGGTTTGAAATTTGAAAGTGCAATGTATCTTGTTCTTGTGAATTTTCTGAATAAAAAGAGTGGTGAGCTCAGGTTTCTGTTCTAGAACATTCTTGGGGGCTGGCTGCCGCCAAGTCTCTACCTGTAAATGGAGGTGTTGGTGTTTTGCCCTTAGCTGGTGAACAAGAATTATTACACACCATCAAAACTGTGTCAATTGGAAATGGGGGATACCCAAGGTGGTGAACCTAACTCATCTTTGCAACAGATCATAAGACCTTAAGATATACGGGCAGAATTAGACCATTCAACCTAAGAAGGCATACGGCATGCTTGCCTTCATCTGCTTGGGCAAACCGTTTAAAAATTGGCAAGTCATGTTGCAGCTTTATAGAACCTTAGTTAGGGCACACTTGGAATATAATGTTCAATTCTGGTCGCCACACTACCCGAAGGATCTGGAGGCTTTGAAGAGGGTGCAGAAAACATTTACCAGGATGTTGCCTGATATGGAGGGCATTGACTATGAGGAGAGGTTGGAGAAACTTGGTTTGTTCTCACTGGAGATTGAGAGGTGACCTGATAGAAATCTACAAGAGTATGATAGGCATTGACAGAGTGAATAGTTAGAAACTTTTTCCCAAGGTGGAAGAGCCAATTGCTAGGGGGCGCAAGTTTAAGGTGTGAGGGGCAAGATTTAAAAGCAGGGTGCAAGACAGGTTTTTACACAGAGGGTGGTGGGTGCCTGGAACTCATTTCTGGGAGAGATAGTGAAAGTGGATGCGGTAGTGAATTTTAAGGGGTGTCTTGACAAATGCATGAATTGGATGGAATTGGATGGAAATATGGTCCCCGAAAGGGGAAGACGTTCTAGTTCAGTTGGACAACGTGGTCGGTGCAGACTTGGAAGGCCGAAGGTCCTGTTCCTATTTTCTTTGTTTTTTGTTCTTTGAGTCTACTGCATCTTTCAATCACAGCTGATAAGTTTCTCATTTTCCCGCCTTCTCTTCATTACCTTTGATCCCCTTACCAATCATGAACCTCTCTATCTCTATCTTAAATGCACTCAATGACTTGGCCTCCACAGCCTTCTGTGGCAATGAATTCCACAGATTCACCACTCTCTGGCTGAAGAAATTCCTCCTAATTTTGGTATTCTAAGGCCTCGGATCCTAGTCTCTCCTACAAATGAAAACATATTCTCTATGCCTGCTCTATCCAAGCATTTTAGTATTCTGTAAGTTTCAATGAGATCCCACTTCATCCTTCTAAACTCCATCGAGTACAGACCCAGAGTCCTGAAACGCTTCTCTTACAGAGTGTAAGACAGTTCACCCAAACACTTGACCATAGGTCTGAAAGCTATGGATCAGCCCCAAAGATCTAAGCCTACGTTTAAATAATGAACATAGAACATTACAGCGCAGTACAGGCCCTTTGGCCTTCGATATTGCACCGACCAATGGAACCAATTTTATGACTCTCTAACCTAAACTATTCCAATGTTATCCATATGCCTATCCACTGACCATTTGAACACACTTAAACTTGGCAAGTACACAACTGCTGCAGGCAGAACATTCCACACCCTTACTACCCTCTGAGTAAAGCACGTACCTCTGACATCTGTCCTATAACTACTACCCCTTAATTTAAAGCTATGTCCCCTCGCATTAGTCATCACCATCCAAGGAAAAAGGCTCTCACCGTCCACCCTATCTAACCCTCTGATCATCTTGTATGCCTCAGTTAGGTCACCTCTTAACCTTCCTCTCTCCAACGAAAATACCCTCAAATCCCTCAGCCTCTCCTCATAAAGACCTTCCCTCCATACCAGCCAACATCCTGGTAAACCTCCTCTGCACCCCTTCCAATGCCTCCATATCTTTCTTATAATGCAGCGACCAAAACTGTACACAATACTCCAAGAGCGGCCACACCAGAGATAATAGGGTGTGAATGGTTAGCAAGTTTTGGGGGCATTATTTTTTTTCTCTGTTTTAACTTAACTATGAAGCATTTAAAGTAAATGTCACTTTGTCCAGGTGTTATCATTAATGGATATATCTTGCAAGGACTGTTAGCAAGCTATTCACCACAGGAAGGAGTGGAGTGGGTGGGGGGAAATCAAAGTCAAGTCCAATTCTGTTCTCAAACAACACCCACGTATGTGCACTCGTATCAGGAGTCACAGCACGGCCAGCTGGCTTGTTTTTTGTTCCGCTCTGGGAGCACTGAAGTGTATCACATCATGCCTACCCCTGTTCCAGACAGTGAATCAGCTAACTTAGTCTGGCTCGAAAGCACTCACTGGTTGACCACCCTTGAAGCAAAAAGGGGGAGGCCAGTGCAGCACTCCGCAGAATAACCTCAGCAAAACCCCAAAGTGGAAACAAGAACTGAGACGCAAACAACAGTGGGAAGTTTCAAGATAAACATTCATTGTAGCTGGCCAGACCAGTAAAGGTAGGGAAGTGACCCCGATGGCTGGTGGCTGATAGAGACACATGGGGAAATGACAAGAAGGCAGACTTGTGAACAGGCGCTGCAATGGTGTGTCTCCCTCTCTGACAGGCTCTAACTTCCTGGCGATTACAGTATCGGCCACTTCCATTGCACTTGGTTCATTAACATGGTGAATGTAAACATGTGCATCTCCCGATAGCAGCGCAGACAAACCAGGAAACGACTGCTGTTATTGTTGGAAGCTCAGAACTTCAAGATAAGCGTGACTTGTGTTTTCAGAAGGAGGCGGCTTGGGACGGAATAACATTCTGCAGCTATAGGGAGATCAATTCTAAAACGCAAGATTCAATTGCAAGATGTCTCTTCCCGAGAGGTAGCACTGAGGGAGGGTTGTGTTGTGGAAGCTGATACATTGCTCAGCCAACACCCTGTTACCTTGTTCATGAAAATCCATGATACTATTCATCAACAAGGACGAAATAGAAAGGGTCGAGAACTTCAAGCTTTTAGCTGTCCAGGTCACCAACAACCTGTTCTGGTCCATCCATGCTGACACTATAGTTAAGAAAGCCCCCCAACACCTCTACTTTCTCAGAAGACTGAGGAAATTTGGCTTGTCAGCTACGACTCTCACCAACTTTAACAGATGTCACATAGGGAAGCATTCTTTTTGGCTATATCACAGCTTGGTATGGCTTCTACTCTGCTCATGACTACAAGGAACTACAAAAGATTGTGAATGTCGCCCAATCCATCACACAAACCAGCCTCCCATCCATTGACTCTGTCTACACTTCCTGTCGCCTTGACAAAGCAGCCAGCATAACTAAGGACCCCACGCAGCCTGGACATTCTCTTTTCCACCTTTTTCCATCGGGAAAAAGATACAAAAGTCTGAGGTCATGTATCAACTGACTCAAGAACAACTTCTTCCCTGCTGCTGTCAGGCTTTTGAATGGACCTACATTAAGTTAATCTTCCTCTACACCCTAGCAGTGACTGTAACACTTACATTCTGCACTTTAGAACCATAGAACCATAGAAAATTACAGCTCAGAAACAGGCCTTTTGGCCCTTCTTGTCTGTGCTGAACCATTTTTTGCTTAGTCCCACTGACCTGCACTTGGATCATATCCCTCCACACCTCCCCCCCATCCATGTATCTGTCCAAGTTTTTCTGAAATGTTAGTGACCCCACATTTACCACTTTATCTGGCAGCTCATTTCACACTCCCACCACTCTCTGGGTGAAGAAGCCCCCCCCGTAATATTCCCTTTAATCTTTTCTCTTTTCACCCCTAACCCATGCCCTCTGGTTTTTTTCTCCCCTAGCCTCAGTGGAAAAAGCCTGCTTGTATTCACTCTATCTATACTCATCAAAATCTTATACACCTCTATCAATAGTCCCCTCATTCTTCTATGCTCCAAGGAATAAAGTCCTTACCTTTTCAATCTCTCTCTCTGTAACTCAGCTTCCCAAGTCCCGGCAACATCTTGTGAACCTTCTCTGCATTCTTTCAACCTTATTTATATCCTTCCTGTAACTAAGTGACCAAAACTGTACACAATACTCTAAATTCAGCCTCATCAATGCCTTATATAACCTTACCACAACACTTCAACTTTTATACTCGATGTTCCGATTTATAAAGGCCAATGTACTTTCTCATTTCCTTCTCTGTGAATAGTATGTTTTGTCTGTATAGCGCACAAGAAACAATACTTTTCACCGTAGTATACATGACAACAATAAATCAAATCAAATCAAATCATATCAAAGAAGAATGTATGTTTTGCTCCTCCATTGCCCTGGCCAATATCCCTCCATTAATTCACACCACCCATGCCAGGCTAACTGATCGTTCAATTTAATTCTATTCATTTGCATTCTTCTGTATGCATTGGCTGCATACAGTAGACTTAAAATGTCCCATATCAGGAACACATGAGACATGCAAGCACATACTTATATCTGTTTCAGTAGCATAGGGGCATCTCTCCAATTCAAGTATGGCTTACGATCAGTGGGTGATCTTATGAAAAAATTCTGTTGAGCTGAAAACGGGAGTGTTTTGAATCCAAATTTTCAGCGAGTCCAAATATTGAATCTTACGCACTTATTGCACAATAAAATGCTGAAAACCATTCCATGCCTATAGGAAGAAAGGGTGGGGCTAAATGTGTGAAATATGATTAGGAAATTTATACACAACGCAAAATCAAATGTGTAGCTGAGAGGGAATGATATCAATGGAATGGTTGAGTGCGTGGAAAAGTGACAAATGGTAATACATTTGGACAGGAGAAACAAAGCAAGGGTATACTCAGTGAATGGGAGGATACTGGGAAGGGTAAAGGAAATGAGAGAGCAAGGAGTGCATGTTCACAAGCTGAATGACCTTCTCCTAACTTTATTTTCTATGTTTATGTGTATCAGTTTAAACCATGGTGATTTAAAAATGGGATTGTGAGGTTACAGCTCGTATGCTCCAATTCCTTGTTACATCCTATCCCAGCGTATATCAATGGGAATTAGCAAATCCACTGATTGAGCACGTGTGTCGAGACCGTGGGATTTTCCCAGGATACGCTTTCTGTGTACGGACGAGTGGGCTTTTTGGCTACGATTAGCAAAGAACAACATAAAATCCTTCCTGACCCCAAAGTTAATCTTATCAGGGGAACTTTTACCTAGTTCGTCTCCAAATAGGATGAGCTTAACTGATCTTTGAGTTTGTTTTGGCCAAATTGTTCATGGTTTAAACTTGGAAATAACAGATCTTTCCAGAGACTGAATCACAATAAGATGGAATCTGTCCCAATGCCCAGTGTACAGACTTTACTCCAACAGATAATACTTGGAAATACCTCAGAGACTCTTACCTCTTGGAGTAACTCCTGATGCAATTGAGTATGGTGGCACAGTGGTTAGCACCAGGGACTGAATTTGATTCCTGGCTTGGGCATTGTCTTTGTGGAGTCTGCACGTTCTCCCTGTGTCTGCGTGGGTTTCCTCCAGATGCTCCGGTTTCCTCCTACAGTTCAACAGATGTACTAGTAAGATGCGTTGACCCGAACAGGCGCCGGAGTGTGACGACGAGGAGATTTTTGTAGTAACTTAATTGCAACATTAATATGAGCCTACTTGTGACTAATAAATACACTTTATTTGGAGTATCCCTTTTAACATTAGGTGTCAGCTTTCACTCATTGCTCACGTTCTTACAGCTGTGCCGAAAGGTTTTTGTGTATTCAAATCCCACAACAGAAACAAGGGCATCTAATTTGGATTTGCCTTTCGGTGTGGTACTGAAGGAATGCAGTTGTGACAGCAGTGCTGTTTTTCAGAGAAGTGTAAACCTCTTTGTCCTTCCAGGTGGGTATAAATGATGTTAAGGCATTAGTTAGAAACTCAGATGGAATGACACTGGTGTCCTTTGCAACATTTTGTTATGTTCACTTGGAGAAGATAAATATTCTTATATACAATCTGGCTGGGGGAATCTTATCGTTCTGCCAACAGTGCACCTCTAATGCAGGTTTCTCGGCAGTAAAGGGTGTGTTAAGCGGAAAACCACGTCGTCAACGGAGAGACAATAAAATCCCACAGCCAGTGAGTGGCAAGCCATCTCCCACCACCAACAAACATACAGTGGAGAGGGAGAAAACAACACCCAGGAACATATGTAAAGGAATCAGCCAATCAATTGTTCCAGCCTGATTTGTTCAGATCGTGTATCTTAACTCCTTTTAACCTGCCTTGGCTCCATAGCGACAAATAGAATCCTGGACTTTATACACAGCTGAATTGGGCTGAAAAGCAAGGAGATTATGGTGAACCATTGTAAGACGCTTCAACTGGAATATTGGGGGTGATCCTCCCGCTGCTCTAGACCTGTAACAATCCAGGAAACATCAGCAGTGCCCATTTCGCAGCTCCCCGCTGGGTGCCATGGTCTCCATGTCTCTGGAGCAAAGATTCTTGGAGTTAATATTCAATACTTAACGCGGATTAACATCTGTTTAGCATCTTCCTCCAAAACTTGTGGCCAGGAGTGGTTCCCTCTCAAAAGGATTTACAATTGTTCCCCACTAACTGGAACAGACAGCCCAACCCTGCTGGAGGCAACAGAGGCTATAGAGGCCACCCAGGAGACTGAGCGCAAGACACTGTCAGTCTGGCCCCCTGGTACTGCTCAATGTGCATTAGCACAGCCCACCAGGCATTGGGCACTGCCAAAGAGGCAAAGCCACAGGGGCTAACTGATGGGCAGGGCCTGTTAGGGACCTGAATGGTGGAATGGGTGAGAGGTTCTAGAGAAAGCAGCAGAACATAGTCTGTCAAAGAGACGGAACACAGTGTGTCAAAGCAGCAGAACACTGTGTATCAAAGCAGTGGAATACAGTGTGTCAAAGCGGCACAACACTGTGTATCAAAGCAGTGGAATACAGTGTGTCAAAGCAGCAGAACACTGTGTATCAAAGCAGCGGAATACAGTGTGTCAAAGCAGCAGAATACACTGTGTCAAAGCAACAGAATACAGTGTGTCAAAGTGGCGAAACACAGTGTGTCAAAGCAGCGGAACACAGTGTGTCAAAGCGGCAGAACACAGTGTGTCAAAGTGGCGAAACACAGTGTGTCAAAGCAGCAGAACACAGTGTGTCAATGCAGCAGAACACAGTGTGTCAAAGCAGCGGAACACAGTGTGTCAAAGCAGCAGAACACAGTGTCTCAAAGCAGCAGAACACAGTGTCTCAAAGCAGCAGAACACAGTCTGTCAAAGCGGCAGAACACAGTGTGCCAAAGTGACAGAACACAGTGTGTCAAAGAGACGAAACACAGCGTGTCAAAGCAGTGGAACACAATGTTGCAAAGCGGCAGAACACAGTGTGTCAAAGTGGCGATTCCAAGATGGGAGTTGAACCCCAGTTCTCTGAAGCTGTGAGGCAGCAATGCTAACCACTGTGCCAACCTAATAAACAGTCACAAGTAATATGCAATACATAATGTCTGACAGAGCAAACACAAATGTGATGTTGTACGGAAATTGGGTAGCTGCCATGATAGGAACATTAGCCGCTTTGACACACTGTGTTCTGCCACTTTGACACACTGTGTTCTGCCACTTCGACTCAATGTGTTCTGCTGCTTTGACACACTATGTTCCGCCACTTTGACACACTGTGTTCCGCCACTTTGACACACTGTGTTCCGCCACTTTGACACACTGTGTTCTGCCACTTTGACACACTGTGTTCTGCCGCTTTGACACACTATGTTCCGCCACTTTGACACACTGTGTTCCGTCGCTTTGACACACTGTGTTCTGCCGCTTTGACACACTGTGTTCTGCTGCTTTGACACACTGTGTTCCACACACTGTCTTCCGCCGCTTGTGCACTTTGACACTGTGTTCTGCCGCTTTGACACACTGTGTTCCGCACACTGTGTTCCGCCACTTTGACACACTGTGTTCTGCCGCTTTGACACACTGTGTTCCGCCGCTTTGACACACTGTGTTCCGCCACTTTGACACACTGTGTTCTTTGACACACACTTTGACACACTGTGTTCTGCCGCTTTGACACACTGTGTTCCGCCGCTTTGACACACTGTGTTCCGCTGCTTTGACACACTGTGTTCTGCCGCTTTGACACACTGTGTTCTGCCGCTTTGACACACTGTGTTCCGCCGCTTTGACACACTGTGTTCGGCTGCTTTGACACACTATGTTCTGCTGCTTTGACACACTGTGTTCTGCTGCTTTGACACACTGTGTTCTGCTGCTTTGACACACTGTGTTCCACTGCTTTGACACACGACGTTCTGCCACTTTGACATACTGTGTTCTGCTCCTTTGACACACTGTGTTCTGCCACTTTGACACACTGTGTTCCGCCGCTTTGACACACTGTGTTCGGCCGCTTTGACACACTATGTTCTGCTGCTTTGACACACTGTGTTCTGCTGCTTTGACACACTGTGTTCCACCACTTTGACACATTGTATTCTGCTGCTTTGATACACTGTGTTCCACCACTTTGATATCTTGTGTTCCACTGGTTTGACACATTGTGTTCCACCACTCTGACACAGTGTGTTCTGCCACTTTGACACACTGCATTTCGTGCTTACCTACAGTCAGCGGTGCAGTGAGTGCTGTTTTACGTGGAGCTGCTCAGACCCTGATCTTTGGTGTACACATTATCAGACTTGCTCAAGTCTAAATGGGGCTATATATTAGGTGTATTTAAAGGCATTTGCTGCGGTCATCATCATTCTGGATGGGTGATTCTTTGCAGTCTCTAATGATGTTGTAAGATAATTATTCCCCGCTGCGTGCTTGATAACACAGCTGTGAAAAAAAAAGAAATTAAATTTGAAGTCAGTGACCTTGTAAGGGCAGAACCTTTTAAATTAAAACAGCCAAGGGAGATGAAAAAGTTCACAACTGATTGTATTTTAATTGATTTCTTTTTTATGTTGATTGTATTTAAAATAACAATGTGGCATCTTGCAGAAAACTCATTTTTAAAATAATAGGGGACAGATGTAATGATGGAAAGATTGAAAGTGGAATGAAGACCTGTAGGAATGTATGTTCTGAATCTTTACCGCCTGTCCCTGTAGCTGGTGTGCGAAATCAATCGCGACACAGGCGCTATTGTTGTAGCCTGACCTCGCACTATCCCAATAAGTCTGTGATAGCTTGTATTTTGGGCGGCAGGATGGCACAGTGGTTAGCACTGCTGCTTCACAGCGCCAGCGACCTGGGTTCGATTCCCGGCTTGGGTGACTGTCTGTGTGGAGTCTGCATATTCTCCTCAACGACTGCGTGAGTATCCTCCAGTTGCTCTGGTTTCCTCCGAAAGGTGTTTTGGCTATGCTAAATTCTCCCTCAGTGTGGCCAAACAGGTGCTGGAATATGATGACGATTAGGGGATTTTCACAGTAACTTCATTACAGTGTTAATGTAAGCCTTACTTGTGACGCGAACGAATAAACTTTAAAAAATTATTTTGAATATTACAGGCATTCACACTCAAAGAACGCACTTCCCAAAGCATCTTATCCACTTCCCAATTTTGTCACGTAATCCAAATTTTATTTGTGCAAAATAAATTCTTTTTACAGTTTCACAACGTGTGATAAAGCCAAACTTCTCGAAGCCAGAGCTATAACGGTGTTTTAATAACTAAAGGATTGTGGCACAGTTCAGCATATTTTAAACGAGTGCATATTCAGGTCAGCATTTTGATATGGTTCGTTCTAACTAGGTACTGTGTTTCAGTGATTTATGCAGGACTGGCATCAATACACTCATTACTGCAGCCCCGTGAATACGTTGCTATAATTCTGCTGAGGGAATCGTGCCACCAGAGGGAAAAAAAATTAAAAAACTATTGATTGCCTTTAATGTTCTAATAATATCAGGTAATGATCCTTACCGGCAGTACTGGGAAGTTATCGCCTGCAGGCACCTGTAATCAAAAGATTCCAGACCACAGTCAATCACATTCGCAGAGGCAGACGGGGATAGCAAGTTGTGGCAGGAATGCTGAAGCCTTGAGTCAATCCCTCAGGGAAGCAAAGTTCCTCCTCTGCTTTGCTAAACTTTCCACCCTTTTACTTTTCTGAAAAAGATGTGATAAATAACAAAAAAAGATCAGATAGAAGTGAAACACCACTCTGATGTATGGAAGATGATAAGGGAATTTGTAGAATTTTTTTTACAGTGGAGAGCAAATACCCACAATGGCTGGAATAATTCAGGATTATCGCCAACTCCCACCTGTGACGCTCTCAGTTCGAGATATTAACAGGCTTTTATTATACTGATGCTGCCTGCGGCCTTGGGGGTGGGCTCCGGCCTAAAGGGATCAGCTGGAGACAGAGCTGGCTACAAGCTGAAGTCTCTACCGTGTTCAAACCTCTGACCTTTTCCCACTTTGTTTTCTTTCAGAAGAAAAAATGACGCCCCGCGCCATTTTTCCTTTGTCAAAATGCATTCTTGTGCTCGCCGTGAATAAACACAGATAAAAGCAAAATACTGTGGATGCTGAAATCTGAAGCAAAAAGAGAAAATGCTGGAAAATCTCAGCAGCCTTGACAGCATCGGTGGAGAGAGAATACGGCCAATGTTTTGCGAGTCTGGATGACCCTTTTACAGATGCACCATAGAAAGCATTCTTTCTGGTTGGATCACAGCTTGGTATGGGCTCCTGCTCTGCCCAAGATCGCAAGGAACTACGAAAGGTTGTGAATGTAGCCCAATCCATCCAGCAAACCAGCCTCCCATCCGTTAACACTGTCTACACTTCCTGTTGCCTCGACAAAGCAGCCAGTATAATTAAGGATCCTACGTACCCTGGACATTCTCTCTTCCACCTTTCTCCTTCGGGAGAAAGATACAAAAGTCTGAGGTCACATACCAACCGACTGAAGAACAGCTTCTTTCCTACTGCTGTCAGTCTTTTGAATGCACCTATCTCGCACTGATTTGAGCTTTCTCTACACCCTAGCTATGACTACATTCTGCACCCTCTCCTTTCCTACACTATAAATGGTATGCCTTGTCTGTATAGCATGCAAGAAACAATGGCTTTTCACTGTGTATTAATACATGTGACAATAATAAATCAAATCAAATCAAATTGTGAAACGAAATGAAATACGTCTACAAGTATTCATCACTGGGGTGCAGTTAGTAGTGACATCAGATGAGAAAGAAATTAAATCTGTCAAAGGAAAATCTTATGTCTCCAAAAGGCCACTATCTGATTATATTGATTCTAAAAAATATAAGAAAGGAAACAAAGCTGAATCTGGTGGAAGGTCTGGAAAAAAGCAGGAATCTAATCACTCACTTGCACCAATAAAATCTAGGTGTCAGATTTTGTGGTAGTGTTGCTCAAGCTAGTGGTGACACACACAGATCATCACCTGAAACAATTGAGGTGCCATTTGAAATCTGGTTTATGAAGCCCCTGTCCTATGCCACCTATCGTGGGTATTTGGCTCACTCGACACAAGGAACTCCACAAATCCTCCTCTTCATCTTCTGACTTTATCAGATAGAATGCAACTTACTTCTTTCCAAATGAAAAGGAAGGAGGCAAGTTCAGAAAGTGGAAATAAAAAGCATGAATAGAAGCTTCGGCTCCTGTCATTTTGACATGAACTAGTATTCCTGCCCAAGCCTCGAGATGTGATATGCTGCAATCCTGGATGTCCTGATCACAGATTCCTGTACGTGATTATTTCCTAACTTGGCAATGCTACACTTTTGATGCCTAAAGCACAGCCCAGTGATCTGCAGGTTAGGTGGATGGACCATTCTAAAATGCCCCTAAGTCTCCAAAAATGTGCAGGTTAGGTGGATTGGCCATGTTAAATTGGCCCTTAGTATCCAAAGATGTACAGGTTACACAGATAGGCAATGTTAAATTGCTTCTTAGTGTCCCAAGATGTGTAGATTAGGAGGATTGGCCATGTTAAATTGCTCCTTAGTGTTCAAAGATGTGCAGTTTGGGAGATTGGCAATGGTAAATTGCCCCTTGGTGTTCCAAAATGTGCAGGTAAGAGAGATTAGTCATGGTAAATTGTCCTTTAAAATCCCATGATGTAAGGATAGAGAGATTAGCGATGGTAAATACGCAGGATTACTGGGATAGGGTACAAGGCATGGATAAGATGCTCTTTCGGAGAGTTGGTGCAGACTCGATGGGCAAAGTCACCTCCTTTTTGCACTGTAGGGATTCTATGATTCGCTGGTATCACGGTTTGTGGCTTTCCAGGACCAGAGTGTTTTCTGTGAAAGTGAAAAAAATGCAGTTGTGTAACGGCTTATTACATTTCTCAGCAATACCTGCTTGCACAACCTTAAAGCAAAGTAACTGATCTATAAACAAATGCAGCAATTACTTCCTGCACAACTAAATTCCTCAATTGCTATGAATGCCCTGTTAATCTATGTTTGGTGGTGTTGGCGAACAGAAGGTTATTGATCAGGATTTGAAGTCCTTCTTATTCCTCTATGAGTTATGCCAGAGGATCTTTCCCATTTGTTTTACCTGAGTGTTGCTGCTATGGCATCATTAAGAGCTTTCAGTCTTCATTAGCAATGGAAGGTAATCATGGATAAACAAACTTGGCACAGGAGTTTGCAGGCCTGAGCATCCTTGAAGCTGCAGCTTCTTACACACTTGCACCATGGCTTCTAGATGATTCTGCCTGAGAAAGGACTCCACCCTCTGGTGTGATCGCTCACTCTCAGCGCCCATTAGCTCCTCAAGTCAGGTGACTCACTTCTGCTTTATGTGGAGTTGGTTTAGCTCAGTTGGCTGAATGGCTGGTTTGTGATGTAGAGAGAAACCAATAGTGTGGGTTCAATTCCCGTAGCAGCTGAGGTTATTCATAAAGGTCCTCTCTTCTCAACCTCAGATTAAATTGCCACCAGTCAGTTTTCCCCTTCAAAGGGAAGAGCAGCCTACGGTCATCTGAGACTATGGTGACCTTACTTACTTTACTGCCTTATAAAGTCATCACCTAGCAACTTGACTCAACAGACAGGGCATCAAATGAATGACTGACTCTTTTCTGCAATCACCACTAACTTCAGTACCACAATGCAATGTTAAGCTAACTTATCCTATTTTAAAACACAGCCTTAATTCTAAGGGGCAGGAGTGGCTGTCAACTAAATCAGCAGACAGCCATCCTAGTTGTGAAGAACAACATTGCACGGAACTTTGGTCAACACACAATGAATCAACAGCAATACCAGCCAACGTGCACAATCTATACTACATGGTATACAACATGTGAACGATTGTGAAATTCATACTATCAATAATTAAGGTCCAGTCCAATTTCCAGTAGCTTCCCATGCCTAATAAATATCATCATCGTTCCACAGGCTTACTTCACTCTACCAAATAAACTTCAACGACCTTTGTGATTTGGTTTATTATTATCACGTGTATTGGGATGCAGTGAAAGGTATTGTTTCTTGGGCGCTGTGCAGACAAAGCATATTGCTCATAGAGAAGGAAAGGAAAGAGTGCAGAACGTGGTGTTACAATCAGAGTTATGGCGTAGAGAAAGATCAACTTAATATAAGGTATGAGATACCACACAAGCACATCCAATATTCCACTTGACGCTGTCTACACTTCCAGAATAATCAAGGGCTCCACGCACCCAGGACATTTTCTCTTCCACCTTCTTCCATCGGGAAAAGGATATAAAAGTCTGAGACCACATACCAAGCGACTCATGAACAGTTTCTTCCCTGCAGCAATCAGACTTTTGAATGGACCTATCTTAAATTAAGTTGACTTTTCTTTACAACCCAGCTATGACAGTAACACTACATTTTGTATTTTCTCCTTTCCTTCACTATGGACGATATGCTTTGTCTGTATAGCATGCAAGAAACAATACTTTTCACTGTATCCCAATGTATGTGGCAATAATAAATCAAATTTTTGTAAGTCTCACCCTCTGCTTTGCCGTCATGGCCTTTTAGGAGCATCCTATACTCTTTCACGTGTTTCTCTTAGACCGTGGCTTTCATTCCAACCTTGGCCCTACTTGTCCGTGAGAAAGTGCCTCAAAATGTTCTGTATGCGTGATGAGCTCCATCGAAAAATACAAGCTGTTACTGATAATCTAGGCTGCATTCATTATAGTTACTGTTAATATAATCACTAAGATCATGAAATATGTTTCTAAAAGAGAAAATTAATACAGTGCTTGAAGAGAACACTCTCATATTATGAAACCTGAATAACTAATTACAAGCATTGTAAATTAAAATCAAACTAATCACAAACAATGCTTTTCATTTCCAGCTCATATACTTCCTATAAATCATGTTTTTTTTATCAGATTTTGTTGGTTAATTAACCTGTAAATATAACATTCTCATTACAGCATCACCCTGTTGCTTTTTAATTACTTCTACAATATTAGTCTTTACTTGAAGCTATTTTTCCACACAGTTCACTGTGCACGCGATTCACATTCAAGAAAGAAAAAGTACATTGATTAAGCTCTAAAGACTAGTCAATTATTAAATTTTTTTCCCGCTGACAGTTCAAATCAGTAAGGGAGTTGGTTTGATTAATTAAATTCTTCTTGGGGACCAAACAGGGCAAATTTTTTTTCTCTTAATTGGTGCCTGTGTGTATGATTCCTAGCACAAATGCAACACAAATGTACATTTGTTTGCACAGGGAATCAAAATGGAAATCTTTCCCCCAGCACTCAGTTGCATATTAAATAAGCTTCAGCTATGAATTATTTCCTTGCGTAGGGAATCAACAAATTCTGAAGTAAAATGTATGGATTCCTTACAGGCCTTTTTGCTAGGGAGATGAGAAAGTTTAGAATTGTGGTGTTCACGGAAATTTACAACTACTTTACAGTGAAACTTAACCGTTGTTGAAAAGACTTGTTGCCAAAGCTTTTTGCATCAGGGAGAATACAAGAATGTCAAATTTCAAACAATTGGATGTATATAACAGGAAAAAAATGTAAATGCACATTAAAATGTATATCATATGAGGCAATAATAAATCAAATCAAATGCGCAAATGGTGGCTTTGTGGATAGTGATGAAGATTGTTGGAGGAAATAGCTGGATAGAGATCGATTGGAGACTTGAGAGATGGCAGATGGAATTTAATCCAGACAAATGTGAGGGAAAGTCTAAAACAGATAGGAAATATATACTAAATGGCAGAATGCTTTAGAATATTGATAGGCAGAGTGGGTGTACAGGTCACTGAAGGTGGCAATGCAGGTGGAGAAGGTAGAGAAGAAGGCATATCTTGCCTTCATTGGCCGGGGCATTGAGTTTAAAAATTGGCAAGTCATGTTGCAGTTTTATAGAATCTTAGATCAGCAGTACTTGGAATACAGTGTTCAATTCTGGTCAGCATATTACCAGAAGGATGAGGAGGCTTTGGAGAGGGTACAGAAAAGATTTACCAGGATGTTGTCTGACATGGAGAGCATTAGCTATGAGAAGTTTGGAGAAACTTGGTTTGTTCTCACTGGAACAACAGAGGTTGAGAGGCGACTTGATATATGTCTACAAGATTATGAGGAGCATGGACAGAGTGGATCGTCAGAAGCTTTTTCCTAGATGGAAGAGTTAATTACCAGGAGGCATAAGTTTAAGGTGCGAGGGGCAAAGTTTAAAGGAGATGTATGAGGCAAGACAGAGGGTGGTAGATGCCTGGAACTCGCTGCGGGAACAGGTAGTGAAAGCAGGTACAACAGTGAGTTTTAAGGGGCGTCTGAACAAATAGATGAATAGGATGGGAATGGAGGGATATGGTCCATGGAAGGGTCGGTGATTTTTCTTCAGTCGGGCAGCATGTTCGATGTGGGCTTAGAAGGCCAAAAGGCCTGTTCCTGATGTATAATTTTGTTTGTTCTTTGTTCTAAATCGAATCAATGATATTGAGCTGATCTTTGTCTATTCACACCCTAATTGTGACTGCAACACTATGTTCTGCACATTCTCCTTTCCTTCTCCCCTGTGTACTTTATGAACAGTATGCCCTGTCTCTATAGCATGCAAGAAACAATACTTTCACCCTATCCCAATACATATGATGATAAAATATCAAATATATTACCATCAAGTATTAAATATTAAAAAGGGGTGTTGATTTTGGAGGCAAGTTGACCTTGATTGGCCAAGGTATTGTCATGGAGACAGCCACAAAAGACTACAGGCTCCCGAATCTCCTCTGTCATTTGAAAAAGGCACAAGGTCACCCCAAGTGTTAAGGAGTTCACCAGGCAACCCAACCCATCTCACCCCCCTGATGTTGACCCCAGCACTACCCAGGTAGTGTTTGGCATTCTCTCCCTGAGAGATACACTTATCTGAGTTCCCTTAGGAATATAGGAATTAATAACAAAAGTAGGCAAATTCACCCCTTTGAGCCTACATTCAATCAGGTCATGGCTGATCTCTCCCTGGCCTCAAATCCAACTTCCCGCCTGTTCTCCATATACCTTTATCCCCAATCCTTAGAGCTCATTCTTATCCCAAAGTCATGGATCTGATAAGCAGACTTCTCTTACTCACATTGTTTCAATATGGCACTCTTTCTCAATTTAAATATTCAGCCCCTTTGTTCGTGCTCCCAAAGTTCATAGCTTCACATTTTCCAACATTATATTCCACCTGCCAAGATTTTGCCCACTCACTTAACCTGTCTCTATCTCTCTGCAAACTCTTTGTATCATCCTCACCACTTGATGCAACTACAAGGAGCTGATCCAGCCTCTCCACAATGGATACTTTCGGCAATAATAATGACCATTCAGTATTGTCAGAAACATACATGAGGTAACTGACCAACCAAAACATGACAGCGAAATGCATCATGAGGGGAAGATCAGGGAGCACAGAATTCACACTGTCAAACTCAAGGAAAATATGGATGCCATCACTTACTTGATGTAGAGATGCCGGCGTTGGACTAGGGTAAACACAGCAAGAAGTCTGACAACACCAGGTTTAAGTCCAACCGATTTATTTGATAGTAAACTCACAAGCTTTCGAGGTTCCCCTCTTCAAGGTTCACCTGACAAAAGCTTGTGAGTTTACTATCCAATAAATCAGTTGGACTTAAACCTGGTGTTATCACTCACTTGTACAGGGGCATAGCTTGGATGAGCAGACTCAGAAGGGCAACAGTCTACTGGCTGAGTATGAACAATGATATTGAAGTTGTCGTCAAGAAGAGTGAGGCATGTCAAGAGCATATGTTAAATCAGCACAAAGAACCGTTGATTCCATATGAAGTTCCTACCCATGCTTTACCAAAAATTACATCCAACATCTTTCACACCTACGGCATTAACTTCGTTATCATCATCAACTACTTTACAAAATAGCTCATCAATTGAGAATTGCACAATTCACCAAACAACTGTTGTGCACATTAGAAATGCTATTTTCAGTTTATTTTGAGTGCCTGGAGAGATCATCATGGAAACAGACTGTAATTTATTGATAAGCCAATTCAACATATGAGTGAGAAATGGAATATCAATCACACTACTCCTTCTCCTCATTATTCAAGATCAGTTGGCATAGCTGAACAAATGATTTACATTGTGAAATACTTTATTCTCAAATGTAGAGAGACCAAGCAAATCTACACATCTGAGAGCAACTGAAGTTCAACTATTCCATTACTGGTGGTATTCATGATGTGGAGTTGCCAGTATTGGACTGGGATGGGCACAGTAAGAAATCTCAGAACCCCAGGTTAAAGTCCAACAGGTTTATTTGGTAGCACAAACTTTTGGAGCACTGCCCCTTCATCGGGTGAAAGAAGAGTTGGGTTCACAAACAGGGTGTATTTTGAGACAAACTCAATTACAAGATAATGGTTGGAATGTGAGTCTTTACAGGTAATCAAGTCTTTACAGGTTACACAATGTGAGTGGAGAGAGGTTAAGCAGATGTTAAAGAACATAGAACATAGAACATTACAGCGCAGAACAGGCCCTTCGGCCTTCGATGTTGCGTTGACCAATATAAAAAGCAATGCCCCTCCAAACTAAACCATTCCCTTCTCTTCCATATACTTATCAACTAACCTCTTAAACGCCACCAAACTTGGCGCATATACAACAGCTGCAGGCAGGGCATTCCACTCCCTAATCACTCTTTGAGTAAAGAACCTACCTCTGATATCCGTCCTATAACTCATACCCCTTAATTTAAATCTGTGTCCCCTAGTGCTAGCTTTCTCCATCCTAGGAAAAAGGCTATCACTGTCCACCCTATCTAAACCTCTAATCATCTTATATGTTTCGATAAGGTCCCCTTTTAGCCGCCTCCTTTCTAACGAAAACAACCTCAAACCCCTCAGCCTCTCTTCATAAGACCTGCCCTCCATACCAGGCAACATCCTGGTAAAACTCCTCTGTACCCTCTCCAATGCCTCCACATCTTTCTTATAATGTGGGGACCAGAACTGCACACAATACTCCAAGTGCGACCGCACTAGAGTTTTGTACAGTTGCAACATGACGTTGCGGCTCCGAAATTCAATCCCCCTATCAATAAAAGCTAAGACTCCATATGCCTTCTTAACAAACCTTATCGACTTGACTGCCTACTTTCAGGGATCTATGCACAAATACACCAAGATCCCTCTGTTCATCAACACTATTAAGAATCCTACCATTATCCCTATACTCTACACATTTATTATTCCTGCCAAAGTGCATTACCTCACACTTTTCCACATTAAACTCCATTTGCCACCTCTCGGCCCAGCTCTGCAATTTGTCCAAGTCTCTCTGCAAACTATAACACCCCTCTTCACTATCTACCACTCCACCAACTTTAATGTCATCTGCAAATTTACTAATCCATCCCTCAATACCCTCATCCAGATCATTTATAAAAATTACAAACAGCAAGGCCCCAAAACAGATCCCTGAGGTATACCACTTGTCACCAAACTCCACAATGAATATCTCCCATCAACCACCCCCCTCTGTCTTCTATCTGCTAGCCAATTCCTAATCCAATTAGCTAAATCACCCTCTATCCCATACATCTGCAGTTTCTGCAGAAGTCTTCCATGGGCCACCTTATCAAACGCCTTACTAAAGTCCATATATACCACATCAACCGCCTTACCCCCCATCCACCTCTTTAGTCACTTTTTCAAAAAACTCAATGAGGTTAGTAAGGCACGACCTACCCTTCACAAAACCATGCTGACTATCCCCAATCAATTCATTTCTCTCTAAAATAACTATAAATCCTATCCCTAATAATTCTCTCCAATACTTTGCCCATAACAGAAGTAAGACTCACTGGCCTATAATTCCCTGGAAGGTCTCTCTTCCCCTTCTTGAACAATGGGACCACATTCGCTATCCTCCAGTCCTCTGGAACCACACCCGTAACCAACGACGACCTGAAGATCAGAGCAGAGGCTCTGCAATCTCCTCTCTGGCCTCCCAGAGAATCCTAGGGTAAATCCCGTCCGGCCCAGGGGACTTATCCAACTTCAAACCCTCGAGAATATCTAGCACATCCTCCCTACCTACTTCAATACTTTCCAGTTTGCAACCCTGTACCTCAGTGTTCTCCACAACTACATTTACATCTCCCTGCGTGAATACCGAAGAGAAATATTTGTTCAGTGCCTCTCCAATCTCTTCAGGCTCCACGCACAACTTCCCACTGCTGTCTCTGACTGGCCTAATCTTGCCCTAACCAATCTTCTATTCTTAACATATCTAAAGAAAGCTTTAGGATTCTCCTAATCCTATCAGCCAAAGTCTTCTCGTGTCCCCTCTTAGCTCTCCTCAATTCACTCTTTAGCTCCCTCCTGGCTAATCTATAGCTATCCATTGCACTAACCGAGCCTTCAAGCCTCATCCTGACATAAGCCTCCTTTTTCCTTTTAACCAGCAAATCAACTTTTTCGTACACCAAGGTTCTCTTACTCGACCATTTCCTCCTTGCCTGACAGGGACATACTTATCAAGGACTCGCAGCAGCTGCTCCTTGAATAAGCACCACATTCCAGATGTTACCAGTCCCTGTAGTTTCCTAGTCCAATCTATGCACCCTAATTCTCTCCTGATGGCCTCATAATTACCCTTCCCCCAGCTATAACTACTGCCCCAGCTTCATGCCTATCCCTGTCCATCACTAAGGTGAACGTAACCGAATTGTGGTCACTATCACCAAAATGTTCACTAACTTCCAAGCCTAACACCTGGTCTGGCTCATTGTCCAGCACCAAATCCAATGTAGCCTCACCTCTAGTTGGCCTATCTACATACTGAGTCAAAAAACCTTCCTGCACACTTTGTAAAAAAACTGACCCCTCTAACGAGCTAGAACTATAGCTATTCCAATCAATATTGGTAAAGTTAAAGTTCCCCATAACAATTACCCTATTACTTTCACTCCTGTCCAGGATCGACTTTGCAATCCTTTCCTCTACCTCTCTAGAACTTTTAGGAGGTCTATAAAAGACTCCCAACAGGGTGACCTCTCCTGTCCTGTTTCTAATCTCAGCCCATACTACCTCAACAGACAAGTCCTCATCAAACTTCTTTTCTGTCACTGTGATACAGTCTTTGACTAATAATGCCACTCCTCCCCCCCCTTCTACCTCCTTCTCTACTCCGACTAAAGCATTTGAACCCTGGAACCTGCAACATCCATTCTTGTCCCTGCTCTACTCAAGTCTCTGAAATGGCCACAACATCGAAGTTCCAGGTACTGGTCCAAGCTGCAAGTTCCTCCCCCTTATTGCGAATACTCCTTGCATTAAAGTATACTCCTTGCATTAAAGTATATTAAAGAGTATGAGTTGTCTCCAGCCAGGAAAATTAATGAGATTTTGCAAGCACAAGCAAGTCATGGGGGTTACAAATAGTGTGACACGGACCCAAGATCTCAGTTGAAGCTTCCTCGTGCGTGTGGAACTTGGCTATAAGTTTCCGCTCAGAGATTCTGCGTAGTTGTGTGTCATGAAGGACGCCTTGAAGAATGCTTATCTGAAAATCTGAATGCCCATGATTGTAGGATTGTTCCCGTTCTGTCAGGAACACACACATACACAACACACATACACATACATACACATACATACACACATACACATGCACACACGCACACACGCACACGTACACATACACACACACACACACACACATATACTCAGACACATACGCACATGCATACACAAATGCGCAGACTCAAACACTCACATATACTCACACACACTCACAGGCATTCTCACACACACAAAATCACATTCACACACACAGACTCACATACACTCTCACACACTCATACTTACAGATACGCACACACTCAGACATATGCACATAATCTCATACACTCACACTCACACACACTCTCACACACATATTCTCACACACACTCTCATACACATTTCACACACACTCTTACACATTCACACTCACACATACACACACATACTTTCACACACACTCACACTCACACACATGCACACACATACTAACTCACACGCACACTAACTCACATTTACACAGACTCCGTCACACACACAAACATACACACACACACACTCACATGCACACACTCTCACACACACTAACTCACATTCACACACACTCATACACACATTCACTCACACACACACAAACTCACATTCACATACACATTCACACACACTCACTCACACACGCATCCTGTCTTCACGAAGAGACGTGGAGACTCTGGAGAGAGTGCAGAGGAGGTTTAACAGGATGCTGCCTGGTATGGAAGGTCTGAGTTATGAGGAGAGATTAGGCAAATTGGGACTGTTTTCCTTAGAAAGACGTAGACTTAGAGAAGATCTGATAGAGGTGTACAAGATTTTGAAGGGGATTGATAGAGTAAACAGGGTTAAGCTTTTTCCTAGGATGGACTCAAATAGCATGAGGGGTCACGGGCTTAGGGTGAGGGGGGTAAGGTATAATTTGGATGCTAGAGGGAGTTTTTGCACACAGAGGGTGGGGGGGGTATGGAATGCGCTGCCAAGTAAAGTGGTGGAGGCAGGTACTCTGGAGTTATTTAAGAAATACTTAAATGGGCACATGAACAGAATAGGAATGGAGGGGTATAGAAAACTGATTTAAAATAGGGATCATGAGCCTTGGGAGTCCCTGGGAAGTGTGTAAATAGATGATGATATGGATGTACTTGTTTTTATCCTACAGGTGCTTTGGTCCACCTTGTTGTCTAACGAGGGGCATACACGCGATGGGTCGTGAGAGAGCTGCTCTTGGATCTTTTTCGAGAGTATCTTAGTGCTTCACGTCGTTAGTGTACGCTTGACCTGGACCATTTGATGGGCAACACGACAGCTCAGTGACTATCGCTGTGCTGTGCAGATACATGGATTTGGGCCTGTGTCTGTGGAGTTTGCGCATTCTCCCCGTGCTTGCGTGGGTTTTCTCCGGGAGCTCCGGTTTCCTCCCACATCCCAAAGATGTGCTCTTAGGCTAATTGGCAAAACAAATTCTCCCTAAATTGTCTCAAATTTGGTTTTTAATCCATAGATCTATAAACATGGACAGGGATTGCGGGTAGAGATGGGAACATCGGGGTGGTGGCGCGGGCTCGTTGGGCCGAAGGGCCTGTTTCCGTGCTGTTTTGTTCTTTGTTCTTTGTTCAGAAATGTGGCAATTGTATCTATTTTTAAGTGGTTGATGAGTAAGCTCTGGGACCTATTGTGGTATTCCCCTCCTCTCCATGGCGGGGACAATCCAAACACACATTTTTCTGAATCATCTACTTTCCACTGGCTGAGGGAATCTCCTCTGAAAGTGGGGAAAATGTGGCTTTAACCTTCCAGGAAATCTCCAATATTGTTGCTGTAGTCAGACAAATCCAATCAGAATGCAGAGCATAAAACCAGGAACTCTGCATTGCATTTTCAACCTGACCAAAGCATTTAACTCAGTAAATCATGAGGCTCTGTGGATTCGACTCCAAAGATTTTGATGTTCAAGAAACTTCACCTCAAGCCTGCAATTGGTCTGTAGTGATATAACTCCAACTGTCTTGAGTGGGACATCCAAAACAGGCGCCTTCAGAATTGCGGCCAGGATCAAACAAGGATGTGTGGTAATACCTGAACTATTTATAACCTACCTGGCTGGTTATTTACCTGGAAGATCAATGATTCTCTGCTGCCAGTATTAAATACTGCTTCACTGGAAACCACTTCACCCTCAGTCACCTCCAAAGTCAAGCTGACCATCACTGACATGTATGATCAACAGACTGTCGATCAATGCAGTGTCATTGACCATGGTTTGCAAGCCACTCTACATCTATGTTTTAAGTTTAAGCTATTGCTCTGGGAACATGGGTTCAAATCCCACCAGAACAACCAGTGGAATTTAGCTTTAATTAATAAAATCTGGAATATAAAGTTAGTCTTTGTGATGGTGACCATGACAACTACTATTGATTGTGATAAAAACCCATCTGGTTTACTAATATCTCCTTATGGGGAAGGAAATCTGCCATCCTTACCCAATTGGACTTACACGTCACTCTGAACCCACAGCAATGATGAAAGTTTATTTATTTGTGTCACAAGTAGGCTTACACTGCCATCGCAATGAAGTTACTGTGAAAATTCCCTAGTTGCCACACTCTGGCACCTGTTCAAGTACGCTGAGGGAGAATTTAAACTCCAACATTTTTGTGGTTCTGCCTCAATATTGCTTTGATTTTGATTTGATTTATTATTGTCACATGTGTTAGTGTGCATGAATGGATTGTTTCTTGCGCGCTACATAAACAAAGCATACCATTCATAGAGAAGGAAAGGAAAGGGGGCAGAATATAGCGTTACAGTCATAGCTAGGGTGTAGAGAAAGATCAACTTAATATGAGGTAGGTTCAAAAGTCTGGTGGCAGCAGGAAAGAAGCTGTTCTTGAAGAATTTGGTGACCCCAGACCTTTGTATATTTTTCCTGAGGGAAGAAGGTGGAAAGAGAAAATCGCGGGGTCCTTGATTATAGTGGCTGCTATAAAACAAATTCCATTCCATGTTTACTTTTGCAGTAAATTTGTCTGTTCCATCAACTGCAATATAATCTGCTTCAAATTTTGGTGTTGACACGTTGAACATACTGTGAGATCGAAACTTGCTGCCTAAGTACATCATGGGTGGTTGTTCCGACTTGATACAACAGCATAAACCAGGTAATAGTGGGCCGTTTTACAGCCCTCGCGTGTTTCATTTTGATTAGATTCAATGGAAATAAAAATGGGGAAAAGATATAAAATGCCCTGGCAATTCACTATCACCTGTTCTACACTAGCACATAAAGCCAAAAGTATTCCCAGCTGTAGTAAACTGAATGGGATTATGCAATAGGTCCCAGCTTTCAGTACATCAAGCTGTGTGCCAGTATCTGGACACAATGCTTGCCTTATCCACATAGATGATGCAACCTCATTCACAATCTCCACAACACTGCTAATGGTGCCAACTCCCAAGGTTAGCGGAAACAAAACTTAGGAAAAACTTTCTAATATTCCTCCTTGGCTGGTGAGGAGACTGCGGTGTTTCACTGAAGGCAAACAAGAAAGTCTTGTACACTTGCGGTAAAAGAGCTCGAGGTGAGTCGAGCATATATAATACCCAGTGAGTTATTTAATCAAAAATTGCTGCATGACGGAGCAGTGGAAGCAAATTCAGCAGTAAGTTTCAAAAGGGGATTGGATAAATACTAGAAGTGAATCAGTTGATGGGCTATGAGAAAAGGGCGGAGAGTGTGGGGAGATAGTAGCATAGTGTACTGTTGCTGGACTTGAAATCCAGAGACCTGTGGTAATGGTCTGGGATCCCGGGTTCGAATCCCACCATGGAAGATAGTGAAATTTTGGATTCAATATAATTATTTAGAATTAAAAATGATGACCACAAAACCATTGTTGCTTATTGTAAAAGACCCATCTGGTTCACTGATGCTCTTTAGGGAAGGCAATTTGTCATCCTTACCTGGCCCACATGTGATTCCAGAACCTTAGCAATGTAGTTGAGTATTAATTGGCCTCCGAAATGGCTCAGCAAGCCACTCAGTTCAGGGGGCAATTAGGGATGGGCAATGAATGCTGGCCCAGCTGATGAAAGAATAATGAAAAGAATTGTGGAGCTTTCAAAGGGCCAGTATAGAAATGATGGGCCAAATGACTGCCTCCTGAGCAAGGTTAGTCCAAGAGTACTTGGCATCTGCTTATTGTCATACTAGTCTGAAAATGCCCAAGTTGTCTTGATCTTAAAAGTTAAACAGCCACAAGCCCTGATTTGTACTTGGATGGAAAAACCATGTGCGAATACTTATACCATAGCTACACTTACGTTGGTGTCCCCAGAGAGGGAGCATGCGGTGTCTACCATGCACTGTGGACATTGCAAGGGCTGGGGTGCATTAATGACCCCCTTAATCACATTTCAGTTTAATGTTTTATCTTTAATGCAGCATCCATATAAGAGACTGTTCTTTTAATTTATCCTTCAGTTCGTTTGATTTAGTTTCAGCGGTTATTGTTTTAATTCAAAATAAGAGTACGAGACATCCTGAGTGAATCTTTAGCCTTCCGCCTTGACATGCTCTCTTGCCCCAATTAACTTCCAAAAATAAATATTGCACATTTGTATGAATAAAAACTCTGCAATTATAATTACAGATTTATTTTACATGATAAAGGAGAATATTATGATATTGACTATATGTTCTCATTGCTTCAGACTTTCTGCAGGAGATGTGCAGGAAGAAAAGCACCTTATAATAGGGATCATACAATGTAATACTTCATAATGCCAACAAAGCCTTTACTTTCTCAGGAGGCTAAAGAAATTGGGCATGCCCTCTATGGCTCTCACCAATGTTTACAGATGCATCATAAATAACATCCTTTCCACATTATGTATGGCTCTACTTCTGTCCATGAATGCAAGAAACTACAAAGAGTTGTGAATGAAGCTCAGTCCATCACACAAACCATCCTCCCATCCATTGACTCTGTCTACGCTTCCCGCGGCCTTGGAAAAGCAGCCAGCATAATCAACAATTCCATGAAGCCCAGACATACTCTCTCCCAACTATTCCATTGAGAAAAAGATACAAAAGAAATGTCCAAACAATTCAAGAACAGCTTCTTCCCTCTTTTTCATTTATTCGTGGGACATGGACATCACTGGCTGGCCAGCATTTGTTGCTCATCCCTAGTTGCCCTTGGAGAGCAGTTGAGAGTCAACCACATTGCTGTGCTTCTGGAGTCACATGTAGGCCAGACTAGGTAAGGGCAGCAGATTTCCTTCCCTAAAGGATATTAGTGAATTAGATGGATTTCTCCAACAATGGACAATGGTTTCATGGTCATCAGTAAATTCTTAATTCCAAACTTTCGTTATTGAATTCAAATTCCATCATCTGCCGTGGCAGGATTTGAACCCAAGTCCTTGGAACATTAGCTGAGTTTCTGGATTAATAATCTAGCGATAATATCACTAGGCCATTGCCTCCCACTACTGCCTTTTGAATGGACCTACCTTATATTAAGCTGATCTTCTCTACATTCTAGCTTTGACTGTAACACCACATTTTTCACCTTCTCCATTCCATCTTCCCATGTACTCTATGAACGGCATGCTTTGTCTGTATAGCACGCAAAAAACAGCACTTTTCACTATATACCATTACACTAAATAATACTAAATCAAAATATGTTTTCCTGCAACAGTTTTAAGCACAGTTTACAGACTTAATTACTGTTATGATTGAGCAGACTAAATTATGTTCTTTGATAATATTTAGTGGTTCACAGCTTTGGAATAGTCATGTCAATGTACACATTTGTAAAGGCCACAGTGCAAATGCATGAAAATCTGTGTGTTGCTGTCTGTTGGATAGATCTTTCATTCCCACTGCTGCAGCTTGTTTGTATACTGATACCATTTCATGAATAGCTCATTCAGTTCTATTTTGGCTGCACCCCTATTTTGCTGCTCTAGGTGAGAGCCTGACTTCTCTCTACTAGTTGCACCGACCCTGCTCCTGGGTTGCAAGATTCTTGGGGTCCACGAATTTTGATTTGTTCAAGAGGGTGAGAAAGAGGACAGGTGATTCTTTGAATACACCCCTCGGGTCAGCTTGTGGGAGCTGGCAGAGGCAACCCGCCTACTCTTGTACAAATGGCCATTCCAGACAGTCAATGAATCATAGAATTCATTGAATCGTAGAATCCTTACATTGCAGAAGGAGGCCATTTGGCCCATTGAGCCTGCACTGACCGCAATCCCACCCAGGCTCTATTCCCGTAACACCACATATTTACCCTGCTAATCCACTGAAGCTAAGGGGCATTTTAGCATGGCCAATCAACCTAACCTTTGGAGCACCCTGGAGGAGACACACAAGTTTGTTGTCAGTTAATTAAGGGTTAGTTTTGGAGTTTCTTTCCCAGATGCAGGTTTAGAGCTCTAATGGGGAAGAAGAGTTGAAGGCCTAGATGAGAGTGAGCTAGAATGACAGGGAAATAGAGGTAGTATTAATGAGGAAAGTCCTCCAAATTTCAGGCAATCTGTTGTGCTGGGTGAGAGTAATTGCCTTTCATATGACTGCACTCTTGACCAGGATAACTTTAGGTATCCCACTGCTAACAGATCTCATGGGAACACAGTGTCAGGGGATGGCTGGTGTTCAGGTAGACTTGGATTTCATTGCCAAAGGGCCATGAAGGGAAGTGGGGTCAAGCTTCTCCAAACTTGTTGTGACCAGCAATGAGGAGCACCATCTGCTGGAACGGACGCACACTCGGAGCAATGGGGACAAAGGGTGAGGAAAGAGGGATGTGTCCTGACTCCCCACCTCTCACCAGCACATTCCATCATTCCATATGGGTGGCAGGCTGGCACAGTGGTTAGCACTGTTGCTTCACAGTACTGGGGACCTGGGATTAATTTCTGGTTCAGGTCACTGTCTGTGCGGAGTCTGTATGTTTTCTGTGTGCGTTTCCTCCAGGTGCTCTGGTTTCCTCCCACAGTCTGAAAGATGTGTTAGTTAGATGCATTGACTGTTCTAAATTCTCTCTCAGTGTACCCGAACTGGTGTCATAATGTGGCAACTAGGGGATTTTTACAGTAATAACATGGCAGTGTTAATGTAAGCCTACTTGTGACATTAATATATAAACTTTAAACTTTCCTTGCCCTCAATGAATGATATGTTTTGTTTGCATAGAGCGCACAAAACAATATTTTTCACTGTATTTCAATACATGTGACAATAATAAATCATATAAAATCAAATCAGAAGTTCCAGGGAATTTTATGAAATTAGCCAGACCCCAACTTCTTTTGATTTTGACATTAGGGTGAGCATAAGTTGTTTCACTCCAGATGTGATTCTATTGACCCACTAGGAAACTTGAACTAAAGCAAACTTTATTTAGGAAGTTAGAACATAACAAAAAGAATTAGCATAACTTTACTTAATTAAATAATTAACCATGACAAGGTATAATTCTTAAGAGCTATCTCTCTCTCTAGTTCCAATGTAAGCAATATCCCCACAGATATAAATCCATTTTTAGAATAAATTAGCACAAAAAAAATCAGCTAATGTGGATATTAGAATTCCAGCCTTTTCATCCCTCTGGACAGAAACAGATTGACATCTGGCTTCTGACTCCCATACAGCAGCCTCTTGAGAAAGGGACTCATATCGTGGTAGATCCCAGTTTCCAAATTCAGAGAGAGAAAGGAACACAGGAAAAGCCACCTCTCTCTAAATATCCCAAGCAACAACTGATTTGATTTCCTTTTCTGCCCAGTCACATGATTTTTTTTGTCAAACAACCTCATGAAGTCCTACTCTGAAAAACCCCAGGGGAAAATATCAAACCAGCATTAGCCCAGATTAAAAAAAACATTTTAGCAACCCAAATAAATTATGCTGCTGCAGTAAAAACAGGGGTTGCTGGTTACAGACAAAGCAGCACCAAGCGACTAGACCTGGCTGCTGAAACAAATCCTGCACAAGAAACATGACACAAATACATTCATTAAAGGTACAGTATCATCTATATAACCTGCAAATGACTGTTAATGATGCCTATTTAAAAGTACCCTGTGAGGATCAGAATGAAATTAAGGTATATCTATCCATAAAGGGCTAGTTACTGGAATGGTGGACTCTCAATGAGAGAAAGTTGATCCATGATTCTCTGATATACCCTTTAACATCATATAATGGGCAGTAAGAGCTCACAAAGAGACTCTCATCATAGATGGGGAAATCCTGTTACTGAGACCAGGTAGGCATAGTTAGAGATGGCAGAGAACATGAGCAGCAAGAATGTGGTGCCTCGTCCCTGCATATAGTACCACACAAAATGTAATATAATCTCCACAGGAATGGTGGGTGGCACGATATATTCAAGTGCCAGCCTCTTCACTCTGCCTTGCCAAGGTGTCTCCTGCACACATTCCTCAGAGCAACATACATCTGTACTCATTCCCCTCTATCAAGGCATCTGCACTCATTGCCAGTTGAGCTTCCACTGACACTCGATCCCATCTCATTGCCATCTCATTCCTATCCCTTACAATTAGCCTTCCCAAATGCTGTCACTTCATCCTCTCAACACTTGCCATTTCTTAATTCTTCCTTGAAGAGAGTGCAGAACACCAGGGAGAGGCAGAGGTCAAGGGGTGGTGCTCCAGTACCCTTAGTACTGTGGAGAACAATGCATTGGAGACAAAACAGGGTATCTGTTGGCATGGCCATTGGCAACGGAGACAGAATTAGGTCTCACACATCCATATAACATACAGCACTCACTCACATTGGCTTGTAATCAACGACCACTGAAATATAATGATCTAAACAATGATGACTTTGAACACTGTCACCTTCTCAGTTCTAACTGTTTCTTATCATACAACCATGTCAACATCCAGAGGAGAAGAAAGGCTCCTTCATGGGATATACACACTCTGGGGAAGCACCATTATGTATCCCATGCGCGCCTGCCAACTAGCCCAGATACTCCTGGCTTATGGCCAAGTTACCACGAGGTGAAGCGATGCATCAAAAGTGAGGAAATACAGCTGTGTAGGGCTATGACAGATTTCCTTCCCTAAAGGGCATTATTTTGATTTGATTTATTATTGTCACGTGTATTAAGATACTGTGAAAAGTATTGTTTCTTGTGTGCTGTACAGACAAAGCATACCATTCATAGAGAAGGAAAGGAGAGGATGCAGCATGTAATGTTACAGTCACAGCTAGGGTGTAGAGAAAGATCAAATTAATGTGGGGTAGGTCCATTCAAAGTTCTGATGGCAGCAGAGAAGAAGGTGTTCTTGAGCCAGTTGGTGCATGACCTCAGACTTTCGTATCTTTTTCCTGATGGAAGAAGGTGAAAGCGTATATATCCGGGGTGTATGAGGTCCTTAATTATGCTGGCTGTTTTGCCAAGAAAGTGGGAAGTGTAGACAGAGTGAATGGATGGGAGGCTGGGTTTGTGTGATAGATTGGGCTACATTCAGATAGGTTTTTACAACAATCAGCAATGGTTAAATCATCGTTAGACTTTTAATTCCAGTTTTTTTTATTGAATTCAAATTTCTTCATCTGCTGTGGTGGGATTCGAACCCAGGTTCCCAGAGCATTACCCTGGGTCTCTGGAAACTAGTTCACTGACAAAAGTGATCCTAGGAATGAAAGACATGATATAAGAGGAGTGGTTGAGGATTCTGGGTCTGGACTCGATGGAGTTTAGAAGGATGAGGGAGGATCTCATTGAAACTTACAGGATGCTGAGAAACTTGGATAGATGAAGACTTTTTTAAGCTCTAGTCAGACCACATTCAGAATGTTATGAGCAATTTTGGGCTTCATATCTAAGAAAGGATGCGTTGGCCTTGGAGAGGGTCCAGAGGAGGGTCACAAGAATGATCCCGGGAATGAGAGACTTAACACATGTGAAGCATCTTAGGACTCTGGGTCTGAATTCAATGAAGTTTAGAAGAATGAGGGGGGATTTCATCGAAACTTACAGAATAACGAAAGGCCTGGATAGAGTGGATGTGGAAGCGATGTTTCCATTAGTAGGAGAGACTAGAATCTGACAACACAGCCCCAGAGTAAAGGGATGATCCTTTGGAACTGAGATGAGGAGGAATTTCTTCAACAAGAGAGTGGGGAATCTATGGAATTCATTGCCACAGGAGGGATGAGGAGGCCAGGTCATTGAGTGTAGTGAAGGCAGAGATAGCTAGGTTCTTTATTGATATGGGGATTAAAGGTTATGGCAATAGGTGGGAAAATGGGATTGAGAAATATATCAGCCATGATCAAATGGTGCAGTAGATTCAATGGGCTGAATGGCTTAATTCTGCTCGTATATCTTATGGATTTAATACCACTAGACCACTGGCTCCCCACAATCAATTAGGCTAGCATTGTATGATTTAGGACAAATTCTCACCCACTTTCATGGTGGGGAATACTCACAGTTTCTACCCCCAGTGCAGAATGGAAAATTCTAGCCACGGTCAACTTTAAGTTTTCTTGTCTTTCAAAAAAAAAGTGTTGATCCAACAAGGGAATGCGGAACAAGGTCTAATTGCGTCTTATTAATAGAGAAGAGAGTCAGGAGAAGCAGCCATCGCTACCTGCAGGGGCACGGCTGCCTCCAGTCAATGATTTTCTGATTAAGGAGACTGATAGTTAATAGCCTTATAGATTTTCAGTTCTGGTTATTGTTGAGTCGCAATCTCTCAAAACTTCCACAGTCTGATACTTCGTCAACTGACATCGCAACACGAGTGGGAGCTGATTTGGAGCCTGTGGGGGAATCGGCGGGAGTGGGGAGGGGGTAACATTACTCTTGGGAAAAATCAACAATTTAAACATCAATTTTTCAGCCTGCATATAAAGGAAGTAAGTAAAAGAGCTATAAGTGAGAGGCAGCACTGAGCTTTCAATGATAACCTTGTTAGTGCTTTATATAACTGGCGGAGCCACTCAGCGTGGCCTCTCTTCCCATTTCTTTTTATGAATAATTTTGTTATACTTTATCCATTTTAAAGTGCTCTGCATTATAACATTTACAACTACATTAGTACTGCATTTATTAGGGCTCCTTTTATAGGCTCCAAGGACATGTTTCTGCAATATACCACCCACACTTGTTTGTAAATCTTCCCGGCCCTTCAACTGCAATATCCTTTTTCCAATTATCTACTTGTCAATTTCGAGTCAATTTCATAAATTCAGAGTCAGCCAACCAGCGATCCCTTTGTTTTCGGGAGCAGTTAGAGTCACGACTTGAACCACGTAGATTGCGGCAATAAAATTTAAATACTTTTTAAACTGGGGAAAAGGGATTGCAAGGGAATCGTTATGAAATTCACAAGGAAAGAAATGTTCCTATATTTTAGTGCAAGGACATAAATGGCCTCAAAAACACTGTGGCTTGGATGTGGAAAGTTATACAGTAATGTGACTTGATCTCAAAACCTTTCAGATGGTTTTATTTGGAGCGAGGGAGTATTGATCGAAGATTGATTCCGGAGTTGTGAGGGTTGGCTTATGAGGAGAGACTAAGTAGACTGGGGCTATACTCATTGGAATTCAGAAGAATGCAGGGAGATCTTCTAGAAACATGTAAGATTACGAAGGGAATAGATCAGATAGAAGCAGTAAGTTGTTTCTACTGGCAAATGAAATTAGATAACAGTCTGGCAACACCAACAGACTGTTACTGAGTTTACCCCAGTCCAATGCTGGCATCTCCACAATGAAATTAGAACCAGGAGACATGAGCTCAAAATAAGGGGGAGCAGATTTAAGACTGAGTTGAGAAGAATTTCTTCATTCAAAGCGTTGTGAATCTGTGGAATTCCCTGCCCCAGCAGTTATACTCAAGCACAGCTTCTTCCCTGGTGGTGTCGGACTTTTGAATGGACTTACTTTGCATTAAGTTGATCTTTCTCTACATCTTGGCTATGTCTGTCACACTACATTCCTGCTCCTTTCCTTCTCTATGAGCGGAATGTTTTGTCGTATAGCACGCTAGAAACAATTCTTTTCACTGTATGTTAATACATGTGACAATAACAAATCAAATCAAATCGTATCAGTTGAAGTTATGTCATTGAGTGTTTTTAAGGCAAAGAGAGAGAAATTTCTGAGCAGCGAAGAAATTAAGGGTTATGGTGAACAGGCGGGTAAGTGGAGCTGAGTCCTTGAAAAGATTACCCATGATCTCATTGAATGGTGGAGCAGACTCGAGGGGCCAAATGGCCTACTCCTGCTCCTAGTTTTTATGTATTTTCAATCCCATGTCTAATCTTTATGCTAATTGCCCCGACAACAGTTGATCTGAAAGCTCTGTTTCTCTCTGCATAGAGGCTGCCTGACCTGTTGAGTATTTCCAGCATTGGCTGCTTATTTTTCAGATTGGCAGTAATTGTGGTTTTTGATTTTTTGGTTTAAAGCTTTCAGTCTGTTCAAGTGATCTTTGGAAGTCTTTGAGAAGCCAGTATGCATCAGGCCTACCAAACAGCCTGAAATTTAGCCTTCAAAGCAAAAGGATTTGCGCATTGCAAGAAGGATGTTTTACTGCAATTGTACAGGGCATCAATGAGGCTACATCTGGACTACTATGGGCAGTTTTGTGTCCTAATCTAGTCTTGCCTCTGTGATGACATACCAGCGAGGGAGATCTTCTCCTGTGGGGTTGGGGAGGAGGGTCTCGCGATGGGAAGCCCTTAAATTACATAGCAATTTATTCAAATGACATTCATGACCTTTCTGGGTGAGAATTTTGTTAAGTTACCGGCAAAGGGTGGGGAAAATCAGGAAATGAGATCTCACCACCAAGATACTTGTTTTCCAACTCTCACGAGATTTAGCACTCACATTGCTGTCTGCACTTGTAACAAATGAGGGTGAAAATCACAGCGGTTGCATTTTCTTTGACATTTGAATGTGTTATTTTCCATATAGTCCACGTATCGACATTCCAAGTCACAGTAAGATGCATGTATGTGGAAATGGAGCCTCCTTGGTTAATGCAGAGCTCTACTTATCAAGTTTGTGGGAGGATCTGCTGGGTTTTGATCTATTGGGATTTTACTGTAGCACTGAGGGAATAATGCACTGCTTGAGGTGCCAGCTTGTCCACTCTCACATAAAAGGTCCCCTGGTGTTTCTTGAAGAAAAGCACCTGTATGTGTTGGTCACCAGGTGTATAGACCAACATTAATCCCTCAGCCAACATTATCATCATTTATCACCTCGCTGTTAGCGAGAGCTTCATCATCATAGAACCCTACAGAGCAGAAGGACGCCATTCGGCCCATTGAGTCTGCCCTCACCATAATCCCAATTAGGCCCTATCCCCATAACCCCATGCATTTATCCTAGCCTGTCCCCCTGAAACTAAGGGGCAGTTTAGCATGGCCAATCCACCTAACCCACACATCTTTGGAGTGTGGGCAGAAACTGGAGTTTCTGAAGGAAACCCATGCAGGCAGGGGGAGAAACTCTACATGTTTGCCCCATCGAGTTTGCACTCACCCTCCAGAGAGCAATCTACCTATCATAAAATCCATAGAATCCTACAGTGCAGAAAGAGGCCGTTCAGCCTTGTGAGTCCATAGTGACCACAATCTAATCCAGATCCTATCCCTATAATCCTATGCATATACCCTAGCTAGTCCCCCTGACACTAAGGGGCAAGTTAGCATGACCAATCCACATTCTGCACATTTTTGGAATGTGGGAAGAGACCGGAGCAATCCCAGGCAGACATGGCAAAAATGTGCAGACTCTGCATGGACAGTGACCCAAGCCAGGAATCAAACCTGGGTCCCTGGCGCCACACAAGACCCAACCCTGCTCCCTAACCACATAAGCCTCCGCATTGATCATGGCCAGTCAATTAACCTGCACATCTATGGACATTAAAGATGAATTTGGCATAGCTGATCCACCTAGCCCGCAGCTTGCTGTATAGAAATTGCCGGCTGTGTTCTCTTCAGCACAATAACGACTGCGCTGTGGGAACCAGATGTAATAACATTTCCAAATTTGCTGCCGACACAAAACTAGGTGGGAATGTGTGAGTTGTGAGGAGGACACAAGGAGGCTTCAAAGGGATTTGGACAAGTTAGATGAATGTAGCAGAGGAAATAAAATGTGAACAAGTCTGAAGTTATTCATTTTGGATTAAAAAAACAGTAATGGAGTATTTTTTAGATGGTGAGAGATTGGGAAGTGTTGATGTCCAAAGGGATCTGTCCTTGTTCATGAGTCAGTGAAAGATAGCATGCAGGTGCAGGAAGCAATTAGGAAGGCGAATAGTATATTGGCCTTTATCACAGGGGGATTTAAATACAGGAGGAAAGACATTTGCTGTTGTTGTATAGAGCCTTGGTGAGACCACACCTGGAACAGTTTAAAGTCATGAAAGTTCCTTGATAAATGCAAACTCTGTCTTCCTTTCTACTGATCTTTACAATTGAATGGTCAAGAGGTTTGCAACAAAATATTTTTGTCACCAACTATCCAAGTTCGCTGGTTTACTCTATGGGTTGAATTTAATGGGATTTCCCATCATGCCTCCAGCTGCCCAAGAGGCGAGGCATCCATTTCCTACTCAGGAAAGCTGTTGGCCAACCTGATTGGCTGACAGCTCTGTAGTTCCAGGAGCACCACTGGGAGTGATGGCCGGTGCTGGGACTACAGATAGTCCCATGTGCCGAACCAGGATGGAGGTAAATGAGATGGATGTCGTCACAAGGATGGAGGAGGAAGTATTGGAGTGGTGGCTTCTTGATAGAGAGTTTCATAGAATCCCTACAGTACAGACTGAGCCATTCAACTCATCATGTCTACACCAACTCTCTGATAGAGTAACTTGCCCAGACCCCTATCCCTATACCCCATGTATTTACCCCACCAATCCCTCTAACCTACAGAGCTTTGGACACTAAGAAGCAATTTAGCATGGCCAGTCAACCTAACCCACACATCTTTGGAAACCGGAGCACCCGGAGGAAACCCATGCAGATATGAGGAGAATGTGCAAACAGACTTGGGAGCCTAGAATGCACTGCCAGGTATGGTGGTGGAGGCAGACACGCTGGGATCTCTTAAGACTTACCTGGATAGCCACATGAACAGACTGGGAATGGGGGGATACAAATGAAAAGTCTAGTTCTTGGAGGCTTGGAGGGCCAAAGGGCCTGTTTCCTGTGTTGTACTGTTCTTTGTTTGTTCTTTGTGACCCAAGCTGGGAATCAAAACCAGATCCCTGGTGCTGTGACCCTCTACCACCTTGTCGGATGGCAGGGAGGGAGAAGCCAGTGGAAGAGGGGAGAGAACCCACTCAGGTATGGTGGCCATTGATGGAGGAGTTGTCCCTTCCCAGCTGAGGCCTGGGAATGAAAACCCTGACAGGCATCCCGTCATCCCCCACCTTCTTCCACCAACATCAAAATGAAGGCCAGCAGGGAGCGGCCCTTCAGTGGCCATTAATTACGGCGAGTGTGAGAATCCCTTCACCTTACCTGCTCCCCTGGAACATAGTGGGCAAGGGAGAACTCAGAGGAATGGGAAGGCAACCTGGGGAATTTTACAGGATCCCTTGACAGGGGTTTGCAATATTCTATCCGAGGGGGCAATGTGTGGATGTGTTCTTTCTATCCACACTATTACCAATATATTAATTATAAAGTACATAACCATATGAAGCTTCCAATACATTCAAATGCATCAGACTGTTAGCCCAACTGACAATCTTTAACTAGCATGTCTCATAGGTTGTTATGGAATCCCAACAGTGCAGAAGAAGGCCCATCAAGCCTGCACCAACAACAATCCCCGCTAGTCCCCCTAATACGAAGGGGCAATTTTAGCCTGGCCAGTCAACCTAACCTGCACATCTTGGGAGTGAGGGAGGAAACCGGAGTATGCGGAAAAAGCCTATGCAGACACGGGGAGAACGTGCAAACCCCACATAGACAGACCGGAATCGAGCCTGAGGTCCCCGGCACTTGTGCAACAGCAGTGCTAACCACCGTGTCACCTTCACATCTAAGCCTTCTTAACCCCCTTAGCTCATTGAGTTTTTAGCAGCTGCTGTCCAGCTATGGAATCAGATCGAAGTGTTGGGCGTTGGGTTTTGAGTTTTGCTAGCACCAGCTGGTTAGGTACAATCCGTACCTTGCCCATTGCGAGCAGTGGCTGGGACGTGCTATTTGACATGATTCACCAGTCTGCGGGTAGCACGACTTGCAAACCAAACATCACGCTGATCTTTAGACACACGGTGACAATTTAAAACAAAGGAGAGCAAGTTTATAAAAGTGAGGAAAAAGAAAGAGCTTCCAAAAGCGGTGAAGTTATCCAGATGTATGTAGTAGATTTGCCACAGCACTTGGCAAACTGGTTGGGCTGGAACTTCACAATTTATATAGTGAGTGGGAGTCATTTATAGCCTCATAAACTTAACCACTCGAAACGTATATCACTAAATTAGTATAATTTCTAACGTCTTGTCAGCTTTGGCTAATATTATTTTTATTATGCAAGGTTGCTAATGCCTCAGTTGTGTCATAAATTAATAGAGTTTATTTTTCTGTTCCACCTAGGAAGGTCGATGTTACTGCATTCAGTATAACAAATGTAATATTTATACATCGTGTATCTGCTTCCTGTAAGTCTTTACTTTCCTTGTAATACAGTAGGTCACTCTTTTAAACAGATTGGATATGACACAAAGCAGCACCCATTAAAGTTTGAAATAACTCATGTAAAAGGCATTGCAGAGTAAATATACTTCAATACATAAAACTTTAATTCATGTATTGTTTTAACAGACGGGATTTTCTATCCGCGCTTGGACCAAAGCTGGAAAATCCCACCCGAGGTCAACAGACCTTTGCATGATCCGTGTCCCGTGCTTCCCATGGGAGCGGGATGGGAATGTTCTGCCCAAGGTGTTTCACAGAATGAATTACTTTATGAACTGCGAAGATGGTTAGGCAAGAAAATGTCTTTACCTGAAACATGTTTGAGAAATTTTGGAAACTTTGCCTACTTTTAAAGTGTCCTGTGGGAAGATTAACTGGGTGGGATCTTGGGTCTCCCCTCAACAAGTCTTAAACAGGTAAATTAACTTCAGAAGTTAGTAAATGCCAGACACTCTTCATGAGGTCGGTACTTTAAACTCATTACTCGTTTCTGGTGCGGCTGCTCAATTCTCTTGAGTACAGCCAGCATCAAATGCAACTTGGGAAATCTAACTTTGCTGTGAGGATCTCAACAAGTTTTAGGGCTATTATAGTGAGTTGCATAGGATGTATGGCTGTTCTGCCTAACCAGTAGGAGCTGCTCTGTTTATGCTTACTTGAGCCTCCTTCTGTCTTTCCTCATCTAACTCTGATCTAACAACTAACTCTGAACTCTCTGTTCCTTTCTCTCTTGTATCTCCAACCTTCCCTGAAATGTTATTCAATCAGCACTCCTTGTAGCAAGTTTCACGTTCTCACCTCTCAGTGGGTCTGTTTCTCCTGAATTCAGTATTTGATTTCTTGAAGGTTTTTCATATTCGTGTAGACTCCACTGATTGGGCAGGCATTTGTTACCTCTCCCTAATTGCCCTTAGGCTGAGTGGCATTTCAAAGGAATTTAAGGCATTGCTGTACATGTGGAGTCACATGTAGGCCAGACCAGATAAGGACGGCAGATTTCCTTTCCTAAAGGATATTAGTGACGCAGATGGGTTTCATGATCATCTTTGGACTTCTGATTCCAGATTTTTATTACATTCAAATTTCACCATTTGCTGTAGTGGGATTTGATCCTGGGTCCCCAGAGGATTTCTCTGGTCTGTGGACAATTAATGCAGTGATAATACCAGCTCACCACTGCCACCCCTGTCTTACTCTCACTGAATACAGCAAAGTCTCCAAGACATAACAGGCTACAAGATGAAGGCGTGTAAAATCGCCAGCTCCAACACACACCTCCCTGATGAGCTCAATGCATTCTTTTCCCATTTTGGACAAGTGGTCGGCGAGAGACCCTTTCCCTCTGGAAGCCTCAGACGAACCTGTATCTGAGGTCACCACTGCAGACATCAGAGCAGCTTTCTCGAAGATCAACCCACAGAAAGCCACTGGCCCTGGTTCACCCTCTTCAAATTCGATAAATGGCCATCTGTGGCATTGTACAAAGTTTTTGATTCAGGTGTGGGCAGTGTACCATGAGTTTTCTGGTCTAACTTTGACAACATGGCCGAGCATTTCCTGTTTAGAATACCTGCTTTTCCTGCCCATTATATTGAAGGTTTAGGAGTTCAGTTCCCATGCAAAGAACTGGGCGCTACACAGTTGGATTGACGAGCCATTGCATCTACAGAACAAAGGGTAGAGTTATGCATGTCAATCCATTTAGGGGAGGCAATGGCCTAGTGGTATTATCACTAGATTATTAATCCAGAAACTCAGCTAATGTTCTGGGATCGAATCCTGCCACGGCAGATGGTGGAATTTAAATTCAATTTTTTAAAAAAATCTGAAATTAAGAATCTACTGATGACCACGAAACCATTGTTGGAAAAAACCCATTTGGTTCTTTTTTTTGATTCATTTTTGAAACATGGGTGTCACTGGCTGGCCAGCATTATTTGCCCAATCTTTGCCCGAGGGCAGTTGAGGTCAACCACATTGCTGTGCTTCTGAAGTCACTTGTAGGCCAGACCAGGTAAGGACGGCAGATTTGCTTCCCAAAAAGACATTAGTGAACCAGATGGATTTTTCTGACAATTCACAATGGTTTCATGTAGATTCTTAATTCCAGATTTTTTTTATTGAATTCAAATTCTGCCATGTCAGGATTTGAACACAGGTCCCAAGACATTAACTAAATTGTTGGATTAGTAGTCTAACAATAATGCCACTAGGCCATTGCCTTCCACTAATGGCCTTTAGGGAAGGAAATCTGCCGCTTTTACCTGATCTGGCCTACATGTGACTCCAGAGCCACAGCAATGTGGTTCACTCTCAACTGCCCTCTAAGGGCAACTAGGGATGGGCAATAAATGCTGGCCAGCCAGTGACACCCATATCCCATGAATGAATAAAGAATTAAATCCTTCAGTTTGGCTGTTAGATTCATTAATAGCTAGTGCAAAGAAATCCAGCTTCAGGGTTTCAGGTCACATCTACTGAGCTGAGTTCTACAAATATTCATGGTTGGATGAAGAGGTCAAAGCCAAAATAATAGGGTGCTGTGCCATCTATGGAATTCCCACACAGGCCTGTCCACCATGCCCCTGCAGTGCAGGAAGTGTGGAGTAGGCAACCTGCCCTAACTCAACTGAAGACCTTAAGGGGGCAATTAATTCTCAGTTCCACTGATTTACTGATGGAAAAGACCTACTTCCAACTGTGTAATGCAGCAGGCCTAACACTGCTGGCTACTGCTGGGCAGAGGGATAGGTCAGCCTCTTTCTTGGTCCCCTTCCAATCAGAGGCTCTGCCCGCAGTTGTAACACCCAGCATTCACTCTGCCCCCACTCCCCACCTGCATCTTACAAAATGTTCCCTGTCCATTGTAGCTGCCTGCCAATCTAGCAGGATCACTGTCTGTGGGGAGTCTGTACATTTTCCCCATGTCTATGTAGAGTTTCTCTAGGTGCCCCAGTTGCTTCCCAAAAATATGCAGATTAGGTGGATTGGCTGTGATAAGTTGCCTCTTAGTTTCAAGGAGACTAGTTAGGGTTGAAAAGTGGAGTTATGGGGATAGGACCTGGCTGGGATTGTAGCCAGTGCAGGCTCAGAGGGCCAAATGGCCTCCTTCTACATGTAGGGATTTTATGATTCCTGCAATACCAGCATTGGCCGTCAGTCTTGGTGCAGTGCAGAGTCCGTAGGTAAAAGAGTGACATGTAAGTCACATCAGAAAATGCCTCAGGCACCCAGCTGTGGAGTGGATGGAATTCCTCAGAATTTGTATGCACCAAGGAATTGGCCAACTGCAGAGTTCAGATTATCAGAATTACGGGAAAGACCAGGGGCATTAAACTCTTCCTTGTAGCAAAATATTTCTCCACATTTCTAGAGAAAAAAAAATGGATGGACCTGCCAATCGCTGAGAACAGTGCATCTGTCAGCACTTGAATACAAATAGGGATGGTGCCTTGAACCATATCATTGCTGTCTCCTTCGGGTGCCTGAAGCACAACCCTTCAGCACTAAAATGAATGGCTATTTTCAGTTCTACAACATATCACAGTAGTTGCCTCTCTAGTTTAGCCGTACTAAACACTATTTCTTTTTTATTCCTTCATTCATGGGACACGGGAGTCACTGACTGGCCAGCATTTATTGCCCATCCCTAGTTACCTTTGAAGGGCAATTGAGAGTCAACCATTGCTGTGCTCTGGACTCATACGTAGGACAGACCAGGTAAGGACAGCAGATTTCCTTCCCTGAAGGACATTAGTGAACGAAATGGCTGTTTCCGGCAATTGACAATGGTTTCATGGTCATTAGTAGATTCTTAATTCCAGATATTTTTTAATGGAAGTCAAATTCCACCATCTGGTATGGTAGGATTCAAACCCGAGTTCCCAGTTTCTAGATTAATAGTCTCACAATAATACCACACCTTGCACCTTGCCAGACCAGATAAGGATGACAGACTTTCTTCCCTAAAGGATATTAGTGAACCAGATAGGTTTCTTCAACAATGGTTAGATTCTTAATTCCAATTAGCTTTAATTGTATTCACATTGTACCATTGGCTGTGCTAGGATTTGAAGAACTCAGTAAGAATTTAGCAACACCAATTTATAATCCAACCGATTTATTTGATAGTAAAAAAGCGAGCTTTCGACTCTGTGTCTTCCTCAGGCAAATGCAGTGTTCTGGTCTGCAATAGCACACATCAGCACAGACAGTCAGAGATTGCTGATTAGAATGCGAATCCTTACATCTAACCTGCTATTCAAGTGTTAAAGTGGCGAACAATGTGTGTGAAGGGAATCCTGAGCATTGTTGGAGAATTGTGTATTTTCTTCAGACAGCACAGTAAGTGAGGTTTTTTGCTAACCCAGGCAAGTTACGGGGGTTACAGATAGTGTGTCATGAAGCCAAGATCCCTGTTAAGACCGTCCTCATGTGTGCGGAGCTTGGCTATCAGTCTCTGCTCAGTGACTCTGCGCTGTCGTGTATCACGAAAGCCCCTTGAAGAACATTTACCCGCAGGTCGGAGGCCGAATGCCCATGACTGCTGAAGTGTTCGCCCACAGGAAGGGAACTGTTTGGCCTGGTGATTGCTGAGCGATGCTCATTCATCCGCTGTCGTAGTGTCTGCATGGTCTCCCCAATATACCATGCTTCGGGACATCCTTTCTTGCAATGTATTAGGTAGACAACGTTGGCCGAGTTGCAAGTGTATGTACCGTGTACCTGGTGAATGGTGTCCTCACGTTTGATGATGTCGTCCATGTCTATGGTCTGGCATGTCTTGCAGAGGTTGCTGTGGCAGGGTTGTGTGGTATTGTGGTCACTGTTCTCCTGAAGGTTGGGTAGTTTGCTGCAAACAATGATCTGTTTGAGGTTGTGCGGTTGTCTGAAAGCAAGAAGTGGGGGGTGGGGATGGCCCTAGCGAGATGTTCATCGTCATCAATGATAGGTTGAAGACTCCGGAGAAGATGTCGTAGCTTCTCCGCTCCGGGGAAGTACTGGACAACAAAGGGTACTCTGTCCACCGTGTCCCGTGTTCGTCTTCTGAGGAGGTCAGTGCAGTTTATCGTTGTGGCACGTCGGAACTGTCGATTGATGAGTCGAGCGCCATATCCTGTTCTCACGAGGGCATCCTTCAGTGTCTGGAGGTGTCTGTCACGATCCTCCTCATCTGAGCAAATTCTGTGTATACGGAGGGCTTGTCCATAGGGAATGGCTTCTTTAAAGTGTCTAGGGTGGAAGCTGGAGAAGTGGAGCATTGTGAGGTTGTCTGTCGGTTTGCGGTACAGTGAGGTGCTGAGGTGACCGTCCTTGATGGAGATGCGTGTGTCCAAGAATGCAACTGATTCTGGAGAATAGTCCATGGTGAGTCTGATGGTGGGATGGAACTTGTTGATATCATCATACAGTTGTTTCAATGATTGTTCACCATGAGTCCAAAGGAAAAAGATGTCATCAATGTATCTAGTATATAACCTTGGTTGGAGATCTCGTGTGGTGAAGAAGTCTTGTTCGAACCTGTGCATGAAGATGTTGGCATACTGAGGTGCGAATTTGGTCCCCACGGCTGTTCCGTGTGTCTGGATGAAAAGCTGTACATCATGACTAGGATTTGAACCCAGGTCCCTAGAACATTAGCTGAGTTTCTGGAATTAATAATCTAGTGACAATATCACTGCGCCATCACCTCCACAAGTACAATTGTGCATCCTCAACTTGTACACATGTTGGTGTGACCAAGGGGGTTTGGTGAATAGTTCCCTCTTTGTTTATACTTCCCATTTGTTCTGTAGATGCTCCACCTGTTGTTAAAGTGCTGTGGAAGTGGCCCACGTTGCCGTGATACAGCTCGCTGCAATTGGAAGTAAATCTGACAATAAAGGTCCCAGAAGCTGCTGAGGGAATCAATAATGGGGAGAGAGATGGATCTTTCTCTCTCTCTCTCTGGAGCTGAAAACATTTGAACTTCAGTTGTTTTCCATTCCCAGGAGTGGGCCAAGAGGCCCCCTAGTGGAAAGGTTTTAGGGTGCAAGCCTCCTGGCAGAGGGATTTGGAAAAGCATGAGTGCAACACGATCATGATTGACATGGACAGAATGGATAAGGAGCAGCTGTTCCCCTGGATTGAAGAGTCAGTCACAAGGGGACGTAGGTTCAAGGTGAAGGGCAGGAGGTTTCAGGGCAATGTGAGGAAAAACCATTTTACTCAGAGGATGGTGATGGTTTGGAATGGGAGGGTGGTGGAGACGAGATGCCTCACACACTTTAAAAAGTACTTGAATGAACACTTGGCACTTCTCAACAGTCAGGTCTATGGACTAAGTGCTGGCAGATGAGATTAGGTGGGAATTCAGATATTTCTAATGTGCTGGTGTGGACTCGATAGACTGAAGCACTCCTACTACCCTATATGATTCTATGAACACTTTTGCAATTGCCCGGGTTGTGCTAATTACATTATCCTCTGGATATTGGTTGGGTTTCTCAGGGTTAAGCTTTGGGGGGATGAGGGTTTGGGCACTCACCTCTTTCACGCTTACACATTAGCAGAGTAGGTCTCTTAGTAATCCCTGTTGCAAGTCTATTGCTGAAACAACAACACCATAAAAACAACCCTTAAAACATTAACAGACCAAACAAGGCTGGGATTTTTCACTCCATTCCCACCCACTCATGGCGGGTTTAATGGCAGTGGGAGGGAGGGAATGAGTTGGGACGATGTGGTCATTATTAGGGACACCAATGCCCCCCTCCCGCTGCACCAAAAGCCAGCATCTGAGTTCTGCCAGGGATGGCCCTCCATCTGGATGTCTTGCCGAGAGATTATGAAACATCACCATGTCATGTCGAGTAGCTTTTAAGCGGATGGACTGCAGGGACAATGTCCTTAGCACTGAAGCCCATGTTCCTTCTATCATCCAGTGGGATGGGTGTGAGCAGTTGAGAGTTCATTTACCCTGGTGGACCAGATGAGGTTCTGAAATTAAGAATCTAACCATGACCATGAAACCATTGTCACTTGTTGGAAAAATCCATCTGGTTCACTGATGTCCTTTAGGGAAGGAAATCTGCCATCCTTATGTGGCCTGGCCAACAGCCATATTGTTGATTCTCAACTGCGCTCGGGTAACTTGGGACAGACGATAGATGCTGGCCTGTCAGCAATGCCCATGTCCCATGGACTAATAATAAAAGAAGTTTCTTGCACTGAAGCACAGTCCTCTGATGCAGCCCCTAGATACACACCACCCTTGAGACTTCCTCCCACCAGGGTTGGCCACATGGCTCGACTTCCTTCTTCCATGCTCTGGGTAGAGAACGCCACTCCTGTCCTCCATTACAATGAACAGCGCTTCGAGGTGCATCAGTGAATCTGGGGGCTGGAACTCACTGTGATTGACAGCCCATCTCCTACTTCAATTTTGGGTAAGTCGATGGCTTTTAAATATGGCAGCCAGATATGATAGTTGGAGGCGCACCCTCCACCATGAAAAACATTGGGAAATCTTCAACTGCATAATTAATTAGGCCAGCACCACACCACATGACACAAAATTCCCAGCAGCCTTTAGGTGACAAACAGTCCTGGTTCCTGCCCCTCACCATGGGATTTAGTCCCAGAATGGGAAATTCTACATAAGATTACTAAACATACTTCGGAAGGAATTTATGCATCCTCCCATCACCTTCCCTAGAATCTTTTTATCGATTCCATAATTTCTGACGTTTCTTTAATAATTACTGCACTTCAAACCATCGCTGATTGTGTTAAGTAAAAGCTTTGGGAAGTTTCAATCTAGATCATGTTGGACTAATAGACTCCGTGAGGAAGTTAATCATATTAAATTGGACAGTGAATTGCTTTATCAGGTAGGAGCATTATAATGTACAACTTCTCTTAAAGTGTTAGGGGGAGGGGATGGCCCAGTGGTATTATCACTAGAAAATTAATCCAGAAACTCAGTAATGTTTCAGGGACCCAGGTTCGAATCCCGCTATGGCAAATGATGGAGTTTGAATTCCATAAAAACTATCTAGAATTAAGAATTTACTGATGACAGTGAAATCATTGTCGATTGTTGGAAAAACTCACCCGGTTCACTAATGCCCTTTAGTGAAGGAAATCTGCTGTCCTTACCTGGTCTGGCCTACATGTGACTCCAGACTCACAGCAATGTGGTTCACTCTCTACTGACCTCAGGCAGCTAGAGATGGGCAATAAATACTGGCCAGCCAGTGATGCCCATGTCCCACAAATAAATAAAAAAGTAATGCAAAACTGGCACAAATTAGCAAATTGCAATCATCCACTTAAGTTTAAAGTTGACTAATTTGTCACAAATAGGCTTACAATTATACTGCAATGAAGTTACTGTGAAAATCCCTAGTGGCCACATTCTGGCACCTGTCTGGCTACACTGAAAGAAAATTTAGCATGGCCAATTCACCTAATAAGCATGTTTTCCAGACTGTGGGAGGAAACCAGGGCACCTGGAGGAAACTCACACAGACACAGGGAGAATGTGCAGACTCTGCACAGACCATATAAGATGATTAGAGGTTTAGATAGGGTGGACAGTGATAGCCTTTTTCCTAGGATGGAGAAAGCGAGCACGAGGGGACATAGCTTTAAATTAAGGGGTGGTGGTTTTAGGACAGATGTCAGAGATAGGTTCTTTACCCAGAGGGTGGTAAGGGTGTGGAATGCCTTGCCTGCGTCAGTTGTAGATGCGCCAAGTTTGGTGGCGTTTAAGAGGTTAGTAGATAAGTTTATGGATGAAAAGGGAATGGTTTAGGTTAGAGGGTCACTGCTTGTTCCTAATTGGTCGGCGCAACATCGAGGGCCGAAAGGCTGTTCTGCGCTGTAATGTTCTATGTTCTATGTTCTATCTATGACCCAAAACAGGAATCGAAGCCGGGTCCTGGTACTGTGAAGGCAGCAGCGCTAACCAGTGTGTCACCCAGTGTAAGGTGAGTTTTAGCCATATTATATTATTCACAGTGGTTAAGCATGTCAGTGAATAACCTGGTTTCATAGTCTGATTGCTGTGCCTTGCTGAGGTCCATTAAAAGCTAATTTTATCATAGGCAGATTTTGAGGTCAATGAGAAGCCTGAGGAAAACACCAGACCCTTTTTTTTCAAACATTGACTCCTAAGGTTAATTAGAAGCTATTTTCCATTGCTGGAGGCCTTTCTCTGCGAACTATAAATCATCGGCTGTCTATCCCTTTTTTTAACATTTACTTTAAGCGTGACACAGATGTTTCTCTGTGAAATATGAAAGATATGTCTCGCAATGTTAATACAGGTGGATTGTTATGATACCCATTCACTGGCCAATACAGTAAGAGGTCTGAGCAAATAACAAGGGCCATGATCCTAATTTGCCGAATCCTTCTTGGATGAGTTGGAATGGAGGTCAAGTGCAGCACAAGATCAGGTCAAGATTACACTACACCATTCAAAGTTGCTGGTTAAATGTGACTCGACCAAGCAGGAGTGTTCCCTTCTAATCAGGGAACACTTCAGCGGCCATGGGCATTCAGCCTCCAATCTTTGGGTAAGCATTCTCAAGGCGGCCTTCACAACACACAACAACACAGAAGCACTGAGCAGAAACTGATAGCCAAGTTTCGCACACATGAAGACGGCCTCAACTGGGATCTTGGTTCATGTCACACTACGTGAAACGCCCACCATTTGGTCTGGGTTTGCAAAATCCTACTATCTGCCCTACCTTCAACCTGTGTTTATCCCTCTCTACATTATCTGTACCTGTAAAGACTTGATTCCTGTAAACACTCACATTCCAACCATTATCTTGCAAGTGTGTTTATGTCTATATGTGCCATGTTTGCAAACCCAACTCTCCACTCACCTGATGAAGGAGCAGCACTCTGAAAGCTCATGATCACAAATAAATGAGGACTTTAGTCTGGTGTTGTGAGAGTTTTTACTGTACTAGTTAAAATGTCAGCACCCTTGGGAAGCAGACTAACTTCTCCATCTAATAAAAATAACTGGTCACCATCATAGCCAATAACTGAACAACTCAAGAAAGAAATTGCGCTTGGAAAGTGCCTTTCATGAATTCAGAATGTCCCTAACCACTTTACAACCACTTTACAGCCACATGGAGCACTGATGAAATGGAGGAAACTTGCATACAGCCAGATTCCACAAACAGCAATGTGATCATTCGCAATGTTGGTTGTGGGATAAATGTTGACCAGAGCACCAGCAAGAACTTCCCTGGTATTTCAGACTAGTGATTGTTTAGTATTTATTTGTGAGACATGGGTATCGCTGGCTGGCCAGCATTTATTATCCATCCCTAGTTGCCTTGGAGGGCAGTTGAGAGTCAACCACATTGCTGTGGCTCTGGAGCCAGATCAGAATGGTAAGAATGGTAGATTTCCTTCCCTAAACAACATTAGTAATGCTGATGGTTTTCTGACAATCAAAATGGTTTCTCGGTATCAGTAGATTCTTAATTCCAATTTTTTTTTAAATTAAATTCAAATTCCACCAACTGCCGTGGTGGGATTTGAACATAGATCCCCAGAACTTTAGTTAGGTCTCTGGATTAATAGTCTAGGGATAATATCACCATAGCCTTCCTCAGGAGCCTACCTGAGATAGCAGACAGGATTTTCGTTTGACACTTCATCTGAGGGAGGACATCTCCAACAGTGCCACACTCTCTCAGTGCAGTACTGGAGTTTCAGCCTAATTTTTGTGATCAAGTTTTGCAATCAAGAACAAGATGGCACAGTGATTAGCACTCCTGCCTCACAGTGTCAGAGACCCAGGTTCAAGCTATGGATAGTGATGGTAAAAGCTCCAATTTTCTCTCCATCACATGGAAACTCTCCCATTCTTCTTGTCTGCTATTGATGTTTATTGGAAGGATTTAAAGTTGAGACTGCAACCTGTTTCGCTTCATTATGAATGCACATTCCTTGGTCATCATGTTCCAGAGTGAGACTTGAACCTGGAGCTTCTGGCTCGGAAGCAGAAGGACTCTACCTACTGCACCACCCTAGCGGTATGGTGACGTAGTGGTTAGCACTGATGTCTCACAGAGCTAGGGATCAGGGTCCGATTCCCAGCTTGGGTCACTGTCTTTGTGGAGTTTGCACATTCTCTTCATGTCAGTGTGGGTTTCCTCCAAGTACTCCGGTTTCCTCCCATGTTCCAAAAATGTATGGGTTGGATTGATTGTTCATGCTAAATTCCCCCCTTAGTGTAGGGGGACTAGCTACGGTAAATGCATGAAGTTAGGGGGATAGGTCCTGAGAGAGATTATGGTCGGTGCAGCGTTAATCGGTCAAATAGTCTTTTCTGCACTGTAGGGAATTTATGATTCTAAATTCTTGATACAGACTTGTCCTTTCCCTCAGAGGCAAGAGGGTCACTAACTGAGTTATATTACCCAGCTGAAAAGTTTTTCTTTACTCGTTGTATGACTGGATGATCAGGGCTGTGCACATCTCCTCAGATCATATCAAGATCAAACAAGCAACTGAAGCAATAGATATGATGGGTGTGTTGCCCTGTTAATCTGGCCTATCTGTGAGGCAAGGTGTGCTGTGGCCATTTCAGCAACCCCATGGATCATAGGAGATTATAGAAACCCTACGGAGCAGAAGGAGGTCATTCAGTCCATCAAGTCTGCACTGATAACAATCCCACCCAGGTCCCTTTCCCACAATCCATCATATTTATCCCACTAATCCCTCTTATCTACCTATCCTGGAACACTAAGGGGCAACTTAGCATGGCCAATCAATCTAACATACACATTTTGGGATGAAACTGGAACACCCAGAAGAAACCCATGCAGACAAGGGGAGAATGTGTGCAGACTCCATACGGACTGTCACCAAAGCCAGGAATCAGACCCGGGTGCCTGGCGCTGTGAGGCAACAGTGCTAACCACTGTGCCACCGTGCCACCCCAAATGTACGTTAAGCGTGAAAATGTAAAGAAAGCTTTTTCCCCATGTGAAGTTGCTCTCGTTTTCAAAACTCTCATTTTCTGCTTGTTCAGTGACAGGTGTATTTTCTTTCTCTCTCTTGCCTGCACGGTGAGATGAACTGACTCACCCCTAAAGTAATGGCCTCCTGACTAAACATGTCCACTTGCGCCCAGGGGAACTGAACTCTCCACAGCAGCACTTAGGACTGCTTCCAGCTCATTCCAGCAGCCTTAGTGTGAACTCAGCGTGAGATTCACTTGTATTCTGTGCAGATAGGTGATGCTTTTAAAGGCTGCCATTGAACATTTGTTAAGCAGTCCTAAAGGTTTCTTAAAAGGAAGCTGTTGATGATGCAGATAAAAGGGGTTACAAAACTAAATGAACTTTTTCAAGGGGAGGCAATATATTTGAAAGCGTGAAGAAAACACTTTGAAGCAACAAAAGTAAGAACAACAAGTGAACTGGCAATGATTTAAGAAATTATGGGGCAGATCAATAGCTCGCTGAGGATATAAAATTCTTCTCTTGCTTGCTGGCCACAGGTTTTAACACTTGAATCCCTGAATCTTGCTGAAGTCTTTCTCTTTCCACCACATGTTTAGTATTTCTTTAGGCCGTTGGGTTTCCTGCATCTGCAGGATGAAGGGATGACCTAATTAAGGTTTTCACAGGACTTTGATTAGGTAAAGAGACAGAAATTATTCCTCAGATGGAGGAGCCCGATACATGGGATATTGAGAGATTCTATGCATACTTCGCCCGGTTTGCTGCAGTCTATGCAAAGACTCCATTTTGAGATATTTTAGCTGATGCAACTAACTCTGCTAACTTGACTACATGTAGAATCAGAAGGCTTAAGTTTTGCTCAAAATTTACTGCATTTCAGAAGGGTACACAATGCAAGCGAGCTTTTCATAACAGCAGTTGCAATGAATAATTTTTCTAAGATGGAGACAGACTGTGAAAAACATTTCCAATAACAAGATAAGAATTAAAATATAGTTTGGATTTTAGAATGTGTTTTCAGTTTGTTTCTAAGATTTGTTCAGTGCGTTGAAGTACAGCATAGGGGTTGGCAGTAGAAGCCAGTCTTCAAGTTGGCACCCAGGTTGTTAGGGTTATTGAGAAGGCATACAGTGTGTTAACTTTTATTGGTAGAGGGATTGAGTTTGGAGCCATGAGATCATGTTGCAGCTGTACAATCACTTGGAGTATTGAATACAGTCCTAGTCACCACATTATAGGAAGGATGTGGGAGCATTGGAAAGAGTGCAGAAATTTACCAGGACGTTGGCTGGTATGGCAAGAACATCTTACAGGGAAAGACTGAGGGACTTGAGGCTGTTTTCATTACAGAGAAGAAGGTTAAGAGATGACTTAATAGAGGAATGTAAGATGATCAGAGGATGAGGTAAAGTGGAGAGTGTGAAGCTTTTTCCTTAGATGGAGATGGCTAGCACGAGAGAACATAGCTTTAAATTGAGGGGTGATAGAGTTAGACAGATATCAGAGGTATGTTTTTCACTCAGAGAGTGGTAAAGGCGTGGAATGCCCTGCCTGCAACAGTAGTGGACTTTCCAACATTAAGGGCATTTAAATGGTTATTGGATAAACATATGGATGATATTGGAATAGTGTAGTTTAAATGGGCTTTAGATTGGTTTCACAGGTTGGCGCAACATCGAGGGCCAAAGGGTTTGTACTGCACTGTAATATTCTATGATTTATGTTCTAAGTCTGTTTTTTCTTCTTGCTTTGCCTGGTGAACATTCTCTGTACCCCCTCAACGCCAATATATCCTTTTGCAAATAAGGGGACTAAAACTGCACACAGTACTCCAGTTATAGCCTCACCAGTGCCTTGTACAGTTGCAGTAAGATCTCCCTGCTTTTATATTCCATTTCCCTCGTGATAAAGGCCAACATTCCATTCGCTTTCTTGATCACCTGCTATACCTGCAGACTGGGTTTTTGCAATTCATGCATGAGGACCCCCAGGTCCCTCTGCACAGTAGCATACTGCAACTTTTCACCATTTAAATAATATTCCATCCCACTATTATTTCTTCCAAAGTGGATAATCTCACATTTGCTAACATTATACTCCATCTGCCAGGTCCTCGCCCATTCACTCAGCCTATCCAGATCCCTCTGCAGGCTTTCCGCACCCTCCACGCAATTCACTTTTCCACTCATCTTTGTGTCATCAGCAACTTTTGTTACTCTACACTCAGCCTCCTCCTCAAGATTGTCTACGTAAATGATAAACAGTTGAGGCCCCAGCACCAATCCCTGCGGCACACCACAAGTCACCAACTGCCAACCAGAAAAGCACCCATTTATTCCAACTCTCTGCTTCCTGTTAGATAACCAATCCTCAATCCACACTAACACTTTATGGCCTCTTTGAAACGGGTCTCTGAATTCCAATGGTTGTTTTCGTTAGGAATTAGATTCAAATATATGCTGTTGTGAAGATTAATGCACTTATAGGAAAGGAAATAGGTTTATGTAAATGGGATAAATAAAGTAGACACTGGAAACTTTATATTGGAATGGTTCCCAAGATTTGCCTACTACAGGGTGAATTGGCAAAGAGTGTTCAGAGGACATGGGCTGGCAGTAAGTTGGCATAGAGCTGGGAAAGGACGATAGGAGTTAGATGGAGTGCAGAGCTTGGGTTTGGAAGACAGAAGAGCCCAGGTTGGCGTGGATGGGGAATGGGATATGTGAAAAGGTGAGGGGGTATGACATGTCGGGCTATCTTAAGCTAATATTTTTATTAAAAATTAGCACATTGCCAATGTCTTCTGCTCAGCCTTATTCCACATCCAACATCCTGTGCAGGGTCGTCTGGCTCCCCGGGAACGCCACTCCAGAATGAAAAGCCCACTTTTCCAGCCAATTTCTCCTGGGTCAGCTTGATTTGTTTTTGTCACATGTATTAACATACAGTGAAAAGTATTACTTCTTGCGCGATAGACAGACAAAGCTCTCCATTTATTGAGAAGGAAACAAGAGAATGTAGAATGACTTTGCTATGTGCAACGTATATGAATGATTTGGAGAAAAATGTAACTGGTTTGATTAGTAAGCTTGAAGACAACACAGATGTTGGTAGATTTACGGATAGCAATGAGGACCATCAGAGGATACAGCAGAATATGGATCAGTTGGAGACTTGGGAGTAGTCCAACTCCATTTAATCTGGAGTTTAATCTGGACAAATGTGAGGTAATGCATTTGGAAGGTCTAATACAGATAAGAAATATACAATAAGTGGCAGAACCCTTAAGAGCATTGATAGGCAAAGGGATCTGGGTGTACAGGTACATAGGTCACTGAATGTGGCAATGCAGGTGGAGAAGGTAGTCAAGAGGGCATATGGCATGCTTGCCTTCATCACTTGGAGCATTGAGTTTAAAAATTGGGAAATCATGTTGCAGCTTGAGAGAATCTTAGTTAGGCCGTAATTGGAATATGGTGTTCAATTCTGGTCACCACATATCAAAAGGATGTGATGGCTTTGGAGAGGGTAGAGAAAAGATTGACTAGGATGTTGCCTGATTTGGAGAACATTAGCTATGAGGAGAAGTTGAAGAAACTTGGTTTGTTCTCATTGGAACGATGGAGGTTGAGGGGCGACCTGATATAAGTTTGCAAAATTATGAGAGGCATGGACAGAGTGGACAGTCAGAAGCTTTTTCCCAAGGTGGAAGAGTTAATTACTAGGTGGCATAGGTTTAAGGTATGAGGGACAAGGTTTAAAGGAGATGTATGAGGCCAATTTTTTAAACAGAGGGACTTGCTGCCGGGGAGGTAGTGGAAGCAAATATGAAAGTGATTTTTAAGGGGTGTCTTGACAAATATGTGAACAGAATGGGAACGGAGGGATATTGTCCCTGGAAAGGTAGGAGTTTTAGTTCAGTCGGGCAGTATAGTCAGTACAGGAGGGCCTATCTCTGTGCTATAATTTTCTTGTTCTTTGTTCTTTATCTTTGGACAGTGGGAGGAACCTGGAGGAAACCCACGCAGATAAGGGGAGAATGTGCAAACTCCACACAGACAGGAATCGAACCTGGGTCCCTGATGCTGTGATAACCACTGTGCCACCCCACGCTACAGGAGGATTTAGATAGTCTTGGTGAGTGAGCAAGAACATGGCAGATGGTGATTGTAATTGGCCTGATTTGCAGCTGCCTCTGGCATGTTAATTGGCTCTTCTACCCCGAAGACTGATACAAAATACCTGTTCAGTTCATCTGCCATTTCCTTGTTTCCCATGATCAATTTTCCAAAATTAATTTCCGCAGGACTGATACTCATTTCTTTAAAAAAATTACAAAAACTCTTGCTATCTGTTTTTATGTTTCTGGCCATCTTTCTTTCTTACGCTAATTTTTCCCGCCTTTTAGTCATCCTTTGTTGTTCCTTACATTTTGTACAATCTTCCGACCCCTTTTTGCACAATTTTACGCTTTTTTTGAAGATTGATACTATCTTTAACCTTTCTAGTTAACAATGGATAGTGTGTCCATCTCTTGGAATCTTTCTGACCTGTCGGACTGTATCTATTCTGTGTATTCTGAAATCTCTCCTTGACTGTTTTTGGGGCTTGAATGTTACTTGTTACTTATCAGCCCAAGCCTGAATGATGTCCATGTTTTTGTTGCACGTGCAAGTGAACTATTTTGTTGTCTGAGAAGTTGTAATTGGAACTGATCACCAAGGAAACATCAGGAAAAATCTCCACCCCTATGATAGACAGATCATTAATAAAGAAACGAGAATGGTCGGGTTGAGAGCACTACGCTGGGGAAACACCCTATCGACGTCCTGACGTGCAATGGTTGCCCTGAACCATCTTGCTTTGGATTGTGTATGACTCCAACCAGCTGAGAGTTTTCCCTCTGATTCCAGTTGACTTAAATTTTACTCAGACTCCTTGTTGCCACACTGGGTCAAATGATACCTTGATCCAAATATGTGCAGGTTAAGCTGATTAGCCATGTTAAACTGTCTCTTAGTATCAGGGGATTGGCAGGGTAAATAAGTGAGGTTATGGAGATAGGTCCTGGGTGGGATTGTAGTTGATGCAGACTTGATGGGCCAAATGGCCTCCTTCTGCACTGTAGGGATTCTATGATTGATGTCAAGGAGCAGTCACTCTCACCTCACCTCTGGACTTTAGCGCTTTCACAGTAAGAAGTCTGACAACACCAGGTTTAAGTCCAACCAATTTATTTGATAGTAAACTCACAAGCTTGGTTGGACTTAAACCTGGTGTTGTCAGACTTCTTACTGTGTTTACCCCACTCCAACGCCAGCATTTAGCCCTTTCACCTTTGTTTGGACTAAAGCTGCAGTGAGGTCAGGAGCCGAGTGACCCTGAAGAAATTCAAATGTAAGCTGTTCCTAAGTAGGTGCCACTCGACAGCACTGTTAATTGTACCTTGTGTCAATTTGCTGGTTTTCCCACTGATTTTGATTCACACCAGCAGTCCAGCCAACTGAACCATCCCCAAAGGGTCCAAGTTACTGTGGCAACGTACACTTCCATATACACATTGTAACCTGGAGCTATGGATAGTGCTGGTAGAAGTTCCAATTTTCTTTCCATTACATGGAAATTCTCCCACTCTTACTGCCTGCCATTGATGTTTATTGGAAGGATTTACAGGTTAAGACCACAACCTGTTTGGCCTCATCATGAATGCACTTTCCTTGGCCATCAAGTTCTGGCGAGGGATTTGAACTTGCAGCTTCCGGCTTAAAGGCCAGGGACCCTATCCACTGCACCACAAGATCTCCAGATGAGCAAGACAGACATAGCTGGACAGTTTTCCATAGTGTCGGATAGGTACAACTACACTGGAACAATTTAGCTAAAGGAGCAGCCAGTTCCAGAGCATAACACTCCAGCATTACAACTGGGTCGTTCACAGAGATTTTTCTGTATGGAGTGCATTCAGCCATTCCTTGGTGTCACGTGGAGTGAATGGAATTGGTGAAGACCAGCACTTGTACTGATGGGAACATTCACAGGAGGCTGAGATGGATCATCCATATTCTGCCACAAAGAAAGAATTCCTCAAGGACAGGGGGGTCTAAAGCTACAGGGCATAGGTTTAAGGTGAGGGGAGAGATACAAAAGGGCCTTTTTTCAGAGTGGTGTGTGTCTGGAACAAGCTGCCAGAGGTAATGGTAGAGACGGATACAATTTTGTCTTTTAAAAAGCGTTTAGATAATTACATGGGTACGATGGGTATAGAGGGATATGGGGCAAATGTGGGTAATTGGAATAGAGCTTTAAAAAAAAGGGCCACATGGACCAGTTGGGCCAAAGGGCCTGTTTCCATACTGTAAATCTCTATGACTGTATGAAATGATGTCCTAGGTCCAACCATCTTCACTGATTCATTAGTGACATCCCCTCCATCATAGGTCAAAAGTGGTGATCTTTGCTAATGATTGTACAATTTTTTGCACTATTATAACCACACACTGAGTGAAGCAGTCCATATACAACTTAATCAAGACCTGGACAATATCCATGCTTGGGCTCATATGTGGCAAGTAACATTTATGCCACACAAGTACCAGGCAATGACCATTATCAACTAATTTATTCACCTTGTCTTGACATTTAATAGTATTACCATTGCTGAAATACCCACATCCAAGAGATCACCATTGACAAGAAACTGAACTGGACCAGCACTTGTACTGATGGGGATATTCACAGGAGGCTGAGATGGGTCATCTATATTCTGCAACAAAGAAAGAGATCCTCAAGGATAGGGGGGGGTCTAAAACTAGAGGGCATAGGTTTAAGGTGAGGGAGAGATACAAAAGGGGTTTTTTCACACAGAGAGTGGTGAGTGTCTGGATCAAGCTGGAACACAATGTAAACATTGCGACTACAAGAGCAGATCAGAGACTAGGAATTCTTTGGTAAGTGACTCACCTTCTGACTCCCCAAAATGTGTCCAATATCTATAAGACAAAGGCAGAAGTGTGATGGAAAATGCTCCATTTGCCTGGATGGGTGCAGCTCCAAGAACACACAAGAAGCTCAACGTAATTCAGGACAAAGCAGCCCACTTAGTTGAGATGACCTTAAACATTCAGTCCCTCCACCATCGACACACAGTGGCAGCAATGTATACCATCTAGAAGATGCACTGCAACAACCCACTTACTTTTGACAACACCAAACCCACAATCTCTACCATATAGAAGGATAAGGGCTGGAGATACATGGGAACACCACCACCTGCAAGTTCTCCTCTAAGCCACTCACCACGCTGACATGGAAAAATATCGCCATTCCTTCACAGCTACTGGATCAAAATCTCAGAACTTCCTCCCTAACAGTCTAAGAAACTGGCTCATCACCATCTTCTCAAGGGAATTAGTAATGAGCAATAAATGCTGGCCTAGCCAGTGATGCCCACATCCTATGACAAGTAAATCTGAAAAAATTGTGCAAAGCTGTAAGAATTGATGGATTGAGTTAAAGGAGAGGCTGAAAAGACTGGGACATCTTTCCCTGCAGCGTAGAAGGCTTTGGGGTGATCTTGTAGAGGTCGATAAAATAATGAGAGGCATAGATCAGCTAGATAGTCAACATCTTATCTCGAAGGTAGGGGAGTCTAAAACTAGAGGGCATAGGTTTAAGGTGGGAGGGGAGACATACAAATGGGTTTAGAAGGACAATTTTTTCACACAGAGGGTGATGAAGGTCTGGAATAAGCTGCCAGAGGTGGTAGTAGAGACAGGTACAATTTTGTCCTTTAAAAAGCATTTAGGTATATGGGTAAGATGGGTATAGAGGGATTTGGGCAATTGGGACTAGTTTAGAGGTAAAAACTGAGTAACATGACAAGTTGGGCCAAAGGGCCTGTTTCCATGATGTAAATTTCTACGACTCTATGAATGAAGGCAGTTATTTTTTCAGGAGATATCTTAGAACATTTTCAGAGGAACTGGCACAGCTGTATGGAAAAGCTAAATTGCATACATACCTGGACCTCAGTGAGCTGACCTTGCCAATCTGTGTCACATTCAGAGGGTAAGCAAAGCAATGTTCCTGGGGATCCTATAGAGGGTGAATGGGAAAGAGTAACAAGATTCAAAACACATTTGCTGGTTCACATTCACATGGAATGTATTCCTTCTCAGGAGGTAGTGGGAGGAAGATACACACCGGCAGCATGTTCCAAAGGTATGTTTCTTGTTCCTCATTTGTAGGTTGAGTATGATGAACAGGTCAATTCTCCCACACAGAGGACAACACTTTTCATCACTTTCAAAGGCATTGGAGAATTGCCACAGTGTGCGAATGCAATCATACTTTCCACACTTTCTACAGAAGATGGAGCAGAGATTGGTGGTCATCCAGTGAGATCCAGAGCTGCACAGCAATCTGCAGTTCTCAGGGGGATCAGAGAAGGCCACCCCACCATCTTTCCCTCCCTCAAACCTTTGCAATCTCAGTCTAGACTGGCATTGTGCCACAGTGGTTAGCATTGCTGCCTTGTAGCACCAGGGACCCGGATTCAATTCTGGCTTTGGGTGACTGTCTGTGTGGAGTTTGCACATTCTCCCCATGTCTGCTTGGGTTTCCTTGGATGCTCCAGTTTCCTCCCAGAGTTATAAAGATGTGCAATGGTTAGCATACTGCCTCGCAGCACCAGGGACCCGGGTTCAATTTTGGCCTTGAATGACTTTGGTAGATTGACCATACTAAATGTGTGGGGTTAAAGCAGGGCAGGGGAGGGGTATGGTATTGAGTAAGCTTCTCTTTTGGAGCATTAATTCAGACTTGATGGGCTGAATGGCCTCCTTCTGCACTGTTGGGATTCCACAGTTCTAAAATCAATGGCTGAAGTTATGTTATTTTTCAGATAGTTCCACTGGGTCTCTCCTCAGAGTTAAAGTGAAAGTCTAGTAGGACTCCCCTGATATAAGATTCTTCAAAATGTCCTTAAAAGTTAAATAAGCTCTACATTTTCCTTATTTATAAGACTCCCTGCAAAGGGCGGCATAGTAGCCCAGTGGTTAGCACTGCTGCTTCACAGCTTCAGGGAACTAGGTTTGATTCCCAGCTTGTGTCACTGTCAATGTGGAGTTTGCACATTCTCCTCATGTCTGCAAGGGTTTCCTCTTGGTGCTCCGGTTTCCTCCCACAGTCCAAAGATGTGCAGGTTAGGTCAATTGGCCATGCTAAAATTGACCCTTAGTGTCCTAAAGGATTAGTAGGTAAACATGTCGGGATACGGTCTGGGTGGGATGATTGTCAGTGCAGACTCGATGGGCCCAATGGCCTCTTTCTGTGTTGTAAGATTTCAATGAATCTATGAATGTCATTGCACAATCTGACAAAGTTCAGCTTCTTTTATGTTTAAAACCTAGTAAAGACTAATAAAGGCCCTAAGTGTTCCAACCTAATCATGATGTTAATCGCTTAGAAGTGGTTCTGCAAACTTCTTTAAAAGTAACCAGGGGATATCAGCCATTCTCAAATCTGGCACAGTCGAGGCCTGGTGTGTACAATGGATGGAACCTAATTGGCATAAAGCAGGCACCAGCAGGTGAGGGCCCGATTAGCTCTCTTTGAACTAATGACAAACAGGTTTCACCTCCTTCAATCCCACCTAATTCAAAACTAAAACAGCATCCCCATCACCGAGCTAGCCAGGCTCTGAGATAAATCAAATCCAATCTAAGCTGAATCTAAGGGACTTCTAAATCCCACAGAAGGCCTGCAGAGTGGTTGCTTCTGAACTGGAAGGCAATCTGAAAGGGAATAAATCCAGGAGAGGGGCATGGATTTCCTACAACAGGAACAAGGTGTGAGAGTTACCATCAAGTGTACCTCAACTCACAACTGATCTTCCAATTCCAGCCTGGAATGTATCCAGATCTGTAGCCACAGGGAGCATGCTGCTGTTATGGTTCAAACCATTACCCTGCATAGCACATCTGGAAACCACAAGCAGGTCTCATAGAGCAGAAGAATACAGAAAATTACAGCCTAAGAACAAGCCTCTCAACCCTCCAAATCTGCACTGACCCTTACTGCCCAACTGAACTAAAAGCTCTTACCTTTCTGGGTAACATAACCCTCCATTCCCATCCTTTTCATGCATTTGTCTAGACGCCCTTTAAAAGTCACTATCATATCTGCTTCCACTACCACCCCTGGCAGTGAGTTCCAAGTACCTACCACCTTCCATGTAAAAAAACTTGCCTCGTACATCTCCTTTAAACCTTGCCCCTCACACCTTAAACCCGTGCCCCCTAATAATTGACTCCTGAACTCAGAAAGAGGCCTTTTGGCCTATCAAGCCTGTATTGACACCAATCCTACCCAGGCCCTATCAATGTAAGCCTATGCATTTACCCTGTTAATCCCCCTAACACTAAGGGGCAATTTAGCATGATCAATCGACCAGACCGACACATCTTTCAGACCTTGAGAAAACCCAAGCAGGAGGACATGCAAACTCTAGCATACTGTCACAGCTGGCAGAGGCAGGGTATTGTCTCATCCAATTGTGATGAAGTACAACCAGGCTAAACATTTTGGTGAAACATCTTGGGACATATGCCAGTCATATAGGATGCACAAACTCAGCCTGGAACACGTTCTGAAAGTTTAAAGTTTATTTATTAGTATCACCAGTAGGTTTACATTAACACTGCAGTGAAAATCCCTTGGTCGCCACATTCTGGCCTCACATCCATTGACTCTGTCCACACTTCCCACTGCCTCAGCGAAGCAGCCGGCATAATTCTCTCTTCCGTCAGGAAAAAGATACAAAAGTCTGAAGTCATGTACCAACCAACTCAAGAACAGCTGCTTCCCTGCTGCTGCCAGACTTTTGAAAGGACTTATCTCACATTAAGTTGCTCTTTCTCTACACCCTAACTATGGCTGTAATACTACATTCTGTACTCTCTTCTTTTCTTTTCTATGAATGATATGCTTTGTCTGTATCATGCTCAAGAAAAAACACATTTCACTGTATATTAATACACCGAGCACACCAGAACTAGGGAGTAGAATAGCTTGATCTTAGTTTCAGATAAAGCTTGGTACAACATCGAGGGCTGAAGGGCCTGTACTGTGTTGTACTGTTCTATGTTTCAATGTGACAATAATGAATCAAATCAAATCAAATGCCTGTTTGCATACACTGCAAATTTAGTATTGCAATTGCATTTAACCAGCATGTCTTTTGGACTGTGGGAGGAAACTGGAGCACCCGGAGGAAACTCACACAAGCAGGGAGATCGTGCAGACTCTGCACAGACAGTGACCCAAGACAGGAATTGAACCCCAATCCCTGGCAGTTCGAGCCAGCAGTACTAACCACCATGTCACCCCTTGGAAGCCACTTCTTACAGGCCAATCCTTCTTGGGCATCTCCCAGATGGATCCAGTTCATTCTCCCCCTACCCCAAATTTCTCTCCAGGGTATGGAACCACCAACTGGCAACTGCCAGGAAGAGCACAATGGTTCATTGCCAAGCTTGACCCAATCAGACCTTTGCAACCAATATCAAAGTCTTCACACACATGGCATTGTTCCAAACATGCCAGTGCCTGCTAAAACTTTCCTCTGTGAGAACCGTGTCACAAAAAAATGTGTGTCAACCCCTCCAGATGTTTGCATGTGCTGTATTTCCGAAGGAAAACTAATTTAAAAACATTTTTATTTAGTCTGATTTAGTAAATCAATCATTGTGAGCTGGTTTGCAAATGGATATTAATTTTAAATCCCTGCATTAATGAGAATGTTTTTGCAATGAATTCAGCTTAGTTGCTGCAGATTAGTGTCGTCTTTCTGTAGTATCAATTATAGTTTAAGTGCCGTGCGACATTCTTGCTGGTTGTTTTCCTGTGCAGCTGCATTCGAGAAGGTTTTTGTCTCATCAACGCCCTTAAACATAACATCAGTATATAGTTAGTGGCCGTTTAGCTCAGCTAGTTAGAGCCTGGTGCTAATAATGCCAAGATTGTGAGTTCTTTCTACGTGCTAATCAATGATCTTCTTTGTACACAATTGTTGAACTTTGGCACAATGGTTAGCACTACTGCCTCACACAGACCTGGGTTCAATTCCGGCCTCAGGTCTGTGTGGAGTTTGCACATTCTCCCCGTGTCTGCATGGGTTTCCTCCACGTGCTCCGGTTTCTTGTCACACTCCAAAGATGTATGTTTATGTATGTGTGGGTTAGGTTGATTGGCCATTCCAATTTGCCCTTAGTGTTAGGGGAATTAGCCAGGTAAATACATGGGGTTACGGGAATAGGGCCTAGGCGGGATTGTGGTCAGTGCAGACTTGATGGGCTGAATGGCCTCCTTCTACACTGTAAGGATTCTATGTACAGGTTACGTGGATTGGCTATGCTAAATTGCTGCTTAGTGTCAGGGGGATTAGCTGGGTAAATGCATGGGGTTGCAGGGAAAGGGGCCTGGGTGGGATTGTTGTCAGTACAGGCTCGATGGATCGAATGGCCTCCTTCTGCATTGGGGATTCGATGATGATTATGGCCACCTAAGCAAGTTAATAAGAACTTGGATCTCGACTCACACCCACGGGACATGGGTTGACCCATCAATTTAACAACTTGCCCACTGTGTGCCGACAGCAGGCAGTGACAGTGCGGAGGAGGCAGAGTGGAGCTGAGGGTGTGAAGGGGAGCTCCATACAAACCCTGAGCGTGAAACAGAATTAGCTGCAAAAACCCTCGCGCAAAGCAATGCATGTGTGTTTTTTTGAAAAAAAGTGAATTAAAAATAGCCCCTGTCTCGATTTCCAAAACATCTTTCAGTGCGATTAAATGTTTGTTATATCAGCCACAAATGGATTTGGAAGCGCACTGCGAGGATTTGAAAGCTCTGTCAAATGACTCATGAACATTTTGTCAAAGAGCTCTCCCTAACCGGTGATTATTCAAAGCAACTGTTTGTTTTTATTTAGATTAAGTGAAAAAGCAATGTAAAAGGCACGTTAACTAAACACCTTGAGTCTAAATTGTCTCTCATCCAACACGAGGAATTATTCATACCTTCCTCTTTTTCTTTTGAGGGCTGAAGTTAATACACTCAGAATGTGCTTCACAATGTTTGATGTGCCAGGTTAGATTTTTAAGTGCTCACTCCGGTATGTAACTTCTAATTTTTCTCTTATATATTTTTGACCTTGTCATCACTTCAACTCTGTCTCAGTTCCTGTAATCTAAGATGATCCAAATAAAAGCCTTTTATTGTCTATTTGGACCTGATCCACCTTAAAAGCAAGAATCTAATGGGTTCCGTGGCACTCACTTAGCCATCATTTATCCGGGGTAAATGGCCATAGAATTTTTTCTTAATATTAAAATGGCTCAAGGAACCTTTGAACTGCCAGTTAACTAAATGAAAGACTGCAGCTCTATAGACTTTGTGTCAATGTTAGGAGAGATGTTTGAGTGCTGAGACTGTACAGATTGCCTGTCTAAGTCATTGTTTCTTTCATTATAATTCCCCCAGTGCAAAGAGTCAGTGGGTTCCCATTCAGTAACTCTTCATGCACTTTCTTCAAGAGCTCTGGGTTTGGAGATTGTCCAATAGCTCTGCAGCTCAGCAGAACTCTGAATTCCCAACCGGGAAGCCTTGAATCTGATTACCAGCATGACTCTACTGGACGGCGAGACCACCTTTTGGTGACTAGACAGAGTGGCCATGGTGTTGAGATGCCGGCGTTGGACTGGGGTGGGCACAGCAAGAGGTCCCACAACGCCAAGTTAAAGTCCATCAGGTTTATTTGGTAGCACGAGCTTTAGGAGCGCTTGCTGTCTCTTTATCAAGTGACTCGCCTGATGAAGGAGCAACACTCCGAAAGCTCACGATACTAAATAAATCTGTTGGACTTTAATCTGGTGTTGTGAGACTTGTTACCGTAGACAGGGTAGATGCAAGCAGGATGTTTCTGATGGTGGGGGTGTCCAGGAGCAGGGATCACAGTCTGAGGATTCGGGGCAGACCATTTAGGATGGAGATGAGGAGGCATTTCTTCACCCAAAGAGTTGTGAGCCTGTGGAATTCATTACCAGGAAGTAGTTGGTTCCAAAACATTGAATGTATTCAAGAGGTGGCTGGATATAGAACATAGAACATAGAACATTACAGCGCAGAACAGGCCCTTCGGCCCTCGATGTTGCGCCGACCAATTAAGAAAAAGCAGTGACCCTCTAATCTACACCATTCCCTTTTCGTCCATAAACTTATCTACTAACCTCTTAAACGCCACCAAACTTGGCACATCTACAACTGCAGCAGGCAGGGCATTCCATACCCTTACCACCCTCTGGGTAAAGAACATACCTCTGACATCCGTCCTATAACTACCACCCCTTAATTTAAAGCTATGTCCTCTCGTGCTAGCTTTCTCCATCTGAGGAAAAAGACTATCACTGTCCACCCTATCTAAACCTCTGATCATCTTGTATGTTTCAATAAGGTCTCCTCTTAGCCGCCTTCTTTCTAATGAAAACAACCTCAAATCCCTCAGCCTCTCTTCATAAGACCTGCCCTCCATACCAGGCAACATCCTGGTAAACCTCATCTGTACCCTCTCCAATGCCTCCACATCTTTCTTATAATGTGGGGACCAGAACTGTACACAATACTCCAAGTGCGGCCGCACTAGAGTTCTGTACAGTTGCAACATGACGTTGCGGCTCCGAAATTCAATCTCCCTACCAATAAAAGCTAAGACTCCATATGCCTTCTTAACAACCTTATCAACTTGATTATCAACTTTCAGGGATCTATGCACAAATACATGGCATTTGGGCTGAATGGGATGAAAGGTTATGGGGAGAAAGCAAGATTAGGGTATTGAATTGGACAATCAGTGATGATTGTGAATAAACTTTCATGTTTCTAAGAAACCAGTTCTCATTTTGACTGTGTGTGTGTGTGTGTGTGTGTGAGATGGTGAGAAGTATGATCAAATGGACATCCTCCTGGATATTTGTAGATTTTTTAAGTTTATTTATTAATGCCATAAGTAGGCTTACATTAACAATGCAATGAAGTTGCCGTGAAAATCCCCTCGTTGCCACACTCCAGCGCCTGTTCGAGTACACTGAGAGAGAATTTAGCGTGGCCAATGCACCCTAACCAGCATGTCTTTCTGATTGTGGGAGGAAACTGGAGCACCTGGAGGTGACTCACACAGACACGGGGAGAATGTGCAAACTCCATACAGACGGTGACCCAAGCCAGGAATCGAACCTGGGCCCCTCGCGCTGTGAGGCAGCCGTGCCAACCCCTATACCGATAATGAATCGCATATTGAGAAGGGAAGATACACGGTTGGGAAGAGGCATTGATAGTCAATTCCTTTGTGCGATACTTTGTAGGTCAGTGATGGGTAACTGGGGCTAGTAAGTGGGCTGTGTGATGGGCCCTTCTTCATCTCAGTGGGCTACATGATTGTTCACGAACTCTGACCCCCACTGAATAAGATTGAATACCTTTAATATGAGCTGAATGTTTCAGAATGAGTGATAGAAAATGCTTAAACATTCATATAAAAATTGAATTCTCACCAACTACAAACAGTGAATAGAAAGTAAAAATTTATGCTTTAATTGGATGCAGAGGGAGCACACAGCTCTCCCAGTCAATGTTGTGAGCAATCATCACACACCTCAATTCACTTTTCATTTATTCATTCGTGGGATATGGGCATCACTGGCTGGCCAGCATTTATTTCCCATCCCTAGTCACCCAAGGGCAGTTGAGAGTCAACCACATTGTTTGGCTCTGGAGTCACATGTAGACTTGTCAAGGTAAGAATAGCAAATTTTCTTCCCTACAGGGACATCAGTGAATCAGGTGGGTTTTTCCAATGGCAGATTTCTTTCCATAAAGGACATTAGTGAACCACATGGGTTTTTCCAGCAAGCAACAATCAGTAGATCAGTAGTCATCAGTAGATTCTTAATTCTAGATATTTTTTGTGAGTTCAAATTCTGCTGTCTGCCATGGTGGGATTTGAACCCGGGTTCCCAGAACATTAACTGAATTTCATGGATTAATAGCCAAGTGTCGATACCACTAAGCCATCACCTCCCCGTTGCTTTATATGTGTATCACTTTAGTAAACCAGGAACAAAATGTTGCACAGATGCAGCAGAATCTATGTGTGGAAAATGGTCCCTAGAATATCTCCCAGCTGCAGTAAGGAAATGGGCCTGATGCAACTCATGGGCCGCAGGTTGCCCATTACTGTTGTAGATCCTTCGAACCTCTGACGTTAGGGCATGTTCAGTCAGTACCTCTTGGTAACAAAGGTTTTCCTGCTGGGAACAAATATTCTCATGGAAATTATAAAATTCTAACAGGAACAGACAGGATAGATGCAGGGAGGATGTTCCCCATGTTGGGGGAAATCCAGAACCAGGGGTCACAGTCTGAGGATTCAGGGTTGGCCTTTTAGGACGGAGATGAGGAGGTATTTCTTCACCCAAAGAGTGGATAGCCTGCGGAATTTATTACACCGGAAGTAGTTGATGCCAAAACATTGAATGCACTTGGAGTGAATGAGATCAAAGGTTATGGGGAGAAAGCAGGATTAGGCTATTGAGTTGGACATGATAGTGATGAATGGTGGACGAGACTCAAAGGGCCAAATGGCCTCCTCCTGCTCTTATCTTCCAGTTTCTATGTTTATGTTTCTGTGTCGATGAAAAACATCAAAGAATTGTTCAGCTTTGTGTAAATTCTAAAGGCCTGTGCTTAGTGACATCAATGTAACGAATGATAGAGGCTTTGTGTCAAAAATTACAAATCGCTTCCAAGGTAATATACCTTTGAAATATGTGCTAAATCAAACGAGAACATATGCTGTGCCTTTTGTATTTCAGGAAGATTTACAAGACCAAGCACTTGCTGCCAAAATCTGAATCAATGTGGTGTTTTTTTTCTGGAAAAATGTCAACTCTTTGCGCCTTCATCACGCACGCATGGATCCTTCCAGTCATGGGGTTTATGACCAGTCATTTTATGATCCTCATTAGCCTGTGAGCTGGATCTACTTTTCACCAGGTGGGAAAGCTCAAGACCTTGGTTTGGTTTCCCACTGCTGAGCCTGTCACATCAGAGACTGCCAAGTAACCTCGCACAAGAACCCAACATCCACCGAACTGTCACCTGAGCCAATGTCACCTTCAAACACTGGCAGGCAGACATGAGGCTTGATGGTACATTATATGCGGCTTTTAGAACCACTTATTCGAGGCACGCTTAACTCTGCCTGTAATGCCTCTGACATTTTTCCTTCCAAGTCGGCATTCGTTAATGCATTGTATTAGCACCGCAAGGTGTTGCCAAAGGGGGGAATGTAACTCCCTCATACGTAGTGGAACAAGACGACGTCTGCAGCTTTCTTGGCCGAAAGCCACATCAGCCAGACTCTCTTATTTGCTGTTTCATATGTCTACCAGCGAAAAGCTACACCCAATTTCAATCCTCGGTGCAGTCAGACTTTTTATTGCACCTACTTAGATTTTGCGTGTTCCATTCATGGTCGTTTGCTGAAGTAAATTCGACACTGTTGGAAGCAAGCCACGTACTCCCAACAACTGGAGGCATTTCAGCAGACAGTTCTATGCAATTGCAAGATATGGCGACATAGCCTGCACATTAATAAAGCTCAGCAATGCTACAATGTTGGGAGTTGGTGGGGGGGGCGGGGGGGGAGGGGGATGCAAAGATGCTAATTAATTCTGGTGATGGCAAACAGTGAGGGCGAGTAACATTGAGAAACTCTGTCCTCTGGGGACCGTTTGAGAGTGTTACATTGGTAGGAGGGGCCCCATTGCAAAGTCTGCTTGTGCCTGCTGTTAGTATTACAAAGCCCATAGACATCTGTTTTTCTGATAATATTAATTGCCCATTACTCAGAGTGTTCGAAGATAATCACAGAACATCATGATTACTCGACTCCAATGTATGTGCTCAGAAAGATTCACTTCTTGCAGCAACTGGTAAGCTGCCAGGGGATGTTATTCTGTCACAGGCAGCTGCGTAACAGATTCCGCAATGATATTATTCCATTATTTTGGTCATCCATTGTGACAAAATCTTCCTTTAATCCAGCCGCACCCCCCCATGTTGAAATACACATAGAAGGCAAACTCCTTTAAATCGTACAGCACCACCAGTGTGTGTGATGTAACAGAAGTCTAATATTTGATTGATTTAACCAATAAACCAATATGACTTGGTTCATTAACTCACAGTGCTGGCTTGGTGACCAGAAATCATGACAGATAATATTAACCGTCTTTGTTTATGTTCCGTGTATAAGCTGCATTCCTTATCTCAGATCCTTACCTAACAAAGTCATAGAATAAGAGAACAAAAGAACACAAAAGGAGGCTATTCGGCCCATCGCAACAGTGCCAGCTTTGCAAGAACCAGCTACTGAGTCCCGCAGCTTTATCCATAGCTCCGTAAGCCTGGTCCTTGCAGTATTTATCCAATTTCCTTTTGAATGTTGCTATTGTACCTGCCCCCACCAACCCTTTGGCTATTAGAAACAGCCTCACCTTAATTACTCTTTCAAAACCTTTCTTAGGGTGGCACGGTGGCTAACCGTGGTTAACACTGCTGCCTCACAGCGCCAGGGACCAGGTTCGATTCCTGACTTGGGTCAGTGTGAGGAGTTTGCACATTCTCCCTACATTAGGAATGCTCTGGCTTCCTCCCAATCACGTTGCCCTCAGAACAGCCACAAGGCCTTCAAGGGCCACACTGTTACACTCCTTTCTCCCAAATTTTGAAACACTGCTAATGAGAAACAAAGAACAACCTTGCCACGGCAACACGTTGGCGCAGTAGTTAGTGCTGCCTCCACACAGCACCAGGGACCCAGGTTCGATTCCCGGCTTAGGTCATTGTCTGTGTGGGATTTGCATGTTCTCCCCATGTCTGCGTGGGTTTCCCCCAGATGCTCTGGTTTCCTCCCTCAGTCTGAAAGACATATTATTATGTGCTAAATTCTTCCTCAGTGTACCCAGTCAAGCACCAGAGTGTGGCATTTTCACAGTAACTTGATTGCAGTGTTATTGTAAGCCAACTTGTGACACTAATAAGTATGCTAAACTGAAACGAAACCTCTTGTATTTGAACACCACTCTCAAATCTCCTCTTTTCCTTCCTTGCTTTGGGAAAGCAAGCCAAGCTTCTCTTATCCCTGGTAAATCTTTTCTGTATCCTCTTCAAAGCTGTGACATTCTTCCTAAAGTGTGAATTGAACCCACTACCACAGCTGAGGCATGAAGCTTCAGTATCACCTCCTTGTTTTTGTACTCTGTGCCTCTATTAATAAAGCCAAGGATCTCATATGTTTCTTCAGCAGTCTTAGAATCGTAGAATCTCTACAATGCAGAAGGAGGCCATTCAGCGCACTGAGTCTGCGTTGACCACAATCGTACCCAGCCCCTTTCCCCATAACCCCACGCATTTACCCAACGTAGTCTCCCCGACAGAAAGGAACAATTTAGCATGGCCAATTTAATTGCACATCTTTGGGCTGTGGGAGACTGTGGGACACACTTTAACATGGAGCACCCGGAGGAAACTCATGTAGACACGGGGAGAACGTGCAAACTCCACACAGACATTGACCCAAGCCGGGGATCAAACCCGGGTCCTTGGCACTGTGGGCAGCATTGCTAATCGCTATGCCACCTTTTGCACCGCCTTCTCCAGTTCACCTGCCTGCTTTAAAGATTTGTAGAGCTTCTGACCCTGTCCCCTCTTTAAAATCACTCCTTTTAATTCACCTTGCCTTTCCCCTTTCTTTCAAATGAAATTCCTCACTTCACACTTCCCTGCGTTATATTTCATCAACCACGTGAGTGCCCAATTCACCACTCTGCGGTTTGTTACGATCCACAGAATTGCTTACATTTCTGATGTCATGCTGTCTTCAAACTTTGACATTGCGCACTGTCAAATCAAGTTGTTTCTTAATTATTTCATGGGACATGGACATCATTGGCAAAGCCAACACATGTTACCTGTAATAGATCGTTGATGAAGTTTCAACTGTAAAGACTTCATTGCCACTAGAATAATTATAGAATCCCCAATGAAGCCATTCAGCCCATCAAGCCTTCCTGACAACAATCCCACCCAAGTCCTATCTCTACAATCTCACATATTTACCCTGCTGATCCCCCTGACACTAAGGGACAATTTAGCATGGCCAATCCACCTAACCCACACATCTTTGATTGTGGGAGGAAACAGGGACATCTGGGAGCAACCCATGCAGACAGGGGGTCATATGCAATAATGACAAGGTAAGACTCAGCTACAAGCTAATTGCTCCTCTGGATTTCTGGGCTCCAACTGTCAATCCCTCCTCTACCTGTGGCCCGAGCCCTCCTGCTGATTGGCTCAGCTTCCAGCCAGAGCAACCAATAGGGTCCTCTCTGATCACATGGTTCTCAGAAGGGCGACACTGTTACACTTTTTCTTCCCAAAGTTTGAAAGACTCCTAATGAGAAGCAAAGAACAACCGTGCTGTGGGCAACACAGCAGTGGTTAGCACTGATGCCTCACCGAACCAGGGACCCAGGTTCGATTCCCAGCTTGGGTCACTATCTGTGCGAAGTCTGCACAATCTTCTCGAGGGGTTCCTCCGGGTGCCCAGGTTTCCTCCCATAGTACAAAAGATGTGGTGGTTAGGTGGATTGGCCGTGCTGAATTCTCCCTCGGTGTACCCAAACAAGCACCGGAGTGTGACGACTAGGGGTTTTCACAGCAACTTCATTGCAGCGTTAATGGAAACCTACTAATGACACTAATCAACACACTTAAACGTAGCAGGGACATCACAGGCTCTTATACAAAGAGGGCATCCGGAAAAGCCTCTGGAAAACTCATCAAAGGTTCATGTTGCCTGGGGCCTCCCTAGATTTGTAGGAGTGCCTCAGTTTGATGGTGGGTTCGTCTGTTTTTAATAAGTTAAAAATTATTTATTAGTCACAAGTAAGGCTTACATTAACACTGCAATGAAATTACTGTGAAGTAACTTTTGTTTGGGTCAATGCGTCTAACCAGTATGTCCTTCAGACTGTAGGAGAAAATTGAAATACCTGGAGGAAACCTACACAGACATGGGGAGAATGTACAGACTCTGCACAGACAGTGACCCAAGCCAGGAATCGAACCCAGGTCACTGAAGTTGTGAAGCAGTAGTGCTAATCATTGTGCTACCATGCCACCGGAGGAAAGGGCAAGACATGTCAGACAGGAACACAAGCTCAATAATCTTGGATCCAGTGGCTCTTTGGCAGCTTGAGACTCATCAGTCTCCTCACCCATGGGATACTCAGTCCCCGCACTGTCCATCGAGAGTCCGGTAGCCAGACCTGGCAGCCTCAATTAGGTATCTATCCCCTGTGTCCTCAAGTGGTCCATAGGTTTCCTAAGCCTGCAACTGTACAAAACTCTAGTGCGGCCGCACTTGGAGTATTGTGTACAGTTCTGGTCCCCACATTATAAGAAAGATGTGGAGGCATTGGAGAGGGTACAGAGGAGGTTTACCAGGATGTTGCCTGGTATGGAGGGCAGGTCTTATGAAGAGAGGCTGAGGGATTTGAGGTTGTTTTCGTTAGAAAGAAGGCGGCTAAGAGGAGACCTTATTGAAACATATAAGATGATTAGAGGTTTAGATAGGGTGGACAGTGATAGCCTTTTTCCTAGGATGGAGAAAGCTAGCACGAGGGGACATAGCTTTAAATTAAGGGGTGGTAGTTGTAGGACGGATGTCAGAGGTAGGTTCTTTACCCAGAGGGTGGTAAGGGTATGGAATGCCCTGCCTGCTGCAGTTGTAGATGCGCCAAGTTTGGGGGCATTTAAGAGGTCCGTGGATAGGTTTATGGATGAAAAGGGAATGGTTTAGGTTAGAGGGTCATTGCTTTCTCTTAATTGGTCGGCACAACATCGAGGGCTGAAGGGCCTGTTCTGCACTGTAATGTTCTATGTTCTAAGCCGGCAACCTTGTATCTCCATGACATAGGAGGCCAGTCCTTGCTCACTACACGATTTTACAGGTTGCAAGGTTTCTAAGACAGCATCCTCCGTTTTGAACACTCTGCCTTTCCTTTCTGAATCATTTTCTTTCTGAGAGATTTGCCCAGCCTCCATCTTCCCAATCAGAATCAGCAATATCAAGTCCAATCTTGTTCTCGACCAATGTCCCATCAGTAACACAGCTGGCAAAACTGCTGTGGTCACATAGAGGTGGTGTTATATGATAGTAGGAAACTGGCTATATGTAAAGAATGGAGTCTGTTCACCTGCTCTTTTATTGGTAACTTAAATGTTTGTATCACCTATTCTGCCAACCCATTTGATGCTGAGTGGTGAGATGCTAACCTTATCTGGTTAATGCCATCGAACTCAAGAAACTTTCGGAATTTTTCCACTGTGAACAATGTGCCGTTACCCAACACAACCACTACTGGGATGTCATGGATAATGAATATCTTCCTCAACTTGTCAATGGGGGTCATGGCTGTTGTGGGCTTCATTAACTGAACATCTAACCACATCTAACAGTGTGCGCCTACTAGACTAAGAAGCATATGACCCATAAAAGATCTAGCAAAATCGATACGTGGGGGTAATCTTATCTTCTCATCCCACCGGCTAAGAGGCAGGGCAAACCAGTGAGATCACGATGAGGGCAATCTTATCTTCTCGTCCCATCGGGCAAGGCAAACTGGTGAGATCATGGGATAGGCGAAAAATTGGGTTCGCGCCCAATTTCTTGCCTGTTGAGATCTTGTTGGACTCAGATATCCAGCAAAATCAGCCTGGCACCCAAAATTGTGGAACACTAGTGAACCAGGCTAACTTGCCATAGCAGCCTCACCAGTGAAGATTCTCACCAGTTAAGCGGTTTATACCACAGACTATCCTGTTCCTTAACATTTCATCTCATGCTGAGCCAAAAGCGCAGTGTTCTGCCAATCATTTAAGCCTTACCACAAAGCCTGAAACTGTTTCCCCCAGCTCACAGATTGCCGTTTGGAATTTGTATCTCAGAATAATGATCGTGGGTCGGGTTTAAAATATTATTTCCCTAGTTCCACAAACTGATTAAATGACTTTGTGTCTGGAGCATCAGGCAATGTTAATGTCCTCAGTAAGCTGTGACCCACAACCTGTTTGAAAAATGGTCTTCCTCTTATCTTCTGTGGTATTTCATTCGCAACAAAATAACATCGCAGTCTTTCTATACATTGTCCCCAATTATCAACTGCTGGGTTGAAATGACTTGATCTTTCCTATCATAAGCATTGTGAATTGAGTGTACCTTACTTCGTCTTTGTTTCGATGTTCAAGTTTCCCTCCCCAACCCTCTAGCTGGATACTGCAATCTCTAACAATTTCAAAATTCTTCCTCGTCGCCAGTGTAATGGATCAAGGGGGACACTTGATCTTTGATGATAAAGGCTTTATTACCAACAGAATAATCACATACAATAACAACAAGGTAAGACTAGACTACAAATGAGACTGATCCTCTGGATTCCCATAGAATCCCCATAGTGCAAAAAGAGGGCATTTGGCCCACCAAGTCTGTACCAGGCTCAATCCCTGCAACCCACATTTTATTCCACTAATCCCTCGAACCTATGCATCCTGGAACACTAAAGAACAATTTATCATGGCCAAGGCACCTAACCCACACATCCTTGGAGTGTGGGAGGAAACCCGAGCACCCAGAGGAAACCCATGCAGGCACAGGTGCAATGTGTAAACTCTACATGGAAAGTGACCCAATCTGGAAATTGAACCCGGGTCCCTAGCATGATGAAACAACAATGCCAACTACTGTACCATGCCAGCCAGACTGCAAGTGCCAATCTCTCCTGTGACCTGTGCCCTCCTGCTGATTGGCTGAGCTTCCCCCCAGAGTGATCTAAAGAGTCCTTGCTGGTAATGTGACCCTTGGAACATATACACCCCCTTCCCCCTGCCTAGAGAGACCACGCTACTACTTACCCATCCCTCATTGCCCTTAAGAAGGTGGCAATGAACCATCTTCTTGAACGGCTGCAGTCTATGGCTGTGCCTCAATCCACAGTGTTGGAGGGGAAGGAGTTCCAGGACTTTGACCCAGAAACAGTGAAGAAACCAGGTTGGTGAGTGGCTCAGAGGGGAGCTTGCAGGTGATGGTGTTCCTAGGCATCTGCTGCTCTTGTCCTTCTGGCTGGCAGCGGTCATGGATAATTAATCAGAGAGCAATCAACTGATGTTGGGGATGTTAGCTACGGAGTTGAATTGTTTCGTAAATGTAGCTTTGTAGCCACTTCTCTAACATTAGTTGATTGCTCTGTGATTAATTATCCTGATGGAATCAGCATTGGGCCTCCAAAATCCCCAAAGTTACAATCACTCTCCTGACTGCATGTGCGTGTCATGAAAGAAAGTCAAAACCTACATTTGCATAGCACCTTTCATGATGTCCCAAATCACTTTACAATCAATTAAATACTTCTGAGTTGCAGTCAGTGGTATAATGAAGATAATGTCATCAAATGGCAGAGCACCTCCTGATCCTGATACGTATGTTCCAATATCATTCTGAGATGGGTGAGATGATTTGGGTGAAATGGTCTTTGTTATCCAAAATTAGTTTGTGAATAGAGGGAGGAATCATGGTTGGAGTCTGCTTACTTTATTGATAATGAAAGTTTAGTGTGAACAGACTTTATGCAATGGGATTGCCAGGACTGAAGTGTATAATGGGCTCATAGTGAATCAGTAACTTGTTTTACCCTGTAGATGATTTTCAAGTGTCATTTCCATTGATCTCAATCCTGTCCTTTACTTACCAATAATCCCACTCTACCTTTATGCTTTTATGGATTTTTGAGGTATTAAACTATCCTGATAAAGTTATTTTGCACAGTGGATATTGTCAATATATTAACGTGAGAAGCAACAAGAGCAGAATCTTCAGTCTTGCTAATCAAGAAAACACTGGTACAACTGTGAACCATTCAGTCTTTGCCCTCTGGCAGATATCAGATATCTGTGTGTTGGGATTCCCACATGTCCTGACTCACATCTAAGATCGTTCGTCAACTCTCCAACATGGGCACCGCTGGCTGGCCAATATGATCTCCCCTGAGATGCTCTGGTGATAGAGGGAACAAATGTGTAAGTTAGAAGAATGGATGCCAATCAAGGGGGTTGCTTTGGTCTGGTTAGTATCAAGCTTGTTGAGTGTTGTTGGATCAATATACATGGTGCAAATTGGGGAATTTTGATTTGATTTGATTTGATTTATTATTGTCACATGTACTAACATACAGTGTAAAGTTTTGTTTCCTGCACACTGTACTGACAAAGCATACCATTCATAGAGAAGGAAAGAAGAAGGTGCAGAATGTAGTGTTACAGTTATAGCTATGGTGTAGAGAAAGATCAACTTAATGCGAGGCAAGTCCATTCAAAAGTCTGATAGCAGCAGGGAAGAAGTTGTTCTTGAGTCAGTTGGTACGTGACCTCAGACTTTATACCTTTTTCTCGATGGAAGAAGGTGGAAGAGAATGTCTGTGGGATGCTTAATTATGCTGGCTGCTTTAGGGATTGGAGGCTGGTTTTCGTGATGGACTGGGCTTCATTCACAACCCTTTATAATTTCTTGTGATCTTGGGCAGAGCAGGAGCCATACCAAGTTGTGATACAACCAGAAAGAATGCTTTCTGTGGTGCATCTGTAAAGGTTGGTGAGAGTCAGAATGGGCACATCAAATTTTCTTAGTCTTCTGAGAAAGTAGAGGCATTGGGGGGGGCTTTCTTAATTATAGTGTCAGAATGGAGGGGGGCACCAGGACAAGCTATTGGTGACCTGGACACTTAAAAACCTGAAACACTCGGGCATTTCTATTTCATCCCTATTAATGTAGAGAAGGGCATGTTCACAAGTATGCTTCCTGAAGTACGATCCCCTTTCACGGCACAAATAATTTTGTTTTGCAAATGTGTTTCCATATTTGGAGAAAATTTATTTTGAGAAATTTGCAGCTAACGTGACAACATTTAGTCACAGCAAATTTGAAAATGCCGGCAATGCTAAAATGGTAAAGCTTTTAAATTTCAGCAATAATATTTGGTCCATTTAAATGGTCTCCATTTAAAAGCAGCGTTCCTTTAATTTTCCCTGGCTGGATATTCTTCGTGAATGCCCAGTTCCTAGGACCAGGTGTGGCTGTGAGCGTTTTAATGTCTGCCCTTCAGTGCACATTGCCACAATGCTGCAGTTGGATCACAATTTGCAGCTGCAATTCACCGTGCCAAAGCAGATCACAAGTGAAAAGCTTGGCAAACGATAAAAGCATAATTCTTGACTCTTTGTGATTGTAATACGTTTCACTTTTTATATTTGGCTTTGTTTACCGGTTGTTAATGGTCGAATCGCTAACAGGTCACTTTGGCTCAATAATGCCCTGGAGTCTTATTTATTTATATTTTCTTCTGAGGATGTTCCGATTCCTGTCGGTGTACTTTTGTGAGGGGAGGCAGCAATTGTTCTTCCATCCATTGCTGAATGGGCCTTATTTATTAAGTTGATCTTTCTCTGAATCCTAGATATCACTACATTCTGCACTCTCTCCTTTCCTTGCCTATGAATGGTATGCTTTGTCTGTAGAGCATGCAAAAAACAATACTTTTCATTGTACATGCGGCAATAATAAATCAAATCAAATCAAACCAAAGAGAGTTTATGCAGGAGCCTTAAAGAGCGACTGTGATTTACAAAAGACTATCTTATCCTCATCGGAGAATTTACTGACATTGGAACATGCTTGGAATCAACGTTACCTTGGCAGAGGCTCCACTGTACTAAGGGAGTACTGTACCATTGTAGGTGCCATCTTTGACATGAGACATTAAACCAAGGGGAAGTGGACACAAAACGAGGGATGCGACAGCCTAATGGTATTATAGCTGGGCTATGAATCCAGAAGATCGGCCAATGCTGCTGTAGGGACCTGGATTCGGATCCCACCCTGGCTTTGAATTTGATTAAGAAAAAATATCTGGGATTAAGAATCTGCTGATGACAATGAAATCATTATCAATTATCGGAAAAAACACATCTGGTTCACTAATGTCTTTAAGGAAATGAAATCTGCTGCCCTTATCTGGTCTGGCCAACATATGGTTCCAGATCCACAGTAATGTGGTTGACTCTCAACTGCTCTCGGGCAACTAGGAGTGGGAAATAATTACTGGCCCGTCAACGATGCCCATGTCCCATAAATGAATAAAAAAAAATCAGGATTGAACCCAGGTCCCAGGCATTTTGAAGCAGGATGTTAACCACAGTGCCACCAAGACAAAGAACTAACTACTTCTAAAGATATGGAAGTTAGGTGGATTGGCCATGCTAAGTTGCCCCTTTGTGCCCCTATATGGTTACAAAGTCGGACTACATTGAAGAAGAGCTGGGATATTATTCCTGGCATCCTGGCTTATAATTATCCCTCAGTCAACATTATTAAAGTAGTTTCTCTGGTCATCGTCTCGTTGCTGTTTGTGGAATCTTGCTGTGTACAACAGTGGCTGCAGCTCAAAAGTACTTCACTGGTGGTACCATCGTGAGGTTATGAAAGGCCCTGTATTAGATTTTCTTGCAGCTGGAATCCAGGCTAACCGCCAATATCATTGTCCTGAAACCAACTTACTGAAGTCAGTCCATTTGATTCACCACTGGCCTTCCACTTAGCCTTTCGCTTCATCCAACAGTGTAGAGATGGTCATGAGAGGAAAGACCCTCCAAGTACACAACACAGGGATAACTTGCAAGACGCCAACAGTTACTGCCTCCAAGATGGATCCAGAGTGAACATCACGCTTGAGATTTTTTAAATTGTGCCATTCCCTTCCAATCTTTCTCAGCTAAGGGAAAGTGCTTCTGTTTTCTACTCTTTAACCTCACAGCGGAGGTTTTTGAAATCTAAGAAAGTCCAACTCAGCGCTTCCAAAATATTTGTTTTTATGGTCTGTGAATAGCTTGTGCTGCAGGTGCTGTTGTTTGTCGGGACAACATCAGAAACACGTGACACTTACATAAATAATAATGTTTTAAAGTTGATTTACTTATTTGTGTCACAAATAGGCTTACATTAACACGGCAATGAAGTTACTGTGAAAATCCCCTACTTGCCACATGCCGGCGCCTGTTCGGATACACTGAGGGACAATCACCTCGGCCAACGCACCTAACCAGCACGTTTTTCGGACTGCGGAAGAAAACCAGAGCACCAGGAGGAAACCCACACAGACACAGGGAGAATGTGCAAACTCCACACAGAGAGTGACACAAGCCGGGAATCGAACCCTGATCCTGGTACTGTGAAGCAGCAGTGCTAACACTGTGCCACCATGCCACCCGTTTTCTTACCTAAAGAAGGATATATTTACCGGAGAGAACATGCAATCAGTATTCACCAGATGGTCATCCGAAACATTGTGATGTAATGTCATGCAATTGAGTAACAGCGATGTGGAGGGAGCAGAGGCTACAGACCCCCTGCAGAGCTTCCAATACATATACTGTAGCTGTAAATATAGAGGAGGTTTAACGAGCTACAGGCAACTTACTTTAGGACAATTGACAAGCCCCAAAGAACCCTGTCTAGACAATGAACGCATGACAAAAAGCTTCTGAACAGATTGTTGCAATAATAGCCCATTGAATTGATGTAGTTAGTGCCACACTAACAGAAACCATCAGCATAAAACACTGGTGCCTCTCACACATAGATTCAGAGCAAAGTCAGCAGGTACAACAACAACTTGCAAAAAATCACTCAATCACTAAATTGTTACAGGTGGAGGTGATTCAGCCCATCATGTTAGTACTAACTTTCCAAAGGAATAATTCATCCAGTGCCACTTCCCTGCCTTTATCCCTGAATCCTGCACTTTATTCTTCTTCAGACAATAATCCAATTGCCTCTTGGGTACCTACATTGAACCTGCCTCCGCCACACTCTCAGACAATGTCTTCCAGATTCCAAATACGCATTGCACAAAAATGTATTCAAATTGCCATTGTTTCTTTTGTCAATAACTGTAAATCACTGTTCTCTTGTTCTCAGTTTTTCCACCAACAGGAACAGTTTATCCCTATCCACCTTGTCCAGAAACGTAGTCATTTTGAACATCTCTTTTCCAAGGGAAATAACCTCACCTTCTACAATCTCAACGTAGCTGAAGTTCCCTGTCCCAGGCACCATCCTTGTGAATCCTTTCTGCATTTTCTCCAACATCTTCACATCCTTAGAACATAGAACAGTACAGCACAAGCAGGCGCTTCGACCCACAAGTTGTGCCAATCATATCCCTATCTACCAGGCCTATAGCCCTCTATAACCCTCAATCCCAATAAATCCCATGTATTCATCCAGAAGTCACTTAAAAGACCTCAACGAGTTCGCCTCCACCACCACCGATGACAGCCGATTCCACTCACTCACCACCCTCTGAGTGAAAAACTTACCCCTGACATCTCCTCTGTACCTATTCCCCAGCACCTTAAACGTGCGTTCTCTTATAAGGACCATTACAGCCCTGGGAAATAGCCTCTGAGAATCCACCCAATCTATATCTCTCAACATCTTATACACCTCTATCAGGTCACCTCTCATCCTTTGTCTCTCCAGGGAGAAAAGACCGAGCTCCCTCAACCTATCCTTCCTAAAGTGTGAGATGGAGATACCGACGTTGGACTGGGGTGGACACAGTAAGAAGTCTCACAACACCAGGTTAAAATCCAACAGGTTTATTTGATAGCATGAGCTTTTGGATCACTGCTCCTTCATCAGGTAAGGAAGGAGCAACGCTCTGAAAGCTTGGGATTCCAAATAAACCAGTTGAACTTTAACCTGGTGTTATGGACTTCTTACTGTTTCTAAAGAGTGACAGTGGTCCAGGTTGAGGTGAATCAGTGTTCCATACATATGTTTCACAGGAGCTTAGAATGCAGAAGAATTCAGTGCAGAAGAGGCCTTTCGGCCCATCGAGTCTGCACTGACACATGAGACACACCTGACCCCCACCTAATCCCATTTACCAGCACTTGGCCCATAGCATTGAATGTTATGATGTGTCAAGTACTCACCCAGGTACTTTCTAAAGGGTGGGAGACAAATCAATCACCCTCTCGAGCAGCGCATTGCAGACTGTCACATCCTCTGGGTAAAAAGGTTTTTCTTCACATCCTAAAATAGGATAGGAGGTTATAGATAGGTCTGTGGATTGGTAGATGTAATCGGCACAACTCGTGGGCCGAAGGGCCTGTTTGTGCTGTATTGTTCTATATTCTATGTTCTATCCCCTCTAAGCCTCCTGCCCTTCACCTTTGAACCTATGTTCCTCCTGCCTGACCCTTCAACTAAAGGATAAAGTGCTTCTTATCCACTTGCTCATAGACAAAGGCATATTAGATGAGGTGAGTGAATGTTCAGTAAGTGGTAGTTCTTCAGGAGATCTTAAAGGAGGAGAAGAAGATGCAGAGGCAGAGAAGTTTAGGGAGAGAGTTCTACAGTTTCGGACAACTGTAAGTCTGGCCATCAATGTTGGAGCAATAGAGTTGGGATGGGAATGCACTAGAGGTCGGAGTCGGAGGAACACAGTGTTCTCAGATCTTGGGTGGTGATAACAGAAAAATGGGTCATGGAGAGAATTAAGCAAAGGGATTTTTTAATTGAGGGACAGGGAGCTAACAAAGTGAACACAAGGATGATAGGTGAGTGAGGTCTAGAATGCATTAAAGTTTTATTTATTTGTCACAAGTAGGCTTACATTAACAGTGCAATGAAATTACTGTGAAAATCCTCTTGCAGCCACACTCTGACACCTATTCAGGTACACTGAGGGAAAATTTAGCCTGGCCAATCCAGCTAATCAGCACATCTTTCAGACTATGGGAGGAAACTCCCAGAGGGTGGTTAGGGAGTGGAATGCCCTGCCTGCAGCGGTTGTAGATGCGCCAAGTTTGGTGGCGTTTAAGAGGTTAGTTGATAAGTATATGGAAGAGAAGGGAATGGTTTAGTTTGGAGGGGCATTGCTTTTTATATTGGTCGGCGCAACATCGAAGGCCGAAGGGCCTGTTCTGTGCTGTAATGTTCTATGTTCTATGTTCTATGAAACTGGAGCACCCGAGGAAACCAGACACTCATGGGGAGAAATGTGCAAACTCCACAGGTACAGTGACCAAGGTGGGAATCGAACCCGGGTTTCTTGGTATAGTGAGGCAGCAGTGCTAACCCCTGTACCACCGTGCCAAATTAGGATGTGAGCAGCAGAATCTTCGAATGAGCCTGTCCGTGTGGAGAGTATGAAGGTGACTTGGGGGGGGGGAAGCAATGGAATAATCAAATCTGGAGGTGAGGTAGGTGGGAGTGAAGGTTGAACCTGTGGATGGGTTGAGGCAATAATGGAGATTGTGACCTTATGGAGGTGGAAGTTAGCCTTTTTGATGGACAATGAGATTCAGGTCAGAAATTCAGCTTTATCTCAGAGGGTGCTGAGGTCAAATTTCAACTTGAGAGTTGGCCAAGTAGTGGAATAAAATCAGAGGTGAGGGATACAGAGTTTGTGATGGCAGCAGAAGTCAATACTCGAGAGGCCTCAAAGTTTAACTGAAGAAAGTTTCAGCTCATCCAGGTCTCAATAAGCAAGCTGCCAGCAGAGACACAGGGGTCGAGTGCCACACACACAGAGAAAAATCACCACAAATCTATTCACAATCCATAGTGACCACATTCTCATCCCTGTATAAAGCCAATGATCGTTGGGATGTTAAAACACCTTTGAGAGCCTTTGAAGGACTTCTTAAACCTTTGCAGAGCTATGTGCAAGAGCGCACAGATAGCTGCTACTAACCTTTCATAAGAATATCCTTTTTGATGACTATAAAAGCCCGTAAGATGACAAATAATCACATCAGGCTGCCATGTCAGCTGGTAATTTTAAATAACAGGGACTGTGATTTGCATGTCAGTGTGTACCAGTGGTAAGAAGCTCATGTTATTCTGCCATCATAAAGTACTGGGTTGACATGACTTAATGTAATCTGTCATGTCATATGCTAATCTTCATCCATTATTCCAGTGCTGTCAGTAAGTGGAAAGCATTTGGTAAAATCCCCATTCAGCTTTCTGCTGCACATCAGCAGATTTTTAAAACACATACATTGCAACACCGCCAAGGGAGTTGAGTTGTGCTGCGATCTTGTAGGCGGAGAATTCGAGCACGCTTTAACATGGGAGTTCAGGTAAACAGCGCGATGATTGTATATTTATTGTCACAACTCTGTTTCAAATAAGTGTGGCGCTTCAAAACAATAAGGAAATAAAACAAAACAAAGAAAAACTTCGCTCTTTCTTGAGTGCAATCTTTACATTGGTTACCTTCCCTGTATATTTAACCAGATGGCTAAGCTATTTACCAATACAATCAAGCCAAATCAGAAAGAGAGACTTTTAGCCACTGTTTGGAAAGTTAAGGTCCTACCAGGATCCAGTTCTCAGCCAATCCCAGTTTTTATTCCAATTTGAGGTTGACACCAAACGGAGTTCAAAGCCAAGTAAGTCAAACAGATTTTGCCTCATGCTCATTACTAGTCACACTCTACCTCCATCCACCTCTCAGGCTCTCACACTGATGACTCTATTCAAGACCCCTCTTTTTCTTTACCACCTCTGCTGTCCCCTGTCTGTTCCTGTATGATGCCTTCCTGTAAATGTAGTGCCTGTGACCTGCTGTGAAGTTCTGACCGAGCAGAAATGAAACATATGTCAAACATACAATTTATTTTATGGGACATGGAATATAATACAGACTGAATATTTCACAATGAGTTGTAGAAAATGTTTAATCATTCTTATATTAATAGAACTGTCATCAACATCCAATGGTAAAAACAAAATAAGTGTTTTCACTTTTACACAGAACGCATGGCTCTCACAGTCAATGTTAACAAAGAACAACGAAAATTACAGCACAGGAACAGGCCCTTCAGCCTGTGCATTACAAGATACCTGTAAATAACTGAGGGATGAAAATCCTGCAGTTGGGAAGGAGTTCGATTAAAGTTAACTAAAATATTTAAATTGGACTTTGTTTTGAAAATGAACCTGAACCTAAATAGTCAGTTTTTGACCCACTGTACCTAATGGTGCTCACATGATCTCCCCAAATCTTAGAATCAACAAAGAACAGTACAGCACAGGAACAGGCCCTTTGGCCCTTCAACCCTGTGCCAATCATGATGCCTGCCTAAGCTAAAACCATGTGCACTTGCAAAGTCCGTATCCTTCCATTCCCATTCTATTCATTTATTCGTCTAGCTGCCCCTTAAGTGCTACTTTCATACCTGCTCCCACCACCTCCCCAGGCAGCCCATTCCAGACATTCATCACCCTCTGTGTAAAAAAACTTGCCTCGCACATCTCCTCTAAACTTTTCCCCATGCACCTTAAACCTATGTCCCCTAGTACTTGACTTTTCTACTCTAAAAAAGAGCATCTGATTATCCACTCTGTCCATGCCACTCTTGTAGACCTCTATCAGGTCATCCCTGTGAGAACAAATCAAGTTTATCCAACCTCTCCTCATAGCTAATAACCTCCAGATCAGGCAACATCCAGGTAAACCTTTTCTCTACCCTCTCCAAAGCATCCACATTCCTTCTGGTACTATGGCAACCAGAATTGTACACAATATTCTAAATGAGGCCTTACTAAGATGCTTTTCAGTTGCAACTGGACCTGCCACTTTTTATCCTCAATGCCCCAACCACTGAAGGCAAGCATGCTTTTTTGACTACCTGACCCACATGCGTTGCCACTTTCAGTTGTCAATGGACACATTCACCCAGATATCTCTGCCTGTCAATGTGCCTAAGAATTCTACATTTACTGTATAATTTCTACGTGCATTGGACCTTCCAAAATGCATTTTCTCACACTTGTCCAGATTAAACTCCATCTATCATTTCTCTGCTTAAGTCTCCAACCGGCCTATGTCTTGCTGTATCCTCTTCACTATCCACAACTCCACCAATTTTTATGTCGCTTTGGACATACCTTTACAATCTGTGGAATTGAATCCTTACAGTGCAGGAGGAGGCTATTTGGCCCATCAAACTTGTACCAATAACAATTCCACCCTGGGGCCTACCTCTGTAACTCCACATATTTAGTTTAAAGATGAAAGCTGCAGTCCATGTGATGTGCTTATACCCGCTATGTTCCAGAGAGTTTGACTCGGCGACAGTGAAGACTTGGTGATATATTTCCAAGTCAAAGTTTAAAGTTATTTATTTGTGTCACAATTAGGCTTAGTTAACAATGCAATGAAGTTACTGTGAAAATCCCCTAGTTGCCACACTTCGACACCTGTTTGGATACACTGAGGGAGAATTTAGCACGGTCAATCCACCGAACCAGGGTGTCTTTCAGACTGTGGGAGGAAACCGGAGCATCCAGAGGAAACCCACACAGACATGGGCAGACTCTGCATAGACAGTGACTCAAGCCAGGAATCGAACCTGGGTACCTGACGCTGTGAGGCAGAACTATTTAACCGGCTAATTCCTCTGACACAAGGGGGCAATTTTCCTTAGGCAATCAAATTAACCCACACATCTTTGGAATCTATTCAACAACGTAAGGCAAAGTTTCATTTTTTGCAGGTTGTGTGTGGAAATGAATAGATTATTAGGATGGAATCAGCAGTCAACAACAGGATTGAGCTGTTGAAACGATGTCATAATTCATAAGAGAAATTCAAGTTGAATAGAATTGTACCCTTCAGACCATGTTAATGCCTTTAACACTCTTCCAGGTATTGATTAAACCATGTACTGGGCACAAAGTGCCAAATACTATTCCAAACAGAAGTGCTTTGCTTTGTGCTGACCATTTTAGTGCTGATTACACTGTGCAGCATTGAATGGCATGTGCTATACCTTATTTCCCATGTATATTACCTGCATCTCACTGTTTGTAAAGACATGTCTATTTCTACTGTAATTTCACTTGCGAAATATTCATTCTTTATCATCCTGGTAAAACAAATGACGATCTGGGCTTTGAATTAAGTCACTTTTTGGGGTGTTTTGCTATTTTGCAATGCCCATTGCTGCAACATATGAATTGTGAAATGACAATCGGGCAACATGTGAAAGAAAAAAAGACTTGTATTGAAATAGCACATTTCACAACCTCAGGAAGTCCCACCGTACTTTACAATCTGGCCATTTATCTCTTGCTGTTTTTGGGCCCATGGCCTTGCATAAAGTAGATGCTACATTTCCCACATTACACTTCAATAGTATTTGTTTGTGAGATGTGAGTGTTGGAGGCTAAGCCAACTCATCCCCAATGGCCCTTGAGATGCTGTCTTGAACCACTGCAGGTTCTATCCATACTGTGGGTGTTCCTCCAACTGCAGCAGTTCAAAAAGGCATTGGACAATGTTACAGAGGTAAAAGGAGGCAGCCTTACTGATGGCACAAACATACAATGGGATTTTACAGCATCGCTTGATCTGAGACTGGAAAGTCCCGCCCAAGCTCAACGGACCTTCCCAATGTCCGCTCTTTGCCCACTCCAATTCCCATGGAGGGCAGGATGGTAGAATTCCAGCGATGAAGTCAGAAGTTCACCTTGGGATCAAATGTGACACCAAGGTTGCAAAGAGATGGGCCTGATCTTTGAGCATTGGCTGAAAGAGGGATAGAATCACTAGCAAGGGAACACCGTCAGTCTTTCAACTGCGTCTTTTCCACATTTTTCAACCTACAAATGGAAGCTACAGCCTTTTATTGACAGTGTTGACTCCCAGATGTGTATAGACACAGGATTGAGGGATCCTGTTGTTCAGAGGTACAGTGGGAAGAGACACGACAGCACAGTGGTTAGCACTGCTACCTCACCAGCATCAAAGATCCGGGTTAGATTCCAGCCTCAGATGGCTGTCTGGAGTTTGAACATTCTCCCTGTGTTTGCGTGGGTTTCTTCCGAGTGCTCTGGTTCCCTCCCACAATCCAAACCACATGCTGGTTTGGTGAATTGGCCTTGCTATATTTTCCCTCGCTGTTCCAAGATGGATAGGTTAGGGAAATTAATGGGGTAAATGTGTGGGGTTAGGGGGATAGGCCTTGGGTAATATGCTCTGTTGGAGAGCTGGTGCAGACTCAGTGGGCCAAATTGCCTTCTTCTGCACTGCAGAGATTCTATGGTTCTACGGAATTCTCAAGGAGAGTCTTTTCGGCGTCAGATAAACTTAGTTTACAGCGATTCTCTCTTAGCAAGTTATGAGTTTATTTGCCAGCTCCTGTACTTGGGTTTATAATCTAACACCGGCTAACCAATCAGCTATGAGGCAATGAACAAATTGAAGGAAAATTGTCTCCTGTAACAACTGCAAATATCCAACTAATTTGGGATCCAACTAAGGGCACCATGACAGCTCAGTGACTATCGCTGTAGCTGTGCAGACACTTGGAATTGGACCGGTGTCTGCGGGAGTTTGCGCGTTCTCCCCGTGGTTGCGTGGGTTTTCTCCGGGCGTTCCGGTTTCCTCCCACATCCCAAAAATTTGCTCTTAGGCTGATTGGGAAACAAATTGTCCCTATATTGAGATTCTTCCATATTAGGAATAACCTAAAATTAGAGTAGGAAAATGGAATTGTCACTATAAAGTTATGACGGCGGCGCGGGCTCGTTGGCCGAAGGGCCTGTTTGCTGTGCTGTGTTGCTCTTTGCTCTAATTTCTGATCGGTAAGGACTCGATGGGCTGAATGGCCTCTTTCTGTACTGTAGGATTTCTATGATTCTATGAAAGGTGTCTTTCACTATATCTTTACTACTATATTTCACAAAAATCATGCACTCTTGTTTGTTTTGGGGCTTTAGCCTCTTCTACAGGGAGGCGATAGCCCAGTGGTATTATCACTAGACTATTAATATTCTGGGGACCTGGGGTCAAATCCTGCCATGGCAGATGGTGGAATTTGAATTCAATAAATATATCTGGAATTAAGAATCTGTTGATGACCATGAAACCATTGTCAATTATTGGAAAAACCCATCTGTTCCTTAGGAAACGAAACCTGGTAATTTTGCCTGGTCTAGCCTACTTGGGGCAACAGAGCTACAGCATTGATTCTGTCTACATTTACCGTTGCCTTGGAAAAGCAGCCAGCATAATTTTGGACACTACACACTCCAGATATCCTCTTTTCTACCTTCTTCCATCGGGAAAAACAGACATGTCTCAGTCAATCATACTGACTGATTCAAGAGCAATTTCTTCCCTGCTGCCATCAGACCTTTGAACAGACCTACCTTGCATTAAGTTGATCTTCCTCTAGCTATGATTTTAAAACTACATTCTACACTCTCTCCTTCCCTTCTCTATGAACAGTATGCTTTGTCTGTATCGTGTACAAGAAACTATACTTTCACTTTTTACTAGTACATGTGACAATAATAAATCAAATCAAAATCAAATTTTAAAAAATGTGGTTGACTCTACTGCCCTCAGGCAACTAGGAATGGATAATAACTGCTGGCCAGTGACACCCATGTCCCATGAATGATTAAGAAGGATACTCACGTCATGGATTACTTAACCAACAAGTCAGGGTTTACTGAGATAGATATTGCTTCATCACAGACTAAAATGAAAGAGAGATGGAACCCTAAGAATGCTCCAGGTAATGTCACAGCACATCATGTGATTAATCACACAGGGATGCATTGCTTTACAATACATAACATACTCAATATTATCTATTAAAATGAAATGAATTATGATTATCATACTAGCAATAGCCTGGGAGCATTGATGATCTTTCTGCAGATGGTTACTTGCCTCCGGCTGTTGTCTACTGATGAAACCCTCTGAGGCATTTCTCTATGGAAGGTTGCTTTGACATGTAAGCTAAGAGTTTCCCAGCAATATATTTGACATCGACCTGTAGTGCTTCAGAAATAAAAATATAGCTTTGAAAATCTAAATAGTGCAATCACATGTTACAAATATGAGGTTTATGAGATTTGTTCTATATAGAAACATAGAAAACCTACAGCACAATACAGGCCCTTTGGCCCACAAAGTTGTGTCGAACATGTCCCTGCCTTTGAGATTAATATATTAATATACTGTGAAGACTATGTCTTGGATTTAGTGAAGGGGGTCATGTGATCTATTCCTAACTCTGCCTGACAACAGACCTTGGTTACTTGACTGTTAAAGACTAAAGGGATGCGTATGTTGTTTTGTTGGAAAAAAGGTATAAGGTGTTCTCACTTGGAGAAATAGCAGCAGCATTTGTATTTTGTTAGATTTCTGATCTCCAGGTTCTTGAGACATCAGGTTTGAAACAATTATGCTTTAAACTGTCCTTTCACTTTCAATATAAAGAAAGTGCGGGTCTCAAGGATAGCTAACCAGCACTTTTACCTGGATACAAGGCCCATGTGATTCACATTGTAATTCAGCTGGGCTTACCACTACCTTTTCAAGAGCATTAAGTGGGGGGTAATAAATCTTGGCCTAGTCAACTAAGCCCATGAAAGAATTTTTAAAAATAACACCAAATCACGAGATATTAAGAAAAAATGACCAAAAGCATGGTCAAAGAATTGGTTTTAAGGAGCACCTGAACAGGGAGACAAAGAATAGCTTGGTAGCAAGATTTATGAAGAAAGCTCCAGAGCTTAGGGCCTAAGCGGTTGAAAACCTGGCCACCAGGAGGAGAATGGATGAAAATTGGAAATGTACAGGAGGTCAGAATTGAAGGGGTTCAGTTTTTCAGAGTATTAGGGCTGAAGGAGGTTATTGGCCCTCAAAACCCATGCTGATCACGATGCCCTAATTAGGTTAAAAAAAATCTTCCTACCTCACTCGGTCTGTATCTTTCTATTCCCTCCTTATTCATACACCCATTCAGATGTCTCTTAAATATTGCTAATGGGCCTACCTCCACTATCTCCCCTGGCAGCACTTTCCAGGCACCCATCACTCTCTGTGTGAGAAATTTCCCCTGTACATCTCCCTTAAACTTTCCTCCTTCCACCTTGAACCTGTTCTCCCTTGTAATTGACACTTGCACACTGGGAAAATGCTCTATCCACCCTATGCCTCTCATAGTTTTGTAGACTTCTATCAGCTCTCCCCTCGGCCTCCGTCTTTCCAGTGAAAACAATCCTAGTTTATTCAACCTCTCCTCACAGACAACATCCTCGAGACCAGGCAACACCCTGGTGAAGCTTCTTTGCACTCTCTCTCTAAACTTTCCACATCCTTTTGGTAATGTGGTGGCCAGAATTGCATTCAATACTTAAAATGCAGCTTAACCAAGGTTGTAGAAAGTTATGAGAGATAAAACTAAAGGGTGAAATTCTCCAGTTACCCAGTTGTGTATTTCCCATCAGGGGGAGACGGCATGTTGTCATTGGCAATGGGATTCTCTGGCTTCCGCTGCTGTGAATGGAAACTCCTAGTGAAGTCACCCCATGCCGGCGGGAAAACCTTGGGCGGCACAGTGGTACAGTGGTTAGCACTGCTGCCTCACAGCTCCAGGGACCTGGATTTAACTCCCAGCCTGGGTCACTGTCATTGAGGAGTTTGCAAGTTGCCCCTGTGTCTATGTGGATTCCCTTCAGGTGCTACAGTTTCCTCCCACAGTCCAAAGGTGTGCAGGTTAGCTTGATTGGCAATGCTAAGTTGTCCCTTAGAGTCTGGGAGATTAGCAGGGTAAATATGTGGGGTTACAAGGATGGGACCTGGGTGGGATTGTTGTCAGTGCAGGCTTGATGGGCTGAAAGGCGTTGTTCTACACTATCAGGATTCTATTCTGTGACTAGATGCACTACCAGTGTGATGGAGAATTCAGTGTGATGGAGTATCAGTGATCACAGAACATTGGAAGGAAATATTAAAAGTTTTAAAAAATTTATTCATCAGTGTCACAAGTCAGCTTACATTAACACCGCAATGAAATCATTGTGAAAATCCTCTAGTCGTTTCATTCCAGCGCCTGTTCAGGTACACTGAGGGAGAACTAGCATGGTCAGTGCATATAACCCGCACGCCTTTTGGACTGTGGGAAGAAACTGGAGCACCAGGAGGAAACCCATGCAGACACGGAGAGAATATACAGAATCCGCACAGGTCGTGACCCAAACCAGGAATCGAACCCAGGTCTCTGGGTTGCACTGTGAGACAACAGTGCTAACCACTGTGCCACCCCATTTCCAACAGCCTAGAAACGGAGAAGGAATTAAGTATGATCAGAAAAACAAGCGCACATGGATTCGATAGATTGATGGTCAGGCAGCTCTTTTATGGGGACTTAATCAATTAGCATCTAGTTGCAGATGAGAAAATACTTAAATGGAAAACTTTTAACTGGTCTCTGCCTTTCAGGAGGAGAGACATACAACAAGATAATTCTCTTTACCAACAATGAGTCATGGGCTGAGCACTGAAACCATTATCTATCTATTATTATGGACACTGCGCTTTCCCATGCAATGGCCATAATTTTGAAAAATAGATCAGCCTAATACATCTTGATAAATACGAACAATCTTGTTCACGAGTGCTGTGGGATTCACTTCATATCGTATATCACTCCGAGCTCTGTCAGCCAGATGCCACTCATAATCTTAATACTGTAAAAGTATAAATGTAATACCTTTAAACATCACCTATGAGTCAGTCAGATGGTCAATGCAATTCAAGAGGGCTCTATACTTAAGGCATATAACATCAAAATAATATTTAAGATGATTGAAAAGCTTTGATTTGGGAGTGTATTCTTTTAAGCTAAGTGCTTCGCGAGACCAGCCAGAAATTCAATTGTTTAATTTTAAAATGTTTTCTGACCAAAATTATATCAAATCTTTGCGTCTCAACAGAAAAACATGGAATTGGATGGTTGACCGGACCCCTAATGTCAGAGTCAAATCTAATTTTCTGATGGCATCTCCACATCCTGTCTCACAAAATATAAAAATATTGATACAATTGGAATGGATAATTTTCAGAAGCAGATGCCTGCTGTGCATGCAGGAACTAGACGCACAGATTTATACAACATGACTACAGCTGTGTCCTTTCAGCATACCTCTCCACCTTATTACACTGAATGTCGCTCTTGCAATTCTTTTTAACCATTTGCTTGTTATTTTTGAACCATGACATTCTGCTTAGAGCCACTGCTCTCAATTCTAAACAAAGATTTGCACCGGCCTTTGATGGCACAGTGCTTAGCACTGATGTATCAGAGTGCCAAGGACCCCGGTTCGATTCCTGGTTTGGGCTATTGTCTGCGCAGAGTCTGCGCCTTCTCCATGTATCTGTGTGGGTTTCCTTCAGTTTCTTCCCAGAGTCTGAAAGACTGTGTGGTTGGTGCAGGCTTGATGTGCTGGTTAGGTGCATTGGCCATGCTAAATTCTCCCTCAGTATGTCCGAACAGAGTGTGGCAACTTGGGGATTTTCACAGAAATTTCATTGCAGTGTTAATGCAAGTCTACTTGTGATACTAGTAAATAAATTCTAAACTTTAAGATTCACATCAGCTTCCATCTGTTGAACAATGAAGTTAGATTTGGAGAAGTGTGGTTGAAAGGGGTTGAGTGGAATTTTCCATACTGGAGGCAAAGGGCAGGATTTTTCTCACTCCTCAAGACAGGAAAGTCCTGCTTAAGGTTGATGGACCGTTAAATGGCCCCGCAAAATTTTCTGTCCCAACCCCTCAGTCAGAATCAGAAAATCTTGTTCAGAGTCCAGTGACAGGTGGGAATGTGTGTGGGGTTCCCATTGGATGGCAGAATGGCTGAACAGGTATGATCTTCCACTCCGTAGCTCATTAATTATGCGTTCATGAGAAGGTTGGCGAATCAAACATTGGGACAGGTAAGATATTGCCCATTGTGGGGCAAGACCAGGCCCTGGTAGGTGAAGGGATAATTGGATCATATGTTAAAGCTGATATAAAATGCGACATGATCTCCGGTGGCAAACCCCATTGACATCGGAGGATCCCGCTACGGTCAATAGCAGGCTACCTCCATTGCTGCGGGTTTGTGAAAAATCCCAGCCTTTATTCATGAAGGTTTACTCATGCCTTCCAAATAGTTTTCTCTGCCATTTTATAAATCCATCATGTGGAGATGCTGGCATTGGACTGGGGTGGGCACGGTAAGAAGTCTCGCAACATTAGCTTAAAATCCGACTGTTCTATCTGGTATCACGGGCTTTCGGAGCATTGCTACTTCATCAGGTGAGTGTCACTGATGCCTCACAGTGCCAGGGACCCGGGTTCAATTCCCAGGTTGCGGCTATACAGAGTCTGCGCATTCTCCCCATGTCTATGTGGGTTTCCTCTGGATGTTCCAGTTTCCTCCCAGTTTCACAGTCTGAAAAATGTGCTGGTTAGGTGCATTGGCCATGCTAAATTCTCTCTCAATGTACCAGAACAAGATTCGGAGCATGGTGACTAGGGGATTTTCACAGCAACTTCATTGCAGTGTTAATATGAACCTACTTGTGATACTAATAAAAATAAAATAGTGTGGTAAGGATGTAACCGCATTGGAAAGGGTACAGAGGAAATTTACGAGGATTGGATTATTGCAGCTCCGAGTAAAGATTAGATAGATTGGGGCTATTATCCTAGGGATAAAAGGTGAGGGGAAATTTGATTGAAATGTACAAAATTGTGTTGCTCCTGGATAGAGTGGATGGGAAGGGCCTATTTATTTTAGCAAGAGAGGTCAATGATTGGAAGTGATTGGTAGGGTTAGAAGGAGATGAGGAATAGAGTTTTCACCCAGACAGTTGGGATCTGGAACTGACTGCCTTTTTTTAGTCATTCATGGGACATGGACGTCACTGGCTGGCCAGCATTTATTGCCCATCCCTAATTGCCCTTGCTGAAGGGACAGTTGAAAGTCGACCACATTGCTGTGGCTCTGGAATCACTTACCAGGTAAGGATGACAAATTTCCTTCCCTGAAGTAAACCAGATGGGATTTTCCAACAATGGTTTCATGGTCATCGGTACATTCTTAATTTGAGATTTTTTAATGGAATTCAAATTCCACCAGCTGCCGTAGTGGTGATTCGAACCCACGTCTCCAGAATATTAGCTGAGTTTCTGGATTAATAGTCTAGCGATAATACCACTAAGGAAATAGGACAACTCATCGCCACCGACCCATCGCCGCCATCTCATCACCGCCCACTCATTGCCGGCCCAACTCATCGCCGGCAAACTCATCGCCGGCCAACTCATCGCCTCAACCAAGAGAAATTCAGTGGAAATGAAAAACACCTTTATTCATAATAGTACCGGCAGGAATATTAGTAAATATAAAATATAAATAAAATGCTTTATAGCTAAAGATAAAAAACCATGAAGGTGAAGAAAAAAAATGAAAAGACTTATTTTATGTTATGAGAAATACTGCGTAAATATTCAATAGGAGTCCTTTGATTAAAACTTTGGACTATTCTAAGAATGCGCTTATCAGTATCTAGGTATTTTTTTAATTTCGCCGGTGGTGCACTGCCAGCTATAAGCAATTCCAAATAACTGTCTGGACCTTTTTGAACTTTCCTGAGTGCATTAATGAATTTCCAGATTGTTGGATGTTCCATCCCTAATTCCATCTGGAATCTTCTGTTTCCTGCTTTTGCGTTGTTGTTGGTTTTATCTTCCTGATTTAAAGTACGAAAATACAAATTCCACATTTGCATTGGGAAGAGTGGGGCACTTCTGCTATTTCCGCGTCTATTTAACCCACCTATATAATTGTCTTCGAGCCAATTCAGAATTGGCATATGCTCTGTAGATAATTCGTCAGCTAAGGCATCCATATAGCAATCTATGTGTTCAACAGGTACAAATGCAAGAGCCAGTATCATCTTTACTTGTAACAAAAAATTGCTGTCGCTATTATAACGAGAACTTAGACCTGAAGCTGCAATGTGCTTCTGCATATTTTGACTAAGGTGAAAGAAGCAACCTTTTAATTCTACGTTTGGAAATATTTCTTTGATTGGACTAAATGCCGCGAGTTCAAAATCACATACAATCGATTTCGGGTTTATGGTGGGCTCAATTTCTTTTATCATTTCAAATAACCTTGAATATGTAACTTTCTGTTTGTTAGGTAAAAGAGCATAAAGTACTGGGATGACACCTCCTAATTTTTGAGCCAGTACAATATACACCGGAGAAAATAACTTTGGAGCTTTCTTAAAGGTTCCATCTACATATCAAACTTCTGATGAAACCAAATGTTGCACCCAACTTCTCCTTCCAAATAGCAAGATTCTGTCTCCTCCGGTACCACTGTCTTTTAATAAAAATCTTCTTTCTGGTTTGGCTCTGTTTTGTAGGTCGCATATTCATCAGGGATTGCTAACTGATGAAGGTCAATTGGGTCTGGCGGAGGGACGCTAATTTCATTCCATTTCCGTCGAATAGTTTTCTTTAGAGCAGACGAACACGGTAGCGACCCTTGTACCGCTTGGGAAACATTAGCCAAAACTTCATTAATTACTACACTTGGGTTTTTCATTGTCTCTTCAGCTCGGGTTTTAATTTTTGTAGTCGTCTTTGCCACTTCTACTCTTATTGGTGAAGAGTCATGGGTGTGAGTATTTATGAATTTCACTACGTTTCCAAATCTTGTGTGGATTCTTGCTTTACATATGCTGAGTTGTTCACATCGCCAAAACATCAAATCACTGTCGGTTTTACTATATTTATCAGAAATGAACAAATATCCATTTATGTGAAAACTTCTCTTTGCCTCGCTGACTTAAAACTCCCTCCATTGTAAAGGGGTTTTTGGAATAAGTTTTAAACAAAGTTGCCAGCATCGAAAGGTTATTAATGACTAAAGTTATCGTTTAAGTTGACAAATAGTTGAGTTGGTAATTGGGTAATTTGTGGGTAATTGAGTAATAATTGGGTAATTGTTGTTGTTATTTACTGTGTTTTAAATAAAGGTGTCTTTCAGTGAATTTTGATTTTTAGCATAAGTTCGTTGAGGCGATGAGTTGGGCCGGCGATGAGTGGGTGGTGATGAAATGGCGGTGATGAGATGGCGGCGATGAATCGTACTAGACTCTACCACTAAGCCATTACCGCCACCTTACTGGTCTACCCTGTCTGAAAAGGTAGTAGAGACAGAAACCCTTAGCATATTTGGAAGGTGTTTGGAGAAACATTTCAAGGGTGATACCCTGCACAGATACAGACCCAATACTCGAACATGGGATCAGTCTGGGTGACCAGTTTTTGGGCCAGCACAGACATGGTGGGAGGATAGCCTCTTTTTGTACTACAAACTTCTTATGATTCAGCGAAATTCTGTTCTGGAATGACATCTCGATGGCACAGTGGTTAGTATTGCTGCCTCACAGTGCCAGGGACTCAGGTTCAATTCCGGCCTCGGGTGACTGTGCACAGTTTGCATGTTCTCCCTGTGTCTGTGTGGGTTTCCTCCAGGTGCTCCAGTTTCCTCCCACAGTCTAGATGACCCTTAGTGTCAGTGGAACTGGGATTACAGGGATAGGGCCTGGGTGGGATTGTTATTGGTGCAGGCTTAATGGGCCGAAAGGCCTCCTTCTGCACTGTCCGAATTCTATGACCTCTTATTTTCACATGGTATTCCACAAGTTTATCAATATAACATTTCAGTTTAACAACTGCTGCTCTGAAGCCACATTGCCCGATAAGGGGATGATTCTTTTCTCCCTACCTGCTGCAGTTTATCAGAAATTGCTGCTCCAATCTCAGTTTATTCCATTTCACGTCAAAACTAAACCCTCTCTGTGTTATCACTCTGGTAAACTTCTTTTGTGCCATTCCCTCAGCCTTGGCAACGTCCCATGAGTGAGGCAACAAAAATTGGACACAATTATACTCTAATTGCAGCCTACCCAATTGGAGGCTGTATAATTCTACTTTGTAAGAATTTAGCAACACCAATTATTAATCCAACCGATTTATTTGACAGTAAAATAGCGAGCTTTCAACACTCCCGTGTCTTCATCAGGCAAGTGCAGTGTTCTGGTCTGCAATAGCACACATCAGCACAGACAGTCAGAGATTGCTGATTAGAATGCGAATCCTTACATCTAACCTGCTATTCAAGTGTTAAAGTGGCTAACAATGTGTGTGAAGGGGATCCTGAGCATTGTTAGAGAGTTGTGTATTTTCTCCAGACAGCACAGTAAGTGAGGTTTTTTGCTAACCCAGGCAAGTTACGGGGGTTACAGATAGTGTGTCATGAAGCCAAGATCCCTGTTAAGACCGTCCTCATGTGTGCGGAGCTTGGCTATCAGTCTCTGCTCAGCGACTCTGCGCTGTCGTGTATCACGAAAGCCCCCTTGAAGAACATTTACCCGCAGGTCGGAGGCCGAATGCCCATGACTGCTGAAGTGTTCGCCCACAGGAAGGGAACTGTTTTGCCTGGTGATTGTTGAGCGATGCTCATTCATCCGCTGTCGTAGTGTTTGCATGGTCTCCCCAATATACCATGCTTCGGGACATCCTTTCTTGCAACGTATTAGGTAGACAACGTTGGCCGAGTTGCAAGAGTATGTACCGTGCATCTGGTGAATGGTATCCTCACGTTTGATGATGTCGTCCATGTCTATGATCCGGCATGTCTTGCAGAGGTTGCTGTGGCAGGGTTGTGTGGTATTGTGGTCACTGTTCTCCTGAAGGTTGGGTAGTTTGCTGCGAACAATGATCTGTTTGAGGTTGTGCGGTTGTCTGAAAGCAAGAAGTGGGGGGGTGGGGATGGCCCTAGCGAGATGTTCATCGTCATCAATGATATGTTGAAGACTCCGGAGAAGATGTCGTAGCTTCTCCGCTCCGGGGAAGTACTGGACAACAAAGGGTACTCTGTCCACCGTGTCCCGTGTTCGTCTTCTGAGGAGATCAGTGCGGTTTATCGTTGTGGCACGTTGGAACTGTCGATCGATGAGTCGAGCGCCATATCCTGTTCTCACGAGTGCATCCTTCAGTGTCTGGAGGTGTCTGTCACGATCCTCCTCATCTGAGCAAATTCTGTGTATACGGAGGGCTTGTCCATAGGGAATGGCTTCTTTAACGTGTCTAGGGTGGAAGCTGGAGAAGTGGAGCATTGTGAGGTTGTCTGTCGGTTTGCGGTACAGTGAGGTGCTGAGGTGACCGTCCTTGATGGAGATGCGTGTGTCCAAGAATGCAACTGATTCTGGAGAATAGTCCATGGTGAGTCTGATGGTGGGATGGAACTTGTTGATATCATCATACAGTTGTTTCAATGATTGTTCACCATGAGTCCAAAGGAAAAAGATGTCATCAATGTATCTAGTATATAACCTTGGTTGGAGATCTTGTGTGGTGAAGAAGTCTTGTTCGAACCTGTGCATGAAGATGTTGGCATACTGAGGTGCGAATTTGGTCCCCATGGCTGTTCCGTGTGTCTGGATGAAAAGCTGATTGTTGAAGGTGAAGACATTGTGGTCCAAGATGAAGCGGATGAGTTGTAAAATTGCATCTGGAAACTGGCAGTTGTTGGCATTGAGTACTGAGGCAGTTGCAGCAATACCATCGTCGTGGGGGATGTTGGTGTAGAGCGCCGAGACATCCATTGTGACAAGGAGTGTCCCTGTTTCCACTGCTCCATGTGTGCTGAGTTTCTGCAGGAAGTCCGTAGTGTCAAGACAAAAGCTGGGGGTTCTTTGTACGATGGGTTTCAGGATGCCCTCGATATAGCCTGAGAGGTTCTCACACAGGGTCCCGTTGCCCGATACGATGGGACGGCCGGGTATGTTTGCCTTGTGTATCTTTGGAAGGCAGTAGAGATCTCCAATGCGGGGAGTAAGCCATTCCCTATGGACAAGCCCTCCGTATACACAGAATTTGCTCAGATGAGGAGGATCGTGACAGACACCTCCAGACACTGAAGGATGCACTCGTGAGAACAGGATATGGCGCTCGACTCATCGATCGACAGTTCCAACGTGCCACAACGATAAACCGCACTGATCTCCTCAGAAGACGAACACGGGACACGGTGGACAGAGTACCCTTTGTTGTCCAGTACTTCCCCGGAGCGGAGAAGCTACGACATCTTCTCCGGAGTCTTCAACATATCATTGATGACGATGAACATCTCGCTAGGGCCATCCCCACCCCCCCACTTCTTGCTTTCAGACAACCGCACAACCTCAAACAGATCATTGTTCGCAGCAAACTACCCAACCTTCAGGAGAACAGTGACCACAATACCACACAACCCTGCCACAGCAACCTCTGCAAGACATGCCGGATCATAGACATGGACGACATCATCAAACGTGAGGATACCATTCACCAGATGCACGGTACATACTCTTGCAACTCGGCCAACGTTGTCTACCTAATACGTTGCAAGAAAGGATGTCCCGAAGCATGGTATATTGGGGAGACCATGCAAACACTACGACAGCGGATGAATGAGCATCGCTCAACAATCACCAGGCAAAACAGTTCCCTTCCTGTGGGCGAACACTTCAGCAGTCATGGGCATTCGGCCTCCGACCTGCGGGTAAATGTTCTTCAAGGGGGCTTTCGTGATACACGACAGCGCAGAGTCGCTGAACAGAGACTGATAGCCAAGCTCCGCACACATGAGGACGGTCTTAACAGGGATCTTGGCTTCATGACACACTATCTGTAACCCCCGTAACTTGCCTGGGTTAGCAAAAAACCTCACTTACTGTGCTGTCTGGAGAAAATACACAATTCTCTAACAATGCTCAGGATCCCCTTCACACACATTGTTAGCCACTTTAACACTTGAATAGCAGGTTAGATGTAAGGATTCGCATTCTAATCAGCAATCTCTGACTGTCTGTGCTGATGTGTGCTATTGCAGACCAGAACACTGCACTTGCCTGATGAAGACACGGGAGTGTTGAAAGCTCGCTATTTTACTGTCAAATAAATCGGTTGGATTAATAATTGGTGTTGCTAAATTCTTACTGAGTTCTTACCATTCCAATCCAACGCCGGCATCTTTACATCATAATTCTACTTTACCATGGAAATGTGTTTCTGCCTGCATCCAAAGTGTATCAATAGGATAGGGGATTTTCACAGTAACTTCATTACAATGTTAATGTAAGCCTACTTGCGACACTAATAAGTAAACTTCAAATAGGGTAAGTATTTCTCCGTTAATTTTGTCAGTGGCAATTTTGGGTTCTTGTGCTATGTAACAAGTTGACCCTAACATCAAATCTGCACCAATAACAATCCCGCTTAGGTCTTATCCTCATTAGCCCACATAATTACCCCACTAATCCCTCATTCCAGGACACGAAGGGGCAATTTAGCATAGCCAATGTACCTAACCTGCACACCTTTTGAACTGTGGGAGGAAATTGGGCGCCCAGCGGAAACCCATGCAGACATGGGGAGAATGTGTAAACCCCATACAGACAGTGACCCAAGCTGAGAATTGAACCCAGGTCCCTGGTGCTGTGAGGCAGCAGTGCTAACCATACTGCCCTCAAGACAACATTCTGAGTCTGCTCCGAACATTTTAACGCAAGCTTCTGCTCTGCAATTTGTGCCTTGGTAATATGCTCACATTATGCTTTACGCTGAATGGATTTTTACTGATTCCAATCAGCAGAAGCTAAGCAGATAACATCTAATCATATTGAAACCCCCCACTGCTATCCTATTAATAACACTTTCTTTATTTAATTTTTTTTTCAAAGCCGAGTTCTAATTTTTTTTTTCCCTCTTTCCTTGGCTCGAAACCACGGAAACGATTTACTGTGGTGGGGAAAGTGATGAGGTCAGAGCTGGACCCGTTCCAGACATCATTGGAATGGTGAAATCAAGATTAGAGAGAGGTGCAGCTGTCTCAGTGGGTCCTGGATCTCTCTGCCTCTCTGTTAGGCATGGATAAATGCCAAGTGTTTTAATTACAAAGCTACTGTCACCATCAGAAACCTTCTTAATGCTCAAACTGTTACAGAATTACGATTCGCTTTAACAGTATCTTGTTTATTTCTGTCTCCCAGAAGGCAGGAGGTGGGGGGAGAAGGGCGGGGGGGGGATGCGAATGGTCTCTGATAACATCCCTATGGTACCAGCATGGGGACATCAATGAATCTAACAATGAGAACCATTGAAACTTCATCAAAAGTGTGGGTTCTTTCATCGGATTTTCCTACCCCGTTTGCCATGGGATTCTGAGGTGTTCAAGATTATAAGGGACGTGGACAGGATGGATAGGAAGCAGCTGTTTCCCTTCATTGAAGGGTCAGCTACGAGGGGTCACAAGTTAAAAGTGAGGTGTGGAAGGTTTCGGGAGGGTTTGAAGAAAAACTTTTTTTTACCCAGAGGGAGATGACAGCCTGGAATGTGCTACCTTGGAGGTTGGTGGAGGTGGGTTGCTTTATAAAGTATCCGGAGGAGCAATTGGCATGCCATAACGTTCAAGACAATGGACCAAATGCTGGCAAGTGGGGTTAGGTCAGCAGATCAGGGCCTTTCATGTGTAAGTGCAGACTCAATGGGCCGAAGGGCCTCTTCTGCGTATTTTATGATTCTGGGACATGGACAATGCAAAGGTTGGGCCGGTTTTCCTGGCTTTACGGTTGGGGGGTGCGCAGAGCAAGAACGGCCGGGAGTTCCCACCCTTAGAGTTTACTATAGTTTGAGAATAAGGGATTTCACCATTTGAATCATTCATTCATTCAGCTACGACAGATCTCGGGTATTGAGGGGAAGAAGTAGTGTGATTGATATTCCAATTTCCACATATATCCTGAAATGTTTCCCGATAAATTGCAGACCATTATCCAGAATGATCTCTCCAGGCACACTGAACTGAAAATAGCCCTTAGAGTGTGCGTGAGAACTGTGCTTGATGTGTTGGTGCAATTGTTGAATACCAGACCACTGGGTAAAGTAGTTAGCAATGATGATAAGTCAGTTCCATGAACATGAACGAGGCCAGGTGCAACTTTGGGTAAGGATGAGGATGAGTGTTGAAAGTGTTGAAAATAAATCAGGTGTCAAACATTCTAATATGATGACCTCCTGCCTTTGGAAATGACTTCCTGCGAGATGTCTAACTTGTCCTAATAAGGCCAAAATGGTCTCGCATGTTTCTGAGCATATGAATTGAATCAGACCACGCTTTATAGATGATTTTCCACAGATCCATAGGGTGTGGGTCATAAAATGCTGGTACAGTTGTTGGACCTTTAGTCTCCACAATGTAGAGCATCTGTGACACCCAGGAAGATCGACTGTAGAACTATGGAAGCTGCGCATGAAATTAATGAAATGTTTTATGCTGAAAGTTTCACAGTAGCAAGTTTTACCATGGTGTTCCTTGTCTGTGGATGCATACCTTTTAGAATTTGCACTGTTGTATGTTGGCACTTGCCCCTGACTTGACTAATATTGACTAATGATGAATAGTTACCAACTTTCTTTATGACCCAGGTCAGAATCTCCAAGGTCATAGATTCATAGAGATTTACAGCATGAAAACAGATCCTTCAGCCCATCTTGTCCATGTGATCTTTTTGTTAACTACTAAGCTAACTCTAATTGTCCACATTTGGCCCATGTCCCTCTATACTAATTTTATCATGCAACTGTCTAAATGCTTTCCAAAAGACAAAATTGTACCCACTTCTACTACTACCTCTGGCAGCTTGTTCCAGAACCTCACCACCCTCTGTGTAAAAAAATTGCCCCTCTGGACACTTTTGTATCTCTCCCCTCTCACCTTAAACCTGTGCCCTCTAATTTTAAACTCCCATATCTTTGGGAAAAGATTTTGACTTTCTGGCTGATCTATGCCTCTTATTATTTTATAGACCTCTATAAGATCACCCCTAAACATCCTATGTTCCAGGGGAAAAAAAATCCCAGTCTATCCAGCCTTTTCTTATAACTCAAGGCAGCCTGGATCATAATTTTGTGCTTTGATTTTGGCATGGGTGAGCCAAAGGTGTTTCACTCCAAGTATGATTCCAGTGACTCACTGGTAGCTTTTATCAAAGAAAGTTTAAGAACACAATTAACATAAAATAAGAAAATTAGCATAATTTGTAACAAATACAAAAAAAAACACAATATTGTATGAGCCTTAACACTAACATGTACTGTTCCAAATCAAACAACCCCCACAAACATATAGCCCATTCTAGGCTTAGCACAGAAAATAAGTATGCTCAATTGATGCTGGAATTTTGTAGCTTTACAAAACCTGCTGTGAATTAGTCTTTCAGATGTTGAATCAACACTCTGACTTTACAGTCCTGAAACTTTTAGCATACCTCGAGGTAAAGAGAGAGAGCTACTGTTTGCCTCCAGCTTCTAGCTAGCAACCAACCAACAGCAGAATTTTCACTCCAGAGAAAAAATGAGGGACAAAAAACACCGCTTACTGTCTGCAGTCCGAACACTTCTGACAAAGTGAAGGTCAAATCTTGAATATATTTCCTGTGGGGGATAAAACTGTCAAAATCAGCAGTTACGCTCCACCCAACAATTTCAAAAGGGTAATAAAACTCCAGGACACTGCATTAGGCCAGATGAGAAAATAACAAAATTATATTACGTCAGTAATAATTAGAGGTCACCAGTTCAGGCATCATGGCAACAATAATACACCAGGGCCTGTGTGAAAAGAATTGCAGAAAAACATGATCAAAATACATTTCTTAAAGGCACAGTAGCATCGTACTGAGGACATATAATTTTAATTGTGACAAACAATATTAATGGTATCAAGATTTGCCACAAGATTTATCATGTGAAAGATGTGTTCACCATTCTTTGCCCCATCTTGCACATTATCGTCATTTTCTCGTTTTTCAATCTCAAGTGTACATATTTCTGATGGAATACTGCATTGTCGTTCTTGTTGCTTGGAATTGTCCATTGTATACCATCTCTCTATAGCTGCACCAGCCTTTCCTCTGGTGCACTGCTACTACCACTGATCCTCTCTGCCACATGTCTCACTGAATTGTTGAACACCTCGGCATTTCCTTACTGCATGCACCAAATCTCCCCACATCTGCTTCAGTTCTGGCAAGGATGTCAAAAATTGGGATTGTACTTAGGACTTTGTTGCCCTCAAAGGACAACAATTTTATTGACCTGTGAGGATTGATCATAGAATCCCGACAGTGCAGAAGGAGGCCATTCGGCGCATCAACTCTGTACCAAGCACTGTCCTGCCCAGGGGCTGTCCCCTTAACCCATGCTCTTATCCTAGCTAGTCTAGCTAGTCCTCTAATACTAAGGGGCAATTTAACGTGACCAATTCACCTAACCTGCACATTGTTGGACTTCGGGAGGAATGATGTGGAGATGCCAGTATTGGACTGCGGTAAACATAACAAGAAGTTTCACAACACTTCAAGTCCAACAGATTTATTTGGTAGCAAAAGCCACTAGCTTTCAGCAAGTGCTCTGAAAGTTTTGGGAGGAAACCAGAACACTTGGAGGTGAACCCACGCAGACACAGGGAGAATGTGCAAACTCCACAGAGGCAGTGAGTAGGAGCTGGAATTGAACCTGGATCCTTGGCACTGTGAGGCAGCAATGCTGACCACTGTGCCACTGTGCTGCCCAATTGCTTCATATTCATATCCATCCTTTGCTAGCACTTTGAGGCCTTGCGTTTTGTGTTTGCCGAGCAGATCTTTCTTGGCAGTGGACGTAATCACTAACTTAACAATTCTGTCTTTGTGTTTGGATCTTTCTCTTTGCACCTGCTGACAGGGTGGTCGATGTATTCTGCAAGCTTTTATAGAAATGACATGATCTCCAGTGGATGGATAGGGATGTTTAACCTGATTCTGAACCAGTTTTCCAACGTTGCTCATACCCCTTGGGGATACACTGCCTCTTCTTCTGTTAATTCTGATGTGTTCGGCCTTTGTAGACCTCCATTCCCAATCACGAGGTGAATTTTTCTGGCTTGTTTGTCCGGTTCAGTCGAATCTGAATAAAGTAACCACGGCTCTGAGCGCTGTTTAAACATTTTGAATTTAAAAGGAGATCAGCTGCTTTCTGATTCAAACTGGGGAAATTTATAGACATTCTGACAAAGTGCCCCTGACCTTCCTTCTCCTGTAGGATCAAGAATCTACTGATCCACTGCAGCTGATTTTGTGTGCTTTTCGATCCCTTAAAGTTTTAAAGTTTGAAAAAGTTTAAAGTTTATTTATCATTGTCACAAGTTGGTTTACATTAATACCACCATGAAGTTACTGGGAAAATCCCCTAGTTGCCACGCTCCGGCGCCTGTTCGGGTACACTGAGGGTGAATTTAGCATGGCCAATGCACCTAACCAGCACATTTTTTGTGCTGTGGAGGAAACCGGAGCACCTGGAGGAAACCCACACAGACATGGGAAGAATGTGCAGCCTCTGCACAGATAGTGACCCAAGCTAGGAATCGAACCCGGCTACCTGGCACTCTGAGCAGCTGTTATAACCCACTGTGCCGCCGTATATAATCATTTTGCAAATAAGAACATAGGAATTAGGAGTGAGAGTAGACAAGTGCTTCAGGTTTCCAGGTGTCCAGATCAGAAACAACCTGTGCTGGTCCCTCCATGCTGACAGTATAGTTAAGAAAACTTTCTCTGGATTGAGCTGTTATAATGGGTTTGCTTATTTTTCTTGTTTGACTCACTCTTGCTCAGTATTGATCTGGCCCACACTCTGCTCACCTTTCCAGACAGGATTATCTCAGTGTTGGTCCTATTGACATGCCGATTCGCTCACACAAGTGACAGGCCAAACACAGCAAACTCACCAGAGAGGGTCCATCTGCCTCGCAGCTCTTTATCTGAGTACTATCTTATTATTGTGTCTCCAAAGCTCTTCTTTGCAGTTACCCATGCTGCAATTTCAACACTCTCCTTTCTTGCTATCTGAGGATGTTTACTTTTGTGACCCTCTAAGGGACACAGTTTCTAAATAAGGCTTGTCCCACATAAGAATAATGAGGAGCAGTTTCTCTTCTCATGGGATCATGAATCTTTGGAATTCCCTATTCCAGGGAACTCTGGAACCAGGTTCATTGAATATGTTCAAGGCTGAGATAGATAGATTTTTGAATGGAAGGAGAGGCCAATTTTATGGGAGATAAGAGGGAAAACACCAAAATCAGACCAACATGACCTTAGTGAATGGTGGATCAGGCCCACTCCTATTCCCATTTCTTATGTAGGTAATGATCATTGTAGAATAGAGCTTTGTTGTCCTTTGTGTTCAACTTGTTTGCATTTGTAAGAGATTTATGTTAAAAAAAAAGGCAGATGGGAAAATTTCAGACTGAGGAAGGGCTAGAAATATTTGGTAGTCTCTTCCAGCCCCCTGGGTTGTCCGTTCAATAGACATTTAGTTGGGAGCCAAATCTCCCAGGACAGATCCCACTATAAGGGAGGCAGAAAATCTGGCCCATTGTTCCCTTAGTCAATATCAGGAAAATGAAGAAGATAATCATTGACTTCAGAAAGTGTAGTGGAGGACATGCCCCTGTCTACATCAACAGGAATGAAATGGAACACAGGAATTAGAAGTGAAAGTAGACCAATGGTCAAGAGCTTCTTGTTTCCAGGTGTCCAGACCACCGACAACCTGTCCTGGTCCCTCCATGCTGACGTTACAGTTAAGAGAACCTGCCAATACCTCTACTTTCTCAGGAGGGAAAGAAGTTCAACATGTCTGCTACAACTCTCACCAACTTCTATAGATGCACCATTGAAAGCATTTTTTATGGCTGTGTCACAGAATATGTGACACAGGCTCTGTCCAAGCCTGCAAAAAACTCCAAAAGGTCATCACGCAAACCAGCCTCCCCTTCATTAACTCTGTCTACACTTCCTGCTGCCTCGGCAAAGTAACCAAGGACCCCACGCACCCTGGACATTCTCTCTTCCACCTTTTTCCATCAGGAAACAGACACAAAAGTCTGAGATCATGTACCAACTGACTCAAGAACAGTTGCTTCCCTGTTGCCATCAGACTTTTGAATGGACCTACATCATATTAAATTGATCTTTCTATACACCCGAGTTATGAATACAACACTGCATTTTGTACCCTCTCCTTTCCTCCTCTATTACTTGTCCGTATAGCGCACAAGAGACCATACTTTTCACTATATGCTAACACATGTGACAATAATAAATCAAATCATAATCAAAACTTTTTACACCATGAACACACAGCAGGGTGGGAAATCCAACACTTAAGTCTTAGACCCCTGACCAATGGTGAAGCAAAAGAAGGAAGGTGGCAGATATTCAAGGAATGCTTGTCTGGAGCTCTGCACGACAATGTTCCGGTGAGACAAGGAGGTTTTGGTAGGACGCGGGAACCGTGGTGCACGAAGGCAGTGGTGAACATAGTCAGGAAGAAAAGAAAGGTGTATAAAAGGTTCAAAGAGCTAGGAGATGTTGGGGATCTAGAGAAGTATAAGGCTTATAGAAGAGAGCTTAAAAAGGAAATTAGGAGAGCCAGAAGGGGTCATGAGAAGGCCTTGGCTGGTAGGATTAAGGAGAATCCCAAGGCCTTCTACAAATATGTGAAAAGTAAAAGGATGAGAAGAGAAGGGATAGGACCTATAAAAGGTGAAGGGGGAAAAGTCTGTATGGAACCGGAAGAAATGGCAGAGGTGCTTAATGAGTACTTTGCCTCAGTATTCACGGTGGAAAGTGATCTGGGAGGATGCACTACAAGTTTGCGGCAGACTGAAAAGATTGAGTATGTAGATATTAAGGAAGCGGATGTGTTAGAACTTTTAAATGCTATCAAGATAGACAAGTCTCCGGGACCAGATGGGATGTACCCCAGGTTATTGTGGGAGGTGAGGGATGTCATTGCAGAGCCCCTGGCGATGATCTTTGCGTCGTCGATGGAGACGGGAGGGGTTCCAGAGGATTGGAGGATTGCGGATGTGGTCCCTATTTTCAAGAAAGGGAACAGGGATAGTCCTGGAAATTACCGACCGGTGAGTCTGACCTCAGTGGTTGGTAAGCAGATGGAGAGGCTTCTGAGGGACACGATTTACGAGCATTTGGAGAAGTTTAGGTTGATTAGAAATAGTCAGCATAGTTTTGTAAAAGGCAGGTCGTGTCTTACAAGCTTAATTGAGTTCTTCGAAAACGTGACTGAACACATTGACGAAGGAAGAGCAGTGGACATGGTGTACATGGACTTCAGCAAGGCATTTGACAAGGTCCCACATGCAAGACTTCTTGAGAAGGTGAGAGGCCATGGGATCCAAGGGGCTTTGGCCTTGTGGATCCAGAACTGGCTTGCCTGCAGAAGGCAGAGGGTGGTTGTGGATGGCTCTTTTTCTGCATGGAGGTCGGTCACCAGTGGAGTGCCCCAGGGATCTGTTCTAGGACCCTTGCTGTTTGTCATTTTCATAAATGACCTGGATGAGGAAGTGGAGGGATGGGTGAGTAAGTTCGCCGATGACACGAAGGTCGGTGGTGTTGTGGATGGTCTGGAGGGATGTCAGAAGTTGCAGCATGACATCGACAGGATGCAAGACTGGGTAGAGAAGTGGCAGATGGACTTCAACGCGGATAAATGTGTTGTGGTCCATTTTGGCAGATCCAACGGGATGAATGAGTACACTATCAAAGGTAGGAGTCTTAGCTGTGTGGAAGAACAGAGGGATCTTGGGGTCCGGGTCCATAAGACTCTCAAATCGGCCTCCCAGGTGGAGGATGTGGTTAAGAAAGCTTACGGTGTACTGGCCTTCATTCATCGAGGGATTGAGTTCAGGAGTCAGGAGGTAATGCTGCAGCTTTATAGGACCCTTGTCAGACCACACTTGGAGTACTGTGCGCAGTTCTGGTCGCCTCACTATAGGAAGGACGTGGAAGCTATTGAAAGGGTGCAGAGGAGATTTACAAGGATGTTGCCTGGATTGGGAGGCATGCCTTATGAAGACAGGTTGAGGGAGCTGGGACTGTTCTCCCTGGAGAGACGAAGGTTGAGAGGCGACCTGATAGAGGTTTACAAGATGTTGAGAGGAATAGATAGGGTGGACTCTCAGAGACTATTTCCCAGGGCTGAAATGGTCACGACGAGAGGGCACAGATTTAAGGTGCAGGGAAGCAAGTACAGAGGGGATGCTAGGGGAAAGTTTTTCACTCAGAGGGTGGTGAGTGAATGGAATCGGCTGCCGTCGGTGGTGGTCGAGGCGAACTCGCTGGGGTCTTTTAAAAGACTTCTGGATGAGTATATGGGATCCAGTGGGATTGGGGGTTATAGATAGGTCTATGGCTGGGTAGGTTTTGATGTGTTTGGCACAACTTGTGGGCCGAAGGGCCTGTTTGTGCTGTAGTGTTCTATGTTCTATGTTCTAAAATGAATCGGGGATGTATGCAAAAGAACCAAATTAGAAAAGTGCAGAGATCACAAAGGGTAGAAGGAGGTTACAGAGAGAGAGGGGGTTGGCCAAGGCAGGAGTCAAACACAACTCAGGATCACAAGTGCTGCAAATTGGATAAGGTTTCAATTCTGTTTTCATTTTTCTCTTGTCTCCCTTATGCCTGCGCATCGGTCCAACTAACTCCTGTCCTTCGTCCTCAGGGTCTGCAGCTCTGCAATGATCTTCACCCACCCACTTTCCCAACTGCTGCAATTTATAATGCGGAATGGAAGGTCATTGAAGTTTCATTACCATAAATCATATAATCTGCCTGGCATCTGGTGAACTGTATGCACAACTGACGTTTTAATTGCACCTATCTCAGATCGCAACTTGACTTTATGCTTTTTAAAAAATTAAAAAGGAAGACTTGTATTAATATAGTGTCTTGTAGAAACCTCACTGAATCTTCACCATCCTGGGGCTTAAATAGACCAGCTATGTGTGTACGCATACACAAACACATCGGGCAGTAAATAATAAGTAAACTTAAACTTAAGTTTAGTAAGTAAACTTAAACTTAAACTTAAATATGTTGGGCACAAGAGCAGGTCCGGAGGTTGGGAATTCTGAAGAGGGTAACTCATCTCCCAGAGCCAGTCCACCATATACCAGGCAGGAGTGTAATGGAATAGTCCCAACTTGCCTGGAAGGGTATAGTTCCAACAACACTCAAGAAGCTTGACTCCATCTAGAACAAAGCAGCCCGCTTGACTGGCAACCCATCCATTGCCTTAAACATTCACTTCCTTCACCATTAACACACAGTGGCAGCCATTTGTACATCTACATGATGCACTGCAGTGACTCAGCAAAGTTCCTTTGACAGCACTTTCCAAACTCTACGACCTGTGCCACTTAGGGGGACAAGGATTGTAGGTGCTCAGGAAAACCACCACCTGCAAGTTTCCTTCCAAGCGCACACCATCCTGATTTGGAAATTATACTGCCTTTTCTTCACTGTTGCTGGATCAAAAACCCTGGAACTCCTTCCCTCACGGCTCTGTGAGTGCCCCGATACCACATGAACTGCAGTGGTTCAAGAAGATAGCTCACCATCACCTTTTCATGGAACGCTGCGGGTGGACAATAAATGCTGGCCTCGCTATGTCACTCACATCCTGCAAATTAATTAATAGGGGACATTGAAATATGCTTTTGGCCTGCAGTGTCCATTGTAATGTAAGATATTAGATACTGGGAGTATAAATCATGGGCAGGATTTTACAGCCTTTCTCGATCCGTGTCCAGAAAATTCTACCCAAGTTCAATGGAACTTCCATTGTTCACCACTTCGATTCCCATGGCACGCAGGGAATTCCGGTGCAAATGTTCCTCTTGAAATATCAATGGCCCCTATTCCAATCTACATCTTTGGTAACTTTTTTACATTAATGGCTTGGAAGGAAAACTGTTTGTGGAATCATAGAATCTCTACAGTGCAGGAGGAGGCTTTCAGCCCATGGAGTCTGCACAAACAACAATCCCACCCAGGCCCTATTTCCGTAACCCCACATAATTACCCTGCTAATCCCCCTGACACTAAGGAGCAATTTAGCATGACCATCAACTTAATCACACATCTTTGGACTGTGGGAGGAAACCAGAATACCAGGAGGAAACCATGCAGACATGGGGAGAACATGCAGACTGCACACAGAGATCTCATTGAACCTAGCTCCCTGGCACTCAGAAGCAGCAGTGCTAACAACAGTACCACTGTACCACGGTTCAACCTTCTCGACTGGTGGCCTTATAGGCAAAGCCAAGTCATTGTGAGTAACAGGCCTTCCATAATCCCGGCAAGCTGTGAGACTGTTGAACTGCTTCCAGGCTGTGTGCCGATTGGGAAATGTAGGAAGGAAGGGAATGCCGTTAAAGGACTCTTTAATCTGGGAAAAAAGACACGTTGTAATTTGCCATTCAATACCTGAACAGCTGTGATATTTTAAACAGTGAGTGTTCTACGTTGAACAAAGGGCTCACATGGACAATGTTTCATTGTCATTGAGATATTGTTTCAGCTAATCCACGTTTAATCATGTAACAACCTCAAAGCACTGATTACACATGCTGATAAATAATACCTAATGGTTAGATGCACAGAAGCTTTGAATTTAAAGATACAAACAAACTGGTCTGAAATACCTTTTGCGCTATTTTGCCATTCTCTGCTGTTATGCCACAGGGTTGTTGCTTTTATTTATTTACTTATTATTTATTAGTCACAAGTAAGGCTCATATTAACACTACAATGAAGTTACTGTGAAATTCCCTTGTCACCACACTCTGGCACCTGTTTGGGTCACTGTACCTAACCAGCATGTTTTTCCAACGGTAAGGGGAAACCCATGGAGACACGAAGAGAACATACAGGCTCCACACAGATAGTGACCCAAGCCAGGAATTGAACCAGAGTCCCTGGCACTGTGAGGCAGCAGTGCTAACCACTGCTTTCAGTTTGGAAAAGCTCCACAGAATAGTTCGATGCATGTGATTGTTTTTTGTACATCAGTGACAGCACCTCTTTATAGCTGTGTTGTTATGCTGGTCTTTACTCCACAAATTTATTCTCAATCCACCCTTTTCAAGATTAATCACCGAGGTTAGTGAAACCAAAACATCAATTAAGATATTTTTTTGAAGGCAGACCAAGGTTAGGTTAAACTGCAATTATGTGGATTTTTATAATTTGTGAACATGAGCTCCAAAAAGGAACTCTAAGCTTCAAAATTTCCCCCTCTTGTCCTCAGGAGTAGCTACAATTTCATGATTTCCCCCAGTCTTTCAATAAAGTGACCCTTCATCGTAAGTGGCAAAGTGAAATACAGCGTGGGAAAGTGTGAGCTTACGTACTTCGGTAGGAAGAATTGAGACATAGACTATTTTCTAAGTGGAGAGAGAACTCAGAAATCAAAAGCACAAAGGGATTTTGGAGTACTACTTCAGAATTCTCTTCAGGTTAACTTGCAGGTTGACTTGATAGTTAGGAAAACAAATGCAATGTTAGCATTCATTTCGAGAGGGCTAAAATCCAAAAGCAGGGATGAATTGCTGAGGCTTTAAAAGGCTCTGGTCAGACCACACTTGGAGAGTGTGAGCAATTTTGAGCCCCTTATCTAAGGAAGGATATAGAACATAGAACATAGAACATTACAGCGCAGAACAGGCCCTTCAGCCTTCGATGTTGCACCGACCAATTAGAAAAAAGCCACGACCCTCCAAACTAAACTATTCCCTTTTCGTCCATAAACTTATCTACTAACCTCTTAAACGCCACCAAACTTGGCGCATCTACAATATGTTGGCTCTGGGGAGAGTCTAGAGAAGGTTCGCAAGAATAATCCCAGGAATGAAAAGCTTGACATATAAGAGTATATATACTTGATGGAGTTTAGATGGATAAGGGGGAATCATTGAAACTTACAAAATTCTCCAGGAAGGCCTGGATAGAGTGGACGTGGGGAAGATGTTTCAATTCGTAGGTGAGACTTGAATCCGAGGGCACAGCTTCAGAATAAAGAGATAACCCTTTAGTTCCAAGATGAGAAGGGATTTTTTTCAGCCAGAGCGTGGTGAATCTGTGGAATTCGTTGGCTGTGGAGGCCAAGTCATTGAGTGTATTTAAGACAAAGATAAATAGGTTCTTGATTGGTAATGGGATCAGGGGTTACAGGAAAAAGGCGGGAGAATGGGGTTCAGAAACTTATCAGCCATGACTGAATAGCAGAGCAGACTCGATGGGCTGAGTGGCTTAATTCTGCTTCTGTATCTTTGCTCTTATAAGCAAACCTCTGTCACACTGTGGTAGATCATACGCTTCAAAACATTATCTTAAACGTTAATAGTCCAAAAAACGTGTAGGTTAAGCGCCAAAAGAGAAAATATTGAAAAATCTCAGGAAATCTGGCAGCACCCGTAAGGAGGGAAAAGAGCTGACATTTCGAGTCCAGATTAACCTTTGTCAAAGCTAAAAGGCAGAGAAACTAGGCGATATTTATACTGCGGAGTGAGAGAATGAAAGATGAGTCATTATCACCAAAATAGGGGGAAAGGCTGTTAATGGCTGTCCACAGAGAGAACAGAAGGTGTGAATGGTCCAACGGCAGAGAAGCTGAAATCAGAGAGTAAACTGTGACAGATGAAGGTGTGGAGGGAGGAGAGGGATAGTTGGGAGAGAGGTAAAATTGAGAAACAGGAGGGAAAAGGGAAACAAAGGGTCATCTGAATTTGAAACATCAGCTCTTTTCTCTCCTTATAGATGCTGCCAGACCTGCTGAGATTTTCCAGAATTTCTCTTTTGGTTTTAGGTTCCAGCATCTGCAGTAATTTGCTTTTATTCACCATAGGTTAGGTGGATTGACCATGCTAAATTGCCCCTTAGTGTCCAAAATGGAGGAGGTTAGGTGGATCGGCCATGCTAAATTGCCCCTTAGTGTCCAATGTCATGGAGGTTAGGTGGATTGGCCATGCTAAATTGCCTCTTAATATCCAAAGATGTGCAGGTTATGTGGATTGGCCATGTTAAATTGCCTCTTAGTATCCAAAGTTGTGCAGGTTAGGTGGATTGGTCATGTTAAATTGCCCCTTAATATCCAAAGTTATGTAGATTAGGTGGATTGGTCATGTTAAATTGCGCCTAAATGTCCAAAGATTTGTAGGTTAGGTGGATTGGTCATGTTAAATTGTCTCTTAGAGTCCAAAATTTAGCAGGTTAGGTGGATTGGCCATGCTAAATTGCCTTTTAGTGTCCAAAGATGTGCAGGTTAGGTGGATTGGTCATGCTAAATTGCCCCTTAATATCCAAAGTTATGTAGATTAGGTGGATTGGTCATGTTAAATTGCGTCTTAGTGTCCAAAGATTTGTAGGTTAGGTGGATTGGCCATGTTAAATGCATGGGATTATGGGCATGGAGGGGGGAAGGCTTGGGTGGCATGGTTTATCAGACCAGATGGCCTCTTTCTGCACTATAGGTATTCTGTGTTTCTACGGATGCAAAAGGCTAAATTTGGAAGTGGATCCCTGAGCTGACTGTTCCATTGGTGTTGTGGATGGGTTTAGCTAATTCAACCCCGACTAAAAACATGGGATTACCCTCATGTGAGTGGCTCTGTCCCACACAGAGTGGGTGTGCCTTTACCCACTGAGTCACTGGAGTAACACATTAACACCAATACATCCTCTCTATTAGACAAATGCTTAGTCTCAAAATCTGTAATATATGTTCAGCAGCATCTGAAACCTTTGTGATTTATAGAACCATTGGGATTCATTACATTTGATTAAAATGCAGTCAGAGAGGGGATTTACAACACTTAAGCAATGTTTGATTTTATGATTACATTATATTACATAGTTTACTTAAAGGCGCCGTGACAAATGCGACATAAATGTAAATTGCATTCTATCCAACTGTTTAATCATTTAGCAAACACGAGGCGAGACATTTGCTGCACTCTGAAATGGAGCAATGAGGACCTCCTAGTCACCCCCACCCCAAATACGAAAGCACATTTTAGAAAAGGAAAACTCTGAACACGGGGACAACACAGAGCGCTGATCCTGCAAAAAATATCAGGGGAGATGGTGAACCTCTGAAACATACAGGGGAGAGAAAGGCCACACTGGCACCATTGGCAGTATCCTGGCACAGTGTTTAGCACTGCTGTCTCACAGCACCAAGGATGTGGGTTCGATTCCCGAATTGGGTCGCTGCCTGTGTAGAGTTTGCACATTCTCCCCATGTCTGCGTGGGTTTCCTCCTAGTGCTCCGGTTTTCTTCTGCAGTCCAATCTGTTCTAACCTACACATTTTTGGGCTGTGGAACCGGAACACCTGAAGGGAACCCACACAGAGACAGGGAGAACACGGTTTGGGGGGCATGGTGGTACAGTTCTTAGCACTGCTGCCTCATAGCATCAGAAACTCGGGTTCGATTCCCAGCTTGGGTCACTGTCTGTGTAGAGTCTGCACATTCTCCCCATGTCAAAGAAAAAGAACAAAGATTTGTGTCAGCGTGTGTTCCCTCCTGGTTCTCCAGTTTCCTCCCACAATCCAAAGATATTATTATAGAATCATAGTATCCCCACAGTGCAAATGGAGGGCATTCGACTCATCAAGCCAGCACCAATAACAATCCCACCCAGGCCCTGTCCTCATAACCCCATGTATTTACACTGCTAATTCACCTGACACAATGCTAAATTATATGGCCAATCAACCTAACCAACACGTCTTTGGGGTGTGGGAGGAAACCGGAGCAAATGGAGGAAACCCACACAGACACGGGGAAAACGTGCAAGCTCCACACAGACAGTGACCCGAGGCTAGAATTGAAACCAGGCCCATGGCGCTGTGAGGCAGCAGTGCTAACCACTGTGCCACAATATGTGTTAAGCAGATTGGCCATGCTAAATTGCCTCTTTGTAACAGGGGGACTACCTAGGGTAAATCCATGGGGATAGAGCCTGGGTGGGATGGTAATTGGTGCAGACTTGATGGGCCAAATGGCCTCTTTCTGCACTGTAGGCATTTCTATGATTCCATAAAGGATGGGAAAAAGACAAGCAGGAGACTCCGGGGTCACAGAGTGGGCCGAAAACTAAAGGGAGCTTGGACATTTTCAGTTGAGAGAATCACCCCAAAATGCCCAATATTGAAGGTGAAAATGAATATGGACACTGAGCAGGAGGACAATGGGAACTTGGAAACATGGGGTAGGAATTTTCCCCTCTCCGCGGAGTGTTTCTTGGGAGCCTGTCTGTGTGAGTTTCCTCTGGGTGCCCTGGTTTCCACTACAACAATGTGTGGGTTAGATTGACTGGCCGTGCTGCATTATCCCTTAGTGTCAGGGAGTTTAGCAGGGTAAAAACGGGAATAGAGCCTTGGTGGGTTTTTTGTCGGTGCTGGCTTGATGAGGTGAATGGCCTGCTTCTGCACTGTATTCTATTCTATGATTTTACTTTATTCCATTCCCCCCACCCACCATCACAAGCCATAGGTGGGCAAAGTTTCTCCCTGAGCCAATTAGTACCCCTCCCAGAATCGCATGGTCACAGGGTAGTCGGGAGCTATGGGGATGTGCTGTCCATTATCTTCTCAACTGGCAAGTGGGAACCTCTGCCAAGTGAAAAATCCTGCCCAAGGAGGTGAATGTGAACCTGGACCCACCAACCAGCTAGACCATGAGTTTAAAGTGTATTTGTTAGGCTTACATAATTAGGCTTACACTAACACTGCAATGATGTTACTGTGAAAATCCCCTAGTCAACGCATTCCAGCACCTGTTTGGGTACACTGAGGGAGAATTCAGCATTGCCAACACACCTAACCCGCACATAGAAATCATACAGTGCAGAAGGAGGCCATTCGGCCCATCGAGCCTGCAATGACAACAACCCCAGGCTCTATCCCCACACATTTACCCTGTTAATCCCTCTAATCTACACATCCCAGGATACTATGGGCAATTTAGCATGGCCAATCAACCTAACGCACCCACCTTTGTACTGTGGGAGGAAACTTGAGCTCCTGGAGGAAACCCACGCAGACACAAGGAGAATGTGCGAACTCCACACATAGAAAGTCACCCAATCTGGGAATCGAACCCGGGTCTCTGGTGCTGAGAGGCAGCAATGCTAACCATTGTGCCACCATGAATCAAAATTCGTACACGAGGGCTGTGATTTTCCACACCCACAGTGGCATCTTTTCCCACAGTGGCGACGGCTAACCATTGGCTGCTAGTGGGATTTTCCGGTCACGCCGAGACATACGACACCTTGCACAGCTCACCAGCCAGGGAACCCACTGCGGGGTTAACCTTCAGCGGAACTGGAAGATCCCACAACGGGAAGGCTGTAAAATCCTGACCGATGCTTTCTCCCGTAGGTAGCAATTATTAATGCCTTTTATTAAGTCGTCAGAAAATAATCTGAGGATGAACAATGCAACAAAACTGGGTGCTGTGGACAACAAGTCAATCCTGCAGATTTTTTGCTAATCGAATGCATCATCATGAAAAAAAAGGAGAATGTACTCAGCGTTAACCAATACGTTATTTCCCCTTGGTGATGCTCTGAGCTTCATTGGGAGAATTACTGAATCCGAGGTCGCAGGGTGCTGTTATTTAAATATTAATATGGTGTAGCTCACCAACAAACCACTATAAAAATAATACAGTTCCACTTAAGGACAAAGTCAATAGAGTATTTAGCATTGCAAGTGCTAATTGCACTCCCAATGTCTTTCCGTTATGTTGCAATCTTTTAGCTTTTCTTGACAAAAAAAAGGTTTTAAGAATAGAAATCCGTGGGAGTATGTTTAATCAATACAGCCCAGTCACAACCACATCCAAAATAGATGCAAAAGCAATGATGCTACACCATCCTCCTGCTGGCATTAAGATTTAGATCTATCGAATCTCTAGATCAGAAATCCTTTTCTGGTTTGACCCCATTTTAATGCTTCAGACTCAGTGTAACCCACCCCCCTCCCCCAATCCTGTCCCCGCAAAGAGTGAATTTGGGAGCTTTGAAGGTTGTTGAACAGTGTGGGGTGGGGTGGAGTGGGGTGGGATGGTGGGGCGGAGAAGGAGGCTGATGTTCCAACTCTTCAGCAGGCTGAGATTTCAACTGGGATTGTGGGAAGTGTCAGTGGAGGTGATGAGAGGACAGGCTTTCTACAAAAACAAATCTCACTTTTTACGGGCTTCTTTCACAGCAGTAATTGGGCCTGAGAGAGAGAGAGAGAGTTCTGATGGCCCCAGTGGGGTACGGTTCCCGGAAGGCTAGGGAGTTTATGTTCAGATGGGCAGCATGGTCAGTGCAGGCTTGGAGGGCTGAAGGGCCTCATTGCTGTCATTCTGTTTGTTCATTGTATTAGGATTTAAAGTGGGCTCTCACCTGTTAATGTGTTATCTGAGCTCCATGGCAGCTATGCTCATGACTCCAAAAATGTCCTCTCATGGGGGCCACAACCTGTAGTTTGCAAAGCCTTGCTCTAAATAATAAATATGAGTGGAGATGGTGGACAACTTCTTACAGTGAAATCCTTGTGATTACAATGTGTGCCCAGCTAGTTATCTATGGTTACAGCGAGTGTCCAGCTAGTAGCCTCTGTTATAGTGTGTGCCCAGCTAGTTACCTCTGGTTACAGTGTGTGCTCAGCTAGTTACCTCTGGTTACAGTGTGTGCCCAGCTAGTTACCTCTGGTTACAGTATGTGCCCAGCTAGTTACCTCTGGTTACAGTGTGTGCTCAGCTAGTTACCTCTGGTTACAGTGTGTGCCCAGCTAGTTACCTCTGGTTACAGTGTGTGCCCAGCTAGTTATCTGTGTGTGTGCCCTCACCACCCTCACCCATTTACGCCTGGCTTTAGATTTAGCATTCACCTTACTTGCTATACCAAGCAAGCGAGAGAGGCCAACAGGGCATTTCCTATATTATTTGGTGTGGGCTGGTACACTTCCCAGTGTCCAGAAACCTGGAATTTAGGAAATTGTTCCAATATTGGTCCATGGGACATGGGTGTGAAAGACTAGAAGATTACAAACGTAATCTTTGCATGCATTAATATCGGAATCCTTGTCGCTTCCAACTTCTTGCTTGCTGCAATGGCAGAGAAGGCACAATTGAAGAAATGCTTGCTGCAAATTTGAGAAATCAACTCGGATTATAGAAGGGGAGGAGGAAACTGAAATCTCTACAAGGCTGAACTGATAAGAAGGACGAGTAGGGCACGGCTACAACCAAAGCAAAAGTTTTCAGAATAATACATGTTTATGGGATGGATAAATATCAGCCTGGATACTTACCTTTACTGATAAGGTGCAAGCTGATTCAATAAAGTTTACTTATTCATTGGTAGCAAGTAGGCTTACATTAACACTGCAATGAAGTTATTGTGAAAATCCCCTAGTCGCCACACTCAGGCACCTGTTCGGATTTTCTGAGTGAGATTTCAGCATGACCAATGCACCTAAGCAACATGTCTTTCAGACTGTGGGAGGAAACCGGAGCATCCGGAGGAAACCCATGCAGACATGGGGAGAATGTGTAGGCTGCGCACAAACAGTGACCTGAGCCAGGAATCGAACCCAGGCCCCTGGCACTGTAAGACAGCAGCACTAACCGCTGTGCCATGATATATAATTTGATGTGGGATAATGTTCAAGTAAATGAGGGGAAGGTAGGAAATTGGGATTAACTGGAACACTCTTTCTGAGGTCTAGTACAGGCCTGGATTGTTCATAAAAACATTGAAAATAGGAGGAGGAGGAGGCCAGTTGGCCCTTTGAGCCTACTCTATCATTCATCCTGGTCACGGCTGCTTGTCCAACTCAATAGCCTCATCCTGCTTTCTCTCCATAACTTTTGATTCCATTCACCCCTATATCCAGCCGCCTCTTGAATACAATCAATATTTTGGTATCAACTACTTCTTGTAGTATGAATTCCACAGATTCATCAGTCTTTGGGTGAAGAAATGTTTCTTCGTCTCTGTCCTAAATGGTCTACACCAAACTCTCAGAATGTGACCCCTGGGTGATGATTCTATGGCATGTTTGGATGATAGAAATTTCCAGAAAATGGAATTTTCTAGAGGTTGGAGAGCACTTTTCCATCAGCATCTTGTACTTGACTTTAAATTGATCTGTTTTGGTTAATGTCTCAGGGATATGTGTGTGAATGCCCCAAGTTGGGAAAATCTGGGAATTGTATCGGCACAAACAATTAAAAACACAAAATTAGCAAACATGCAGCAAGAGTGTAGGAATAGAAGAGCTTTTCCCCTAAGAACATGTGGAATGGATTTGCAATATAAAGTAATTATTTCTACAATGATCATCAATTGGCCAAAAAAAGCAGCTTCTTTTTGAGAATGTGCTTGTAAGTTATAGCAGCAACATTGAACAGATACTGTGAGCTTCAACACTTTGCAGCAATGTTGTGTAAGGTGTTGCCAAACCATCAGAAATCTCTTTCATTTCAAACCTTAAATCATTAACCAATTTCGCTAGGAACGACTAGTAGTTCTGATCACATTGTGGATGTGGGGTGGCACGGTGGCACAATGGTTAGAACTGCTGCCTCACAGAGCCAGGGAGCCAGTTCGATTCCCAGCTTGATGTGTGGAATCTGCACATTCTCTGCGTGGATTTACTCTGGGTGCTCTGGTTTCCTCCCACAGTCTGAAAGATGTGCTAGTTAGTTGGATTGGCTATACTAAACACTCCAGAGAAAAAAGTCCAGTTTATCTAGCCTCTCCTTATAACTCAAATAATCAAGTCTGGGTAGCATCTTAATAAATCTTTTCTGCACTCTTTCTAGTTTAATAATATCTTTTCTTTAATAGGTTGACTAGAACTGTGCACAGTATTCCAAATGTGATCTTATCAATGAGTTCTACAACTTCAACAAGACGTCCAACTTCTGTATTCAATGTTCTGACCCATGAAACAGAGCACGCTGAATACCTTCTTTGCCACTCTGTCCACCTGTGACTCCACTTTCAAAGAGCTATGAACACCCAGATCTCTTTGTCTGCAACTCTCCCCAGCGCCCTATCATTAACTGAGTAAGCCCTGCCCTGCTTCAATCTCTCTGTATTTACACCCATTCAAATAATAATCTGTCTTCCTATTATTGCTGCTGAAGTGAGTAACCTCACATTTGTCTATGTTATACTGCACCTGCCATGCATATGCCCATTCACTCAGCCTGTCCAAATCATGCTGAAGCACCTCTGTATCCTCCTCACAGCTCAACCTCCCACCCAACTTTGTATCATCTGCAAACTTGGAGATAATACATTCAGTTCCCTCTTCCATATCATTAACATATAATGTGAAGTGTTGGGGTCCTAGTACAGATCCCTGCGGTCAAAGAATTCCAACCAATGCAGCAATATAAAACAGGTAAAGCCTGGGAGTGTGGCATTAATTGAATAACTCCACCCAAGAGCTGACACAAGCACGATGGGTTAAATGGACTCCTTCTGCACAGTATCATGCTACAAAAAGGATTTGGGAATACCAGCTAAACAAACCAAGCTGATTTGTCAGCTTGGCCACCTATAAGTGTTGGCGCTGTGAAAAAATATCCTCCAGTTATTCCGTGTGGGACCTCCATCCGCTTACACATCCCTCCCAAGCGTACCATCGATGTGAGAACATGACAGTACACCTTGACTGTTTGGGCAGGATGGTGGCATAGCGGTTAGTACTGCTGCCTCATAGCACCAGTTCAATTCTGGCCTCGGGTCACTGTCTGTGTGGAGTTTGTACATTCTTCCTGTGTCTGTGTGGGTTTCCTCTAGGTGCTCTGGTTTCCTCCCACAGTCTAAAGATGTGCTGTTAGGTTGATTGTCTATGCTAAATTGACCTTAGTGTCGGGGAATTAGCAGGGTAAATCTGTGGGGTTATGCAAATAGGGCCTGGGTGGGATTGTGGTCGGTGCAGACTCAATGGGTCGAATGGCCTCTCCCTGCTTGGTAAAGATTCTATGACCACCTTTCGGAAAATACAATTGAGGCTGCAAGTGTGTGCAATAACTGGAGACGTACAAAATACAGCTTTTAAAAGGATTTCCCTAGCTGAACTCATCTCTCATGGAAGAGGCGCAACGCTGCGAGCAAGACAATAAAAACTGGAGGATCCTGAGGACCAGCCTGTGACAAATCATATCAAACCATTATTAAAGAGAAAGACCGGTATTGATCCTGGACAGAATTTCTCATAACCCAGGCCCTGCAATCACAATGCGGGCCCTAACACAACTTCACTAACTAACTGCAAGATTGCAAGATGGAAGAACTATATTAGCTTGAGGCGAGGGCTTTGAGCCAGGAGGTCGCAAAGGTCACTGAAGCTGTGGAGGCCAATCAGAGACGGAAGTCTTACAGCCTGAGAAGAAAAGTTGCTGGTTGTTTGTTGGAGAAAGTGCTGAAAACATAGTTTGTTGTGCTCACGGTTACACAGCGGAAGAGGCAGCTGCATGAATTCATGACCCCTCGAGAGCGACAGGGACACACCCCCATTAGTGTCCATATTCTAGGAGACCGGAGGTTGATACAGTCAACGAAAGTGACAGGGTGATAAATATACACCCACTGTTATCAATAAACCCTTGAATGTAAAAGCACTTAGTTTCAGCTTAAGTAACTTGCGGAAAGTTCCGTTTCATGAACCGATGCATCATCCATCACTACCGCCCGTTCCGTTGACAAAATAATTGTAGGATATCTGGAATGAAGGTCCGATATGAACTGACATTTTGGAAAGTAGGAATTGCGCATTGCACTTACTTGCTAACTGTAGTTTCTCCAGCTATAACCAGTCCTGTTTTTTTACTGTATGTGCCACTAAGTTTAACGTGAGTCCCCCTGACATGTAGAATTTACCTTTCAGCGTGTTGATTAATCCACAGGTCTCGGGTTCGAAGATGTATTAGCAAAAATGCAATAATGTACTTTTTATTACAAATCTTGAAAGCCTTTTAGAAACTGTGCTTTATTTAAAAGCAATAACCAGAGCGAGGAGGATAATCTATAATGACAGCACTAATGGACACCTTTTAATTTTTAACCAAGTTACATTTATTGTAATTACGACAACTATGCCTGACAACCAATCTTTCTCTTTTTTTTGGCCGCATTAAACTCCCATCGATTAACTGGTCATGGTTGTTAAGTGGTCTTGTTAACGTTAACGCTCTTTGCAAGCTGCTGCCAAGCTACATCCCGATGAAAGATGAATAAAAACTAGTTAACGGTGCTGATTAGAAATTGCCTGTTTAGTATAATTTTGCCTGCCTGAGTCTATTCTAATAGATTCAGGTTCATGTATGTGGTCCGCTGGTCACTTTGGTTGGAGTTATCACTTGGGTAGCTGCAGTAAGCAGATGAACAAAAGTTGCATTGTATGTCGTGATTAGTGCTCTTGTCTGATAAATAGGCCAATACCTCTGTGTATTTGTGTTTGTCGAAAATGGTGCATAAATAGGCCAATACCACAGTGTATTCATGTTTGTTGCAAACGGCACACGTGGTGCTTTCATTAAAGAAGCATCACCATCATCATACATGCCCACTTTGAATTTCAAAATTGCCAGCCACACAGTGTGGCACGATGGCACAGGGGTCAGCACTGCTGCCTCACAGCATCAAGGTTGAATTCCTGGCTTGAGTCACTGTCTATGAGCAGTCTGCACATTCTCCCAGTGTCTATATGGGTTTCCTCCGGGTACTCCGGTTTCCTCCCACAGTCGGAATGACGTGCTGGTTAGATGCATTGACCATGCTAAATTGTCCTTCAGAGCAACGAAACAGGCGCTGGAGTTTGGTGACTACGGGATTTTTATAGTAACTTCGTTGCAGTGTTGATGTAAGCCTACTTGTGACACTAATAAATACTTCAACTAACAATATGCAGCACTTTTAAGTTGACATAAATTTTATGTCAATTTATAAAATGATCTCGCATAAGAGCGGCACAGTGGTTAGCGCTGCTGCCTCACAGCACCTGGGACCCCTGAGTTCAATTCCAGCCTCGGGTAACTGACTGTGTGAAGTTTGCATGTTCTCCCCATGTTAATGTAAGCCTACTTGTGACAGTAATAAATAAACTTTAAAATTTAAACACAGATTAAAAGTCACCATTTCTGATCGATTCAAATTCTTGGGCAGACAATAAACGAGGAATACAATGGGGCAAGTGTTGTTGTGCATTATTAAATGTTTCAATACAATCGTCTGAGTTTAAAAATACATCTCAACCCTTGACCAAAGAGTGCATCATTAACCCTTTCAGGACTTACCAACCTTTTCACGTTTGCAATACGAGTTTAGGGGCTTAAAAGGTTTTCTCGTATGCCATGGGGAGGCGGGTATTGTTACCGCACCAGTCATGCAAAGACTCAGAAACTTTGAGACCCTGGGTTTGAATTCAATCATGGCAGATGGTGAAATTTAACTCCAATGCAATTAAAAATCTAATGATAACCATGAAACCATTTTCAATTGCTGTAAAAACGTATCTGATTCACAAATGTCTTTTTGGGAAGGAAATCTGCCATCCTTACCTGGTCTGGCCTCCACATGACTTTAGATCCACTTAAATATTCTCTGAAATGGCTGAGCAAACTACTCACTTCAAGTGTATTTAGGAAGGGGCAACAAATGCTGACATCCCAGGGAAGAAGAAAATAAGCATAAATTTGGGTGGAGCTGGTTAATGATGTAATTATTATAATACAGAGTAACGAAGACTAAAGCACATCTATATGAACATTAAAAATAAAATCCAAAAGAACAAATGGGAATTTCCAGTAAGTTGTTTCAACTCACGTCATCTCCTTATCGGAATATATACACTTCCATCTTTGCCAATTCAAAAACTGAGGTGAGAGAGTTTTCCTTACTCTTCTGGAATCTGCTGAATTTTCAATCCATTAATTAATTTTAACAAAATCCATTTTGCCAGGTTTTCCTTGCTAAACAAAACCCAGGTAGTGACTAATTCCCTGGAGAGAAAAAACAAAACTCTATTCTGATGTTTCCACGCAAACACTGACTAAAAACTCCCAATTGTATTACTTTGAAAAGAACATGATCAGGAGTATGGCAGCCCTCGAGTCCGCTCCACTAGGACATGGCTGATCTTCGAACCTTAACATCATTTTTCTGCTCGACCACTTATTAATTGTATCCCTCAATGCTCAAAAACCAATCAATTTCAACCTTAGAATCATAGAATGCCTGTAATGCAAAAGGAGACCATTTGGCCCATTGAGCCTGCACCAATAATAATCCCATCCAGGTCCCACGCCCATAACCTCATATATTTACTCTGTTAAGTCCCCTGACACTAGGGATAGTTGGATACGGCTAATCAACCTAACCTGCATGTCTTTCGGATTGTAGGAGAAAGTCAGAGCATCCATAGGAAACCCACACAGGCACAGGGAAAAGGTGCAAACTCCACACAGACAGTCACCCAAGCTCAGAATTGAACCAGGGTTCCTCGTGCTGGGAAGCAACAGTGCAGGCCACTGTGCCAACCTGCCACCCCACCACTGTGCCACTTTGTCACCCTTCAATATATTCAAACACTGAGTCATGTAATCTAAGGATTCACCGCCCACTGAGTGAAGACATTTCTCCTTGCCCAAGTCCTAAATCGCGAATCCCTTTCCCTGAGACTATGAACCTCTAGCCCTCTATGCAAAGGAAGCAATGTCTCACCCGGTCAACCTGAGGAACCATAGAATCCCTACAGTGCAGAAGGAGCCCATTTGCCCATTAAATCTGCACCAACTCTCTGAAAGAGCACCTTATTAAGATCTACTCCCACACACATTTTACCATGGCTAATCTACCTAACCAACATAATCTTTGAAAACTATGGCTGGTACTTTATGACCTTGCTCAGGTAGAGAGAATTCTGTTCTAAGAGCCTTGCCCGACCCATTTAGGGGTATGCGTGCCAGTAGAATTTCAGTCTCTGTGTTAATTTAAAAAGTTTTTAAAGTTTCTTTATTCATCACAAACAGGCTTATATCAACACTGCAGTGAAGTTACTGTTAAAAATGCCTGGTCACCACAGACCAGCACCTGTTCGGGTACACAGAGAGAGTTTAGCATGGCAATGTACCTACTCATCAAATCTTTCGGACTGTGGGAGGAAACTGGAGCATTCAGAGGAAACCCATGCAGACATGGGGAGAACGTGCAAACTCTGCAAAGACAGTGACCTGAGCCAGGAATCAAACTCGGCTCTCTGCCGCTGTGAGACAGCAATGCTAACAATCCATCTAACCTGCACACCTTTGGGCTCTGATAATGTTCTACGTTTCAGTGTTATAGAGCCATAAAGTCATAGAGGCTCACAGCATGAAAACAGGCCCTTCTGCCTAACTTGTCCATGCCACCCATTTTTTTTTAACCGTTAAGCTAATTCCAATTGCACGCATTTTGACCATATCCCTCTATATCCATTGTACCCATGTAACTATCTAAATCCTTTTTTAAAAAGATGAAATTGTACCTACCTCTACTACTACCTCTGGCAGCTTGTTCCAGACACTCACCACCCTCTGTGTGAAAAAATTGCTCCTCTGGACACTTCTGTATCTCTCCCCTCTCTCCTTAAACCTATGCCTCTAGTTTTAGACACCCCTACCTTTAGGAAAATATATTGACTATCTAACTAGTCTATGCCCCTTATTATAGACGTCTATAAGTCACCCTTCAGCCTGTTATGCTCAAGAGAAAAATGTCCCAGTCTATCCAGCCTCTCTTTATAATTCAATTTAACAAGTCCCGGTAGCATCCTAGTAAGTCTTTTCTGTACTCTTTCTAGTTGAATGATATTCCGTCTATGATAGGGTGACCCAAATTGCACACAGTATTCCAATGTAGCCTTATCAATGTCCTGTACAACCTCAACAAAATGTCCCAACTCCTGTATTCAGTGTTCTGACCGATGAAACCAAGCATGCCGATTGCCTTCTTCACCATTCTGTCCACCTGTGACTCCACTTTCAAGGAGACATGAACACGTACCCTAGATCCCTTTGTTCTGTAACTCTCCCCAATGCCCTACCATTTACTAACTCCTGCTTCTGTTCAATCTTCCAAAATGCATTGCCTCGCATTTGTCTAAATCAGTGAGATCACCTCTGACGGTAATACTTGGCTATGAAGCAACATTTATGGAATGAGAATACTATTAAAGGAAGCTTGTACTGAAGTTGGAGAAAGAAGATGAAGATTTATTTTATGAGCTACAATACCATATCTGTTTTCAAACAGTCACTTCACCAATTTAGATTGATTCATTGATTCGAAATGGGTAACAGATGGTCGATGTGTGCGCTGCATATGTTGGGAGCAGTGCCGTTCATAAATAAATTACTGCAATAAAATTTTAAATGTTTTTTTTAATGGAAAATGGTGTGGATGAAATAAATGTAGAACTTCAACAACATGCAGCACTTTTAAATTTGCACAAATTTAGTGCCAATTTATGAAACTATCCAGCAAAAGAGTGGCACCGTGGCACAGTGGTTAGCACTTTGACCTCACAGTGCCGGGTTCAATTCTAGCCTTGGGTGATTGTCTGTGTGGAGTTTGCATGTTCTCCCCATGTCTGCGTGGGTTTCCTCCGGGTGCTCCGGTTTCCTCCCAGAGTCCAAAAGATTGGATTGGCCATGCTAAATTCTCCCTCAGTGTACCTGAACTGATGCTGGAGTGTGGCGACTGAGGAATTTCACAGTAACTTCAGTGCAGTGTTGCTGTCAGCCTGCTTGTGACACTAATAAATAAAACTTTAAAATTTAAACACGTATTAAAAGTCACTGTTTCTGATCCATTCGAATTCCTGGGCAAACTAGTGGAAAATGATGAAAGGACACTGTAAGGCAAGTGTTGCACTGTGCTAAATTCCCCTTAATATCAGTGGGATTAGAAGATAAATATATGAGATTACAGTATAAGGCCTGGGTGGGATTGTTGTCAGTGTGGGATCGATGGGCCAAATGGCCTCCTTCTTCACTGTGGGGATTCTATGATGAAGAGATCTCAACTTTAAAAGGTGCTGCTTAGTTAATCCTGAAACTGTGCATTACTGATGTACAGGCACACCGTGGAATTCAAGACCAAAGATAAAGTATAATGAGTAAGCGGTTTATGGTTATTCTTGGTGTGACATACACATAACCTGTTTCTATTCATTACTCAGCACCTTAATGATCATAAAAAGATAGAAACTAGATCTTGATCATCAAATTCAATATCCTGACCCTGCCTTCCCCCCATATCCCTTTAGCCCCAAGAGCAGTATCTAATTTCCGTTTGAAATCACACAATGTTTTGGCCTTGGTTGCTTCCTGTGGTAGCAAATTCCACGCATTCATCACTCCCTGCGTGAAGAAATTTCTCCTCACCTCAATTCCAAGAAGTTTATATCTTATCCTCAAAAGTTGACTCCTTGTTCGAGACTCCCCCACTATCAGGAACATTCTTTCCAAATTTAACATGTCTAACCCTGTTAGAATTTTATAAGTTTCTATGAGATCCCCTCTCACTCTTCTAAACTCCCGTGAGTATAATCTTAACCAACTTACTCTCCCCTCATATGACAGACCTGCCATCCCAGGAATCAGCCTGGTAAACATTCTCTGTACAACCAGACCTTCTAGAAAAAATTGATAATTTTGCATCTGCCAGTTTCTGACCACTTAATTTTAAAATTAGATAATCTCATCTCTAGCAAGTTCAAGAACTGCTCAAAACACAGCCAGTAAAAACACTGAGCCCACACGTTTGACACCCGAGGTGTCTAAACTTAAGGATTAAATAAACTACTGTTTCAGAATTGTTTCTTAAAACTGGTAATGATTTAATTTAACTTGATCTGATTTATTATTGTCACATGCCTTGGTATACAGTGAAAAGTATTGTTCTTTGCACAATATACAGACAAAGAGAAGGAAAAGAGAGCGGTGTTACTGTAGAGAAAGATCAACTTTATGTGAGGTAGGTCCATTCAAAAGCCTAATGGCAGCAGGGAAAAAGTTGTTTTTGAGTTGGTTGATACATGATCTCAGACTTTTGTATCTTTTTCCTGATGGAAGAAGGTGAAAGCAGATATATCCGGGGTGCATGAGGTCCTTAATTATGCTGGCTGTTTTGCCAAGACAGAGGAAGTGTAGACAGAGTCAATGGATGGGAGGCTGGTTTATGTGATTGATTGGGTTATGTTCACAACCTTTTGTAGTTCCTTGTGGTTTTGGGCAGAGCAGGAGCCATACCAAGCTGTGATACAACCAGAAAGAATGCTTTCTATGGCACATTTGTAAAAGTTGGTGAGACTGACATTTTGGAATGATTGTTCATACTTTTAATCAGAATGGCTTCATCGTTTATGCTCCATTGATTCTCCTTTCTGTCACCTATAGTTTAGTGTGAACCTCAACAATAAATGAAATACGGGGTAGTTCACAAGGCCCAACTTATTTCCAAAGACTGATTTGGGGTGGAGTCTTACACTTACCCTGAACGAGAGAGTTATTGCAAAGTTGTGTTGTCAAAGGTATAATAGAATATCTTACAAAGAATCTCAGTAAACCAAAAGGAAATTTGCAAACAAATTTTATCATCAATGATTGAGTCTCAAAATTCCAATGCACTGTTTACATTGACAAAATCCATCTATTACATGATAAGTTGCAAGTGAGCTATTTCTACGTACTTGTGACAGTGTTTTGAAAGCTGTAGCCAGAGGAAAGGATTCCATAAAAGCCCCATGGTAAGTTTTTCAAAAGCTGCTCAAAGATATGTTGTGTCAGGTCAGAACATTGCCAGTTCATTTATTTATTTATTAGTGTCACAAGTAGGCTTACATTAACATTGCAATGAAGTTACAGTGAAAATCCCCGAGTCGCCACATTCCAACACCTGTTCGGTTACATAGAGGGAGCATTTAGCATGGCCAATGCACCTAACCAGCACGTCTTTTGTAGGAAGAAACTGGAGCACCCTGAGGAAACCCAGGCATGCACGGGGAGAACATGCAGACTCCGTGCAGGCAGTGACCCAAGCCAAGAATCAAACCTGGGCCCCTGGCGCCTTGAGAAAACAGTGCTACTGTGCCGTTCCGAATATCCTTTGATATTATTGTGATCACCTTCCATTATTTTAACCTTCATTGATTTCATGTTTCAATAATTTAAATGTGAAACTATTAGAATATTGTTGATGTTCCAGTAAATATTGCCGAATATTTCTCACAATAGGAGCCAATAAATAGGCCTAAAGCTGCCACTTTTGAAAAGTGCCCAGTTTAATTCAAATTACTCTTGAAGGCTAGAGTTTCTCAAAAATTTGAACAACTAGGTGAAACCACTGTGACTATGCAATGGCAAAACGAGTGGATTTTCCAGTAACAGGCTATTTCCATCAAGACAAAAAGATGTTTTGCCCTTAGAATCCCCACAGTGCAGAAGGAGGCCATTCGGCCCATCAAATCTACACAAACCACAATCCCACCTAGGCCCTTTTCCCATAATCCACACCTTTACCCTGCTAATCGCCTTGACACTAGGGTCAATTTATCTTGGGCAATCAATCTAACTGCACATCTTTGGACTGTAGGAGGAAACTGGAGCACCTGGAGGAAACCCACACAGACACAGGGAGAATGTGCACACTCCGCACTGTCAGTGACCCAAGGCCAGGATTGAACCCCAATCCCTGGCGCTGTGAGGCAGTAATACTAACCACTGTGCCACTGTGCTGCCCATCATACCAGCACATCTGATAAAATGGGCAGTATAGTCAGCTACTCAGCCCAGTGCCCTAGCTATCTCCAATTTAAGACAAATAACGCCCATCACCTCCTTTCCTTAACCTTAACAATGTAATTTACAGACTTTAACAATGCAATCTGAGAGCACTGTCAAAGCTCAATCATAGAAACCGTACAGTGCAGAAGGAGGCCATTTGGCCCATTGAGCCTGCGCCGACAACAATCTCACCTCAGGCCCTGTCTCCACACCCTGCACATTTACCTGGCTAGCCCCTCTAACCTACACATCCCAGGAAATCAAGGGGTAATTTAACCTGGCCAATCCACCTAACCTGCACATCTTTGGACTGTGGAAGGAAACCAAAGTGCCTGGAGGAATGGGGAGAATGTGCGAACCCCACACAGATAGTGACCCAAGGCAGGAATTGAACCTGGATTCCTCGTGCTGTAGGATTGCGATGGTAACGATTGTGTCACTGTGCCGTGAAAATGCCAAAGGTTGCAGGGGTCATTTTAACAGTTTGCGCGTGTCTAATTTTTAAAAAGCATTGTCAGAAAACTCATAATATATGGGAGCACGACAACACATAGCACCTAATCATTAGCAAAGACTTAAATCTAAAAATGCACCAGTTAAATAGTTCAAGTCTTTCTATTACAAGAACTGTCACTGCATTTCTTTGGGCTCAATTCCAAAGTGCAGGACAGAGGTATAAGCATGGTTCCCATAGGATACATGTAATGACATTAAAACGCAAGTGTTGGTTAAAGAAACAGGGAAAACCTTCTGAACCCAACATTAGTCTTGACAAGATAATGGAGTACTTTCATTAAGACTAAGCCTTTATGCAGCTTTCATTGAAGTAAGATTAAACTGCTTTTAAGACACTTAGCTAAACTGAATATTTTGTAAGAAATCAAGAATGAGGTTAAAAAAAGCCTTCCCAGAAATCTGAATAACTGCAATCCTCAGTCAGAGGCCCAATTTAATGACCTTTACTATCACATTAGGCCACAGGGATTTAATTTATTTGACTGCTAATCCAATCTGACCAGATAGAAATTTGAAAATATATGAGCCTAGCCTTAATCAGGAGGCCTGGCAGCTGATTGCAGTTCCTCGTATTCCTTACAAATCAAATTTACATCCTCCTGTGGTATCCAGTAAAACAAAAATGAGCAATAAAGGTAACATAAAGGATGGGGTAGTGGCACAGTGGTTAGCACTGCCGCCTCACAGAGCTAAGAACCCGAGTTCGGTTCCCAGTTTGGCTTAGAAACATAGAAGACAAGAGCAGGAGGAGACCATTTGGCCCTTTGAGCCTGCTCCGCCATTCATTGCAATCATGGCTAATCATCCAGTTCAATAGCTTAATCCTGCTTTCTCCCCCTCACCTTTGATCCCATTTGCCATAAGTGCTATATTTAGCTACGTCTTAAATGTTTTGGCATCAACTACTTCCTGTGGTAATGAATTCCAAAGGCTCACCACTCTTTGGGTGAAGAAAAGTCTGCTCACCTCCATCCTAAATGGTCTACCCTCAGTTTGTGATGTCTGGTTCTGGACACCCCCACCATCAGGAACATCCTCCCTATATCTATCCTATCTAGACTTGTTAGAATTTTATAAGTCTCTGTGCGATTCCCCCCTTCTCATTCATCTGAACACCAGCGAAAACAATCCTATCCTAGTCAATCTCTTCTCATACACTAGTTCTGCCATCCTTGGAATCAGCCTGGTGAACCTTTGCTGCATTTTGAGAACAAGAACATCCTTCCTCCGAAAAGGAGACCATAGCTGCACACAATACTCTAGGCCCTGTATAATTGCAACAACACATCCCTGCTCCTATACTCAAACTCTCTAGCAATAAAGGCCAACATACCATTTGCCTTCTTAACTGCCTGCTGCGCCTGCTTACTTGCCTTCAGCGACTGGTACACAAGGACACCCAGATCCCGCTGCACACTCCCCTCTCCCAATTTACAGCCAATCAGGTAGTAATCTTGTTTTTGCTTCCAAAGCGAATAACCTCACACAGTGTCTGTGCGGAGTCTGCATGTTCTCCCCGTGTCTGTGTGGGACACAAAATACCCAAGTGCAACATAGTGGTATAGTGGTTAGTGCTGCTGCCTCACAGTGTCAGGGATCCAGGTTGTGCAAATCCCCTAGTCGCCACACTCTGGCACCTTTTTGGGTACACTGAGAGAGAACTTTGCACGGCCAGTGCACCTAACCAGCACGTCTTTCGGACTGTGGGAGGAAAACAGAACACCCAGAGGAAACCCACACAGATATGGGGAGGATGTATGAATTCCACACAACAGTGACCCAAGCTGGGAATCAATCCAAGAACCTTGCTCTGTGAGGCAGCAGTGTAACTACTGTGCCACCACAGCATTCAGTGCAATGGGCTCTTAAGCATCTTCTGAAATGACCTAGCCAGCTACCGTGTTCCAAGGATGGCCAATGCATGATGGCCTTGCCAGTGACCCCCATTCATAGAAACATTGAATCCCTACAGTGCAGAATGAAGCCATTCAGCCCACTGAGCCTGCACCGACCACAATCCCACCTAAACTCTGTCCCCATAACCCCATGTATTAACCCTAGCTAATCCCGCTGACACTAAGAGGCAATTCAACTTGGCCAATCCACCTAACCCTCACATCTTTGGACTCCTACAAATGGATTCAAAAGAATAGATTTCATCCATTTTAGGAATTAAATTGCTTCCCGTCACCGCTCAGTGTTGTAATCAGCTTGCTTTCCCTTGCACGTATTCTCCCCTGGCCGTGAGGGCAGTACAGATTGAGCCGCTAACCTGCGGTGTCACAATCAGCCAACAGATGTGTTGTCGCTGGACAAGGCGGGAAATGTCAGAGTTTTCCTCTCCCGAGGGCCCGGTTTAATTGTGGCACAGCTGTACCAGTTCAGTTAGGACTGCCCAGAGATAGTTCTTGTGCAGCTGCACAGGGTTTTCAGGCTAAAGGCCCAGTGATTTAAAGCAAATCCTTTCAATTTCTAATATAACATTCCCAGAAAGGTCTATGAGATCCCGTATGAAAGAAATCCTTGTAGCCAGATTAATAGGATCAGAATCTTCACAAATGTTGGAATTCATTCTGTGCAAATAGCTTGTAATTAATAGATTATGCAGACTCAGACAATATGATTTGTATCTCTGACCACATCTTGCCTGGGAGTTAGTTCTCTCCACAGGTTTCATTCACTCGTGGAACTCCAAGCAAATCCCACAGGACTTCATGAAGTATTCTGTTTATACCAAACATTCAAAATTAATTAGCTAAAGAGATTTTTAAATCTGGATTTGATGGAGATAGGGCACAGAGGAACAGGAGGAGGCTGTTCAGCCCCTCGAGCCTGTTTTACCATTCAATTCGATCATGTCTAAGAGACACAGATGAAGTGTGCAGCTGGAGGCAGAGTGACGTTAGCTTAGAGTATTTATAAATACTTTATTCGCTTAAAATAAATCGCAGCAAAGACTGGAGAACAATACCAGAACAGAAAGGGTTGGAACTATTCTGAAACGGAATGGGGATCTTTTATCTCGGGAAAGCTGAGGAGTCATAGAATCAACACCAGGTTAAAGTCCAACAAGTTTACTTGTAACAAATGCCACTAGCTTTCGAAACTGGTTGATCCTTCATCAGGTGGGTGGGAAGGTCTGAACGTTTGCTACAGATAAACCTGTTAGACTTCAACCTGGTGTTGTGAGACTTCTTACTGTGTTTACCCCAGTCCAACGCTGGTATCTCCACATCATATTCATAGAGTCACAGAGGTTTACAGTATGGAACCAGGCACTTCGGCCCAACTTATCCATGCTGCCCTTTTGTTTTAAACACCTAAGTGAATTCCATGTGCTCGCATTTGGCCTATATCCCTTTATACCCATCTTACCCATGTAGCTGTCTAAATGCTTTTTAAAAGACAAAAATTGTACCCACCTCCATTACTACCTCTGACAGTTTGTTCCAGACACTCATCGCCCTCTGTATGAAAAAAGAGGTCAAAAAAGATCATTCAAATTGTGAAAAGATTTTACAATATTGACATTTCCACGTGTGGGGGTGGGCAAGGAGATGAGTCCAATATTTGGCATCATAAATTTGGCAACATGGTGGTACAGTAGTTAGCACTGCTGCCTCACAGCGCTAGGGACCAGGGTTCGATTCCCACCTCGGGTCACTGTCTGTGCTTGCACATTCATAGAATCATAGAATCTCTACAGAGCAGAAGAGGCCATTTGGCCCATCGAATCTGCACCGACTCTCTGACAGAGTATCTTCCCCAGGCCTTCTCCCCTGCCCCATCCCTGTAACCCCATACATTTACCATGGCTAATCTATCTAACCTAGACAATCTTAACCTAACCTGAACAACTTTGGGCTGTGGGAGGGAAAAAGAGCACCCAGAGGAAACACAGGCTGGCAAAAATGTCTTCCAAGACTTTGGTTTCCTCCCACACTCCAAAGAAATGCAGATTAGGTGAATTGGGCATGCTAAATTGCCCCTTAGTATCCAAAAATGCATAGGTTAGGAGATTAATGAAGTAAGTATGTGGAGTTACGGGGATAGAGCCTTGGGTAAGATAAAGAGTTGGATCAGTGCAGACTCAATGGGCCGAATAGCCTTCTTCCACACTGTAGAGATTGATGATTCTAATGAAATTAAAGAGAGTCAATAATAAATCCAATAAGGAATTCAGGAGAAACATCTTTACCTGGAAAGAGATTAGATTGTGAAACATGAGTGTTTAAGATCATTAGTACAAATGTATTAAAGGGAAACCTACCTGGGTATATGAGGGCAGAAGGTAAAAAAGGATATGCTGACAGGGTAGGGGAAGCAGAGTGGGAGAAACTCAAGTTGAGCACAGAGATTGGCATAGAACAGTTCTGTTTTTGCTGTGCAGTAATCTCTTTGTCACTCTGTTTAACGATATTGTCTGAATGAAACATGGAAAAGGTTTAATGGGAATGTTATAATTACCTCTGGTACAGGTTCTGTTACTATCGGATTGAAATTAAATCATGTACTAAAGATCCTACCTGGATTTCCAAAGTCATGTGACCTCTGCCATGAGGCACTAACTGGAAGCAGACATGCTACATTCAGTTCCAATGAAGTCAGGATGCAAGAAGCAATGTACTCACTGAGCTCATAGCGGTGTCCAAAGCGAAGCTAAGATTGAATTATGACATGCTGGAAAAACATAGTTGCTGTGACGATGCTGTGCCTTTAAGAAATGCATTTGGGTCATGTTTCTTGTGCAGAATCTGTCAGCGGTTTGCTTTATTACCACCAGTGCTGCTGGGTCAGTATCCGACATTTCTATCTCGTTACTGCAGCAGCATAATTGCTCTTAATTGTGAAAACATTGATTTTAATCTGGTCCAATGCTATTCTGTTATTTTAGTCTTCTTCTGGGACTTTGCAGATTGGGACTTTATTAGGCTGATTGACAGGAAAATCAGGCAACTGGGTGGAGTTAGGCTTACACAGACAAATCAAGCTCAGTTGTTGCTTGGAGTTGTTAGAGAACAGTGCCTCTCTTTCTTTCTCTGAAGTTGGAGACTGAGATCTGCCAGGAATTAAGTCTCTTCCCCGAGACTCTACTGTTTAGGGGTAGATCTTTCCCTGGATGTAGATGTATGAGAGTCAGAAGACAGGTGACTGGATCTCTGTCCAGATTGTTAAAAGGCTGGACATTTAGCATTCACATGAGCATTTCTGTTTTTGATGATAACTGGTTCTGAAGAAGGGATTTATGTTGATGGGATGGTTCCTACATTAGAACTATAGAAATAGCTAGCTGTTTGGAATTAATTGATAAAAGTTCTCACCCTAATACTAAAGTCATAAGAAGTTAGGGTCTAAGCTAACTTCATTACATACCTTAGAGTTTCTGGTCTTGTCCATTCCTAAAAGAGGAACTCAGGAATGTTCAGAACTGCTGAAAACAGCTAAAATAAAGTCACTTAAAGTCACCGAAGAGTAAAGACAAACAGCTGAAGGCAGGCTGCAAGTACGGTGACACATGGTTAGCACTGCTGCCTCACAGCTCCGGGGCACAGGTTCAATTCCAGACTTTCTCCATGTCTGCGTGGGTTTCCACCAGGTATTCTGGTTTCCTCCTACACTCCAAAGATGTGCAGGTTAGGTTGATTGGCCATTTCTCCTTAGTGTCAGAGGGATTAATAGGAAAAATACATGGGATTACGGAGATAGGGCCTGGGATTGTTGTCAGTGCAGACTTGATGGGCTGAATTGCCTTCTTCTGCACTATAGGGATTCTATGATTCCAAACCACTAGGCCAGTCCAAATGGCTGTCAACTTTCTTCATTCTGCTGTTGTTGAAGTGGAGGATGATATATGGCAGAACTTGCAATGTTTTCACTTGTGGTGGTAAACTGTGAGATTTAATTTACAAGTCAGAGCCAATGCGAGCAGAATCATTTTCAACATTGCTGGGAAGAGACTGCTACAAATTATATTCCAATCTCTCTGCAGAACAGGGAAAAAACAGACTGCTGAAAGACTTAAGGACACACTTTGTACCCCAAGTGAATGTAACTTATGAATGCTACGTGTTCAACATTAGGGCTCAGTGTGAAAAAGACTCTATTAATCAGTATGTGACCACAGTAAGACAACTCACAGAACTCTGTGAAGTTGGGCAAGTGAAAGATAATTTCAGGATTGCCTGAGGGATAAAAGATCCTGCATTGAGAGCACATCTACTGGGAGAGGAAAAACCTACTCTCAAGAAAGTGGTTGATGTATGCAGAAGCATGAGGATGTAAATCATCAGCTCAATCATGCTCCTGGCAGAACAGACCAGACTTAGCATTATGCTAACAGACATTCCAGGCCAAATGAGAAGAGAGATCATGGCAAAGGCAAGATGCAAATCAGAGAATCATAGAATCCCTGCAGTGCAAAAGGAGGCCATTCGGCCCATTGAGCCTGTACTAACAACAATCCCACCTGGGCTCTATCACCATAACCCTACGTATTTACTCCACTAATACCCCAGGCTACTACGAAGCAATTTAACATGACCAGTCCACCTAACCTGCACAACGTAACTTGTACACCTTTGGACTGTGGGAAGAAACTGGAGGAAACCCATGTAGACATGAGGAGAATGTGCAAAACCCACACAGACAGTCACCCAAGTGTGGAATTGAACTTGGGTCTCTGGCGCTATGAGGCAGTTGTTCTAAACACTGTGCCACTGTGCCATTCTGTGCCACCGTGCCGCAACATTATCGAACGGACCATTGGACATGCTGAAGGGATGATTCTGCTCCTTGGATTGCTCTGGAAGAGCCCTACAGGACTCGTCGGAGTGCGTGCCCCGATTTGTGGCCTTACTGCTGGACTTTCCACAATCTGACCTTCAGGAAGCCACAACTCATAGCTGCTTGATATTATTCTGTGAAGTCATCCACTGTTACCTGCACTGAACACAAGCAGCCTTCTACCAGCCCATACTATAATCACTGAGGTAAGACTGTGCAGGAACACTAGGGCAGTCAAAGGCACCCTGCAGTAGGGTATTAGTTGAGTATTGTGGGCATTAATGGACAATTTATTGGATAAAGTTGGTCTGCAATAGTTATTTTGCAACAGTCTCTATTCCTATACTGTAGCTTGAAGGCAGAGGGGAGGTAAGCTGAGGGTCTGGGGGTTTTGCTCATGGGAGGTATAGTTGAATGATGCACCACAGACATTCAGGAATGGTAATGTGTCAACTGCCTCCTTCCATCTTCTTCTCCTCCTGCTCCACTGTCTTCCCAGTCTGAAGCATCCAGAATCCTTTGGACAGGTCTCTGTTCTGTAACACCATTCCTGGTCATCCACTCTTTTCCAAGTCGTTTCAGCCCCTGACACAGCCAGATTTAAGAAGTGCAGTTTGCCTTTAAGTGGAGGATAGCTTTAAGTGGCTGTGGCCTCACATAAACTTATCCCTGCCTGCTGACGCACGTAGCCACTCAGTAGCATGTTCAGCACTGAGCTGTGTGTCTGTGGCAAATATCCCTTTAAGGGCAACACAGCAGAGTAAGGGACACCTGGCTTGGGGAGACCAATAGAGACGCTGAGTGGGTGATCACCCCAGGGGATGGCATCCTCTCTCAGACAGAAGACATGTAGGGGATCAGAGAATCCCTGTGGCTGCTGTACTGCTATACAATTTTTCTTATTAATAAATATGTTTTGTGTTTCAAACGAAATATGTGAGACTGCATAATTACAACATGACAAACATTATAAATAGCAGGCAGCATGAAGTATGCATGTAGATGGTATCAGTTTAAATGGGATTAACTATTACGAGCCCCGCGCCTGATTTCAGGAACCTCCAATTTTGCTCCCTTTATACCTTCACAATTTAACTTCCCATTGTCACATTTCCTCATCTGTTTTTCCATTATAAATTCCAGTGTACATATTTATTGCAGCCTTTGTCTGTGAACTTATCTGACTAATTGCACCATCTGGCCACATATTACACAAAATGTTTTTAATCACTATCTTTGCACAAACATCAAAAGAAAGGGTTGAACAGAATTTTTTAAGAAATTATATTTTAAATGACAGGCGCCCATTAAATATGTATTTCAATGATTCCATTAAATGTTTCATTTAAAAGTAAAGTTTATTTATTGGTTTCACAAATAGGCTTACACTATGGGAGGCACGTTAGTACAGTGGCTCTAAGCTCCAGGGACCTGGGTTCAATTCCCGGCTTGTGTCACTGTTTGTGTGGAGTTTTGCACATTCTCCCTACGTCTGCATGGGTTTCCTCCATGTGCTCCAGTTTCCTCTCACAGTCCAAAGATGTGCAGTTTAGGTTGATTGGCCGTGTTAAAAATTGCCCCTTAGAGTTGTGAGGTGCCTAGGTTAGAGAGATTAGTGGGTAAATACATAGGGATATGAGAGTAGGATTGTGGTCCGTAAAGATTCGACGGGCCGAATGGACTCCTTCTGCACTGTAGGGTTTCTATGATTTCTACACTCACACTGCAATGAAGTTATTGCGAAAATCCACTAGTCGCCACACTCCGGTACACTGAGGGAAAATTTAGCATGGCCAATGCACCTAAGCAGCATGTCGTTCAGACTGTGGGAGAAAACCAGAGCACCCGGAGGAAACCCACCCAGTCACAGGGAGAACATGCAGACTCCACACAGACAGTGACCCAAACTGGGAATCGAACCCAGATCCCTGTCACTGTGATGTAACAGTGTTAACCACTGCACCGTTCTGCAACTCCAGCTCTCTTCAACTCTAAAGACGAGTCAGATCGACTTGAAATGTTAACTCCGTCTCTTTCTCTCTCCACAGATGCTGCCAGACCAGCTGAGTTTATCCAGCATTTTCAGATTTTTATTACTGATTATACACTGTTGGAGCTGTTTTGATTCCTTCAAACTTTACAACTCGAAGCGTGAAGCTCAGAGGAAGACAATACTTATTTCACATCACAATTGAATTCATTTTTCAGACAAGATTAGTTAAATTTGGTAGCAGCTTGCAATTATCTCACCTTCCTGTTTACAACCAGTGAATGTAAATAGTCTAAATCTGACAGAGAGATACACAAAGTGTCTCGTCTGATTTAATTTGTTTTTACATTTAAAAGATGAACAAATTGAATTCTGCAAACTAAAATTACTGACCGTATCTAGCCCAGTGGTTTGAATGTTTCTAAGAGAAGCAGAGACGCACAGATAAGCACCATTCACACGCAGAACAAGGAAGCTTTCGGCCACACTTGCCCCAAGACAGGAAAATCCCACCGGAATTGCATGGTTCCTATCCCACTGCCACGATTCCCATGGCGGGCGGGAAAATTGGGTCAAGAGCCTGTTTCCATGCTATATATCTCTATGATACTATAGTTACTATGTTGGAAATAAATAGCTTGTTCAATCATACAAGCTAATAGACTACTTCATAAGACAGCACACAACCTTATAACAGTCATAGAGTCATAGGCAGAAATTTTACTCTCCACCTACCACGGGCGAGAGGTCAACAATGGAAAGGTCCGTTGATCCCAGGTGGGATTTTACAGTTTGTGGATGAGCAAGGCTATGGGCCCAACCAGTCCACGTCAACCACACAATTCTGCCCAGAGAGTAGAAAAGCAAGGATGTCACAGTAAACCTGTACAAAGAAATGATTCAGCCTCACCTGGAGAACACATCCAATTCTGGACACCACGCGTTCTGAAGGAGAAGGCGTTACAAATGATGCAGAAAAGATTCATGAGAATGGTTCCAGGAATTTTATTGTGAGAACTTAAAGAGATAGTTGAGAGGAGATTTGAAAGAGGAGTTCAAAATCAGGAGGGATCTGGATAGAGTAGAGTGATGGCCCATGTGCTAAAAAAGCCTCTACTTTAATTTGTGCGATGTGCCTTTAAGGCCCAAGTGGGTTGGGAATATTCTGAAATAGGGTTCATTGCTTGTGGCATCATGGAAGAAATGTCCACGTGACCTGTGGTAGCTATGGGGGATGAACAGCTAAGAGGTAAATGTGATATAAAAAGGTAATTGCAGTGACTCACCCAGTGTTTCCTCGTGGCAGCTCAGAACGCTGACTTTAGAAAAAAAAAGCAAAGTTTTCTCGAAGTGGAACAGTTTTCTGTTTGACGGTCTTCAAACAGATCCTGGTGTTGAAGCAGGTCTCTGAGAATGGACCAGAGACTGTGTTACCATGCGTGTTATAAAGTTGGAAAGAGCGGAGAGCTGAAGGCAGGAAGGAGTACCGAGTTGTGGATTGAATGAGAACTATTGCTGTTGCCCCCTTTTGTCAGGATCTGAGTGAACCAAATCTCAAGTTTAATCTCCAGTTATTCTACACATTGATGACTGATCAATAGGTTCCCTCCCTCATTTTGGTAAAACTCAGTAATCCCATCAAAGCACTGTCATTATTAGAATTTTCCCTCTAATTCTGTCAAGCCTAGGGCCATATCCAGCTGTGCCTAATGCCACAACTAGGTTTCACTAAACTGCTGTCACAGTGGGTAGGATTTTCCAACCGCACTCGCCCTGAGACCGGAAAATGTGGCCCAAGGTCAACAGACTTCTCTGTCCTTACAAACAAACTGCACCAACATCCATTTTCTCTCCAAATTCCTTCAATGTGGTGTCATCTCCTAAATCCATGCATATAGAAGGATAGGATTTAGGAGCAAAAGTATACTATAGGTCCTGTAAGCACATTTCACCTCTCAATAAGATCAAGACTGATCTGGTTGTGATCTCAATTCCTGTAAACCCCCACCCCAGCGCCCATAACTCTTGATTCTATTGTCTATCAGAAACCTATCTAATCCTGTCTTGAATAAATTCTTTGATCCTTCTTTCACTGATTTATAGGGAAGAGAATTGCAAAGATTAATGACCCTCCAAGAGAGAGAAACAAAATCTCCTCATCTCCATCTGAAGAAGAGTTTTTATTCTTAAATCATGTCCTCTGGTTTGAGTCTCCTCCACAACAGGAAACATCCTCCCAGGATCCACTCTCTCAAATCCCCTCAGGATCTTATAAGTTTCGATAAGATCATCTGTCATTCTTCAAAACTCCAATGAGTAAAAGCCCCGTGTGGTCCACTTCTCTTCAGAAAATAAGCTAATCATCCCAGGGCTGAGTTGAGTGAATCTTCTCTGATCTGCTTCTCACCCATTATATCCTTTTCCAATTTTTTAAATTTATTCATGGGACATGAGGGTTGCTGAGTGACCAGTATTTATGGCCCATCCCTAGTTGCTCTCAGTGGGCAGTTGAGAATCAATCACATTGTAGCTCTGGAGTCACATGTAGGCCAGACCAGGTAAAGACATCAGATTTCCTTTCCTGAAGGACATTATTGAACCAGATGGACTTTTCCAACAATCACTAATGGTTTCATGGTCATTAGTAGATTCTTAATTCTAGGTTTTTTTTTAATTGAATTCAAATTCCACCATCTGCTGTGGCAAGATTCGAACCTGGGTACCCAGAGCATTTGTTGGATTATTGGCCTACCAATAATATCACTAGGCTATTGTCTTCTTAAAGTGACCTAAACTGTGCATGTGTTCCATCACCAACTCATGTACCTGTCTCGCCAAATGACACTAAAACCTTTATCTCAACAATTCCTTTGCTGTTTTGGCTGATTTGAGGTTCACAGAGTTCCATGTTCTATATACTTCAACTCAACTAAGATTCTATAGTCTGTAACTTCCCTCATACCAAGGCCCACTTGCCCATCTCCCTAGTGTTTGTTGACCTAAGTGGGTTGCCAATTTGCCAAAATCTCAAAGTTGAGTTTAAGTCCCTTTATGGTCTCTCTATTTCCTTTCTCTATAGTCTCCTTCAGTTTTACAACATCCTCCCTGCCACCTACAACCTCTACTCATTCCACAACCATCCAGAACTCTCTGTTCTTTTGACTCTTGTGCCTCTTCAGCCCCTGCCATCCATCCTTTGCTTGTCTTTTGTCATTACTACATAATAGGAAAAACATGACACAATGGAAGGGGTGCAGAAGAGATTCACCAGGATGTTGCCTGGGATGGAACACTTAAGTTATAAGGAGAGGTTGGATAGGCTTGGGTTGTTTTCTCTGGAGCAGAGAAGACTGAGGGGCTGACCTCATTGAGATGCTCAAGATTATGAGGGGACATGGACAGATTGAATAGGAAGCAGCTGTTCTTCTTATCTGAAGGGTCAGTTATGAAGGAATACAAGGCTTACATGCAAAGAAGTTACTGTGGAAATTCCCTAGTCGTCACACTCCTGTTTGGGCGCACTGAGGGAGAATTTAGTATGGCCAATGCACCTAACCAGTTTTTCGGACTGTGGGAGGAAACTGAAGCATCCAGAGGAAACCCACGCAGACAACTTGCAGACAGTGACCCGAGACTAGAATCGAATCGGGATCCCTGGCGCTGTGAGGTAGCAGTGCCATTGTGACATTTGATAGGAGTATTCAGGTGTTTATATATGCTGGTGCTGACTGTGAAAATTATGTTGTTACGATGGTGACTGTAGAAAAGGAGTGACGGGAAAGGGAAGTGATGAGTAATTTATGTGTCCAACGTTTTTTTTACTGTTTTCATCATTCAGACTTTTTTCAAATCAGCAAAGTAAATTACCCATCTCTAATCTAGATACTTACATCTTAAGGTTACTGCAGAATATGTACTAATAAAACACATCATGTGGTGATTAATAGACAATATTTCATGACTAACATTGAGATTTGATAAATATCTCCAGTGAGGTTGACCAGATAATGAGATGGTTGGCCTCGTGTGTGGAGACATTTATCATAAGGTTCTACCGTCCGTGATATGTTCTATTTATAAACTTTTACAATGTTTTCAATTGTAAAAAATGAACGCTTGTGAGTCCTTTGTAGTTTTACTTAACCCCAAAAAATAGAGGACGTTGCTTTGTTGTGTCACTTGATCTTTCAAAGTGACAGAATGTGAATCTGTTTATCTTCTCCTGTCTCTTCAGCATTTCACGATAGTTTGCATCTCTTTGGAAAGATGCCCTTCTGGAAGTTCCTTATTAACCCTGTAATGATCCAATGGTCTCAGAACATTCAAGGTCAATTGCACAGATCATTTTATTCACAGCCTCATCAGCTTAGCGAACAGCGTGCTTAAATGGGTCCTCTTATTGTATTAGGTCTTGGGGTGCAGTGGGTAGCATCCCTATCTCTGAGTCAGAAGCTCTGGGTTCGAATTGCACCCCAGAAATTGATGGCCAAGGAAGCACATTCATAATGCAGTCAAACAGGTTAACTGTCAATCTGCAAATCTTTCCAAACAAGCCAATTGTTGGTAATAAGAGCGGGAGAGGCTCCTGGTCAGCCATGCTTGGTATGGAGAGGGGTCTCTCAAGCTATAAGTGCCTGGTGGCAAATTATTCCAGGAATTACTAACTATGGAAACAGATGAATGTCTGCCTTAGTGCACCACTAGATGTGGGAGAGAATTGGAATAATGTATTATCTGATCAAAGGCTTCTTCATTACTGTACAAACATCCACAGGCTAGTAACAGGTGGGCACAGTAGCACACTGGTTAACACTGCTGTTTACAGACCCAGGGATCCCATTCAATTCCGATCTTGGGAATTTGTATATTCTCCTCATGTTTGTATGGGTTTCCTCCCATGGTCCAAAGATGCGTAGCTGAGGTAGTTAGCCATACTAAATGCATTAACTTACAGGGTATGAGCTTGGGTAGGATGCTCTTTCGGAAAGTTGGTGCAGACTCGAGGGGCCAAATGGCCTCCTTTGGCACTGTAGGGATTCTATGGTTTAAAAAAAACTAACATTGTTATTTCCATTAAGAAAATACATGTACTTAATTAAGTTGCTACATAGTACTGGTACACATACAGAGCGGGGGGTACAAAGACACTGAGCAGGATTTTACTACTTCACTCGCTCACAATACCACACCCTAATCCAATGGAGAATTCTGTTCTGTGAGCTTTGCCTGGCTTGATTCCGGAAAGGCAAGGTGGTAAAATTTGAGCCACTATTCAAAATAATGGTGCGTGTAATTTAATGGCACACCAATTGAAAACACGTAACATTGTTAGCTCAACATATCTGAAATGTTTCAATTCCACTTATCCTGGTCCTTCTGCCAGTTTACCTTCCTCATTTGCTATTTATAATAATTTTAATTTGTACTGTTCCGCAGCAATATTACTCCGCGGGTAGCATCAATGAGGTGCAAGGGGGACCTTCATTCCTCAGTGGTCCCCACAGCACCTGAACTCAATAATTGACACTGTCATGATTGCTAACAGGTCCAGGGCTGAAAGTGACAAAGCTTGTAGAGACTGGTAGCTCTGGAGAAGATCCGAGGAAGGTGGGGAAGGGGATAGTCGGGAGTGGGCTTTGGAAGACCGGCAAGGAGGAAAAAAATGGAGTATCACCTTAGACAAGGTGTACCCGATGCACACGGGACATCATGAAAGGATATATCCCCCTTCTTTCCCTCTACATTTGCTTAAGAATCGGCTTTTCCTTCCCCACCAACTCACCTCCAATTTTTATTCCCTTCTCCTTTCATATCCCTTATTAGCACGGACAATTCACTTAGCTGATATGACCTTGGAGTGTGGGAGGAAACCAGAGCACCTGAAGGAAAGCCACACAGACATGGGGAGAATGTGCGGACCTGCACAGACAGTCACTCGAGGCCGGAATCGAACCCAGGTGAGGCAGCAATGCTAAACATAGATTCTCCTATTGGGGTCGGTCTATCTTCACCTGCTTGAAGTCTTGAAGGCTTTCTGTGTACTCTCGCTGTGTGGTAACCAGGCAGCTTAACATTGAGTATTAACACAATTGTTTTTCCACTGGAGACCCATTGCCAAGTCGGTAATCTATGTACTGTCCATTAACCAGAGGGCTATAACTAAGGTAACGATTTTTGCATCCACAACACTCACTGTTTTTATTCCTACTTCATTTCTCCATGCTATGATTCCCAAGCCCCAGTATCGATGACTGCAGTGTTTGTTACAATGCCTTTGGCCCTCACAAGTCTCTGCTTACTATCCACCATTTTCTCACGTTGGATGTTTTGAGATCTTCCTCAGTTGGAATAATAAGATACAGGTATAAGAAATTAATATTGTATCAATGATAAATAGTACAGGTGAAATCTGTCATCTTTCCAGCTTTTCTTCAAATACTTCCAAGCAGTGGTGACTGCTCCATCTTTGTCTCTGGCAGCAGGTACATGATTTCTTTGAGTCCCTGAGGATCTTTAATATCCCTTTACTCTCTTTAATTCAGGTAAGGCGTATTTTACACCACAGATCACACAAAACCAGTTTCAATTTCTCCAGTGCAAGTCTTTAAAAAAATAATAATGGGAATAAATGACAATTCTATCCACATTGCCCCCTCTAAAAACTATTCTGGCACAAGCTTGTGCATGTGTGGAGAGCTATTTTCTGATATAAATTTGTACAAATAATCGGATGACACAATGGCACAATGGTTAACACTGCTGCCTCACAGCACCAGGGACCTGGGTTCGATACCAGCCACGGATCAGTGCTGGGTCCACTGTAATTTGTCATTTATATTAATGATTTGAATTAGAATATAGAAGACATGTTTAGTAAATTTGCAGATGACACCAAGATTGGTGGCATAATGGACAGTGAAGAAAGTTATCTCCGATTGCAATGGGATCTTGATCAATTGGGCCAGTGGGCTGACGAATGACAGCTAAAATTTAATTTAGATAAATATGAGGTGATGCACTTTGGTAGATTGAACCAGAACAGGACTTACACAGTTAATAGTGGGTATTGGGAAGAGTTACAAAACAAAAAGATCTCAGGGTACAGGTTCATAGCTCCTTGAAAGTGGAGTCAAAGATGGACAGAGTGGTGAAAAAGTCATTCAGCATGCTTGGTTTCAACGGTTAGAATATTGAACACAGGAGTTGAGATGTCTTGTTGAAGTTGTACAAAGCATTGATAAGGCCACACTTAGAATATTGTGTTCCGTTCTGGTCACCCTATCATAGAAAGGATATTATTAAACTAGAAAGAATGCAGAAGAGATTTACTAGGGTTCTACTGGACTTGATAGTTTGACTTTTAAGGAGAGGCTTGATAGGCTGTGACTTTTTTCTCTGGAGCATAGGAGGTTGAGGGGTGATCTTACAGAGGTCTATAAAATAATGAGGAGCATAGATCAGCTAGAAAGTTAACATCTTTTTCCAGTGTTAGGGGAGTCTAAAACTAGAGAGCGTAGGTTTAAGGTGAGAAGGGAGAGCTACAAAGGGATCCAGAGGGGCAATTTTTTCACACAGAGGGTGATGAGTGGCTGCAACAAACTGCCAGAGGTAGTAGTAGAGGCAGGTACAATTTTGCCTTTTAAAAAGCATTTAGACAGTTACTTGGATAAGATGGGTATAGAGGGATAAGGGCCAAATGTGAGCAATTGGGACCAGCGTTGGGGTTAAAAATAAAGGCGGCATGTACCAGTTGTGCCAAAGGTGCTATTTCAATTCTGTAAACATCTATGACTCCATGACTGCAAGAGGAGACCTATTATATGTTCAAAATTATGAAAGATTTTAATAAAATGGACAGACTAAATGATATGTTTCCTAATGGTAGAAGCCTTTGAAATCAAAGTGGACAACCTGAAACGAATTGGTGAGGGGGTCAGTGAGGAGATGAGGAGAATTTTGTAATGCTGCAAGATTTTTTTAGGACTGAAAAGTTGGTCGAAGTAGGTTCAATGTTAACCTGCAGAAGGGAATTGGATATCTACTCAAAGGATAAGCCACAGACCTAATGGAAAGAGCCAAGGATTTGGACTAAATGGAGCAACCCAGAAATGAGCACCTGATGCAGAGAGGGGCAGGGAAGGAGGAAGACCTCCTCATCAATCTGCTCCTAGATTCTGGCCAAGCTCACCATCAACAGATCCAGGCAGTGGGGAACTGAAGGAGCTGTCCTGACTGTCTGCCCTCCAACATTATTAATTTTGTGGCTCTCAGAGGGACTGTGCGGCCATCGAGGCCTTCCATGCTCAGTGGGCACTGCGGAGACTTATCAATCCTCTTCATCATATTTTGGTTTGAAGTTCCATTTGTGATTTGTCTTTTGTTTCCAGCAGTATCCCTTTAAGGGGCTGCCCCTTTAATTTGTCCCTGAGTGTATTTGATTTGGTCTAATTGGTGATATGCTTTCTTCCAAATAGGAGAAACATGATGGGTCAATTGCCTTCATTCTGGACAGTATAATTCTATTCAATGTGTCTTTACATTTATATCTGCAATGGTCAAGGTTATTCTCTCTAAGCAGGGGGAGGTGGTGGCGTAGTGATATTGTCAGTAGATAGAATCCAGAAACTCAGGGTAGTGCTCTGAAACCCAGGTTCGAATCCCACCATGACATATAATGAAACCTGAATTCACTAAAAATCTGGAATTAAGAATTTACTGATGACCATGAAGCCATTGTTGGAAAAACCCATCTGGTTCACTAACCAGAGAAGGAAACCTGCCATCCTTAGCCTGGTCTGGCTTACATGTGACTCCAAAGCCATAGCAATGTGGTTGACTCTGAAGTTGAGGGCAAGCAAGGGTGGACATGGCAGTGACACCCACATCTCTAAAAATGAATAAGAAGAATTAGAACTTTGATGCAATTTGGGTAATCATTTGAATCTGATTATGTCAAAGAGCAAAGGTCAAAGTACCTGAGTGCATATCTGTCTGCGGGAAGTTCCCTGAGATTCCTTCTGGCTTCCACACCGATTCATTTATGATCAAATGTGCCTTATTCCAGTTTACACTTCCGTGTGGCATTTCCTTTGACAGTACTATAATGTAGTGTAGTTGATATCAATTAAACCCTCGAGATTGTATTAAACTGAATTATTCTACCCCATGAATAGTTGCTGCCAAATTTAACTGCACATCAAAGCCTTTTCTCAATTTCAGAATTCACTGATAAAGAAAATTGTCTGCGACTCTCCCGCTCTTCAAAGTAGCTCCCGATAGCTTGTTATAACAGGACGGACTTGAAAAGACGCCGTGTTGCACAATGCCGTTCTTGCATGCAATTGTTTTTTTGAATGATTCAAGGTTTTCCAGTGAAAAAGAAATCTCGTACAAATTACAATTACTTCAGGCTTGTGAGGCAGGGAAACAAAATGTTCCTCACTCAGTGTCGATGAAAGGATTAGTCGTTGCCAACACCCTTGATGACAGATGGAGTTTAATATTCATCAAGTTTCTCATTCATCAGAAATTTTGCCAACCTACTGAAACAACAAGGCTTTAATTCCTTTTTCCCAACCAAATCCGCCGGTTGTAGCTGTTCAGAGCTATGATATCCAACCCAAGCTCTCTTCTGTTCCTGCATCAGCAATCCATGGACATGTGGTGGAGTTTCAGAGTAGCCAGTACATCATTCGCTGTCCCAAGAATGCCATATGCTTTTTCTATGATTCATGGATCTGTGAGTTCAATTCCACTCTATCCTAAGGCGGTGTAAGTGCTGATACATCTATTCCTGGGCATCTGTCTCCCTGAAATATACCCAAGGACCAAATTTATTGGCAGCGTTAAAAGGGAGAGTCCAGGGAGAAAAATAAAGCACTCAAAATGTTACTGGCCCTCACCTGCAATGTTCTGCTCTCCTCAGTGTCCACTGTAGTCCGCAGTAAGGTTTGCACAAAAAATTGATTTTCCTTAAGCCTCGCCCTCTCCTTCCTTCAGGCTGCCATTTTTGTGAGTGATGTCAATTGGAATGACATCGTTGGATGAAGAAAGGCTCCCATCTCACCCTTCCCGGCACGGTGGCACAATGGTTGGCACTGCCACCTCACAGCGGCAGGGAGCCGGGTTCAGTTCCTGGCTGTGCAGAGTCTGCACATTCTCCCCGTGTCTGTGTGGGTTTCCTCCAGATGCTTTGGTTTCCTCCCACAGTCCGAAAGATGTGGGTTTTAGGTGCTGTGCTAAATTCCCCCTCAGTGTACCAGAACAGGCACTGGAGTGTGGCAACTAGAGGATTTTCACAGTAACTTCAATGCAGTGTCAATATAGATCTACTTGTGATACTAATAAACTAAAAAAAACTTTTAAATTGGTGAAGAGGCTATCTCATTCATATTGCCTATCTGCTAAACATAGAATCACTCAGTGCAGAAGAGGCCCTTCAGCCTATCAAGTCTGCGCTATCATGCAAGAAACACATGAACTCCCATCTATCCCCATTGGCCCGTAGCTTTGATATTTATGAGTTTTAAAAAGCAAGATTTTATCCACACTTTTTTCCTCATTTTGTTTAAATTTCTTCTTTCAAAGTCAGCACAAAAGAATCTGGTTTGAATGTAAAACAATTGTTAAGAGTTCATTCTCAGGATGTGAGGCTGGCACGTATGTCCAGCGTTTGTGGCCAATCCCTTGTTTCTATGGCAACTCAATGGTTTGCTGGGCCATTTTAACGTGAGCCAGGTGGCTTTTTACAACGATCTGGTGGCTCCCTGGATATTTAATGATATTTATTTATAGACTTTAAAAAATGAATGCAAATGGTTAGAGCGGGATTTGAACCCACTTTGCTGCCCAAACCTCCAGGCCTCAAGGATTACTAGTTTAACAACATACCTGAAACTCTTGAGCTTTGATTAAATTCGAAATAGATAGCATGGGTCAGTAAAATCAGTCTTTTTTTATTCATTCGTGGGACATGGACATCGCTGGCTGGTCAATAATTATTGCCCATCCCTAGTTGTCCTTGACAGTTGAGAGTCCATGTGGAGTCACATGTGGGCTGGACCAGGTAAGAATGACAGATTTCCTTTCCTGAAGGAAGGGTGATGTATTTTTCTGACAATGGTTTCACAATCATTGGTAGATACTCAATTCCAGATTTTTTTATTGAATTCAAGCTCCAAACCTGCTGTGGTGGGATTTGATCCGTGACCCCAAAACATTAGTTGAGTTTCTGGATTAATAGGCTACCATTAATACAACTAGGACATCGCCTCTCCTTTTTGATTTGGTCTGACCTATTATTGTTGCATGAATTGTGAAAAGTATTGTTTCTTGCGCAGTATAGACGAAGCGTACTGTTCATAGAAAAGGAAAGGAGACAGAGTGCAGGCCAACTCCCAGTGACATTAGTGGAATGATGAAAATGCTGGAGCTTTCAATCAGTGTGAAGGTAAAGTTGCCAAAGGTTTGCTGTCAACCGTTCAGAGAGTGATGACCTCCAGACTGTCTGACTTATTAATAGTAACTGATGTATTGATTAGTGTTGATGTTGAACTTGTTTTGAACCTGATGTAGAGGTGCCCTCGTTGGACTGGGGTTGGCACAGTAAGAGGTCTCCACAACACCAGGTTAAAGTCCAACAGGCTTATTTGGAATAACAAGCTTTTGGAGCTCTGCTCCTTCATCAGGTGAGTGGAGAATTGGGTTCACAAACAGGACTTGTAGACGCAGACTCAATTGCAAGATAATAGTTGGAATGTGAGTCTTTACAGGTAATCAAGTCTTTACAGGCACAATGTGAGTGGAGAGAGGAATAATCACAGGTTAAAGAGGTTTGAATTGTCTCCAGCCAGGGCAGTTAGTAGGATTTTGCAAGCCCAGAACAAATGGTGGGGGCTTCACATAGTGTGACATGAACCCAAGATCCTGGTTGAGTCCATCCTCATGTGTGCAGAACTTGGCTATCAGTTTCTGCTTGGTGATTCTGTGTTGTTGTGTCTTGAAGGCAGCTTTGGAGAACATTTACCTGAAGATCAGAAACTGAATGCCCTTAACGGCTGAAATCTTCCCCAACTGCAAAGATCATTCCTGCCTGGCGATTGTTGTGAGATCTCCATTCAATTGTTATTGTAATGTCTGCATGGTCTCACCGATGTACCACCCCTTGGGACATCCTTTCCTGCAGCATATATGGTAAACCACATTGGCTAAATTTAAACCTGTTTGGGGGTGTTCAATTTAAGGGCGGGGGGGAATGTATTTGTGTTTATTCCTATTGGCTCACTGGAGCTCTGCTGTATAAATGTCTACACCAGAAATGATGTAATAGACCTGGTGCAGGAAACAGAGAGAGAAGCAGTAACCAGGTCACACACAATTAGTAGTTATGTTAGTTTTTTAACCAAAGTCTATTCTGCCCCCACATCTCCAATACACAACAGTAACCAATCACAACAGTCCTCATCATGCGACAGTCCCATTGGCTAGTTGTGATTCTGCTTGGCACAAGCTCCCGATGGTGGGACAGATGGTACACCAGTCATTTAACTCATATTCATTCTATACTAAAGACATTCCCAATGGACTCTGGCAGGAATGGAGTCCTGCCATCATCCCGGCATGAAGGCCAGGACTACAAGTTACCGCTGGCATTCCCCATCTTCAGGAAGCCAATTTACTTTAGATCATCCTGCCACTGCAGGCCAATGGACTTTAAGCTCGGCCACCAATCTTCTGCCGCAGATCCAGCCCCAACGGAGAGTGAAAATCCCTGCCATTGTGTTTGGAGAGATGGCGGTGAATTAGTCACACCTCTGGAATAATAATCCAGCAAACCCAGGGTAATTCTCTGGGGACAAAGGCTCAAATCCCTCCACAGCAACTGACAGAGTTTAATTTCACTGAAGAAGTCTGGGATATAAAGCTAATCTCAATGATAGTGATTGTTTGTATTTACAATGATTCTATATTCACAGCACTGAGGCTAAACTGAGCCCTTTAAGAAGATGCACACATGGTGTTGTTGGAAGTGACATCGCCGATTGTTTGCATGGGTGACTGTGCAGAGTGAGTTTGCACTAAACACATCTCCTCAATAAAGCTCCTTCATTTGGTGAGCATCAATTCTGCAAACACACAGTGACCGTGACAACTATTGTTATTTTTCATTAAAAACCCATCTGATTCACTGATAACCTTTAGAGAAGGAAATTTTCTGTCCTTATCTGGACTCCTGAGCCACAGCAGTGTGGTTGAGTGTTAACTGTCCTCTGAAATAGCCAAGAAAGCCCCTCAGTTCAAGGACAATTTGGGATGGACAGCAAATGCTCCTTCCCAATAGGGGGAAGGAAAGAGGATTTCTGATTCACTTCAAGTGATTTTCTGGGTACTTGTCAAGACTTCACCAGCAATCTGTAAACATTCATTTCTCACCTACGGAACACAAATACTCCCCTCCAACTCCATTTTCAAGTTTGTTGATGATAACACCGTAATGGGTTGGATCTCAAACAATGGCAAGACAGAGTACAGGAATGAAATAGAGAATCTGGTGAACTGGTGCGACAACAATCATCTCTCCCTCAATATCAACAAAACAAAAGAGATTGTCATCGACTTCAGGAAGCGAAGTGGAGAGCATGTCTCTGTCAACATCAACGGGAGAAAAGTAGAAATGGTCGAGAACTTCAAGCTTTTAGATGTGCAGATCACCACCAACCTGTCCTTGTCCCTCCATGTGGATGGTATAATTAAGAAAGCCCACCAACACCTCTACTTTTTCAAGAAACTAAGGAAATTTGGCATGTCCACTCTCACCAAGTTGAATAGGTGCACCATAGGAAGCATTCTTTTTGGTTGTATCACAGCTTGGTATGGCTCCTGCTCTATCCAAGACCACAAGAAACCACAAAAGGTCATGAACAAACTAGCATGAACAAACTCCAAACATGCATCCCTCAAACTAGCTTCCCATCCATTGACTCTGTCTACATTTCCTGCTTCCTCAGAAAAACAGTTGGCATAATCAACAACCTCAGACACCTCAGATATACTCTCATCCACCTTCTTCTATCAGGAAAAGGATACAAAAGTCTGAGATCATGTACCAACCGACTCAAGATCAGCTTCTTCCTTGCTATTGTCAGAATTTTGAACGCAGTGATGTTTTCTCCATTCATGCAAAGACTTCATTTTAAGATATTTCTGCCTTTGAAATTACATTTAAGTGCTAAGCTTAAAAAAACTTGATTATATTTTAAAGCTAATTTGACGAGTTTAGCCCAGTTGTCTGGACGGTTGGTTCATGATGCAGATGATGCTGAGAGTGGGGGTTCAAGTCTCATACCAACTGAGGTTATTCATGAATTCTCAATCTTGCCACTCACCTAAGGTGTGGTGATTCTCAGGTTAAATCACTATCAATCAGCTCTCTCCCTCAAAGATGGTCATTTGGGACCATGGCAACTTTACTTTTATGTTTATAAGGAAAGATATGTAATGAGGCTATTTGAGGTTAGTGAGTCAAGATAGATCTGGGACAAAAGCAAAACATTGCAGATGCAGCAGGGTCATCCTGAATCGAATTGACTCTATTCTCTCGCCACAGGTGCTGTCAAACCTGCTAAGTTTCTCGAGAATTTTCGCACTAAGGATCAGGAATAGTTTCAGAACTGTAAGGAATCTGCAGTGGTGAAGTATTTGATTTTACTGAACTTTCATAAAGCTTTGGCCAGGCCAAAACTGGAGCATCATGTCCAATTTTGTTTGATAAGGTTCCCCATGGTAGGCTACTGCAGAAAGTGCAGATGCATGGGATTGAAGGTGATTTAGCAGTTTGGATTAGGAATTGACTCGCTGATAGAAGACAGAGGGTGGTGGTTGATGGGAAATATTCAACCTGGAGTGCAGTTACAAGTGGTGTACCTCAAGGATCTGTTTTGGGGCCACTGCTGTTTGTCATTTTTATAAATGACCTAGATGAGGGTGTAGAGGGTTGGATTAGTAAATTTGTTGACGATACAAAGTGGGGGGAGTTGTAGACAGCGAGGATGGATGTTACAGTTTGCAGAGGGACATAGATAGGTTGCAGAGCTGGGCCGTGAGGTGGCAAATGGAATTCAATACGGATAAGTGTGAGGTGATTCACTTTGGTAGGAATAACAGGCATATGAAATATAGGGCTAATGGAAGGACCCTTAATAGTGTTGTCGAGCAGAGGGATCTTGGGGTACAAGTACATAGCTCTTTGAAAGTTGGCACCCAGGTTGATAAAGTTGTTAAGAAGGCGTACGGTGTGTTAGCTTTTATTGGTAGAGGGATTGAATTTAGGAGCCGTGAGGTTATGTTACAACTGTACAAAACTCTGGTGCGGCCGCACTTGGAGTATTGCGTACAGTTCTGGTCACCGCATTATAAGAAAGATGTGGAAGCATTGGAAAGGGTGCAGAGGAGGTTTACCAGGATGTTGCCTGGTATGGTGGGAAGGCCTTATGAGGAAAGGCTGAGGGACCTGAGGTTATTTTCATTAGAGAGAAGAAGGTTACGCGGTGACCTAATTGAGGCGTATAAGATGATCAAGGGATTGGATAGGGTGGATAGTGAGAGCCTTTTTCCTCGGATGGTGATGACCAACACGAGGGGACATAACTTTAAATTAAGAGGTGGTAGTTATAGGACGGATGTCAGAGGCAGATTCTTTACACAGAGGGTGGTGAGGGCGTGGAATGCCCTGCCTGCAGCAGTTGTGGACTCGCCTACTTTGGGGGCATTCAAATGGTCGGTGGATAGGCATATGGATGATATTGGAATAGTTTAGGTTAGAGGGTTCACTGGCCGGCGCAACATCGAGGGGCGAAGGGCCTGTACTGCGCTGTAATGTTCTATGTTCTATGTAATTGTGGTCACCACACTCTTGAAAGGATATGAGGGTCATTCGAAAGGTGCAGAGGAGATTTACCAGAATGGTTCTAGTCAGGAGATTGGGTTGGAAAAATTGGGGTTGTTCTCCATGGAGCAAAGGAGATTAAAGGAAAATCTAACCACTGTGCCACCCAGTTGTTTTTATCTTTCAATTTAGTTTGATTTGATTTGATTATTGTCACATGTATTAACATACAGTGAATAGTATTATTTTGTGTGTGCGATCCAGACAAAGCATACCATTCATAGAGAAGGAAACGAGAGAGTGTAGAATGTGTTACAGTCATAGATGGGGTGTAGAGAAAGATCAAATTAATATAGGATCAGTCCATTCAAAAGTCTGATGGCACCAGGGAAGAAGCTGTTCTTGAATCAGTTGGTGCATGACCTCAGGCTTTTGTATCCTTTTCCCGCTGGAAGAAGTTGGGAGAGACAATATCTGGGGTGTGTGAGTCCTTAATTATGCTGGCCGCTGTGCCGAGGCAATATGAAGTGTAGACAGAGTCAGTGGATGGGAGGCTGGTTTGTGTGACGGATTGGGCTACATTCATAACTTATTGTAGTTCTTTGCTGGCCTTGGGCAGAGCAGGAGCCATACCAAACCGTGATACAACCAGAAAGAATGTTTCCTGTTGTGTATCTGTGAAAGTTGGTGAGAGTTATAGCTGGCATGCCAAATTTCCTTAGTCTTCTGAGAAAGTAGAGGCTTTGGTGGGCTTTCTTAGCTATAGTGTCAGCATGGGGGGGGGTCAGATTGTTGGTAATCTACACACCTAAAAACTCAAAACTCTCATCACTTTCTACTTCATCCCCATTGATGTAGACAAGGGCGTGTTCTCTTTTACATTTCCTGAAGTCAACGACGATCCCCTTCATTTCGTTGACATTGAGGGAGAGATTATTGCTGCTACACCAGTTCATCAGATTCTCGAACTCATTCCTGTATTCTATCTCATTATTATTTGAGATTCGATCACTATGGTCAGCAAACTTGTAAATGGAGCTGGAGGGAAATAGGTATGTGAGCAATATAGTGGGGGCTGAAAACACAGCTTTGTGGGGCTGTGATGTTAAGGTTGATCGTGGAGAAAGTGTTGTTGCCTATTCTTACTGATTGTGGTCTGTGAGTTAGGAAGTTCAGTTGCAGAGGGAGGACTGAGCCCCAGAGCCAGAGAGTTTAGAGATGAGTTTCATGGGAGCAATAGTGTTGAGGGCTGAGCTCCTGTCAATAAATAAGAGTCTGACATAGGTGTCCTTGGTGTTCCAGGATTGAGTCCAGGGCCAGGGAGATGGTGTCTGCTTGAACCTGTTGCACCAGTAGGTGAACTGCAGTGGATCCAGGCAGGCCAGGAGGCTGGAATTGATCCGTGCCATGACTAACCTTTCAAAGCACTTCATAATGATGGATGTCAGAACCACCGGATGATAGTCATAGTCATACCGGTGTATAGTCATACAAGGCACGCTGCTTGGCTTTTATTTCCCCAAAATCATCCCTGAGTCAACCATATAATGTGAAACTGGGGTCATATGTAGATCTGACCAGTTATGAGTTGGCAGTTTCCTCGGACAATAGACACCTGTGAACAAGTTGGTTTTTTCTGACATTCCAGAAGGTGTTGCTATTTGTACCGCATGATGATGATTATACCAGATGTAGCGAGTGTAAAAAAGTTTGCAGCTTGAAGAGTTCTGTCCTCATCACATAAAGAGAGGAGGAAATGAAGAAGATAAAGGTATGATTGCTTACAATATTGAAAGAGGGTTTCTTTTTACCACATTGTAAAAGGATACCAGTCCTTTTATTAGCCCCAGATGAGTTTTCTCAATCTTTCCTCGGTTTAGAACATAAGAACGAAAGAACAGAGAAAATTACAGCAAAGGAACAGACCCTCCAAGCCTGCGCCAAACATGCTGTCCAACTGAATTAAAATCCATTATCCTTCTGGGGACCATATCTCTCTATTCCCATCCTGTTCATGTACTTATCCAGGAGGCCCTTAAAAGACACAATTGTATCTGCTTCCACTATCTCCTCTGGCAGCGAGTTCCAGGTACCCATCACCCTCTGTGTAAAAAACTTGCCTTGTACATCTCCTTTAAACCTTGCCCCTTGCATATCAAACCTCTGTATTGGAGTCTTCCACCTCAAGGAAAAAGCTTCTGTCTATCCACTCTGTCCATGCTCCTCATAATCTTGTAGACTTCTATCAGCTTGCCCCTCAACGTCTGTCATTCCAAGTGAGAACAAATCAAGTTTCTCCAACCTCTCTTCATAGCTAATGCCCTCCAAATCAGGTAAATGCTTTTCTGTACCCTTTCCAAAGCCTCCACCACCTTCTGGTAGCGTGACGACCAGAATTGAACACTGTATTCCAAGTGCAGCCTAATTAAGGATGTATAAAGCTGACTTTTAAAAAGCAAACTCTGAATATTGACTTCAGGTGCACGAGTCAGACTGACAGATAAAAGTATGTCACTGTTTGGCCCTATTCTGCAACAACACAGAAGTTTGTTTTTAGCTTATATATTTTTCATACACAGACACTTATCTCAAGCTTGACTTGAGTTCTCATTGACTTCTCTGGCTATTTGTGCAGAGTGAAATAGGAAACATTTCACTTCAGCTGCTACGGAGAATTAGAGAGCTTCGCCTGCAAAGAGATAGAAAGTAGGAAGGACAGTGAGGTGCCACGTAAATTAATTTCCTCACAGTCTCTGAACTGTGATTTGGTTGCACTTTAGTTCTTCACTTGTTGACATGATGTTGACCATATTGACAAGGCCACATTCATGTCCCAGCCTCAGTTGCCCTGAGATAGTGCTGGTGAAATTGTCCTTTAAGCCATTGCAGTCCCTGAGGGCAAGATGTTCAGAATGTTGCTAGGTCAGGAACTCCAGGATCTTGGCTCAGTGGGGTAAGACGTATCCACATCAGGCGAGGTTTACACTCCAAAAAGCAAATGGGGAAATCTGTCAACAAATCTCCTGTGTTCTTTGTGGCCACTGTAGCCTCACAGTATCAGAGACCTGGGTTCTTTTTCCATCTGGGGTCACTGTCTGTGTAGAGCTTGCACGTTCTCCTCATGTCTGCATGGGTTTCCTCCAGGTGCTCCGATTTCCTCCCACAGTCCAAAAGACATTTTGGTTAGGTGCATTGATCATTCTAAATTCTCCCTCGGTGTACCCAAACAGGCACCAGAGTGTGGTGAGTCAGGGATTTTCACAGTAACTTCATTGCAGTGATAATGCAAGCCTACTTGTGACACTAATAAGCATATATGATAACATGATATAGAGATGCCAGCGTTGGACAGGGGTGGGCACAGTAAGAAGTATCACAACTTAGGTTAAAGTCAAATAGGTTTATTTGGAATCATTGGTTCCTCATACTCTTAAGATATCCTTAGTATTCATTGTTTCCAACTCAGAATGATGGAAGTCTAAGTGAATCCGTGAGCATCTGGACCTGAGTTTATTATTCAACAACTTGATCTCTACCTTCTTTACTCATGTGAGCTAACACAATGAGTGGGATTCTCCGGTCTCCTCTGTGACGGGGATCTGGTGTGAGCAAGATCAGAAAATCCAGCCCAAAACTTCATTCATTTTCAGGGTACCAAAAAAACTGTGTGGGTTTCCTTAGGGTGCTCCGGTCCCCTCCCACAATCCAAAGATGTGCGGGTTAGGTGGATTAGCCATGCTAAATGGAGTTTAATGTGGAAAAGTGTGAGGTAATTCACTTTGGCAGGAATAACAAATGTGTAGAGTATAGGGCTAATGGTAGGACTCTTAATAGTGTTGAAGAACAGAGGGATCTTGGTGTATGTGTGCATAGATCCCTGAAAGTTGGCAATCAAGTCGATAAGGTTGTTAAGAAGGCATATGGAGTCTTAGCTTTTATTGGTAGGGGGATTGAATTTCGGAGCCGCAACGTCATGTTGCAACTGTACAAAACTCTAGTGCGGCCGCACTTGGAGTATTGTGTGCAGTTCTGGTCCCCACATTATAAGAAAGATGTGGAGGCATTGGAGAGGGTACAGAGGAGGTTTACCAGGATGTTGCCTGGTATGGAGGGCAGGTCTTATGAAGAGAGGCTGAGGGATTTGAGGTTGTTTTCGTTAGAAAGAAGGCGGCTAAGAGGAGACCTTATTGAAACATATAAGATGATTAGAGGTTTAGATAGGGTGGACAGTGATAGCCTTTTTCCTAGGATGGAGAAAGCTAGCACGAGAGGACACAGCTTTAAATTAAGGGGTGATAGTTATAGGACGGATATCAGAGGTAGGTTCTTTACCCAGAGGGTGGTTAGGGAGTGGAATGCCCTGCCTGCGGCAGTTGTAGATGCGCCAAGTTTGGTGGCGTTTAAGAGATTAGTAGATAAGTTTATGGACGAAAAGGGAATGGTTTAGTTTGGAGGGTCATGGCTTTTTCCTAATTGGTCGGTGCAACATCGAAGGCCGAAGGGCCTGTTCTGCGCTGTAATGTTCTATGTTCTATGTTCTAAATTGCCCCTTAGGGAATTGCTAAAGTAAATGCATGGGATTATGTGAATAGAGCCTGGCTAGGATTGTAGTCGGTGCAGATTTGATGGGCTGAATGGCCTCCTTCTGCACTGTAGGATTCTATGATTTTATGATTAGTGGACATGGGCCAAATGCAGGACTAGCTGACAGAGCACCATGGTCAGCATGGAGCGGTTGGGCTGAAGGGCTGTTTCTGTGCTGTACTGCTCTATGATTCTACGATATTAAACATGACATCCTCTGACCCAGTGTGAGGGGGCCTATGGCTGGTTCAAGATATAGTACAAGGCATTGCACGCTTCCTGTGACATTCTTATGTAACATATCTGAGCTATTCTTCAATACGGACAAATTTATTTTAGATCTGTCCAACTTATTCTAATACAACACAAATAGAATCTTTCTTCCCATGTGATTTCCTAAAAACACCCCCCACATCCTGAAGCTACAGCAGACTATAGGCAAAGAAGTTAAAATAGATTGGAATGGGCTGGAAGCTCTGCGTACCAGGATGTGATTAGATAACATTTGGGGAGGGATTTTCCTGGCCATTCTTGCTTACTTGATTTAATTTGATTTGTTATCATCACACATATTGGGATACAGTGAAAAGTATTGTTTCTTGCGCAATATAGAGGCAAAGCGTATCATTCATAGAGTACATAAGGGAGAAGGATTTGATTTATTATTGACACACGGATTGGGATACAGTGAAAAGCATTGTTTCTTGCGAGCTATACAGGCAAAGCATACCATTCATGGAGAAGGAAAAGAGAGAGTGCAGAATGTAATGTTGCAGTCATAACCAGATATAAAGGAAAATCAAATTAGTGTGAGGGAGGTTCATTCAAAAGCCTGACAGCAGCAAGGAAGAAGCTGTTCTTGAACCTGTACGTATGTGACCTCAGACTTTTGTATCTTTTTCTCGACAGAAGAAGGTAGAAGAGAGAATGTTCAGAGTGCGTGGGGTCCTTAATTATGCTGGCTGTTTTTCCAAAGTAATGGGAACTGCAGACAGAGCCAGTGAATAGGAGGCTGGTTCGCATGATGGACTGGGCATCATTCATGACCCTTTGTGGTCTTGGGCAGAGCAGGAGCCATTCCATGCTGTGACACAAGCAGAAGCGATGCTTTACGTAAGAATTGGTGAGGGTCATCGTGGACATGCTAAATTTCCTTATCCTCCTGAGGGTCCTGCTGGTTCTGCCACAGATGCCTCCTCCCACGGATTCCCTGGCGATGGGATGGGACAGCTAACAAAATACCATAGGCGTTGGCTGCACTGGAAGATCCTGTCTGTTGTCAACGACAAACCATCCCTGCCCCAGAAACCCAGCCACACATTCCCAATGGAAAGGGCTAGAAAATCCTTACAGTGCTGCAATAAGTTCTAGTATCTATTTTAAAGGGTTCATAAACATTGAAAAAAGTACGAAAAAGATTGACAAGAATAACGGGAGAACTGAGGGATTACATTGACCAGGATAGATTGGACAGGCTGCAGATTTTTTTCCTGGTAAAGAGAAGACAGAGGGATGACCTGACAAAAGTCCTTAAGATTATGAAAATATTTAATAGGATAGCCTTACAGAAGATGCCACAAATATAAAGTAATTTTAATAAATCTGTGGAGAATTTAGAAGAAACCAGAAAGTGATTGGAATGTGGAATTCGCAAGCAGAAGGAGGAGCTGAGGTGAATAAGATTGATGCATTTAAGCAAAAGCCAGATATTTGCATGAGGGGAGAAGGATATAAATATTTGTTTGGTGATACAGAACTTGAGCATTGCAGAGAAAAAGGGACAGCTTTTGTTGAAGTTTTTCATCTTGCACTCATCAGGACATTCACAAGAATACAATGTAAGAGAAATCCACAAGTTCATACTGTATGAGAAGAGAGTGCTAATTGTTGGCATGTGGATTCAGATTGGTAGAGGTGTTAATGTGAAGAATGTACCAGTTGATAGTGGCTGATAGTTAACTGTCAAACATTGTTAGAAATTTAAGCAGGCAGCTCAAGGCATTGTCTTGAACAGTGAAGCAGCAATTGGTTATTACCTATTTTGTTTAGCTAAAACAGGTACAATTTGTGTAGATGTTCTTTTTTGTCTGCAAGAAAACAGGGCCCTGTATATTAATATATGTAGCTTCCATAACACACAAATACTCCACACTTTGATTCCAATTGACAATCCTAAATTGGAGTATAAAAGTAAAGAGGTGTTGCTGCAACTATACTAGTGAGACCACATTTAGAATACTGTGTTTACAGAAATATAATCATTGGAAACAGTACAGAAGGTATTTACTAGGATGATCCTGAGTATGCAGCAACTGCCATATGAGAAACAATTAAACAGATTGGGTCTGGGCTCCTTGGAGTTCAGAAGAATGGGAGGTGATAAGATTGGAACATGTAAGATTCTTATGGAGTTAGAAGGGGTAAATGTGAGAGGATGTTTCCACTCATGGAAGCGTGTAGGACCAGAGGGCATAGTTGCACAATAAGATGGATTTGAGAAGAATTCCTTCCCTTTGCAATCCTTGTCCTTGAACATTTTCCAGGCTGAAACCGATAGGTTTTTAATCAGTCATGGAATTAGAGTTATGGAGATAAGGCAAGAAAGTGGACTTAGTGAGTATTAGATCAGCCAAGATCTTATTAAATAGCAGATGAGGCTCAAAGAGCTGAATAGCTGACTTCTGCTCCTATTTCCTGTGGTCTTTAGGTCATATGATGTCAGGAATTTAGGAATCATGAGGTTTCTTCGTGTTCTGGGAGTATTTGGGATGGTTTCCTTGAAATCTATCAATTCTCGAAGAACTGGGATGCATATATGGGGAATGTGGAACCAGTCTCGGGCTACAGGTATGGGTATTTCAGCAACAGTGGCCTAGGAGCAGCGTGTAGGATTGTTGGGCGGCAGGTTTTCTGGAATAATGAAATGTGCATCCTGTAGATTTGGAAAAATGGGAAAGAGATTGTAAGATCTTTAAATACTGAGAGGATTGTTAGGGGAGCAAGACAGTTTGATGTAGTTTGCCATTAGCTGACTAAGTGGCAAGCTTAGCAAGTACTTGATTTCTGAGTGATTTCCACTTATGACTAATCTGGGATCACTGCTGGGAGGATGAAAGTGGTGAGGCCTAAAACAGGATGTGGGAAAAGCAAGGTTGGTTGTACGGTGCAGAGATTTGGGAAAACTGGGGGTTGTAGGATCTGAGATAAAAAGGGAGCGACCTTGATTTCTAGGATTGGGTGGTCAGAATCTTGTGAGGGCTCTGGCCTGAGGCAGCATTCCAGGATCAGGGAATAACTTCGCAAGAGAACAGGATGGAGAAGAATAAGCTGCAAGCGGTGACGTTTCCTCTGAGAGATTTTTTACAAATGTTTCCCCTGGTACTATCAATGCTGGTTAAAGCTCCAACATTATAACTGTCGACTGCACGTCAACAATTACAGCACGAGAACGCAGTAAGGATAATTAATCAGAACACAGCGCTCTGTTGGCCGCTGAAATAAAAACATTGTGAGAACCAGTCTCCCAGAGAGACAGGATGGTAGAATCCTGCTTTACAATCTTTTAATTACTCTAAAGAAGATCAATATTCCTGATATATTGGCACCAGCACTCTGACTTCTGAGCCAGATAGTCTCATTTCAGGGAGGCGTTGGACATGATCTTTAAGACATAGGCCCATATCTAAGGAAGGATGTGTCTGGCCTTGGAAAGAGTGCAGAGGAAGTTCACAAGAATGATCCTTGGAATGATGAGCTTGTAGCATAAGGAAGGGTTGAGGCCTCTGGGTCTGTACTCATTGGAGTTTCGAAGGATGAGGAGGAATCTTATTGAAACTTAACGGATACTGCAAGGCCTGGATAGAGTGAACGTGGAGAGAATGTTTCCACCAGTAGGAAAAACTAGAACCAGAGGGCACAACATCAGGCTAGAGGGACAATTCTTTAAAACAGAGATGAGGAGGAATTTCTTCAGCCAGAGAGTGGTGAACCTGTGGAACTCTTTGCTGCAGAAGGCTGTGGAGGCCAGGTCATTGAGTGTCTTTAATACAGATATAAATATATTCTTGATTAATAAGGGGATCAGGAATTATAGGGAAAAGGCAAGAGAATGAGGATGAGAAAAATATAAGCCATGATTGAATGGCAGAGCAGATTTGATGGGCTGAGTGGCTTAATTTTGCTCCAATGTCTTATGGTCCTATGGTCTTATGGAACTCTACTACCTTGTCCACCATGGAATCGGAGCAGGCGAGGCTCCATCAATGGAAATCTCATTGACCTCAGCGGGAATTTCCAGTTTCATCCAAGCAAGGTGCTAGACTTTGCCCATTATTTTGGCTGACATTTCAGGGAGACATGGGAGAGGTTCTGCATTGTTGGCATGGCTGATTTCTAATGAGACATTAAACCGCGGCCACAAAAGCCAACCAAGATGGATGTAAACTAGCCTATGGAGCCTTCGTGATAAAACAAGGATGGCACGGTGGCACAGTGGGGGTTAGCACTGCTGCCTCACAGCGCCAGGGACCCAGATTCAATTCCAGCATCAGATCACTGTCTGTGTGGAGTTTGCACGTTCTCCCTGTGTCAGCTTGGGTTTTCTTCTGCATGCTCTGGTTCCCTGCCACAGTCCAAAGCTCTGTGTAGTTTGGTGGATTGGCCATGCTAAATTGCACCTTAGTGTTCCAAGATGCATAGGTTGGGGTTGGGGGGTTACGGAGAATGGGTTTGGGTAAGATAGTCTGTCAAAGATTTGGTACATATTCAATAGGCCGAATGGCCTCCTACTACACTGTAGGGATTCTATAAAATACAGCTTGGTATGTTCCCCAGGTGTCCTGACTAATTACCCTTCAACCACACATCACCTAATAAATATATCCACTTGCCATTGTTATTTAGGCATAAATTGGGTTCTACATTTCCCAAAATATTCTTCCTTTCTTTGAAAAATCATAAAAATGGCATGAAGTTGGATTGGTGGGGAAAGGTTTCCAAATTTAGCCCAGACAATGTTCCTTCAAAGCTGCAGATCGTAACCAATACGGCAACAATAGGCCACACACAAACAGCGTTCCCTTAAAGGGACCGCACACTGCAACAAGCAGGCCACACCCAACAAAGAAACACCAGAAGGAATATTGGACCCATAACCAACGCAAGAACAGCTTCTGCATCAGACTTTTGAATTGTCCTATCACATATTGAGCTGTCTTTCTCTTCACCCTATTTGCAACTGCAACACTTATAGTCTGTACCCTCTCCTTTCCTTCTCTCCTATGTACTCTATGAACAGTATGTTTTGTCTCCTTAGCATACAAGAAACACTGTATTTTGATGCATGTAGACAAAATTAAATCAAACTATAAGGTGTTGAGTGTAGTTCGGGAGGCCTTTTTTAGGTATCTGCAGTATTAAAGAATTAGAGTATTTATCAACTCGAATCACATAATATTACAGCACAGAAGAGGCCCTTCAGCCCATCAAGTCTGCATGTAATGCCCTGACCTGCCCGTTTAATTCCACTTGCTAGCACTTAGTCCAGCTACCAGCAACTACAAACATGGGTAAAGTAAAGGGTCCAAGCTAGGAGCTGACTCCATGCTTGCTTCTGCACACAGCTCTGTCCAACAACGGACTAGCCTCTCAGTGTGGGTCATGTGTCCTTGTGTGGCTCAAAAGCTTGGAGTGGAGTCTGCACACTCTCCCGATTTCAGCATGGGTTTTTTTCTAGGTGCTCCAGTTTCCTCTCATAGTCAAAAGATGTGCAGCTTAGGTGCAGATTAGCAGGCTAAATATTCGGAGAAACAGGGGTATGAGTGGGATTGGTCCTTAGTGTTGGGGAAGGGGAATTATGTAGGGTTACAAGGATAGGGCCTGAGTGGGATTGTGGTCAGCGCAGGCTTGATGGGCCAAATGGCGTCCTTTTGCACTGAAGGGATTCTATAAATCTATGAGTACATTTTTTCAAAAGGAATAAAAGTGAGAATTTAGTGTTCTGAGAACTAAAAATAGAAATTGAAATGTTGGAAATATACAGCAGGTACGTTAACATTTGAAAGCAGAAAAGACCAATTAACATTTTATTTGTTCTTTCTCCTTCACCAAAGCTCCTGTCAATCATGCACAGATGAAACATGAATCCACCTTTTCCAGGCGTTTGGTTTGATCAGACCAACAAACGGAAGTATCATTTTTTTCTAATGTCACCGAGAATCATTGTCGCCAATGGCTCCTTTAAGTGGGCTCCACTTAAGAGGAAGAGTCCCTGATCAGACTTCCGACCATTTCTATAGCTAATTATTCATGGAACGAGTCACTAGCTCATCACCAGTGGCTTGTAGCTTAAGGGGCACCACACCACATGGAGCATACAGGAGGCGATGGCCTAGTGGTATTATCACTAGACTATTAACCCAAAAAACTCAGCAAATGTTCTGGGAACCCGGGCTCAAATCCCACCATGGTAGATGGTGGAACTTGAATTCAGTGAAAAATATCTGGAATTAGAAATATACTAATGACTGTGAAACCATTGTCAATTGTAGGGAAAATCCATCTGGTTCACTAATGTCCATTAAGAAGGATATCTGCTGTCCTTGTCTTGTTTGTCCTACGTGTGACTCCAGAGCCACAGTAATGTAGGTGTCTCTAAACTGCCCTCCAAGGGTAGGTGGGGATGGGCATTAAATGCTGGGCAGCCAGTGACGCCCATGTCCCACGAATTAATTAAAAAAAGAATCAGAATTGAACAGTCAGGCAGCAATATTAACCACTGTGCCACCCAGGGCAAAAAACTAACCAGGTCCAAAGATGGATTGGCCATGCTAAATTTCCCCTTTGTGCCCAAAAATGTGTAGGTTGGGAGTGGGGCAATCAGCAAAATAAAAGTTACAGGTGTAGTGCAGAGGCCGAGCCCGGATGAGATAGTCTGTTGGTGAGCTGGTATAGGGCTGATGGGCCAGATGGCCTTCTTCTGCCACTGTAGGGATAATATGATTCATCAAGTTAACTGAGATAAGGAAAATTAGCATTTCTTTACATGTATCAGTGCACAATGAATGTTACCTACTGGTTGTGGAAAATCATGAATGTACTGGTAAGTTATAGAGTCACTTACAGCACAGGAAGAGGTGATTCAGCACATCGACAGCCCTCGATCCTGTAACCCTGCAAGTTTGATTCCTTCAAGTACCCATTCAACCTCCTTTTGAAATCATTGATTATTTCCCTTCCCACCATTTTACTGAGCAGCGAGTTATCATTGAATTGTCACCAGACGGGCAAAGACCATTCAGCCTGTCTTGTGAATGCTGGCTCCATCAAGCTCAAATACTGACTGTATCAAATTTCGCTTGGGTGTAAGTAAGCATGACGTGGTGGCACAATGGGTTAGCACTGCTGCCTTACAGCCCCCAGAACCTGGGTTTGATTCCTAGCTTGGGTCACTGTCTGTGTGGAGTTTGCACATTCTCCCCGTGTCTGCGTGGGTTTCTTCCGGTTTCCCCCCACAGTCCAAACATGTGCGGGTTAGATTGATTGGCCGTGTTAAGTTGCCACTTGTTGTCCCGAGAGCATAGATTAGAGGGATTAGTGGGTTAAATATGTGGGGTTACGGGGATAGGGCCAGGGTGGGATTGAGGTCGGTGCAGACTCAATAGGCCGAATGGCCTCCTTCTACACTGTAGGGATCCTATGATTCAATGAAATGTGGAGTCAGCTTCAAAACATTGAGTAGATTTAACAGTGAGATGAGACTACGCAGAGAGATGAGCCTGCCTCACACCAAGTCCTGCAAGCTTCCTCACCAGGGCTGCCTGCACCTAGGCAACGTAGCAGAGGAGAGACTGCCAGCCTGAGTGTCTCCCTCTTTACTCCCTTCAACCCCTCAACGGACTCCATTTATCTTAATGCCTGAGCCTTTTCTCCAGGGACTGCAGGCTCCTTCTAGCACTTTCCACGCAGACTTTTTTTCTAAATTAACTGCGCGCTGAAAAATAAACAGATCAAGGTGCAGGCAGTTGTAATGAGCGCCAAAGGTCCCCGATAAAGAATGATAAAAGCAACGCTGAAGTTCAGAGATATCGCCCCAAGTTGTCAGATTCATTAGCTGTGCCCAGCTGCACGTTAAAATAATTCAGTAACACATTCGATTTCTTTTTAAACTAAAGAGTAAATGAGTAAATTTCCTGGCTTGCGCCACCCCTCTCTCACCGAATTAAACAGCTTTGTTTTATGAATTAGTTCAGATATTAAAATTAAATTCCAATGCAAAGCTCAGTTATTAGTTTCACAAAATAAATGTGAACACTCAAATTAAATATTCACTGTAGGCTGTCTTCCAATAAAATAGAATTTGGCCTTTGAAGTGTTTTTATTAATCTTCTCTGATGTGTAGGTTCTTTAAATTCCATGAATGTGCAACGCTACTGCCAGTTCAGTGCTTCACTTGCCTTAATTTATTTTCGGAATAAATTCTATTTATAATGAAAATCTTATTAAAACTGGACAAGAAAAATTAGTCTATAGCCTTGCCTTGGTGGGATAAAAAACAAAATGACTGACCTAAGTTGAAGTGACATTTACAAATTACCTGTTAATTTAAACTACGTTGAAGGATGACAGGGTTGAGTTAGACTGACAGTAAGTTTCCACAGACTGACAGCTGTGGCCCATTGGCTGCAAAGCTCCTGCAGTTAGCACATTTATCCACTTTGACAAGAAAAACTTCATAAGCAATAAATTCCGCAAGAAGGAAAAAAAAACCCTTTGCATGCAAACTCTAAGGACGAGTGGATGGTCGCATCTGTTAGGCCCCCACTTCCTTCCTTCCTTCCTCCTCCTCCCCCCCCACCACCCCCACACACCCTGGAAAACTTGTCTCACGCTCTAAGCCAAATCTTGTCAGCCTTGCCTACTGTTACACTACACCCCCTCCTCCCGACCTCCGCCCCTGTAGCAACAACGCAGGACCCTGACTTTTTTTAATGATGCGCTACAGGATCTGACAAGCCCTCTGCCTCCTCGCAGTGGCTGTGGGACACCAGTGAGTGCTCTGCAACTGGGACTGTGCAATGAGATCCATCCCAGGGACAGCTGTCAGCAAGCATCACAGTCAAATATCTGACTGATGGGAGTCACTCAAACAGATTTGTTCTGTGATGGGGTGGTGGAGTGGACGGATGGCGGTGGTTCAGTCATTCCTGTTTCAATATAAGTTCAGGGTGCACTAAAACTGCCACTAATGTCACGGGAGTTACGGGTGATCTGGTGTGAGGGTGCAGACATGCATGTTGCAGTCTCTCGATTAACTTTATTGTGCACCGTCATGGCAAGAATCATGCCATTTGGCCCTCCTGCTCAGTGCTGGTCTTCAAGAACATAAGAAATAGGAGCAGGAGTAGGCCATCTAACCCTTTGAGCCTGCCCCGCCCTTCAACAAGATCATGGCTGATCTGAAGTGGATCAGTTCCACTTACCCGTAACCCTTAATTCCCTTATCGATCAGAAATCTATCTACCCGTGACTTAATTATATTCAACAAGGTAGCCTGCACCACTTCAATGGGTAGAGAATTCCAAAGATTTACCATCCTCTGAGAGAAGAAGTTCCTCTTCAACTCTGTTCTAAACTGCTGCCCGCCCCTTTATTTTGAGGCTGTGCCTTCTAGTTCTGGTTTCCTTCCCAAGTGGAAAGAATCTTTTTACCTCTACCCTATCTAGCCCCCTTCATTATCTTATAAGTCTCTATGAGATCCTCCTTCAGACTTCTAAACTCTAACGAATACAGGCCCAATCTATTCAATCTCTCCTCATAAGCTAACTCCATCATCTCCAGTATCAGCCTGGTGAACCTTCTCTGTACTCTCTCAAAGACCAATATATCCTTTCGCAATGCTCGATAGAAGAGTCCTCCTGTCCAACTTTATCCATTGGCTGAGACTTTCATTCTTTTCTCCCTCCTTATAGAATTATAGAATCCCTACAGTGCAGAAGGAGGCCATTCAACCCATTGAGTCTGCAGCGACCACAATCCCAACCAGGCTTATTTCCATAACCCCATGCATTTACCCTGCTAATCCCCCTGACACACAGGGGAAATTCAGCATGGCCAATCCACCTAACCTGCACATCTTAAGAGTATGGGAGCAAACCGGAGCATTTGGCGGAAACCCATGCAGACATGGGGAGAACATGCACACATCACACAGACAGCAGCCCAAGCCGGGAATCAAACCCAGACCCCGACACTGTGCTAACCACTGTGCCACCTTGCACATATTGAAGCAGAGGGAGATCTTAAATCCTGTGTCTCCATCTGCGGAATCGCTGGCAGGGGTTCAAGAAGTCTCACAGCACCAGGTTAAAGTCCAACCAATTTATTTGCCCCCGACCTGACGAAGAGGCAAACCCCGAAAGCTTGTGGGTTTACTATCAAATAAGTTGGTTGGACTTTAACATGATGTTGTGAGACTTCTTACTGTGTTTACCCCAGTCCAACACCAGCATTTCCACATCAGCTCAAGATCCAGCAAAACCCAGAAACTGAGAATCTTACTGGCAAGATTGCGATCCTTGAATTTCGCCACCCCTAGCTAGCGGGAACAAGATTACAATACATTTATATACATATCAATGTCATTAACAGCCCCATTCTCCCACTCCCTACCTGCTATGTATTGAGTCCTAACCATATTGGCACACCTCACCAACATGAAGCCAACACCTACCCCCCACATCTTATTCATTACCACATGAAATATTTGAAGCCAAAACATTGAATGTATTCAAGAGGCAGCTCGATATAGCACTTGGGGTGAAGGGAGTCAAAGGTTGTGGGGAGAAAGCAGGATTAGCCTATTGAATCGGGATGATCAGCCATGATTGTAATGAATGGCGTAGAGTTACAAAAGTTTCCCCCAGACGTGAACCTATCGTGGGGATTCCCCCAGAGGCTCATGTGTACCTGTTGTGTTCCCTGCCCCCCACGGGGAGTGTAAAGGTGAGTATGGGGTGTGGGAGCCATGGGGTGATGGCTGGGGGTGCAGTGGGGTGGGGGGGGAGCAAAGGAGCAGGGAAGGAGAGCGTGATGCTAGCATTCATTGTACGGAGGTAGGGGTTGTTGGTTTTAATCCCATGGGATGTTGGAGAGACCCTCATCGGAATTTTACCATCTCGCTCACCACAAGAATCGAAGCGGGTGAGGGGTGGACTATAGAAAGGTCTGTTGACCCTAGGCAGGATTTGATGTTTTCAGGACAAACGCAGCCGTAAAGTCCTACTTCCTGAGACCGCCACGGTGAGGTGAGGGAGATTATATTTTCATCCAAACAAGGTGTTGAAAAAGCCTTTTCCGGCATGCTCAGGGCCCACCTCTCGAATTTGCAGTGTGAAACACACCCATCATTTTTTGTTGACAATTTCCATAAAATCTGTAGAGAAAATCTGCCCATTCCTCTAGAGAGAGATACAGTGGCTACTAGTCAGAGCCTGGCAATTTGGCCTTTTTTTCCAATTACCCCACCGTCACCACCAGCGAGAGTGTAGCACTCAACCGAATTTCCATTCACTACAGTGGGACTGGAGAAAACCAGCTGTGGGCAAGGCTGGAGAATCCGGTCAAAATGCCATTTTTTGTAAGACTCTGCCCGGACTCTACCACCTCACCTACCCTGGAATTGGCACGGGCAAGGGTCCCTCAATAGAAATTTCTTTTGGCCTAGGGCAGGATGTTACGCTCTCACCTGAACAAGGCTGTAAAATCCTGCCCGAAGAGTTTTACAGCCCATTAGAGATCCTTCAGCCCATTGTATCCACATCAACCATCAAGCATCTGTCTATTCTAGACATTTTCCAGGCCTGTAGCCTACTTTCCCAGTAAATGAATTTATTTCTTCACATATCCACTCATAAACAAACCCCAATGGGGACTCCATCCATGGATAAGGGTGCTTTAATTCTAAAGGTAAGTTAAAAAAACTGGGTGCATCTTCTTGAAGGAAAGAATATTGAGGTGGGATCTGATAGAGATATAAAAGATTGGCAATCTTAGGTAAAGTTGACAGGAGAAATCTCTTCCTTTTAGTCAATAGTTGAAGGATAGGGTGGCACAGAGTTAAGATCTTGGACAAGAGATCCAGGAGGAATGTGAAGAAGAATTGTTTTACCCAGCGTATGATGATGAGCTGGAATCCATTGCCTCTGAGAGTGGAAGTGGAGATGATGAATGATTTTAAAAGAAAATTGGTTGAGGAATTGAAGGGAGTAAATTTGTAGATATACAACAAATCAAAGCTTAGACTGATGGGATTCAATGAACGGAATGGCCTCTTTCTGTGCTTAAGTGACTGTCTGGCCCAATTGTCACAGAGCCAGAAGGATCCCACACCTGAACCCAAATGGTGCTGAACCTGGCAACCACGAGTTTCACTTCTGGGGGTTCGATTTCTGGCTTAGGTCACTGTCTGTGTGGAGTTTGCACGTTCTCCCTGTGTCTGCACTGGTTTCCTCCGGGTGCTCTGTTTCCCTCCCACATTCTGAAAGACATGCTAGTTAGGTGCATTGACCCAAAAAGGCGCTGGACTGTGGTGGCTAGGGGAATTTCACAGTAACTTCATTGCAGTGTTAAGTTAAGCTCTAATTGTGACTAATAAATAAACTTTACCTTTACTTTTCACAGAGGCAGCTGTATATTTAAAAGTTCAATAGTCTTCAGACAAAAGCAATTTTGGTGACCCAGGTTCATGAAACATGATTGGGTCATTTAGACATTTGGGGAAAAGATTAAACCTGTGGACTAATTTGGAGAGGTCTTCTGGGATTTTTAAAAGTAGACATGAATGTGCGCAAATAAATGGATAAGGTGTGAAGGGAGATGGCTGGTGAGTGGGTGAGAGGGGTGAGGGCTAGAATGGAACATTTCAGTTTTGGTTTTTGTTACAATTGGAACAAAGCCCAACAACATTAAGGTGGTCTTTTATACAGCCCACTCAGCACTGAGCAGCTGCCTTCAAACCTGGCTGTCTGCGAAATCTTTCCAGGACCATCAACTCCAGTTAACCAGAAACTCACAGCCTCACTGCCTGAGAGATGGTAGAGGCAGGAACCTTCACAATATTTAAGAAGCATTTAGGTGAACACTTGAAACGCCATAGTGTACAAGGCTGTGGCAACATCCATTTAGAGTCATACCATCATAGAGATTTCCAGCATAGAACCAGGCACTTCGGCCCAACTTGTCTACGTTGCCCTTTTTTTAAATCCCTAAGCTAGTTCCAATTGGCCACATTTGGCCCATTTCCCTCTATACCCAACTTACCCATGTAACTGTCTGAACACTTTTTAAAGGACAATATTGTACCCACCTCTCCTCTTACCTCTGGTAGCTTGTTCTAGACACAACCCTCCATGTGAAAAATTGGCCCTCTGGACACTTTTGTATCTCTCCCTTCTCTCCTTAAACCTATGCCCTCCAGTTTTAGACTCCCCTACTTTGGGAAAAGATATTGACTATCTAGCTGATCTATGCCTCTCATTATTTTATAGACTTCTGTAAGATCATGTCTCAGCCCCCTACACTTCTGAGAAAAGATCACAATCTATCCAGCCTCTCCTTAGAACTCAAACCATCTTAGTAATTCTCTTCTGCACAATTTCTAGTTTAATAATATCCTTTCTATAATACAATGACTAGAAATGTATGCAATATTCCAAGTGTGGTCTTATCAATGTCTTGTACAACTTCAACAAGACTTCCCAAATCCTGTATTCAATGTTCTGACCAATGAAACCAAGCATGCTGAATGCTTGGAATGCATTGAATATATTCCATGCTGTATTCTGGAGTTATGCATAGTGATAGTAGAGGCTCCAACTTCCTTTCCATTACATGGGCTGACTTGGAAATCTCTCCTGCTCCTGCTGGCTGCCATTGGAATGAGTTAGCTGGATTTCCAAGTTGATACTCAGCCTGTTTGTCTGGCTATTGAGCACAGCTTCTTTGGCCGCCAAACTTAGGATTGAATATGGAACTTCTAGCTCAGGTGCAGGGCCAATACCCACCAAGCCAGGAGATCTCTCGCCAAGACTCTTAATGAGACTGCCCACCACATTCCCTGTCCCTCATCCACCAACTTGCCTTCATGGAGCTGGAGGCACATGTCTTTGCACCAGATTGTCTAGCTCCCCACTGTTTCTGTCTCTCTAATACCCGTTTCTGCAACTTTAAACTCACCAGTTTGCTATATTTGATGGGACTGTGTGGGAATAGACTGGGGCTAGACACAAGCTGACAGGAGTAAGAGACTCCTACCTGGTAGAAGACGTAAGCGATGAAGAGAGCATTAAATACAGAAAATGTTGGATAAACTCAGCAGGTCTCAGGTGGAGAAAGAAACAGAGGGTTGCATGGTGGCAGGGTGATTAGCACTGCTACCTCACAGAACCTGAAACCCAGGTTCAATTCAACACGCAGAGTCGGCATGTTCTGCCCATGTCTGTGTGGGTTACTCCGGGTGCTCCAGTTTCCTCCCACACTCCAAATAGTTTTGTGTTAGATAAGTTGGCCATAGTGTGTATGCAGAAATTATGAGGATAGGATAGAAAGGAGAGCCTGGGTGGGATGTTTTGTCAGGAGGGTCGGTGCAGACTAGGTGGGCCAGATATCTTCTTTTTGCACTATAGGGTTCTATGAACAACCCCTGGAACCAATTCTATGAACTTTCACTATTCCACTTCCATTACAAGTATATCCTCTCTTAAATATGGAGACTAAAAACTGCACACAGTATTCTAGATGCAGGCGTATCTGAACCAGATGGAGGCATGGCCTGATAGATGTTTATAAAATCATAAAGTTATAGATAAGATGAACAGTTGGAAGTTTTTTCCCAGAGCAGAAATGACAATTACAAGGGGGCACAAATTCAAGGTAACGGGGGAGAGGTTCAGTAGAGATGCACGCGGAAAGCTTTTTTACAGAGAGTATGGTGGGGGTCTGGAATGTACCGCCAAGTGAAGTGGTTGAGACAGGCAGGTTAGCGACATTTAAGACTTTATCTGGAAAGACCCATGAAGAGACAGGGATCTAGAGGGATGCAGGTAGTTGGTCTGGATAGGACAACGTGATCGGCGCAGGCTTGGTCGGCCGAAGGGCCTGTTTCTTTGTAATAGTCTGCAAATTACAAATTCCCACACACTGTCTTATCTCAACAAAACTGATCACAAAACTTTATAGATGGTATGTATGCAATCGTGCAAAAAGTGCTTCTTTCAAAGTTTTGCTGTGTTTTGGTGCAGCTCCGAGGGATTGTAAGAGAATACAGAATACTGCAGAAAGGATGTTAACAGCAGACAAAGAATCATTCATCTCAACTCAAGCCTTTTTTTAAGCATCTGGCTTCTCTGCAAACACCGCTCAGCACAGAACAGACACATATTTCGACTTCCCTGTTATTACTTATTTCTAAGCTGATTTTTTTTAAAAAAACAAGTGCGATGCCAGAGCCACAGTTAATAAAGAGACAGAAGACTGATCTGGTTCTGAAGATATGGCAATAAAGAGAGAGGGGGAAAAATAATTGTGGAAAACCCACATCGCAGTCCAGAGGAGAAAGCAAAAGGTCCATCAACTTTATTAAACTGCAGCTGTCAATTACATTCCTTCTCATGCCCAGTGTTCAAGTCCCACTCTGAAAATGTTAATATTACTTTCTTTATGTGTTAGTGGGCAGCGTGGTGACACAGTGTTTAGCACTGCTGCCTCACAGTGCCAGGGACCCACGTTCAATTCAGCCCTTGGAGTCACTGTCTGTGCGGAGTCTGCATGTTCTCTCCATGTCTGCATGGGTTTTGTCGGGGTACTTTGTTTTCCTCCCACAAGGTCTGCTGGTTAGGGGCGTTGGCCATGCTAAATTTCCCTTCTGCTCAGCGCATTAAAAAAAGTCTTATCTTGAAGTTTGGAAGTGCGGACCTGAGTTTAAAACGCAGGGGAGATGGTGGGGCTAATGTTAGCTTTATGGCTGAATTAGAAAAATGAAGTCAATATCAGATAGAACCCTCTAAATTCTCCCTCAGTGTACCCGAACGGGCACTGGAGTGTGGCGACCCGGGAAATTTCACAGTAACTTCAGTGCCGTGTTAATGATGTGACTCACCTGATCAAGGAGCAGTGCTCCAAAAGTTCGTACTACCAAATAAACCCATTAGACTTTAACATGGTGTTGAGTGACTTCGTGCAGTATTAATGTCAGCCTATTTGTGGCTAATTAATAAACTTTAACTTTGACTTTTTTTGAGGATGGTTGATTTATAAGCCTAATTAAAACTTGGTAGAAATCTGACATATTTTTGCTCCAGTCACCTGTCAAAGTCTTTTCTCTTGTTAAAAAAAAGTCAAAACGATGGAACATTTTGTGTGGGAAGCACAGTTATTCTTCCACATTGAGAGGGTTGGTGTTTTTAAAGGCAGGGGGGACTGGATTCTAAAAGGAATAAAAGTTTTTCAATTTAAGTCCAACCTTATTTCTATACCAATGTTACCTTGAAGCTGCATAGAAGCAGAGCCTTTGATGCTGATTTGGTGAACAACTTCATACTGTTGTCACCTGGAAGAAGCAAACTTTTCTCATTTTTGTAAATAAATGATTGTTATTTGTAAAAAAAAATCTGTATACATAATAATCCCCAGGCTAAGAAGATGTACACAATAATCCCCTGTCTAAAGAGGTGTGCAGCAATAATCTCCAGGCGAAAATGTGTACACAATAATCCCCAGACCAAAATGGCATAAACAATAATCCCTAGATTAAAGAGGTATACACAATAATCCCCAGACTAAAGAAGTGTACAGCAATAATCCCCAGACTAAAGAAATGTACACATTAATCCCCAGACTAAAGAGGTGTACAGCAATAATCCCCAGATTAAAGCAGAGCACACAATAACCCCCAGACTAAAGAGGTTTTGATTTGATTTATTATTGTCACGTATGCCAATTTATTATTGGCATACAATGAAAAAGAAACGATAACTAACAAAGTTTATTCGGAGAGTGGTTGGGGTGTGGAAAACACTGCCTGCTGTTATTGTGGAGTCGGACACTTCAGGAACTTTCAAGCAGTTATTGGATAGGCACATGGATCACACCAGAATGGTAGGGAGTGGGATAGCTTGATCTTGGGTTTGGACTTGGCTTGGCACAACATTGAGAGCCGAAGGGCCTGTACTGTACTGTACTATGTTCTAAAGATAAAATAAGGGAAACAGAAGTGTGCTAAATTAAAGGGCTTCTTCCACCATTTGATGCCAGTAATTGATGGAGAATCCAAACTGGCATTGCTGGAATACCTTTCGATTTGATTTGATTTGATTTACTATTATCACATGTATTGGGGTACAGTGAAAAGTATTGTTTATTGCACACGTGCTATACAGCCAAAACATAGAGAAGGAAATGAGAGAGTGCAGAACGTACTGTTACAGTCATAGCCAGGGTATAGAGAAAGAGCAACTTGATGTGAGGTAGGTCCATTCAAGAGTCTGATGGCAGCGGAGAAGAAACTGTTCTTGAGTCGTGACTTCAGACTTTTGCATCGTTTTCCCCAATGGAAGAATGGGGTGCGTGGGTTACAATCCCCAGACAATAGAAGTGTTCAGCAATAACCCCCAGACTAAGGAGGTGTATAACAATAGTCCTCAGAGTGGAACTTTGCCAGTCAGTTATTGAATCCCACTTCTTCACTACAATTTCCATTCCTTTGCCAACTTGACTGAGACCTTCCCTTTTTGTTTCATTGTGTTTACAGAATCTAAACCTTACACACAAAGTACACTTGTCCTTAATGAAAAAGCTACTTTTCTTGCCGGTTCATTAAACGCCAATAAACTTGCACCAGCAGCAAAAAGAGATTGTTTCAATATTCTTTTGAGAATGGCTACATTTTCGGTTGCTCGGCAACAAAGGTCACATGCTCACAGGGTTCCTGCCTGGACCCAGTTGTGAAGTGTGGTGTGTTGTGTGTGTGTATGTGTCAGTGTGTGTGCTGGCATTGATTTATTCAAAGCTCGCTTCAGACCTGCTGTTTGCGCTCTCATTGCCTTAATGTAGCCAGGCCTTCATTCATAACTGTCAAGAATTTATTCATCTGGAGTCGTGCTTATTACTGTCTGAAATTGTGTGCGAGATGCATCTCTGTTTCATGTCTGTGTCTGTGTGAGTGTATGGGTGTGAATACACTCCCGGTTTGCAAATACTCCTCTCCCGAGGTGTCTGAGGAGCAAAAATACTTGAGAGCGATTTTCTTTCGTCTCGCAGTGAACTGTTTCTCCAGCCACCCAAGTGTGGGAGTCACACTGGCGTTCCCGAACAAAGTTGCTCGCTCCCATAATTGAAACATCTAACTGTGATTCTGACAGCTGATGCAGGCACAAAGCGGCAAGGAGAGAGGAAGGGGGAAAAAAACTCAAGCAGGCAATTAGTGCAATCAGAGAGGGGGCGCTAATAGAGTCAAATAGCACCCAGACGCACCTTCTAATCAACAACCTTTTTAAGATAATGGGGAGAAAATGTTCTCACTTCATTTTTACGCCGAGCCTTTATTAATATGCTTTGCGGTGTTTATTGAGAAATGGGATAGGCTGTATTTAATGCATTAATATCAGCCACAAAATAGAAGAGGATTACAAAAATATATTGACTTGCGTCCTAATGAGGGTGACTCCTTCAATCATTCACGGATCATCTTTCCCAAACACACGAACCGAGATGGATTTTTCGGCAGCTGAGAAGGAAATTTGGGCTATCTGTAAATGAGAGGTAGCTCACCTCTCCCTAATGAGTTTCACCCATAATTTCAAAATTAATAGTTTCTCTGTGGGTTTTGCGTATAAATGGGTGAGAAGCCGTGTGATGTGGGAATTCGCGTGCGATGTGAGGTTTCAGGGACCCTTCTGGTGTCCCTGACTCCTTCATGTCCACGAGGCGTGTCCAACTGCAGTTCCGCTTGACTGCTCTGGAGCTGTGGATGGATTCACTTTGGAGCATCCACAATGTTGAGAAAGTCACGGATAGCACATTCAGTGAATTGGTCACACTACAGATAAAAATTACTGAGGGAGATAGGCATGATATGGAGATGCTGGCATGGGACTGGGGTGGGCACAGTAGGAAGTCTCACAACATCAGGTTAAAGTCCCACAGGTTTATTTGAAGGCACGAGCTTTCAGAGTGCTGCTCCTTCAACAAGTGACTCAGCTGATGAAGGGGCAGTGTTCCAAAAGCTGGTGTTATGAGACTTCTTACTGAGGGAGATAGGAGATGGGTGACCGGCAGACAAAGAGAGTAGGAAGACAATACAGGGGTCCCCCGTAGCCATCTCCCGCCAAAACAGATGTAACAGTGTATTAAGAGTTATGGGGAGAAAGCGGGAAAGTGAAACTGATCCACTTCAGATCAGCCATGATCTTATTGAATGGCGGGGCAGGCTCGAGGGCTAGATGGCCTATTCCTGCTCCTATTTCTTATGTTCTTATGTACCGTTTTGGACACTACTGAGGGAGATGGCTTACCAGGAGAAGGTGGCTCTAGCTAGGTTCATGGCACCATGGCTGGCTTTGCTGCACAGGAGGGTAGGAAAGAGAATAGTAGAGCTATAGTAATTCAATTATAAGGGGAATAGACAGACGTTTCTGCGGATGTAAATGAGACTCCCAAATGGTATATTGCCTTCCAATACAAGGGTCAAGGATGTCTCGGAATAGCTGCAGGACATTCTGGAGGGGGAGGATGAAGAGCCAGCTGTCGTGGTACATATAGACACCAATGATATAGGTAGAAAACGGGATGAGGTTTTACAAGCTCAATTTAGGGAGTTCGGAGTTAAAATGAAAAGTAGGACTTCAAAAGTAGTAACCTCAGGATTGCTACCAGTGCTAGTCAGAGCAGGAATGTCAGGATAGCTAAGATGATTACGTGGCTTGAGGGATGGTGCAAAAGAGAGGGATTCAAATTCTTGGGGCATTGGAACTGGTTCTGATAGAGATGGGACCAGTGTCAATCGGAAGATCTGCTGCTGGGCAGCCTTGAAATCAATGACCCGGGCAGGATGTTTGCCAGTGCTGTTGCGGCGGAGTTAAACTAATGTAGCAGGGGGATAGGAACTGATACAAGAAGTCAGGCAGAAGTAAAGTGGGGACAGAAACAAAAGGCAGTTAGAGGAAAAGCAGAAGGAAGTCAAAAACCAAAAATGGCCACAGTACAAAGTACAAAAACTTTGGAGAACTCAGTGAATGGGTCCAGTAAGGCTACGAGAAATAGAACACATGCAGAGTGTGCAAAACGTGACAGGACAGATGGTCTGAGGCATGTTTGCTTTAACGCAAGGCATATGATAGGTAAGACGGATGAACTTAAAGTGTGGGATTACTATATGGAATTATGATGTTGTGGCAATTACGGAGACTTGGATAAAAGAAGGGCAGAACTATCAGTTTAGCATTCCAGGATTTAGATGATTCAAGTGAGATAGAGAAGATTGCCAAAGAGGTGGGGGTGTTGATTTGCTGATTAGGGAGAATGTCACAGTGATACAATGGGGACACCTTGGTGGGAATATGTAGTGAGGCATCTGGGTAGAACTCAGGAACAGGAGTGGTGCAATCACACTGTTGGGGTTGTATTACAGACCTCTCAACAGCCAACGTGAAGTGGAAGAAATGATATGTCAGCGGATTATGGGAAGATGTAAAAACAACAGGGTTGTTGTCCTGGGCAATTTTAACTTCGCCAACCTACATTGGCATTCCTTTAGTGCCAATGTCTTGGATAGGGGAGTGTTTATTCAATGTATCCAAGAATACTTTTTGAGGCAATATGGAGGTAGTCCAACTTGGGAAAGGGTTATCTCAGACCTGGTTCTGGAAAACGAGCGTGGACAGATGATTGATGTCTCAGTGGGAGACCATTTTGGGAGTAGTGATCACAATTCTGTAAGTTTCGAGATACTTATAGAAAAGAATAGAAGTATTCCCAGAATGAAAGTACTAATCTCGGAAAAGGCTGTTTGAGGGTAAATCCACATCCGATATGTGGGAGTCTTTTAAAAGTCAGTTGTTAACAATTCAGGACAAGAACGTTCCTGTAAAAATGAAGGAAAAAGATGGCAAGATTCGAGAGCCCTGGATGACAAGAGAGATAGTGAGTTTAGTAAAAAAGAAGGAGGCATACATAAATTTTAGAAAATTGAAAACGGATAAGATTCTTGGGGAATACAAAAATAACAGAAAAGAGCTTAAGCAGATACTTAGGAGGGCAAAAGATAGTAACTTTCAAGAGGCATCTGGACAAATACATGAAAAGAATAGGAATAGAGGGATATGGTTTCCGGAAGGGTAGATGGTTTTAGTTCAGATGGACAGCACGGTCGGTGCAGGCTTGGAGGGTCAAAGGGCCTGTTCCTGTACTGTAATATTCTTTGCTCTAAAATAAGGCCATGAAATGTCCTTGGCAGACAGAATTAAGGAGAATCCCAAGGCTTTTTATGCATAGATAAGGAGAAAGAGTGTAGCTAAGGAAAAGGTCAGTCCACTCAAGGACTGTGAAGGGAATTTATGGAGTCAGATGAGGTGGGTGAGGTTCTTAACAAGTACCTTGCATCAATATTCACAAAGGAGGAGGATGTGGTGGATGGTGAGTGTAAAAAGGAGGATGTTAACATTCTAGGACATGTTGGGATAAAAAGGGAGGAAGTATTGGAGGTTTCGAAAAAGTTTAGGTGGACAAGTCCCTAGAGACAAATAGGGCTTATCCCAGAATACTGAGAGAGGCAAAGGAAGAAATTGTTGAGGCCTTGACCGAAATCTTTGTATCCTCTTTAGCCACAGGTGATGTACCAGAAGATTGGAAAGTAGCTAACATTGTCCCTCTGTTCAAGGACAGAAGAAACAATCTGAGAAATTACAGGCAATGATGGGGAAATTATTGAAGAACATTCTTAGGGACCGGATATATTCATATCTGGAAGGGAATAGGCTTATTAGCAATAGGCAGCATTGTTTTGTGAAGGGGAGGCTGTGTCTCACAAACTCAGGTATAGCGGAGATGTCAGGGGTAAGTTTTTCACTCAGTGAGTGGTGAGTGAATAGAATCGGCCGCTGTCGGTGGTGGTGGAGGTGAACTCGTTGGGGTTTTTTAAGAGCTTTCTGGGTGAATACATGGGATTCATGGGATTGAGAGTTATAGATAGGCCTGGTAGGTAGGGATATGATCAGCGCAACTTGTGGGCCAAAGGGCCTGTTTGTGCTGTCATCTTCTGTGTTCTATGTTCTAAACTTGGTTGAGTTCTTTGAGAAAGTGACAAGAGAAATTGACCAGCTCAAGGCAGTAGATGTTGTATACCTCTGAGAAACCACTAGTGCAAAAGAGAGCCTGCATTAGAGCCTGTTCACCGCAGCTATTGGAGAAAAGTGCTAAGTCTGTGAAAGATGGCTGGTGTGGACACATCGAGACATGTGCAATGAGGATTTTGGGAATGTCACTGGAGGCTTTGTGATTTGCCAAGTACCCAGTGTATTTATTGTCTGACCAATTGGGTCGGAGAATGCAGTTACAGGGCTGAAGAAATTAAATTTCTTGCATTATTTTGAATTGAATGGTGCTAATGTTCTATGGAGAAAATTGAAAAGGATGCAGGGGAGGCTGAGGAAGCTGCAATATGTGGAACTCACTCTGACAGGCACTCAAAGTTTGTTCCACTGATCCGATGCACCAAGACTTTAATGGAAGGTAATAGGAGAACTCTATCTGGGAGACCTCACTGGAAACCTCCAACTTGTTTGCAACTGGGATTCTCCAGTTCTGCTGCAGTGATTGGAGTTTTGGCTGAACGGCAAATTCTGTATGCTCATGAGTGGATATGGACAAGATCGGAGAATCCTAACTCACATGCGTATAAAATTACGCATCTGCTTTGACATACGTGGGTTTTTGTGGCTGAATGTTTAATTATCCTTTTGATGGTGGTATCTAGGAGCCATTACTGGAGTATTAGGGGAAAATGCGCCATGGTTATCAAGTATCTGTGACTATGAATATAAAAGTATGATACAATGATGTGATCAAAGTGATCTATCTGAGTCAAACCAGATTTTACTGAGTTATAATGCAAATAATTGAAAATGTTTTGGTTAAAAATATATACCTTTGTAAGGAAGGAAGAATTTGATGGTTCCTCCACTGTCCAAACTTCTTAAATTCCTTTCTGGCAATAATTTGGTGACCAGAATTTTTCATTCACCAATAAATAAGAGGAGCAGAGGTAGTGGCATAGTGAGATTGTCACTGCACTGGTAATCCAGGATTAGAATTCCATTAAAACATCTGGAATCAAATAGTAGAATGATGTCCATATAATCATTTTTGATTGTTGGAAAAATCCATCTGGTTCCCTAATGTCCTTTCGGGAAGAAAATCTGCCTTCCTTATTTAGTCTGGCCTACATGTGAATCTGGGTCCACAGCAATGTGGTTGACTCTTAAATGGCCCAGTGTGTCAGTTCAAGGGCAATTAGGGGTTAGGCAATAAATGCTGGACCAGAAGCCCATGAATGAATAAAAAAAGTAATGAATTCCTGGACGAAGCTGAGAGGGAGGTAATAATATTAGTCCTTAGCACAGAAGATCCTGTTGATGGGGAATATCTGACAGAAACATTTCACTTTGAAAAGTGTGAATGAGAGGTGACCTTATCCAGGCCACATATGAGAAAGAACGAACGTGCAATTTATCCTGAGTGCTTTCACAGTCATGCGAACATAAGAAATAGGAATAGAAGTAGGCCATTCAGCCCCTAGGCTGTTCCAGCATTCAACAAATCATGTCTAATACTCTACCTGAACTCTGATTTCCCACTTTATCCTCATATCCCTTAATTTCCTTAATACCCAAACATCAACTGGTCTCATTCTTCAATATACTGAACAGTTTGGTATTGTTTCTGCTCTGATCAAGACCCCAAGAAACTATGAAGAGTTGTGAACATAGCTGAGTCCATCACACAAATCAGCTTCCCACCCGTATGACTCCATCTACACTTTAAAGTTTATTTATTAGTGTCACAAGTAGATTTACATTAACACTGCAATGCACACTCCAGTGCCTGTTCGGGTACACTGAGAGAGAATTTAGCATGGCCAATGCATCTAACTAGCACATCTTTCGGACCTTGGGAAGAAACCGGAGTACCCAGAGGAAACCCATGCAGACAACATACTGACTCTACACAGACAGTAACCCAAGCTGGGAATTGAACTTAAGTCCCTGGCGGCAGTACTAACTTCTGTGACATGATGCTATATTTCCTGCTGCCTCAGAAAAGCAACTGTGCACCCTGGAAATATTTTCTTCTGCCTTCTTCCTTCAGGAAAAGTATACAAAAGTCTGAAGTCATATACCAACTGACTTGAGAACAGCTTCTTCCCTGTTGTCATTGGACTTAGAACAAAGAACAAAACAGCACGGGAAACAGGCCCTTTGGCCCAACGAACCCGCACTGCCATCCTGATGTTCTCACCTCTACCCGCGATCCCTGTCCATGTTTATAGATCTATGGATTAAAAACCAAATTTGAGTCAATTTAGGGAAAATTTGTTTTGCCAATTAGCCTAAGAGCACATCTTTGGGATGTGGGAGGAATCCGGAGCGCCCGGAGAAAACCCACGCAAGCACGGGGAGAATGCGCAAACTCCCACAGACACAGGTCCAAATCCATGTAACTGCACAGCACAGCAATAGTCACTGAGCTGTCGTGTTGCCCATCAAATGGTCCAGGTCAAGAGTACACTAACGACGTAAAGCACTAGGAAAATCTCGAGAAAAATCCAAGAGCAGCCCTCTCACAACCCATCGCGTGTATGCCCCTCGTTAGACAACAAGATGGACCAAAGCACCTGTAGGATAAAAACAAGTACATTAATATCATCATCTATTTACACACTTCCCAGGGACTCCCAAGGCTCATGATCCCTATTTTAAATCAGTTTTCTATACCCCTCCATTCCCATTCTGTTCATGGGCCCATCTAAGTATTTCTTAAATAACTCCAGAGTACCTGCCTCCACCACTTTACTTGGCAGCGCATTCCATACCCCCACCACCCTCTGTGTGAAAAAAACTCCCTCTAGCATCCAAATTATACCTTACCACCCTCACCCTAAGCCCATGACCCCTCGTGCTATTCGAATCCATCCTAGGAAAAAGCTTAACACTGTTTACTCTATCTATACCCCTCATAATCTTGTACACCTCTATTAGATCTCCTCTAAGTCTACGTCTTTCTAAGGAAAACAGTCCCAATTTGCCTAACCTCTCCTCGTAGCTCAGATATTCCATACCAGGCAGCATCCTGGTAAACCTCCTCTGCACTCTCTCCAGAGTCTCCACGTCCTTCCAGTAATAAGGCAACCAGAACTGGACGCAGTATTCCAAATGAGGTCTAACCAATGTTTTATACAACTGCAACATTAAAGGCCAGCTCTTGTACTCTATACCCCTTCCTATAAAGGCTAACATACTATATGCTTTCTCCACAACCTTCTCCACCTGCTCTGCCACTTTCAGAGACTTGTGCACCTGTACCCCCAGGTCCCTCTGCGTTTCTATACTCTTAATAGGTCTACCCTTTATCATATACCTCCCCCCTACATTTTTTCTCCCAAAATGCATCACCTCGCATTTATCAGGATTGAATTCCATCTGCCATCTGTCTGTCCAAGCTACCAGCCTATCTATGTCCTGCTGCATCACCTGACAATGCTCTTCACTATCCGCAAGTCCAGCCATCTTTGTATCGCCTGCAAACTTGCTGATCACTCCGCTTACTCCCTCTTTTGGATGAACCTACGCTATATTAAGTTGATCTTTCTCTACAACCAAGCTATAACTGTAACGTTACATTCTACAACTTCTTCTTTCCTTAGAACATAGAACATAGAATATTACAGCACAGAACAGGCCCTTCGGCCTTCGATGTTGCACCGACCAATATAAAAAGCAATGCCCCTCCAAACTAAACCATTCCCTTCTCTTCCATATACTTATCAACTAACCTCTTAAACGCACCAAACTTGGCGCATCTACAACTGCCGCAGGCAGGGCATTCCACTCCCTAACCACCCTCTGGGTAAAGAACCTACCTCTGATATCCGTCCTATAACTATCACCCCTTAATTTAAGGCTGTGTCCCCTCGTGCTAGCTTTCTCCATCCTAGGAAAAAGGCTATCACTGTCCACCCTATCTAAACCTCTAATCATCTTATATGTTTCGATCAGGTCCCTCTTAGCCTCCTCCTTTCTAACGAAAACAACCTCAAATCCCTCAGCCTCTCCTCATAAGACCTGCCCTCCATACCAGGCAACATCCTGGTAAACCTCCTCTGTACCCTCTCCAATGCCTCCACATCTTTCTTATAATGTGGGGACCAGAACTGCACACAATACTCAAGTGCGGCCGCACTAGAGTTTTGTACAGTTGCAACATGACGTTGCGGCTCCGAAATTCAATCCCCCTACCAATAAAAGCTAAGACTCCATATGCCTTCTTAACAACCTTCTCGACATGACTGCCTACTTTCAGGGATCTATGCACATACACACCAAGATCCCTCTGTTCATCTAGACTACTAAGAATCCTACCATTTGCCCTATACTCTACACATTTATTATTTCTGCCCTAGTGCATTACCTCACACTTTTCCACATTAAACTCCATTTGCCACCTCTCAGCCCAGCTCCGCAACTTGTCCAAGTCTCTCTGCAAACTATAACACCCCTCTTCACTATCTACCACTCCACCGACTTTAGTGTCATCTGCAAATTTACTAATCCATCCTTCACTACCCTCATCCAGATCATTTATAAAAATTACAAACAGCAGGGGCCCCAAAACAGACCCCTGAGGTACACCACTTGTCACCGAACTCCACGATGAATACCTCCCATCAACTAAACTTATGTACCCTATGAACGGTATGCTTTGTCTGTACAGCGCATAAAGCTTTTCACTATCCTAACACATGGAACAAAAATAAATCAAATCAAGTTAAAGGTTTTGAGCAAAGGGTACGTGGGACATAGACGAAGGAAAGAATGGAAACAGGAACGTGCATTTTATCCTCTACCCAGCACCCTCCCATCCGATTAAGTGCCTCCTCTTCCAAACTCCCCTCAGGGGAGGGCATTCAAATCCACTCACTTTATTTACCACAAGGCAAGGCCCATATAGTACCATGCAGAGTTTGCAAGAGCATCACCACTTTAGGGGAACACTCCTAACCTGTGCCTGATGAATGGAAGAAGACTTAAAAGCAGCAAAACAGAAAATAGTAAAGGATTTTATAAACACATGAAAAACATTTGAATTTATATTACATCTAATTATATAGCATTTTTCACAGGCATGAGATGTCCCAAGGCACTTTACAGTCAATAAAGTATTCTTGAAATGTTAGACGTGTTACAAACAGAGAAAATACCGCACACAATTTTCACACAGCAATTCGTCAAGTCTCCCGCAGCACCACCTTCCAGAACCCACAACCTCTATCACCAAGAAGGACAAGGGCAGTAGGTGTATGGGAACACCACCACTTGCAAATTCCTCTGCAAACTATAATCCATCCTGACTTGGATTCAACTGCTCATCTCAAAACCGGAGAATCCTATCCAAGGTCAATGGACCTTTGCAATGGTCCATCCCCTGGCTGTTACATTTGTCATGGCGGGTGGGATGGGAAAATTCCGGCCATTGTTGGCTCTTCACATTCACTGGGTCAAATTCATAGGAACATTGAAACATCAAAAATAAACCATTCGGCCCTTCAAGCCTACTCCACCATTCATTTTGATCATGGCTGATCATCCAATTCAGTAACTTATTTCCACCTTCACCCTATATTCCAAGACATCTTTATCCCAAAGAGTTACATCTGATTCCTTCTTGAAAATACAAAATGTTTTCATTTCAACTGCTTTTTCCGATAGAGAATTCCACTGGCTCACCACTCTCTGAAGAAATTTCCCCTCAACTCAGTCCTAAATGGTTTACTCCATATCCTTAGATTGTCACTCCTGGTCTGGACAACTCCATCATGGGGAACATCCTTCTTGCATTGAATCTGTCTGGTCCTGTTAGAATTTTATAGGTTTGTATGAGATCTTACCCTCGTTCTTCAGAACTCCAATGAATATAATCCTAACCAACTCAATCTCTCCTCATATGTCTGTCCTGCCATCTCAGGAACCAGCCTAGTAAGCATTTACTGCACTTCCTCCATAGCAAGAACATCCCTCCTCAGATAACGAGAGCAAAACTGCACACAATATTCCAGGTACGGTCGTACCAAGGCCCTGTATAATTGCTGCAAGACATCTCTGCAGTTGCACTTGAATCTTCTCGCAGTGAACCTGGGATACCATTTGTCTTCTTTATCACCTGCTGAACCTGCATGCTTACTTTCAGCGACTTGTGTACGAAGACACCCAGGTCTCATTGCACATTCCCCTCTCTCAATCTATAGCCATTCAGATAATAACGTGCCTTCTTGTTTTTGTTACTAAAGTGGATAACTTCACATTTATCCACATTATACTGCATCTGCCATGCATTTGCCCACTCACTCATTCTGTCCAAATCACACTGAAGCATTTCTGCATCCTCCTCACAGCTCACCTTCTCATCCAGCTTTGCACCATCTATAAATTTGGAGATATTACATTTAGTCCCCACACCTAAATCGTTTATATACTTTGTGATTAAAGTTAAAGTTTACTTATTAGTCACAAATAACGTTACATTAACACTGCAATGAAGTTACTCTGAAATTCCCCAAGTCACCACAATCCAGTATTTGTTCGGATCAATGCATCTAACCAGCACGTCGTCCAGAATGTGGGAGGAAACTGAAGCACTCAGACGTAACTCCTGCAGATGCAGAGAGAACATGCAGATTCCACACAGACAATGATCTAAGATGGGAATCGAACCTGGATCCTTGGTGCGATGAAAGAGCAATGCTAACTACTGTGCTACCATGCTGGTGTCCCAGCACTGAGCCCTGCGGTAGCCCACTACTTACTACCTGCTGTTTGGAAAATGACCCATTTACTCCCACTGTTTTTTTCCTGTCTGCCAACCGATTATCTATCCATCTCAATACAGTACCCCCAATCCCCTGTGCTTTAATTTTATACGCTAATCCTTTATGTTGACTTTGTTGAAAGCCTTCTGAAAGTCCCAATAAACCATATCCACTAGCTCCCCCTCATCAAATCTACCCCAGTTACATTCTCAAAGTATTCCAGTCAATTTGTCAAGTATGATTTCCCATTTGTAAATCCATTTTGACTCTGAATGATTCTGTTACGTTTTACCATGTGCTCTGCTTAAAATCTTTGATAATGGATTGCAGCATTTTCCCCATTATCAACATCAGCCTGACTGGTCTATAATTCCCCGTTTTCTCTCCACTTCCCTTTTCAGATAGTGGGGTTACATTGGCTATTCTCCAATCAAATAGGAGCTTTTCAAAAGGCTATGGAATCTTGAAAGATGGCCACCAATAAATCCACTATTTCTGGGATCACTTCCTTTAGTACTCTAGGTTGTGATTTATCGGATCCTGGGGATTTATCAACCTTAAATCCCATTAATTTCCACCATTTCCCTATGGATACTGATTTCCTTCAGCTCCCCCCTCTCTCTAAACCCTGTGTTCCCCAACATTTTTGGTACATTATTTGTATCCTTCTTTGTAAAGACAGAACCAAAATATATATTTAATTGGTCAGCTATTTCTTTGTTCCTACAATGGACCTACATTTGTCTTCACCAATCTTTTGCTCTTCGCATACCTTTTGAGAGATTGGTGGATTTGCAGATATCGATGAGGACCATCAGAGGATATACAGAATATAAATTGGTTGGAGACTTGGGCAGAGAGATGGCAGATGGAGTTTAATCTGGACAAGTATGAGGCAATGCATTTTGGAAAATCTAATACAGACGGAAAATATACAGTAAATGGCAGAATCCTGAAGAGAATCCTTAAGAACTCTTGGGCAATGGGAAAGGTGGTAAGTGACACATGATGTGGCTTTAAGTGGCAGATGTTTGGATTTTTCTTGTGGAATTCATCTGTGGTAAAGATTAAAATTCCCTCAGACTCCCATGTACATTGCAAGGCCCTAATTGGTGTTTATTAATGAAATTCCTAATGTAGTCTGAAAGGAGTGAAAAACTTTGGGTAAAAGTTTATGTCCATTCAGGAACATTGTGTATGCAGGAAATTGTGTTCGCAGCATTTTGTTACTGTGATAATCCCCGTGATCTGCATGGAAAATCACTAATTGACTTCCCAGTTGGGCTTATTGAATATGAGCTCCAGGGTGACTGGTAGTTAGCCCACCAGGTGGAGATCTTATACTGAGCCTTATATAAAGCAAGATCTGAGCAGATCCATTATCTTTTTAGTTCTGGTTGGGACCTGTTGTGTTCACCACAGGCTTGTGGCTATTGTTTATTTTCATTTGTCCAACAAAAATATGTTTCCTTCACTGCCAACTCCTGAAGTCATTATAGTTGCATAACCGATGTTCATGAATTAATTAATGTTTTAGTGACTGTAACTAAATGATGATGCAAACTTTCCTGGTCATAATACACATGGTGAAATTCTAACACATAACCAATTCAGCATCATTGCACCAAAGCTAATAAGGAAATCCCATGCCAATCTCCTCGCCTCACTCATCTGTCCAAGATCCAAGTTCAGGCTACATGATATCATCACATTGCTTGCGACAGTGCAGTGGTGGTAGTTGTCAGGAAACAGAGGTAATCTATATTTGCATATTTGGATATCAGAAATAAAATATAAGTTTCAGTTTAGGCTTAGGTTGTGTTTCTATAGTTACTTTGATTGTTTTACAAGATGTGGACATCGCTGACTTGGCCAGCATACATAGCCCATCCCTTGTTGCCCTTGAGAAGTTCATGATGAGCAGCTTCTTGAACGATTGCAGAGCCCATTGTGTGCTGAGAAAGGATAAAACACCAGTTAGCTCATGTAAAACAAAAGTGCCTGCAAATCTGTGGTTTTTGGTTTCATTTGAAATGATGCCTACATTATAATTAAAGTGTTCACAATGTGAAAGTAAATAGGATTGAAGAAAGACTAGGCTGTTGCTTAGCAACCCACATAGAAAAGCTTGTGGTTCACTTGGAACCAGGTACTTGAGAAGGAAGCAGCTCTCACGCAAACTGACAGCAGAGAAGCAAATAATGGAATAAGGGGCAGAAATCAAGTCCTAGAAGCTACAGAACAGATAGGATTGGAAACCAGGGACTAAAAGAGATGCCCCATAAAGATTGAAGTCTAAGTGACAAGGAAAACTGAAATCTGAACAAGGTGCTGATCACTGAAGTTGAATACAAGGGGAGGGAGAGGCTCTCAGTTAAAACAGAATTGGAAGGTACAGACTTGGTAAAGTCAGCTAACAAGAAGGCAGATAGCTGAGGTAATCCGAAGGTTGGTGACATTGATACATCTGTGATGTGATGGTGTTCTTTTAGTAAGACTAGGTATCTGAGAGATTATACAGAAGCTTGAATACACACGATGATGCAGAACAGAGGAATACTGAAAGGAGAGACTGAAATCCTGGATGTGGATCTGAGAGAAAGCAATGTTTGGGAGAGGATTCTATAGTGCATTTTTTGATTTGACTTGATTTGATTTATTACTGTCGCATGTATTGACATACAGTGAGAATTATTGTTTCTTACGCACTATACAGAGGCAAAGCATATTGTTTACAGAGAAGGAAACAAGAGTGTGCAGAATGTAATGTTACAATCATAGCTAGGGTGTAGAGAAAAATCAAATTAATGCAAAGTAGGTCCATTCAAAAGTCTGACAGCAGCAGGGAGAAGCCGTTTTTGAGTCGGTTGGTACGTGACCTCAGAACTTTATATCTTTTACCTGATCGAAGAAGGTGGAAGAGAGAATGTCCAGCATACATAGAGTCCTTAATTATGCTGGCTGCTTTGCCGAGGCAGTGGAAAGTGTTGTCAGAGTCAGTGGATAGAAAGTTGGTTTGCGTGATGGATTGGGCTACATTCACAACCTTTTGAAGTTCCTTGCAGACTTGGCAGAGCAGAAGCCATACCAAACTGTAATACAACCAGGAAGAATCTTTCTATGGTGCAACTATAAAGTTGGTGAGAGTCGTAGCTGACATGCCAAATTTCCTCAATGAGAGCGGAGTTTGGAAACACTTGCACAGAAGTCAGAATTCCAGCAAGGCCAGTTGGGTCACGGCATGATAAGCATCTAGGGGGATCAGATAAGACATCTGTAGTGTGGTATTAGATGGCATCTGCAACTTGGGATGGAATTTTCCGATTGTGTTCGCTCCAAAATCAGAAAATCTCATCCGATGTCAACGGATCTTTGCATGTTCTACACAATCCTCCCCCTCTCCCATCCACTATGATTCCCGTGGCAGGCAGGACAGCAATATTTCCCCACTTGGTTTCAGCATGTGGTGGGTCTGACCACATTTTGTCTATTAGCTTATAGGGACTATATGCTTACAGACAACATTAGAATTTGACATATTTTATAACTGTGTTATCCTCAAAAATCTTTGTATCCATGAATTTACAGGTATGTTAAAGGAATGGTGTATTATCATCAATCTTGTCATGTTTAATAAAAGATAATCAGCAGTCCTATGAATGTCTTCATCTAAGTCTCGAAACAAGGAATAAAAGTTACCATCTTCTGAGCTGGGGTTCCACTCTAGGACCTGACTACCCACTTGTGGCATCAGCTGAGGATTGCAACTCAGTATAACTATGTTCAACTGTACATTCTTGAATGTGTTGCTTTACTTAAAGGTGAATATACAGCAGAGAACTTTGTTAAGGCCACAGCTGGAGCACTGTGTACAGTTCTGGTCGCCACATTATCGAAAGGATATGATTGCACTGGAGGAGTCGCAGAGGAGATTCACCAAGATGTTGTCTGGGATGGAATATTTAACTTATGAAGAGAAATTGGGTAGGTTTGGGCTGTTTTTGTTGGAGCAGAGAAGATTGAGGGGGCGATCTGATCGAGGCGTACAAGATTATGAGGGGCATGGACAGAGTGGATGGGGAGCAGCTGTTTCCCTTCATTGAAGGGTCAATCATGAGGGGACAGAGGTTCAAGATGAGAGGCAGAAGATTTGGAGGGATATGTGTAAAAAATCTTTTTACCCAGTGTGCTGATGGTCTGGAATGTGCTGCCTGGGAGTGGAGGTGAAATGCCTCACATCCTTTAAAAAGTATCTGGATGAACACTGGCACATCATAATGTTCGAGGCAGCATGGTGGCATAGTGATTAACACTGCTGCCTCACAGCACCAGGGACCTGGGTTCAATTCCCGGCTTGGGTCACTGTCTATGTGGAGTTTCCAGGCTCCCCTATCTCTGCATGGGTTTCCTCTGGTTACTCCCCCCACAGTCTGAAAATGTACTAGTTAGGTGCATTGACCTGAACAAGTGGTGGTGTGTGACGACTAAGGGAATTTCACAGTAACTTCATTGCAGTGTTAATGTACTTATGACTAATAAATAATCTTTAACTTTAAAGCTATGGGGCAAATGCTGGTAAATGAGATCAAGTGGGAATTCAGGTACTTCTCCTGTGCCAGTGTAGAATCGATGGATCAAAAGGTTTCTCCTGCACTCTATGATTCTGCTATCCTATGATTCTAGGTTGATCTCCTGGTCAGCTGCTTGGGGATGGACGTTAAGAAAATCAACAATCACAGGGTTAAGGAATAAAATAGCATCAACTGTGTTAGAATGTAATTGGTGATAACATTGTATTTGATGGAATGTGACCAATGATAACAAGCTATAAAGATCAACTGACCCAATAAACCATGCAACCAATTACAGAATGATGTGATAGTCAGCTGACCAAGTGACACAGTATTAATAAGAACTTGTTGCGGATAGCAGAATTAGAGGGCACAGTCTCAAAATAAGACGGGGTGGGGGGACAGTTCAGAATGGAGTTGAGGAGGAACTTCTTTACTCAAAGGGTGGTGAATTTCTGGAATTCTCTGTCCATTGAAGTTGTGGAAGCTACCTCGCTGAATATATTTAAGTCACGGGTACGTCGGTTTCCGATAGACAAGGGAATTAAAGGTAATGGGGAGAAAGTGGGAAAGTGGAATTGATTCACTTCAGATCAGCCATGATCTTATTGAATGATGGGGCAGGCTTGAAGGGCTAGATGGTCTATTCCTGCTCCTATTTCTTATGTTCTTATTGTTAGTTTTGCTTGGAATGGCCCAGGGTAAGGCCTCAAGTTTGGAGTAATGAAGTTTCTTTATTAGACCTTTTATTTGATTTATAAGTTGAAGTTTTGTTATATTTTTATTGTTCACATTGGAAGAGTTCTTTCCGGATGAACAGGATGTATAGCTGACCATTTCGCCCATTAAACATGTGCTTGGAGGAGTGTTGGGATCTTCTCTAAGCAACCACCTCTCATTCTCAATAAAACATGGGAAGATTTATTACTGAGAATGGGCACTCTGGTTTCGATACATCATTAGTAATGTCGGGGAGGTGGATCCACTATTCATTAATAATTTCCCATGTCATTTCAATAAGAAATGAATTGGAACGTTTCTGTTTTCATTCAGTCTCTATCAATAAATGTTTCAAGGATAAGGGAAAGCTCTTTTCCTTTGTGGCTGATGCGATGATGATTTATGAATATGAGACAAAAGCGGTGGTGAAATGTGCAGAATGTTTACACATGGGGAGTGATCTGAGGACTCATGCAACACATTTACTAGTCGGAAGAGCTTTTACAAAGTCAATCTTGAACTGGAAAACTGCAAAGGTGCTCCTCTGTCATTATTCTTTCTTCTTTCCATTAGCTACTTTGTCAGATGCCTGAAGTGACTGCGTTGAGCATGAAGATAGGACATGGGCAGTGGACAGCAAAGTCCCACATCCCCCTAGCCCAATCAGAATCCAACTGAACCTTCTCAATAGCTGGGCCAGAAAGACCGATTCTCATTCTGGAGTTGCAAAGAAGCCTCTAATTCCACCTGAAGGTAAATTCACCTCAGTCCCAGATGACCTTAGGCTGTTTAAAGTTTAAAATTTATTTATTAGTGTCACAAATAGGTTTACATTAACATTGCAATGAAGTTACTCTGAAAATCCCCCAGTCACCACATTCCGGCAAATATTTGAGCATTTAGCATGGCCAATGTATCAGACCAGCACATCTTTCGGACTGTGGAAGAAAGCAGGAGCACCTGAAGGAAACCCATGTAGAGTTGAGGAGTGACATGGGATGGCATGGTGGCACAGTGTGTAGCACTCACAGCATCAGGGACCTGGGTTTGATTCCCAGCTTGGGTCACTATCTGTGTGGAGTTCTCTTTGTGTCTGCATGGCTTTTCTCCAGGTTCTCTGGTTCCCTCCCGCAATCCAAAAGACATGCTGGTTAGGTGCATTAGCCATGCTAAATTCTCCCTTAGTGTACCCAAACAGGCATCGGGGTATGACAACTCAAAGATATCCACAGTAACTTCATTGCGGTGTTAATGTAAGCCTACTTGTGATAATAATAAACTTACACTTTAGAGTGTACAGACTCCTGGAATCAAACCTGAATCCGTGACACTATGAGGCAGCAGTGCTAACCACTGTGCCACTTTTCCCCCTTTGACGTGGAGAGCTGAGGATCACCTCACCTCTGGCAAGCGACAAGGCGGGGCATTCATGAGTAACCTACCTGTTGCCAAGGCAAATGGACAATCATGGGTTCACACAGATAAGACTCCATCAATCTGTCACACACTCCATCCAGTGCTGTCTTAAGCTCATTACATTTGCAGCCCCTAATGTGCAATTAGCCAGTTCTTAATATAGTGAAAGTTCAGATGATGTGAAATATATCACAGTGAATCAGATTTGACCCTGTAAAATGGACTCACTGTACTCTTCCTAGTTATCTCCCGGCTGACAGGAATCAGAACCCCGCTGTGAAAATTGTTTTGGAAAAACATTCTTTGGCTCATCATTTTATCTGCTCCAAAACGGGGAGAAACATTAGCTCTAAGCGTGGATTGTAAGCATCTAGGTTAATGAATTTTATTTGACTCTACAGATATATGAGCCTTGTAACACAGTGATTCACATATTAATTTGAGGTTTCTGCAGTTACAGATTGAATCCCAGAGGTAGGCGATGCTTTAGCTCATTAAATCGTGCGTAAGAAGTTTTCTCAGTTCTCGGATTGAGTCTCCCAGTATGACAGGGAAAAAAAATGATATAATACGCCCGGTGACAGCTGCTTTATTTAAAGATGAGCCTACGACGGAGACTTCGAGACGTTGGCCGGCTGGTCAGAAGGCTGGAGGGGAAGGCAAGGAAATAGGCAAGTTGACAGATGAAAGATGGAAGGATTGCATCGAATCTACAGCTGGCCATTTGGCCCATCAATCATTGCTGGGATCTGTTGCAAAAGGATGTGATGAATGGACTCTTGGATAATAATGATCTGACTGGGCAAAGTCAACATGCGCTTATGAACGAGAAAACGTGTTTGATGAACCGTTTGGAGTTCTATGAGGATGTTACTAACAGAATTGATAAACGAGAGTCGGTGGATGCAGTGCACTTGGAATTTGAGAAGGTTTTAGGTAATGTCATCCACAGGAGGTTGATTAACAAATGTAAAGTACTTAGATTAGAAAGTGTAGATCATAGAATCCCTACAGTGCAGGAAGAGACCATTCAACCTGCACTGATAACAATTCTATCCAGGCCCTATCCCTGTAGCCCCACATATTTACTCTGCTAATCCCTCTAACGTATGCATCCTGAGATAATAAGGGACGTGGCCAATGCACGTAACCCGCACATCTTTGGACTATGAGAGGAAACCGGAACACCACGCAGACATGGGGAGAATGTGCAAACTCCACACAGACAGGAACCCAAGCCTGGGACCGGACCCAGCTCCCTGGTGTTGTGAGGTAACAGTGCTAACCACTGTGCCAATATGCTGTACAAAGTGACTTGGTCATCGGTCATTCACTAAAAACTAGTGGAAAGGTACAGCAGGCTGTTAGGTAGGCTAATGGAATGTTAGCCTTTATTGCAAGTGGATTTGAGTAAAGTTTAATTATTAGTATCATAAGTAAGCTCACATTAACACTGCAATGAAGTTACTGTGAAAATCCCCTAGTCCTCACACTCGGGCGCCTTTTCAGATACACTGAGAGGGAATCTTTGGAATTGTCTACCCCAGAGGCCTGTGGAAGCTCAGTCATTGAGAACATTTAAAGCAGAGACTAACAAAGATCGAAATATCAATGACAGTCAGGGGGCTAGCATGAGCAAATAGGAATTAAAGGGATAGGGCCTGGATGGATTTGTGGTTGGTGCAGACCTGATGGGCTGAATGGCCTCCATCTGCACTGTAGGGATTCTATTCTATTCTATTCTATTCTATTAAGGGACATATGGATAGTATGGGTAAAAGGTATTGGGTTGAATACTCCAACATCGCTCACTACTGACATTCTCCAATCTCGCTGCAGCGAGTGGAAATTTGGCTTAGTGCCAAATTTTCCGTTTGCTCTGACAGTGACAAAGGGGCGTGAACAGCCAGAGAATTCTGGCTATTGTAGAGGATGAATCAGCCATGATTGTATCGAATGGCGGAGCAGACTCGATGGGCTGAATGCTCTACTCCTGCTCCTACACTTCTATAGTCTATGCTTCCTTTGTTCTTTGCATCATAGTCCATTCAGAAATACCTTTAGCGAGCAGCAAAAATAAGTGCATTTTTAAGAATTGGAACCTGCTACCTAATCAGGAGAATGGGAATGAGAGTTTGTGTCTTTATTTGCCCTGTTTGTGATCTGAAATCCCATTCACTTGATGAAGGAGTAGCACTTTGAAAGCTAGTGGCGTTTGCTGCCAAATAAAACTGTTGGACTTTAACCTGGTGTTGTTAGACTTCTTACAATGAGAAAAATATCAGCCATGATTGGATGGCAGAGGAAGACTCGATGGGCAGAGTAGCCTAATTCTGCTCCTGTGTCTTATGGTCTTATCAGAATGCTTAGCAACACTGTGCAATGTACCTTACTGCTAGGAGACAGTAGGTAATTTCTCTCTCTAATGGTCATTTATAATGACCTGAAATTGGAGATGGTAAAGTATTTTAAAACTAGACCCCCACTGTCCTTCTCCTGGCAATGTTGTACATTGCATTTATGGAATAAATTGGCAAGATGACTAGCATGTGGTTCAAATTAATAGCAGAAGTATGGGTCTGATTTCCTTTCTAAATAAGGTAGATTTAGGACCTGCCTCCTTGCTCTCCCCTCTACCATTGACAATAACTACGATGAAACAGCTCAAGATGAAACACTGGCAAACAAGAGGCTGAGAATCTTACACACCACACCTTAAATATAATCCACACTTAGATCATTAGACACATCCTTAAGGGCCAGATATTAAATGAGAGGGAAAGGAATAAGTCATGTTGATGGGGTGAGATAGTGGTTAGCACTGCTGTCTCACAGTGCCAGGGACCTGGATTCGATCCCCGGCGTGGGTCACTGTCTGTGTGGAGTGTGCATATTCTCCCCATGTCTTCATGAGTCTCCTCCGGGTGCTCCGGCTTCCTCCCACACTCCAAAAATGTGCAAGTTAGGTGGACTGGCCATGCTAAATTGTCCCTTTGTGTCAGGGGCATTAATTAGGGTAAATGCATGGGGCTGTGGGGATAGGACTTGGCTGGGATCGTACTTGATGGGCCGAATGGGCTCCTTCTGCATTGTTGGAGTCTATGATTTTATAAGATGGTTTGGAGAAAACTCACATGAAGCATAGATCAATATTTAATGGGCCAAATGGACTGTTGTAAATTTAAGGCAATTCTTCCATCCTTCACCCTCAACCCTGTGTTTGTTGATTTCCTTACCTTCCTCCTCCAGTCTGCTGACCAAACAGTCAACATCTCAAAGTCTCTGTCATAGATTTATCCTTAAATGAACTAGCTGTGAAAAGATATAAGTCCATTAATGTGCGCATATTGTATCATTTATTCTGTCACACTGAGAGAGAGTCTGCTCAAGAACTGAGAAAGCTCCTTAATGAGCTAAAGTGTTGGCTACCTTTGGGATTTGAACTTTTAACTGCAGAAACCTCAAATGACTATGTGAATCACTGTGTTCTGAAGCTCACATATTTGTACAGGCTAAAATACAACTAAATGTGATGGAGGAAGAGATATGGGTCGAGATATTTGGTCATTCAATTGTTTGGGCTCTAAATGGTCTGTCAAACCTCCGATATAATAAGCAGGGAGTGTACGCTCATTATGAACTAGAACGTGCCTGCAAATTAAGGCAGTTTGGTTCTCATCATTCAGGCACAAGGATTGTACCAGGCCCAGAAATGGATGAATACCAGTGACAAGACTATGGAATTAAATCTCTGTCCACTGTTAGGACTAGAATCTGGGAAATGTACAAGAGTAAGGATTACGAAAGCTCTTGGCCTGAGGACCAATTTTATAATCAGTGAAATTACAGTCACATGGGGCCTCCGCTTAACCTCTCATCTGAAAGGTGAAGGGTCCTAAGTGTCAAAATAGTGTGAGATTTTCCAGCCTCAGCCAGAGGTGGAATCTTCCGTCGCCACCGAAGCCCACCCCTCATGTTCCCAGGTGACAGGTCAGGTGATCCAAGCGAAAGCCCAGACATTGCAACAGGACAGAAAGATCCTACCAGCAGCCAATGGCTCATTGAATCCGCCTTAGGAAACCCACCGCAGAGGCTGAGGGGGCATTCTGGCCTAGATTTGGTACTCCAGTTTCTTAAACGATGCTTCAAACTACAATCTCCTATCCAAGAAGCAAGAACTGTGCCATAAATCCCACAATTTCCATAAATCCCAGTCTTGTTGAGCAACTAAATGTGTTAACTGAAAATTGAATCACAGAATCATAGAATCCCTTCAGTGCAGTGGCAGGCCATATGGCCCATCGAGTTTGCCCTGACTCTCCACACAACATCCTGCCAGGTCCTATTCTCTTTACCATAAGTATTTAACCCACTAATTCCTCCTAAACTACACACTTTGGGATGCTAAGGAACAATTTAGCATGGCAAGTCCACCTAACCTGCACATCTTTGGACTGGGAGAAAACTGGAGCAAGTGGGGGAAATTCAGACAGGCAAGGGGAAAAGGTGCAAATTCTACATGGAAAGTCCCTCAAGGCTGGAATCGAACCCAGGTACCTGGTGCTGTGAGGCAGCAGTGCTAACCACTGTACCACCTATCTGGGATGGATTGGTAAAGTCAATTAGTTACTATCACAACTGGTTACGACTTTTGAATCCAAATTGTCATCCATCTCAGAGTCTTCTGTTCAGTTTTTGATGGAGTCAGGTGGTGGATTGCAGCCATGCTGCGAGACAAAAGAACGGCAAGGCTTAGCTTTGGCACTTTTGGGCACTTGTTCAATCAGCTGGTCATGGAACAGAACAGCAGGTAGGGGGTGGAAGAATCAATGAAAACCCTAGCCAGCCTTCCACCTTCAAGAGGCTTCCTGCTGGGAGAGATAGGAAATATGAGCAGACGGCGGGGAAAGGAGGCGATGCTGAGAAATGAAAATGTGTTATCTTAAAATGCACTCGGTAAAATTTAAAACGAAATAAAGAGAAAAAAAAACAAAGTGTTCTTTTGATGAGATTTAAAATTGGTTTTGCTTTGGCACAAGGATGATATTTTTAAATGCAATTTACTTGAAGTAAAACATATTAGGGTCGGTATTGGAATGGCTCCCACATGTGGAGGAAATTAAGTACACTATATATTTCTAAATATACCAGATTGACCTTTTACTAAATAATTTATAAATGTATTCTGAAATATCTGTTAAATTAATCTTCACATCTAGCGAGAGCATCTTGTACATTGTCAGGAAGTATCTTATCCTTGCTTTATCTCGGGCGAGTTTCATTTCATCAGTAAAATTACATAGTAGGAAAAGATGGGGAGGGTGATTCAGAATCAGTTGCTGAAACTTGTCCAGTGCTAGGTAGCTGTTAGCAGCACACTCATCAACCACTGGGGTATTGCTGGAAATAGTCTGATTTAAGAATAAACATATACCAGACCAGCACGATCACATCGACAACAGCGTTGTAACAGATCGAAGATAACTCTATGTGGCTTGAGTCAGCAAAGACCTTATTGCCTAATAAAGAATTATATATATATGTATATACACAAGCTCAGACTAAATGACAATGCTCTGTTCAATTCGGTGGGCAAGATTTTCCAGCCACGCTTGCCGGAAAGATGGAAATTCCCACCCGAGATCAATGGACCTTTTCATGTTTCCCCCACCCCCTTACTCCCCCTCCCCCCCACCTCTTCCCCAACACTCCTGTAACACTATGATTCCCATGGTGGGCAGGAAGGAAGTTTCCATCCCCAGCTCCAACTGTGAGTTCCTCCTTGACTGTAGTGCAAGCACTCCTGCTGATTGACTCAGTTTCCTACGAGGACAATCCGGAGGGTCCTCACCAATAACATTGCCCTCAGGAAACACGCTCCCTTAAAGGGCCACTCTACTACATTGAAACATAGAAGATAGGAGCAGGAGGAGGCCATTTGGCCCTTTGAGCCTGCCCCACCATTCATCACGATCATGGCTGATCGGCCAACTCAATAGCCTAAACCTATTTTTTCCCCATTCGCCCCATCCAGCCGCTTCTTGAATATATTCATGAATTTGGCATCAACTACTTCCTGTGGTAATGAACTCCACAAATTCATCACTCTTTGGGTGAAGAAATGTCTCCTCATTTTCATCTTACTACAAGTGCATTCGACAATAGTAAAATATCCCCTTCTTTGCGCAGAAAATTGTCAAACTAAATTTGATCCTATGGAAGTGTATCTTCAGGCAAATCAACAAAAGATCGGTCAAAGGTTGTTTTTTATTCTTTCTCGCGATTTAGGCATTGTTGACAAGACCAACACTTGCTCACCCTTATTTGCCATTGAACAGAGCATTTTGCTAGGCCATTTCAAAGGGCTGTTAAGAGTCAACCACATTGCTGTGGCCCTGGTCACATATAGGCCAGATCAGATAAAGATGGCCTGTTTCCTTCCCTAAAGGACATTAATGAATTGGACGTGTTTTTCCGACAATCAATGATAGTGTCAGGGTCACTATTGCTGATACTAAGTTTATATTCCAGATTTATTAATTGAATTTATAATTCCACCAGGTCCCGTGTGAGACTTGAATCCAAAGCATAAGACTGAGCTTCTGAATTACCAACCCCACAACACCATCATTATGCCACAACCTACACTTTTTTTTATTCATTCGTGGGACATAGGCATCCTTGGCTGGGGACCATTTATTGCCCATCCCTGGTTGTCCTTGAGAAAGTGGTGTGAGCTGCCTTCTTGAATCGCTGCAGACCACATGCTGTTGGTTGACCCACAATGTCATTAGGGAGAGAATTCCAGGATTTTGACCCAATGGCTATGAAGGAATGGTCATATATTTCCAAATAAGAAGTCTGACACCACTAGGTTTAAGTCCAACCGATTTATTTGATAGTAAACTCGTAAGCTTCCGGGGTTTGCTCCTTCATCAGGCGAATGGAGAGTTCTGGCCTCAGACAGAGCACAGACAGTTTACAGATTACTGATTAGAACGTGAATCTTTACACCTAACCTGCTTTTCAAGTCTTAAAGTGGCCAACAATGTGAGTGAAAGGAGCATTAAGCCCGGGTGAAAGAAATATGTATTGTCTCCAGACAGTACAGTAAGTGAGGTTTAGCAAATGCAGGCAAGTCACAGGGGTTACAGAAAGTGCGACATGAACCCAAGATCCTTTCTGTAACCCCTGTGACTTGCCTGCGTTTGCTAAACCTCACCTACTGTACTGTGGAGACAATACACATCTCTTTAACCTGGGCTTAATGCTCCTTCCACTCACATTGTTGGCCACTTCAAGACTTGAAAAGCAGGTTAGGTCTATCACAAGCCTATCATCACTGGTCAACATACACCATGGGATTCTTACAGTTCCACATGCCATGAGATTTGCCTTATGTTATTAACCTAGTAAGCCTATATTAACTTAGTAAATAAGGCCTGAGCCATGCAAGCTTGCTGTGAAACAGGGCAGAACCATGAGGAGCATAGACACAGAGAAAAATCCACAGATCCTTAAAACTGGCAGCACAGGTAGAAAAGATGGCAAAAAAGGCACATAGCATACTTGTTCAGGATGGCACAGTAGCACAGTGATTAGCGCTGCTGCTTCACAGCTCCAGGGATCTGGGTTCAATTCCAGCCTCGGGTGACTGTCTGTGAGGAGTTTGCACATTCTCCCCATGTCTCTGTGGGTTTCCTCCGGATGTTCCAGCTTCCTCCCACAGTCCAAAATATGCAGGTTAGGTGAATTGGCCATGCTAAATTGCCCCTTAGTGTCAGGTGAACTAGCTAGAGTAAATGTATGGGGATAGGGCCTGAATGAGATTGTGTTTAATGCAGACTTGATGGGCCAAATGTCCTTCGTCTGCATACTATTGGGATTCTATGAGGTTACAGGCACTATCATAATTAAAAATTATTCAGGATTAATTGACAACATTGTAACACGAAACAGCTGTCCATGATGGCGAGCCCTTCAGTGGAATGGGTAGTGTTCAATTTCTTTTTCACTTTGCATCAGAGAGAAAAGAAATCGATTGATTATACAAAGAAAATAAATCCATTCCGCCCTTGTCATGCTTTTACTTAAAGGAAATTAAATTAACGAACAAGATTGAGAAACCATTGTAACTAGGCTTCTTACAGTGCTACACGGTGGCATGGTGGTTAGCACTGCTGCCTCACAGCGCTGGGGACACGGGTTCAATTCCTGGCTTGAGTCACTGTCTGTGTGGAGTCTGCACGCTGTCCCTGTGCCTGTGTGGGTTTCCTCTAGGTTCTAATGTTTAAAGTTTATTTATTAGTCACATTACATTAACATTGCAATGAAATCCCCCTGGTCACCACGTTCTGGCACCTGCACAGGTCAATGCACTTAACCAGCACGTCTTTCAGACTGTGGGAGGAAACCAGAGCACTCGGAGGAAGCCCATGGAGACACAGAGAGAGTGTGCAAACTCCACACAGATGGTGACCCAAACCGGGAATCAAACTTGGGTCCCTGGAGCTGTGGGACAGTAGCGCTAATCACTGTGCCACTGTGCTGCCCCGATTCTCTGGTTTCCTCCCGAACTTGAAAGATATGCAGGTTAGGTGGATTGGCCATGCCAATATGGGATAGAACATAGAACATAGAACATAGAACATTACAGCACAGAACAGGCCCTTCGGCCTTCGATGTTGCGCCGACCAATATAAAAAGCAATGCCCCTCCAAACTAAACCATTCCCTTCTCTTCCATATACTTATCAACTAACCTCTTAAACGCCACCAAACTTGGCGCATCTACAACTGCTGCAGGCAGGGCATTCCACTCCCGAACCACCCTTTGGGTAAAGAACCTACCTCTGATATCCGTCCTATAACTATCACCCCTTAATTTAAAGCTGTGTCCCCTCGTGCTAGCTTTCTCCATCCTAGGAAAAAGGCTATCACTGTCCACCCTATCTAAACCTCTAATCATCTTATACGTTTCAATTAGGTCCCCTCTTAGCCGCCTCCTTTCTAACGAAAACAACCTCAAATCCCTCAGCCTCTCTTCATAAGACCTGCCCTCCATACCAGGCAACATCCTGGTAAACCTCCTCTGTACCCTCTCCAATGCCTCCACATCTTTCTTATAATGCGGGGACCAGAACTGCACACAATACTCCAAGTGCGGCCGCACTAGAGTTTTGTACAGTTGCAACATGACGTTGCGGCTCCGAAATTCAATCCCCCTACCAATAAAAGCTAAGACTCCATATGCCTTCTTAACAACCTTCTCGACTTGACTGCCTACTTTCAGGGATCTATGCACATACACACCAAGATCCCTCTGTTCATCAAGACTACTAAGAATCCTACCATTAGCCCTATACTCTACATGGAAGTAGAGTTCTCTTCCTTCAGGGAAGAGAATCTAACATCTTACCTGTTCTAGCCTGCATGTGACGCTCAACCGCTCTCTCAAATAGCCTAGCAAATCATTCAGTTCAAGGGTAGCTAAGGATGGGCAATAAGTGCTGATGTGGAGATGCCACATGTGCCACATGATGTGGAACTCCCACCAACCTGACAAAGGAACAGCCGGTTCCAAAAGCTAGTGGCCTTTGCCACAAATAAATCTGTTGGACCTTAACTTGATGTGGTAAGCTTTCTTACAATAAATGCTGGCCAGCCAGCAATGCCCATGTTCCATGAATAAAAAAAAGCAGAATGGCTTTTGTATTTACAGCGTTGCATAATTAATTTGCTAAATATTCAAATCTATCAAAATTACACATTCATCTGCCTTTAGAACCTTATCATTATCAAATGTCATAGATAACAATTCTCATTTCCTACTTCTGCTTTTTTTTTCTAGAGGGATAACTTGTTGAAAATAGTGGAAGGGGCCTCAGGTTAATGTCTTACCAAAAAGTTAGCACATTTAACAGTGTAGTATTCCTTCAGTGCAGTATCGTCCAGATTGTGCATTCATTTCTCTGCAGTGTGACTTGAGCACATCTTCCTGGTTCAGACGTGAGTGATCTCAATTGAGGCACAGCTGACATCTGTGGATAAATGTGATGAGAACTGGTTATCTGCTTCGTAAATTTCCTGCATAAAGTCTCGGAGATTATACCAAATACTATACTTACATCTAAATAAAAAAATCTAAAAATGCAAAGAAGTACCTCTTAATAAGTTAAAATGTTTTAAGTTATGGATAGAAGATATTTCGGCATTGATTTAGGTGGAGTTCTGAAAATATATTGAGTGACTTATCATAGTTATAAAATTAAAGGAAAATGATTAATCAAAAGTGGTATAAAAATTTGAAAGACAGGTTTATATTTTGGAACCCTGGTAGGTTTTTCTCATTTGTTCTCTGTGTATGTACAATAGTGGCAAGGCTATATTTATTGCTCAACCTCAATTACTGAAAGAAGGTGGCAATGGCCTCCTTGTGTGGCTGAAGTTCTTCCAAGGATGATTCTCGAATCTCTTGTTAGGTATGGAATTCCAAGACATGGAGCCACTAACAATCATAGAATCATGGAATCCCCACAGTATAGAAGGAGGCCATTCAGCCCATCTAGCCTACACCAACAACAATCTCACCCATGCCCTGTCCCTGTAACTCCACATATTTATCCTGTTAATCCCCCTTCATTAAGGGGCAATTTATTATGGCCAATCAATCTAACCCACACATCTTGGACTGTGGAATACCCAGAGGAAATCCAACACAGACATGGGGAGAATGTGCAAACTCCACACAGTTACCCAAGGCCAGAATTGAATCCAGATCCCTGGCGCTGCGCTAACCACTATGCCATCATGCTGCTCTGAGGAACAGTGATATTTGTCCAGTTCAGAAGGCTCTGTGACATGGAGAGGAGCTTGGAGTTTGATGGTGTTCCGCTGCTGTGGTTATCTTTTTCAGCAGTAGAGGTGACAAGAGGAAGATTGTCAAATTGGTGTATTACTCCAGTTGATAATACATACTTACAGCCAAAGTATCCCTGCTGTCTGGGGAGGTGAGGGTGACTGGGTGGAAAGAAATGGCAGGGGCTCGTTGAAGACAGTTTCTCAATCCTGGATGGTGGCAAGCTTAATGCAATGGGGGGTGAATGTTCCATCACAGTCTGGAGCTTAAAGCTTTGTAAAAAAGCTTTAAGAGTCAGTCAATCAGTCACTCATCAACAGATAGCCAATTTTCATTGCATTCTTGTAACCATTGTAATCTTATTGTTGGTGCAGACAAACCTTTGTTGGTAAACTCCAAGATACCATTGATGGTAATTCAACAATGCTGGTGTCACCAACTGTCAGGGTGATGTGTTTGCACTTTCTCTTACTGGAGATAATCACTGCCCTCCTTGCACTTGTGTGGCATGAATGTTACCTGCCATCTCTGCCCAAAACTGAATGTTGGCAAAGTCCTGTGTGGGCTGCTTCAGTATCGGAGCAGTTACCATTGGAACCAAGGGAAGATGATGGCCTAGTAGTGTTATCACTAGGCTATTAATCCAGGAACTCAGCTAATGTTCTGAGAACCAGGTTCAAGTCCCGCCATGGCAGATGGTGAAAATTGAATTCAATAAAAAAAATCTGGAATTAAGAAGCTATTGATGACAATGAAACCATTGTCAATTGTCAGGAAAACCCCATTTGGTTCAGTAACGTCACTTAGGGAAGGAAATCTGCCATCTTTACCTGATCTGGCCTACATGTGGTTCCAGAGCCACAGCAATGTGGTTGACTTTCAACTGTCCTCGGTCAACTAAAGTAAAGCAAAGTTGACTTATTTGTTACAAATAGGCTTACATTAACACTGCAATGAAGTCACTGCAAAAATCCCCAAGTGGCCACACTCCAGCGCTGTTTGGGTGCACTGAGGGAGAATTTAGCATGGCCGATGCACCTAACCTGCTGTCTTTCGGACTATGGGAGGAAACCGGAACCCCCAACGGAAACCGACACAGACACAGAGAGAACATGCAAACTCCACACAAACAGTGACCCAAGGCAGGAATTGAACCCAGGCCCCTGGCGCTGTGAGGTGGCAGTGCTTGCCACTGTGCCGCCCTAGGGATGGGCAATAAATGCTGGCCAACCAGCGATGCCCATGTCCCACAAGTGAACAAAACAAGTGGCATCTTCAGTGAATGACTTCACCTAAAGTGTTACAGTGGAGGGACAGACATTGATAAAGCAGCCAGATTTGGATTAGTTGTCATGGCACCCCCTCCACAACCCCCATCTCTCACCATCTAAACTCTATAATACTCAGAATAGGAAAGCTCTGCATGTAAAGAATATGTTAATAATGCTTTTAAGAAAGCAGGTAATTACTTAGAGTAGCAATTTGAGGGCTATTTCATTGATGTAGACAGTGATGAGACAGGGTAGACAAACACGAGACACAGGATACGTATAACTCTCCTATTGACTACCATGTTTAATACGCAAAAAAAAATCATGTTAATGGAATATATACCCAATCAGTTCAGAGATCACATTCAATTCTAACAGTTATTGGCCAGATCATTATTAACAGCAGTTTAACAGGCCTAAAGCAATTTTATTCATTCAAAAAACTTCTCATAAACATACAAATTTACTTTCCTTTTAGTAGTCACTTGCGTGTGGCATTCTCTGGAGTATTTTCCCAGCCTTAGTTTCGCAGTGTTATTTTATCATTGAAGGAATTTGTGTTACAGCAGCATGATTTAAGTCAGGCGAAATATAACAGCCTATCCATTACAAGAATCAAGATAACGAGATATTCAACTGGTCAAAAAGGCTGGAAAGGCTCAGCAGCATTTTAATGGCACTTGCTCATTGCAGGTAGTCCAGATGGAAGACACCTGAGCAACTGTTCCCCATCTCCCTTTCTGCTAGAAGTAAATAGGAGGTGCATCAGTGAAAACGATGATGGCAAAGGCACTTCCCATTGTGAAGAAGGGAAAATATTTTGGTGTTTAGAGCATCAACAACTTGCAAAGTTTGTCCTTTTTAACCCCTTCTTCCTCTTTTTTTTCCACTGTGAATTTCTTCTCTCTCACACAGTAGAGATATAGTTCTCAGACGTCCTAGAGAGTTTCCATGGACATGGGTGCATGGTGGCACAGTGGTTAGCACTGCTGCCTTGCAGAGCCAGGGACCCAGGGTTCGATTCCTGTCTTGGGTCACCGTCGGTACAGACTTTGCACGTTCTGTGTGGGTTTCATCCGGTTTCTTCCCACAGTCCGAAAGATGTGCTGGTCAGGTGCATGGGCCACGCTAAATTCTCTGTGTACCCGAACAGGCGCTGGAGTGTGGTGACTAGGTGATTTTCACGGTAACTTTTGACACTAATAAATAAAACTAAACTTAAAACTTAAGCTTCCTCCCACACTTCAAAGATGTGCAGAACAGGTGAATTGGCCATGCTAAGTTGCCCCTTAGAGTCAGGGGGTTTAGTAGGTAAACATGGGGATAGGGCCTGGGTGGGATTGTTGTCGGTGCAGGCTCCATGGGCCGAATGGCCTCCTCCTGCACTTTAGAAGGGGAATCTATGATCCGAGTTTGAAAAATCACTGGACCAGATTCCCTGAGCAGACTTTATTGACTGCAGTCGTTCCAGAACCACAAAATCCCACCCAAGGTTAAAGGTCATGGTCTGCCCCTCACCAGCTCTGATTCCCATGGCAGTGGTAAAATTCCAATTCTTGAGTTCTGAAGCTTGAGGATGGCAATGATTCAGCGACAATGACCACTTCCTGATTTATGGCCCAAGCCAATTGAGTATTTTCCTCTTCGATTGTCTGTAGATCTCAATTTTCATCCCTGCGTCCTTTCCCTGAACATTTTTGGCGTCAGAGCAAATTTGAGAGAAGGGGAACTTGAATCATTTATCCATGTATGCACGACAGAAAGCGGATTAACACCGAGGTCAAAGAAATTCTCGTACCTTGACAGAATATTAGTCACCAAGACATCAGATGCCACAGTAAAAGATATAGACTAGCGTAAACACTTACAATATTGTGAAAGGAAATAGATGTAGAACGGGGAGTAAAACTGAAAAGAATTAAACAGGGTAAATACTTAAAAATGTGGCCTGAGCTAAGATTGCCCTCATGATTATACTTGTATCATTGTATAAGAATGGAAACTATTCCCCTTCCCAAGGACAAAGAGTGCTCCTGATCAGGAGTCATGCAACAGCCTGGAATGCATGGAGAGCTGGAACTAATTGGTCTGCACCTCGGAAACCAGATGACGTGGTTCTCTTAGGTGTTGGAGAATTCTAAATCTCTCTGAGTCACAGAACCAGACTGTTTTATTCACTAAGGATATTCCAGAAGGGAAGGCAGGATCAGATTGTTGAATTGGATGATCAGCCATGATCATAATGAATGACAGGAGCAGACTCAAAGGGCTGAATGGCCTCCTCTTACTCCTACTTTCTATATTTCTCTCTTGTATTAATATTTCAAATCCCTCTTCAGAGTCAGACAAACTCATAATTTTAGCCAAAATCTTCCACCTTCGTTTGCAAGCTGAAAGTGAATGACTGTAAACTGAAATTTTCCATTCTCGCTTACAGTGGGTCCTGCCACAGGCAGGCCTGGAGAATCCGGTCTGTTAACTCTGTTTCCTTCTCCCACAGCTGCTGCCTAAAACTGCTGAGCTTTTCCAGCATTTTCTGTTTCTATTTTAGATTTCCAATGTCCTCAGCAATTTGTTGTTATTAAACTTTATATTGTGCCTTTGATTACAGAGAATACAGAAACCCAATAGAAAGAATGAGTTCTCAAAGACTTGGGATGGAATTGATGGTGTGTGGGATATCCCACCCCCCCGGAAGCGCGGTCAACCGCTAACCAAGAGAGGAACAGTGGCACAGTAGTTAGCACTGCTGCCTCACAGCACTGGGAATCCAGGTTCAATTCCAGCCTTAGGTCACTGTTTGTGTGGAGTCTTTCTGTGCCTGCGTGGATTTCCTCCGGGTGCTCTGGTTTCTTCCTGTAGCCCAAAGATAAGCAGGTTAGATGAATTGACCATGCTAAATGGACCCTTAGTGTCTAAAGATGTGTAGAGTGGGTGGATTAGACATGGTAAATTCACAGGATTAGCAAGAAAGAATGAAGAGAAGGACTGTGTGGGAAGCTCTTTTGGAGAGCCATTGCAGACTCGATGGGCCAATTGGCCTCTTTCTGCACTGTAGGGATTCTATGGTTCGATGGAATGGTTGCAGAGTTGGCTTCAAGAAGAATACAAATGCAGGCCTTTCTTTCCTCATTTTGGTAGATTGAACCAGGGCAGGACTCATTCAGTTAAAAATATGGTATTGGGGAGAGTTACAGAACAAAGGAATCTAGGGGTACATGTTCATAGCTCCTTGAATGTGGAGTTACAGGTGGACAGAGTGGTGAAGAAGGCATTTGGCATGCTTGGTTTCATTGATAGAACATTGAATACAGGAGTTGGAATGTCTTGTTAAAGTTGTATAAGACATTGGTAAAGCCACACTTGGAATACTGTGTGCAATTCTGATCACCCTATTGTACAAAGAACAAAGAACAAAAAACAAAACAGCACAGGAAACAGGCCCTTCGGCCCAACGAGCCCACGCCGCCACCCCGATATTCCCACCTCTATCCGCGATCCCTGTCCATGTTTATAGATCTATGGATTAAAAACCAAATTTGAGACAATTTAGGGAGAATTTGTTTTGCCAATTAGCCTAAGAGCACATCTTTGGGATGTGGGAGGAAACCGGAGCACCCGGAGAAAACCCACGCAAGCAAGGGGAGAATGCGCAAACTCCCACAGACACAGGCCCAAATCCATGTATCTGCACAGCACAGCGATAGTCACTGAGCTGTCGCGTTGCCCATCAAATGGTCCAGGTCAAGCATACACTAATGATGAAAGGATATTATTAAACTTGAAAGAATGCAAAAAAGATTTACTAGGATGCTACCGGGATTTGATGGTTTGAGTTATAAGGAGAGGCTGGTTAGACTGGGACTCTTTTTTTCACTGGAGTATAGGAGGCTGAGATGTGATCTTATAGAGATCTATAAAATAATGAGGGACATAGATCAGCTAGATGGTCAATATCTTTTCCCAAAGGTAGGGAAGTCTAAAACTAGAGGGCATAGATTTAAGGGGGGAGGGGAGAGATACGAAAGGGTCCAGAGGGACAATTTGTTCATGAGTGGGTGGTGATTGTCTGGAACAAGCAGCTAGAAGTAGTGGTAGAGGCAGGAACAATTTGGCTTTTAAAAAGTATTAAGACAGTTATGTGGGTAAGATCAGTACAGAGGGATATGGATCAAATGTGGGCAATTGGGACTAGCTTAGAGGTTTAAAAAAAAGGGCGGCATGGACAATTTGAACCTAAGGGCTTCTTTCCATGCTGTAAGCCTCTATTACTCTATTCTCCATTCTTCCCATTCTACCAATGCTAGCTCTCTCAAGTTTTTAACTCATCTGCCATCTGGTGGATGGGTGGTCGGGTGGGGGTGGGGTGGGGGGGGGGGCGAGGATGCTTGTGACTGAAGAAGCCAATTCTTGACTTGGACACATGGGGCAGGGTGACCCACGAGGTAATGGGGTCTGGAGAGCAGGGTTTGCTCCCCTCTTCTCATCATTGCTTCATCATTCAGACATTGTGACTCAAAACATAATGATTTTCTTACAAGGCCTGGTGTCAGACTCTGTTTGATGATGGCCCCGTGAGGTGCAACATTTTACGATGTTAACGGCACTCTATAAATGCACATGGTTGTTGCTGAGAACAGAGATGGGACGAGGCAGCAAAGCAAAGCCAGGTGAACAAAGGTGGTGGTTTGTAAAGGTGAAATGTTATAATCAAAATATTCTTGCCCATTTAAATAAGAAAATGCCAGGAGAAACATGGAACCATTTGACCACTCATTCATCTCATTCATGGAGAAAAATTATTAATGGTTTCAGAAGAATTGCTAGAGTGCAAAAAGAGGCCATTCAGCCCATCGAGTACATACTGACTATCCAATAGAGCATCCAACCCAGTCGTGAGGGGGAGTTTTCCCATCCTGCCCACTTTGATTCCCAGACAATTGATCTCAGGCAAAATTTCTTGGTTTTGGGGCAAGTGCAGCACCCGTTCTCTCTGATGCCCTACATATTTACCCCACTAATCCTCTTTACCTACACATCTTAGGACACTAATGGACAATTTAGCATGGTGTTTCCACCCAGCTTGCTCATTTTTCAGACTATGGGAGAGAACCAGCGTGCCTGGAGGAAACCCACGCAGACACGTGGAGAATGTGCAGACTCCACACAGACAATGACCCAAAACTGGAATTGAACCTGGGCCCCTGGTGCTGTGAGACCACAGTGCCAACAACTGCACTACCATGCCACCCATGATCACATGCCAATGCCTTTCCTTTCTCAGGAGAATAAGAAAATTTGGCATATCCATTACAACTCTCACTAACTTTTATAGATGTACCATAGAAAGCATTTGCCTGTTCTGTCTAAGACCACAAGAAACTACAAAGGGTTGTGAATGAAGCCCAGTCCATCACTCAAACCAGCCTCCCCTTCTATTGACTCAATCTACACTTCTTGCTGTCTCAGAAAAGTAGTCAGCATAATTGAGAACCTCACACACCCCAGATATACTCCCTTCCATCTCCTTCTGCCCATTTGTGGGGTTTAAGTATTGGGACAAGATGTTTAATAATGCCTGACGGTGATCCTTGAATAGCCCCACAATTAATAGTGAAATGTTGTTATTTCTCCAATTGCAACCACTATGCTTAGGTATTTCTGAGCCGTTTGTGTAGCATCTGTCAATGGTGAAAATAGCCTCCAATCGCAGGCAGTAAATGTATAATTTGTGCGGTTCCTTTTATCAGTTCATTATTAATTGCATTTGCAAAAGCTTCCACAGCCACTAATGCTATTGCTTGATAAGCAAAGTGTTCCCTAAATGGAAATGGAAAAAAAAACAAAGCTATGACAGTTACCATGAGCAACATCTGTGTACCATCACGTAAGCTTACACTAATTTTCTGAAGATTGTTCCCTTCATTACAGCTTATTGTTACTCTCTTCCTGGCACCGTGCTTATTTCCATGCATTTAGGAAATGAAGCAAAGAGTGGGGAAATGAGAGTCTAATCAATACCACTTTTCATTTCGCCTCTAATGGGCTCCCTCTTCTTTTCTTTCCTTATGTGTGGATTGAGAAAAGGTACTGACGCGATACTCATAAAATGTAATTCTCCTGCAGGAACACAGACAATAACGCTTTCTGTGCTGAGGCTTATTGCATATTTTAATGGCATTTGGCTAAATTGAGTATGGATTTAACATCAAAGGCTTCATGAATTTTTCAAATAAGAAATTAAAGTCAATATTTCAAGTGAAAGATATTTCAATTTAGTTGCACACATAACAGTAAAGACTTCTACAAGGCAAAACTACTAGGGTATGTAGCCGTATTAGTTTGCTCTTGATGTTATTGGTTAATAAGAAAATCAAACACAAGGTTGTGATATGGCAGTGACACTGAATAAATTAGACTAACAGATAAGGGTTTCTGTGCACTTTATCTCCAGTGCTGCGCACACTTCGCCACTGGCATGCCGAATCTTTCCACTTTGCTTCCAGAGCTTAACCCGACTGATTAGCATAAAGCTTTTGAGTTCCCACAGCATAAAATCTACTTATATTCATCCTTAAGAAATGGTAAGCTTGCTCCATGCCACGAAGACCCGTGTACCTTTTTTAGAAATGACTTGAGTGGATTTTGTTCACAACGCACTATCAAAGGCGTTGGATAATTGAGAGTTGATGGAATTCTTGTGGCAGGTGATTTACTCCTCAGTGCTGCTTTCTTTAAGCTAGATGAGATGTTGCTCTATTGCAGTGACCTCTGTAAAGAAACAGAATCAGCGATAGTTTACATTCTTTAAAAGGTAATTGCTGTCTGAAGGCGCTAAGCCTCTCTTTTGGGTAACGCAGCAGATGCTTTAATGTGGTGTACCAAAAGCAGATACATCCATATTGTTGGACTGTTCCCCCGCCTAATTGTCATAATTTGGATGGCACAGCGGGTCAGCACTGATGCCTCACAGCACCAGGGACCCAGGTTCGATTCCTGGCTTGGGTCACTGTCTGTGCAGAACCTGCACATTCTCCCCGTGTCTGTGTGGGATTCCTCTGGATGCTGCGGTTTCTTCTCGCAGTCAGAAAGACATGCTGGTTAGGTGCATCAGCCATGCTAAATTCTCCCTCGGTGTACCCAAGTGCCAAAGTGTGGCGACAAGCAGTGTTACTATAAGCCTAATTGTGACGCTAATAAAAAAACTTTAAAAAAAAAGACCCAGCCACTACCTCACTGAGTGTGCTAACCTTGGGGCATGCATAGATTTCGCATGAAAATATGCTGAATGGTCAATGGTTTGCACAGTGCTGCACACCTGTATGACTTTATTGCATATCATGTTGGAGCCAGGTCTCACTCAATGTATAGTGTTGGTTAGGCTAGGCCTCACTCAGTGTACAGTGTTGGTTAGGCCAGGCCTCATTCAGTTATAGTGTTGGTTAGGCCAGGCTTCACTCAGTGTGCAGTGTTGGTTAGGCCAGGCCTCACTCAGTGTACAGTGTTGATTAGGCCAGGCTTCACTTAGAATATAGTGTTGGTTAGGCCAGGCCTCATTCAGTTATAGTGTTGGTTAGGCCAGGCCTCACTCAGTGTACAGTGTTGGTTAGGCCAGGCCTCACTCAGTGTACAGTGTTGATTAGGCCAGGCTTCACTTAGAATATAGTGTTGGTTAGGCCAGGCCTCATTCAGTTATAGTGTTGGTTAGGCCAGGCCTCACTCAGTGTACAGTGTTGGTTAGGCCAGGCCTCATTCAGTTATAGTGTTGGTTAGGCCAGGCCTCACTCAGTGGACAGTGTTGGTTAAGGCTAGGCCTCACTCAGTGTACAGTGTTGGATAGGCCAGGTCTCACTCAGTATTCTGTGTTGGTTAGGCCAGGTCTCATTCAATGTACAGTGTTGATTAGGCCAGGCTTTACAGTGCTGGTTAGATATTTCCTGCGTTCTTCAGCACAAGGACATTTTGCATCATAGTGTGCAGGACATGTGAGTTGATAATGGCACCTTGAGAGCAATGGGGCATCTGGCACTGCACTGAATTGCAGTAGCAATATGCCTCATTCCCAGCCCAACAGCCCCTTCCCTTCCCACCGCCCTATCCCTGTAACCCTGCACATTTACCACGGCTAATCCATCTAGCCAACACATCCTGGGACACCAAGGGGTAATTTAGCATGGCCAATCCATCTAACCTGCATATTTTTGGATTGTAGGAGGAAACAAGAGCACCCAGAGTGCTATTGCGGAGGGAATTTCAGGATATTAGCAATATGATGATGAGACATAGGAGCAGAAGTAGACCTTTCGACCCATGAGATCTGCTGGGGCATTCAACGATATCATAACTGAACTGATAGAATAATCCTCAACTCCATTTTCCCCCTTTATTCTCATAACCCTTGATCCCCTTACTGATTAAAAAGTGGTCTGTCTCAGCTTTGAACATGTTTAATGACCCAGCCTCTACAACCCTCTGTGGTAAAAGAAAACCCACAGATTCACTACCCTCTAAAAGAAGAAATTTTTCCTCACCTCTGTCTTAAATGTGTGACCTCTTACTCTGATATTATGCCCTCTGGTCCAAGACTCTCACAAGAGGAAACAATCTCTCAGCCCAACCTCTAACCTGTCAAGCTCCCTGAGAATCCTGTATGTTTCAATAAGGTCACCTTTCATTCTACTAAACTCCAGCGAGTGCAAGCCCAACCTCTCCTCAGAAGAAAATCTCTCCATGCCCTGGTGGATTTCCTCTGGAGTGCCTCCAATGCCATTTTGTCTTTCCTTAGATAAGGGAACACAAACTGTTCATTGTATTTCAGGTGTTTGACCAGGGGAAGTGGTCAGTCCTGGTGGAAACCAAACTGATAGCGCTGTTGATGACTCCTTCCATCACATTGCTGATGATTGAGAGTAGGCTGATGGGCAGTGACTGACAGGTTGGATTTGTTCTATTTCGTGTGTACAGGACATACCCGGGCAATTTTCCACATTGCAGGGTGGATGCCAGTGTTGTAAGTGGAACAGCGTGGATAGGGGTGCAGCTAATTCAGGAGCACAAGTCTTCAGCATTATGCTGGGATATTGTCAGGACTCATCGAAATCTCAGTATGCAGTGCCTCAGTCTTTTTCTTGCTATCACATGGAGAGATTCAAATGAGCTGAAGACTTGCTTCTGTGCTCCTGGCCATTTCTGGAGGAGACCGAGATGGATATTCCATGCAGCACATATGGCTGAAGATGATTACGAAAGCTTCAATCTTGTTATTTGCACTGATATGCTGGGCTCCCCCATAATTGAGAATGGGGATATTTGTGGAGATTCCTCCAGTGAGTGGTTTAATTGTCCACCACCATTCTCGACTGGATGTGGCAGGACTGCAGGTCTTAGATAGAACATAGAACACTACAGCACAAACAGGCCCTTTGGCCCACAAGTTGTGTCGATCATATCAGTACCTACCAGGCCATAGAACTATCTGTAACTCCCAATCCCACTAAATCCCATCTACTCATCCAGAAGTCTCTTAAAAGACCCCAGCGAGTTCGCCTCTACCACCACTGACGGCAACCAATTCCATTCACTCACCACCGTCTGAGTGAAAAACTTACCTCTAACATCTCCTCTGTACTTGCCCCCCAGCACCTTCAACCTGTGTCCTCTCGTAGCGACCATTTCAGCCCTGGGAAATAACCTCTGAGAATCCACCCTGATCTGATCTGTTTGTTGTGGAAATGCTTAATTTTGTCGATTACTTGCTGCTTCTGCTACTCTGGCACTCAAAGTAATCCTGTGTTGTAGCTTCACCAGGTTGACACCTCATTTTTAGGTATGCTTGGTGCCACTCCTGGCATTCATTGAATTATAGAATCTTACAACTCAGAAGGAGACCATTCAGCCCATTGAGTCTGCACTGACTACAATCTCACCCATGCCTTATCCCTGTAATTCCATACATTTTCTGAAACTAGTTCCCCTGACACTAAGGGGCAACTTAGCATGTCCAATTCACCTAAGTCACACATTTGGGAAGAAACCTTCCTGCACTCTCCTTAAACCAGGATTGATACCTTGGCCTGACAGTGATGGTAGAGTTGGGGATATGATGGGCCATGGGGTTACAGATTGTGGTTGAGTACAATTCTGCTACAGCTGATGGCTCTCAGTGCCTCCTGGATGCCCAGTTTTGAGCTAATAAGTCTGTTTGAAATCTATCCCATTCAGTAAAGTGCCATACTACAGTATGGAAGGTATCGTCAATCAGATCGAGTGAAAGTGGATCTTTGTCTGTGTGGTTGTCACTGCTATTGTTACTATCATAGACAGATGTATCTGTGATAGATAGACTGGAACTTGTTGCCAGAGGAGGTGGTGGAAACAGGCACATAAGGAACATTTAAGAGGTATCTGGATGGGAACGTGAATAGGGAGGGAATAGAGGGACGTGGATTGAATGAGAATAGAAAGTTTTTTTGTAGTTTAATTAGGGCATCATGATCAGCACAGGCTTGGAGAGGCCAAAGGGCCTGTTCCTTGTGCTCCACTTTCCTTTCTCCTTCTTTATTCTTTAAACTGCTTGAAATGTTCCTTGCTGTGAAATTAGATTGCTCTCCCGCTCCGAAACCTCCCGAGCGGGCAAGAGAAAAGTTTCTGAGCGTTGAGCTGTGTTTTGAGATGAATTCAGCGCTTTCCAGCGAGATTTTTCATTCCAGGTCACCTGTAACACCTGCCTCAGCAGCAGGGCACCTCGACAGGATAGGCCCAGAGGCACTTGAGTCCCAAGACTCTACACGGCTCATCCTTCATCCACGCTGTTAGTAATGTACCGGCAACGCAGCAGTTACACCTGAACACTCCATTGCTGCCAAACACCTGGCTTGGCATTTTAGTGTCCAGATGAAAAATAAGCATAATCTGCTTTTCCTAGGACATAGCAAATGAGGTAAGGGGATGGGGGGGAGACCGTATACATTGCAGAGTAGAAATATTAAGCTACAAATGAGAGATCCTGCATAGCAAATTAGAATAATTATACTTTCATTTATGTTTCAAGGCCATTGCCAAGTTAATTATCTGTATTAAATGTACGTGCCGATAACAAAATAAATATGTTTTTCTTTTTAACATGATGCTAAAGCTTTTATGCTCAGGGTGATGGATGCTGATAGCTCCACAAATTACCATTCCCCAAATCCTCAAGAAAGCCAGAGGAAAGTTTGAGGCAGTCGTTTTCCAAAACAGCTGCAGTCCCGAGACCCTCTCGGCCAAGGTCGTGCTTCTCCCCATAAATTATTCACCCGGCACTACAGCAGGGAGTTTCCAACTCCGCAGCCTTAAGCCAAGAAAGAGACCTTCGCCTGCCTGATTGTGCCTGCGAGATCAGTGCTCAAAGACAATGTGAACCTCGGCAACGAGTACAGAGCAGGCGGCGTCTGTTTCACAATACTGGCCCTCTCTGTTTTCACTGAAAGATATAGGGAGTGCGGATCCAAAAATCCAGGTCACTCAAGCTTATCCTCAGTAAGAGGGCTTCAATCTAACTCAATGGATTATCCTCAACAAGGGTCCCTCATTGCAAAGCCACAGAGCTGCCAAGTACATTCCCCCAAAACCTATAACTGTGTTAGAAAACAAGGAAAATGACTTATTCAGTGCCTGTTGCAGGTGGGAAGGTTCACCCAATAGAATCACAGAGTCCCTAAAGTGCAGGGGGAGACCATTCAGCCCATCTAGCCTGCGTCAACAACAATCCTACCCAGGTCGTATTCTTGTCACCCCCATTTATTTACCCCGCTAATCCTCCTGACATTAAAGGTGCAACTTAGTATGGCCAATCAACCTAACCCGCACATCCATGCATCCATCGGAGGAAGCCGGAGCACCCGGCGGAAACCCACGCAGACACGGGGAACCTACAAACTCCACACAGTCGAACATCCGAGACTGGAATTGTGCTTGTGCTTTGAGGCCGCAGTGCTAACCACTGTGTCAACATTCGAATATGTGAGTGCAATATTCTTTTCTTTTGAGTTATTTTGTTTGCTTTCTGGTGATGTGTTAGCCTGATCTTCGTATTAGCTATAGCTCAATGATAGCAGTCCTGCCCTGTGAGTCTAAAGGTTTGGTTTCAGAGTCTACGGAAGTGGGCACTGAGCATAAAAGCTTTAGCATCTCGTTAAAAAGAAAGCTGATGCCCAATGCTGAGTGAGCACCGCACCATCAGAAGTGTTGCTTTTCTGATGAAACCTCACCTGCTTTCTCAGGTAGATGTAAAAGATTCAATAGCACTGTCCCACACAAGAGCTTCCTCAGTTTTCTGGCCGATATTCACCCCCTCAATCAAAATGGATTAATTGGTCATTATCTCCTTATAGAGTCATAGATTTTTTAAAACATGGAAGCAGGCCCTTTGGCCCAACTTATCAATGCTGCCCTTTTATTTGCCACTAAGCTAATTCCTCGATTAGCCCATATCCCTCCATACCCATCTTACCCATAACTATCTAAATGCTTTGCACAAGACAAAACTGTACCCACTTCTACTATTGCTTCTGGCAACTCATTCCAGGTACTCACCATCCTCTGTGTGAAACAAATTGTCCCTCTGGACCCTTTTGTAGGTCTCCCCTCTCACCTTAAATCTGTGCTTTCTAATTTTAGACTCCCTTACCTGTGAGAAAAGATGTTGACTATCTATTTTATAACCCTCTACAAGATCACCCCAGTGCCCCCTATGCTCCAAGGAAAAAAGTCCCAGTCTATCCAGCCTCTGGTGGTATCCTATTAAATTTTCTGCAACCTTTCTTATTTAGTAGAATCCATTGTATAATAGGGTGAGCAGAGCTTGTGGGAGAATCTAGAACTCGGAGTCATGATTTAAAATTCAGGAGTCACCCATTTAATAGGGAGAATTTCTTTCTCTCAGAGACTTTGGAACTGTCTTTCTCTGAAGACAGGAGGAAGAAGAGATTTTGAATATTTTCGAGGCAGAGTTCGATCGATTCTTGATAAGCAATGGGGTGAAAGGTTATCAGGGTCAGCGGGAATGTGGAGTTGAGGTTACAATCAGATGAGTTATAAACTTATGGAGTGGCATGGTGGCACAGTGGTTAGCACTGCTGCCTCACAGCTCCAGCGACCTGGGATCGACTCCAGCCTCAGGTCCTTGTCTGTGTGCAGTTTGCAGTTCTTCCCCTGTCTGTGTGGGTTTCCTCCGGGTGCTCCAGTTTCATTCCGAAGATATGCGGATTAGATTGATTGACCTCTCTTGGTGTACCTGAACAGGTGCCGGTTAGGGGATTTTCACAATAACTTCATTGCAGTGTTAATGTAAGCCTATTTCTGATTAATAAATAAACTTATAAAATAAAAAAAAATTATTCAATGGTGGGATAGTTTCAAGGGGCTGAATGGCTTTCTATTGTTCCTAGTCCCTATGATCATGTGTTGTTCATATGTTCACAGCTCACTGAAATTTGTGGAAGTTTGCTGTTCCCTAATCGATCATAAGGTCATAAGAAATAAGAGAAGCAGGAGGCCATTCAGCCCATCAAGCCCAGTCTACCATTCAGTAAGATCATAGCCGATTTGTCTGTGGCTTCCTGTCCTAACTCTCAACACTCTCATAAATTAACAATCTGTCCAACTCAGCTCTAAATATATTCAATGAATTGCATGCTCTGGAGGGGAATTTCAAAATTAATGGTCTTTGAGAAAAGTAATTTCTTCACCTCTCCATCTTGTTTTAAAATGGCTGTTAATTCTAAAGACCCCCACCAAAGGAAACATCCTTTCAGCATCCATCCTGTCAACCCCACCCTTTCCCCGAAAATCTGATACATTTTAAAGAACAAAGAGAAGCACAGTAAGAACATAGAACATAAAACACTACAGCACAAACAGGCCCTTCGGCTCACAAGTTGTGCTGATCATATCTATACTTACCAGGCCATAGAACTATCTGGAACTCCCAATCTCATTAAATCCCATGTACTCCTCCAGAAGTCTCTTAAAAGACCCCAGCCTCTACCAACACTGACAGCAGCTGATTCCATTCACTCACCACCATCTGAGTGAAAAACTTACCTCTAACATTTCCTCTGTATTTGCCCCCCAGCACCTTAAACCTGTGTCCTCTCTTAGCGACCATTTCAGCCCTGGGAAATAGCCTCTGAGAATCCACCCTATCTATTCCTCTCAACATCTTTTAAACCTCTATCAGGTCGCCTCTCAACCTTCGTCTCTTCAGGGAGAAGAAACCTAGCTCTCTCAACCTATCTTCATAAGGCATGCCCCCCAATCCAGGCAACATCCTTGTAAATCTCCTCTGCATTCTCTCAATAGCTTCCACATCCTTCCTATAGTGAGGTGACCAGAACTGCACACAATACTCCAAGTGGGGTCTGACAAGGGTCTTATAAAGAAGTCTCACAGCACCAAATTCAAGTCCAACTGATTGGCTTGGAGTCATGAAATATTGGAGTGCAGCTCCTTCATCAGGTGAGCGACAAGGAAAGTACAGCACAGGATTGCTGGTTAACAGGTGAGGAGGGGCAGCTGTGAAGTGGGCAAGTTTCACAGTTTTCTCTCCCGATCCAACACTGTGCAACTTGGGAAAATTGCTCCCTTTGTATCTTCCTCACAATTTATTTTCCGATCCATTTTTGCATCATTCGCAATGATTAGTCACCTTATCCAAGTCATTAATATGGTTTGTAATAGTTGAGGCCCCAGTTCTGATCCCCATGACACTCCACTAGTTACAATTTGCAATCGGAAATACAATCAGAAAATGACTCATTTATCCTAATTTTGTGTTTCCTGTTGGTTAGCCAATCCTCTTTCCACGCTAATGTATTATCCCCAAAATAATGAGCTCATACCTTTTATGTAGAATCTTATCAAATCTCATTTGGAAATCCAAGTACACCATACCTACTGAAGATAAGAACATAAGGAATAGGAACAGAGTAGGCCACCTAACCCTTCGAACCTGTCCCGCCATTCAATAAGATCATGGCTGATCTGAAGTGGATCAGTTCCACTTTCCCACTTTCTCCTGATAACCCTTAATTCCCTTGTCTATCACAATACCTATCTACCCGTGACTTAAATATATTCAGCTAGGTAGCCTTCATCACTTCAACGGACAGAGAATTCCAGAGATTCACCACCCTTTGAGTGAAGAAGTTCCTCCTCAACTCTAATCTAAACTGACCTTCCTATTTTGAGGCTGTGCCCTCTAGTCCTGCCATCCTTTCTAAGCGGCAAGAATCTCTCTACCTCTACCTATCTATCCCTTTCATTATCTTATATGTCTCTATAAGATCCTCCCTCAGCCTTCTAAACTCCAACGAGTACTGATTACCATTTATCCATCCTGTTTGTTACATCCTCAAATAACGGCATGGTGGCATGGTAGCACAGTGGTTAGCACTGCTGCTTCACAGCTCCAGGGACCTGGATTCGATTCCCAGCTCGGGTCACTGTCTGTGTGGAATTAGCACATTCTCCTTGTGTCTGCGTGGGCTTCCTCCGAGTGTTCCGGTTTCCACCAAAGATGCGCGGGTTAGATTGATTGGCCATGCTAAAATTGTCCCTTAATGTCCTGAGATGCGTAGGGTTAGAGGGGTTAGCAGGTAAAATATGTAGGGCTATGGAGGTAGGGCCTGGGTGGGATTGTGGTCAGTGCAGACTTGATGGATCAAATGTCCTCTTTCTGCACTGTAGGGTTCTATGAACTTCATTGCAGTGTTAACATGAGTCTATGCATGACACTAAAATAGAAACAAAAGTCTTATTTAACTTCATTGTTAATGTGACTCCATACCAGATTATGGTCTTCATGTGAAAATAAATCTCTTACTCTCCTTGGCTCAATGTCAGAAAAGGAAGGAGATAGTGATCGACTTCCGGAAATGTCATGAAGGACATACCTCTATCTACATCAATGGTGATGAAGTGGGAATAGTCCAGGGTTTCATGTTTCTAAGTGTCCAGATCAACAACCTATCCTGGTCCCTCCTCACCCCTCTGTAGTTCAGAAAGCTCACTAATGCCATTCCTTTCTCAGGTGATTAAGGAAATTTGGCACGTCCGTTACGACTCTCACCAACATTTACTGATGCACCATAGGCAGTATCCTTACGGGATGTATCATGGCTTGGTATGGCTCCTGCTCTGTCCAAGACTGCAAGAAACAACAAAGGGTCGTGAACCAAGCTGAATGTATCACGCAAACCAGCCTCCCATTCATTGACTCCGTCCACACTTCCTGCTGCCTCGGAAAAGCACACAGCGAAATAAGGACATAAAAACAAATGAACTAGGTGCAGGAGTAGACCATCTCACTCTTCAAGCCTGCTCCATCATTCAATAAGATCATGGCTGATCTTTTCATGGACTCAGCTCCCCCACCCACACAAAATGCTGGAATTCCCTATCTAACGGCACATGCACTAAGTAATTGAAGAAGGAAGCTCACCATCATCTTCTCAAAGACAAGTAGGGATGGGCAATAAACACTGGCCAGCCAGCAACACCCCTGTCCCATGAAGGAATTAAAAAAAGCTCATCATAACACTTAATTCCTTTACCAATTAAAAAATCAAAAATTAATGTAGCTTCAACTGCTTCACTGGGTGGGGGATTCCACAGCTTCACAACCTTCGTTCCTCCTCAACTCAGTGCTAAATCTGCTCTCCCTTATATTGAGGCCATGTCCCCTACTTCTAGTTTCACCCACCAGTGGAAACAACTTCCCTGTTCTACCTTATCCATTCCCTTCATAATTTTAAACGTTTCAATAAGATCTCCCCTCGTTCTTCTAAATTCCATTGAGTATAGTCCCAGTTTACTCAGTCTCTCATAAGCCAACCCTCTCAACTCCAGAATCAACCTATTGAATCTCCTCTGCACCCTTTCCAGTGCCAGTATATCCTTTCTGTAAGTAAGGAAGCCAAAACTGTACACAATACTCCAGGTGTGGCCTCACCAGCACCTTATACAGCTGCAACATAATCTCATTGTTTTTAAACTCCATTCTTCTAGCAGTGAAGGACAAAATTCTACTTGCCCTCTTAATTACCTACTGTACCTGCAACAAACTTTTTGTGATTCATGTACAAGGACAACCAGGTCCCTCTGCACAGCAGCATGCATTTTACCATTTTAATAGTAGTTCATTCTGTTGTTATTCCTAACAAAATGATTGACCTCACATTTACCAACATTATACTCCATCTGCCAGACCCTTGCCTACTCACTTAGACTATCTATATCCCTTTGCAGACTTTCAGCATTCTCTGCATACTCTGTTCTTCCACTCATCTTAGTGTCAGCTGCAAATTTTGACACACTACACTTGGTCCCAACTCCAAATCATCTATGTAAATTATAAAGAATTGCGATCCCAACATTGATCCCTGAGGCACACCACTAGTGACTGATCGCCAACCAGAAAAACACCCATTTATCCCCACTCTTTGCTTTCTTAGTTAATCAATCCATGCTAATATATTACCCGTAACATTGTGCACCTTTATCTTGTGTAGCAACCTTTTCTGCAGCACCTTATTGAATGCCTTCTGGAATCCAGATGCACCACATCCACTGGTCCCCTGTTGTTCACTGCATTGGTAATGTCCTCAAACAATCCGAGTATATTAGTTAAACATGACTTGCCTTTCACAAACCCATGCTGTGTCTTCCTAATGGGACAATTTCTATCAAAATGTCTCACTATTTCTTCCTCAATGATAGATCCAAGCATTTCCCCACTAAAGAAGTTACCTGTCTTTGTCCACCTTTTTTAAATAGTGCCATTACATTTGCTGTTTTCCAATCTGTAGGAATCGCCCCAGAGTCCAATGAATTTTGGTAAATTACTTCTAGTGCAATTGCTATTTCTCCCGCCATCTCTTTTATTACCCTGGCAGCCCTGCTAGCTTGCTCAACACTACCTCCTTCATGATAACGATAGTTTCTCGGTTCTCACCTGCCATAGCCTTCTTGTTCTCAATTTTTGACGTGTTATTTTGTGTCTTCCACTGCGAAGACTAACATAAAATATCTGTTCTAGGCCTCAGCCATTTTCTCATTTCCAGTTATTACACCCCCTTCTCATCCTCTAAAGGATCAATGTTTACTTTAGTCACTCTTTTTTGTTTTATATATTTGTAAAAACTTTTGCTCTCTGTTTTTATATTCTGAGCTAGTTTACTCTCACAATCCATCTTACTTTCCTTTATAGCTTTTCTCTTGGCTTTCTGTTAGCTTTTAAAGATTTCCCAATCCTCTAGTTTCCCAGTAATCTTTGCTATTTTGTATGCATTTTCTTTCAATTTGATATTTTCCTTTATTTCCTTAGATATCCATGGTTGATTATCTCTTTTTCTACAGTCCTTTCCTATCACTGGTATATACTTTTGCTGAGCACTGTGAAAAATCGTTTCGAAAGTCCCCCATCATTCCTCAGTTGCCCCACCAAAAAGCTTTTGCTCACAGTCTACCTTAGCCAACACCTCCCTTATCCCTTTGTAGTCTCCTTCATTTAAGCACAAGACATTGGTATTGGATTTTACCTTCTCATGCTCCATCTATATTTTAAATTCAACCATACTGTGATCGCTTCTTCCAAGAGGCTCACTAACTGTGAGATCATTCCTATCTCATTACACAGGACCAGATCCAGGTCCTGGACCTTGCTCCCTCATATGTTGCATTGCATACTGTTCAAGGAAGCTATTGCAGATACACTCGAAGAACTCTTTCTCAAGATTGCCTTGACTGATCTGGTTTGACTAGTTGACATGTAAATTAAAATCCCCCACAATAATTGCCATTTTTACATGCATTAATTATTTCCTTGTACCACCTTGATGTTATTTGGTGATCTATAGACTATACTTAGGGGATTTTCACAGTTGCTTCATTGCAGCGTTAATTAAGCCTGGTTGTGACTAATAAGTAAACTACTTTATCAATCTATTTCTCTTTACTGTTCCTAATTTCCACCCAAATTGTTTCAACACTTTTCTCCATAGGACCTGTATCACCTCTCACAATCATCCTGATGGCATCCTTAAATATCAGAGCTACACCACCTTCCTTACCTTCCTGTCTGTTCTTCCGAACAGTTTGATACATCTGGATATTCAACTCCCATCCTGCAACCAGATCTCTATAATGCTGCTAAATCATACTCATTTATCATGATTTGTGCCGTCAACTTATTTATCTTGTTCCGAACGCTACAAACATTTAGGTAAAGTGCCCTTATGCTAGTTTTTATGTTTCATTTTTTAAATCGTAATATCTCCATTAATAACATCACCTGAGCTCTTCTCGCTTTTAACTTTATTTCGTAATTTTCCAATTTGTTGTTGAAACGTTCTCCCTACATGCTAACCTGTTGCTGCTTCCGATTAACCATTATAGTTTCTATAGTTTTACTTCCCCCCCCCACCCAAATTTGCTAGTTTAAAGTCAAGGGCCCCACATACCCCGGACATTCTCTCTCTCACCTTCTTCCATTGGGAAAAAGATACAAATGTCTGAGATCACACATCAACCGAATGAAGAACAGCTTCTTCCCTGCTGCTGTCACACTTTTGAATGGACCTAACTTATATTAAGTTGATCTTTCTCTACACCCCAGCTATGATTGTAACAATCATACGGATATCAGAGGCAGGTTCTTTACCCAAAGGGTGGTTCGGGAGTGGAATGCCCTGCCTGCAGCAGTTGTAGATGCTCCAAGTTTGGTGGCGTTTAAGAGCTTAGTTGATAAGTATATGGAAGAGAAGGGAATGGTTTAGTTTGGAGGGGCATTGCTTTTTATATTGGTTGGCGCAACATCGAAGGCCGAAGGGCCTGTTCTGTGCTGTAATGTTCTATGTTCTATGTTCTATGTTCTAATACATTTTGCACTTTCTCCTTTCCTTCTTTATGAGCAGTATGCTTTGACTATATAGCACATAAGAAACAATACTTTTCATTGTATATGAATACATGTGACATTAATAAATCAAATCACCAAGGTGCCATGTAGTCTAGAATAATACAATGCATTGATCAACATAAAGGGTTATCTCAGGTTATTCTACTCTATTAATATGTTATGTAAATAAAGTTTATAGTCCATTTATTCATCACAAGTAGGCTTATATTAACACTGCAATTAAGTTACTGTGAAAATCCCTTAGTCGCCACACCCTGGCACCTATTTGGGTACACTGAGGGAGAATTTAGCGTGGCCAATGCCTCAGACCAGCATATCATTCAGACTGTGGGAGGAAACCGGAGCATGCAGGGGAAACCCACGCACATATGGGGAAAACGTGTAGACGCCACGAAATGTCCCAAGCTGGGAATTGAACCCAGGTTCCTGGCACTATGAGGCAGCAATGCTAACCACTGAGCCACCATGTCACCCTAAATACAAGTTATTACTGTTAATGGGTAGCAAATTTTGCTTTCTAAATTTAGCAGCAATTGCTGCTTATTTTTAATCAGATTGGGTTTTACATTTGACAGAACTTCCTCCATAATATCCATCCTTGCAGTAAGAGTAAGTACAACTGTGCATCCTCGTCTCTTCCAGTACAACTTTTGTTAGATGAAAGTGCTGGTGTATAATGTGCCTGTAGCTTCAGCGCCCTCCCAGATTAAGCCTGTTTGACTGGAACTGAAGTATGGAACTGCTGCTGGAAATCAATTGTCTGTGAAATTTTTATTCGAAAACCGCGGTGAGACAAGCAGTAAATAAATATTAGCTCTAATAAAACAGCACAGCCAGCCACGACAAATGTATGGCAGTGTTAAAAGCGCACAGAGATAAGAAATGAATGCCTTTCTTTCTCCCAAAACAGAAAGCGTTATTAAGGGAAGGGTTGAGCATGTTAATTTGGGCTGACAGAACGCGGGAGGGCTGCAGAATGGCTCCATCTGCTGTGGAAAGCAGGGGAGAACTATTCAATAGCTAGTCATTGCTGTGCATTAAGTGCTGCCCAATTTCAAATCAGCATTGAAAGCAGGGCAATTTAGGAAATTGTGCTATGTGGGACGCGACTGAAAATAAGATGACAGAGTTAATGGAGTCCCCTTAACAGCCGCTTCGTTACGACAGAGAGGGAAGCTAATCCAGTTAGAGCAAGCCAACAATGGAAGAGCTGTTTAAAAAATTAAAATGCTATTTCATATAAAGCCTCTTTTTTCACTCTCTGCCAGCGCGTCTACTTAACTGTGACTCCGTGTGCGCGGATCATCAATCAGCCGTTCACATTTAATATACAAACTGCTGTCTCCCGAACAAAAAAAAGGATATCAAATATTAACTATAACGGCGAATCTCTCCTGGTTCAGCTTTTGTTCTACATTGAAGTGAAACAATTGTGTCCAATGGTTAAATAGCATTACCGCATAAACATAACACAATATCGGGGGAGTGTTTCTTGCTGACATGGGATATTTGAAATGGAAAGTGTTCCGTTTGTTTTATTTATTAGGCACAAGTAGATTTACGTTAACAATGCAATGAAGTTACTATGAAATTCCCCGAGTTGCCACACTCTAGCGCCTGTTCGGATACACTGAGGGAGATTTTAGTGGCCAATGCGCCCATCTTTTGGACTGTGGGAGGAAACCCTCGCAGACACAGCGAGAATGTGCAAACTCCACGCAGACAGTGGCCCGAGCCAGGAATTGAACCCAGGTCCCTGGCACCATGAGGCAGCAGTGCAAACCACCGTGCCACCATGCCATCCTCAATATCTCTCATCTTGAAACATGATGTTCTATGTCCGCATTCCCGAAAGATCCTTAGACAGCACCTTCCAAACCCCTGACCACTTCCCTCTAGGAGGACAAGGCTAGCAGATATACGGGAATACCACCACTGCAAGTTCCCCTCCAAGGCACTCACCATCCTGACTTGGAAATATATCGCCATTCCTTCGCAGTCGCTGGGTCAAAATCCTGGAATTCATTCTCGAACGGCAACCCACAACACATGGACTGCAGAGATTCAAGAAGGCAGCTCACCACCACCTTCTCAAGAACAACTAGGGATGGAGGATAAATACTGACCTAACCAGCGACTGCCATGTCCCACGGTTGAATTAAAAAAGATTTTTAAAAAAGAAATTTATAATTGTGATAGTGCTTTAAATCCTTTTCTGCTTTCATAGTTGACCAACCTTTAACTATTCACTTGCTTCAGCAGCTGCCATCACAGACACTAAGAAGCTTGGAATCCATGGGCTCCAACAGTAAATTCCACCCTAAACTGTTACGTTCCTCCTCATCTGAGGAGATCCTGTGTTTATGGAAGGCTTGTCCATAGAGAAAGACTTCTTTATCATATTTAGGGTGGAAGCTGGATAAGTGGAGCATTGTGAGGTTATCCTGGGCACAGATATCTACAGATGCTGAAAGACATCTTTGTAAGAACAGGATATGGTGCTCGACTCATCAATCGACAGTTCCAACACACTACAGCGAAAATCCCAACCATTTTCTTCTGAGAAGAAAAACATGGGACAAGGTGGAAAGAGTCCCCTTCGTTGTCCAGTACTTCCCTGGAGTGGAGAAGCTACAACATCTTCTCCAGAGCCTTCAACATGTCACTGATGAAGATGAACACCTCATCAAGGCCATCTTCAAACAACCGCGCAACCTCAAATAGAGCTCATTGTTTGCAGCAAACTACCCAGCTTTCAGGAGAATAGTGACCACGACACCACACAGCCCTGCCACAGCAACCTCTGCAAGATGTACCGGATCATCATCACAGATGCCATCATCTCACATGAGAACACCATCCACCAGGTACATAATCTTATGACTCGGCCAACATTGACTACCTGATATGCTGCATGGTATATTGGGGAGACCATGCAAACACTATGACAACGGATGAATGGACACTGCTCGACCGTCACCAGGCAAGAGTTTTCTCTTCCAGTCAGGGGACATTTCGGCAGTCACTGGCATTCAGCCTCTGATCTTCAGGTCAGTGTTCTCCAAGGGGGCTTTCAAGACACATGATAATGCTAAATTGCTGAGCAGAAACCACCGTGCCACCATGCCACCCTTAATATCCCTCATCTTGAAACATGTCTGCATTCCCAAAAGATCCTTAGACAGCACCTTCCAACAGCACCTTCCAAACCGTACACATGACGACAGCCTCAACTGGGATCTTGGGTTTAACAAAGAACAAAGAACAAAACAACACAGAAAACAGGCCCTTCGGCCCAACGAGCCCACACTGCCGCCCCAATGTTCCCACCTCTACCCATGATCCCTGTCTATGTTTATAGATCTATGGATTAAAAACCAAATTTGAGACAATTTAGGGAGAATTTGTTTTGCCAATTAGCCTAAGAGCACATTTTTTGGGATGTGGGAGGAAACCGGAGCACCCAGAGAAAACCCACGCAAGCACAGGGAGAATGCGCAAAGTCCCACAGACACAGGCCCAAATCCATGTATCTGCACAGCACAGCAATAGTCAATGAGCTGTCATGTTGCCCTCAAATGGCCCAGGTCAAGTGTACACTAACGACGTGAAGCACTAGGATACTCTCGAAAAATCCAAGAGCAGCCCTCTCATGACCCATCACGTGTATACCCCTTGTTAGACAACAAGGCAGACCAAAGCACCTGTAGGATAAAAACAAGTACATCAATATCATCATCTATTTACACACTTGCCAGGGACAGTCTTATCTGTAATCCTTACGATTTGCTTGGACTTGCAAAATCCTACTAACTGTCCTGGCTTGAGACAATTCACTCCTCTTTAACCTGTGCTTAACCCTCTCTCCACTTGCATTGACTGCACTTGTGAAGAGTTGATTACCTGTTAAGACTCAAATTCCAACCATTATCTGGTAATTGAGTTTTGTCCATATATGCCCTGTTTGTGAACCCAACTCTCCACTCATCTGATGAAGGAGCAGCGCCCAAAAAAACCTATTGGACTTTGACCTAGAGACGTCTTACTGTGCCTACCCCAGTCCAATACTTGCATCTCCATATCGAAGCAAATACTATATTTGAAACTCAGTTGCGGCAGAAGATTCCCTGGGAGGCAGCAGAAATGTCCTAGCAAAGTCCTCAATACATCTCCAGAGAGGTCAAATATACCCACAGACTCATGGGCGTTCCTGGCCGACCAAACTGGACCAGGGTCTTTCTGCAAATCACCAAGCACATTTTTTGATTTGATTAATTAGTGGTACACAGTAAAAAAGTATTATTTCTTGTGGGCTAACAGATGAAGCATATCATGTTGAGAGAAGAATGTAGTGTTGCAGTCATATCTAGGGTGTAGAGAAAGATTAAATTAATATGAGATCTATTCAAAAGTCAGATGGCAGCAGGGAAGAAGCTGTTCTTCAATTGGTTGATACGTGACCTCAGACTTTTGTATCTTTTTCCCAAAGGAAAATTTGATTTGATTTGATTTATTATTGTCACATGTATTAACATACACTGAACAGTTTTGTTTTTTGTGTGCTACGCAGCAAACACATACCATTCATAGAGAAGGAATCAAGGAAGTGCAGAATATAGTGTTACAGTCATAGCTAGGGTGCAGAGAAAGATCAACTTAATGCAAGGTAAGTCCATTCAAAGCAATAAGGAAAAAGCTGTTCTTGAGTCAGTTGGTACATGACCTCAGATCTTTGTGTCTTTTTCCCAAAGGAAGAAGATGGAAGAGAGAATGTCTGGGTGCATAGGGTCCTTAATTATGTTGGCTGCTTTGTCGAGGCAGCGGAAGTGTAGACAGAATCGGTGGGTGGGAGGCTGGTTTGCATGATGGATTGGGCTACATTCACGACCTCTAGGATCTTGGTCAGAGCAGGAGCCACATCAAGTTGTGATACAACCAGAAAGAATATTTTCTATGGTGCCTCAATAAAATTTCGTGTGAGTCATTAAGGACATGCCAAATTTTTTTTAGTCTTCTGAGGAGTAGAGACATTGGTGGGCTTTCTTAGCTGTAGCATCAGTATAGAGGGACCAGGACAGGTTGTTGGTGATCTGAACACATAGAAATCTGGAGTTCTTGAGAGACTGTATAAGGTCGGTGAGACCAAGGCATGGAGGGAGCGCATAAACCTCCAAACAACCTCCAACATACTCAGCCATTCAACACCATCCGACCCATACCTGGCAGAATCTACACATCCTATATTGGACTGATTGACCACCTCAGAACACATTGAACCAGAGTGGGAGTGAATTGTCTTTGATCCTGAGGATCTGTCTAAGATGAGAAAGATCCATTTTTACCCTCTTGAAGTACTTAACAGAGAGTCTGGAAGTTCTTCTCCCTCCAAGAAAAATTACCAAAAGGAGTCAATTAATAATTTTAGAACTGGAATTGGGAGGCATTTGCGAGGCAGGAGTATTGGGTGTCCTGGACGCCAGCGAATAGACAGAAATAAGATACAGTTCTACCTTAATTTCAGTGAAAAGCATTGTTGGCTAAAGGGTCCCTTACTATTCCTATGTTCCTGTTTCCGAAACCTTAAAAACAATGGAAACAGTTGGAGTGCTTGTTGCCTTTGGCTGTATCTGCCCATTGGGAATAGAGAATCACTGAATTTGCCCAATCATTCCTTTTAATTTGTTTTTATTTATTTGTGGGACATAGACTTCATTGGTTGGCCAGCATTTATTGCCCATCCCTAGTTGCCCTTGAGAAGGTGGTGGTGAGCTGCCTTCTTGAATTGCTGCAATCCACATGCTGTAGGTGACCCACAATTTTCACCCAGCGATTGTGAAGGAATGGCGATATATTTCCAAGTCAAGATGGTGAGTGGCTTGGAGGGGAACTTGCAGGTGGTGGTGTCAGCGTATTTGCTGCCCTTGTTGTTCTAGCTGGAAACGGTCGTGGGTTTGGAAGGTGCTGTCTAAGGATCTTTGATGAATTGCTGCCGTGCATCTTGTAAATGGTACATATTGCTGCTACTGAGCTTTGGCGATGAAGGGTGTGGATGTTTGTAGTTGTGGTGCCAATCAAGCAGGCTGCTTTGTTCTGGATGGTGTCAAGCTTCTTGAGTGTTATTCGAGACGCATCCAGTTGGATTGCGTCATTGCATCATAGACCTGATTTGTGCCTTGTAGTTGGTGGATAGCTTCTGGGGAGTCAGGAGATGAGTTACTCACTGCAATAATCCTAGCCTCTGACCTGCTCTTGTAGCCATTGTGTTTATGTGCCATGTCCAGTTGAATTTCTGGTCAACTGTAACCCCAAAGATGTTAAAATATTGTGATTCACTCTGCTGCAAAGTGCACTTGTTACCAGATTTAACGGCTGCAGTTTATACGTAGGATAATATGAAGATATCGGCATTGGACTGGGGTGGGCACAATAAGAAGTCTCACAACACCAGGTTAAAGTCCAATAGATATTTCTGGAATCACGAGTTTTTCAGAGTCTTGCTCCTTCACCACACTCCAAAAGCTCATGATTCCAGATAAACCTGTTTAGACTTTAATGTGGTGTTGTGAGACTTCTTATATGTAGGATATATCTGTCCATGTATATATAAATATATTACATATATAAGTTTGGATTCCACTAAACAGAGTCATAGGTTTTGTGCATTTGTCACCAACAATCACAATCAGATGAATTTCAACAAGTAAAGGATATTCTTTCTACCAATTAAACCTTCTTTTGTGATCCAATCCAGCTTACACTCATGATCATATATCCAATTACATTTTTGACTTTGTGTTATATCTTTGTAATTTTGACTTGTTTTAACCTTTGTTCTCAAGCTTGTGAAATTCTATTAACATATTCCTGCTCCTCACCAAATTCCTAATGAAATCAGCTTGTTCGTCAAAGGTTTCCTACAGTTAATTCCACTTAGCAGACCTTGGTCGATGCTGTAACTCTTCCACCTTTCTCTGTCTCTGTGCAAGGTGAGTTTCCCCCTCAACTTCTTGTTTAACCTTTCCCCCTTTACCTTGCCACTGTGACTACTAATTCTATCCTTCATGGCTACCCATGTGTTCTCATTTGTCACTCAGTTGTGAGTACTTTTAGCGTCTTTTCCTCCTGATTTTCTTTGCCCTGAAGAAGCAGATTAATTCAGCGGAAAGAGCTGCATGTCGTGTATGCTGCCCTGTTATGTTTTGGCATGACTTGTTTAGGCATCAGTGTTGAAAGTGGCAATATAACTGGGATTCAGGCTTTGGCTCCGTGTATGCGAAGACAAATGATACATGACATACATGATGCAGGTCTTATGAAGAGAGGCTGAGGGATTTGAGGTTGTTTTCGTTAGAGAGGAGGCGGCTAAGAGGAGACCTTATTGAAGCATATAAGATGATTAGAGGTTTAGATAGGGTGGACAGTGATAGCCTTTTTCCTAGGATGGAGAAAGCTAGCACGAGGGGACACAGCTTCAAATTAAGGGGTGATAGTTATAGGACGGATATCAGAGGTAGGTTCTTTACCCAGAGGGTGGTTAGGGAGTGGAATGCCCTGCCTGCGGCAGTTGTAGATGCGCCAAGTTTGGTGGCGTTTAAGAGGTTAGTTGATAAGTTTATGGAAGAGAAGGGAATGGTTTAGTTTGGAGGGTCATTGCTTTTTATAATGGTCAGCGCAACATCGAAGGCCGAAGGGCCTGTTCTGCGCTGTAATGTTCTATGTTCTATGTTCTATGACTTTCTTGAGCAGGTCACTCTGCATCGCCTCCTGCATTCACTGAATGGAGGACAGCTGCTATCTACTGTGTAGCCACAGATTGAAACTTTTGTACGTTATCTGGCTTTACATATCCTTTACTGTATCATTTACTGACACAGAATCCTTTATATATCGCTTACTGTAGCAAAACCTCCAAACTTTTATACTCCAATAACATTCTATTTGCCTTCCTGAGTACTTGCTTAGCCTACACGGTAACGTTTTCTGATTAATTTACACCCTGATCCTTCTGTACTGGAGCTTTTTTGAATTTCAATTTTTGTTCCATCCTTAGAGTTACAAAGCCTATGTTCAGAATCATAGAATCCCTACAATGCAGAAGGAAGCCATTCAACCCATTGGTCTATGCATTTACCCTGCTAATTTCACTAACACTAGGGTCAATTTAACATGGCCAATCAACCTAACCCACATATCTTTGGACAGTGAGAGGAAACTAGGGCACCCAGAGGAAACCTATTTGATTTGGGGTTTTTTTTATTGTCATGTAATAACAGTGAAAAGTAATATTTCTTATGTGCTCTACAGACAAAACATACAGTTCATTGAGAAGGAAAGAAGAGAGTTCAGAATGTAATGTTACAATCATAGCTAGGGTGTAGAGAAAGAATTAACGCGTTGTTACAGAGTTTAAAAGAGTTAGAATAAAGTTCCAAAAACATAGAATGAGAGTAAAGGATAAAAATAGAGGGTCTGCAAGGCACATCTTGCAAAAGGTTGCTTCACCCCGACACCCTCTGAGAGAAAAAGATTCTTCTCATTCCTGTCTTAAATGGAACAAGGATGTTCTAGATTTTTCCACAAGAGGAAACATTCTGTCTGTGGCCAACCTGTCAAAACCCCTCGGGATCTTATATGTTTCAATCAAGTCACCTCTTATTCTTCTAAACCCCAGCAAATATAAGCCTAGCATAGCCAACCTTTCCTTGATATGGAGATGCCAGGTCTGGAGGGGGGTGAGCACAGTGAGTAGTCTCACAATGCCAGGTTAAAGTCCAACAGGTTTATTTAGTAGCATGAGCTTTCAGAGTGCTCCCCTTACCGTCACCTGATGAAGGAACAGTGCTCCAAAAGCTCTTGCTATCAAATAAACCTGTTGGATTTTAACCTGGTGTTGTGAGACTTCTTACTGTGCCCGTCTTTCCATGTAAGACAACATGCCCACTCCTCGTATTAGTCTAGCAAACCTTCTCTGAAATGATTCCATTGCATTTACATCCTCCCTCAAATAAGGAGCAAGGCTTTTCCAGCCATTCCTGCTGGAGAAATCTTCTGGTCCATTGGTGGTGACCCGTTCCCCCACCATGGATTCCTCAGAGATGCAAGTGAAAACAATGGGAAACCGTCTTGACAGCCATGGGACTGGAAAATCCCACTGTTGGCCAACAACAAGCAACTGCAAAACATGATGAGGGACTGGAAAATCTCACCCAAGGAGACTAATTCTGAACTCTATTCTCTAGATATGGTCTCACCAAAGCCCTAACTTACTTCCCTACTTCTGGCTAGAATTCCCCAGTCTCATACACTCTGACGTCACTGCCAGCTAGATTGGAGAATTTGGCGCTCAGCCAAAATCTCACTGCAGCAGAACTGGAGAATCCCAGCCACTGGCAAGATCAGAGAATGAAATATAGAACAGTACAGCACAATACAGGCCCTTCAGCCCTCGATGTGCCGAGCTTTGTTCGGAATCAAGATCAAGCTATCCCACTTCCTATCATTCTGGAGTGCTCCATGTGCCATCCAATAACCGCTTGAAAGTTCCTAAAGTGTCTGATTCCACTATCACAGCAGGCAGTCCATTCCACATCCCAACTACTCTCTGAGTAAAGAACCTACCTCAGACATCCCTCCTATATCTCCCATCATGGACCTTACAGCTATGCCCCCTAGTAATAGCTACATCCAGCCGAGGAAATAGCCTCTGAATTCTGGCTTTTATATTTGATTTCCTCCTACAGAGCTGCATTGAAGAAGAATCTCTCAGACTTGAAACATTAACTCTGTTACTCTCTCCACGCGTGTTGCCAGACCTGTTGGCGGCAAGCTTAGCAAAAATGTTCTAAGTCTCAAATGAGCATGAAAACAGGAGAAATTCACACCGAGTTTTGGGGCAACTTAAAAATTGAATCTTACTTGATTCAGGCAATAAAATCATGACAGATCTTGAAATTCGCCAGCAGGGGGAATGGATGGGACCTAATTCACCCAAAAGCCGGCTGATAGCAATAATTGCACATGTGCATGTGCGGAGACCTATCAGTGTCTCCTTTGCTATAGCAGACATCTGCGGTTAACCCCCCCACCTCCTCCCAACCCCACCACTACCACAGGACTCTACAGCCAATTGCAACTACATCGTTGGTCCAGAATGATCGTCACCAACCGCCCCCCACCCCATGCCCAGACGGATCATGGCCAAAGCCTCCATCCCACTACCAATGGTTGGATTTTCTGTTTTAAATTCAGATTTCCAGAATACCTTCTCAATGGTTGGCTCCATGTTGTTGTAAGAAATTATCATGAAAACGTCCTGGGAATTCCTCAACATTCAATCTTTTCCTATCTGACTTTTCCAGTCTAAATGCGGTTTAAAATTCCCCATGATTATAGCTTTCTGACAATCTTCCATTATTTCTTTTTTCATTCTCCGTGATACCACAGAGTTACAATCCCACAAAAGACTTCTTGCCTTTGTCATTCCTCACCCAGAGGGCATTAATGAACCAGATGGGTTTTTCCAAACAATCAAAAATGGTTTCACAGTCAAAAGTGGATTCTTAATTTCAGGAATTTTTATTGAATTCAAGTTCCATTGTCTGCCATGATGGGATTTGAACCCAGGTCCTCTGAACATTAGCTGAGTTTTTGGATTAATAGTCTAGCAATAATACCACTGGACCATCTCCTTCCCTGCTCTGTTTATATAGTCACTGAAAACCAACCAAACTGTGTGTATCACAAAGAATGTAAAATATACCCACCTCAGAGTTACAACCAATAGCCTTATAATAGAATTCAGCTGTCTGATCTTATTTACTCTCCTTTTTGTGTCTTTTTGATTTTCTTCAGTCTTTTATGTTTGGCTGCCTCCTTCATTTTTTTTATCTGCCTCTGATTATCCTTCATTTGTTCAATCGAGTGATATATTTACTTGATTTTCTGATCAAGAGCATAGTTTCCAATTTAATAGGTTGGACAGTGCCGCAAATCTCTTGTACAATTTCTCCCGCCTTCATCAGTCAGGCAAAAGGTGACAGAAAAGAAGAAAGCGCCAGGATTTTCAAATGGCTGCCACTCAAAATGAAGGAAAATAGTTGAAAAAAGAAAGTTGCTGTCGAAGCTTTTTATTTTGCACTCATCGGGGCAAAATGCCAAATATCAAAGGGAGCAATTTATACTGTGTGAGGTAAGTGTGTTGGTGGGTTGGCAAGTTGGCTCTGAATGGGTGAAGCATTGCCACAGAGAATGCACCAGGGAGCTATTGTCTCCTGTGCTTTAGTTTAATTCAAAAATGTGCAATGCCTGGACATATTCTTTTTGCCTGCAGAAGGCCAGTCCATGCTTATGAATATATGTAGCTTCTAGCAAGTATAAGTGAATTTTTAAATTGGTAGCTTGTGTAATTCACAACACACTCAGACTATTCAGCAAGCGCTGTCCAATTGTAGAATCACATCATTTTATCGGCTGGACTCGCAATGTAGCTCACCTACACTCTCTGAAAGATACATACATCCACATGCAAGAAGCTGTCCCCAACCTGAAAACAGAACATGTCCGGGCACTGCACCTTTTTTAAAGTAAACAAAAAGAATATAGCGGGGAGTCAATAGTTACCCTGCTGCATTCTCCATGGCAATGCCTCAACCAATCAGAGCAGACTTGCCAACCAATCAAGTCCTTCATGAGGAAGCACCCTTTTCTCATGCAATATAAATTGTTGTTCCCAATAAAATTTGGCATTGTTGCAGCTATCCTGATGAGTGCAAGGTGAAAAGCTTCGACAGCAGTTATTTTTTTTTGTTCAATTATATTCATGCTCTGCGCCATCAGGTGACTGGGAGGGATATTCCTCAGGAGAAATAACAACAGAAAATACCGCATCACCTTTTATTTCTAAGCTGCCTGTTACTGACAGTTGGTGAACAGTTTGACCACCTTGTCAATCTTGATTCTCACTGGACAATTCAGAATGCACCTGTGTCTAACCTGCTTCAGCCTAAGGCCTTTTTCAGAAATATCTAGCACTCCAGCATCATGAGTCAATTCAACAAATATAAATGCGACTTTTGAATTGTCTGTATTATTTTAATGATACTTCATGTATTATATTAAGGGAATTGATGTGTAATAATTCATGAACGCTATGTCAATTAAATGTGAACAGTTTTGCATACAGGTGCCTGTTTGTGGTTCCTAACACGTAGTTTGCCTGAAGTGACAGGAATACATTAATGTATATCTGCACATGAATAAGGCTCATTATAAAGATGAAAATCTTTGTAATGAAGATTTTCATCTTCATTGATGCATCCTCTGGTCTCTATTGGCTCAGCAGAGTGGCTGTGCTGAACCCTAATGTTGAACTTACCCCTCTCAAAACTCGCTCCCTCTGGTTCCGTTTTTAAAACACTTCCTTAAAACTCACCATTTTAATCAAGCTTTGGATCAGCTGTTCTCATGATGGTAGCACAGTGGTTAGCATTGCTGCCTCACTGCGCTAGGCTCACAGGTTCAATTTCCAGTTTGGGTCACTCTCTCTGTGGAGAATGCACATTCTCCCCGTAACTGCATGGGTTTCCTCCCGGTGTTTCAGTTTCCTTTCACAGTCCGAAAGACGTGCTGATTAGGTGCATTGGCTATGCAAAATCCCTTTTTTGATTTGATTTATTATTGTCACATGTATTAACATACAGTGAAAAGTATTGTTTCTTGCGTGCTATACAGACAAAACATACCATTCATAGAGAGGGAAACAAGAGCGTGCAGAATATAGTGTTACAATCATAGCTGGGTTAGAGAAAGTTCAACTTAATGTGAGGTAAGTCCATTCAAAAGTCTGACAGCAGCAGGGAAGAAGCTGCTCTTGAGTCGGTTGATACGTGACATTTGTATCTTTTTCCTAAAGGAAGAAGGTGGAAGAAAGAATGTCCAGGGTGAGTGGGATCTTTGATTATGCTGGCTGCTAAATGCACCCTCAGTGTACCTGAATAGGAGTGAGGCAACTAGAGAATTTTTACAGCAGTTTCATTGAGTGTTAATGTAAGCCTGAATGTGCCAAGAATAAATAAATTTTTTAAAAAATCCTCAGTGGCTGATATTCCTGCGAAATGATTGGAGATGTTTTACTCTGTTGAAGGCACTGTATAAATGTAAATCATTGATGAAAATGCAAAGGGATCAGACATTCAAAATAAAAATTTATAGGGAATTGCATGTGCATGAATTCTGTTGCATTGCTTGTTAATGATTTATTGAACAATGTGTAAAATTGATTAACATTTCAATGTAACTTTATATAGTTGAACACCAAAAACTGGAGTCAAAGAACAAAAAAACAAAGAAAAGTACACCACAGCAACAGGCCCTTTGGCCCTCCAAGCTGGTGCTAATCATGATGCCCTAACTAAACTAAAAAAAAACTTCTGCCCTGTCCGTATCCCCCTATTTCTCCTGCTCATGTATCAAAATACTCTTAAGTGTTACTAATGTTCCTGCTTCCACCACCTCCTCTGGTAGTGAGTTCCAGTGCCACCACTTCCTGCATGGAAAACGTCCCCGCACATCTACCTTAAACTTCCCTCCCTCTCATCTTGAATCTGTGCTCCCTTTCCGCCCTGGAAAAGAGCCTCTGATTATCCACAGGGTGGATAATCAGTGGAAAATTATGGACCTCTTATAGTTTTGTAGACTTCTATTAGATCTCCCCTCAGCCTCCACCTTTCCAGTGAAAACAATCCTGGTTTATTCAACCTCTCCTCATAGCCAACATCCTCAAGACCAGACAACATCCTGGTGAACGTTCTTTGCACTCTCTCCAAAGCTTCCAGTGGAAGGACAAGAACTGCATGCAATATTCTAAATGCAGCCTAACCAAGGTTTTATATAGCTGCAACATGACTCAGTGCCCCAGCTGATGAAGGCCATATGCCTTCTTAATCACCTTGACCATCTGCATTGCCACTTTTAGGGAACTGTGGACCTGCATGCCCAGGTCCCTCTGTATGTTAATGTTCCTCAGTATTCTGCCATTTACAGTATAATTCACACCTAAGTTACACAGTAATTTCATTGCAGAATTAATGTATGCCTACTTGTGACATTAATAAATAAATTAAAATAAATAACTTTGAAAATATAACTGATTTATATTTTGTCAACAAAAACTGACTGTTTGGGATTGAAGGTGTAAACGTATGAGATGTGCAGAATGGCAGTTTCTCAAGTCATTAACAATAATCTTATTAACAATCTTTAACCTGTGGCAGATTTGATGAATATTTATGATATCTGTTCTGAACGATTGGTGATGAAGGCGGTGGATAAGATTGTTGTGTGAGTGTGAGGTTTTCAATGGGTATATATCATCCACTGGGATTGTTCCTGGAAGGTTCTGTAAACTCTTATACCAGCACGTTGCATTAAGCACAATGAAAAATACATTAATTGGATAAATAAAAAAAAAGAGACCTCTGGTCTATCTAACTTAAATTAAAACTGGCACTATTAGGGCGAGGGCAATGTTGTGTGACAGTTCAGCTTTAATGGCTGTTTGTTTGGCAATGATTTGTGCAGTAATTTATGAAGCAAAGGGTGTTAACATTCACCATTCCACTAAGATTGCAAAATTAATTGAAGAGAGAGATATTGTAGCTCTTACAAAGCTGAAGATCATCCCACAATCCAAGGGGTTTTTTATTTACTTTCACCTCCCCAGGCAGGAGATTATTCTGGTATGAATTGGTCTTTGTCCTTTTTCTTATTTATTCATGGGCATCACTGATTGGCTAGTATTTATTGCCCAATAGCAGTTGAGAGTCAACCACATTGCTGTGGCTCTGGAGTCACATCTAGGCCAGACCAGGTAAACACTGTAGATTACCTTCCCTAGTTTAAGTTTAAGTTTAGTTATTAGCGTCACAATTTGGCTTATATTAACACTGCAATGCAGTTACCGTGAAAATCCCCTAGTTGCCATATTCCAGAGCCTGTTCGGATACACTGAGAGAGAATTTACCACGGCCAATGTACCTAACCTGTCTGTCTTTCAGATTATGGGAGAAAACCAGAGCACCCAGAGGAAACCATGTAGACAAGGGGAGAACATGCAGACTCCTCACAGACAGTGATAGAATCCAGGTTCCGGCGCTATGAGGCAGCAGTGCCAAGCATTGTGCCACCATGGAGGCTAGTGAACCAGATGGGTTTTCCGGACAACCAACAATGGTTTCGCGGTCATCAGTAGATTCTTAATTCCAGATATCTTTTATGAAATCCAAATTCCGCTATCTGCTGTGGTGGGATTTGAACTTGGCTACTTAGAACATTCACTGAGTTTCTGGATTAATAGTCTAGCGATAATACCACAAGGCCATGGCCTCTGCCATATGAAGAAGTGTTCCTTGACATCAACTGTGAACTCTGAAGTGCAATTGTGATTCATTAATTCATGGGGTGTGGGTGTCGCTTGCTAGGCCGATATTTATTGCCCATCCCTAATTGTTCTTGAGAAGGTGGTGAGCCTCCAGGTAGATACACTCACAGTGCTGTTAGGGAGGGAGTTCCAGGATCCAGGACAGTGAAGGATATTTTTCCAAGTCAGGATGATAAGTGGCTTGGAGAGCAACTCATAATTAATGGTGTTCTCATGTAACTGCTGCCTGTGTCCTTTGAGGTGGTAAAAGTTATTTAGAAATAGACATTAGGATAAACTTTTATCATAGTACTTGTATCCTGTACAGCTCCATAAGGTCACTCATCTTCTAACAAAGTCGAGAAGGCCAAGGTTTTCTACCTTCCTTATTAACTCCACAGGGGATTTGACATTCAGATCAGTGGCTAGGAATACTGCGGCAGGGACCTCGCCTCCTGACTCCCTACCATCTGCATCATCTGCAAAGCACAAGCCAGGAGTGTAATGGAACACTCCCCATTTGTCCAACAACTCCAACAACAATTACAGCCCTCTGGGATAGAGAATTCTAAAGATTCACAGACATCTGAGTGAAGAAATTTCTCCTCAGTCCAATACCAACTGATTGATTCCTCATCCTGAGAGTCTGCCCATGTGTTTTAGATTGCCCAGCCAAGGGAAACAAGCTCTCCATGTCTACCCTGTCAATTAAACCCCTTCAAAATGGTTTCCATAAGATCGGCTCTTATTTTTCTGAATTCCAGAAATAAAGGCCCAACTTGGTCATCATAGGAAATCCCTTTGATCCCAGGAAAATATCTAGTGAACCCTCGCTATACGCTCTCCAAGAAAGTATAACCTTCCTGATAAGATTGGTGATGGCCTAGTGGTATTATCGCTACACTACTAATTGAGAAACTCAGCTGAAGTTCTGGGGACCCAGGTTCAAATCCTGACATGGTAGATGGTGGAATTTGAATTCAATGGAAGAAATCTGGAATCAAGAATCTACTGATGACCGTGAAACCATTGTCAATCGTCGGAAAAAACCATCTGGTTCACTGATGTCATTTAGGGAAGGGAATCTACCGTTCTTACCTGATCTGGCCTACATGTGACTCCACAGTCACAGCAATGTGGTTGACTCTCGACTATTCTCGGGAAATTAAGGATGGGAATAAGTGTTGGCCAGCCAGCGACACCCATGTTCTGCAAATGAATAAAAAAACATGGAGACCCAAAACCACACACTACTCCAGATGTGATCTGAATTAAAACCCTAATCAATTGCAGCAAGATTCCCTTATTCTTGTATTCCAATCCTCTTGCATTGAGGACTAAGATGTAATTTGCCTTCCAGGTGCATTGGGGATGGGAGAGTGGGAAAAGATAGAAATTAGAATCAAATTTAATATCCCGATTCCCCCTTCCCTTTAGCAACATCCCCTCCCCATATCCCTTGATCCCTTTAGCCCCTAGAGCAATATCTAATTTCCACTTGCAATCAAACAAGGATGGCAGTGCAATGTTAATGGCATTAACCCAGTAATCCAGAGGCCCAGGGCTAATTCTCTGGGATCAAGTGTTCACCTTTCACAATGGCAACTGAGAGAATTTAATTAATGAATCTAGTATTGAAAGTTAGTCTCAGTAATGGTGACCATGAAAATAGCGGCTTGTTGGTATATGGGTTAACATCACTGCCTTACAGTGCAAGGGAGCCGGGTTCAATTCTGGCCTCAGGTCACTGTTTATATTGAGTTTGCATGTTCTCCCTATGTCTGCACAGGTTTTCTCCGGGTGCTTCAGTTTCCTCCCACAGTCCAAAGATGTGCCAGTTAACCACAGTGCTACTATACCTAAAAAAGAGTAAAAAAGCAGAATTTTTTTTATGAGGCACAAAACTTGTAAATGCTGATGTTGAAGTGGGCTTGGGTGTACTTATATAAGCAACTTATCCCTTTGTGGCCCAAAATTTGCAGTAAATGGGTGCGATTACAGGGATAGGGGTAGAGAATGTTTGTGTATGCTAATCTGTCAGAGAAACAGTCCACGCTTGATGGACTGAATGGCTTGTTCTGCACTGTAGGATCACTGATTGTTGTTAAAAAGCCATCTAGTTCACAAATGTCCTTTCGAGAAGTAAATGCATCATCCTTACTGGTCTGGCCTACATGCGACTTGATCCAAGCTAATGTGGTTCACTCTGAAATGGCCCAGAAAGTTACTCAGTTATATCAAACCACTATAGGTACCAGATGGCCTGCAGCAGTTCAAAAAGGCAGCTCAACATCACCTTCTCGAGGGCAATTATAGAGATGGTTAACAAACGCTGGCCACATCCCATGCTAATTTTCTGTGTATCTCGTATAAATACACCCAAGGCCACCTCAATATCAGCATTTACAAGTTTTATGCTTCATAAAAAATATTCTGCTTTTTTACTCTTTTTTAGACATGGTAGCACTGTGATTAGCACTGCTGCTTCACAGTGCCAGGGACCAGGGTTCAATTCCCAGCTTGGGTCACTCTCTATGTGGAGTCTGCACATTCTCCCTGTGCCTGCGTGGGTTTCCCGTCCAGGTGCTCTGGTTTCCTCCCACATTCTGAAAGACCTGCTGGTTAGCTGCATTGACCTAAACAGGCACTGGACTGTGGCAAGTAGGGGAATTTCATGATAACTTCATTGGAATGTTAATGTAAGCCTTATTTGTGACAAATAAATAAATTTTAACTTTAACCTCACACTTTTACAGATGTTATTCCATCTGCTCCATAGAATTAAAATCCCTACAGTGCAGAAGAAGGCCATTCAGCCCATCTCTGATCGAGCATTCCACAAAGACCCCATCTCCATAACCCCATGTATTTACTCTGCCAATTCCTCTAATCTTTGTATGTTAGGGACACTAAGGGGCAATTTAGCATAGCCAATCCACCTAACCTGCACATCTTTGGACTGTGGGAGGAAACTGGAGCATGTGGAGGAAAGCCATTAGGCACTGGGAGAATGCCTAAACTCCAAATAGAGAGCCACTCAAGATGGGAATTGAACAGGGTCCCTGCAACTATGAGGTGGCAGTGCCAATCATTGTGCCACCAGGCCGCTCCCTGGCATCCACTCACTTAACCTGCTAATAGTCCTTTGCATTCACTTTGTGTCTTCCTTACAGCTTACATTCTCATCAGCAAAATTATATACATTACTTTTGGTCTCTCCCATTAACAGTTATTAATTCCAGATGTAAATAGCTGATGTTCCATCATCATAGTGCTCCACGTCTAGCTAACTTTAAATTATCCCATTTATCTATATTCTCTGCTTCCTGTCAGTTGTGATGTGGAGATGCCGGCGTTGAACTGAGGTAAACACAGTAAGAAGTCTCACAACACCAGGTTAAAATCCAACAAGTTTAGTTATCAGATAAACTTGTTGGACTTTAACCTGGTGTTGTGAGACTTTATCTTGTCAGTTGGCCAATCCTTGAACTAATATATGACCCCAGTGTCCTCCCCTTATCTTGCTTATTAATCTTTTGTAAAGTGGGATATTGAATGCCTTTTGGAAATTCAGCTATACAACATCTCCTTTCTCTTCCATCTATGCTACTTATAGTTACATCCTCAAAAGTCTCTTCATAAATTTGTCAAACACGATTTCCCTTTCGTAAAACAATGTTGACTTTATGTGATCACACAATGATTTTCCAAGTGCATTGTCAAGACCTCCTTAATAATAGATTCCAACATTTATCCAATGACAGCTGTCAAGCTAAATGGCCTGTCATTCCCTGCTTCTCTCTCCTTCCTTTCTTGAGAAGCAGTGTTACATTTGCCCATTTCCAATGTGTCAGGATCATCCTAGTAGCCAAGAAATTTTGGATAATCATTCCCAGCACGTCCATTATCTCTGCAGTTACCTCTTTCCTCAGAGTCCTGAGGAATCTCTCTCCTTCTGTTTCAGCAGATTTCAGATGAAGGCACTTCATAGAATCCCTACGGTGTAGAAGGAGGCCAGTTGGCCCATCAAATCCATAATACATAGGAGCAGATTTAGGCCAGTCGGCCCATTGAGTCTTCTCTGCCATTCAATCATGGCTGATATTTTCCTCATCCCCATTCTCCTACCTTTTCTCCATAACCCCTGATCCCCTTATTAATCACGAATCTATATGCACTGACTCTCTGACAGAGCATTTTAACCAGGCCCACTTCCCTGGCCCTATCCTTGTAATCTCACATATTTTCCCCATTAATCCCTCTTGGAACACTATGGAGCAATTTGTCATGGCCAATGCACCTAACTTGCACATCTTTGGACTGTGGGAGGAAACTGGAGCACCCGGAGGAAACCCACACAGATAAGGGGAGAACGTTCAAACTCCACATAGACAGCAATCCGAGGCCAGAATCGAACCCAGGTCTCTGGAGTTGTGAGGCAGCAATGCTAATCACTGTGCCACTTTACAGCTTTACAGGTTGAACATTGAGATCAGCAACATCAGAGCATGAACCTTCAGCCTATTTCCATTCATTTTCTTTCATTTCTTCTTTTCATCTCATTCATTCATTTTTAGTCACCCGTCATTCTCACTTCTATTTTCCTACTTCTCCATTCTCACTCTCAATCTTTTCTCCAAACCACCACAAATTCCAACTTTAAGTACGCGATTTTACCGACCGTTTCCTCTGCAGCGCAGATGGAGAATTTGGCACTCAGCCAAATCACTGTTCACTGCAGTGGGACTGGAAAATCCTGCCAGCGTGAAGATTTCACCCAAAACATTTAACATTTCATTCAAAAGTCAAGAGATTTCCGACAGTTCAGCAGCCGCCTCAGTACCGCACTGGAGTGTCACTTTAAATTGTCTCTATAGTGAGTGTGCGTTGTGAGATTTGAACCTTGACCTTTGGACAGAGTGTGGTCACTGAGCCACAACTCACAGTGCATCAGGGAGTGAGTGGGCCACAGTCTCAGTTTGCAAAGCAAACGCAGCTCCAGGGAGGCGGAATCAGTCACCGGCACAGGGAACAGCTTGCAACCACAAAGAGAAAAAAAGACCAAATCAGCTGCGGGAGGCAGAGTTGACCTTTCAGCACTCTCAGAGACTGAGTGCCATTACACAGCCAGGCTATTCTCAGCTTGCTGATGGCACCCTACCACAAGTACGCAAGTTAGCCTTTTTGCTGCTCTATCTGCTGCTGACACAAGTCATCCATCCCCAGGCATCCACCTTACAATTGCCTCAGGGATATAGTCTTTTTCTCGGAGTTACTAGTAGCTCACACAGCAGGGAGCTCTGGGACAGCTTTGAGAATCACTCCCTGATGTCACAGTCTGCTGTGGAACATTCCAACAATAATCTGTACTTGGCATCAAATCTCATCAGGGCAAAGTGATTAATTGGTCCTCTAAAGTTTCTCAAAGCACTATTTCAGGGTTTTTTTTTACAGAAATAGTATAACAGATACAGATATAAATGGTTCTTTTTCTATTTACTTTGTCCTTTGCACGTTCTTTAAGATAACATTTCTTAATTAGTATCACAAGGAGGTTACACTAACAATGCAATGAAGTTACTATGAAATTCCTCTGGGTCGCCACACTCCGGCTCCTGTTTGGGTACACTGAGGGAGAACTTAGCACAGCCGATACACCTAACCAGCATGTCTTTAGGATTGCAGGAGGAAACCGGAGCATGTGGAGGAAACCCACACAAACACAGGGAGAACGTGCAGACTCCGCACAGTCAGTGACCCAAGCCAGGAATGGAATCCAGGCCCCCGGCACTGTGAGGCAGCGGTGCAATCCACTGTGGCACCACACCATCCTACGTTTTTTATTACATTTCATAGGTTAACATCAGGATAAAAAGTCACTAAATATTTTTAACTCAAAGGTCGATAAATTCTTATATAAGCAAAATACTGCAGATGCTGGAATCTGAAACAAAAACAGAAAATGCTGGAAAATCTCAACATGTCTGACAGCATCTGTGGAGAGAGAATACAGCTAATGTTTCAAGTGAGAGTGACCCTTCGTCGGAGCTGTATAGATTCTGCTAGATAGATTCTTGTTGGGCAAACAAATGTTACTGCGGGTAGATGGGAATGTGGAATGCAGCACAAACCATGATTTTATTGATTTGATTTGATTTTTTTTAATCACATATATTAGTATGCAGTGAAAAGCATTGTTTCTTGTGCACTATACAGATAAAGCGTAATGGTCATAGAGAAGGAAAGGAGAGAATATAATATTACAGTCATAGCTAGGGTGTAGAGAAAGATCCAAACCTGTAAGAGATTGATCTGAAGCATTGTTAGAGAGTTTATAAGTGTTAGAATAGAGTTTTAAAAGCACTGAACAAGAGTAAAAGATAGAGCTAGAGGATATGCTGGGCACAGCTCGCCACACTTCAGCGTTATCTTGAATAATAAAGGATCCCAGCGAGCCTATTTGAAGGAGACAATGCAATGCAACTTTCTGATGTCCTGCTCTATATTTACCTATTAACCACCATCACTAAAACAGATTATCCAGTGATTATCATATTGCTACCAATAAAATTGTCTACTGTGTTCCTATACCACAACAGTCAATACACCTCAAAAATACATCACAGATTGTAAAAATCTTTGTGCAATCTGACATGACATATACACAGAGAAACAGACCATTCGGCACAAAGAGCACATTTATGATCCACTTAAGGCTCCTTCCATCCATACTTCCTGACCCTGATTTACCATTGTAACAATCTATTCCCCTTCCCTTCATATTCTTGAGATTGTGAAAGGTGTTTCTCAAATGCAAATTCTTTGTAATAAAGTGTCTCCTCCTCTTTTTACTTTTAAGGCATCAGCATGTTAACTGCAGTTAGGGTCTTGGTATCCTCTGTATAAGGTAATCTGCCATTATTCGTAGAGGAATATATGACCTCAATGAGACCCATGAGGTCTCTTTGAATATGAGCTCCTTGATTGAGAAAATGATTGCTCAGGGAGCCTCACTATATATATATGTACATATTGAGGAGTGTCAGGTCTACTGACACTCCAGATTCTGACTTTGTACCTGAAGCCCTCTTAGAAGTAGAGATACATTTGTAAATAAAGGGAATCTGGTGAAGGGATGTTGACCTCTGAGGAGTTAGTTCAAGGACCAGGGTCACTTCTGTCCTTTGGAGAGAGAAGATTGGTTCCATATGTAGCTTGCAGGCTGCCACTCCACAAGTATGTGACAAGATAAAGAGTCAGGCCTCCATGAACTTCCAATGACAGTACAGGGATTGGACCCACACCATCAGCATCATTCCGCATCCCACTTCAGACATAGCCAGCTGAGCTGAACAACACCCATCATTGCAAAATTGGAATAAGATCTTTCAGCACTCAACTGCGACCCCTGAGTGGGGTTACTTGTGGCAACCAACGACGTGACAATGGACGCTTCCAGTGCTGTTGACCATAAAGCGTTAATCGACAGTCAATTGTCATCGATACAAACTCTAAAGTTTCTAAAGCTTTTTAAAGTTTTTTTTAAACTTGAGCAAAAGTGTTGTATGTTTATATTGTGTGATTTGTTTTGAAGAAAACCTTCAAACTTTTCTTGGAAAACTGCTAGAAAATTCACGGAAGGTGGCCTGAATAAGTTTCTTTTCCCACTGATACTCAGGGCATTTTCAGTTATGGCTGACCTGCTGTTGGAAGGTCCTAACACTTTTTTAAAATTCATTTACAGAATATGGGTGTCACTGGCTAGGCCAGCATTTGGTTGCTCATCCCTAATTGCCCTCTATTTCTGAGGGCAATTGAGAGTCAACCACATTGCTGTGGCTCTGGAGACAAATGTAGGCCAGACCAGGTAAGGACAGCAGATTTCCTTCTCAAGGACATTAGTGAACTAGATGGGTTTTTACAACAGTTGACAATGGCTTCATGGTCATCATTAGACTTTTAATTCCAGATTTTCGTCAAGCTCAAATGTCACCATCTGCTTAAGATTTGAACCCAGGTCCTCAGATTTTGCTCCAGATTTATGGATTACAATTCCAACGACAATACCATTACGCCACCATCTAGTTTGAAATTTGGCATTCTTGTGTTTGTCTCACAAGACAAGATGAAAATCTATGACAATGATTAATCCTAGCAATTGGTCAGGATTGCGTTCAGTGGAGTTCAGAAGAATGAAGGCGGGGATCCCATAGAAACCTTTAAAACTTTAACAGGACTAAACAGGGTAGATGCAAGAAGGATGTTCCTGAACCAGGGAGTCACACTCTGAGGACAGAGGGTAGACCATTTAGGACAGAGATAAGGAGAATTTCATTCATCCAGAGAGTGGTCACCTTGTGCAATTTGATACCACAGAAAGTAGTTGAGATCAAAACGTTGTGGATGCAATCTTACCAGCTGATCATGCAATGCTCCTGCTGCAGCGGGGTTGGAGAATTTTGCTGCCAGCCAAATCTCTGTACATTGCAGCGGGATGGGAAAATCCCATTGGCATGTTCTGTGATAAGATTCTAATTTGTATGTTATCAAGGAGCATTTCGATATAGCGTTTGAGGCGAAAAGGATCAAACAATATGAGGGGAAAGGCAGGATCAGACTATTGAGTTGGATGATCAGCCATGATCATCATGAATGGTGAAGTATACTCAAAGGGTCAAATGGCCTTCTGTTCCTCCTATTTTCTATGCTTCTGGTCTCCCAGCTATGGTGGAAGCTCGCTGAAAAATGAGCCACATTGCCAAAGATTTTCATTCTGGTCTGTGAGACAAACACGACAGCTAAGCACTCCATTGTACAGGGGAAGAGTAATCAGATCAGGCCTCTCCAGTAACAACGTGGTGGCACACTGGTCAGCGCTGCTACCTCACAGCACCCAAGACCCCGGTTCGATTCTGGCCTCAGCTCACTATATGTATGGAGTTTGCACATTCTCCCTGTGTCTGCGTGGGTTTCTTCCAGGTGCTCCCATTTCCTTCCACAATCCAAAGATGTGCAGGTTAGGTTGACCAGCCATGCTAAATTAACCCTTAATGTCAGGAATCTAACAGGATAAATATATGGGATTATGGGGAGAGGAACTGGATGGAATTATGGTTGGTGCAGACTCAATGGGCTGAATGGCTTCCTTTTGCATTGTAGATATTCTATGATTCCCACTGGTGGAAGATGGCTAGCTGTTTGTTGGCGACAAGATTCTCTGGTCCCGCTGCTGTCAATGGGATTTCCCAAGCATGTCATCCCAAGCTGCCTCGAGACCCAGGGGCAGGGATGAGCTCCTGGAGGGACTGGAGAATCCTGCCGGTGTGAGTGGCTGGAGAATCCCAGCCAATATTTTTTTGGGCTGCAGCAGCGAAACCACTTGCATAGCCTGTGCAGAGTCAGCACACAGCAGGGTGAAAGAGCTTGCTGAATCCCCCCTTTTGTTCAGGTTTTTGAGATATTTTGCTTTTCCATGATAATTCGAGGTGTACCTGACACTTTCCAGATCCGAAAGCCTTTCACCTGTTTGCGAGTTTGTGCAAGCTTGCAAAAGGGCCAAAGGTCACCGCCACCATTCCCCTGTTCTACAGATTGCTATAATCATTTGAAATTTGACATTCTTGTGTTTGTCCTGATGAGTGCAAGATGAAAAGCTTCAGCAACGCGTCTTTCTTTTGAACAATGACAAGGAGGGTCCTTTTGTGTGTTGACCTTCAGCCGGCTTCACTCTAACCTGCCTTTTCACTTAGACTCTTAATTAAGCAGTGGTGGCATTCGGCACAAACTGTAACCTTCCATCACCGAGCCGGGATTAGCAGAGCTTATGTTTGCAAGAGGATATTAACAAGACCTTATTTACTTACTTAATTCCTAATGTTTGCTTTGGCATTCCATGCACCTTAACGAATGAACTCATGAGGAAACAGGACATTTCTGCCCAAAATAAAAGAAACTCTTAAGATGCTATCACCCATAACCTGGAAATTGGCGTTAAATCACAGGGATAATGGTTTCGTTTTGTGGCTGCTATCAATGACTTGCCGATGTCAAGATGCTATTAAGCATTTTAAATAAAGCACAGAGCTGACTTAGTCCATAAAAAACAGTTACATTGGGCTGGAAACACAGCAGCAGCTGGAGACTTGCTCCGGGGAGTTGGAGACTGGGGGAGAATCAGAAAGATTTCTTACTTCTAAAAGAAAATAGACACACGCCGATACATATTTGCATGGTGGCACAATAATTAGCGCTGCTACCTCACATCTCCAGGGACCCAGCTTTGATTACCATCTTGGGTTACTGTCTGTGTGGTGTCTGCATGTTGTCCCCGTGTCTGAGTGGGTTTCCTCTAGGTGCTCCGGTTTCCTCCCACCATCCACGAGACATGCTGGTTAGGTGCATTGGCCATACTAAATTCTCCCTCAGTGTACCCAAACAGGTACCAGAGCTTGCAATGAGTGGATTTTAACAATAATTTAATTTCAGTATTAATGTAAGCCTATTTGTGATATAACTCTCTCCTTGTCACACTACCCCCGCTGCACCCCAACCCCCTACAAACCTGCTGGCAAAGGAACGTAACATTTTACCACATGGGGAATCTAGAACACAGGGATGTAGTGTCAGAATATAGAGGTTGATGATTTAGAACTGAAATTAAAAGAAATTTCTTCTTCCAAAGTGTTGCATGTCTTGGGAATCTGCTATAGTGGAGGGCTGTGGGTGCTCCATTGTGACTACACTCAGGGCTGAGATAATATGTTTTAGGTCTGTTAGACTATGGGAAGCGGAGGGGAGATGAAGCTGTGATAGAAAATTGGACTTAATTGTATCGATTTTGATTTGATTTAATTTGACTTATTCTTGTCACATGGGATACAATGAAAGGTTGGGATATAGTGAAAAAGTTTCTTCTGTACTATACAGACAATGCATACCACACATAGCAAAGGAAAGGAAAGGGTGCAGATTGTAGCATTATAGTCATAGCTAGGATGTAGAGAAAGATTAACTTAACATAAGGTCGGTCCATTCAAAAATCTGACGGCTGAAGGGATGAAGCTGTTCATGAGTCAGTTGGTATGTGACCTCAGACTTTTGCAGATTTTTCCCAACGGAAGAAGATGGAAGAGAGTATGTCTAGGGTGCATGGAGTCCTTGATTTTGCTGGTTGTTTTCCAAGGGCAAGGGGAAGTGTAGATGGAATCAATGAATGGGAGGCTGGTTTGCTTGATGGACTGGGCTACATTCACAACCCTTTGTAGCTTCTTATAGTCTTGGTCAGAGCAAAAGCTATATACCAAGGTATGATACAACCAGAAAGGTTGCTTTCAATAGTGCTTCTGTTAAAGTTGGTAACAGTCATCGCAGATATGTGGCATTAGCCTCCTGAGAAAGCAGAGGCCTTGGTGGGCTTTATTAACAGTAGCGTCAGCGTGCAAGGACTTGGACAGGTTGTTGATGACCTGGACACCTAGAAACCTGAATAGCAGCTTAAGAGCTGTGTGGTCTATTCCTGCTCCTATTTCTCATGTTCTTCAGTCATCAGCTTAAGGACATCACTTTCAGAGGGATTCTGGGTCTTTCTGGATGGCTGCACTAAAATGTCTGACATGATCCAAGGATTGATGGAGTCAGATTAAAAGATTACAGATGTTCGGTTCAGTGATAAGATATGGGCAGAGTGAAGAACTTCAATGAGTGAATGACTTTTGCTGATCTTCTGCTATTTTTATTCAGAATCAACTTTAAGTATCAAAGGGATTAAATGATCATGGAGCCACTATATCAATAATTTCTCAGACTATAATACAATTTCAATAAAAAAACTTGTTAGGCAATTTTGCAGCTGGTCTTTTTCATTTATGAAGGTATTTGTGGAGAATTATATTTCAGTTTCATTGCACAATGAAAAACATTAGGCCTAATTTTCCCTTTTCATGGCTAAGGACATCATATCTATATGCTAATTCCCACTGATCCTGTTCTGTGACCTGCATGCTATTTAAATATTTAAATCACATGCAAATGGGAATATCTCATTCTCAGTCTTCTTACTGCTTGGGAAGTTGACCCACGTATGTTCAAACTTCAAAGTACACTTTTGTCCCCAAAAATGCATCATTATGAAGATATAAAAATCATCTTTAGTCAGTTGTTATGCAGAGCAATTTGTATATACAGCACTTTTAATGCAGTCAAGAATCCCAAAGACACTTCATAGAAGCAATGGCAAACAGAAATTGGTTCCAAGCCACATCACTAGCAACTCGCCAAAGATCCTCAGGCAGCACCTTCCAAAACCATGACCACTTCCATCTAGAAGGACAAGGGCAGCAGACACATGGGAACATCACCACCTGCAAGTTCCCCTCCAAGCCACTCACCAATATATCGACGTTCCTTCGCAGCCACTGGGTCAAAATCTTGGAATTCCATCCTTAACAGTATTTTGGGTCAATCCACAGCACATGGACTGCAGTGATTCAAGAAGACAGCTCACAACTACCATCTCAAGGGCAACTAGTTTAGTGATTTTAGCTTACTTATTAGCCACAAGTACATGAACATTGCAGTGAAGTTACTGTGAAAATTCCACCGTCGCCACACTCCAGAGCTTATACAGGTACACTGAGGGAGAATTTAGCACGGCTATTGTATCTAACCAGCACATCTTTCAGAATGTGGGAGGAAACCAGAGTTTCCGGAGGAAACCCACGCCAACACGGGGAGTACATAACATAAGAAATAGGAGCAGGAATAGGCCATCTAGCCCTTTGAGCCTGCTCCGCCATTCAATAAGATCATGGCTGATCTGAAGTGGATCAGTTCCACTTTCCCACTTTCTCCCCATAATCCTTAATTCCCTTGTCTATCAGAAATCTATCTACCCGTGACTTAAATATATTCAGCGAGGTAGCCTCCACCACTTCAATGGGCAGAGAATTCCAGAGATTCACCACCTTTTGAGTGAAGAAGTTCCTCCTCAACTCTGTTCTAAACTGTACCTCCCCCTTATTTTGAGGCTGTGCTCTCTAGTTCTGCTATTCTTTCTAAGCAGGAAGAATCTCCCTACTTCTACCCTATCTAGCCCCTTCATTACATGCAGACTCAACACAGGCAGTGACACAAGCTGGGAATTGGACCCGGATCCCTGGTGCTGTGAGGCAGCAGTGCTAACCACTGTGCCACACTAACGTGGGATGGACAATAAATGCTGGCCAGCTAGCGATGCCCATGTCCCACGAATTAGGAGAAGATTTGGACAAAGAAAATGGGGCAATTCTCCCATTCCATTCCGCTAGTGGGCTGGGAAATTCCAGCGGCGCCTGATGCATGAGATCTGTGTTGGGCATCCCCGCCCATTAGGGTCTCCCAGCGCCAGATTTCCAACAGCATCACATCCATGTTGGAAATAGATGGGGGAGTGCATAAATTATGGTAATTAACATTACCATATATTTTAACTGTGACTGAACATAAGAACGTAAGAAATAGGAGCAGAAGTAGGCCATCCAGCCCCTCGAGCCTGCCCCACCATTCAACAAGATCATGGCTGATCTGTAGTGGTTCAGTACCAGTTTCCTGCTTTCTCCCTGTAACCCTTAATTCCCTTGTCAATTAAAAACCTAACCACTCTTGACTTGAACATATTCAGTGAGGAAGCCTCCACCACCTTGTCAGGCAGAGAATTCCAAAGATTCACCACCCTTTGCATGAAGAAACCCCTCCGCAACTCCAATCTGAACCCACCCCCCCCATTCTTGAGGCTGCGCCCTCTAGTCCTGCTATCTTTGCTAAGCGGGAAGAGTCTCTCAACCTCTACCCTATCCATCCCCTTCGTTATCTTATACATCTCTATAAGATCCCCTCTCAGCCTTCTAAACTCCAAAGAGTACAAACCTAGCCTATTCAGTCTCTCCTCATAATCCAACGCCCTCATCTCCAGTATCAGCCTTGTAAACCTTCTCTGCACCCCTTCCAAGGCCAATATATCCCTCCTTGAATGTGGCAACCAAAACTGCACACAGTACTCCAGCTGCGGCCTCACCAGCACCCTATACAGCTGCAACAGAACTTTTATATTCTATCCCCCTAGCTATAAAGGCCAACATTGCATTCACTTTCTTAGTCACCTGCTGCACCTGCAGATTGTGTTTTTGCGATTCGTGCACAAGGACCCTCAGGTCTCTCTGCACCGTCGCATGCTGCAGCTTTTCTCCATTTAAATAATAATCCTTCCTACCATTATTCTTACCAAAGTGGATAATGTCACATTTGTTAACATTATACTCCATCTGCCAGGTTCTCGCTCATTTACTTTGCAGGCTTTCCACACCTTCCACACAATTTGCTTTTCCACTCATCTTCGTGTCATCAGTAAATTTCATCACCCTGCACTCTGCCCCTTCCTCCAGATCATCTATGTAAATGGTAAATAGTTGAGGTTCCAGCACTGAATCTTGGGGCACTCCACTAGTCACCAGCTGCCAATCAGAATATCACCCATTAATACCTACCCTCTGCTTCCTATTAGACAACCAGTCCACTATCCAGTCTAACACCGTACCCCCGACTCCCTGCACCTTAACCTTCTGCAGCAATCTTTTGTGAGGCACCTTATCAAACACTTCTTGGAAATCCAAAAACATCACATCCATCGGTTCCCCTCTATCTACCGCACTAGTCACTTCCTCATAGAACTCCAATAAATTTGTCAAGCACGACTTCCCCTTAATGAATCCATGCTGCGTCTGCCTGATCAAACAGTTTGTATCCAGGTACCTCATTATTACTGCTTTGACTCAAGATTCAAGCATTTTTCCGACTACAGACGTTAAACTAACCGGCCTATAATTCCCTGCCTTCTGTCTGCTACCTTTTTTAAACAGCAGCGTAACATTAGCCATTTTCCAATCTTCCGGCACTTTTCCAGAGTCCAGCGAATTTTGAAAGATAATTGCCAGGGCATCCGCTATCACCTGTTTCAGTATCTGGAGAAATCTCGAATGGTGCTGAATATTGTACAATAATGAGTGAATATCCCACTTCTCACCTTCTGATGAGGAAAGGTTATTAATGAAACAGCTGAAGACCCTGAAGATCTCTCCCTTGGGCTGAGATGATTGACCTCCAATAATCCCAACCATCTTCTTTTGTGCCAGGTATCACTCCAGTGAGATTTTTTTCCTGATTCCCATTGACACCAATCTTGCTAGGATTCCATGACACCACTCTTTGATTTGACTTAATATTGTCACATGTATCAACATACAGTGAAAAGTATTGTTTCTTGTATGCTATATTGACATAGTATACCATCATAGAGAAGGAAACTAGAGAGTGCAGAATGTAATGTTGTAGTCATAACTAGGGTGTAGAGAAAGACCAACTTAATGCAAGGTAATTCAAAACTCTGATGGCAGCAGGGAAGAAGCTGTTCTTGAGTTGCTTGGTACATGTCCTTAGACTTTTGGATTTTTTTCCTGATTTTGACCCAGTGAAGGAATCTATTTCCAAGTCAGGATGGTGAGTGTCTTGGAGGGGAACTTGCAGGTGGTGATAGTGGTGTAAGAGATAGATCTTTCTGGACTTCACTAGCTTGGTCAATCATCCTATTGCCAAGCCATTCTTGAAGTCCCCCAGCCAGAGTACATTCTGTGCCTTTGCCACCTTCAGTTCTTCTTCCAAGTAATGATCAATATGAAGGAGTACTGATTCATCAGCTGAGAGAAGGTGATAGATAGCAGGAAGCGTCTTTGTTCATGTTTGACATGCAATGCGATGGGGGCTGCTGGCAATGTTCAGGTCTCTGAAGGTGACTCCCTCCCAACAGTGCGCCAATGTGCCACCACCTCTGGTATGCCTGCCCTCTGGTGGATAGGGTATACCAATGGATGGTGATGGAGGTGCCCAAGGCAATTTATGACCTGATTTTGTGATTATGACCATGTCAGGCTGTTGCTTGGGTTGTCTATGGTTGGGCTCTCCCACGTTTGGCATTAAGAAGTATCTTAAAGGAGGAGAGGAAGAAATAGAGAGATGGAGTCATAGTGATGGAATTGTAAGACTTGGAGCCTAAGCAGTCGAAGGCATGGCTGCCAAAGGTGGAAGAAAGAAAATTAGGGACATACAAGAGGCCAGAATCAGTGGAGAATCGATATCTTGAAAAGCTAAAAAAGATTTGAAAACAAAGATGGGAATTTTAAGTTGGGTGCTGCCAGAATGGGAAGCAATGTAGATGAGTGAGCACAGGATTGATGGGTGAACAGTGTGAATTAGGGTGCAGAAGACAGAGATTGGGAAGAACTCAAGTTTATGGATATTGGTGGCTGGAAGGCCAGTCAGGAGAACTTTGCACAGTTGTATCTAAAGGAGAGCAAACTCATGCATGTTTTTTCTGGAGCAGGTGAGCTGAGGCAAAGGAATGGATGTGCACATTTACAAAGGTAGAAGTAGAAGGTCTTACTAATGGGCAGGAAATGGGATAAGATTTAGAGACCAGAACTTCGCAGGGAAGAAGAGAGGAACCAAAAACCACATGAAAGAATATAGGACCAGAAGATATAGAAGCAGAATTAGGCCATTCAGCCCATCATGTCTGATCCACCATTCAATTATGGCTGATATGATTCTCACTCCCATTCTCCTGCTCTCTCCTTGTAACCCCTGATCTCTTTATTGATTAAGAACTTATCTATCTCTGTCTTATAGATATTCACCTGGTCTCCACAGCATTCTATGGCAATGAGTTCCACAGATATACCAACTCTAGCTGAAGAAATTCTTCCTTTTATTCCTCAGTTTTAAAGGAGCATCCCTTCACTCTGAGGTTGTGCCCTCAAGTTCTAATCTCGCCCAATGGTGGAAACATGCTCTCCACACCCACTCTATCTTGGCCTCTCAGTATTCTGTAAGTTCCAATTAGATCCCCCAATCAGCCTTATAAACTCTATCGAGTAAAGACCCAAATTTCTCAACTGTTCCTCATACAACAAACCCAAAGAATCAGAGAACGATCAGCAAATTAGAAGTCTGAGACAGAATCAAATTGGGACGAAGTCAACATTGACATAAATCAGGATTCTTTAAATCAGATTTGCATATAAATAGATCAGTTTTGTTTTTGCGACTCCACTTCCATGAAAATGTTGCCTTGAATTTAAATATGCAATATATTCCTGCATCGAAGGTAGGTCTGTTGTGGTTGGTAATCTATTGAAGTCAGCTATTTGACCTCACTTTGGGCTGCAATCTCGATTATTTGACTAATTAATTAAAGGGACTCTCAAAATTGTGTGCTTGCTGCATACCATTTCGTTTCTACGCCTTGGCAGTTCTCAACGCTTCTTGTGCTCACTCCTCTCCACTGCCTGCTAACAAATTTAACTGCATCATTAGGCACACATCCAGATGGTACATATGGAATTACTTCATCATATAAACACATACACACAGCGTGAATAATTGACTCTGGGAACGCAGACTTAAGGACTACTGACATTCTTGGTGGTTTGAGTGTTCGGTGATAACTCTGGTCCATGTTTGCAGGTCACTGTCTGTGTAGAGTCTGCACTTTCTCCCCATGTCTGCATCAGTTTCCTTCTTGTTGTTAAGAAGGCATATGGAGTCTTGGTAGAGGGATTGAATTTTTGGTAGAGGGATTGAATTTCGGAGCCGCAACGTCATGTTGCAACTGTACAAAACTCTAGTGCGGCCGCACTTGGAGTATTGTGTGCAGTTCTGGTCCCCACATTATAAGAAAGATGTGGAGGCATTGGAGAGGGTACAGAGGAGGTTTACCAGGATGTTGCCTGGTATGGAGGGCAGGTCTTATGAAGAGAGGCTGAGGGATTTGAGGTTGTTTTCGTTAGAAAGGAGGCGGCTAAGAGGGGACCTGATCGAAACATATAAGATGATTAGAGGTTTAGATAGGGTGGACAGTGATAGCCTTTTTCCTAGGATGGAGAAAGCTAGCACGAGGGGACACAGCTTTAAATTAAGGGGTGATAGTTATAGGACGGATATCAGAGGTAGGTTCTTTACCCAAAGGGTGGTTTGGGAGTGGAATGCCCTGCCTGCAGCAGTTGTAGATGCGCCAAGTTTGGTGGCGGTTAAGAGGTTAGTTGATAAGTATATGGAGGAGAAGGGAATGGTTTAGTTTGGAGGGGCATTGCTTTTTATATTGGTCGGCGCAACATCGAAGGCCGAAGGGCCTGTTCTGTGCTGTAATGTTCTATGTGTGCTCCGGTTTCCTCTCACAGTCTGAAAGACGTGTTGGTTAGGTGCATTGTCCGTGCTGAATTCTTTCTCAGTGTATCGAAACAGGTACCAGAATATGGCGAGTAGGGGATTTTCACAGTAACTTCATTGCAGTGTTAATTTAAGCCTTCTTATGATACTAATAAATAAACGGTAAACTTTAAACATTGCCTGACTGATTTATTTAATAGTTATACTGCAATGAAGTTACTGTGAAAATCCCCTAGTCGCCACGTTCCAGCGCCTGTTCGGGTACACAGAGGGAGAATTTAGCACAGTCAATGCATCTAATCAGCATGTCTTTGAACTGTGGGAGGAGAAATTTCTTCACCTAGAGGATGAGACAATATTCTTCCTTTTACCAAGTGAGATTCAAGGCAGTATAGTTGTAATCTCAAATATTGAAAGTAGTTGAGGCCAAAACGTTATGTGATTTCAACAAGAAATTAGATATAGCTCTTGGGGCTAAAGAATCAAGGGATATGGGGGAAGGGGAGGATCAGGGTATTGAATTTGATGATCAGTCATAATCATAACGAATGGTGGAGTAAGTTCAAAGGGCCAAAAGGCCTCTTCCTGCTTCCAGTTTCTAAGCTTCCATAATGAAAAGAAAGAATAAAAGATAGAATCACTTTCACATTATTTTAGAATGTTTCCCAAGCTCATTTGCTTACAGTTACGAGCCCTACCTAGGTATGGATTTGATAGTTGGCACAATGCAAAGTACATTCTCTACGTTCTAGGATCTTTTACAACGGAGATAACATTCAACATAAATGATTATCAGCTCTAGCGAACTTCCCCTCAAACTCTTGTAATCACTAACAACGTCTGTTGTTGTTGAAGTAATCTTCATCCTGAGCACCGTTTAGCATGTGGCAAGATCTTGCAGAATAGAAGAGATTACATAAAAGTGGCTTTTATACTGGAAACTATTAAACGCCTCGTAATATGGATCATTTGCATATAATTGACACGCTGTCAGTTAAGCGTCTCTTGTTGAGAAGGAAATAATGGTAGTGAGATATTGCCTCTTTTGATTGTACAGTAATCAGTGAATTATAACCCTGAGACAATACTCCTCCTTTGACAAAGTGAGATTCAAACATGGCTTGGTTGTAATCTAAGATATTGAAACAAATATCTTGTCTTCCTTTAAGCGATTGTCTAATTATTAAGCAGCAGCAGGGGTTGGAGAAGGAAGGCAAAATGTGAAAATATCTTAGAAAATATTTTTAATAAATTTAAGTAAAGCTGTAGGAAAATTGAAGTATTTCCACGGTGATGTTTCCAGTAATGGAGGACCTGGAAAGATGCCCAGAATATTGGGGCTCAGTCCTCCCAAGCAAGGTCTGCCAACTGACTTATTAGTCATAGAATTTCATAGAATCCCTACAATGCAGAAACAGGTCATTCGGCCCATTGAGTCTGCACTGACCACAATCACCATAACCCTACTTATTTACCCTACTGACCACCTGATACTAGGGTCAATTTACCATGGCCAATCAACTAACCTGCACTTCTGTGGACTGTGAGAGGAAACTAGAGCATCCGGAGAAAACCCACGCAGACACAGGGAGTTCGAACTCCATTCAGACACTGACCCAAGCCAGGAATTGAACCCAGGTCCCTGATGTGATGAGGAGTCAAACCCAGGTTCCTGACTCTGAGGTGGTGAGGCAGCAGTTCTAACCTCTGTGCCACCATCCCACCGCTGCTCCAGTCTGTTTATTTAAAACCTTAAGACATAGGAACACAAATAGGCCATTCAAGTCTGCTCCGCCATTCAATCATGACTGATAAGTTTCTTAACTCCATTCTCCTGCCTATTCCTCATAACCTTTGACCCCCTTACCAATCATAAACCTATCTATCCCTGTCTTAAATATCCGTGGTCTCCACAGCCTTTTGTGGTAAGAATTCCACAGATTCACCACTCTCTGGCTGAAGAAATTCCTCCTCATCCTGGGTCAAACGGATTATCCCTTTAATGCACCAATTAAAATGACAGAGAAAGGAATTTCAAATAGGTTTGCTAAGCTTCTGCACCCACTATCACGCAGCAGAACTTCAAGGTTTCAAATATTTACAAGTGGGTGTCTTTTGGGAGAAGCTTTGGAAATCATGGTAGGGCACTAATATAAATGCAAGTTCTTACACACTCTGGGGTCATTTGCGTAGCCAGTGGTTGGTGGCTTTCACCCACTGCCATTCTCCACCAAGTGCCAGACAGAAGTTGAACTGATCAATCCAGCAGCAGATCATGAAACATTGCCAAGGTGCAAAGTGGGTATTACTGAGGTGCCAGGCTGGCAGTGTCACAGTGCCAGGCTGGACTGCCCAAGGGACACGCACCCTCCCCCACCCTCAGCCTCCCCCTGGGTCTCAATGACCTCTGGTTCTACCGGTGAGGGTAACACAACTGTTCCCCATTCGTGAGGAGCAGGTATTTCTCTTGCCAGAGGGAATCTCTCTTGGTGTGGCCATTAAGGCAAGCGAGCCCAGACAATTCAATGTCGAGATAGCTAATGCCATTTAAATTAACATTACAACACATTTAAATAACTTGTTCCTCCCTCACCCATTTCCAGACTGACCCTGCCAGAAATCCAGTTCTGATAAGGTCACCAGAGGCATAATCCTGATTTCTCGACTCTCATGCGATTTTATGGGCCCGCTCCGCTATGGATGGGTGGAGCAAAACGGGAACATTCTACCCCTGGTTGGAAGCAGAGAATTCAGCGAGAAGTATTAAGTTGCTTTGAAAAGTAACAGCCTCACACGGTTGTTTTATCTAAACCTAGAAACATTCCAGTCTCATCCAAAGGACTGATTACTTCCCTTCCCCACAGAAAGCCAACAATCAGAAAATGAACCCTCTCCAACCACCTTATATATCCAGCGTCCCTCACTAACAAGCCTTTGATCTAGTTTCTTTTCATTCACAGGATATGGGCGTCACTGGCTGGGCCAGCATTCATTGCCCATCCCTGGGGACATTTAAGAATTAATCACATTGCTGTGGCTCTGAACATAGAACATAGAACAATACAGCACAGAACAGGCCCTTCGGCCTTCGATGTTGTGCCGACCAAAATAAAAAGCAAAGCCCCTCCAAACTAAACCATTCCCTTCTCTTCCATATACTTATCAATTAACCTCTTAAACGCCACCAAAATTGGCGCATCTACAACAGCTGCAGGCAGGGCATTCCACTCCCTAATCACTCTTTGAGTAAAGAACCTACCTCTGATATCCGTCCTATAACTCATACCCCTTATTTAAAGCTGTGTCCCCTCGTGCTAGCTTTCTCCATCCTAGGAAAAAGGCTATCACTGTCCACCCTCTCTAAACCTCTAATCATCTTATATGCTTCAATAAGATCCCCTCTTAGCCGCCTCCTTTCTAACGAAAAAAACCTCAAATCCTTCAACCTCTCTTCATAGGACCTGCCCTCCATACCAGGCAACATCCTGGTAAACCTCCTCTGTACCCTCTCCAATGCCTCCACATCTTTCTTATAATGTGGCGACCAGAAACTGCACACAATACTCCAAGTGCGGCCGCACTAGAGTTTTGTACAGTTGCAACATGATGCTGCGGCTCCTAAATTCAATCCCCCTACCAATAAAAGCTAAGACTCCATATGCCTTCTTAACAACTTTATCCACTTGACTGCCTACTTTCAGTGATCTATTGACACATACACCAAGATTCTTCTGTTCCTCAACACTATTAAGAGCCCTACCATTAGCCCTATACTCTACACATTTATTGTTCCTGCCAAAGTGCATTACCTCACACTTTTCCACATTAAACTCCATTTGCCACAAAGAACAAGAACAAAGAACAAAGAACAACACAGCACGGGAAACAGGCCCTTCGGCCCAACGAGCCCGCGCCGCCGTCCTAACATCTTAATGACGTATAGAGACCAATATAGGGACAATTTGTTACCCAATCAGCCTAAGAGCACATTTTTGGGATGTGGGAGGAAACCGGAGCACCCGGAGAAAACCCACGCAACCACGGGGAGAACGCGCAAACTCCCGCAGACACAGGCCCAAATCCATGTGTCTGCACAGCAACAGCGATAGTCTCTGAGCTGTCATGTTGCCCATCTGATGGTCCAGTTTAAGCATACACTAACGACGTGAAGCACTAGGCCACTCCTGAAGTAACCTCCAGGAGCAGCCCTTGCACGACCTGCCGAATGCATGCACCTTGTTGGTCAACAAGGTGGACCGAATAGCCTGTGGAAACAATTAAGTATTTAAACAGTCCTCCTATATCCCTCTATCTGCAGACCGCTCATGTGGCTGTCCAAGAGACCCTTAAACAACCCTAGCGTGCCTGCTCCCACCACCTTACTCGGTAGTGCATTCCACACCCCCACTACCCTTTGTGTGAAAAACTGCCCTCTAATATTCGTCTTATACATAGCCCCCCTCACCCTAAGGCCGTGACCCCTCGTTCTATCCTTTTCTAATGGTGGAAAAAGCTTACCACCATTTACTCTATCTATACCCCTCATAATCTTATATACCTCTAATAGATCCCCTCTCAGCCGACGTCTTTCAAGGGAAAACAACCCCAGTGCGTTCAATCTTTCCTCGTAAGACAGCCCTTCCATACCAGGCAGCATCCTGGTAAATCTCCTCTGCACTCTCTCCAGGGCCTCCACATCTTCCGGTAGTACGGCGACCAGAACTGGACGCAGTACTCCAAGTGAGGCCTAACCAACGTTCTATACACTTGCAACATCAGACTCCTACTCTTGTATTCTATACCCCTTCCTATGAAGGCTAACATACCATACGCTTTCTTTATCACTTTCTCCACCTGTACTGACACCTTCAGAGACTTGTGAACCTGCACCCCCAGGTCTCTCTGCGTCTCTATACTCCGGATAGTTTTACCTTTTATCCTATAACTCCCCTCTACATTATTCCGGCCAAAATGCATCACCTCTCATTTATCCAGATTAAATTCCATTTGCCATCTATCTGCCCAATCTACCAGCCTATCTATGTCCTGTTGTATTGCCTGGCACTGCTCCTCAGTACCCGACAATCCAAGCATCTTAGTGTCATCAGAAAATTTGCTGATCACACCACCTACCCCCTCTTCCAAGTCATTTATATAAATCACAAATAGAAGAGATCCTAGTACTGAGCCCTGTGGCACACCACTAGTGACTGACCTCCAGTTGGAAAAAGAGCCTTCCACTACTACCCGCTGTCTCCTCCTCCCAAGCCAGTTCTCAACCCATCTACATACCTGGCCCTGTATCCCATGCGCCTTCACCTTTTTTATCAGCCTACCATGGGGAACCTTGTCAAACGCCTTACTGAAATCCATGTAGACGACATCAACAGCTTGTCCTTCATCAACCGTTTTTGTCACCTCTTCAAAAAATTCCACCAGATTCGTAAGGCACGACCTCCCCTTAACGAAGCCATGCTGCGTATCCCTGATCAGATCGCAGCGCTCCAGATGCTCATACATCCTGTCCCTGAGGATCCTCTCCATTAGCTTACCTATAACTGAAGTCAAGCTCACCGGCCTATAGTTCCCTGGATTATCCCTCTGACCCTTTTTAAACAACAGAGTCACATGTGGGCCAGACCAGGTAAGGATGGCAGATTTCCTTCCCTAAAGGGCATTAATGAACCAGTTGGATCTTTATGACAATTCGTTGGGCCGAAGGGCCTGTTTCCCGTGCTATTTTGTTCTTTGTTCTTTGTAATTAATAATGGATTCATGCTCATGATTGGGCTTTTAATTTGAGATTTTGATTGAATACATATTTCACCATCTGCCATGTTGGGATTTGAACACATGTCCACAAAGCATTGCCCTGGCTCTCTAGATTACTCATTCAGCAACAAAGCACTATGCCACCAGCTCCCCAGACACAGTCCTCTGATCCTCTTACCTAAACTTGATGTTATGGCCTTCAACTTTCTCGTCAGCTGAGGCCCAACGATACGCCATGCATCCACCCATCTGAATTCTGATTGTGCTGACTCGACATCACCTCAGAGTCCTAATACCCCTGCCTCAAAATTGCCTTCTTTGAATCATAGAATCCTTACATTGCAGAAGGAGATCATTCAACCCATTCAGTCTGCACCGACAACAATCCCACCCAAGCTCTATCCCTGTAATCCCACATATTTATCCCTCTAATCCCTCTAACCTACACTTCCTGGGATACTAAGGGGTAATTTAGCATGGTCTTTGGACTATGGGAGGAAACCAGAGTACCACACGCGGACACGGCGGGAATGTACAAACTCCACACAGACAGTAACCCAAACTGAGAATTGAACTCAGGTCACTGGAGCTGCGAGGCAGCAGTGCTAACCATTGTGTCACTGTGCCACCCCCACTCTTATCCATGTCCTAATGGAAAAGGAAAACTGAAGTAACTGAGGAAGAAAGGAACGAAGAAATGAAAGGGACTGAAAAAGAATGTCAATGTCTTATTAGTTACATGAGTTACAAAGTCTAATGACAATCACACTCTTAAACAGAGTACTATGTCTGTATATCTACAACCGGGAATAGCTAGGATTCTGTTAGGTTGAATTCAGTCAATAAACTCTCTCCAGCAAAGAAAGCTGCTATATCTTAGTTTTAACTCCACCAACTAGTTAACGAGATAAATTTAGTGTCCTGTTTTACCATTTTGATTCTAAGTACTGGGCGGACTTGAAACTGGGAGTGTTTCAGATCCGACTTTTAAATCTGTTCTCAGGCATCACAATACGTGTTCTGCCTGAAAAAATATTAGCAATTGCGAATCGTGCTGCAAAAGCTGGTGGACAGGGCTTAACGCACCCAAAACCCTGCAGCTCCAATCAGCATCTCTAACTGCACACGGGCAAAGAAAAGATAGAATGCATCTCCCCTGCCACATCCCTCCACGGTCGATAATGCATCCCCTTGCTTCCCACAGACATTGCCCCATCCCCTCAACATTACTGACCCCCTTATCTACCCACCCATTCCACCACGCAGACCGATCACAGCCTCCTCCTACCAATCCCTGGCAGAGGGTGGTGAGTGTCTGGAGCAAGCTGCCAGAGGCAGTAATAAAGGCAGGTACAATTTTGTCTTTTAAAAAGCATTTAGACAGTTGCATGGGCAAGATGGGGACAGAGGGATATGGGCCAACTGGGACTAGCTTAGGGGTTTAAAAAAAGAGGGTGGGATGGACAAGTTGGGCCAAAGAGCCTGTTTCCATGCTGTAAACATCTATAACTCTACAAGTGGCAGCGGACCCCCCCCCCAAACCCCCCCCTTCTCACTCACTGATCTCAGTCAGAATGGCTATGGACACCCCCCCCCCCATTGATCTCAGGCAGAGTAGCTGTCAATCCCCGCCCACCCCACTTTCCTCTCACTGAACTCAGAGTGGCACCAGACCTCTCCTTCCCCCACACTGATCTCAGACAGAGTGGCAGCAGACCTCCATTCCCCCACCCCACGCCCTCACCAATCTCGGACGCTCAGCACCTACCTCCTCGCTAACTGAAGCACCCAAATCGGACTTTTGTAGAACATCTTTGTTGCACACCGATTTTGGATAGGCGAACATGGTGGTAAAGGGGGAAGTGCCAGTAAGATTGGGCGTGCAGCCCATTCAGTCAATTTAAATGCAAGCAAATATATTTAAATGGCCGTTGCGCCCATTTTTGGTGGTGGCCCGATGTTGGCCATTTTCGGGCCTTGGTGAAGGGGGAACCCCGTCACTGAGGCAGGCGCGGATTGCACAATTCACCTCATGCCCGACTTTTACCAAGTTTTTGCGCCTGAAAACACGATGGTAAAATCAGATCCTTGGAATCAAAGAGACAGGAGTGAAGGAAGGAGAGGGAGGAACGTGGAGCAGGTGGAAAAGCCATACCCTGAAGATTAGAAGAAAAGCCAAATAGATTGGGAATTGGATATGATATTTTGCCATGATTTTCCTGACTCTGATGCAATGTAAGCAGACAGCCCACTCACTGCTGGCGACACACAGATATAGCTCACAGCATCAACAAGTCAAACACCCTGCCCGAATGCATGTTACTAATTAATTTCATTTTGTCGTTTTGCTTGTTACATTACAGATATTTATAATTTCACAAAGCTAAACTGTGGAGTGTATTTAAAAATCTCTGACAGTCGGAGGTCTTATTAATGGCCAGTTAAATGTTATTCTTTGCCTTGGGTAGTTGATTTTAATGCTCTTTAATTAACAGGTTCATTCTTGCGAGAATGCAGATATCTGCGAGAGGGGTTAAAATTTTACCGTGCCCTATTTTTAACTCACTGGGATATTGTGTTCCCGTTACATTTCTCGGGTGCTATTTTAATTTAATCCTCACCTGTTTGATGGGCGCACTGCAACAGTGAGGAAAGACGCAGAGTAAAGTTGAGCAAGAGTTCAAAAGTGTTGTTCAAAAGGGGTCTGTATGGATCAGCTCCAGGACGTCATCCTCATTTCTCCCCTCTGACCTCAGGTCTTTAAACAAATGAGAAAAAATTCCAAAAAAACTAAACAGAATAGAATGGCACAGGAGTGTGTGACTTCTTGCGAACTGTCTCCAACACACTGCCTATTTCTATCTTTTACTTTTGTTCTGTGCTCTTAAAAATTAACTATAATTCTTGAATAATGCTCTTTTTACACGATATTCTGCACCCAATCCTTCTCTTCTCCCCTATGTACTCTATGAATGATGTATAGCACACAAGAAACAAGACTTCTCACTATATCCCAATACATGGGCAGCACTGTGTGGTGCTGTTAGCACTGCTGCCTCACAGTGCAGGGACCTGGGTTTGATTCCCGCTATACACAGTACCCCAGGTACAGTCTCATCAAGATTCTATACAATGGCATCAAGACCTCTTTAGTCCTGTACTCAACTCCCTTTGAAATGAAGGCCAACACGCTACCATACCATTTGTCTTCCTAACTGCTTACTGAACCTGCCTACAAGCTTTTAGTCATTCCTGAACAAGGACACTCAGGTCCTTTTGGACACCAACATTTCTTACCTCTCACCATTTAAGAAAGATTCTGCCTTTCTACTTCCTTCTGCTGAAGTGGACAACTTATTTGTTTAGCCTGTCCAAGTCTCCTGAAGCTTCTTTGCATCCTCCTCACAATTTACATTCCCATCTATTTTAATGCGTTCAGCAAATTTGGAAACTTCCACCTCCAAATCGCTTACATAGATTGTGAACAGCTTTGGACCAAGCACTGATCTTTGAGGCACCAAACTACTCACAGTCCACCAGCCTGAGAATGACACATATATTCCTGTTCTCTGTGTGTGTCTGTTCATCCCGACCAGTATATTACCTCCAGTCCCATGTGCTCCAATTTTATTTGCTAATCTCCTGTGTGGGACCTTATCAAAACTTTCTGAAAATCCAAACATAGCAGATCCACTGGTTCTCCTTTATCTTTGGTACAAGCAAGTTTGTCAAACATGATTTCCTTTTCATAAATCTATTTTGACCAATGATATCATACTTTTCCAGTTTGAGTATCACATCTTTTACAATAAACCCCACCATTTTCTCTACAACTGATATCAAACTAACAGGTCACTATTTCTCCATTTTTTTTCTCTCTCTCTATTCTTGGATACAGAAATGGCTCGGTCACACAGATAGAAGTGGAAGGGTGCAATTCTGAATAGAGGGCTGTGACCAGTGGCATTCCTCAGAGATCAGTGCTGGGACCTTTGCTGTTTGTAAACTATATGAATGAGGAAATTATAATTAGTTTCATTAGTAAGTTTGTGAACGACACAAAGGTTGATGGAATTGCGATAGCAAAGAGGACGATTAGAGGATACAGCTGTTTATAACAGCAGGATTGGAGACTTGGGTGGAGAGATGACAGATGGAGTTTAATCCGAACAAGTATGAGGAAGTGCATTTTGGAAGGTCTAATGCAGATGGGAACTATACAGTAAATGGCAGAATGCCTTAAGAGTATTGATAGGCAAAGGGATCTGAAAGTGACAACACAGGTGGAGACGGTAGTCAAGAAGGCATATGGCATGCTTGCCTTCATTGGCCAGAGCACTGAGTTTAAAAATTAGCAAATCATGTTGCAGCTTTATAAAACCATATTTAGGCCGCACTTGGAATATAGTGTTCAATTCTGGTCAACACACTACCAGGAGGGTGTAGAGGCTTTGGAGAGGATAAAGAAAAGATTTACCAGCATGTTGCTTGGTATGGAGGGCATTAGCTATGAGGAAGGGTTGGAGAAAATTGGTTTGTTCTCCCTGGAATGACAGAGGTTGAGAGGCGACCTGTTTGAAGTCTACAAGATTATGAAGACGTGGACAGAGTGATCAAGCTTTTTCCCAGGATTGAAGAATCAATTTCTGGAGAGTATAAGTTTAAAGTGCGAGGGACAAGTTTAAAGGAGATGTACAAGGCAAGCTTTTTCACAGAGGATGATGGGTGTCTGGAACTCACTGCCAGGGAAGGTGTAGGGGAGCAGATAGAAAAGTGACCTTTAAGGTGTGTCTTGATAAATACATGAATAGGATGGGAATAGAGGGATATGCTTTCCAGAAGTGTGGGGATTTTAATTCAGTCAGGCAGCTTAGTTGATGCAGGCTTGGTGGGCTGATGGGCCTGTTCCTGTGCTATAATTTTCTTTGTTCTAAATAGTAGCATTATATTGGTTACTTTCCAACTGGCAGGAACCTTTCCAGAATCTATAGAATTTTTGAAAGTTAACCACCAATGCAACCATATCTTTCTAGCCACCTCCTTCAACACTCTGGGATGTAGATCTATGGGATTTATCAACTTGCAAACCAATTAATTTTTTGAGGAGTACCTCTTTAATAATTTCTTTCAGGTCCTCATTTTTCAGAAGCCTCTTAGCCCCTAGTATTTCCAGGAGATTTTTCGTATCTTCCTTCGTAAAGACAAACACAAAATAATTCTTTAGCTTCTCCTCTACTTCCCTATTCTTCATTATAAATTCTCCTGTCTCTGCCTAAATGGACCCACATCTGTCCTTGCGATTCCTTTCACTTAGCATTTCAGACAAAATAATCTTCATGATCAAACGCATCACAGTATAACAAGTCACTATTATATCCATCATAATGTGAGCTTATTGTTCCCTCTATAATCTTTTAGAATCTCTGATACTATTTTTTGTCAGCAGATCTCACTTCGATCCATATATCAATCCTCTCTGGTGTCATGAATTTGCAAACTTTAGAAAAAAGCTCATCCCTTAGCCTTCTAGGCAATGCGTTCTTATTGTTATGAACCCAGCCTAGTAAACCAATGGGTCTGCACTGATAATCTGAAGTAATGAGTTCAAATCCTGCCATAGCAGACAAGAAATTTAACTTCTGATCATTTTTCAAAATCTAGTAGATAACAGTGACCATGAAGCTAGTAGATTGTTGTGAAAATAAAATCTGTTAGTGTTCTTTTGAGAAGGAAGTCATAGAATCATAGAGGTTTACAGTATGGAAACAGGCCCTTCAGCCTAACTAGTCCATGCTGTCTGATTTTTACCATTAAGTTAGTCTTAATGCTTTATCAAAGACAAAATTGTACTCTCCTCTACTACTACCTATGGCGGTTTGTTCCATACACTCACCACCCACTGTGTGAAAAAATTGGACCCTCTTACCTTAAACCTATACCCTCTAATTTTAGACTCTCCTACCTTTGAGAGAAGTTGTTGACTGTCTACCTGATTTGTGCCCTTCATTATTTTATAAATCTCTATAAGATCACTGCGAGGCCTCCTGCATTCCAAGGAAAAAAGTCCCAGTCTATCCAGCCTCCCGTTATAACTCAAACCATCAAGTCTGAATAATATCCTAGCAAATATTTTCTGCATTCTTTTTAATTTAATAATATCCTTTCTACAACAGGGTGACCAGAACTGTACACAGTATTCCAAATGTGGCTTTAACAATTGATGTATTTGTTTTTATCCTACAGGTGCTTTGGTCCACCTTGTCTAACAAGGGGCACACACGCGATGGGTCGTGAGAGGACTGCTTTTGGATCTTTTTCGAGAGTATCCTACTGCTTCACGTTGTTAGTGTATGCTTGACCTGGACCATCTGATGGGCAACACGACAGCTCAGTGACTATCACTGTGCTGTGCAGATACATGGATTTGGGGCCTGTGTCTGTGGGAGTTTGCGCATTCTCCCCGTGCTTGCGTGGGTTTTCTCCGGGTGCTCCGGTTTCCTCCCACATCCCAAAGATGTGCTCTTAGGCTAATTGGCAAAACAAATTCTCCCTAAATTGTCTCAAATTTGGTTTTTAATCCATATATCTATAAACATGGACAGGGATCGCGGGTAGAGATGGGAACATCGGGGTGGCGGCGCAGGCTCGTTGGGCTGAAGGGCCTGTTTCCCATGCTGTTTTATTCTTTGGTCTTTGTTAACAATCTCTGTATAACTTCAACAAGACATCCCAACTCCTGCATTCAGTGTCCTGACCAATAAAACCAAGCATATTGAATGCTTTCTTCACCGTTTTGTCCACCTGTGACTCCACTTTCAAGGAGCTATGAACCTGTACCTCTAGATCTCTTTATACTGTAACTGTCCCCAGTGCCTCCCATTAACCGAGTAAGTCCTGTCCTAGTTCAATCTACCAAAATGCATCACCTCACATTTATTTAAATTAAACTCCATCTGCCATTCATCAGTCCACTGGCCCAAGTGATCAAGATCCTGTTGCAATCCCAGGTAACCTTCTTCACTGTCCACTGTGCCACCAATCTTGGTGTCATCTGCAAACTTACTAACCATACCTACTAAATTCTTACCCAAATCATTAATATGTATGACAAATAACAGTGTATCTAGCACTGATCCCTGAGGCACACCGCTGGTCACAGGTCTCCAGTTTGAAAAACAGCCCTCCACAACCATCCTTTGTCTTCTGTCATCAAGCCAATTTTGTATCTAATTGGCTACCTCACCCTGGATCTCGTGAGATTTAACCTTATGCAAAAACATGCCATGCGGTACCCTGTCAGTCTGTTGCTGTGATCGAGATTCCAGGATAGTGTGTTGGTGCCAAGGTCAAGGACACCTCTGAGCGGTTGCAAGACGTTCTTAAGAGGAAGGGTGAGCAGTCAGAGATTGTTGTACACATTAGTATCAACAACATAGGTAGAAAAGGGATGAGCTCCTGAAGTATGAACATAGGGAGTTAGACAGAAGGCTAAAGAGAGCCCAGGTTCGCAATAATGGGCAAAAGGAATAATAGTGATAGGAGGAAAAATCTTTTCACTCAGAGGGTGGTTGGAATCTGAAAGGAACGTCCCAAGAGGCTAGGGAAGGCAGGTCCAATCAAAACAAAAGGGAACTGAATTGCTATTTCAAAAGAAAGAATGTGCAAGTTTGCAGGGATAAAGCAAGGAAATGAGAGAAGTAGATCAATGGCAAAATGCTGCAGCTATTGCAATCTGAATCAAAAACAGAGAATGCTGGAGAAATTCAGCGGGTATGACAGCATCTGTGGGGAGTGAATGGAGCCAATGTCAAATCTGGATAAGCCTTTGTCAGAGATTAGATAGAATGTCCTTACGGAGAACAGTGCAGATTTGATGGGCTGAATGGCCTCTTTCTGCTCTATAACAATGACGTGATTTGTGAAGCCACTCAGTTGTTATCAGGATGGGAAATAAATGCCAAGGCCTTGCCTATGTTGCCCACATCTTGTAAACAAACAAACAAAAGGCTTGCATTTTCATTGTACGCTTAATGTTCCCGAAGTCTAAAGACTATGCAACAGTAAAATGAATAGAACGGCTCAATCATCTCTTCAGATCTTGTTTTCACAAAGCTTTCTTGTTTGTCTCCAAATGATCACTTGCACATTTGTGAGAAGCTTTGCTGTTTATTATCTTACAATCTTATATCCATTTTGCAACTGAAAATATCTTCTTCCATTCTGCGACTGGGCTTCTCTACCTCTGAGGCTATTCTGTTCTTTGTTTTCTTTCATCCATTTTGTCTCCCTCCCCCACAGGTGTCCAATTTTGTTCAGGTCCTTATATTTATTCATTCTTTCTTTATCTCACCCTCTATCCTGTAGATTCTGAATTGATGGTGCCACAGCAACAAAAGGTTGCTCTCAATAGACCATCTCACGGAGCTTTAAATCAATAATATAATTGGAGCACAAACAATTTTAGTGCATCAGCACCCTTTCCCACAATAAACAGTTTGGCGACTCTTTTCTCTCTCTCTCTCTCTCTCTGCTCTGCTCTGCTTTCAGTTTTGGTCAGTTTGGCTTTTGTAATTGGCAAACACTTTCCCTTCTCTTCCCTGTGAAATGTCTGAGAGATAGCAACAGGCATCAGACATCCGAAAAGCTTCAGTCACCCTGCCACAGTTAACGCAATAATATTTACCTGTGGGAGGGCAAGCAAATCAGGAGGAGTTAAAACAGTTTTGCTGCTCTCAAGTTGAGATGGCTAACAGGAATAAAAGTTATCCTGAACAGGAGAATCGTCTAAATTAATAAAGAAAGGGGAAAAAAAGCAATTTCCACAGAATGCTTTGATTATAAGGATGTAAGGGAGCTCATGCATCCACCATAACGGAGATAGGAATCCTCAACAGTTAATGCTTGGGATCTTACAAAATGTATTGTCTATTTTAATCATGTCAGATTTAACCCATTTTATAGAGATATCAATTACATTAATGGCCTTCTTTGTGCCACAGGGATTTCATAAATGTTGTCTCCATAAACCCCAACTTGTCCTGTAAATGGTATTAAAGTACTTTGCTGAGCTACACTTCATTTTGGAGATTGAGTACAGGTGAAATAGGACCACAGTTCCAACCTTGATACAATATGTTGATCTTAATTTACATTGCTCACACTTTGCAAGTTTAGCAAAATGGATGTCAATCTGTAATGCTCCTAATGCACTGTTTATATCCCATAATTTAACCGCTAATTCTTCTCAATATTGCTAAACCAATATTAAAACAAAGCTTTACAATGATGAACAATTGATCTTATTTAAAGAAAAATTACAGACGGTAGGGTGGCATAGTAGTTAGCACCAGGGGCCTAGGTTCAAGTTCAGTTCAGCTCACTGTCTGTGTGGAGTCTGCACATTTTCCCCATATCTCCGTGCGTTTCCTCTGGATGCTCCAGTTTCCTCCCAAATTCCAAAGATGTGCAGGTTAGATGGATTGGCCATCGTCAATTGCACCTTAGTGTCAGGGGGTCTAGCTCAGGTAAATGCATGGAGTTCTGGGGATTAGGCCTGCCTGGGATTGTGGACTTGATAGGCTGAATGGCCTCCTTCTGCACTGTAGGATTCTATGATCCTGCAGATGCTGGAATATGAAATGGAAACAGAAAATGCTGGAAAATTTCAGCAAGTCTGACAGCATCTGCAGAGGGAGAATAGATCCAATGTTTGGAGTCTGGATGACCCTTGATCAGAGCTTCATGTTCTCATCTGGACCTGGAAAAATGTATCAATTTCGCTTCCAACTTCCACCCCTCAGTCATATGGTCCATCTCTGACACTTCTCTTCCCTTCCTTGACCTCTCAGTCTCCATTTCTGGTTATAGGCTGTCCACCAGGACAGACATATGGATAATATTGGAGTAATTTAGGTTAAAGGGTCATTAGATTTGTTCCACTGGTTGGCGCAACATCGAGGGCCGAAGGACCTGTACTGCTTTATAATGTTCTACGTTCTTCTATGTTCTATCTACCAGTATCCATCATAAGCCCACCTACCCCCATTACCATCCTAACTGCAGCTTTTCACACCCCACATCCTGTAAGGGCTCCTTCCCATTCTCTCCATTCCTTCGCCTCGGCTACATCTGTTCTGATGATGTCACTTTCCAAAATAGTGTGACCAATATGAAAAACAAAGCTCTGATGAAGGGACATCCAGACTTGAAACTGGAACAAATCTAAACTGCAGTTCTGGTCACCTCACTACAGGAAGGATATGATTGCACTCAAGGGGATGCAGAGGAGATTCACCAGGATGTTGCCTGAGACGGAACATTTGAGCTGTAAGGAGAGGTTGGATAGGCTTGGATTGTTTTGTCTAGAAGGCTAAGGATGTGATTGAACTGCATAAAATTATGAGGATGTGGGATAGACTGGGTAAGGGGCAGCTGTTCCCCTTGGTTGAGGGGTTGTTCGTGAGTGGGCACAGGTTTAGGGTAAGGCACTGGAGATTCAGAGGGAATTTAAGAAAAATGTTTTCACTCAGGGGATAGTGGGAATCTGGGGTGCACTACCTGGGGAAGGTAGTGGAGACTGGGAACCTTACAGTCTTTAAAAATATATTTGAATGAGCAGTTAAAATATCTTAATATTCTAGTCAATGAACCGAACCTCTTTATACTTCTCTATGATTTTAAGCTTTTAAATTTGGGTGGTATGAATTAGTTTTACGTCCAAACTTTGCTTTGCTCTGGAGCCTGGATTCTGGGACCAGTCACTTTATTTGCACTATAACTATACAGTTTCTCCTTTTATCGATAGCTGTAGTTTAAGCACGTCCTTAACCTTGCTTGAGGTGTTTAAAATGTTCTGAATCATGTCTACCATTGTTGCAATATCACTATTCTGCTGTATATAATGTGAACAGGGCATAAGTCAGCACCTTTTTCCAAATGATTATATTCATAGTGTGTTAGAGCTACCTTGTTAGAAGGAGATTTATTTCACATAATGAATGTACTCAATTGTTGGAGGGACTTTTATAGTAACTTTATGTCCAAATAAGGGAACAGAACTGGTAAAACATGACCCATAAAGTGTGCACCTATTAAAAAGCATTAAGCCACATTCCCTAAGGTGTGTTACCTGACATCACTGAAGCTATTAATAATTTACCTACTCTGCAACATTGTACTGCAGCATAACACTTGCAAAATAGACCCTCTGTAACAAACTGGATGGTACGTATAAAGCAGATTACGGAGCAAGTGGTGAGCGACTTGTTTCTCTGCTTAGAGATACTGTAAAGTATGCCAAAAATCAAAGTTAAAATGCAAGTATAAATTCGCTGGCTTTGAGGCCATTCAAGTAAGATAACCGGGGGGTCCAGCCATTCCCTTGGTCCCTTGGATTTGATGTAGCATGCCCAATAAACTCAAAAGGCGTACTCTACCAAGTTCCACATTTCAGTTGCGCAGTGCAGATGGATTCTGGTGTACATCTAAGCACTCCATACACAGGGGGAGAGTAATCAGATCAGACCTCTCCAGTAACGGCATGGTGGCACACTGGTTAGCGTTGCCTCACAGGAACCGGGTTCAATTCCAGCCTTTCTGTGTGGAGTGTACACGTTCTCCCCTTGTCTGCATGGGTTTCCTTCGGGTGCTCTAGTTTCCTCCCACAGTCCAAAGATGTACAGGGTTAGGTGGTTGGGCCATGCAAAATTGCCTCTTAGTGTCAGGGGGAATAGCAAGGTAATTGGTGAGCACTGCTTCCTCACAGCATCAGAGACACGGGTTTGATTCCAGCCTTGAGTGACTGTCTGTGCAGAGTCTGCACATTCTCCCCGTGTCTGCATGGGTTTCCTCTAGATGCTCCAGTTTCCTCCCATAATCTGAAAGTCGTGCTGGTTGGGTGCACTGTCCGTGCTAAATTCTCCCTCAGTGTACCTGAACAGGCGCCGGAGTGTGGCAACTAGGGGATTTTCACAGTAACTTCATTGCAGTGTTAACGCAAGCCTAATAAAAATAAACTAAGCTAAATAAACCAAGTGTGGTCTCACCAAGGACAAAATGGAGTAAAATAAGGCAACTTCTGACACAGAGGTAAAGTATTCTATTTTAGGCTCAACATCAGCAGTTCTTAGTTCTGTATGGGGCACTGATATCTGTAGTTAGAAACAAAGAACATGATAAATCTGCAGAAGACAAGGTTAGGTGAAGGAAAACTACTGAAGTATTTAGTAAATTTTTTCTTTGCCCTCCAAGCCTGCACCGACCATGCTGTCCGACTTAACTAAAACCCCTACTCTCCTGGGGACCAAATCCCTCTATTCCCATCCTATTCATGTAATTCTCAAGACGCCCCTTAGAAGTCACCACCGTATCCGCTTCCACTACCTCCCCCGGCAACGAGTTCCAGGCACTCACTATTCTCTGTGTAAAAAATCTGCCTCGTACATCTCCTTTAAACCTTGCCCCTTGCATTTTAAACCTATGGCTCCTAGTAATTGACTCTTCCACCCTGGGAGAAAGATTCTGACTATCCATTCTGTCCATGCCTCTCATATTCTTGTAGGCTTCTATCAGGTCACCCCTCAACCTCTGTCGCTCTGTGAGAACAAATCAAGTTTCTCCAACCTCTCCTCATAGCTAATGCCCTCCATACCAGGCAACATCTTGGTAAATCTTTTCTGTACCCTCTCCAAAGCCTCCACATCCTTCTGGTAGTGTGGTGACCAGAATTGAACACTATATTCCAAATGTGGCCTATAAAGCTGCAACATGACTTGCCAATTTTTAAGCTCAGTATCCCAGCCGATGAAGGCAAATATGCTGTATGCCTTCTTGACTACCTTCTTCACCTGTGTTGCCACTTTCAGTGACTGAGTACCTGTACACCCAGATCCCTTTGCCTATCAATACTCTTAAGGGTTATGCCATTTACTGTATATTTCTTATTTGTATTAGACCTTCCAAAATGCATTACCTCATATTTGTCTGGAAAATGTGATGAAAGAAGTATCACCCCCAGTTACTCCCATTGGTTAATTCTTCCCCAATAATGATCAGTAATGTTCAAAGTGGCTAGTAACACCTGGTGCCTTTCTTTTATTCATTTTTACTGGATGTGGGCATCACTGACTGGCATTTATTACCCATCTCAAGTTGCTCGAGAGTCAACCACATTACTGTGGGTCTGGAGTCACATGTAGGCCAGACCAGCTAAGGACAGCAGATTTCCTTCCCTAAAGGGCATTAGTGAACCAGATGGGGTTTTATGACAATTGACAATGGTTTCATAGTCATCAGTAGACTTTTAATTCCAGATTTTTTTTATTGAATTCAAATGTCACCATCTGCCATGGTGGGATTTGAACCCTGGTCCCCTGAGTATTACTCTGTGTCTCTGGATTGCTCGTCCAGTCACAATACTACTAGGCCACTGCCTTCCCTTTTATGGAGACAGTAAGGAGTGGAGTTAACTGCTGGTTCTGCTGTCTAAGTGATTTAATTCTTCATGCTTGCTTGTGGTCTGTCAGTCGTATTATCTGACAGTCCATAGATAAACTTGTTATGGCAGCTTGGTGATCGTGGATGGGGCAGGGGTTCTTCATGGCAATAACCTTAAAGTCTCCAGTTTCTGCTTTATAAATCCCCTTATTTTTAAACCTCTAATGAAACCAGGAGGCAAAGAAACAACAAACCGCCAGTGTTAAATAACATCTGTAGCAATCAGAGGTAGTATGATGCTGGCGTTGGACTAGGGGAAACACAGTAAGAAGTCTCACAACAGCACGTTAAAGTCCAACAAGTTTATTTGATATTAAACTCACAAGCTTTCGGGCTTGTCCATCACCTGATGAAGGGGCTAACTCCGAAAGCTTGTGGGTTTATTATCAAATAAACTTGTTGGACTTTAACCTGCTGTTGTGAGACTTCTTATTGCAATCAAAAGTTGTCAGACAAAGCACTAGGGTTCTAATACCTGGTGATCAGGGACTAACAGCAATCAATTGGTTCGAGCCCCCAGTGGCTGATGTTGGAGTTTCAGGGAGAAATCGAGCCTTGGAGCCACAGCGGCTTTCCCAGAAACCTCATGGGAGATCTTCAGCAGCAAGGGAATTCCAATACTGAAAACTGGTCACCACATCTTGTATGGTAAAGTCAGCCACCTGGTTGTAGTGCTGGTAAAAAAGACATCCACAAGGGCAGGAGCCACGAGTGCAATGGAAATTGAGAGATACAATACTGGGCAGCTACACCCTAGCTATGATGGTAACACTACATTCTCCATTCTCTCCTTTCCTGCTCTATGAACTGTACACTTTGTCTGTACAGCATGTAAGGAGCAATACTTTTTGTTGTATACTAATACATGTGACAATAATAAATCAAATCAAGTCAGACCATCACTTACTTGTTGCATGTCTGCCCTCACCCAGGGGAGAACTCCTGCACTCCTGACTCGTGATCCCTTTTGTACCCGAGTCATTCCAGCATACACGAGACCACCTGGTCTACAATTGTAGTACGTCTCACAGTGTTGCTGTGAGTGGTTCATAATAAATTCTTCAGATAGCAAATGACCTCACAACAATCACCAATGTGAAATAGAGCCTGTCCTCCAATCAACACTATCTTGATAATCTCCTCTATCATAATTGTATCATAGAATCCCTACAGTGAATCCCTACATAGAATCCCTCCCTACAGGAGGCTATTTGGCCCATCAAGTCTGCACCGATCACAAGCCAATCCATGCCTTATTCCCGTAACCCCATGTACTTAACCTGTTAGTATGCCCGACACTAAGGGACAATTTGCCATGGCCAGTCAACCTAACCCACACATCTTTGGATTGTGGGAGGAAACCAGAGCACCCGGAGGAAATCCATGCAGACACAGGGAGAACATGCAAACTCCACAGTGACAGTGAGCCAAGGCCGGAATTGAACACGGGTTCCTGGCACTGTGAGGCAGCAGTGCTAAGCGTTATGCCACCATGCTGCCCAATTCACCCTGTAGATGACATATTGTATTCCACACTAACTGCTCCTTATCAATGAGGGACATTAGGTCTACTGAGCAAAGAAGAACTCAGGCAAAGTATCTACTTTAAGAACAAAGAAAAGTACAGCACAGGAACAGGCCCTACAGCCTGTGCCAATCATAATGCCCTAACTATCTAAAGAAAAAAAGAATCTGTCCTAACTCAATCCATATCTCTCTATTCTCCTTCTATTCATGCACCCATCCAGATGCCTCTTAAATATTGCTAATGTACCCGCTTCCGTCACCTCCTCTGCAATGCGTTCCAGGCTCACTCTGCGTGAAAAAAAACTTTATCACAATCTCTCTTAAACTTTCCCCTTCTCACTTGAACCTGTGCCCCTCTTTATAATTGATACTTCTACCATAGGGAAAAAAAACCCACCCTAACAGTGCCTCTCAAGTTAACAACACAAGGAGAATAACTTCAAGAAATATATATACTGTACACCTGCTGAGTATTGGTGATGGCCTACTCTGCTGGCTTAAAATATAAATCCTTACTGGAGAGACACATTTCAAAATTAAGCAGTTACGTCAATGTGCAATTATGAAAAGCACTCAGCTAATTAGATCTTATATTTTTGTAGGGAAGGGGAGGGGGGGCTGATATTGAACTGCACAAACAGAGCACGTGTATCCTTTATCACCACATCCTCAATCTCAATTCTTTCTGAAATATCTCCGTTTATTTTTGATGAGATAATGTCGCTGATTACCATCAATCCCACAGCCTTGTCGCTTTTTCTAAATTCGGGACGTTTAGCCTTGTATTCACTCTCCTTTCACTTCAGGTTAGCAAAGCATCGAGGAGACTGGAAAAGACACTTGAAAGGGAGCTGTTGCAAAGAATTAATTCAAGCTATTATTTAGTGTTCGCAATTTATCGATTACCCTGAATCCTTCAAGGTCATGATGTAGAGATGGCAGCATTGCGCTGGGGTAAACAAAGTAAGGAGTCTCACAACATCAGGTTAAAGTCCAACAGATTTATTTGCTAGTAAATGCCACTAGCTTTCGGAACCCCAAATAAACTTGTTGGACTTTAATCTGGTGTTGTGAGATTTCTTACTGCCCTTCACAGAGAACCATTGGAGCACACCAGAACACCATTCAGCCCAGTTTATAAATTCAACCCAAAACAGTTTACAAATGGTGACAGGGAGAAGTGAACAAGTTATCCAGCTGGCATTATTCCACATCCAGTTCCTCATCTGCCAGGCATTCCTGGCAGGTCTGCATCCGCTGCTGGAATTAACTCGGCTGGATAGAGATGTGCCCAGTCACGGCTAGAAACTTAGCAGCAAGCATTCATAGAAATGGTAGAAATGTCCTCCAGATTTGGCATTCATCCCTGGTTGCTAGTTTCTAACTAACTGAGCAAATGTGAACAACTGAAAAAATAGGAAGACAAGAAAGTGAAATGTTGTGCTCCATCTCAAAATGGAACCAGTATTTCCTCACTGGGACCAAGCTCCTCCTCACTGGCACCAACCTCCTCCTCACTGGGACCAACCTCCTCCTCACTGGGACCAACCACCTCCTCACTGGGACCAACCACCTCCTCACTGGGACAAACCTCCTCCTCACTGGGACCAAGCTTCTTCTCACTAGAACCAACCTCTTCCTCACTGTGACCAACCTCGTCATCACTTGGATCAATCTCCTTCTCACTGTGACCAACCTCCTCCTCACTGGCACCAACCTTCTCCTCACTGGGACCAACCTCCTCCTCACCAGGACAAACCTCCTCCTCAATGGGACCAACCTCCTTCTCATTGGGACCAAGCTTCTTCTCACTGGGACCAACCACTTCATCTCTGGGGTGGCACAGCGGCTCAGTGGTTAGCAGTGCAGTCTCACAACGCCAGCAGATTCAATTCCTGGCTTGGATCATTGTCTGTATGGAGTCTGCACATTCTTTTAAAAAATAGTTAGAAAAAAACACAGATATGCATGGATTTCCTTCTGGCTGCTCTGGTATCTTCCCACAGTCCAAAGGTGTGTGGGTTAGGTGCATTGGTCTTTCTAAATTGCCCTTTAGTGATGGGGGGGACTAACTAGGGTAAGTGCGTGGAGTTATGGGGTAGGGCGGGGATGGGATTGTGGTCGGAGCAGACTTGATGGGCCAAATGGCTTCCTTCTGCACTGTAGGATTCCATGATTCTATGATTCTCACTGGGACCAATGACCTCCTCATTGAGATCAGCCTCCTCGTCACAGGAACTGCCAGCAGCCTCAAAGGGCCAGAAACACCCCTTCACCTTCCCTGACTGAAGGAGAGCAATTACATTTTTACATTACTGATTAACCCCTCCACTTTGTCCTCCCTTTCCAAATTTGATGGCACTCTTCACCCTCACTTCATGATAAAATGTCATCCTCTTTAGAATCTTATCCTTCAGGAGGACATGCACTCAATGGGACTAGACTTGTGTTAATTTGAGCTCCATATAGTTGAATGTTTTCCTATTGCAGCCTGCAATTCAATCCAAAATGTTCAGTGCCTTCAGCTTCATCTGAATGAGTTCACAGTCTCAGCAAAGTCAAGAACTCCACTGGGTTTATTATAAAAATGTCTTACCTGAAATGTTTCTCCAAGAAAGTTGGGCATCTTGGTTATTGTTGCAGTTTGTCAGAAGAGAAAAGAGTGTAAATGGATTCTGATGATCGGCAGTTGCTTCATCGGAAGCAGTGGTAAGCTCCATCTGGTGGATTTGAAAGATATTACATTTCCATGTTACAAATAATCACTATACCATTCATAGAGAAGGAAAAGAGAGGGTGCAGAATGTAGTGTTACAGTCAATAGATAGGATGTAGAGAAAGATCAACTTAATGCAAGGTACATCCTTTTAAAAGTTTGACAGCAGCAGGGAAGAAGCTGTTCTTGAGTTGGTTGGTACGTAACCTCAGACTTTTGTATCTTTTTCCCAACGGAAGAAGGTGGAAGAAAGAATGTCCAGGGTGTGTGGAGTCCTTAATTATGCTGGCTGCTTTGCCAAGGGAGCAGGAAGTGTAGACAGAGTCAATGGATGGGGGGATGGTTTGTGTGATGGACTGGGCTTCATCTATGACCCTTTCTAGTTTTTTGCAGTCTTGGGTAGAGCAGGAGCCATATCAAGCTGTGAAACAATCAGAAAGAATGCTTTCTATGGTTCATCTGTAAACGTTAGTGAGAGTCATAGTGTACACACCGAATTTCCTTTGTCTTCTGAGGAAGTAGAGGCGTTGGTGGGCTTTCTTAAATATAGTGTTGGCATGGAGGGACCAGGACAATTTTTGGTGATCTGGACACCTAGAAACATGAAGCTGTCAACCATTTCCACTTCATTCCCATTGATGTAGACAGGGGATATCCTCCATTATGATTCCAAGAGTCCATTCTTGTTTTTTTTGAGTCTAAGCAATGATTGTTGGCAAGGTCACAGTCAATCCTCCATTACTGTTCTCGTTCAATGTGGCCATGAGTCCTCCAGTGGGATGGAGGGTGTAATTAGATAGAAATCAAGGTGGGAACACTGAGTGATTTCTCCATCTCTCTTACCTAGGGTACCCCTCCCAGCATCCTTAGCAGCAACTGGCAGGAGTCGGTAACTCAGCTTGGAAAACACTGAGGTGAGCGATTTTGATCATCCGCAGGAATGGCGGTGCGTGCTCAAAGTCCAGAGAGTTCAATTCACTCCAGTGAGTTTCCGAAAACTACTCTTACCGGCCCCTCGCCACCGGATTGGAAAGAAATGGGTGGCAGAATCCCAGAAAGCTCATTTTAGTATATTAGCATGCTATTAACGAGTGCTCTCTCTCCAGGACCACCTCCCCCCGCCCCACCAGATAGTCAGCCGATGTCACACCAGCCCCGTTTACAACAGGTTCACCTCAATATGAATCTGCCACAGGGGTCACCGCGGGGTCATAGAGGTGAGAGAGCCCCCAGAGGAGAAGGATATGCCTAGACAGTGGCTTGCCACTGACCTATGGCACAGGTTGGCACTGTCGGTTTGGCATCATGCTTATGACAATCTGGCAGTGCCAGGATGGCCTCCAGCAGCTGTCTCATGAAGCTGGGATGGAGTGTAATAGCCAGGGATAGATGAAGGAGCAGTGAATGCTGGCAATGGTTTTTGGGTTGTTGGAGGGAGGTGGTGAAGGTATGTGTCAGCTTGAGACTGTTTTAGGGGTAGATGTGGAGAGGGTGGGGAAGTGCTGATGACTGGGGTGGAGGGGTTGGTTACGTTTAATCATGTTCTGATCAAAGTGCCCTTTGTTGATGCTGCCCCAATCTCATTGCAACCGAATTTTGCCAGCACATTGAGGCCCTACTGGAGGGAGGTGGTGGATGGACGGCACGGTAGCATAATGGTTAGCACTGCTGCTTCACAAGCTCCAGGAACCTTGGCTCGATTCCCAGCTTGGCCTGTGTAGAGTTTGCACATTCTCCTCGTGTCTGCATGGATTTCCTCCTGTTTCCTCCCACAGTCCAAAGATGTGCAGGTTAGGTTGATTGGCCATGCTAAAATTGCCCCTTAGTGTTCTGAGATTCATAAATTAGAGGGATTAGTGGGTAAATATGTAGGGATATGGGTGTAGGGCCTGGGTGGGGTTGTGGTCAGTGCAGACTCGGTGTGCCAAATGGCCTCTTTCTGTACTGTAGGGATTCTATAATTTTATGATTCTTTCTATGATTCTACTGCCCCTGTACAATGCCCTCTTGATTTGTTTTGCCAGAGTGTTGTGAGATCGGCAGAGGCAACTGACTGGTTTCCCTGGGGAGAAACACGTGAGTTTTCTCGCTGGAAACAACACTTTGTCATTTTTTGGTAAGATTTCACCTGGAAATGTGACATTCCTGTTTCGGAATGCCTTACCAGGACTGCAGATTTTGCATTCTCACCCACCCACCTTCCCTCAGAGGGACCAGAAATTCCCGTCCAATTTCAACGGGCTTTATAATAGTCCCATTAAATTATCCGTCCTGCCCGCGACAATTCCCGCGGTGGGCCGTATCGGAAAACTTCAAGAATTCTTTTCTTTGCGCTAAGGCTGTGGTAACTGAGATAGATGAAAGTTATTTCATCGACAGGCTTAGAATTATCGTCCAGTCTCTTCCCTGTTACTTTATTCAAATGAGCGGATTTTTTTAATAGCGTTAACTTTCTGTGTTGCAACGTTATTCTGGTCACAAAAAGTGAGATGATACAATTTCCTTACAAACAAATTAATTTAGAACTGTCAGAAGTTTTTTGATTTGATTTATTATAGTCATATGTGTTAACATACAGTAAAAACTATTTCTTGCTGATAAGAGCTATACAGATAAAACATACCATTCATAGAGGAAGAAATGAGAGAGTGCAGAATGTAGTGTTACAGTCATAGCTAGGGTGTAGAGAAAGATCAATGTAATGCAAGGTAAATCCATTCAAAAGTCTGATGGTAGCAGGAAAGAAGCTGTTCTTGAATTGGTTGGTACATGACCTCAAACTTTTGGATCTTTTTCCCGACAAAAAAAGCTGGAAGAGAGAATGTCAGGGGTGCGTGGGGTCCTCAATTATGCTGGATGCTTTGCCAAGGCAACGGGAAGTGTAGACAGAGTCAATGGATGGGAGGCTGGTTTGTGTGATGGATTGGGCTACATTCATGACCTTTTGTAGTGTCTTTCAGTCTTGGACATTGCAGGAGTTATATTAGGCAGTGATACAACCAGAAAGAATGCTTTCTATAGTGCACCCGTAAAAGTTGGTGAGAGTCGAAGTTGACATGCCAAATTTCCTTAGTCTTCTGAGAAAGTAGAGCCATTGGTGGACTTTCTTAACTACAGTGTCAGTATGGGGATACCAGGACAGGTTGTTAGTGATCTGGACACCTAAAAACTTGAAACTCTTGACCCATTGGGGTAAAGGGCCTGTTTCCATGCTGTAAACCTCTGTACTTTATTTTGACCCCATTGACGTAGACAGGAGCATGTTCTTATTTACACTTCCTGAAATTGATGACAATCTCCTTCATTTTGTTGACGTTGAGGGAGAGTTTATTGTTGTCATACCAGTTCACTGGATTCTCAGGTGGACTAGATATGACATTGACTTTACTGAAAAAGAATCCAAGTACACAATTTAATCTGTACCCGCATGTTTCTCCTCAATGAACTACATTAATCTTTAGTCTGCAAACTCAAAATCTAATCAAACCTTTACGTGAAGCTCATTGCTTGAGCCAGTTATGCAACTCACAATGTGAATTATACACAAAAGCCACACCTGGGTATACTCTGGGTATAAACACGAGATTATAATAAATTCTCAGTTGCTGGAAATGGGTAGCACAGTGATTAGCACCATTGCCTCACAGTGCCTAGAGATTCTGGTTCAATTGCGGCCTTGGGTCACTGTGTGGAGTTTGCATATTCTCCCTATAGTCTGTGTAAGTTTCCTCCGTGTGCTCCAGTTTCCTCCCACAGTCCAAAAGACTGGTTTTGTGAAGGGTAGGTCATGCCTTACTAACCTCATTGAGTTTTTTGAGAAAGTGACCAGAGAGGTGGATGGGGGTAAGGCGGTTGATGTAGTATATATGGACTTTAGTAAGGCTTTGATAAGGTGGCCCATGGAAGACTTCTACAGAAAATGCAGATGTGTGGAATAGAGGGTGATTTAGCTAATTGGATTAGGAATTGGCTGGCAGATAGAAGACAGAGGGTGGTGGTTGATGGGAGATATTCATCGTGGAGTTCGGTGACGAGTGGTGTGCCTCAGGGGTCTGTTTTGGGGCCCCTGCTGTTTGTAATTTTTATAAATGATCTGGATGAGGGTATTGAGGGATGGATCAGTAAATTTGCAGATGATACTAAAGTTGGTGGTGTGGTAGATAGTGAAGAGGGGTGTTTTAGTTTACAGAGTGACTTGGACAAGTTGCAGAGCTGGGCCGAGAGGTGGCAAATGGAGTTTAATGTGGAAAAGTGTGAGGTAATGCACTTTGGCAGGAACAATAAATGTGTAGAGTATAGGGCTAATGGTAGGGCTCTTAATAGTGTTGAGGAACAGAAGGATCTTGGTGTATGTGTCAATAGATCCCTGAAAGTAGGCAGTCAAGTGGATAAAGTTGTTAAGAAGGCATATGGAGTCTTAGCTTTTATTGGTAGGGGGATTGAATTTAGGAGCCGCAGCATCATGTTGCAACTGTACAAAACTCTAGTGCGGCCGCACTTGGAGTATTGTGTGCAGTTCTGGTCGCCACATTATAAGAAAGATGTGGAGGCATTGGAGAGGGTACAGAGGAGGTTTACTAGGATGTTGCCTGGTATGGAGGGCAGGTCCTATGAAGAGAGGTTGAAGGATTTGAGGTTGTTTTCGTTAGAAAGGAGGCGGCTAAGGGGGGATCTTATTGAAGCATATAAGATGATTAGAGGTTTGGATAGGGTGGACAGTGATAGCCTTTTTCCTAGGATGGAGAAAGCTAGCACGAGGGGACACAGCTTTAAATTAAGGGGTATGAGTTATAGGACGGATATCAGAGGTAGGTTCTTTACTCAAAGAGTGATTAGGGAGTGGAATGCCCTGCCTGCAGCTGTTGTAGATGCGCCAAGTTTGGTGGCGTTTAAGAGGTTAGTTGATAAGTATATGGATGTGAAGGGAATGGTTTAGTTAGGAGGGGCATTGCTTTTTATTTTGGTCGGCACAACATCGAAGGCCGAAGGGCCTGTTCTGTGCTGTATTGTTCTATGTTCTAGATGTGCGGGTTGGATGGATTGACCATGGTAAATTGCCCCTTAGTGTTGCGGTGGGGCTAGCAGGATAAATAGATGGGGTTAAGGGGATGGAGCCTAGGTGGGATTGTTGTTGATACAGACTCGATGGGCCGAATGGCCTTCTTCTGCACTGTAGGGATTTATGATTCTGTTGTAACTTCATATGGAAAAAAAACAATTTACAGTCTTCGATTTATTTGGAGATTAATTTAACTCTCGCAGCCTGCAATAAACCCAGCATATTTCAGTTGCTCATTTACGGTCAACAAGAGTCAAAGACCCCCAAGGATCTGGAACCTTTTCAGAGGCTTGTGTTTTCGGTTCTTGACGAGTTGCTGGCTAATGATGCACCAGGCATTAAAAATGCGTATTAATATTGTTGCTGCAGGGGTGTTTACAAATGCAGGAAAACCCAGTGGACGTCCAACTTCTATAGACAGCCTGCCTTTGCACTCACATAGTTCAAACAGCTAAACAGACTAGACAAACCTCACCGCTGCTCTTCAACAAGGTTCCCAGGGATACCTACTGACCTTGAAACTTGACTTCAAGCTAAAAAAAATGCTTGTGATTGGCACCGAAATCCGATTAGTGTTTTCTGTTCCAATATTTGAAGCAACGTTCTTTGCCACCAGCCAGCGAGTCTTAAAACTATTGCCAAACTGGCGCTCCTGCTTCATTCCTCCTCATCCATATTTTATCATTTAATCGTCTCGACTTAACATTTTAAAAAGGGAGTTTATTTTGTTGGATGAAAGGGCGAGCAGATCTTTTGTTTTTGTTTTGTTGGATTAATGGAAGAAAGAGAAAGCCTTTGTCCTTGATTTGGGCCTTCTTCCTGAAAGGGATCCGGGGGAGGGTGCAGGTCATCCAGAGATGTCAATCAGCTGCAATTCTTCTCCAGTAGGAAGGCTATGAAGCAACGGAGAGGAACTTCTACAACGCACAGAGATTCATCACAGCACCTAATCCACCAAGGAACTCCGCTTCCCACCCTTCTGCAGCAAGGGACCAGCATGGTGGCATAGTGGTTAGCATTGCTGATTCACAGCACCAAGGACCTGGGTTCAATTCCTGGCTTGGGTCACTATCTGCACATTCTCCCCATCTCTGTGTGGGTTTCCTCTGGGTGCTCTGGTTTCCTCCCACATTATGAAAGATGTATTGGTTAGGTGCATTAGCCATGCTAAATTCATCCTCAGTGTCCAAACAGGCACCGGAGGATGGGGATGAGGGGATTTTTACTGTAACTTCATTGCAGTGTTAATGTTAGCCTACTTGTGACACGAATAAATAAACTTTACTTTACAGATACTGTCAGACCTGCTGAGATTGCTGTAAAGAGGGAAAAGGAACACCACTGTTTGGTTAACGCAACAAGGAAATATCTCAGTCCAGGTTAAAGTTTATTTATTATTAGTCACAAGTAGGCTTATATTAAAACTGCAATGTAATTACTGCAAAAATCTCCTAGTTGCCACACTTCAGCACCTGTTCGGGTATATTGAGAGAGAATTTAGCATGGCCAATGCACCTAACCAGCACATCTTTCAGACTATGGGAGGAAACCGGAGCACGCGGAAGAAACCCATGCAGACATGGGGAGAACATGCAGACCCCATGCAGACAGTAACCCAGGAATCGAACCCGTGTCCGTAGCAGCATGAAGCAGCAATGTGTTATGGTTCAGGTGAGAAACTCCGAAGTATTTTATGGAATCTGCCTGGATCATAGGTTTTGCATCCTAAATTTGGCTAGGATAAGAATGATGTTTCACTTCAGGTGTGATTGAAATGACCCACTAGGGAGCTTTTATCAAACAAGTTTATTTAAGAATATAGTTAACATGTACAGTAAGAAATTAGCAATAACCTTCATCAATTACAAACAAGAAACAATCATGATATAGTATAATCTAGTTAATATAGTTATTATTATATATATAATATATATATATATAATATAGTTAATGAATACAGAAGCTGTGCCACTCAAATCAATCCCATAAACAAAACCCATTAAACTGATTTAATACAGAATTGACTAATGCTCACATGGTACTAGATTTGAGTTCTTTAGATGAAGGGCGCAGTTCGCTGGATAGACCAGAACAGTTTGAAGTCAGAACAGCTTCCCAGAACACCAAGAACTCCAGGCAAGCCACCAACAGCAGATTTCCCCCTTCAGAAAGACTTTGACAAAGCGTTATCAGACTCAAAACATCAACTCTTTTCTCTCCTTACAGATGTCTCCAGACCTGCTGAGATTTCCAGCATTTTTTCTTTTGTTTTCAGAACAGCAAGACCTTGCTTTCAGCTAACCAGCAGAACTTCCAAAGCCAGGGAGAAAGAAGGAGAGACACTTCTTTTCAGCTTGATGTCCCTTCTAAAACTAAAACCTGCAAATCCAATTTGAAAAGGAAAGAGCTCCTTTGGTTCATTTGTCAACCACCTTCTCTTCTATCAATGCAATCATAAATATCCCCAGAAAAATAAACAAATCCCCATTTAAGCAGCAATAAAAAGACTCCTCCTGACAAACCGATGCCATAGTGAAAAAAACAACTGAAACCAAATAGGCCTGTTTACAACTGCAAAAAACATGATGTTGATAAAAACATCTCTTAAAGGTAGACTAACATCACAGCTAACCACTATACCATCGTGCTGCATTAAGTGAGGGCTGCTCAAAGTTGTACTTTGATGGCACACAAACACCCAACTTTGGATATGGCTATGAATACAGATGTTGTGACATCTTGTTGAAGCTGTACAAGACTTTGGTAAGGCCACACTTGTAATAGTGTGTACAGTTGTGATCACCCCATTACAAAAAGATTATAATTAAATGGAAAGAGTGCAGAAGAGATCTACTAGGATGCTACTGGGACTTGATGATTTGAGTTATAACAGAAGGTTGGATAGACTGCGACCTTTTTCTCCGGAGTGTAAAAGGCTGAGGGATGGAATTATAGAATCTATAAAATAATGAGGGGCATACATCAGCTAGAAAGTCAATATCTTTTCCCAAAGATAAGGCTGTCTAAAATGAGAGGGCATAGGTTTAAGGTGAGAGGGAAGAGATACAAAAGTGTCCGGGGAGGCAATTTTTTCACATAGAGGGTGGTGAGTGACAGGAACAAACTGCCAGAAGTAATAGTAGAAACTGCTACAATTTTATCTTTTAAAAAACGTTTAGACAGTAACATGGGTACGATGGGTATAGAGGGATCTGGAACAAATGCGGGCAATTGGGAGTTTAAGCGTTTAAAAGAAAGGATGGCATGGACAGGTTGGGCCAAATGGCCTGTTTCCTTGCTGTAAACCTCTACGACTCTACGATATAATCTGTGATAATAGGATCAGGGGCAACCTGGGGAGATGTAACTTATGCATAGTGACTCTTCATGATCTGGGGCGCACTGCCTGGAAGGGTGGTGAAAGCAGGTTCAATAGGAACATTCAAACCTTGATAAACATTTGGAGGGAGATAGTTGCCTGGCAGAGCAGGGAAATGGGACTAATTGGGTAGTTCTTCCAAAGGTTCAGTACACACCCTGTGGGCCGAATGGCCTACTTCAGTGCTGTGTCATTTCATGGCTCCATGCGGTGTCAAATTTGTTTGGAGATATTCCAAGACACTCCATCAGCTGAGCTGCTTTCCAATTGTTCTCACCATTGGTCATCCCAACATAGACATCCTTGAAGTCCCTTTCCTTTCCGTGGTTGTTGGCAAGTGAGGAGATCCTCTGCTATTGCTGGCATTCTTACTGGCTGCAACGCATGCAACATTTTCTCAAGTCTATCAACTTTATAACTATTAAATGAAAGCGTGAAAAGAATTCTTTTCGTTAAATGCACTTTCCGCTTTGACTGTACCATGAATTTTCTCCCTGACTGATCACATTCTGGAGATTAATCATTAACATCTGGAGGCCCCAGAAGGTGGGTTTGGCAACCTTGAGACTCTGACAACAAACAGAAACTGTTGCGCCTTTTCCCTTTTGGTCTATTCCAAGAGATCTTTCAAAATTAGGTCGCACAGAGAAGCAATGAGTGTGCTTGCACTGTATTGGGAAAAAAACAAATCTACTTTCCTGTCTCAAGAACGCAGCATTTATCTTGCCCGCTCCCTTGCTGCTACCTGTAGCCAGTTACTGCCACCCATGCAGTACAAAGCCAGATACTATCTGCTTGACACCATCTTACAAGACCATCTGCAGTCATCCGCACTGAAAATCAGGGGCCTTCCATCTGCCAAGGTGTTGCCGCAGGAATAGCACTACATCAAAGTATTGGGCCATCCACAGGGGTGAGACGGTAGGTGGCACAACGGTTAGCACTGCTGCCTCACAATTCCAAGGACACAGGTTAATTCTGGCCTCAGGTCACTGTCTGTGTGGAGTTTTCATGTTCTCCCATGTCTGCGTGAACTTCCTCCAGGTTATCTTGTTTCTTCCCATGGTCCAAAGATGTGCATATTAATTGAATTGGCCACGCTAAATTGTCCCTTAATTCCAAGATGCATAGGTTAGATGGATTAACCATGGGAAATATGGGGGGAGTTACAGGATAGGGTGGGGGGAGGGCTAGAAAAGATGTTACGTCAGTGCAGACTTGATGGGCCACATAACCCCTTCTGCACTGTAGGGAGTCCATGAAGATGGACACTATGGGAATGCATGATGATTATTAGTTGACATTTGTATACAACCCGATATAGTTTGATTCAGAATGGGGTTTGAAATATGCATTTTTGCAATGGATTTTATATTTATTTTGTGGTCAAGTGGATGTTGCGATGGTCATTTATAGAAATGGTCGCAGAATGGACTGTTGGCTAATGAGAAATTGAGGCTGTGTTTTTGCGTATTGCAATCAAATGAGTTGTGACAGATTTTTGATAAAGATAGGAACCGCCAAAGCTTATGGTGGAGGAAGGGAGGAAGGAAGGGGCAGGGAGTGGGAGCTGACAGGAAAATGGAGTGCAATCTCAATGGGCCATCTTACAAGACCATCTGCAGTCATCCATACTAAAGATCAGGGGCCTTCTATCAGCCATGTTGATGCCACAGGAAACATAGAAAAACTACAGCATAAAACAGGCCCTTCGGCCCACAAGTTGCGCCAAACATGTCCCTATTTACAAGGCTTACCTATAACCCTCTATCTTACTAAATTCCATGTACATATCTAAAAGTCTCTTAAAAGACCCTATCGAATCTACCTCCAGGAATAGTACTGTGCCAAAGAACACTCACAACGGTGACATGGTGGCACAGTGGTTGGCACTGCTGCCTCACAGCACCGGGAATCCAGGTTAATTTCTGCCTCGATGACTGTGTGGAGTTTGCACGTTTTCCCCGAGTCTGTGTGGGTTTCCTCCAGGTGCTCCGGTTTCCTCCCACAGTCCAAAAGATGTGCAGATCAAATGAATTAAAATAAGTCTTATGTTGCTATGGAAGTGCAGAAGCAAATGCAAATAAAAATCATCCTTAGGAAAGATCTTTGCCATTCAAAAAAAAGACATCAGTCTCCAATACCACACCTAATATTTCAGACTCACGTTTTCCTCTTCCACACGCTCATGGCAACACTTTGACCTTGTTACATCTGTAAGTTATTTTACAACTGTAAGCCTCGATGGCTTCCCTGAGGACAATTTACTTTTCAAATACAGTCAATCCAAATGTTAGGTGCAGCCTGAATCTGTTTTTAGCACGCAGTGTGGTGGTGGCAACTGGAAAGTGCCAGAGTAATTGCGCTGTTCAGGTTCCAGCTCATTACTCTGGCTGGGAAGGTCCATAGCACAGAGGTTAACATCTCGAGAGTTTGGGAGATGTGGGTGCCGCTCCAGGGTCAAGAAGGGCACAACAACATAAACACAATCATTCTTGGGAGAAAAATCATACACTAATCAGTTGTCGATCAGTTGCCTGACAAGGGAAGATAGTTACATCCCCGGTGAAACTCGCTTATACTAATAGTCCCTTCCTGTAATTACTTTAGCCTGTGCAGGTGCATAAAAGGACAGACTGTGTAGTGTACTGGATTGAAGATTAATGAGTTCTGTCTATCTATTTCCCCAGCAGACAACTGACTACTGCACTGTAACACTGTGGCCACTTTCACACTCATACCTCATTTGGACTGGTTTCGAGTTCTTTTTTTTTGTTCTCCTGTTTATTACCATTAGTGGAATATTTGCCTCTCAGCACAACTGTGTTCCACATGTTATTAAGCTCTGACCTCCATTAAAAATGCACAATTTGGAGCATCGTTTACTGGGCCAGGAATTTCTGGGCATATCTGCAATCCTTGACATCAATATTACAAATCTATTCTACTTTTTCTGGCAATATTTAACGTCTTGGGAACTATTCAACCCATCACACCTATTCCAGAATGTAGTAGAGAAAATGTTAATGCTACTGCTACTTGCACGAATGAATATATAGAAGCATAAAATCCCTACAAGTACAGAAGGAGGCCATTCAGCCTATCACACATGCGCCAACAACCATCCCACCCAGGTCCTATCCCTGTAACTCCATGTTTTACCTGCTAATTCCCCAGACATTGAATTGCAACTTGGCATGGCAAATCAACCTAACCCGCACATCTTTGGACTGTGGGAGGAAATCAGACACCCATAGGAAACTCACGCAGACAGATGGAGAATTTGCAAACTCCACATACAGGCAGTCACCTGAGGCTGGAATTGAACCCAGGTCCCTGACACTGTGAGGCAGCAATGCTAACCACTGTGCCACCCATAATGCAGACTTTGAAACTCTTCTGTTACAACTTGAGCAAATGAGCTGCAGAATTGACTAGTTTAACAGATGCGTGACTGTTTATTTTAATCACATTGTTGCTTCCAGTAAAATATTAAGCTTTAAATATTCAGGCAAAAAATGCACACAGCACCGTTTTGAGTGCAATATTCTGAAGCTTTTGTTGTTTATTTTTAAAAATTCAGAGTGAAACCAGCTGGGCAAGGCCAAGTGCTGAACATCTGCATACGCCTGAGTCTCATCGTCTATTGGAGAATGATGCTGGACAGGTATACAGGTCCGTTAGACTGTAGAGGGCCAGCAGGCAGTGAAAGTAGCTCAAGCAGATAAGCACCTGATTTCCAACTAAAAAAAAATACAAGGTTGTAAATTCGGCATTCCCAAGGCTGTCTATTACTCAGAGTCAATCGACCTGCCTGAGGTGAGCTTGCTGTATTCTCAGGTGCTGCCTGGAAGCTCTGAGTATGAGTCTTATTGCCGACTGATCTTTGCCTTCTGCCCGTCTTTTGCAAATCAGGGTTGGTGATGGTAATTGTGAAATCCTGCGAGAGGATACATCACATGCACAGAAACAAAACCATCCTCAAACTACTGGCGAAAAGAACACTCTCCCTATTAAACTCGTGAGATAAGCTAGCAAAAAAGCTGCTGAACGAAATGGGAGAAAGACATTTGAATAAAGAGTTTAAAATGCATCAGCGTCAGAGCCAATCAGTCAGGTTTAAGCTTAAACTCGCACGGCTAAGGCTGCAGTGAAGTACGGCAGATCATTCTAAAGGAATTGTGGAGCCTGCATGTTCTCCCCATGTCATAGAACCATAGAACCCTACAGTGCAGAAAGAGGCCCTTCAGCCCATTGAGTCTGTACCGACCACAATCCCACCCAGACCCTATCCCCATATCCCTACATATTTTACCTACTAATCCCTCTAACCTAAGCATCCTAGTACACTAAGAGGCAATTTTAACATGGCCAATCAACCTAAGCCGCATATCTTTGGACTGTGGGAGGAAACCAGAGCACCCGGAGGAAACCCATGCAGACATGAGCAGAATGTGCAAACTCCACACAGACAGTGACCCCAAGCCAGGAATCGAACCCAGGTCCCTGGAGCTGTGAAGCAGCACTGCTAACGACTATGCTACTGTGCCGCACTGTCTGCATGGGTTTCCTCGGGGTGCTCCTGTTTCTTCCTGCAGTCAAAAGATGAGTAGTTAGGTTGATTGGCTGTGCTAGATTAGTGTCAGAGGGATTGGCAGGATAAATATGAGGGGTTACAGGGATAGGGGTTAGGTGGGATTGCAGACTCGATGAGGCAAATGCCCTCCTTCTGCAGTGATGAGATTCTATAAATCAGAAAGGGCACCTTGGTGGGCTGGTATGGATGGGATGGGCTGAATGGTCTCTTTCTGTGCTGTAACTTTCTATGGTTAAAGCTTAAAGTTTATTTATTAGTGTCACAAGTAGGCACAACACTGCAACGAAGTTACTGCGAAAATTCCCTAGTCGCCACACTCCGGTGCCTGTTCATGTACACTGTGGAGGAATTTAGCATGGCTAATGCAATTAACCAGCACATCTTTTGGACTGTGGGAGGAAAGCCGAGAACCTGGAGGAAAACCTACACAGACATTGGAAGAACATGCAGACTCCGCACAGACAGTGACCAAAGCTGGGAATCAGCTTTGCTGGGTCGCTGGACACAGTGAGGCAGCAGTGCTAACCATTGTGCCACCTGGGTGCCCTCGGACTGGAGATGGGCCAAATGGCCTTTTTGCACGCTGTAATTCTTCAATGGTTCCGGAGCCAGTTTGGTAATGGCTACATTTCCTAGCATGCAGGAAATTTGTGACCAGCAAAGCAAAAATCAATCCTGCTGTACAAATACATTGTGTTTTAAATTAATTATTATAGATGGAAACCCAGATGGGTTAATAAAACCCTACTGCCATCATGTAGGGAATGGATGCTGCAGAAGTATTAAATTCATTGAGGACAATGTATTTCCAGTAAGAGGCAAATACAATAGCTGTAACTTGATTTTTCAAATGAACGGATTAAAACCATGGTGAGCATGACATCATTGATCTATGTTCATCGGCAATTACTTTCCCAGTTATTTGAGAGGCCACAAAAGAACTGCGCAATATAGACCTACAGATTTACTGATCTGCATCGATAGTTAGTAGGCAATTACCAGTAACTCTATTTTTAATAGAGGGAGGGCTTACAATGTTGCTAGGTTAAGCATTCCATGGCTTGCTAGGGTTTAAGATATCTGAGCGGTAAGATTAAAACATAATTTTTCTTTTTTTTTAAGCTAAAGGACACGGCACTTTCAATAAGCTATTCATTTACTAATGAGTCAGCCAGATTTTTCATTAGCATGCAATTAGATTTCCAGAATTTTAATCAAGAGGCTTTAATTTCAAAGGGGAGAGAATAAAATAACAGAAGCGCAGTAATTCAGAATTATGGAAACATTGCAATAACATGAAAAGTGGATTGATTAATAAAATAATCACATCGATTGTTTTTCTTTCCTTTTTTTTAACTAGAAAATCAATCGCTTTACATTTTAATTTCCCGATACACAGGAGTGCCACGTGCACAAGAGTTGACAGACAGTTCATTGCCACTGATGCTCTGCTAGATCTGTTGAGATGTATTCGATGAAGGGTAAGAGGTAAGGATAAGGAGCAACATCAAATATTCTCCCATCAGAGAATTTTGACTGGCGCTACTGCTAAATGCGTCCATTGTTCTTGCACGTGAAGTTTCACTTAGCCAAAATTGCTGTGGATCTCTTGATTGGAGGCATCAGTCATTCAAATTAAATAAAAACATAGAAGATAGGAGCACGAGGAGGCCATTTGGCCCTTCAAACCTGTTCCGTTATTCATCAAAATCATGGCTGATCGTCCAACTCAATAGCCTAATCCTACATTTTTCTCATAACTTTTAATCCCATTCGCCCCAAGTGCTATATCCAGCCAGCTCTTGAATACATTCAATGTTTTGGCATCAGCTACTTTCTGTGGTAATGAATTCCAAAGGCTCACCACTCTGGGTGAGGAAATGTCTCCTCATCTCTGTTCTAAATGGTCTACCCTGAATCCTCAGACTATAACTCTTGGTTGTGGTCTTCCCCACCAACAGGAGTATCTACCCTATCAAGTCCTGTTGGAATTTTATGAGTTTCTATGAGATCCCCCCTCATTCGTCTGAACTCCAGAGAAAACAACCCTAACTTAGTCAATCTCTCCTTATACATGAGTTTCGCTATCCCTGGGATCAAAGCCTGGTGTTAATGGGATAGATTCCACCTCCCCCTCCTCCCTCTAGTGGTATCCGGGAGATAAAAAAACAGCAAAATGGGGAAAAGAGAATACTGGTCTGAACTGGTCTTGTATACTTTAAAATGGAACACCAGTAAAACAGGGAAAAGTGAGTACTGGCCTGAATTGATCATGTATACTTTTAACATGGGACACCTGAAAAATGGGGAAATAAGATTATTGGTCTGAACATTTTTTTTCTTCTGGGTAGCAAACAGATCAATTCCATGCCAACACTTCAAGCACTTCTACATTAATATCTGCAGAGACTTTCAGCAGTAACATAATTATTCCAGAATAATTTATATGCTATCAGTTGATAATGCATTAAAGTATCAGATTTCAATGAATGAAACATACACTTTCTTAATTGCAAAAGGAATTTTGCTTGGTCTTGTGCAGGAAGATGGAGTTGAACGAGAGGATGAGTCATGATCTACATTACTCTGATCTATCTTGCAGGATACCTATTGTACAAGATGACCTGATTGTGAAAAACTCTCCCGAGGAAAACATCACCAAATGGGTGTTAACCACACAGGTTCACTGCATTTTCAGAAGAAAGAATTACATAACAACTAACTTAACTCTATCCTGAATATAACTTGTAGACACAAACTCCAGTTCCTCCTAACCAGTTGAAATAATTGACCCACATAAACACAACCTACATTAGTAGATAAATTGTGGTAGTGTGGCCCCTTCAAGGGAGCGATCCCTGAGGGCCACATGATTGGGCTGGAGTCTATTGAGAAGCGGTGTGGGAAGCTGAGCCAATCAGGAGCTTCTTTAGATCATCTTGTCTTATTGCATCTCCCTGAAACACCTCGAAGTGCTTCACATAAAAGGTTAAATTGTGAAGTGTACTAACATATTATATTGACAGCCTCAACAGTCGTTAGGGTATCTCTTTTTTTGACACCAACCAAATAAACCAAATAACTCAAATTAACTGAGGGACAAATTAAAAGGGGCAGTCCCCCAAAAGGAAAGAACAAAAAACAAAGTGCAAAAGAAACTTAAAACATTAAATCAAAAGGTGATTGTCAGGGTTTGTAATCACGCCAGCAACAGCCATTAGGGTTAGGGTTAGCAATACCTTTTAAATATCACTGTGACAAAATAACCAGTTCGGCTATTTTTGCTGCTGTTGTTTAAGAAGTTAGTGCAGGCCAGAGTACAGAGATAAACTTTCAACTCAACAGGTGTTTTATAGTTCCAGATGTTGGGTTGAGAAAATGTTTCTCCAAATTTTGTGTTGCATGAACTTTGAAAGTACTGTCACATGGTGAAAACATGGGCTGCTCTGTCAGTGTTACAGCTGGCATCACACGGGGGCAGTATGACACGAAAGAGAAAAGAGAGAGTCACAGAGTAAAAGAGAGGAAGGAAAAGCAGGGGTGGCACAGTGGTTAGCACTGCTATCTCACAGTGCCAGGGGCTCGGGTTCAATTCTGGCCTTGGGTCATTGTTTGCGGGCAGTCTGCATGTTCTCCCCATGCTGACGTGGGCTTCCTCCAGGTGCTCCGGTTTCCTCCCACAGTCCAAAGGTGTGCAGATTAGGTGAATCGGCCATGCTAAATTGCCCAGAGATGTGTCGGTTAGAGGGATTGGTAGGATAAGTATATGAGAGTACAGAATAGGATCTGCGTAAGATGTCGGGGAGTCAGACACAATGTGTGGATTAGACTAGATTGATTGTCCTTTGTGTCAAGATATATAAGTTAGGGAAATTAGTGGGGTAAATATATGGGTTTATGGGGTAAACCTGGATAAGGGTCAGTGCAGACTCGATGGGCCAAATGGCAGCATTATGCACTACAGGGATTCTGAGATTGACTATCAAAAAATTGTGTTTAGAGAAAGGGGATAATTGATGATACGAACATAAAGAATTTGAAAACCAATTCAACTAAATTGTACCATTCACCAACTGGGCAAAGGATAGACTGGCTATAAAAATATAAGACTTGGTTAAAAAGTAAATGCAGGCCACCAGGTGGCAGCAAACCCACTTCATAAGAAGGTAAATGACATTCCCTAGGAAAGAGTGAGCATAACGTGTTAGAATTTAGGGTCCATTTTGAGAGTGAGAAATGTGGGTCAGAAACAACTATTCAACACTTAAATAAGGTCATTATTCAGGAATGAGGGACAAATTGGCTGGAATGGATTGGGAAAGGAGTTTAACAGGAAAGGCAGTGTATTAACAATGGCAAACTTTTCTATATGTAGTTCATGACTCACAACAAAAATATATCCCAGTGAGGAAAAAGGATTCTAGGAAGGGGATACATCAAGTCTGATTAATGATAGAAGTTTAGGATAGAAATAAACTGAAAGGAAAAACATGTAATGTGGCTAAGATCAATAGTAAGCCGGAGGATCGGGAAATTTAAATAACAACAAACGATGCTCAAGGGGGAGAAAATATTCTACAAGGGTAAACTAGCAAGTGTAAAATGGAGGGCAAGAGCTTCTTTAAATCGATGAAAGGAGGCAAAAATAGACCCTGGGGAAATAATAATGGAGGAATGGCAGAGAAGTTAAGCAAATACTTTGTGTCGGTCTTCACGGTAAAGGACACTAATAACATTCCAAAACATTAAATAACCAAGACATGGATGGTGGGATTTGAACCTAGGACCCCAGCTTATTATGCTAGGTCTTTGGATTACTATGCCACTTACAATACCACTTCACCACTGCTTCCTACAAGGCAATAAGCAGTGAGGGTGTCACCTATCACAGCTTGGAATGCCTCCATTGCATTAAGGCCACAGTGCTGATCAGATACAGTCACACATACAAATACACACAAACACAGGTACACAAATGCAGATACACACATACACAGATATACACAGAAATACAGATACACACAATCACAGATTCACACACACACACACAAACACAGATCCATACACATACACAGAGACACACACAAATACGTACACACATACATATTCACAGACAGATACACATATAAACACAGATACACTCACACAGACACTGATATACATGCACATAGATACACACATAAATACAGATAGACACACAAAGACACAATCACAAATCCACACACACATAAACACAGATGCACACACACAGAGATAGGCAGTCACACACAGATATACATACAGATACACAGATATACCCACGTACAGGTACACACATAAACATAGATACACAGACACACACACATAGATACCTACACAAATACACACACAGGTAGACACAAACACAGATACACATATGTGTCCACACAAGCAGACATGCACATAGCAACACACTAGCAGACATACAAATAGACACACACTGGTACACATGTGCTGCATATAGACACACACACACACACACACACACATACAAACAGGTGTGATTTGAGTGGTTGTACTTTGCTTTTACGCACCAATTGCCAATTTGCCTTACAGTCAGTTGTTTTGTTGATTCCAGAGGGGGTAATACGAGTGAAGTCAGTCACTGCCACACAAGGGGCTGAGTGTGCCCTGTGTACAGTTCATAAAGAACAGTGCTACAGCCTATCAAAGGCTGCTGTCACCAGATGACTGATGCCTGAAGAATTACAGATAGTCAGAAAAACAGACGGCAAAAAAGTTATTTTGGATCTACTTTTATACAACTGAGAGAGTTTCTCCCCCCACCCCATTCACAACCCCAATGCCAAACTTCCTTATTCACACACCCCACTCTCACCGCACCCCCTCCACCTCCCCGCACATACCTCACTCCACAGGCCACAGTGCTGATCAGACCTTGGTTCGAGTCTGGGGCCATAACTGCAGAAGGTGACATAGCTTAGTGCTGGTCCTCTTAATGAGACATCTGGGATAATGTCCCTCAGTGACATTCAAGTAAAGGATCTGTTCCCTGAATCTCAGAGTCCTGCACATTGCTGTTCTCTCACATAGGTACACACACACACACACACACACACACACACATACACACACAAACAGATACACGCAATCACAATCACACATACACGTGTAATCACAATCACACACATTCACTCACACACACACCACACACATACACATAAGCAGACACACACAATCGCACACACAAATATACACAAACACACACACACACACACACATACACGCACATTGTTAAGGTACCAGATCAGAAACCCCAAGGTTTCTGAAGTCAGACTAGGCCCCAATAATTTTCTATTTTGGTATTATTGTGAGGATAAGATGTTTTACTCCAGCTGCGAGCTTACTAACAAACATGGAGCTTTTATCAAAACAAACTTTATTTAACAAGCAGCTTAACTATAACAAGTTAATTAGCTTAACCTTTAACAATTAAACAATATTTAAACATGACAAGATACAATTCTTAACTGCTAACCTATCACTAATCAAGCTTGTTTCTCTTATTAACTTAAACTCCTCTTTGGAATTAATTAGCAAAATACAGGAATACTTGCTTTAGCGTAGGTTGAAGTGTTGGAGCTTTCAGAAAGCCTCTGGAGAGAGAGAGAGAGAGATGGACAGACACGTATTTCTTCAACCAACTCCAGTCAGCAACAACTCTATTTTAAAATGAAAATGAAATTGTTTTTATCTTGCATGTTTGCTCCTCCCATTAATAACATGACTCTGCCCCTGTCAATCAATCAAATCAAAAGCTTACATGACTCTGCGTGGCTAGTCTAAAATCTCAGGAGAACTTAAATAAGCAAAAAGTCAATTAACTCTATAAAGTAACACTTCCCTTGATAAAATCAGGATTATCCAGCGTTCTCAAAAATTGAACTGTGTTTTGCTAGACAAATTGACTCTTGTACAAAACACAACCTCTTAAAGAAGCTCCACCTTACACATAGAACATATCACAGGACACACAGACACACACATACACACACACTCATACCCACACACACAGATATACTGACACACACACATACCAATACACACAGAAACACACAAATGCAGATACACATGCACACTGGTATACACAGAAATACAGATACACACACACAGATAGACGCATGTACGCACAATCACAGATCCATGCACACACATAAACACAGATCCATACACACACATACACACACACACAGATACACATATAAACACAGATACACAGACACACAGATACAGTCACACATACAAATACACACAAACACAGGTACACAAATGCAGATACACACATACACAGAAATACACAGAAATACAGATACACACAATCACAGATTCACACACACACACACAAACACAGATCCATACACATACACAGAAACACACACAAATACGTACACACATACATATTCACAGACAGATACACATATAAACACAGATACACTCACACAGACACAGATATACATGCACATAGATACACACATAAATACAGATAGACACACAAAGACACAATCACAAATCCACACACACATAAACACAGATCCACACATGCACACACACAGAGACAGGCAGTCACACACAGATATACATACAGATACACACACATGTAGATACACACATAAGTACATATACACAAACACATGCAGATACACACACAGATACACACACATATAGATACACAGATATACCCACGTACAGGTACACACATAAACATAGATACACAGACACACACACATAGATACCTACACAAATACACACACAGGTAGACACAAACACAGATACACATATGTGTCCACACAAGCAGACATGCACATAGCAACACACTAGCAGACATACAAATAGACACACACTGGTACACATGTGCTGCATATAGACACACACACACACACACACACACACACACACACACACAGGTGTGATTTGAGTGGTTGTACTTTGCTTTTACGCACCAATTGCCAATTTGCCTTACAGTCAGTTGTTTTGCTGATTCCAGAGGGGGTAATATGAGTGAAGTCAGTCACTGCCACACAAGGGGCTGAGTGTGCCCTGTGTACAGTTCATAAAGAACAGTGCTACAGCCTATCAAAGGCTGCTGTCACCAGATGACTGATGCCTGAAGAATTACAGATAGTCAGAAAAACAGACGGCAAAAAAGTTATTTTGGATCTACTTTTATACAACTGAGAGAGTTTCTCCCTCCACCCCATTCACAACCCCAATGCCAAACTTCCTTATTCACACACCCCACTCTCACCGCACCCCCTCCACCTCCCCGCACATACCTCACTCCCACCACCCCTCCCTCCACACACCCACCCCCCCGCCACACATACTCCACTCCCATCCCCCAACCCCACGCGGCTATGAGTCACTCACTATCCATGTTAGGAGCAGCCTGGTTGGCTCTTGATTCATTAAGAGTGGAAGCTTCTGGTCGTGGCATTGTGTATAAATAGATCCTGCAGGCAGAATTTGCAAGGGGCACGGGGAGTTCTGTTTGAATGCCAAGGAATGGAATGCAGAACAATGTGAATCTCGCATAAAATCTCCAGTGAGGAGAAAATCACATTAATTTGCGTGGCACTTGGGTAACAATTTAAATCCCTGCCATTTAAATGGAATAAACAAGATCATGTTTCATTTGAATCTGGATATAAAATGAGCCTTGGGTTTTGGACTGAAATGAACTGCATAAAGACCTTGCAGAATTTCAATTGCTTATTAACTACGATGAAATGGGCGCTCGAAGGGGAGTAAATAGATCTGAGAGCCCCTCCTGTTTATAACAAGCTGTTTAAAAAATACAAGACTTTGTCAGAAGGGCTCAGTGCATAATTTTTTTTTGATGGAGAAGGTTGATTTTTAGAAGAGGCCACAGCAAGCATCAGAGATGAACTTCCAGCTCTGCACGTCAGTGCGATCTACTGCAATGGCACACCCTATATGTTGCCCGGCAGTGTGGAGTGAATTCAATGTGGATTCCCATTGATAGCAGGGGGAATAGAAACCCCCATCGCTGACCAACAGCACGCCACCTCTTGCTGCTGAGAAAAACCTTGTGGAGAGGCCAGCGGATCCTGAAGATCAATTTTGCTGCGTTCAACTTTGTTTTTAATATTTGTTCATCTGGTGGGGTTAGGCCAGTGTTTTTATCGCCCATCCTGAATTGCCCATGAGAAGGCGTTTGCTTTGGCTTAGGTTAACAGTATTGGAGCTTTCAAGCCATTTTCTTGAACCACTGAAGTGCCCGTTAGGGAGGAAGTTCCAGGATTTTTATCCAGCGATTGTGAAAGAACAGCGACGTATTGCCAAGTCAGGTTGATGTGGAGATGCTGCCGATGGACTGAGGTGGGCACAGTAAGAAGTCTCACAACACCAAGTTAAAGTCCAACTTTATTTGGAATCACGAGCTTTGAGAGCGCTGCTCCTTCATCACTCACCTGAGGTAAGAAACGTTACCATCCTTTAGTGCTAAATATAAGACCAGAGACTGCTCTCTGCCACCCTCACCTTACAACCCACACAGCGTTCTAGATTTCCCAGCTAAGGGGATCATTTTCTAAGGAAGTGAGGTGAGGTTCTGAGTTGCACCTCTATTTGTAACCTGGGTTTCCCACTGATGAGATGAACCTATAAGGAGAAGTATTTCACCCATTCCTGCCCCTCTCCCATCCACTATCTCTCCCCATTCCACCAAAAAAAATAAACAAAATCCAGAGCAGCTACATCAAGGCTAATGGGAACTGGTTTGCCCTGGATCTTTCATTTCACCAAGGTTGTTTTCTTTTTATTTTTTCATAGAATGCAGGTGTCACTGGCTAGACCAGCATTTATTGCTCATCTCTCAATATCCTCGAGAAGGTGATGGTGAGCTGCCTTCTCAGACTGCTGCAGTCCACATAGCGTAGGTATACCCACAGTGCTATTAGAAAGAGATTTTCAGGAGGGGAAGTGATGGCGGAGTGGCATTATCACTAACCTATTAATCCAGAAATTCAGCTAATGTTCTGGGGACCGAGGTTCAAATTCCACCATGGCAGATGGTGGCATTTGAATTCAATTTAAAAAAATCTGGAATTAAAAATTTGTTGATAACCATTGTCAATTGTCAGAAAAACCTATCTGGTTCACTTGGGGAAGGAAATCTGCTATCCTTACCTAGTCTGGTCTACGTGTGGCTCCAGAGCCACAGCAAAGTGGTTGACTCTCAGCTGCCTTCCAAAATGGCCTAGCGAGACATTCATTGGATCAATTGCTACAAAGTCTCATAAAATGTAATGTGGACCACTTCACATCAACATTGTTGGTCAGTCCATAGCACATGAACTGTGGCCTTTCAAGAAGGCAACTCAGCACCACTTTTCAAGGGCTACTACAGAAGGTGCAGTTGAAGGAGCCTTGAGTTGGTACAGAGCATCTTCTAGGTGATATACACTGCTGCCTTTGTGCGTTTGTGGAAGGGGTGAATATTCAAGGAGTCATAGAATCCCTACAGTGCAGAAAGAGACCACAATCCCATCCAGGTCGTGTAACTCCACATATTTACCCTGCTAATCCTCTGAAACTAGGGTCAATTTAGCCAATGCATCTAACCCCCACATCTTTGGATTGTGAAAGAAACCCACATAGACACAGGGAGAATGTGCACATCTTTGCATAGTGTGAGGAAACTGGAGCACCCAGAGGAAACCCACACAGATTCGGGGAAAATGTGCAAACTCCACCAGACAGTGACCCGAGGCCGGAATTGAACCGGGTCCCTGGTGCTGTGAGACAGCAGTGCTAACCAGTGTGCTACTGTGCCGCCCCATGTTGAAGTTGATGGCTGGGATGCCAATTAAGTGGGCCTCTTTGTTCTGGATGATGTTGATCTTCTTGAGTGTTATTGGAGCTGCACTTATCCAGACAAGTGGAGAGTATTCCAACACACTCCTGACTTATACCTTGCAGATGATGAACAGGCTTCAGGGGGAGGGAGCCAGGAAGTGAGTTACTCTCAGAGATATTCCTCTGGCCACAGTATTTATAGATTTCCAGTTGAAGGGTCTGAGAAAACTAACCTGGCTCACATCTTGTCGAATTTAAATTCCTCATTGATGAAGCCTGTTGTTGTAAAGACAGATCCCAAGTTTAAAGGAAAGGCTGGGTCTGAAATTAGATCTGTTTGGATCCACCAGTGAATCATAAAGTAGCATAAGGGATCCTTTGATTAATCTATTCTGTTGACAGCCCCTTGAATTAACCCCCAAGTTGACAGAGGATGGTAAGCAGCGCTAGCCAGGTAGACAGTCAGACCACAAGTGGCAATTTGAGACCACAAAACCCTCCCACTATATTTTGGGCTCAATTACTATCTCCTGTTGCAGTTGACAGAGGCTTAATCCAAGACCTGCCCTGGGGCTCCATGGGTCATGGTCTAGGTTAGAGCCACTGCTGTCAACAGGTTTCCTCTTCAGCTCTTTAAGCTGATCAGATTTCCTGCGACAGGATCTCTCTCAGCAACCTGATGAGTGACAAACATGAATTTGAGTCTTCAAGCTGAGATGGCTGTTGAGAGTTCACTCTCTGACAGTGAACTTCAGCTGAAGGGGTCATTTCTTCCTGTTTCCCAGTGGGGAACGCAATGTATAAAGAGACAGCGTCTTAACAATAATCGCGAGCGCGGATAAATATTCATTTCATATTTTAAAGGAAATATACGATATTCTCAACCATTTCTCTCTTTCGGTGTGTAGAATGTATCCGTGGCGAAATGCACCATTGCTCATTTGAAAAGTAATTCTGTGTCGCGCTGTAAGTAGGTCACCTTCCGAGGTTACACAAATCCTCTGTCTCTTACAAAATGAAGACAAAGCTAGCAGCAAGGAGAGGTAAATGCTGAACTAACAAATGCTGCAAAGAACTATATTTATGTCACACCGCCCCACAACCTCAGGCTACCCCAATATACATAGGAATATAGAAACTCAGAGTGAGAGTAGGCCATTCAGCCCCTCAAGCCTGCTCCATCATTCTATGTGATCATGGCTGATTTCCATCTCATCCTAGCTCCCCTTCCCTGCCTTTTCCCCATAGCCCTTCTGAATTTCCTCCAGCACCACCACAATCTTCCTCAAAGAAGGTGACCAGAATCAAACTTGAAGAATCCAAGTTCAGCTTAAAAAGAAAGTCTGGAATTGAATGCAAGCCTCAAAAATGAAACTATCATTGATTGTTGGTTGACACAATGTGCATAAGGGAAGGAAATCTCTTGCCCTTACCTGTCTGGCCTGCATGTGATTTCAGAGCCACAGCAATGTTGTAGCGTCTTAACTACACTCTGAACTAACTTAGTGAGCCATTCAGTTCAAGGGGCAATTAGGGATAGACAACAAACATTGGCCTCGCCAATGATGTCCTCATTCCATGAAAAGAATGAAAATAAAACATGAACTTGTCACTTTTGGCTGAGGTAGAATGTTGCTGGCCTTACTTCCAGAGAACTTAGAAGCAACACAATATCTGCCTTGATGACGAAGAAGAAAACAGCTTCAGAAGATGTCACCTGTGGCCCAGCTTCATTTCAACTGAATAAAGAACAAAGAAAATTACAGCACAGGAACAGGCCCTTCAGCCCACAAAGCCCACACCAATTATGCTGCCCAACTGAACTAAAACCCTCTATTCTTCCAGGGACTATATCCCTCTATTCCCATCCTATTCATGCATTTGTCAAGGCACTCCTTAAAAGTCACTATCTGATCTGTTTCCGCTATCTCCCCCAGTAGGGAGTTCCAGTCCCATCACCCTCTGTGTAAAAAATTTGCCTCATGTGTCTCCTTTAAACCTTACCCCTCACATCTTAAACCAATGCACCCTAGTAATTGGCTCTTCCACCCTGGGAGAAAGCTTCTGACTATCCACTCTATCTATGCTCGCATAATCTTATAGACTTCTATCAGGTCACCCTTCAACCTCCATTGTTCCAGTGAGAACAGACCAAGTTTCTCCAACCTCTCCTCATAATTAATGAGGAGGCAACATCGTGGTAATATTTTACATACTCTCTCCAAAGCCTCCACATCATTCTGGGAGTGTGGTGACCAGAATTGAAAACTATATTCCAAATGTGGCCTAACTAAGGTTCTATAAAACTGCAACATGACTTGCCAATTTTCTTGACTATCCTCTCCATCTGTATTGCCACTTTCAATGACCTGTGTACCTGTACATCCAGATCCCTCTGCCTATCAATACTCCCAAAGGATACAGCCATTTACTGTATATTTCCCATCTGTATTGGACCTTCCAAAATGCATTGCCTCATACTGAGGACTCCTCAATATTGATTTAGTTTCCTCTCAAAGAACAATGAAACGGGACCATAATCTGCCAGGCTAGATGTTGGGGGAAGATATCATGAAGAAATGTTGGGCTATGTGGGGGATGAGTTTAATGGGCTGAATGGCCTTTTCTCTTCTATGACGTTTTTACATTTTATGTTTAGGATGATACTAGAGGTGAAAAATGTATTCACAATTCAATCTTAATTAACTTTTTAGAAACAGAAACCAGCAGTAGGATATAGGTCACTGAATAAATATTAATTAAGTACAAGAAAAACCTACAGTAGAATTCCCTTATTGCAAGTTCAATTACAGCTCTCAACTTCCATTACAGCAAACCTTGGCCCCATCCCTGGTTAAATCTCCATTATATTCAGTAGCAGAGTCTCAGTAAGAGTCTCTTGCATTTACGCAGGGCCTTTCACAATCTCACAACATCCCAGGGCATTTTACCGTAAATTAACTTGTTTTGGATTGTCTCCGCAGTGAAAAGAGCAGCACAGCCTGATCCCAAATGTGATAATGCCCAGAGATGTTAGCTGAGGGATAAACATTGACCAGGATACTTCCTTCTCTTCTCTTCTTCATATCGTACCGTGCATCCATCTGGGGGGCAGGGAGGCGCACCATGCAACATCTCAATTAAAAGACATCACCAGCAGTGCAACTCTCCCTCAGCACTGCAGTGGAGTGGCAGCCTGGATTTTGTCCTGAATTCTCTGTCCTAGTACCAGCCAAAAAGCTAGTAAATTGGTACAGCCATACAGTACAGTATACAATGTACGAGTATACTAGTATAGTCATATAGATACAGCCAGTAATCTGGTAGATACATGAATAGGCAGGGAAAAGAGGGATATGGACTACGTAGAGGCAAGAAAATATTAGATTAGAGAGGCATCTGTGTTGGCCCAAATTGCCCATTGTTAAAAAGAAATCTGCCGAAAAATCAGGCTGGGTAAAATCCTGACCATTACTTAATGATATCTGATTGAGTATGAAAGGACTTATGTATAAAATTGGCATTTAAACTACATTTTTCACAGAGTAACACCACTGTCAAAATGCAATACAAATCTCTGGCCTGAGCAAAGCAGCTTTTCCTTTTCTCTTATTGCTCAAACCTGTGGCTCAGTGGGTCAAAAGGTCATAGGTTCAAGCCACTTTTTCAACTTCAGCGGGTAGAAACTTAACTTGTCCAACCTTTCCCCATAATCCATTCCTGGTATTAGCCCAGTAAACCTTCTCCGAACTAATCTAACATATTTATATCTTTTCTTAAATAAGGAGACCAATACTGTACACAATAATCCAGATGTGGCCTCACCGATGCTCAGTGCAACTAAATGTTATTGTTTATTGTGAGGGGAATTGATTATATAAGTAGAGGTTTTGCTTCAGTTGCACTGGGCATCTCGGGCAAGCACAATAAGAAGTCTCACAACACCAAGTTATAGCCCAACCAGTTTATTTGATAGTAAACCCACAATCAAATAAACTGGTTGGACTTTAACCTGGTGTTGTGAGGCTTCTTACTGCGTTTACTCCAGTCCAACACCGTCATCTTCACATCATCTCTTGCAAGTCCAGCATGGGGGTGGCACAGTGGTTAGCACTGCTGTCTCACAGTGCCAGGAACCTGGGTTTGATTCCCAGCTTGGGTCACTGCCTGTGTGCATTTGCACATTCTCCTATGTCTGAGTGAGTTTCCTCCAGGTACTCTGGTTACGTCTCACAGTCCAAAGGTTGCCTCTTTGTGTCTCAAAAAAAACATAGGATCCATACAATGCAGGTGCATCCCTACAATGCATTTGGCCCATCGAATCTGCACCAACAATAATTCCACCCAAGCCCTATCCCCATACTCTCATATACTCAGCTTGCTAGTCCCCCTGACACAAAGGGGCAATTGAGCATGGCCAATCCACCTAACTCATGGATTAGCAGAGTAAATATGTGGGGCTACGGTGAAAGATTGGGGAGGGGGCCAGGGGAAAATACTGTCAGGGAGTTGGTGACAGTATCGATGGGTTGCGATACTGACCCATCATGGGTATGGGTCGAATGGCCTCTTCTGTACCATGGGCACTTTATGAATTTGATCCAGATGAAATTTCCAAGCTTGGTGAATAAGATCTCCTGCAGCTTTTAACATGTTGTCAACGTCCTGTCTAAAGTGATACCACCAATGGGCAAAGCAATTAGAGATGTTAAAAGGATACATTGCATTGAATTGTATTATATCCATTTTAGCTTTGATGCTGTAGTAGCAGCGCATAGTCATCAAGCTGCAATAACCTACCGGACAAGCATTTGTAATACTTTAAACGCTTGCAGCTAGTTTCTGTGAACTGGTCTGTCTGTCTGTGCTACATTGTATGTATTCAGCCCCATCTATAAATGTATTCTTTCTATTTGAAGTTCTAAACATGTACCTATCATTCAAAGCACACTTACACTCAATATGCTTTCACATTATAATTTAATTACTTTTTGATCATAGGATGCAGGCATCACATGCTACACAAGACAGGTAAAATTATCACCCACAGCCTTGTACCATTTAGCATAGTTTTAAAAGTGTCATCTTTTAGGTTTCATAACCCTGACACTATATATAATTTCCTATTGCATTTCCAATAAAGTAAATCTAGCTAAAACTGTACTGCCTGACCTTTGGATTAATAGCACAGCCTCTTGGCTGTCACGCTAATAGAGGGCTTGGGGAATTGGAACGACTCATCTGGTAGTGATAGAATTTCTTCTTTTGTCTTTCTTTGGGCACTAATGGCTTTTTGTCAGTGCCTTTCACTCAATTTGTGACACATGTACCTTCTCCACTTCACTTGTCCATTTACTTCTTGCGCTAAGACAAAAAAAATGCACTCAAAAAAAAATCTTCGGTCCAAAATGCGCAAATTATATTTCTCTAAACACTTATGCTTTAAGGGATCTGGGGGAGGAGGGGGGGTTGGTGGTAGCATTAAAATATTTGTAGGAACTAGTTCTCCGGCTTCTCCACTTTCAGTCATTTTGGTTCCATTTTACAATCTTACACATCTGGCAGAGCCCTGAAATAATGCCAGAATTCGATGCAAGAACCCCAGCAGGATTAGGCTCAGATGTGAAACCTCCCACAGTTGAATAGTTAACTGGCGCTTAAAGTTTATTTTTTAGTGTCAAAAGTAAGCTTACATTAACACTGCAATGAAGTTGCTCTGTAAATCCCCAAATCGCCAATTCTGGCACGTGTTCAGACACATTGAGGGAGAATTTAGCATGGCCAATGCACCTAAGTAGCACATCTTTAAGACTGTGGGGGGAAATTGGAGCACCCGGAGGAAACCCATCCAGAGACGGGGAGAACATTATATTACCTACATTGCATTAAGTTCATCTTTCTCTACACCCTACCTATGACTGTAACACTACATTCTGCACTCTCTTGTTTCCTCCTCTGTGAACAGCATGCAGTGTAGCGTGCAAGAAACAATATTTTTCACTATATACTAATACATGTGACAATAATAAATCAAATAAGCAAACTCTGCACAGACAGTGACCCAAGCTGGGAATTGAACCTGGGTCCCTTGCAATGTGAGACAGCAGTGCTAACCACCATGCCAGTCCATGCTGGACTTGCCAGACATGCCCATATCTCTTGAAAAGATTTTTTAAGATCTTCCATTTGGAAAGGTAAGCTTTCTGGAATTTTTTTTGAGCAGTGACCCGAGCCGGGAATTGAACTTGGTTCCTGGCACTGTGAGGTAGCAGTGTTAACCACTGTGCCACTGTGCTGCTTTCTAAGGTTCACATATGAAAAATGGACAACTGGGCATAGTGCTGGGAGGAGTTAATGGGGTCATTAAAAAGAAGTGGGAACAAAAGAGAAAGGAAAAAAAAAATCACAAAAATAAAATTAAACCACAAAAAGAAGGATGGTAAGTGTTGATACCTTGGTTCCTCTGAATCAAACTGAAGATACAGTATGTTTGCCTTATTGTCTTTACAAATCAGATTTTATTTCGAAATAAATAACATCCCTTAAGTTAATCTTGCACAAATTGTGTTTATTATGCTAATTAAACATGAAATCTGAAAAAGACCTCAATGCCAATGGATCTAATTATTTAGTCTTATGATGGCAGTAACCTGTAATTTATTTCTACACTACTAATCTACGTTTACTGTTCTAGGCATCTTTGCAATACTGATTTACAGAGTCTAATAGTTATTCTTAAAAATGTACTTTTCTTAACTTAGCCTGTCTATAAAATTAAACATCTCGTTATACTTATCTCTGCTCATGATGAATATTGGTTTCTGTTGGTAGTTAATATCTGCCTTTTGGTGGTTTCATTTAAATATCAGTTTAACTAATACAAAAAATGTTTTTTTTGGGGGGTAAGGTTGATAATAAAATGGCTCCTGGGAGCAGTAAGATGTTTGAGTGCAAAATATTAGTGAGGCACAACATTGACTTTGGTTCTTCAGTCTTGAAACACTACGCACAAGTCAGGGTCTGTAACCGAGTTTTAGTTTCATACTCTAGATGTTGCTGAATCTCAAGATTAAAACTCCAATCACGGCAGCATGGTGGCACAGAGGTTAGCACCGTTGCCTCACAGCGCCAGGGACCCCGGTTCAATTCCAGCCTCAGGTCACTGTCTGTGTAGAGTCTGCATGTTCTCCTTGTGCTTTTCCTTTGGATGTTCTGGTTTCCTCCCACAGTCCAAAAGAGCATGCAGACTCGGTGCATTGGCTATGCTAAATTCTCTCTCAGTGTACCCAAACAGGTGCCGGAGCGTGGCAACTAAGGGATTTTCACAGTAACTTCAGTGCAGTGTTAATAAGCCTACTTGTGACACTAATAAAAAAGTCTGTGCTTCCATTGTTGTCACAGCATTTGGTCAGAGTTCCTAGATAGAGGACCTTGTGATCCCCTAGTGAAAGGAGCAACTCACAGCCCAGAGTCATGGATGAGTCCGTGTAAAATGTTCAAATGTGGATCCAGAAATAATCAAAAGGAGACTAGAATGCTGGTGTTTATATCAAGAGAATCAATGTATGGGATCCTGTAATGAGTTCAGTCAGGCCATTGAGGTTGGCCTATTGGAGTATGGGAGAAGTAAGATGTTTGAGTGAAAAATATTAGTGAGGCACAACATTGACTTTGGTTCTTCAGTCTTGAAACACTACGCACAAGTCAGGGTCTGTAACCGAGTTTTAGTTTCATACTCTAGATATTGCTGAACCTCAAGATTAAAACTCCAATCACAGCAGCATGGTGGCACAGAGGTTAGCACCGCTGCCTCACAGCGCCAGGGACCCAGGTTCAATTCCAGCTTCAGGTCACTGTCTGTATGGAGTCTGCATGTTCTCCTTGTGCTGTTCCTTTGAATGCTCCGGTTTCCTCCCTGATTAAGGATCCAACTAATGGGCCAATCAGGGAGTCTTTGCCTTGTATTTAACTGGGAGTGTCAGTTCCTCTGACACCTCCTGAGGTAGATTGCTGACTGTTCACATTCTGTGCATTGCAGTTAGAATTTGTAAATAAAGGAAGTCTTGTGAAGAAACTTCTGCCTTTGAAGACTTATTACAGGTTCAAAGTCATGCTTCAATGACAAAACCTCTGATTAGACCATACCTGGAGTGTGAGCAGTTATGGCATCATACCTTAGGAAGAATGTAGTGCCTTGGAGAGAGTGCAGCATACCGAGACTTCAAGGGTCAAATTATGACAAGATATTCTGCCAACTGGGGTTGTGTTGCACAGAACTTAAAAGATAGAGATGTGATAAGTTGCAATTTTTAAGTATTAATGCCAATTGATAGGGATGTCTGGTGGTGCAATGGGTAAGTCCCTGCTTCTAAGCCAGAAGCTCTGGGTTTGTGTCCCACCCCAGAAAGGTGTATTCATAAGATGAGCAAACAAATTGGGAATGTCAACCTGCAAATTCTTTCAAATATGCCAATGGCTGGTGGGAAGACAGACTCCTCATATTTGATGTGGAGTGGTGCCTCTCAAGCTATAAGGTCTTGATGACAGACTAGTGACTTATCTTGGGAATTACTAGTGATGGGAATGGACAGAAGTCTACCTTAGTGCACCACAATTGGAATGGGTAGGATAGACAGAGAGAAAGAGCTGGTTGTGAAATCTCAGACTAGGGGACAGATATGGACCACATTTTTCAGAAATTAAGTTAGGAAACATCTCTGCAAACAACTAGTGACAAAAGACTGGAACTCTTTTGCACAAATGACAGTTGACACAAAGTCAGTTGTTAATTTTAAATTTGAGATTGATAGATTTTGGTTAGCCAAACAGTCTGAAGGAATATGAGACAAAGTATATACAGCTGTGCCCCATATTCCTTCAGGGAGGCAATGGCTGAGTGGTATTATCACCAGATCATTAATCCAGAAACTCAGCAAATATCCTAGGGATCCAGGTTCGAATCCTACCATGGCAAATGGTGGAATTTGGGTGGCATAGTGATTAGCTCAGCTGCTTCACAGCTCCAGGAACCTGGATTTGATTCCTGGTATGGTCATTATTTGTGTGGAGTCTGCACATTCTTCCTGTGTCTCCAGGTGCTCTGGTTTCTTCCTACCGTCTGAAAGACATGCCCATTAGGTGCACTGACCTGAACAGGCCCCAGAGTGTGGTAACGAGGGGAATTTTGCAGTAACGTCATTGTAGTGTTAAGCCTTACTTGTGACTAATAAATAAACTTTACCTTTTAAGATTTGAATTCAATAAAAAGAATCTGGAATTAAACATTTGCTGATGACCACAAAACCATTGTCGATTGTTGGAAAAACCCATCTGGGTCACTGATGTCCTTTAGGGAAGGAAATCTGACATCCTTACCTGGTCTAGCCTACATGTGAAGCCAGAACTACAGCAATGTGGTTGACTCTGAACTGCCCTCGGGCAACTAGAGATGGGCAATAAATGGTGGCCAGCTAGTGATGCCCATGTCTCATGAGTGAATTTAAAAAAATCAAACCTACATAGGTATATGCACAGACCAGCTACTATGTTCAAAAAGGGGAATAGAGACTTTCCTGGGAATTATAGACCGGTGAGTCTTACTTCTGTTGTGGGCAAAGTATTGGTAGGAATTATTAGGGATAGGATTTATAGTTATTTAGAGAGAAACGAATTGATTGGGGTTAGTCAGCATGGTTTTGTGAAGGGTAGGTCGTGCCTTACTAACCTTTTTGAGTTTTTTGAAAAAGTGACCAAAGAGGTGGATGGGGGTAAGGCAGTTGATGTGGTATATATGGACTTTAGTAAGGCGTTCGATAAGGTGACCCATGGAAGGCTTCTGCAGAAAATGCAGATGTATGGGATTGAGGGTGATTTAGCTAATTGGATTAGGAATTGGCTAGCTTATAGAAGACAGAGGGTGGTGGTTGATGGAAATTATTCATCGTGGAGTTCGGTTACAAGTGGTGTACCTCAGGGATCTGTTTTGGGGCCCTGCTGTTTGTAATTTTTATAAATGATCTGGATGAGGGTATTGAAGGATGGATTAGTAAATTTGCAGATGACACTAAAGTCGGTGGAGTGGTAGATAGTGAAGAGGGGTGTTATATTTTGCAGAGGGACTTGGACAAGTTGCAGAGCTGGGCCGAGAGGTGGCAAATGGAGTTTAATGTGGAAAAGTGTGAGGTAATTCACTTTGGCAGGAATACCAAATGTGTAGAGTATAGGGCTAATGGTAGGACTCTTAATAGTGTTGAAGAACAGAGGGATCTTGGTGTATACATGCATAGATCCCTGAAAGTTGGCAATCAAGTCGATAAGGTTGTTAAGAAGGCATACGGAGTCTTAGTTTTTATTGGTAGGGGATTGAATTTCGGAGCCGCAACGTCATGTTGCAACTGTACAAAACTCTAGTGCGACCGCACTTGGAGTATTGTGTGCAGTCCTGGTCCCCACATTATAAGAAAGATGTGGAGCATTGGAGAGGGTACAGAGGAGGTTTACCAGGATGTTGCCTGGTATGGAGGGCAGGTCTTATGAAGAGAGGCTGAGGGATTTGAGGTTGTTTTCGTTGGAAAGAAGGCAACTAAGAGGAGACCTTATTGAAAGATATAAGATGATTAAAGGTTTAGATAGGGTGGACAGTGATAGCCTTTAGGATCTTTAGGATGGAGAAAGCTAGCACGAGGGGACATAGCTTTAAATTAAGGGGTGGTAGTTATAGGACAGATGTCAGAGGTAGGTTCTTTACCCAGAGGGTGGTAAGGGTATGGAATGCCCTGCCTGCTGCAGTTGTAGATCTGCCAAGTTTGGTGGCATTTAAGAGATTAGTAAATAAGTTTATGGATAAAAAGGGAATGGTTTAGGTTAGAGGGTCATTGCTTTTTGTTAATTGGTCGACGCAACATCGAAGGCCGATGTTCTGCGCTGTAATGTTCTATGTTCTATGTTCTACGTTCTTATCCAAGCTACTATTATGTACCTTCCATTGACTCAGTAACGCAAGGTACTCATGACTATGAAAAAGTTGATACTGTAATACGAAGAAGACGGTTAGTAAAGAACATATTTATTAAACATAATCCTGTTGTTGCCATACTACCTGTTTAGTGCAATATTTTTAGCACTGGTAATAAATGTCCACAGGATTTTCAAAGAGTTTGCCTGCTTCATAATCAAAACCATCAAATATTGATTAGTACCAGATGGTACATCAAAGCATTTGGAGTCCATCTCAAAGCACCTCACAGCTGAAGGTCCACACAGGTGGAGGCAGAGGCATCCCAGGAAACCAGCCCTCGGTGGGAAGCTCAAAGTCCAGGACTCTGCTCAGCCCCTTGCCCTGGGTCCAGTTGTCCCACAGCCGCTGGAGCTGCAAAGACAGAGTGGTGAGTATCAGACAAGGATGATAACAGCCCTTCTCAGAGTGCAAGGCTGATAGGAGGAGTCCCTTTGCCTTCTGTCTGAGCGCACCAAGGCCAAAACCGCGAGGTGGCATCTTCAGTAGAGACTTTGGAATAGGAAATGTACTCCATGGCAGATGTCCGCACCTGGTGCAGGCACTGGAGGAGCACAGGGGCCCCCAGCTAAGGGGAGGAGGGTCAGCATGAATACAACCCTGAGCTCTGCAGCCAGAGGATCCTGGGTATCTCCAGTCCATCTGACACACCCCTCCCTGTGAGTGACACATCTCAAGCCCTTGAAAGCAGGCCTGGACCCTCAAGGTCCTGACCCCAGGGGACACCTGCCAAAGTTATCTCAACCAAAAGCGTGTGGAAATCTGCAGGCCACCTGAGGTCCCGTGGTGTATTTCACACCACTCCATTGGCGAGGGGCTGGTAAGAGTGGAAACCGGAAACTTGTTCGTGCGAATCTCACTTTCACAGGCCATCACCATTCCCGCAGACGGAGTGAATCCGGCGTCAAAATCACCCCTAATGTCTTTTCTGTCAGTGTAATTTCACACAGTCTAGAGCTGGCCATGGAGGATGCATTTTTATTAGATCCCAGGATATTAGCATTTCTAGCTCTTTGGCTTTAATTGCTGTGTTACTGGAGTGGCGGGGGGTGGGGGGAGAGGGTGATGGATGGGCGGAGTGCATTTAAAGCAGGAATTTTCATCTGTTCTCTTGAAACGGGTATAATAATCTGTCCTCTTGGCCAAAACTTCCATCAGCTATGAGGATCTGAAGTGTAGCCAGTCTCAGCTCGGTTCCTGATGGGTGGAAAATTGCTCACAGTGGACATTGGCATTCTCCTCTAATAAGGTGGCAATGCAAAATCGAGTGAGGGGTTTGGCTGAATCCAGGCTACACCTGAGTTCGAAGTAGGCCACTGTGGCACTGCTGCCAACCTATTTCAACTTGATTATCCCTGCATTTCATAAGCATCAAATTCCCAAAATCTTAATTTCAAAAAGCCCACACACGGATTGAAGAGCTTGTCATAGTGAGTTGATACCAGTCATGTTCTGCACTGTTGTTGCTACCTATCTTTCAATGTCATTTCCATCTCTTGAAATGAAATTAATTTGATTTGATTTATTATTGTCACATGTATTAATATACAGTGAAAAGTATGTTCCTTGCGTGATATACAGACAAAACACACCATTCATAGAGAAGGAATGTAGTGTTACAGTCATGGCTAGAGTGTAGAGAAAGATCAACTTAATGCAAGGTAAGTCCATTCAAAAGTCTGACGGCAGCAAGGAAGAAGCTGTTCTTGAGTCAGTTGGTATGTAACCTCAGAATTTTGTATCTTTTACCCTGAAGGAAGAAGGTGGAAGAGAAAATGTTCAAGGTGCGTGGGGTCCTTAATTATGTTGGCTGCTTTTCCGAGGCACTGGGAAGTGTAGATAGAGTCAATGGATGGGAGGCTGGTTTGCATGATGGATTGGGAATGGGGAAGATTAGCACCAGTTGAATCATTATGGCAACCACTTATTGAGTTGTTTCAATGTAGGCTGTATACTGCTGTTGCTGATGACACCACCTTAGTGGGTCGGATCTCAGACAATGTTGAGACAGAGTACAGGAATAGAATAGAAAATCTGGTGAACTAGTGCAATGACAAGCATCTCTCCCTCAAGGTCAACAAAACAAAGGAGATTGTCATCAACTTCAGGAAGTGTAGTGGAGAGCATGCCCCTTTCTATATCAGTGGGGATGAAGTAGGAATGGTTGAAAGCAAGTTTTTAGGTGTCCAGATCACCTGTCCTGGTCCGTCATGCAGTCACCATAGTCAAGAAGGCCACCAACAGTTCTACTTTCTCAGAAGACTAAGGAAATTTGGTATGTCCGCTATGACTTTTATTGGTAGGGGGATTGAATTTCGGAGCCGCAACGTCATGTTGCAACTGTACAAAACTCTAGTGCGGCCGCACTTGGAGTATTGTGTGCAGTTCTGGTCCCCACATTATAAGAAAGATGTGGAGGCATTGGAGAGGGTACAGAGGAGGTTTACCAGGATGTTGCCTGGTATGGAGGGCAGGTCATATGAAGAGAGGCTGAGGGATTTGAGGTTGTTTTCGTTAGAAAGGAGGCGGCTAAGAGGGGACCTAATCGAAACATATAAGATGATTAGAGGTTTAGATAGGGTGGACAGTGATAGCCTTTTTCCTAGGATGGAGAAAGCTAGCACTAGGGGACACAGCTTTAATTAAGGGGTATGAGTTATAGGACGGATATCAGAGGTAGGTTCTTTACTCAAAGGGTGGTTAGGGAGTGGAATGCCCTCCTGCAGCTGTTGTAGATGCGCCAAGTTTGGTGGCGTTTAAGAGGTTAGTTGATAAGTATATGGAAGAGAAGGGAATGGGTTAGTTTGGAGGGGCATTGCTTTTTATATTGGTCGGCGCAACATCGAAGGCCGAAGGGCCTGTTCTGTGCTGTAATGTTCTATGTTCTATGTTCTATGACTCTCACCAAATTTTACAGTTGTGCCATAGAAAGCATTCTTTCTGGTTGTATCATAGTTTGGTATGGCTCCTGCTCTGCCCAAGACTGCAAGAAACTACAAAAGGTCATGAATGCAGCCCAATCCATTATACAAACCAGCCTTTCATCTATTGATTCTGTCTATTCTTCTCACTGTCTCAGCAAAGCAGCCAGCATAATTAAGAACCACACACACACCCCGGACATTCTCTCTTTCATCTTCTTCCATTGGGAAAAACTTCTGGGGTCACATATCAACAAACTCAAGAATGCTTCTTCCCTGCTACTTACCTTGCGTTAAGTTGATCTTTCCCTACACCCTAGCTATGCCTACAATACTACATTCTACACTCTCTCTTTCCTTCTCTATGAACAGTATGCTTTGTCTGTATAGTGTGCAAGAAACAATACCTTTCACTGAATGTTAATACATGCGACAATAATAAATCAAATTGAACTAATGGTTTCTGAACAAACTTACAGCAGTGAACAAGGAACAACAGCATCGCATTGCATTTATACAACGTTTTACACATAATGATATATCTCCAGGAGTTTCACTGCAGCTTTATCAAAAACATTTGAGATCAAGCCAGATAAGGAGATTTATTTTAATTCATTCAAAGGATGTAGGTTTCACTGGCCAGCCCAGCATTAATTGCCCATCCCTACTTGCCCTTGAGAAGGTGCTGGTCAGCTGAATTTTTAAACTGTTACTATGCCTGCGATATAGGTACTGTTAGGAGGGAATTCCAGGATTTTGATCCAGTGGCAGAGAGGGAACGGCCATAATATTTATGAGTCAGGATGGGGAGTGACTCGGAGGGGAATCTCTAGGTGGTGGTGTTCCCAGCTATCTGCTTCTCTTGTTCTTCTAGATGGTAATGATTCTGGTTGTTGTCAAAAAAGTATTGATGAGTTGCTGCAGTACTTCTTGTAGATTGATACTGTGAGCGGGTGGTGGAGGGAATGAATATTTGTGGATGGTGTGCCAATCAAGTGGGCTGCTTTGTCCTGGATAGTGACAAGCTTCTTGGCTGTTGTTGAACCCATCTAAGCAAATGTAGAGTATTCCATCACACTCCTGACTTAACCATAGAACACTACAGCACAGAAAGTGGCCCTTCAGCCCATCGAGTCTGCACCAAACACAATCCCACCCAGGTCCTACCCCCATATCCCTACATATTTTACCCACTAATCCCTCTAACCTCAGCTACCCTGAACACTAAGGGACAATTAGCATGGCCAATCAACCTAACCCACACATCTTTGGACTCTGGGAGGAAACCGCAGTACCCGGGGGAAACCCACACAGACACAAGGAGAATGTGCAAACTCTACAGAGACAGTGACCTGAGCTAAGAATCGAACCCAGGACCCTGGAGCTGTGAAGCAGCAGTGCTAACTTCTGTGCTACCGTGCCACCCATCTACCATGCCATGTAGATGGTGGACAAACTTTGGGGAGTCAGGAGGTGACTTACTCACCAATGGATTCCTGGACTCCAACCTGCTTTTGTATTCAGTTTAGTCCAAGTTTAGTCTAGGCGTCGTTTCATTTGGACATGGGCTGCTTCAATGTCTTAGGAGTTATAAATGGTGCTGAACATTGTGGAAACATCCTGACTTATGGCTAGTCCAGTTTCTGGTCAATGGAAAACCGGGATATTGATAGTGGTGGATTCAATGATGGTAATGCCATTGAATGTCAAGAGATAACAATTGGAGTCTTTTTATTGGAGTTAGTCATTCCCTAGCACTTCTGTGGCACTTGTCAGCCCAAGTCTGGATATTGTCTAGGTGTCATTGAATTTGGACTGCATCAGTATCTGAGGAGTTGTAAATGATGCTGAACATTATCAACAAACATCCCCGCTTATGGCTTATGATGGAAGGAAGGTCATATGAAGCAGCTGAAGATGGTTGGGTTGAGGACACTACCAGGGGAACTCCTGCAGTGATATCCTGGGACCGAGATGATTGGCCTCCAACTACCACAACCACCTTCCTTTGTGCTCAGTATGATTTGAACCATTAGAGAATTTTCCCCCTGATTCCCATTGACTCCAGTTTTGCTGAGGGCTCCTTGATGCCACACTTAGTCAAATACTGCCTCGCTGTCAAGGACAGTCACTCTCACCTCACCTCTGGAGTTCAACTCCTTTGCCCATGTTTAAACAAAGGCATGATGATGTTAAGAGCTGAATGGCCTTCACAGAACACAAACTGAGTAATGTGAACAGGTTATTGCTAAGCCAGTGCCATTAGATAACATGGTTGATGACCGCTTCAATCACATTACAGATGATCACGAGTAGACTGATGGGATGATAATTGGCTGGGTTGGATTGGTCCTGCTTTTTATGCACAGGACACACCTGGGCAATTGTCCACATTGCGAGGTAGATGCCAGTATTGGAGCAGTACTGGAACTTGGCCAGGAGCATGGCAAGTTCTGGAGCACATGTCTTCAGTCCTGTTGCTGGAATGTTATCATGGCCCATAGTCTTTGCAGTATCCTGTATCTTCAGCTGTTCCTTGATATCATGTGGAGTGAATTGAATTGGCTGAAGACTGACATCTGTGATGCTGATGATCTTCAGAGGAGGTCGCGAAGGATCATCCACTCAACACTTCCGGCTGAAGGTCGTAGCAAATGCACCAATGTTTTTTGCACCAATGTGCTGGATTCTCCCATCATTGAAGATTGAGGTATTTGTAGGGCAGATAGACACAACTTGAAGCAGAAGAGGGAAGTCTAGAGGCTGAAATATTTAGGGACAGAATTCAGGAGCTTAGCACTTTAGCAACTGAAGGCAGGCTCTCAATGTTGGAGTAATTAAAGTTAGGATTGTGCAAGATGTTAGAATTGGAGAAAAGCAGGCACCTTAGAGAGTTGTAAGACTTGAGCAGGTCACAAATAAAAGTATTGATTTATTCAATGTCTTCTGATCCAGTAGGGAGTTATTGAGAAAGGGGCCTCATTCTAAGAATTGGTAGCCTGAATCTAATTTTAACATTGCTGAGACTGACACAGTGGTTATCACAGCGCCAGGGACCCACGTTCAGTTCTGGCCTTGGGTGACTGTCCGTGTGGAGTTTGCATGTACTAACTTTGTTTACATGGGTTTCCTCAAGGTGTTCCGGATATCCTTCCACACAGATGGATTGGCCATGCAAAATTCTCCCATTAGTGTCCCAGGATGTATAGGTTAGGCTGATTAGCAGGATAAAGATGTGGGGTTTCGGACATCAGGTCTGGATGGGATGCTCTTTCTGCTCAAGATCTAAGTCCACTAAATCATAGAGTCATAGATCCGCACAGTACAGAAGGAGGCAATTTCGCCCATCGAATCTGTACTGACCACAAACACACTCAGACCTTTTTCCTGTAACCCCACACATTTACCCTGCTAATCCACCTGACACTAAGGTCAATTTAGCACAGTTAATCATCCTAGACTGATTTTCAGGATTCCCCCACACAAAGTAAATCCTCCAGCAGCTTAAAAACTGAGGCTTGCTGAAATGTCTTTTAAGAGGTCAAAAGTAAGTGGCCCAACATTACTGCATAGTCAAAAACCCAGGAGAAATCCCATTTCTTCAATTTCGTTTGCCTCCCCTCCCCCTCGCAACCAACCAAAAACTGGTGGGAACGACATGAAATTCCAGTGTGTGTAATGTAGGATGCATCCCTCTTTGTGTAGGTTTTGTAGCAGTCATGATATAACCGAGTGGCTTGCCAGGCCATTTCAGAGTCAACCACATTGCTCTGGGTCTGGGTGTAGGCCATGACCTTCGGGTAAGTGTTTTCCAAGGCGGCCTTCACGACACACGACACTGCAGAATTGCTGAGCAGAGACTGTAGCCAAGTTCCACGCACCTGAGGACAGCCTCAATTGGGACTTTGGGTTCATGTCACACAATTTGTAACCCCCACGGCTGGCCTGGGCTTGCAAAATCTCACTAATTGTCTTGTCTGGAGACAATACACATTTCTTTTACCCATGCTTACCTCTCTCTCCACTCACATTGTCTGTATTTTTAAGACTTGATTACCTATAAAGACTCGCATTCCAACCATTATTTTGTAAATTGAGTTTGTGTCTTTATATGCTCTATTTGTGATCTGAAATCCCGCTCACCTGATGAAGGAGCAGCATTTCGAAAGCTAATGGTTTTTGCTACCAAGTAAACCAGTTGGACTTTAATCTGGTGTAGTGTGACTTCTTACTCTGGATGTAGGACCAGCAATGTCCTTCCTTCCTTCACGGATATTAGAGTATCAGATGGGTTCATGATTGATTCATGGCCATTATTACCAACTTAATTCCAGATTTATTAATTGAATTTATATTCTACCAGCTGCCACCAGGGTGGGGGGTAAGCAAATCCACGTCCCTAGAGCATTAACTTGGGCCTCTCGAGTAGCAGTCCAGTGATATTATCACTCAGCCACTGCGTCCCTTTGTGTTCTGTAATATGACCAAACGAATGTTGTGAGGTCCATTAACAAGGGAAGATGTAGAACGGGGTTGATGAATGGAGAATGGGAATGGGATATATTAACTGATATCGCAATCAGAAGAATCAATCATGATCAGTACATGGGATTTAATGGGATTGTGAGTTACAGATAGTTCTATGGCCTGGTAGGAATGGATACGATCGGTGCATCTTGTGGGTCTAAGGGCCTATTTGTGCTGTAGTGTTCTATGTTCTATGTTCTATCACAGGTAGGATTGTCAGAAAAGGGCAATCTGTGTTGCTCCCTCCTTTTTTCCTTTCCTTCCTCATCTCCAGCTGTTCCTCATACACCAGATGGCAAGAACTATGCTTCCGCGATGGTGATGTTGTAAAGCAGGCCACTGTGAAGCTTGATGTCCACTCTGCCAGGGAATTGCAGGGCTCCTCCAAACGGCTGGAGCATTGTTTAAGCACCTCAATGCTCTGCTTTTTAGCGATGCTCTGCTTGATGTTACATGCAGAGTTGCTCAACATTGTCATGGCGTCAACAGACGCCATCTATCTGGTTTGTCATTGAGGCTAAAATGCTGACTGTGAAGTAGACCACTGCAGAATGAAGGTACTTCAGTGGACATAGATCTCGAGCAGAAAGTATATCTCACCCAGACCTGATACCTGTAAACCCACATATCTGACACTGACCTATATGATGTGCTGTGTTTGGTCACACACCAGCTGAACACTGAGGGAGTGCAATCCCCTTCAGTTGCGATCCATCTTAGAGCTGAAATGCGGTTCAACAAGGTAAAAAAAGGACTAGGTTGGAGGTCTGACTATGATAGCCACTCTGCACATTCGTGGGAAGGAAATCTGCCATCCTCACCTGGTCCAACCTACATGTGACACCAGATTTGCAGCAATGTGGCTGCTCTCTGAAATAGCCTAGGGAGCTACTCAGCTCAAGGGCAATTACAGATGGACAACAAGAAGTGCTGGCCCAGCCAATGACGCCTACATCCCAGGAGAGAATAGATCTCAATGATCCTTTTTAAATAGCATTAATGGAGGCTTGTCCTTCCTGCTGCTACACCCATATTCAGCTGCATGTTCAGTGAGACTAAGTTGACGGGTTGAGCTTCAAATGGCAGCACTGGTGTCAACTCAGTGTTGTACACAGATTGATGTCTACTCTGTATACTTTTGGTGAGTGATGACTGCATGTGTCCTAACCTGCTCCCCAGAATGGTCACAGACACAAGACATATGTGTGCACACATGGACGCCATTTTGAACCTCCAAGGTCACTCCTAACACCTGAAAATGGAACGCGATACTGTCAAATATTGCTCCGCTGAGTCTCAAGCTGAGATGTTGCCTTCAATGTGTTTTTTTTTCATAACCTCTAAAGGAGCACTCTAAATAAGAGCAAGCTCTGGATTTTGACGCTACTTAACAAGTGAGTTTTGTTCAGCCTTGGGCGTGCCCACTTTCTACAGATTTCATTCTCTGTTGGTTTTAAGTAATGTGATGAGGGTGTGTGATGATCACAGAAGTTTTTTGTCTGTTTTTTTTGGTTGCTATAAAGGCTGGTGCTTTCAGATTTACAAGCTTTGATATCATTGTAAGTGCAGATGAAATTTTATGGAGTGCTACATTAAAGGACTGGAGTTAGTAATTTTATTTTGCACTGATATACTTAAAGCAAAAAGATTTCTTTTTGTCCATCAAAAGCTTTGAGCCCTGACAAAATTCACTGAAAGCTTTGTTTGACTGTCATTTTAACAATGTTTAAAGTTAAAAATCTATTTGCCATCTGAAATCCAAATGGTAAATTCAAACAACGCATAACAGAATTAGTGCTGTGCTGTCTGACCTTCTAACCCTGGCAGCACAGTGGTGAGCACTGCTGCCTCACAGCGCCAGGGACCTGGGTTTGATTCCTGGTTTGGGTCACTATCTGTGTGGAGTTTGCACATTTTCCCCATGTCTGCATGGGTTTCCTCCCACAGTCTGAAAGATGAGCTGGTTAGGTGGCATTGACCCGGACCATGGTGACTAGGGCAATTTCACTGCAGCTTCATTGCAGTGTTAACGTAAGCCTTACTTGTGTCTGATAAATATACTTTACTTATCTTCCTATTAGTCTTTGTATCTAGTCAACAAACATGGGACCTTTCACTTAGGTCATTCCATTTCAGTCCGACCATTGCTTTGAAAAGTGAAAGGATAAATCAAAGAACAAAGAACAAAACAGCACAGGAAACAGGCTCTTCGGCCCAACGAGCCCGCGCCACCACCCTTATGTTCCCACCTCTACCCGCAATCCCTGTCTATGTTTATAGATCTATGGATTAAAAACCAAATTTAAGACAATTTAGGGAGAATTTGTTTTGCCAATTAGCCTAAGAGCACATCTTTGGGATGTGGGAGGAAACCAGAGCACCCGGAGAAAACCCACGTAAGCACGGGGAGAATGCGCAAACTCCCACAGACACAGGCCCAAATCCACCCTGGTGAATAAAGGAGATTCATTTATTACTAATAAATTAAATTTATTACTTAATTGAAGTGAATTCTGCACAAACTTGAATTCAATTTCTGCCCATTAGACAGAGTGTGCTCTGCTTCCTCCCCCCACCACTCCTCCCCCCCTCCTCCCCCCCAACCCTCTCTGGCTTTGAACATCCAGCTGAGAACAAGGGATGAACATCAGAATGATTAAATCGAGGACATTTTGTTTGGTCTTCATGTGCCAGGGCTGCTTTGATGAGGACATCTTTTGGCACAAAAAAAAATGGCAGAAGAGCAGCTGGAGGGAAGGATCGAATGAAACCAAGCCTCGGAAAATTGGAGAAAGTGCGCGCTTCATAATATTTAATAATTGAATTTCCACAAACAATAGCAGGCAAATGAAGTAATCTGCAAAAGTGTGTGAACTCATCTGCATAATTGATGCTGGTCCTCTAGTAAATGAATAATGAAGATAATAAAAGATGTTGCTAAAAATGGGCACAATAACAGCAAATTTCATCAAGGCACACTCTCTGATTAATCTGCTCTTGCAAATCAGTGCTGAGAGGGGAGATTGTGATTAACCGCGCCAGGGGCTGCAGCAGTAGGCAACCTGCCCTCCCTCCCTCCCTCCCTCTCGCAGCTCGAACTTCACGTAGCTGGCAGGTGCTGCGGGCTGCATCTCATACAGTGGAACCCTAGAGAAAGTAGCTTGACAAGGAGAGTAATTTGGCTTCGGTTGTTAGTCTTTCAAACCTTAACTGATGCGAGGAACAAAAAAACTCCACACTAATGTGACCATTGCTGAGTGCGTGTGTACAGGCTTTCACAAACCTACATTATTCGTCTTCCTGAGTGTAAGTGTGCAGGAGGGCATCTCCCAGTCCCAGACATAAATTCAGGAATTCAACTGTAGGTAAACATCCCTCTTCCCCCTATTGCAATCTGTCCTGGTCTAACCTTTTACAAATTGCAAATGTTGTGTTACATAATTTTCTCATGATATGAGCGTTCAGTTTCAGAATCGCCCTCTTGTTCAAAAACATTTTAGAATAAAACTCAGACAGTGAATTACACACATCATCCAAATTTTCAAATATGTATCAATATTATATCGATAAGAGTAGGCCACTAGCATCAAGTGTTATTTGGAAGAGAGGGAGCTGATCTTATCAAGTTCCTCTTGATCTGTGTTGTAGCCCCGCAAATTTAAAGAAAATCTTTATGCTGAATCTGTAACATCTCCACTTACCCAATTATTTGGAAATTATCATTTCTATTATGCTTATACAATCATAGAATCCTAGAATCCTTAAAGTGCAGAAGGAGTCCATTTGGCCATGTGAGCCTGCACCAACCACAATCCTACCCTATACGATAACCCCACATATTTACCCTGCTAATCTCCAAAATATTAAGGTGCAGTTTTTGCATGGCCAATCAACCTAACCCGCATATCTTTGGAGTGTGGGAGGAAACCAGAGCGCCCAGAAGAAACTCACACAGATATGGGGAGAATGTGCAAACTCCACACAGAAATGGTCAAACAAGCCACTCAGTTCAAGTGGCTTTCAAGTGGCTGTCTGTCTGTCTGAATGCCTGTCTGTCTATCTATCTATCTATCTATCTATCTATCAATCTGTCTGCCTGTTAGTCTATCTATCTGTCTATCTGTCTGCCTGTCTGTCTATCAATCTGTCTGTCTGTCTATCTATCTATCTGTCTGTTTGTCTATCTATCTACCTGTCCATCTACCTATCAATCTGTTTATCTATCTATCTGTCCATCTGTCTTTCTATCTGTCTCTCTATCTGTCTGTCTGTCCAGCTTTCTATCTGTCTGTCTAACTATCTGTCTATCTAATGTAAACTAATTAGAAGGATCATGGGCATGGGGAACTATGGCAAATTTAATAACCATGAAATTAAACTCCATGTCTCAAGTTTTTAACCATAATTGGGATTTGGTGTTAACTGGAGGATTTTCAGAGTGTGAGTAGTTTGTACAGAGAAATCTCCTAATTTTAAGTAATATTTGATCCTGTCGCAGCTTTTCACGAGCATTTCTTATTTGTACTACAGTAAAATTTAGCTTTAATTATTTACTGAATACACTCAATCTACTTGACGTAAATATAATTAATTGATTTGTGAGTTTCAAAACATTTCTGTTTTCTCAGTGGAATTATTTTAGCATCAATATTAATCCAGATCTATGTAAATGTCAGAGGGAAACAAGCTGCTATTTGTGTGAAATGGCTGTGAATTGCCTCTTTATATGAAGCCTAATACTTTGGGTGAACTATCAGCATTAGGTCAGCACTATAGCTTTAACTCTAACTGCAACACATCATAATGCTCCTGGTCTAATTCTAATGAGTGCACACCTAAAAATAAAGACAGGTTACAAAACAGCCATGTGACTGTGAAATGAATATTGGACTCTGATTTAGCACAGAGACTGTTTACAGCTCAATTTGATTCCGTTTTATCTCAATCTCTGAATGCAGGTTGAGCCAACTCATCTGTTATTTAATAGATAGTGAAGTACAGTAACACAGAGTACAATAGATAGACACAGAGCGATAGATAGAAAGATAGCTAGATAAATAGATAGATAGATAGATAGAGGTACAGATAGATAGACAGACAGACAGGCAGACAGAGAAACAGACAGACAGAAGGGGAGACAGATTGATAAAAAGATAGACAAACAGACAAAGGATGGATAGACGGATGGAAGGACGGAAGGACAGAGAGCTGGGGGACACACACCGATAGGGGCTGTTGTTGCATTGTTGCTCTATCACTTTAAGTGTATTGCTCACGATATCATTTCATGAGCTTTGGCTTCAGTCTAGACCAAGCCTTTGTTCAGTCAACAAAACTCAATAAAGCTGCTCATTGTTTTTTACCCAAGCCATGTGCTATCCTGTCACGTTCCTTTCATCCAACAAATGCAATATATAACAGTCAGATAGATGGGATGGAGAGACAGGAAAGTAAAAAGACAGATGGATGGATGAAGCAACAGAAAAATCCAGAGATTGTCCACTGCTCATCAGCCATCCTCATTGACCCTACCCACCTATTACAGCCACTGGCTCATTGCCAGATGTCTACTAAAAGTACCAAAAGCCTCTGCAAAGTCTTCAAAGGGAAAGTATCTGATAAATGGCTCCACTTTCATTGGAATATCCTAAACCTGAATCTCTCTGTGCTGTCTAATATCAAACCAGGTACCACAACCAACTAGAACAACATATGCCCTCAAAGCTGGTAGAACCTTGACCAACAGGTTTGTAATGGGCCAAGACCTTTCTGCAGTTCTTGTTGATATCATGGCCTCATTATGTCAGGATGGTGCTGAGTAGAAAACCACTGGCTTACTGAAAACCAGATAAGGGCCCCACAATTAGTCAGTGTTTGTAGGAGTGACTGTTTCTCCAATGTTTATGTTCAGTAGTGGGGAAGCTTTTGGAGAAGATATTGAGGGACAGGATATATGCATATTTAGAAGAAAATGGACACAAAGTGACAGGCAGCATTGCTTTATATGAGGAAACTCATATCTCAACAACTTGATTGGGTTTTTTTTGAAGAGGTAACAAAGATGATTGATGAGTGAAGGGCTATGGATGTAGTTCATATGGACTGTGGTAAGGCATTTGACAAGGTCCCACATGACAGGTAGTGCAAAAACTAAAATCACATTGGATTTGGGGTGGATTGGCTAGATAGATACAGAGCTGGCTTGGTTATAGAAGACAGAGTGGTTGTGGAGGAATGTTTTTCAGAATGGAGATCTGTATCTAGTGGTGTTCCACAGGGATCAGTGCTGGAACCTCTGTTGTTTGTAGTATATATAAACGATCTGGAGGAAAATGGGGGTGGTCTGATTAGTAAGTTTGCGGATGACACAAACATTATTGGAGTTACTGATTGTGCTGAGAATTGTCAGAGAATACAACAGAATATAGATAGGATGGAGCCTCAGGCAAATGGAGTTTAATACAGACAAATGTGAGGTAATGCATTTTGGAGGATCAAATTTAGCTGTGAATTATACTGTAAATGGCAGAACTTTAGGAACATTGACATACAGAGGGATCTGGGCATTCAGGTCCACTGTTCCCTAAAAGTGCAACACAGATGGCCAAGGTGATTAAGAAGGCATATGGCATGTTTGCCTACATCAACTGGGGACTGAGTACAGGAGTTGGGAAATCATGTTGCAGCTATATGAAACCTTGGTTAAGCTATATTTGGAGTAATGCATGCAGTTCTGGTCACCACACTACAAGAAGGACTTGGAAGCTTTGGAGACAGTGCAAAGAAGGTTCACCAGGATGTTGCTTGGTCTCCAGGGTGTTGACTACGAGAAGAGATTGAATAAACTAGGATAGGAAGCTGAAGAGAGAACTGATAGAGATCTACAAAATTATGAGAGGAATAGACAGAGTGGATAATCAGAGGCCTTTCTCCAGATAAAGCACAGGTTTAAGATGAGAAGGGGAAAGTTTAAGGGAGATATGTGGGGAAAGTTTTTCACACAGTGTGTGTGGGTGCCTGGAATGCACTGCCAGAGGAGATGGTGGAAGCAGGTACATTAGCAACGTTTAAGAAGCATCTGGATGGGTGCATGAATAGGGAAGGAATAGAGAGATACGGACCAAGTAAGGACAAAAGGTTTTTTAGTTAGGGCATCATGATCGGCATGGGCTTGGAGGGCCAAAGGGTCTGTTTCTGTGCCATACTTTTCTTTGTTTCCTTTGTTCTTCACAGTAGTCCATGTAGGATGACATGGTGGCACAGTAGTGAGCATTGTTGCCTCAGAACGCCATGGACAAGAGTTTGATTCCCAGTTGGGTCACTGTCTGTGTGGAGTTTGCTCATTCTCCACGTGTCTGCGTGGCTTTCCTCCGGCTGCTCCGGTTTCCTCCCATGGTCTGAAAGATGTGCTGGTTAGGTGCACTGGCCATGTTAAATTCTCCCTCAGGGTATACAAACAGGCACCGAAGTGTGGCAACTAGGGGATTTCGACAGTAACTTCATTGCCTTACTTGTGACAATAATAAATAAACTTTATGGTGTACTGAGCATAGTTCCCCATGTAGCTACAGGATGTTTCTTTGTACGTTCATGGGATGTATCACTGTTGGAAAAGCGAGCATTTATTGTCTATCCCTAATTTCTGTTGTGAAGGTGGTGGTGAACCTGATGACCAACTATTATCCAAACCATATTAAAGATTGGTTCCAGAGAAGCTGAATTCTTGAGTTGCCTTCTTAACTCTGACTATTGTCTAATTCGCAATCTGACATATTGGCCTTTGAGCGAAAATGTTGAGAATCCTGCTCTAATGGACCACTTTTTTGATTAAATAAATGCAAACAGAGTTAATGTTTCAGAGTACACATTGTACAGTGGTTAGTGCTGCTGCTTCACAGTGTCAGAGACCTGGATTCAATTCCAGCCTGAGGTCACTATCTCTGTGACGTTTGCAGGTTTTCCCTGTATCCGCGTGGATTTCCTCCGGGTGCTCCGCTTTCCTCCCACAGTCCCAAAGATGTGCAGGTTAGGTGGATTGGCTGTGATAAGTGCATAGAGTTACAGGGAAAAGATGTGATTTTCTATCAGAGTCGATGCAGATCTAATGGGCCAAATGGCCTCTTTCTGCACTTTAGGGATTTGATGATTCATGTCCTTTAATTTACTCTTCAAAACAGATTATCTAGCCATGTGTTCCATTGTTGTTCATGAAATCTGACTGTATCTAAATTGACATCAAACTCACCTGTACAATCAACAGTGACTTCACTCCAATAGTAAATTCACCAGATGTAAAGCATTTTGGGAATCCAGAGAATGTGTTTCATAAATGAAGGCGTTCTTCATTCTTAAGGAAGAATTTCAGGGCAGATGTAATTTAGAAAAATATTGCAAAATTACCAGTGCAATCAATTTCATTAAATAATGACCCTCACCAAAATAATCGCTGCAAATAATGTATCTGACTCAGGAATCTGGTCACAACCGAGCCCAGTAACCAAACAAAAAGTTTTTAAAAATCATCATCAGACACCGGGGCTGGGATTCTTCAACTTCATCCGTGGCTGGGATTCTCCAGTCCTGCTGCTGTGAACGGAGATTTGGCTGAGTGCCAAATTCTCCATATTTTGATTTGATTTATTATTGGCACATACATTAATATACAGTGAAAAGTACTGTTTCTTGCATGCTGTACAGGCAAAGCATACCGTTCATACAGAAGGAAACAAGAGAGTGCAGAATGTAGTGTTACAGTCATAGCTAAGGTGTAGAGAAAGATCAACTTAATGTGAGGTAGGATCATTCAAAAGTCTGACAGCAGCAGGGAAAGAACAGTTGTTGAGTCAGTTGGTACATGATTTCAGACTTTTGTATCTTTTTCCCGAAGGAAGAAAATGGAAGAGAGAATGTCCGGGGTGTGTGCAGTGTGGGTGTGTGGATTATGCTTTGCCAAGGCAGCGGGAAGTGTATACAGAGTCAATGGATGGGAGGTCGGTTTGAGTAATGGACTGGGCTTCATTCACAACTGTTTGTAGTTTCTTGTGGTCTTGGGCAGAGCAGGAGCCACACCAAGCTGTGATACAACCAGAAAGAATGTGTTCTGTGCTGCATCTGTAAAATTTGGTGAGAATCATAGTGGACAAATCAAATTTCCTTAGTTTTCTGAGAAAGTAGAGGTGTTGATGGGTTTTCTAAATATGGTATCGGCATGGGGGGACCAGGACAGGGTTGTTGGCGATCTGGACACCTAAACCTCTCGACCATTTCCACTTCATTTCCAGTGTTGTAGATAGGGGCATGTCTTCCAAGATGCTTTCTCACTGGCACCTTAGCCACGAGACCAGAGGATTCCAGCCTGGATTTTTCCGAACCAAATATCTCCACAAACTGAGGCAGAAAGAATTACACAGAATAATCTCTGAGCCATTGAAGAGATCTACAATTTTTAAATACATTTGAGATCACCTTCAGAATCCCAAAACTCCCAGAATTACTTTGAGTGGCTGTTAAAATATATATTTACCGTTTACATCAGATGGATAGTCTCCACAATGAAAACAATCAAAAAGTTCTGGCACAGTAAATGCCATAAAAATGTTCCTTGGATTTCTTTTTGCCTGTTGTTTGTGTAACAGGTGAACAGATTTTTACAGGTTCCATGTTTTCACATTAAGAGCTCCACACTTAAGGAAGAAGTCTAAAGTACAAAACCTGTACTTTGATAACATCCATTACAAAACAAATTAATATTCCACCAGAACCCACTTCATCAATTCCCATGCTCTCTGGCCCAACCTCAGGAGTTTGTACAGATTTTTTGGCTTTGCCTGGGGTGCCCCAGGCAATAATCAGAAGCGAATGTCCTCGCACACGTTGCTAATCCACTTTCCCTGCAGGTCAGCCTGCAGCAGTGTTTTTACTAGTCTTTTAGTTCTATTTAGGACAAGGCTCTCTTCAATGTAGCAAAATATTAAATGCAGCAGAAAGCACATACTGAGGCCAAATTAAGGAGCTTATAGGCGATTGCTACTGGTTCGGCATATTAATGTTGGCGTTAATTTATATACAAATCTTTTGTTGCCCAATAAATTTGAACCAGTCTAAAACAATGTACAGACGTATAAAATTCTCAGTTTATCTTCCATGCTGCTTTGTAAGGACTATCGGCATCTTCATTACAGATGGTTCTGTATGGATTGATATACACGGTTGAGATGTTAAAACAAGGTGCTGCCTGTCATCTCAGGTAGATGTAAAAGATCCCATGGCACTATTACAGAGCAGGACAAACTGCTTTTCCCCCGGGTCCCAGCCCATATTTATCCCTCAGACTATCTGGTCATTATCTCTGAGACATCTGGGATCTTGCCATGAACAGTTTGATTGCAGTGTTTCTTCCAACTACAAGAGCAGGCTACATTTCAAATGTAATCCAGTAGCGGGACTGAGGCATTGTGAATTTGGGAAAGGTGCTATATAGATGCAATTTTTTTTCTTTCTATTTACCATTACAGATGCTCTATCACAATGAGTGGGGGAGGGGGTTGAAGGAGAGGATGGTTGGGGGTATGCACATGGATCTGGTGCTGGACTTGAGAGTAATGGATACTGTGAGAATGAATATTGTCAAGAAGGAGTTGGGGGATTTTGCAGTGTCAGGGTGTGGGGGAGAATGATCAGGGTAGAGAAGGGTGAGGATTGTCGGGGTACATTTTTTATGCACTCAGGGATTGGGTGTCGCTGGCTGGGCCAGCATTTATTGTCCACTCTAATTTTTTTTTACACATGGGACATGGGCATCACTGGATAACCAGCATTTATTGCCCATCCCAAGTTATCTTTGAGTAGTTTGCTAGGCCATTTCAGAGCAAGCTGTGGATCTGGACTCACATGGAGGCCAGACCGGGTAAGGATGGCAGATTTTCTTCCCTAAAGGCCATTAGTGAACCAGATGGGTTTTCCTGACAATGGTTTCATGGCCATCAGTAAATTCTTAATTTCAGATATTTTTCTTTTATTGGATTCTTTACTCTTTATTCTTTTATTCTTTACTCAAAGAGTGATTAGGGAATGGAATGCCCTGCCTGCAGCTGTCGTAGATGCGCCAAGTTTGGTGGCGTTTAAGAGGTTAATTAATAAGTATATGGGAGAGAAGGGAATGGTTTAGTTAGGAGGGGCATTGCTTTTTATTTTGGTCGGCACAACATCGAAGGCCGAAGGGCCTGTTCTGTGCTGTAATGTTCTATGTTCTATGTTCTATGTTCTATGGATCCAAGTTCCACCTTCTGTCGTGGCGGGATTTGAACCAAGGTTCCCAAAATAGTCTGGCAATAATACCATTAGGCCATCGCCTCCCCTTGAATTGAGTATCTCACTCAACTATTTCAGAGGATATTTAAAGTCAACCACATCGCTCTGGGTCCAGAGTCACATGTTGGCCCGATCAGGTTAGGGCAGCAGATTATCTTCCCTGAAGGACATTAGTGAAGCAAATGGGTTTATGGCAATGGATAATGATTTAATGGTCATTATTAGTTCCAGATTTTTATCAAATGCAAATTTCAACATCTGCCATGGTGATATTCAAACATTACCCTGGCTTCTCTGAATTGTTAATCCAGTGACAATACCATAATGCCACTGCCTCGGATACAGAGGGGTGAATGAATATGGTCGGAGTTCAGAGAGATGAGCATTGTCAGAGTATAGAGGGGTGGATGTTGTCGGGGTACAGAGGGATGAACATTGTTGGGGTACAGAGGGCTGAGCATTGTCAGGGTACAGAGGGGTGAGCATTGTTGGGTTACAGAAGGGTGAACATTCTCTCCTTGTCTGCATGTGTTTCCCCCGGGTACTCCGGTTTTCTCCCACAGTCCGAAGATGTGCAGGTTAGATGGATTAGCCATGGTAAATTGCCCCTAAGTGTGCCAAGTTATGTAGGTTAGGGATATTAGCTGGGTAAATACATGGGGTAACAGGGATAGGGCCTGGGTAATCTATTCTGTTGGAGAGTCCCAATACCGATGCCCAGGGAACACTACTACAAATCTCATAGAGTCACAGAGTCATAGAGGTTTAAAGAATGGAAACAGGGCCTTCAGCCAACTTGTTCATGCTGCTCTTTTTAAACCAATAAGTTAATCCCAATTGCCTGCATTTGGCCCATATCCCTCAGTACCCATCTTACCCATGTAACAGTCTAAATGCTTTTTAAAAGACAAAATTGCACCCGCCTCTACTACTACCTCTGGCAGCTTGTTCCAGACACTCATCACCCTCTGTGGAAAAAAATCACCCCACTGGACACTTTTGTGTCTCTCCCCTCTCACCTTAAACCTATGCTCTCTAGTTTTAGACTCCCTTACCTTTGGGAAAAGATATTGATTATCTAGCTGATTTGTGCCCCTCATTATTTTATAGACCACTAAGATTACCCCTAAGCCTCTTACACTCAGAGGAAAAAGTCCCAATCTATTCAGCCTCTCCTTATAATTCAAACCATCAAGTTCCAGAAGCATTCCAGAAAATCTTTTCTGTACAGTTTCTAGTTCAATAATATCTTTTCTATAATGGAATATTTTTCAAGCTGGTAACCTCTCACTAGCTTGAAAAATATCCATGGACTAATACTTCTACTTCCTAATATACAGCCAAATTTGTATCCTAATTACTACTGTCTCTTTTATTCCATGCACTGTAACTTTTCTCACAAGTCTGTTTTGTTGACACTGTATCGAATGCCTTTTGAAAATCTGCATACACCACATCAACAGCGTTACCGTCAACAACCTTTTCTGTTACCTCCGCAAAAAATTTCAATCAAAAATTAGTTAAGCATAACTTTTCCTTTAGAAATCTACGCTGGCTCTTCCTAATTAACCCGTACTTTTCCATGTGACCAGTAATACTGTTCTGAATAGTTGTTTCTCGAAGTTTGCCCATCACTGATGTTAAATTGATTGGTTTATACTTGCTGGTTTATAATCGATCCTTTAAAATAGAGATGAGGAGGAATTTCTTCAACCAAAGAATGGTAAATCTGTGGAATTCTTTGCCGCAGAAGGCCAGGTCATTGAGTATCTTTAAGACATAGATAGATAGATTCTTGATTAATAAGAGAATCAGGGGTTATGGGGAAAAAGCAGAAGAATGGGGATGAGAAAAATATTAGCCATGATTGAATGGCAGAGCAGACTTGATGGGCCTAGTGGCCTAATTCTGTTCCTGTGTCTTATGGACTTATGGTCTTATACTGGGCTTTTCCTTACAATCTTATTTGAACAAGGGTGTAACATTTGGAATTTTCCTGTCCTCTGGCACTCCCCTGAGTCTAGAGGAGATCGGAAGATTATGGCCTGAAGTTTCCATTCTCACTTCCTTTCAGATCCTTCATGACACAACTCACTTGCATAGCAGATGCGAGACAAGCTTTTGAAAAGACAAGAAGCCCCGCGATAACTTACGTCAAGCCTGCAAGTGCCAGCAGAGCTGGGTGCTAATTGAATTCATCCTTGCTCTCAATTAATTCTGTTCTGGTGACCTGCGCTAATGCATTAGCACTTTAACAAACGTTATACTGATCATCTGCCATTGCCGAAGTGTTCAACATCTCGCTCTGTAAGTCCACACTCATGGGTTGCCTCAGTAACACAATCCATATGATGAGCTCATACCAGGGACTACCTCAGGGTAGGGGCGGGGGGGAGGGAGGAATGGTGAAAGAAATCCAACCATTAATTTCGCTTAAGCAGGGACAAATAACATGACAGGTACTACCGCTGTTTAAATTAAAATGGCCAAAGGAAACTGTAGCACTAATATTTCTTATTAACAAGCAAGAACGAAGGCTTATTAAAGGCATGTATTGCAAATCAGTTCACTCTGAAATGTATTTGCAAATCAGAGGAAACTCTTAAAGCAGAAGTTAATCAGAATATAATTAACAAAATGACATCTACAGTGTTCGTATGACTGTAGGAAAATAATTTGAGAGTGAGCAGTTTCAATTAAAATGCCAAATGGTGGTAAATTACAAAGATATCGGCTTTCTGCGAGAAATTAATCAGTAATATTATAAGCTGGTAACTGGAGTGTGAGCTTCCAAGTAACTAGATCAATTGAAAATCACTGCTCTGAGTTAGTTCCGATGTAATTTTTTTTCTGTAAATTTTCAAAGAAAGCTTTTATATTATCGACCAATGTCTAAAGAACAAGGAACAAAGAAAATTACAGCACAGGAACAGGCCTTTCAGCTCTCAAAGCCTGCACAAATCAGGCTGCCCATCTGAACTAAAACCCCCTACCTTCCGGGAACCATCTCCCTCCATTCCCATCCTGGTCATGTATTTGTCAAGACGCCCCTTAAAAGTCACTACCATATCTGCTTCCACTATCTCCCCCGGCAGCTAGTCTCAAACACCCACCACCCTCTATGTAAAAAAACGTGCCTCGAAATGAGTTGCTAGTTGTGATGTTCCACCAATTGTCACATTCCCATGTCCAGGCAGAGATGCAAATCCCCCAAACTGGACAGTGACAAGTGCCAGGTGACACCCTGAATTTAAAAAGAAAGTATTAGAGATTTCGGGATTATTACAGATCCCAAGCATCTGGAGCAATCACACATAAAAGTGAAATACATTGGGAATCTGAAATAAAAGCAGAAAATGCCGGGATAGCATGATGACACAATGGCCAGCATTGCAGCCTTACAGCACCAGGGACCTAGGTTCGACTCCCAACTTGGGTGGCTGTCTATGTGGAATTTGCACATTCTCCCTGTGTCTGCATGGGTTTCCCCTTAGTGCTCCGGTTTCCTCCTGTATCCAAAGATATGCAGGTTAGGTGGAATGGCCATGTTAAATTGCTCCTCAGTGTCAGTGGCACTAGCTAGGGTAAACACATGTGGTTATGAGCATAGGGCCTGAGTGGGGACTGTGATCGGTGCAGACTCAATGGGCCGAATGGCCTCCTTCTGCACTTTCTGTGAACTCAGCCAGTCTGTGGAGAGAGAAACAGTTAATGTTTTGAGACCAAAAGAGGTGCTGGTTAGGTGCATTGACCATACTAAATTCTCCCTCAATAGGAATAGAGGGATATGGTTCCTGAAAGAGAAAGGAGTTTTTGTTTACAGGTTGGGAGGGTCAAAGGGCCAATTCCTGTGCTGCAACCTTCTTTGTTCTTTGTCCCCTAACAGGCACTTGAGTGTGACAACTATGAGATTTTCACAGTAACTTCATTGCAGTGTTAATATAAGCCTACTTGTGACACTAATAAATAAACTTATCACTTCATGAAACAAAACTTCTTTCATGCCTTTGTTGTCTCCAGACTTGACTCTGCCAACACACTCCTGGCTGCTCTCCACATTAAACAGAACTGAGACAAAGTAAAACTGCAAAGAATTATATAATTGAAAAGCGGGCAGAGGAACTGGAACAGAAAAGAACAGAAATAGGTTGGAGCAAAAGATGGCAGTGTGATTAGCATTGCTTTCCCTCAGTGCCAGGAACCTGAGTTTAATTCCAGCCTTGGATGACTGTTTGTGCGGAGTTTGCACATTCTCCCCATGTCTGCATGGGTTTCTTTCAGGTGCCCCGCTTTCTTCTCACAGTCCAAACATGAGCAGCTTAGGTAGATTGGCCATTATAAATAACCCCTTAGTGTTTAAAGATGTGCAGGTTAGAGGGATTAGTAGGGTAAGTATGTGGTAAGTATATATCGTTGAAACTGCTGCGCAGTTGCCAGTGTCAAAACATCTGAAAATATATGCTGTCACAATAACACAAAAGAAAAATATCAAGAATATCAAGGATGGGGCCTGAATGAGATAAAAAGATAAGCCAGTGCAGACTCAATGGGCTGAATGGCCTCCTTCTGCACTGTAGAGATTCTATGATTCTGTGAAAGGAAATATGGACAAACTTGTCCTGGACATGAGATGATGGGGAGTGTTAACGGAGCCATTAAGAGATGATGAGGGCTAATAGTGGTAATGGGTGACATAGAGGAATGTGTTAATGAGAGCAGCTGAACAGCCAGGGACAGTAGCTATCTAACAGAGGGGCTGGGTTGGTCAGAGAGCTGAAAAACATCCAATAACATATAATTCTTCACACTTCTACCTTTCTTCAGTTCTGTAGAAGGGCCATTTAGACTCAAACTGTTAACTCTGTGGGGAGAATTTTCCCATCCAGCGCACAGGGATCGTACAGGTTAGGAGATGGACCATGCAATGGTTCATTGACCTCAGGTGAGATTTGCCTGAAAAATGCCATCTTGTGTCAGATGCTACCAGATCTGCTGAGTTCATGCACCATTTTCTGTTTTAATGATGGGTGTTTTGTCCATTCATTTGTTTGAAGAGACAAGGGGACAGCAATTATATGAGTTTTTAAATTTTTTCTTTTATTGAACAGAACTTAAAAGATTTACATGACAGAAGTAGTAAAAAGGAAACTTGGAGATTGGTTTCATAGCCTGGTTCTTGAACTGTACTGAAACTGAACTGAATATTGAACACACTGAATTGAACTGAACACACAGTTTCAAAATATATTTTGATCCTTATCTCGTTATTGGAAGTGTTTTTCACAGGCTGTCTCTGTCTTAGAAAAACAATTCTTGCAGCTGCTGTTGTTTGCCTGCATTGTGTATCCTTCAGGAATGTAGTCAATTTTTAGCTGACCTGCAGCCTTCTGATTCTGCATGTAGTCAAGTTAGCAGTCAGCTTTTCAGCCTGGCAAAATTAATTAACCCCTACAGTCTAGCATTTAAATGTTGGTGTGCATAGGCAGAAATATATCAAAATGAAGTCTTTGCATAGACTGAAGCAAACAGGGCTACTTATATACAGGATCTCTCAATGGGTATATCACAAATCCTTCCTTCTTTTAATTGATTCACAGTATGTGGCAATCATACCAGGCAATACCAGAATTTATCACCCAAGTATTTTTGACCATTCCCCATTGTATTCTTTGTAGCGGTTTGATAAAACCAAGTGGTTCATTTCAAAACATAGACAGGGTAAGGACAGCAGGATTTTTATCCTTGAAGATGTAACAATCTGGTGAAAAGTGATGGACTACCTCCTCTCTCTCTCTTGCCACTTCTTGATTTACCACAAAAAATTATTTTTGCCTGGTAAAACAGTAATCCCTTGGCCATAATGCACTTCTAGGGCTTTTGGCCAAGTCAAGGGTCAGGTCAAACCCAAGATCAGGTGCAATGACTCATCCTATCAGCTTGTATCTTATTTGCATCGCTTGTGGAGACCATTAATTAGATTCAGTTCAGTTTTTAGAGCTAACAAGGAGATAGATTTGAGTCCGCCCATTCTGCTCCACGTATTGGCTTTGTAACCAAAAATGGGGGGAAAGAAAGATGCTTTCCTTTAAAGATTTGGTTTGCCAATTCAATGAATGTTTAAGTGTTGTGACTATAAAATACACACACAAGCAAGATTCTTGCTGCTTCAAAAGAAAAGGTGAAAGTACTTATTGTACTTAACACCCAATTTCAATAAAAATAATAAAAATGCTCTGACTGTCACTCATTTATGCATTCAGGAGTTTACACACACACACACACACACACACACACACACACACACACACACACACACACAGCAGTAAAGTATAAAGTGGGGAGAGGCGGTTAAATTGTTTAAGAGTCAAACAAATGTCAGTTACATATGGGATCCTGTAGTTTGATGGCTTGTATGGTTTCAAAGTGTCGTTGATTTTGCTTTGAGATGATTTAAATAGGTTGATGGATGATTTTTGCCATCTCTCTAGATTGAGGAGTCCTGGATTAATATTTTGAACACTGCCTATGTCTTGTGACTGGTCAAAAAACTGGGGAACAAGCTTGCAGGATTTCTGGAGATATAGAATGCCAACTCAGTTTCATTTTGGTCTCCTCTGTGACTTCACTCTGATTGACTTGGAAAGAAACAGTTTCTTAAAACATAAAGAGGGTTTACTGGCTCATCACACAATCTCCTCTCACAAAATATGATCATAGCAGTCAGGTACTGCAGCAAACCTTTAGTCAGTCTCATCTATTCATTGCATTAAACATTACAAGCATACAACTCCTAACTCAAACCCACCACCATTTCAATAAGTATCTCTTTGTACTCTTGTAATAAAATAATAATCAATAAGTTAAACAAAAAATGACAGGGGTACCAGCCCCTGTAGAGCCCTGTAACTAAACTTTTTAAAAAATCAAAAGGAAAGTTAACTAATTAAACCAAAGAGTCATTCCTGGGGGTGATGATACTCTCCAGCCCCTGTGGTGCCTATGAGTTGCAGAAGGTGGACAACACAAGTGTCACTTTGTGTATGCTCAAGTCAAATGCTAATTAATTTCCATTGCCTGCATAAAAATTAAGCACAATTAATATGCATGAATGCAGATAATAAACTGGATTACTAGTTATATAGAGGAGACTACTATTACTAGACTATTAATCCAGAATGTTCTGGGGACCTAGGTTCGAATCCTGCCATAGCAGATGATAGAATTTGAATTCAATGAAACTTATCTGGAATTAAGAATCTACTGATGATCGTGGAACCATTGCAAGAATGTTAGAAAAACTCATCTGGTTCACTAATGCCCTTTAGGGAAGGAAATCTGTCATCCTTACCTGGAATGTCCTACAAGTGACTCCAGAACTACAGCAATGTGATTAATTCTCAACAGCCCTCAGGCAACTAGGGATGGGCAATAAATGCTGGCCAACCATTGACACCCGTGTTGAATGGCTGAATAAAAAATATATATAATAGCCATTACTTTTGTGAATGAAAAGTTGCTGGTGGAGAGGTAGCTGTTGAGATGTGGGAAGTAAGGGTGAGCTGGAAGAAATATTGTTTGATGTTACAATATATGAATGCAAAACACCCACGTTTTCATTACTTTTAGGTTCTTTAAGTAGAGAGTAACAGAGCAATGACAACAACTCATGTAGAAAGGTATGTTTTGCAGCACAACCTGCAATAAAGTTGCTAAATTAGCAGAAAGTCTTCAATAAAATTCATTCAGATAATTAGACCACTAGGGGACACATTTGCAGCCAGAATAATGATTTCTGGAAATGCTTCAATGCTGGAAGTAGAATCAGAAACAGAGCAGACCTTAGATCCAACACCGTTTTTGATATTCAGCTCACTGCATTATCAATTGTTATTTAGCATTATTAAGAATATAACAGGAGTAAGTGTTGGCTTCTGCTACATCTACTTTCATAACAACAGAGATTGCATTGCAAAGAAACTCACAAGTCAATACACATTTGAGGATGACTTGAAAAGTTGTATTGAGGCATATTGTAGATGTGAGGTCTTCCTCTACCTTGTGTTTCGCTATAAAATTAGAACATGTTATCTGGATTGAGTGCTGCATAGTGTCCAAAAAGGTGGTCTAAAGGGATCAACATCAGGAGCTCAGCTCCCAGGGTGTGGTTGCAATGCCAGAAAAGGTTCAATGGCCTCACCAGATTTGCCAGATCAGAATTTGGTTCTCTGATCAATTGTTAGCTCCTCACATCTGTCAAATCTGTAAATCCACTATTGTAAATTCTCCTGCACTCACTGCTCCATCTTCCCCCAACATCTCCACCTCCTACTCTCAACACTATTGCGACTCTCACCTACCCGTGCCCTCACATATCACAGCCCTAACGTAACACCCATGATGTTGGACACACCCTCAAAACTTCACACAAGGCAGTCAATAACATATAGGAGAAGGTCACGCTTGGTATGTCATGACCAGGAAACCAGAAGCCTTGAGGAGTTTGTTCTAGATATCAGGAAGTGGGGCGGGAGGGGGGTTCATGGTGTGGCTTCTGTTGCTATGAGAGGAGGCATCTCATGAAATATCCCAGATCCTCTACTCCTTTACCTGTTCAGCCAATCCCCAGAGACACACGTCAAGAATCTTCTATTTTAACTCCACAACTACTTAACGGACTGCCCTTCCCCTGCGAAGGAGAGAATAAATATCAATGAATTGGACTTAGTCACATTCATATCGCTGAATCATAAAATCCTTACAGTGAAGAAGGCCATTCGGCCCATCAGGTCTGCACTGACCACAACCCCATCCAGGCTGTATTCCTGTAACCCCACATGTTTACCCTGCTAATCCCCTGAGACTAGGGTCAGTTTAGCATGGCTAATCAACGAAACCCGTATAATTTTGGAGAATGGAAAGAAACTGGAAAACTCAGAGGAAACCCACGCAGACATGGGGAGAACGTGTAAACTCCACACAGACAGGATGCTGAGGCTGAAATTGAACCCCAAGTCCCTGACGATTTGAGGCAGCAATGCTAACCACCATGATTACGTAGAACGTAGAACATTACAGCACTGTACTGGCCCTTCGGCCCTCAATGTAATGTTGTGCCGAGCTATGTCCAATCCCAAGAACAAGTTATCCCACTCCCTTCCAAAACATTGAATACATTCTTGATACCTGGATTGCCTCACAGCTTTGAAGTCCTCAAAGTTCCAAGCTAAGGTGAGGGCTAGGAAGAGAGAAGATGGTGGAGTGAGATGGACAATGAGCAAGAAAGGGAAGTAGTTATGGGGCGAGGGAGTCTTGCAATGAGGGAGAAAGCAGCTATGAGAGTGTAAGAGATGTGTATTAAATTTGTTATGATTTAACCACAGGAGGTAATTAATCTAAAAAGCCTCCATAAAAATTAAAGACCAAATCCCTTCAGTTGCTGTCACTTTTCAATAGTTCAAAGAAATGTAAATATTATAAATTTGCACATGCTATTTCCAAACTGTCGTTTGCAATGCTATCGTTGAATACACTAATTGTTGTAAGCCTTATACGAGATAATTGATGATCATAAAGTGAATGTAACATATGTGTTTACTATCCTTAATATATCTCATTTTATTTGATTTTATTGTTGGTTATTCTGACCATCTTAATTGAGCAATTTCCTCCGAGCCACCAAGCAGGGGAATGAGTTACGGCATCGTCCTTTCAACTTCCTGACCTGTGTTCAAACCCAGTCAAGGCAGATGGAATGAACTTTGTCTCTCTTTCAAGACCATTAAGTTCTCTGAATGAAATGTGTCCTGGGAGTGCGGCAAGACTGCACCTAATCCCCAACAGATGAAAGACCACAGTCCAAAACCACCCTGTTTAAAAACCATGAGGTGGAGATGCCGGCGTTGAACTGGGGTAAACTCAGTAAGAAGTCTGACAACAACAGGTTTAAGTCCGACAGATTTATTTGATAGTAAACTCACAAGCTTTCGGGGTTTGCCCCTTCGTCAGGCGAATGGAGAGTTCTGACCTCAGATAGAGCATATAACAGCACAGACAGCACAAAATGACCAAAGCTATTTTTAAAGAGAGCCTTTTCCCTTCAGCCTTGCTCTGATTAGATCCTTGGACCACCTGCACCTGAACATTAAGTGCACACAAGCATATCTCTATAAAAATTGCTCCAATTAGGGATAAACACAAAGAGGAGTGAGACCGAATGAATCAACATAAAGGTTTAAGTTTATTTATTAGTGTCACAAGGAAGGCTTATGTTAACATTGCAATGAAATTACCATGAAAATCCCCTAGTTGCCACACTCCGTTGCCAATGTGGACACGCTGACAGAGAACTTAGCATGGCCAATCCAACTAACCAACACATCTTTCGGACTATGGGAGGAAACTGGAGCATCCTGAGGAAATATATGCAGACATGTGCCAAAGGGAGAACATGCAGACTCTGCACAGACTTTGACTCAAGCCGGGAATCAAACCCGGGTCTCTGACACTGTGAAGCTGCAACGCTAACCACTGTGCCACCAGGTAGCGCAGTAATTGGAATGTTGTTCTTCCTTTTGATCTGTAAAGTCATGTTTAAAGTTACTTGTGGGGGCTGAGCTCTTTGCTCCAGTTACAAGGTGTATGTCACTGTGACTGTTATTGAATGAAAGAGAGCATGCATTCTGAGCCCCAATCTTCCACAATAATGAGCAAAAAATAAGCCATACAGTTTATCTTGGGAAACAGAAGCTAATAAAGTAGAACAATGTTAGGGCACCATGATAACAAGGTGAACACACTCTCATTATAGCTTCTCCTTAGCAATTTTTTTTAAAACATTACTGCATTTTTTTTTGCAAAGCACCATCCCAATCATTAATTACTTAACCTGGTCGGGTCACCATTGCTTCCCAAGAGAACTGTGACAACTATACAACTACTTGGTTAAACTTACAGAAAGGTGACCTACAAACTCTGATATGAATCACACCACTGAATTTCTTAAACACCAGGAATAGAAGAAAACATGCAAAGAAGAGAGGCCATTTAGCCCATCAAGGTTGCTCCTTCTGTAGGACACGGGCAGCTAGAATTTCTGTGGGGGGGGAGGTATGGCGGAGATGCGGGTAAGAGGTGCAGGAATGATTGGTCATCCTGTGCAAATTAGAGGAAATCCCCAGAGAAAAGACATTAATGCTTTATCCAGGATTTCCATCAATCCTCTTCCAAGGATATGCCTGGAGATTTGGAGAACTCCTATGGAAATTACTGCTGGTAGGATGTACTCTCTCCTCATATTTCATACCAGCTCTTCATCTCCAGCATCTTGCATTTACATAGCCTGTTTAATAGAGGAAAATATCCCAAAACAATTTAGCAGAGAGTTATCGAACATAATATAACCTGCATATCGAGGTGGGAGGACAGTTAAGCAAAAATTTAGTCCAAGAAGGTAGGCTTTGATAAACTTCTTAAAGATAAAAGAGGTAGGAGAGCTTCAAGGAGAGAATTCCAGAGCTTAGGGCCCGAGCAGCTGGAGGTTTGGCTGCCAAGAAGTGAAGGATGAAAATTGGGGTTGGGTGAGAGGCCAGATTGGAGGAGTAGCAAGATCTCTGAGAGTTATGATGATGATACAGAGGTCTTGGATGGAGAGACCTCTATCCAATGTATTAGTATTTGAAAACAAGGATGGGTCATAAAGAATTTTCAACTCCAGACCAGGCCATTCATCCCATCATGCCCATGCCAATGATTATGCTCCACATGAGACTCCTCCTATCCTGATTAGTTCTCCCCATCAACGTATCCTACTATTCTTTTGTCCCTCGTTGTTTATTTACCTTCCCCTTAAATTCACCCATACTATTCACCTTGACCACCTACTGTGATAGTAAGACCACTCTGATCATTTAACCATTCTCAGTGGAGCAGGAGTAGGCCATTTGACCCTTTGAGCCTGCTCCACCATTCAATAACATCATAACTGATCTGGTTGCGAAATCAGCTCCATTTCCCTGCTGTGTCTGTCCCCCTCCCCCCACCCCCTCCCAGAACCCTTGACCGGTGAGAACAGAGAATTTGGTGCTTAGCCAAAACTCCATTCACTGCAGTGGGACTGAAGAATTACAGTCATGGTCAGAAGTTTCCAGCGCTTGCCTCCATTGTTTAATGGAGAAATTTCTCCCGAACTCCTTGTTTGGTCTCTTGATCACTATCTTACATCAATGACTCCCAGTTTTTATCTCCCAACAAGAGGAAAGGTAGGCCGGAATTTTACCAGTACATGCACCCTCCCTCCCCTTCCCCCCGATTCTGGCTTGCAGAATGGAATTCTCTGTTAGCCTCAGGCAGGATTTTACGAGCCTTGCCCAAGCGAGGTCGTAAAATATCGGCTGTGCTCTCTGCATCTACCCAGTCTAACCCTCTCATCATTTTAAAGATCTCTATTCAGTCACCCCCCTCTGTCTTCTATTGAAAACCCAGGGCAGATTTTCAGCTTACTCCAAACTAATCCTTTCCCAAGCCGGAAACTACATCACAAATATTAACAAATTAGCAAGGAGGTCTGGAATGTTCACCCCTGCGAGAACTTGCGAAGATGAATTGAAGTTTTAATTTTTGTATTGCTGTACTCTGGATGACCCTACATACTTGAACCTTATTTATTGCTGTAATTTCAAACAAATCACTTTTTAAAAAAAAATGAGGTTTATGTGAGTGTACAGCTAATGCTAGAGTGAAGCTGTTAAGTATTCACTCACTGTGGGAACTGAAATAAGAGTTTGTTTGCATGCAGGATAATGGGAGTTGTACATCCCAGTTAAATAAGCACTTTGCTTATGTACATAATAATTTAAACTAGAATATTTAAAGTAAAGGTCATTTATTAGTCACAAGTAAGGCTTATGTTAACACGGCAATGAAATTACTGTGAAATTCTGCTAGTTGCCACACTCTGGATCAATGCACCTTAACCAACCCATCTTTCAGAATATGGGAGGAAATCGGAGCACCCAGAGGAAACCCATGAGGAGAACGTGCAAATTCCACACAGACAGTGACCCAAAGTGGGAATCGAACCAGGGTCCCTGATGCTGTGAAGCAGCAGTGCTAACCACTGTGCCACCGTGCCACCCAAATATTTCTTCTGTGGGTATATGTGTGAGATCATTTTAGATGACAAAAGAAAAATACCTCTCTAAAATGTGAGCAACTTTGAGTGGCATGATGGCACAGTGGTTAGCACTGTTGCTTCATGGCACAAAAGACCCAGGTTCAATCCCCAGTTTGGGTCACTGACTGTGTGGAGTTTGCATGTTCTGTGCAGGTTTCCTCCAGTGCTCCAGTTTCTTCCCGTAGTACTAAAGGCATGCATTGGCCATGCTAAATTCTCCCTCACAGGTACCCGAACAGGTGCCGGACTGTGGTGACTAGGGGATTTTCACAGTGACTTCATTGCAGTGTTAATATCAGCCTACTTATGACACCAATTAATAAACTTTGACTTTTATTTTAAGCCGCTAAGGTCCACATTGCTGCCACTGTCTCTCCCTCTCTCTCTCTCTCTCAATGCAATATAACCATTGTTGACTGGAAAACTTGGAGCTGATGTGGTTTCTATTCCATTTCTGTGGTCAACTTTGAACCAAATGCAGGAGTTGCACTTGACTTAGCCAGATCAAAGCAGACAATTTATTTTTCTTCTTCAGATCAAGAGCTCCACTCCATCTAGTGGCTGTCCATCAACAAGCACATCTCATTCAAGAGGTAAATTAAATCAGTCAGTTAATTCAAGACTTCGGTGTTACAAACTGTCAGGTCACCCTGAAGCATAAATTCTACCCCGAATACACCAATACTTCCAAGCAACAATCAGGTGATAATAAATAAGTAGCATTTTTAAAACAGCACATTTAAATCAATTATATAAACATCCATTAAATAAACCGATTAATCTATATTATGTAAAGTAATAAGCAAAAAAATGCAAAAGAGAAAAGCTTTTTTCTATGCGGCAAATAGTGAGGGTTTGGAATGCATTGCCTGAGAGTGTAGTGGAGGCAAATTCAATCAGGATGGAATTGAATTGTTATCTGACAAAGAGGAACGTGCAGGGAAGATGGAAGAGAATGGCACTAACGAATTGCTCACACAAAGAGCCAGTGCAGACTCAATGGGCCAAATGGCCTTGTTTCGCCCTGCCCTGCAATTCTATGAGTTTATATGGCCACCTTGGTACCAGCTTCCTTTTGGTCAAATAATAACCCAGTCAGGCATGACTGGGTCAATCAAACTGATCTTTAAGAACATAAGAAATAGGAGCAGGAGTTGGCCATCTAGCCCTTCGAGCCTGCCCCGCCATTCAATAAGATCATGGCTGATCTGAAGTGGATCAGTTCCACTTTCCCGCTTTCTCCCCATAACCTTTAATTCCCTTGTCTATCAGAAACCTATCTACGTGACTTAAATATTCAGCGAGGTAGTCTCCACCACTTCAACGGGCAGAGAATTCCAGAGATTCACCACCCTTTGAGTGAAGAAGTTCCCCCTCAACTCCGATCTAAACTGCCCCCCCCCCCCCAGTTATTTTGAAGCTGTGCCCTCTAGTTCTGCTATCCCTTCTAGGCAGTTTTATCCTTTTTAACTGATTCTCTTTCACAGCTTCCTCTCTTCAAATATTTCACCAATTTTCCTTTAGATCTGCATCGATTTCTGCCCCAAACCATTCCCTGTGATAAACATTTTAGATTCCAACAATCCTCCTTGTAAAGGAATTTCTTCTCAGATCGTTCCTCACTTCTTTAAAAAAAGATTTAAATTGAGGACCCCCCTCTTTGCTGACACCTTAACAGGAGAGTATAGTGTTTCCCCAGATCATTCTATCAAAGCCTTCTTAATTTGAAAAACCTCCATCCAATCTCCTTGCACTTTCTTTGATCAAGTTGATTGATTTATTATTGTCACTTGTCTGGGGATATAATGAAAAGTATTGTTTCTTGCACGCTATACAGACAAAGTATACCGTTCATGAAGTACAGAACGGAGGAAAGGAGAGGGTGTAGAATATAGTGTTACAGTTATAGGTAGGAAAAAAATCAACTTAATATATGATAGGACCATTCAAAAGTCTGATGACAATAGGGAAAATGCTGTTCTTGAATCGGTTGATACACCTTTTCAGACTTTTCCAAGTTTTTCCCAACGGAAGAAGTTGGAAGAGAGTATGTCCAGAATGTGTGAGGTCCTTGATTATGCTGGCTGCTTTCCCAAGTGAGCGAAAAGTGTAGATGGAGTCAATGGGTGGAAGGCTGGTTTGCATGATGGAATGCATTATGTTCACAATCCTTTGTAGGTCCTTGCAGTCTTGGTCAGAGTAGGAATCACACCAAGTTGTGATACAACTGCAAACATTGTAGTGCACCTGTAAACATTGGTAAGAGTCATAGTGGACATGCCAAATTTCCTTAGCCTTCTCAGAAAGTAGAGGCATTGGTGGCTTTCTTAACTATAGTGTCAGCATGGAAGGATCAGGACTGATTGTTGGTGATCTGAACACCTAGAAGAATAATCTGTATTTTCTTTTATTGATTCATGATTGCTTGCTCCGGGATCTTGTCAGCAGATGACACCATAGCTATGACTATAACATTACATTCTACACTCTCTTGTTTCCTTCTCTATGAATAGTATATTTTGTCTGTGTAGTGCACAAGAAACAATACTTTTTATTGTATGTTAATACCTGAGACAATAATAAATCAAATGAGGATAGTGATGAAATTATGACAATTCAGGTTTTGTGTGTTTTGCCAGTTGTTCAATGCATTATTCCTTGTCATTTATAGAGGAGGTGATATTCTAGCCGTATTATCGCTCAGACTTTTAATCCAGAAGCTCAGCAAATGTTCTGGGGGCCTGGGTTTGAATCCCGCCATGGCAGCTGGTGGAATTTGAATTCAGCAAAAGAAATCTGAAATTAAGAATCTACTGATGACCATGAAGCCATTGTCGATTGTTGGAAAAACCCATCTGGTTCACTAATGTCCCTTTAATATAGGAAATCTGCCATCCTTATCTGGTCTGGCCTATATGTAACTTTCGAGTCATAGCATTGAGGAAGCAGGAGAGCTGCAGAAGGACTTGGACAGGTTACGAGAGTGGGTAAAGAAGTGGCAATGGAATACAATGTGGAAAAGTGTGAGGTTATGCATTTTGAAAGGAGGAACGGAGACATAAACTATTTTCTGAATGGGAAAATGCTTAGGAAATCAGAAACACAAAGGGACTTGGGAAGTCATTGTTCAAGGTTCTCTTTACCTGTAGATTCAGTTGGCAGTTAAGAAGGCAAACGCAATGTTTGCGTTCATGTTGAAAGAACAAGAATACAAGAGCAGGGATGTATTTCTAATGCTGTATAAGACTATGATCAGAACGCATTTGGATATTATGAACAGTTCTGGCCCCATCTCTAAGACCATGAGACCATAAGGCATAGTAGTAGAATTAGGTCACTCGGCCAATTGAGTCTGCTCTGCCAGTCAATCACAGCCAATACTTTTCTCATCCCCATTCTCATGTTTTTTTTTCCCTATAACCCCTGATCGCCTTATTAACCAAGAACCTATCACACTCAATGACCTGGCCTTCACAATCTTTTGCGGCAAAATGTTCCACAGATTCACCACTCTCTCGCTGAAGAAATTTCTCCTCATCTCTGTCTTAAAGGAGAGTGCTTCTAGCATTAGGCCTTGGAAAGAGTCCAGAGGAGGTTAACAAGAATGATTCCTGGAATGAAGAATTTGTCATATGAGGAACAGCTGTGGACACGGGTCTGTCCTCATTAGAATTTGAAAGGATGAGGGGGTGATCGTATTGAAACTTACGAGGATATTGCAAGGACTGGATAGAGTGAACGTGGAGAGGATGTTTCCACCAGTAGGAAAAACTAGAGCCAGAGAACTCAATCTCAGGCTAGAAGGACTTTCCTTTAAAACAGAGATGAAGAGAAATTTCTTCAGCCGGAGAGTGGTGAATCTGTGGAACTCTTTGCCGCAGAAGACTGCGAAGGCCAGGTCATTGAATGTGTGTTTAAGACACAGATAGATTCTTGATTAATAAGGGGATCAGAGATTATAGGGAAAAGGCAGGAGAATGGGGATGAGAAAAATATCAGCCATGAATCAATGGTGAAGCAGACCCCATGGGCTGAGTAGCTTATGGTCTTATGATCTTATGGTCAATGTGGTTGACCCTCAATTGCCCTCAGGCAACTAGGAATGGGCAATAAATGCTGGCCAGCAAGCAACACCCATCTCCCATGAATAAATAAAATGAAAAAGTTTGGTGGTAGCGTAGCCCCTTTAACGGGTGATCCTTTGCGGGCTATATAACTGAGCCAGAACGAATGGAGCACGAGCACCTGAACCTGGGAGCACCCCCAGAACTATGAGATTACAGTCGGAGTCAGGGCATTGTTAAGAGTAAACCTGTATAGTTCAGCTGCTAAACCCTTCATTATATATAGATCTTTTCAATCAATAGAACTGTTACTTACCACATCGAGTCTCCTCGAGGTACTGTTGTGTTTATCTGATTGAAACCTGTTTGAAAAAATTAACAATGATTTGGACAATTTTCATAGCTCCCGCACACAGGTATATTTTTAACAGAATCGGAATCGCAGCTTAAAAACGTTCATATTTCAATCTGACCCTCCTGTTCAGAAAAACTCAACAACAGTAAGTTGTGTAAATGGGTCATGCTTTGTCAATGAAGTTACTACCATATCTCATGTTAAAAAGGAGTCCTACCTCCCTCTAGTGGTCAACATGGATGTGTCCTTCAGAAACATTGACAAAATCCAGCTTCCACTGTCTTGTGTTTTATTTTTTAACTATGCTGTCGGCGCTTTAAAAATCAAAGCTTCTTAATGAAACGCAGTCATAATCTTCATGTTCACTGCCTGATGAATGATTCCTCCTATTTTTCCCCCACATCTTTGTTATTCCAGTCTTTGTATCAACTCTCTTCTGAAGAGTTAATTCTGGGAAGGGCAGTGTTCAAATATAATGTGCCCATGTTACTTTAACCAACCTCTCCTTAATCGCCTCCCTCAGCCATCCCATTTTTTTCCCATAAAGGAAAAAGTCAGGAAAGCAGAAAACGTCAAGTAAAAGTCGGACAACCAAAGTCAGTCAGAGGAATAACTGTATCACCAACTCTGTTCCAGTTCCAGGATACAATACAGAGACCACATAGTGAATGAACCAATTAGCTGGCACAGTGGTTAGCACTGATGCCTCACAGCACCAGGGACCCGGATTCGATTCTCAGCTTGGGTCACTGTCTGTGTGGAGTTTGCACATTCTCCCTGTGTCTGCATGGGTTTCCTCTGGGTGCTCTGATTTCCTCCCACAGTCCAAAAGATGTGCTGGTTAGGTGCCTTGGCCATGCTAAATTCTCCCTGAGTGTACGCAAACAGGTGACTAGGGGATTTTCACAGTAATTTCATTGCAGTGTTAATGTAAGTCTACTTGTGACACTGATAAATAAACATAAACACTTCATATTAAAAGCTCTCTTCCAGATGGAACAAAACACCATTCATATTCAACCTGGAGTGCAGTTACAAGTGGTGTACCTCAAGGACCTGTTTTAAGGCCACTGCTGTTTGTCATTTTTACAAATGACCTAGATGAGGGTATAGAGGGTTGGATTAGTAAATTTGCTGACAATACCAAAGTGGGGGGAGTTGTAGACAGCGAGGATGGATGTTACAGTTTGCAGAGGGACATAGATAGGTTGCAGAGCTGGGCCATGAGGTGGCCAATGGAATTCAATACGGATAAGTGTGAGGTGGTTCACTTTGGTAGGAATAACAGGCATATGAAATATAGGGCTAATGGAAGGACCCTTAATAGTGTTGTCGAGCAGAGGGATCTGGGGGTACAAGTACATAGCTCTTTGAAAGTTGGCACCCAGGTTGATAAAGTTGTTAAGAAGGCGTACGGTGTGTTAGCTTTTATTGGTAGAGGGATTGAATTTAGGAGCAGTGAGGTTATGTTACAACTGTACAAAACTCTGGTGCGGCCGCACTTGGAGTATTGCGTACAGTTCTGGTCGCCGCATTATAAGAAAGATGTGGAAGCATTGGAAAGGGTGCAGAGGAGTTTACCAGGATGTTGCCTGGTATGGTGGGAAGGCCTTATGAGGAAAGGCTGAGGGACCTGAGGTTATTTTCATTAGAGAGAAGAATGTTACGCGGTGACCTAATTGAGGCGTATAAGATGATCAAAGGACTGGATAGGGTGGATAGTGAGAGCCTTTTTCCTCGGATGGTGATGACCAACACGAGGGGACAAAACTTTAAATTAAGAGGTGGTAGTTATAGGACGGATGTCAGAGGCAGGTTCTTTACACAGAGGGTGGTGAGGGCGTGGAATGCCCTGCCTGCAGCAGTTGTGGACTTGCCTACTTTGGGGGCATTCAAATGTTCGGTGGATAGGCATATGGATGATATTGGAATAGTTTAGGTTACAGGATCCACTGGCCGGCGCAACATCGAGGGCCGAAGGGCCTGTACTGCGCTGTAACGTTCTATGTTAAATGTTCTATATTTTTGTTGTCTCCAGTCTTGACTCTGTCAACACACTCTTGGCTGCTCTCCCACATTCTACTCTCTGTAAATTTGAGGTCATCCAAAACACTCTGCCCAAGTCTGTACTTGTAACATGACTCATTCCCTATCACCCTTGTGCTCATTGACCTATATCGGTTCCCAGTTAAGTGACAGCTTGCTTGCGATGCACCTGTTTTCACTCAATGTTTCTCCACTTGGGTGAAAACGGGAGTAAATTGCACTGTCACTGGAAGCATCTGTCAGGTGGGATACTCCCAGAATTTGAAATGTTGCCCCCACCCCCACTCCTCCGATCGGGGAGAACTACCAACTCCTCAGCAAAGAAGGGCATCCTCTCCCCACCATGCAAATAATGGGTCACCCACACCATTCCCTCAACAAACTGCACAAGCATGAGGGTGACCAGACCTGAAACCCCTCCCCTTAGAACCCACCCCCCCACCTCAAAACCCTACTAGGCCCCCCCCCTCATTAGACACCCCCTCAGATCCCCATTCAGCTCCCCTTCCCCCTCAAACTCCCATTCAGGCCCCCCTTTAGGTCATATGCCTTGGCAGTGCACATGGCACACTGCCTCTTGGCATTGATAACATGGCCTGGTGCCTTGAGTCCTGAGGGGGGGGGGGGAAACATTCAGTGCCCATGTGCCCTTTTCCACTGCCAGGCTGCAGAGGGAGGAAGATCTCTTCACTGTACAAGAGCTGGATTTTGACTATCGCAAAGCCCACGAAATACCAGATGACATCACGGAATGAACACGCAATTGCTCTCTTAAAGTAGCCATGCAACAATACAACAACAACTTAAATACATAACATCCTTCCCCCTTTACTTCTCAGGTCCACAACAACAAATAACTATAGTATTTATATATATTCATCAGAACATTCAGAATACAGAAGGTATTGTCTTATTACACTATAACGCTACTGTCCAGAGGAAAGACAGTCAGGTGGGAATCTATTCTGCATTGGTTGCTTGCATGCTTCAGAGATTTGGTTGTTCTTGACTGTAGAAATACTCTCCTGTTCTTCAGAAGATCTGTCTACCCTTGAGGTTAACAGTCTCTTTTGCAGAAGACGAGTAATCAGCAATCTCAGTCTCCGCTCATTGACCTGAAGCTGCGGTTACTGTATCTGATGTTTTGGACAGCGGGTCATTCAGAGGTAGTTCTGACAATCACAGTACTGATACATTGATGCGGGTAGCTAATACTTGATCCATATGTCGCTTCCACACCAGCTGATCTTCAGTTTGCACTGTATAGGAGATAGGGCCAGTTTGAGTCAGTACAATTGGCTCAAACTGGGCAGCATGATGGCACATGCTGTTAGCAGTGCTATGTTACAGCGCCATGGCCCAGCTTCAATTCCAGCTCACTGTCTATGTGAAGTCTGAGTGTTCTCCCCGTATCTGTGTGGGTTTCCTCCCAGTACTCCGGTTTCCTCCCACTCTCCAAAGATACGGAGGTTAGGCCATACTAAACTGCTCCTTAGTAGTAGGGGAATTCTCAGGGTAAGTATTTGGCATTAGGTAGATTGTTATCGGTGCAAACTCGATAGGCCAAGTGGCCTTCTTCTGCACTGTAGGGATTATATGATTCTATGGTTCAGTTGCAGGAACACACTTTTTGCTAATGGTATAACTGCACGCCAAAATTTGCTCTCCTTGAAACAAGCGTCTTTTAGAATTACCTGCTCTTAGGATTTGGGGCCTATTGTGTTATATTATTTCAGACATCTCCTGCGGTAAGACTACATCAAAGATAGTTCTCAACTTCCCCTTCAGCAGTGAAGCTGGAGAACTCTAACTGTTCATGTGTGGTGTTGTGATATGTCAGTTTATACAGCAATTTGATTATCACAGATTTATAGACATTTCAGTGAATGCTTCAAGGACTGGACAAACATTTCAGCCAATCTATTTGTTGATGGGTGCTTATTTTATGTATTGGATACCACTTATCTTCAGATAAACTCTTGAGCTGTGAATTGTGGTCCATTTTCACTTGTTCTGATTTCCCAAATCTGGTTAAAAAAAATCCCATTGAGACTTTTGCGAGTCCGTTTCAGAGTTGTTAGTTTCATGAGCACAACCTCTGGCCAGTACGCCATGAAGAAGGGTCAGAAGGGTAACAAGGATAATCCAGATAATTAAAGGACAGTGAGCCTTATGTCAGTGGTATGGAAGTTATTGGAGAGGATTCTTTGAGACAGGATTTACTCCCACTTGAAAATAAATGGACATATTAGTGAGAGGCAACATGGTTTTATAAAGGAGAGATTATGTCTTACTAACCTGATCAAATTTTTGAGGCAATGATGAAGATGATTGATGAGGGTAGGGCAGTGGATGTTGTCTACATGGACTTCAGCAAGGCCTTCGACTTGGTCCCTCATGGCAGACTGTACAAAAGATGAAGTCGCATGGGATCAGGGATGAACTGGCAAGATGGATACAGGACTGGCTCGGTCATAGAAGACAGGGGATGGCAATGAGGGTACGTTTCTGAATGGACAGCTGTGACCAATGACGTTCCCCACGGATCAGTGCTGGGACTTTTGCTGTTTATAATATATATAAATGATTTGGAGGAAATTGTAACTGGTTTGACTAGTAAGTTTGCAGACGACAGAAATGTTTGTGGAATTGTAGATAATGATGAGGACAATCAGAGGATACAGCAGGATATAAATCAGTTGAAGACTTGGGCAGAGAAATGGCAGATGGAATTTAATCTGGACAAATGTGAGGTAATTTTGGAAGATCTAATACAGTAAATGGCAGAACACTTAACAGTATTGATGGGCAGAGGAATCTGGGTGTATAGACACACAGATCACTGAAACTGGCAACGCAGCTGGAAAAGATAGTCAAGAAGGCCTACGGCATACTTGCCTTCATTGGTTGGGCATTGAGTTTAAAAATTGGCAGGTTACGTTGCAGCTTTATAGAACCTTAGTTAGGCCACGTTTGGTAGATAGTGTTCAATTCTGGTCGCCATGCTACCAAAAGGATATGGAAGCTTTGAAGAGGGCATAGAAAAGATTTACCAGGATGTTGCCTGGTATGGAGGGCATTAGCTATGTGAAGAGGTTGGAGAAACTTGGTTTATTCTCATTGGAATAACAGAGGTTAAGGGGTGACCTGATAGAAGTTTACAAGATTTTGAGAGGCATGGACAGAGTGGATAGTCAGAAGCTTTTTCCCAGAGTGGAAGAGTCAATTACTAAGGAGCACAGATTTAAGGTGCAAAGGGCAAGGTTTAAAGGAGATGTACAAGGCAATTTTTTTACACAGATGGTGGTGGGTACCTGGGAGGTACTGTTGGGGGAGGTAGTAGAAGCAGATACAATCATGATTTTTAAGGGGCATTTTGACAAATAAATAAATAGGATGGGAATGGAGGAATATGGTCTCCTGAAGGGGTAGAGGGTTTTAGTTCAGACAGGCAGCATGGTCGATGCAGACATGGAGAGCCGAAGGGCCTGTTCCTGTGCTATAATTTTCTTTCTTTTTATTCTTGTTCTTTGAACATATGCCCTTCTTTTGGACCTGCAAAGTCAATGTGTAGACATTGCCAAGGCATTTTAATCCATTTCCACAGATGCATAGGGACAATGTCAGCGCATTCCTCACCTGTGCTCATGACTGGCACAATCCTGCTTTTTCCTTGAACTGGGCATCTAGTCCCATCCACCAGAAGTAGCTCCTCACAACTCCTTTCATCTGAACTGTGCTTGGATGTCCTTCATGTAATAGTTCCAATATTCTTTGTTGTAAATGTGGAGGAATTATTATTCTCATTCCCCACAACAGGCATTCACTCTGTACTGTCAACTCAGGTTTTCTGGAAACCTATAGCCTTAATTTGGATGTTTTCTGCTGGCCTTCCTTTTCATACCATTTTCAGGAACTTCCACATCATGGGATTATTTCTTGTCTGTCTTTGGATTTGAGTTGCAGTTACTGGGAGGGGTTCAATTTGCGAATAATAGAAGATATTGGAACCACTAGTAGGTAATTCTTGACTAGTAGTTAAAGGCAATCATGACAATGCATCAGCGTTGGCATGGTTCTCAGATTGATGATACTTTGTTTCAAAGGAATGTGCAAATAATAAGAAAGATCATCATTGAACTCTGCTTGCAACAAATCATGGGATATCTTATGCAGCCCAAAAATAATTGTTAAGGGACGGTGGTCCATCAGTGATGTAAAGTGACAACCATTGAGATGTTGGGGAAATTTCCACACTCCAAAGATAATGCTCAGTGCCTCTTTCTCCAACTTGCCCGAATTTGATTCATTGCTTGTCAAGGTATGTGATGCGAAAGCTATTGATCTTCTTCCCTTGATGGTAGGATGTGTGACATCACTGCTCCAGCTCCCAAAGGGGCATCACAGGCAAATTGTAGTGGTAACTTCAGTTTGAAATGTACCAACACTTCTCACTTCTTTAGGACTTCTTTAACTAGCATCCTTTTTCACAGTCTGGTGTCCATTGCCTTGCTTGCTAGGTGCACAACAGATTATGCAATGGTTAAGTAGGGTCAGTAGATTTGAAATAAACTAATAATTAATTAATTCTAGGAATCATCTTTGGTCATGGGGCCTTCATCTTCTTAGGTGCCTTGTGTGAATCCTTGCTATCGATCACATGACCTAAACATTGTACAGACATTTGAAAGATATCACATTTATCTTTCCCTATATAATGACCATGCACCTGCAGGCATTTCAATACAGCTTCTAGATTGCCCAGATACTCCTGTTCATTGATATCAGTGAGCAATATGTCAAGACAACGTTGTACCCTATAGTTCATTTAAGATCTGCTCAATGGACCATTGAAATAAATCAGGTATTCAAGTTACCCCAAAAGGAAATTTCTACTATACCAGCAAACAACCTCTTAATCATAAAGAATCATAGAATCCCAACAGTACAAAAGGAGGCCAGTCGGCCCATTGAGACTTTACTGACAACAATCCCACCCAGGCCCTATCTCCATAATCCCAGATCTTTACTCTGTTTAGCTCTCCGACACCAAGGGGCAATTTAGCACGGCCAATCAACCCACCCCACACATCTTTGAACTGTGGGAAGAAACTGGAGCATCTGGAGGAAATCTACACAGACACGGGAAGAGTGTGCAAACTCCACACAGTCACCTAAGGCCAGAATTGAACCTATGTTCCTAGCCCTGTGAGGCAGCAGTGCTAACCACTATGCCACCCCTGGACAATCAAAGATGGCAGTTTTATTATTCTGCACACAAAATTGAATTGATGTTGTTTTGAAATCTCCGTAAGTGCACATATTCTTGTCCTGCTTCATTACAGGCGCAATGGGGGTTGCCCAGTCACTAGTTGTAACTGGTTCTAACACTCCAATGTCTACAAGTCTCATTCGTTCAGGGTAATGTTCTAGCGTTCAGACTTTCAGGCTGGCTATTCACTTTAATCTTGCGTTTCATCTGAATGTCCTTCATTGAACCAAGCATCTCTTTGAATACATGCTGCATTTTTCCAAGATGTTCTGCAGATCTGTCTTTGGATTGATCCGTCTGTCTATAACAATCCAATTTGAGCTGAAAAGTTTCCTCAGACAACATACAGTGGCAGTTCCACGGTTTATCAATTCAATCCCATCTTGACAATGAATTAACCTCTGAGGCAGTACATGTCATTAAGACTACTTCTACTGGCTTCAGTGGAAAATGCTGTTTATAGGTACATTCAGGAATTAGAGATATGGCAGTGCCTGAATTGACTTCAATTCTGATAGGTTATCCATTCAAATTCCGACTACCCAAAACCTATGTGACTAACTGTGAACAAATGACATGTTCAGTGTTAGTTCTTCATCAGACTTCTGGGCTGTATCTCCATTATTTTTGTTGTTCTTCTCAACCATTTTATGAATTATTTGAGTTGAATTTATTTTATTCTATTTAAATGTGCCTTTGTTCTTTTTCTGGGCATTCATTTCAAGGGAAGCTTAGTCCAATAAATTCTTGCAATACGACAAAGCTTGTATTGGCTGTCTTTGCTCCAGCACTCAGCCTAGTGAATGATCTGTTTTTACACAGCGTTGATATGCCTATTGCTGGGTAGACTTTATCTGGGCAATAGCCATTTTATGCATCCTATTGCCTGCTCCCAGTTGAGAAGCCTCCCTAACAGCTAAAACCATCATAATGGTTATTTCCAAAGCTGCTTTCAGATACAAATTCCATTCAGTTAGTCAGCACCGCTGAATAGCCTTATTCCTCAGCCTGTCTCTGATTGTATCATCTTGGGATTCACCAAATTCAGAATGCATTTTAGGATCGTAACAAATTGTGCTACATTTTCCTCTTCTACCTCATGTCTTTCATGGAACATAACACACTCTGCAATAATTAATCATGTGGGTGAATAATATTCCTCTGATGTCTCAGTTAACTCCTGATATGTTTTGCCACTGACTTTCTTAGGCTGAATGGAGTAAATTATAGATTTTAGAGTCATAGAAGTTTACAGCATGGAAACAGGCCCATTGGCCCAACATTTCCATGCTGCCCTTTTTTTAAACCCCTAAGCTAATCCCAATTGCCCATATTTGGCCCATATTCCTCTGTCCATCTTACTCATGTAACTACCTAACAGTTTTTTAAAAGACAAAATTGTACCCGTGTCTACTACTACTCTGGCACCTTGTTCCAGACACTCACCACCCTCTGTGTGAAAAAATTGCCCCTCTGGACATGTTTGTATATCTCCCCTCTCAGCTTAAACCTATGCCCTCTAGTTTTAGACTCCCCTACTTTTGGGAAAAGATATTAACTATGTGGCTGATCTATGCCCCTCATTATTTTATAGACCTCTATAAGATCACCCTTCAGCCTCCTACGCTGCAAGAAAAAAATCCCAGTTTATCCAGCCTCTTTTTATAACTCAAACTATCAAATCCTGCTGGTATCCTAGCAAATCTTTTCTGCATTCTTTTTAGTTTAATAGTATTCTTTCTATAAAAGGGTGACCAGAATTGTACACATTATTCCAAGTGTGGCCTTACCAATGCCTTGTACAACTTCAACAAGACGTCCCAACTCCTGTATTCAATATTCTGATCAATGAAACCAAGCATGCCGAATGTCTTCCTTACCGGTCTGTCCATCTGTGACCCCACTTTCAAGGACCAATGAACATGTACCCCTAGATCTTTTTATTCTGTAACTTTCCCCAACACACTACCATTAACTAAGTAAGCCCTGCCCTGCCAATGGTGCGAAAAAAAAGTTGGAACTATAAGGTCCTCTGGAATCTCTTTTGCTTAAACATAACATAGAAATTACTTAAGAGTTCCAGTTTTGTGTTTCTTCATCAAATGGTTCAATGGAGCAAAATTGACCCTAGATAACAAGGACATGTATGTCAGACTTCTATTTACAGCTCAACTTTCAACAGTATTATTCCCACGAAACTCATCTCCAAACTCTGTGGTTTAGGCATCGGCCCCTCTCTCTGAGACGAGATCCTGAACTTCCTAACTCACAGACCACATTCAGTAAGGATAGGCAACAACACCTCTTCCACAATCATCCTTAATACTAGAGCCCCACAAGGCTGTGTTCTCAGCCCCTACTATACACTTTACACACTTATGACTGTGCGGCCAAATTCCCCTCCAATTTGATTTTCAAGTTTGCTGATAACACCACCATAGCGAGTCAGATCTCAAACAATGACGAGACAGAGTATGGGAATGAGTTCGAGAATATGGTGAACTGGTGTAGCAACAATAATCTCTCCCTCAATGTCAACAAAACAAAGGAGATTGACACTGACTTCAGGAAACCTAAAGGAGAACATGCCCCTCTCTACATCAATGACAATGAAATAGAAAGGGTCAAGAGATGCAAGTTTTTAGGTGTTCAGATCACCAACAATCTATCCTGGTTCTCCCATGCCAACACTATAGTTAAGAAAACCCACCAACGCCTCTAATTTCTCAGAAAACTAAGGAAATTTGGCATGTCCAACTCTCACCAACTTTTACAGATGCACAATTGAAAGCATTCTTTTTGGTTGTATCACAGCTTACTATAGCTTCTGCTCTGTCCAAGACCACAAGGAACCAAAAATGGTCATGAATGGAGCCCAATCCATCAAGCAAACCAGCCTCCCATTCATTAACTCTGTCTACACTTCCCTCTGCTGCGGCAAAGCAGCCAGCATAATTAAGGACCCCACACACCCTATTCATTCTCTCTTCCATCTTCTTCCTTCAGGAAAAAGATACAAAAGTCTGAGGTCACGTACCAAATAACTCAAGAACAGCTTCTTCCCTGTCAAACTTTTGAATGGACTTACCTCACATTAAGTTGATCTTTCTCTACACCCTAGCTATAATTGTAACACTACATTCTGCACTCTCTTGTTTCCTTTTCTATGAATGGTATGTTTTGTCTATATAGTGAGAAACAATACTTTTCACTGTATGTGAAACGTATGTGACAATAATAAAACAAATCAAACTGACCTACCAGCCCCCTCAGCGTAGTCATCAGGCCTGGTCTCTGTTTGTGGGGGCTATTAGTGATTCTCGACAGTTTCCTGCTGCGCCCGAGGGTTGGAAAGTCCAAGGAATAGCGAGAATCCAGACTCCCAGGGATTGAGCATATTTGAATACTTATTAAATACTTATTTAAATATGCTAATTTGGTCCTCGCACTTAATGAGCAAGAACCAGATTATGTCCTGGCACAGTGGCTGGGAGGATTCGAACATAGCTTCATACCAATGCTGCATATGCTAAACCCTTCACAGGTGATTCTAGGTTCCTGCTATGCTCTAACACCATCTGCACAGTTTATGTTTTTAAGTTTATTTATTATTGTCACAAGTAAGACTGCAATGACATTACTGTGAAAATCCCCAAGTCACTACACTTTATTTATTATTGTCACAAGTAAGACTGCAATGACATTACTGTGAAAATCCCCAAGTCACTACACTCCGGCACCTGTTTGGGTACACTGAGGGATAATTTACCATGACCAATGTTCCTAATCAGCACGTCTTTTGGCCTGTGGGAGGAAATCAGAGCACCCAGAGGAAATCCAAGCAGACATGGGGAAAACGTGCAGACTCTGCACAGACACTGACCCAAGCCAAGTCTGCAAGTTTTCCCTATGTCTGTGTGGGTATCGTCCAGGTGCTCCAGTTTCCTCCCACATTCCAAAGATGTGCACATTAGGTGGATTGGCTGTGCTCAATTCTCTGTCAGTATACCCAAGCAGGTGACAGAATATGGCGACTAGGGGATTTTCACAGTAACTCCATTGCTGTGTTAATGTAAGCATACTTGTGACTAATAAATAAACTTCACTTTAAACTGAAAATCAAACCCAGGTCCTTGGTACTGTGAGACAGCACTGCTAACCACTGTGCTGTCCAACACAGTTGGAAAATCATGGCCACTAACTTTGCATGCTGATAAGACCCATTGTAGCCTCAGATGGATTTAGTCATCTGTATTAACCTTAAAACTGTGTGTATTGATTAAGAGAAGGGATGAGTGGTGTATTATAATCCATTTCTCATAATTAATATTTTTTTTCTTGTTGTTTGAACAGTGACTTTGTTCCTCTACATTTGACCTTTGAGCCAGGCTTCTTTTCTGGGATCTACCATACCATTACAACGTCAACTGCAATAGTAATACAAGAAAGCCCAGCTTCAACCTCCAACTTTCAACCGGAGCACCCAGAGGAAACCCATGCAGATATGGGGAGAGCATGCAAACTCTGCACAGACAGTGACCCAAGCTGGGAATTGAACCCAGGCCCCTGGCGCTGTGAGGCAGCATTGCTAACCATTGTACCACCATGATGCCAGGAAACAGGGACAATAAAAAATATTTCTGATGCAGATTCTCCTCTCAGTCTCTCCTGAAATAGATAGAAAATGTTCCAATCAATGCTAGTTAGCATTTTATAATTGGAGGAGCTAAACAACGATCTGATTGTGATGGTTTGATAAGAATAGAAATGATCTGGAACCTCCTGGGATTGGAAAAGTTAGATCAACACCCTAAACTTTCCACATAATTTTATTCACTTGTAAGCATCAGCAAGATTCTTCAATGAATTAAGGACATCAAAAATTGAAATGACTGAAGTAAATTGGACAACAAACAGTGTTGACTTGTATTTAAAAAGCACTTTTAAGATAGTAAAACATCCCAAACACTTCATGAGAGTGATTGTCCAATTTTGACACTCAGCCACATAAGGAGATATTCAGAGAAGTGACCAAAAGCTTTGTCAAAGAGGTAGGTTTTAAAGAAGGAAAGACTTTTATTTATATGGCACCTTTCACAATCACAGGATATCTCAAAGCACTTTACAGTCAATTGAGTACTTTTGAAGTCTAGTCAGGAAATGGCGAAGCCAATTCATACAAAGCAAGCTTCCACAAAGAGCTCTGTGACTATGGTCAGATATTCTATTCCTCCTATGCTGATTTAGGGCTAAATATTGGCCAGGAGCCTGTCGATACTTCTCCAGCTCATCTTTACAATAGAGCTTTGTAATCTTTTAATTCTACCATAGCATTCCCTCAGCACTGCACCAGAGTGTAAGCCTTTTTGTGTTTAAGTCCTGAAGTAAGACTTGATTCCACAACTTCCTGATTCAGAGGTGCAAACAGCTGAGCCATATGGAGAATATTAAAGGACAAAAGAGAAATAAAAAGAAAGTTGAAATTCCAGAACTTAGACAGCTAAAGGTGTGGTTGTCACTGATGGGGCAAAGTAAACGCCATTTTTACTTTCACTATATTTTAATGTCCAGCAAAGCGTGACACTGCAAGTGGAGTTAGGATGATACCACAATCCTGCTCATCTCACTGTGTCAATGTAAGGGGATAGAATAAGCTATGACTTCTACTTCTCTGCTCTGCAGTGACTTTTCGAAAGAGCATCTTAACCAGGCCCACCCTGGTTAATCCTATCCAGGGACAGCACAGGAGCACAGTGGTTAGCACTGTTGCTTCACAGCTCCAGGATCCTGGGTTCAATTCCCAACTCGGGTCACTGTCTGTATGGAGTTTGCACATTCTCCTCGTGTCTGCATGGGTTTCCTCCGGGTACTCTGGTTTCCTCCCACAGTCCAAAGATGTGTGGGTTAGGTTGATATAGGCACTTAGAGCATTGTGATCTGATTAGGAATACGCAGCATGGCTTTGTTAAGGGGAGGTCGTGCCTTACGAATCTAGTAGAATTTTTTGAGGAGGTGACGAAAACGGATTTCAGTAAGGCGTTTGACAAAGTCCCTGACGGGAGGTTAGTTGAGAAGGTCAAGGTTCATGGGATACAAGGACAGGTAGCTAGATGGATAAGTAACTGGCTTAGTAATAGGAGACAGACAGTAATAGTGGAAGGGTGTTTTTCTAGCTGGAGGTCGGTCACTAGTGGTGTGCCGCAGGGCTCAGTACTGGGACTTCTTCTATTTGTAATATATATAAATGACTTGGAAGAGGGAGTAAGTGGAGTGATCAGCAAGTTTGCAGACGATACAAAGATGGCTGGACTTGCGGATAGTGAGGATCATTGTCAGGCGATGTAGCAGGACATAGATAGGCTGGTAGCTTGGGCAGATAGATGGCAGATGGAATTCAATCCTGATAAATGTGAGGTGATGCATTTCAGGAGAAAGAATGTAGGAGGGAGGTATATGATAAAGGGTAGACCTATTAAGAGTATAGAAACACAGAGGGACCTGGGGGTGCAGGTGAACAAGTCTCTGAAGGTGGCAGAGCAAGTGGAGAAGGTTGTGAAGAAAGCATATAGTATGCTAGCCTTTATAGGAAGGGTATAGAGTACAAGAGCTGGCCTTTAATGTTGCAGTTGTATAAAACGCTGGTTAGACCTCATTTGGAATACTGCGTCCAGTTCTGGTCACCTTACTACCAGAAGGACGTGGAGACTCTGGAAGAGTGCAGAGGAGGTTTACCAGGATGCTGCCTGGTATGGAAGGTCTGAGTTACGAGGAGAGGTTAGGCAAATTGGGACTGTTTTCCTTAGAAAGACGTAGACTTAGAGGAGATCTAATAGATGTGTACAAGATTATGAGGGGTATAGATAGAGTAAACAGGGTTAAGCTTTTTCCTAGGATGGACTCAAATAGCACGAGGGGTCACGGGCTTAGAGTGAGGGGGGTAAGGTATAATTTGGATGCTAGAGGGAGTTTTTTCACACAGAGGGTGGTGAGGGTATGGAATGTGCTGCCAAGTAAAGTGGTGGAGGCAGGCACTCTGAAGTTATTTAAGAAATACTTAGATGGGCACATGAACAGAATGGGAATGGAGGGGTATAGAAAACTGATTTAAAATAGGGATCATGCACCTTGGGAGTCCCTGCGAAGTGTGTAAATAGATGATGATATTGTTGTACTTGTTTTTATCCTACAGGTGCTTTGGTCCACCTTGTTGTCTAACAAGGGGCATAAACACGATGGGTCGTGAGAGGGCTGCTCTTGGATTTTTTTCGAGAGTATCCTAGTGCTTCACATCGTTAGTGTACGCTTGACCTGGACCATTTGATGGGCAACACGACAGCTCAGTGACTATCGCTGTGCTGTGCAGATACATGGATTTGGGGCCTGTGTCTGTGGGAGTTTGCGCATTCTCCCCGTGCTTGTGTGGGTTTTCTCCGGGTGCTCTGGTTTCCTCCCACGTCCCAAAGATGTGCTCTTAGGCTAATTGGCAAAACAAATTCTCCCTAAATTGTCTCAAATTTGGTTTTTAATCCAAAGATCTATAAACATGGACAGGGATCACAGGTGGAGGTGGGAACACCGGGGTGGCGGCGCGGGCTCGTTGGGCCGAAGGGCCTGTTTCCCGTGCTGTTTTGTTCTTTGCTCTTTGTAGTATCCATGGATGCAAAGGTTAGAGATTAGTGAGTATGATATGGGGATAGGTCCTGTGTGGGATTGTGGTCGGTGCAGCCTCGATGGGCAACAGGGCCTCTTTCTGCACTGTAGAGTTCTGTGATCTATGATTCCTCCACTCTATGCCTATAACCCCATACATTTATTCCGATAATCCCCATAACCTACACATTTTTGGACACTAAGAGGCAATTAAACATGGCCAATCCACCTAAACTGGAGTATGGGAAGAAACTAGAGCACCCAGAGGAAACACATGCAGACACAGGGAGAATGTGCAAACTCCATGCAGACACCCAAGGACAGAATCGAATCGGGGTCCCTGGTGCAGTGAGGCAGCAGTTGTAACCATTTGCAACGCTATTTTGCATGTGTTTTACTGAACATCTGCTCTGACACTTTGGATCACATCTCTTTGTTTTGTCTCCATACTTGCTCACAGCAAGCGAGAGCGAGCCCAGACTGGGTGAGAGACAGCGTAGATCATCGACTTCAGTGAATTCTAGGAGGCTGCTGCAGAGCTTTCCAGGAAGGACGGGATTCGCTCCTGTGGCAACACAAAGTTTGGACTCTCGCAACAACCTCGTACAGACCTCTGCTCCATCACTGCACCCAATTCTGGTACTCAGAGTTAGCTTCAGTTCATCCACCAAAACCATAATTTGGTATTTTTTAGGTGCCAGCAAACTGGAGCCAGGTTGTCAGCCCAACAGCTCCCTGAGCCCCTGCAGCAAATCTGAGGATGAGGAGGCTTGGGAAGAACCATCACAGTGGTCACTCAACCCTCCAATAGTGCTGACACACGCGCCTCAGTGAGGTGTAATTCAAGATTAGATCTGTGTTCACTTTCCAGGGAACAGCTCACTGATACATCCCCATAGCATTTGGAGACAGGGACAGCCCAGATCTCTGGCACTCCAGGAGGGCTGCTGGAGGCCAGTCACCTCACAGTCCCAGTCAGACGATGGGTCTCTGGAAATAGCTAGAGATGCAAAAGGAGGCAGTACATTGGACCATCGCTCAACAGACTGGAGCACACAGTGGAGCAGTCCATCCACATTCTGTCTGATGTTGTGACTCCGATGTGTGAATGCCTCACGATCATAATAAGAAGGTTTGTAACCACCATGGAGACTGTGGTCCAGCAGGTCTTGCCAGATTTGTGCTCGGCTCTGTACCCCATGGCCACACACTTTGATGGGCAGCATCAGGATGTAGACCAAACGGGTTTCCTCCATATGCTCTGGTTTCCTCACACACTCCAAAGATAGAACATAGAACATTGTAGCACAGTATATGCCCTTTGGCCCTCAATGTTGTGCCGAGCTATGTCCAATCCCAAGATCAAGATCCCAAGATCCCTTTGTGCAAGATGTGGAAGTTAGGTGGATTGGCCATGCTAAATTGACCGTTAGTATCCAAAGATATGTAGGTTACGGGGACTATCAGGGTAAATATACAGGAATAGGAAGGGGAATGGATGTGGTTCAGATGCTCTATTGGAGAGTAAGGGCACTTTGACTTCCCTCTAGGTGCCCATCCATTGCAGGAGTCATGCCAGGATCCTCTGGCACCCAGGGGTTTCCATTCAGGACTCACAATATGTGTGCAGCTGCTCAGAGACCATCTGCCTGTATCCACACCTATGTCAGCAGCACATGCCACCTAGGATGCTGCTACCCATTTTGAGACTGGGATCCTCCAGGGTTCAGGCCACAAGATATCCACCAAGATCATAACAGGCTTCAGGATGTACGTAACAGTCAGCAGGATGCCTCCACCCCTGCTGTGGATGTCGGAGATGTGCCAACATGTAGTGTTAGGGTTAGGAAAGTTAAAAGGTTTTAATGTCACCTCAGAGTCATGGGTGCTCTATCACTGGGAATAACCTGCACTTTCAGATAACCATCCCATGGGTGTGAGAATGCAATGTTCAGGTGAAAACATTTTGATTTGGATTTTTGCAATTATCTTATTCTGAGGTTCAACCTTTCTCACACTCAGGGTATCCTCTTTTAAAATTAACATTTGTGTCATGCCAGCTTCATGCAACATGTTACTATTGGCCTCTACAATAGATCTAATGTTATCATTGGTTACATTCTAACAGATTTCCTTTTCTTCTCAAATAATTTAAGACAACCAGCCTCTGCTCCCAATGTCGATCCAGCAGAAGATCTCTTTGGTTGTAGGGAATAAAATGAAACGAAACTTACTCCAACTTATAAATCAAAGGGAAAGGTTTCATAAGGAAGCAACACTCCAACACTTCAGGCCTCACCCTGGGCCATTTCAAGCTCCCACAAACTCCAGCAGCTTCTTATTTATACTGAATCAGCTGACCAACACATCACTTTGTCATTGGTTACATTGTTTACTGGGTCAGCTAACCCTTACAGCATGTTACCATTGGTCACTACAACAGATCCAATGTTGTTACTGGTTACATTCTAATACAAGGAATGTCCCCCCGACCCCATATCCTTAAATTTACCCATTTCCAAATACCTTTATTTCACTACCTTCAGAGCCAAATGTCCCCAAACAATATCTTATAGGTTTTTAAAATCTATAAACAAAATCCAGTAACTGTTACCACATCAGACCACATTGTTTTGGGGTTGCATTTGCTGCAGGACAAAAAAACTGTTTTTTCAATGTTATAATGTAACCAATGATAACGTTTTAGAAAATCTGTTATCATATAACCAATGATAACATACTGTGAGGATGAGCTGACCAACTGACCTGGTAGACAATGTAAGCAATGGCAAAATGATGTGATGGTCAGTTGACCAGCAATATAAATAGAAAGCAGATGGAAATTGTGGGGTGCTTGTGCGGTCTGAGTTTTGGTGTAAAGAAGTTTCTTTATTAAACTCTTTTCTTTGACTTACTTTGCAAAATTAGTTTTTTTATTGCTAGCAACTTAAAATCGTTACTGCCAGAAGAACATTCAAGGCAGGCTTTCTTCATAGGCATAGCTTGCTGAGAGTTAAAAACAGCTATTCTCAAAACAGTTACTCTTGCATAGATCAAATTGCTTCAGCAATACAGTATTTTCCCCTTTGATCTTCCCTTATCTGAACTAACATCTTCAGAACTCTAACGTAATTAGTTTAATTTTGTGAAGTGACCCTTTAAAGTGTTTACATTTTGTCTCCTCCTTTGAACCTTTGATACTTTATTCAAATCGTATTTGTTCTATTTCCCATTGTTACCAGCTTATCTTAGGTAAATACCTGTTTGCTGTATTCTAAGGCTCATAGTGCTTTTTGTATGCTAATCTCCATTCCCCGAGTCAAACTGCCTTGAAGCAGTTCCTATTTTTAAATAGTTTTTTAAATTTAATTTCCTTAGGCAGTGCCTTGGGATGGAGGATGACTTGCTTCCACAGTAAAAAGTGAGTAATTAGGTGTCTGAGGAGTCCAGAAGCATGATTTACATCCTCTGTGACAGGTAAGTTAAAACGTATTTGTTAGTGTCACAAGTAGGCTTACGTTAACATCGCTATGAAGTTATTGTGAAAACTCCCCTCGTCACACTCCTGTTTGGGTACACTGAGAGAGAATTTAGCATGGTCTATTTGATTTGATTTGATTTATTATTGTCCCATGTAATAACATATAGTGTTTCTTCACCCTATACAGACAAAGCATATCATTCATAAAGAAGGAAATGAGAGAGTGCACAATATAGTGTTACAGTCAATACTCCTCTTTCGGACTGTGGGAAGGAACCAAAACACCCAGAGAAAACCCATGCAGACACGGGGAGAATGTGTTGACTTCACACACAGAGTGACCCAAATCAGGAATCAAACCCAGCAGTACTTGCCACTGTGCTACCCTTGTTCAATGCAGATGATGAGTGGAGTGCCCAGGCTGCCATGCGCTCTTGTCACTGTCGACACTTAGCTTCAGCTTTCTTTCAGCAATGAGATGTAAGATGCTTAGCTCCTTTCCAGGTGCTTTCCCTCCATTTCAGGCAATCTTGGACCAAGGATTACCAGGTATCGTGAGGATATTGCATTTTTTCAGGGAAGCTTTGCAGACATCCTTGAAGCATTTTCCTTGCCCCCCTGGACCTCGCTTGCTGTGCTGAAATTCTGAATAGAGTACTTGTTTCAGCAGTTTGGTGACAAGTAAGCACATAATGGAGATGCTCAAATATGGTCCATGCTTTGATACTGGGAATATTGACCTGAGTGAGAACACTGATGTTGATGCACCTACCTGGCAAGCAGATTTGCAGGATCTTGCAGAAGCATCACTGGTCTTTCTTCTCCTGCCATATATAGGTCACATCTCTGAGCCTTATAGGAAGGTAGGTACAACTACTGTTATGGCGGGAGTAACTATGACTTCCTTGTTACTTTAGCTGTGCGTGTCTTGTCGATTCTGCCACACAGTGAGCTGCGCCTCCTCGTCGGTCCCGCCGGGCAACGTCACCGCTACTCCATCGTGGTGATGGCTAAAGCAGCTGTCCCAGAATCGATGCGGAGTAGTTGTTTGTCTGGATGCCCATGTCAGGCTGCAACTACAGACAGGTGGATGCTGTAACTGTGGGGTCTTCTGGTTTCTACCCACAGTGAGTCAATCCCTTCTGCGGGAGCCACCTGGTACCGTCTCCTTATGGGCACAGGAGTGGGTATTCCGTGACTGGTGGAGAAACAAATAGCGGGGGCGATGCATGCCAGATCCACGACCACTGCCACGACTACTTGGACTACCATCCAAGAGTGGTATTGATGGAAGGGACGCTGGTGTGTGTTGCATAGCTGTGGTATTCTTGGCGTTCTAGACCACAGTGAGTCAGTCCTTACCGATGGTCCTGCAGGGAATTCAGGCCTTCGAGCTGGCAGGCGATGGTCTGAAGGAATCTGACTGGCAGAGAACAGCTAACATGCTTCATGCCTATAAACCCGGTTATCGGTGAAAGAAAAAAAGTTTTGGCTTGACAAGTTCCGGCTTGTCCCAGGGATAATTGGTGATCCGCTGGCGGATGCGGTCACGCTTATCTAGGCATTAGAAGCACCCGCGACCCTACCCACACGATTCGGTACAGAGGGTAAGACGAATGAACCGAGCCTGGTGTGACACGGAGAAGGGACGTAGTGCCCCGTCTTGTCTCTGATGATCACTACCAGAGGATGACATCGACACCGATTTCCATCCAGGTGTCGCGGTACGTATGGGCAACATACGTATTCCCCAGTGATTAGCACTGCTGGCTGGTCAGCTATAAGAATCCTGGGTCGACCATCGACCTCGGCCTGTGGCTAATGGGAGTTTGCACATTCTCCCCGTGTTTGCGTGGGTTTTCCCCGGGTACTCCGGTTTCCTCCCACATTCCCAAAAACGTGCTAACTAGGTTAATTGGCTATGACAAAATTGTCACGTTACCTAATCTGGCTCCTTTTGATTTGGCATAAATATATCCCTTAAATTCTAAATTCTCTCCATCATGTAAGAGAGCTGAGCACCGACCACAAAGTACCGACAAAAGGCTCATTAATTGCCCATAAACATCAGGGATGACAATAAATAGAGCTGCTATAAAATCTTTGCTTAAAGCCCAGCTCACACCCTTGCTAATAACATCTTAGCAGGGAATCCAACCGAGCCACAAATTAAGATCAAGTAGACCCCGGCTGGGGCTCTGCTAGTGGTAGACCAAACCGTCGACGAGCGACGTAAAGACTTGGAAAAGGCACTCATGCGAGTGTATTAAAATAGTCTATGAGCTTGATGCCAGGTCTGAGGTCCTGGTATTTAAACACTCTCTTCCTCAGGCAACAGAAGGCCGTGTGAGCATACTGAAGGCAGTGTTGAACCTCATTGTTGATAATAGGCTCCCAGGATAAGGAAAGTGGCCCACATCGCTTAAGGAATTTTGATAACCATGCTCCAGCTTGGAGGGTTGATAGATGTGTTTGGGATGTTTAATGCAAGGTTTCTCCTCTCACAGTGAAGGTGCTGACAATGGCTTGGAGCTCTGAGTGTGCACACAGGCGAACATCATCAGCATTACAGTAGTTCAGTGATAGAACATGAGATGATCTTGGATTTGGCCTGCAGGTGGCAAAGGTTGATCAGATTCCAATTTGCTCTGTGGTTTAGCTGCCCTTCTCAGGAGCTTGCTGAGAGTGAAATGAAGCATTGCAGCAAAAATGTATAAGACATTGGATTTCCCTAATATTTTCATGTCAACATGATTCTTCCTTCTCAGCAGTAGGTTAACTATTCCCTCAGAAGTCACGAAATAGTTTGGAGGGCTAGAGTCACCTGATAATAGGCCTTAGTTTTACTCCTCTTTGAACATTTCAGCAAGAGACTATCATAGGCATGCCTTCCACATCTCCCCTCCTCCATGGTGTCCTTATTTTCTGAGGAGGGCTCCTCCTTCTCCTCCAACTCACCCTCTGCAGGCCCTCAGCCAGATTGTGAAGGACACGGCAAACTATGCTTATGTTGTAATGGCAGAATATTTTTCCAACAATCAACAATGGTTTCATGGTCATCAGTGGATTCTTAATTTCAGATTTTCTTCTGTTGAATTCAAATTTCACCATCTGCCGTGGTGGGATTCGAACCTGGATCCCCAGAATGTTAGCTGAGTTTTCTGGATTAATAGTCTAGCAATAATATCACTAGGCTATTGCCTCTCCATGCTTCTCCATCAGGGACAGGAGAGTACATCAATGTACACAAACATCACAATAGGATGCATTATTAGAGAGAGAAGTTGGAAAGTATTGTTTCTTGTGTGCTATACAGACAAAGCACACTATTCGTTGAGCACATAAGGGAGAAGGAAAGGAGAGAGTGCAGAATATAGTGTTACAGTCATAGCTGGAGAAAGAGCAGCTGCAGTGCTGGCCATCGATCCCACATGGCCAGTTGTTCTGAGTCACTTCGGGGTCAGAAGTCTTTGAGGTCCAGAATATTACTAAATCTGTAGCAGATTGAAATAGGACATTATTAGAGAGTTTAAAAGAGTTAGAATACAGTTTTAAAAGCATAGAACGAGAATAAAAGAATTAAAGGGTATGCCGGGGACAGCTCATAAGAAGTTACGTCTCTCCGACACATGTCTTCAATTTATCTTATGCCTCATGATGTTGGGTAGATATGCCACCGTCTCCTTCTAATAATGGATCCTATTGTGGCGGTGGTGAATATTATCATACTCCCTTGTCCCCATGAAGTGCTCATGCCACATGTGAACCTGTACCCACCCACCTGGAGGCTGTATGCACCTTAATTTACAAGGATTTCCTCCTCCGAGCCATAAGAGTTTCACATTGGTGCCCAGATAGACATTGTTATGTGGCACTGGGTTGGGAGGAGACCCCTATACTCCCCAGCTCAGGTACAGTACTGAACTGAGACATAGAACATAGAACATTACAGCGCAGTACAGACCCTTCAGTCTTCGATGTTGCTCCGACCAATGGGACCAATCTTATGACCCTCTAACCTAAACTATTCCAATGTTATCCATATGTCTATCCACTGACCATTTGAACACCCTTAAAGTTGGCGAGTACACAACTGCTGCAGGTAGGGCATTCCACGCCCTTACTACCCTCAAAGACTCAGGAGGATCCATGTGTCTAGCCACTTAGCTGTCCATGAAGATCAGCTTGGCGTGGAGATGGAGGGCAGAAACCAGACTGCCCTGGCAGAGTGGTTTTCAGTGCATCAGGAGCCGCGCAACACTGTGGCAGGTAGGCTTTGTATTTTGCCATCTTGAAGTCTCTTGTGAACTGAGGACCACCTTGTGTGCAGCACACTTTATCAATTGAGTTTTAGATTGACCTATTTCCCTGCCGGCATGATGCAAGATTGAAAGGTCTGATGAGATGTCAGTGAGATGCTATTCTAATACATATTCATGAGTTAGAAACACGGAAAATAGGAACAAGAGGAGCTATTTGGCCCATTCCACCTACCTGCCATTCATTATGATCATGGCTGATCATCCAACTCAATAGCCTGAACCAACTGCCACTTCCCCCGCATCTCTTTTGATCCCCTTTGTTTCCTGTGTTATATCTATTCATGTAAATGAATGGCCTTCATGCCACCAGCCAGCAGGAAGGCCGACTTACCATTAACCTGCCAATGGGAGAATTGCAATGTGATTTTACACTGGGGGTTTCCAAATTTTTGGTTCTGATAGATTCTCCCCTCCCACCAGCCACCAGACACGCCTTGGGTGGAATAGGAGAGATGTACCCACAGTCTGGCTTCATGGAAGACTTGCTGTCTTTAGGGTCTTGCAGAGTTTTGTGTAGTCCTGACAATACAGGAACGACCACTGCCCGTACTCCACTGCCACTCGCCAGTACCCTTGCTGTTGCCTGTCAGCCACCCAGTCCAAATTACTGCTACACAATGCTGAGGTGGTGCAGCCAGAATTCAGGCCCCTAAGTAGAAATCATCCCACAAGAAACTCTGCAGCCTTCCACAGGTTAGGCCACTGACAGAAAGTATAGAGGTGAACAGTTGAATGTTGTACATATTACTAGAAGGGTTCTTGAATAATGTTACTGCAGAGTAGTTTGTCTATGGTGGATTTTAGATCAGCATTTTGACTATGCACTCAAAGTCCCCCTGACTGGGAACAGGTTTTCTGCTCAGAGACATTCAAAATCCACTCAAGAGGTCCAGCAACACATTCCTCTGTCTGGAAGAGCTGGCAGCGCAGTGATTAGCATTGCTGCCTGACAGCGCCAGGGACCCGGGTTCGATTCCTCGCTTGGGTCACTGTCAGCATGGAGTCTGCATATTCTCACTATGTCTGCATGGGTTTCCTCTGGGTGCTCTGGATTCCTCCTACGGACTGAAAAATGTGCTGGTTAGGTGCATGGGCCACACTAAATTCTCCCTCAGTGTACCTGAACAGGTGCTGGAGTGTGGCGACTAGGGGATTTTTGCAATAACTTCATTGCAGTGTTAATATAAGCCTACTTGTGACTAATAATAAATAAACTTAAAGAATTTGTGTGAAATCCTCCAAAAACATTTTAATAACTGTAGCAAAATTCAAGAACATTGTAACTGAGAGTTAAGGGATAGCACTGGTTGAGGTGGGTTGGCGGTGATGGATGGGGGGGGGGAGAATGTCCCCTTGTGCATGTACAGTTCTGTATGTTTCAGACAGTGTCAACATGACCAGCATCAGACACTTCTCTAGGCTCACTATGAGTTCGGTGATAGGCACTTTTTTAAAGATTGAGCTGGGGTCTTTCCTGGCCAGACAGATCCTGCTAGGCAACAGACAGCTCAGGACTTGCACCACCCTCCACTCCAGCCTAGGTGGTCCTTAATAAGATCAGTGCTGTCATTCATGATTGCAGAGTTTCGAGCAGTCGGACAATACAGGAACATTCCCCCCCCCCCAAACTCCACTGCCACTCGCCAGTACCCTTGCAGTTGCCTATCAGCCAGTTTCACAATACACATTTCTTTAACGTGTGCTCAGTGCTCCTTCCACTCACATTGTTAGCCACTTTAAGACTTGAATAGCACGTTAGGTGTAAAGATTCACATTCTAATCAATAATCTGTAAACTGCCTGTGCTGTTATATTTACTGTCTGAGGCCAGAACTCTCCATTCACCTGACGAAGAGGGGAACCTCGAAAGCTTGTGAGTTTACTATCAAATAAATCGGTTGGACTTAAATCTGGTGTTGTCAGACTTCTTACTGTGTTCACAATTGCTGTCAAGTTGCTGGACAGTGGATGCTATCACCACCAGATGGCCTCACATCTCCTAGTAAAAGGCATAGCCACTCAGGAACATTTAATAAATTGTAAACCGTGCTGACCGTACTTCAGCAGAAAAATAACACAGGGAGGAAACCGCAAGGGCGTCAAAAGCAGATTTGCTAGAGTGCTTTGTAGGTATTGTGCTGGTTTAACTAAGGAAGCAGGCTGGTTACCACAGGAAATACTGTGGTTTTTGCTATCAAGGTGCAATATCTTTCTGATTTCTATATTTCGGTTACGCGCGCGCACTGTAATGATAGTTTCTATAGAACATAACCAATTAGCTTTTCCAAGTAGATTATGGACATAAACCTGATGACATCGCCGGACAGAGACAGGGAAGATCTGAAATTGAGAATTATGACTTCCAAATCCTGAGTCCTTGCCAGCAACCTCGCAGACAACAAACATGGGCTCAAGATAATGCCCAACATCTTTTGTCTTGCACACAATGCTTACAGTGCTCCTTGAAAGAGCTGGCAGAGACTCAATGAGCCAAATAACCTCCTGCTGTATTGGACTATTCTATGGTTCTACATATGTTTGGTTATGTGTTCAACGTGGGGCTGTCCTCTTCCATTGTGTGTCATGTGCCAGACACACTAATGCAGTTCTTGCAATCGGCACAAAGATTTCAGGCTTCAGACTTCAGCACATTGAACAATTTATTCTTGAGTTTATTTATTATCAATTCCAGCAACTTCAATCCATTCGCTGCTACCTTGGCTGTTATGGGCATATTGCTACATAAGATCAAAATTAACCTTGACCTCCAAAATAGCAATCCTAATTCTTTGTAAATAAGAAATGTCAAAAACTAAATTTTAGGAAGATCAATCACTAAATGACAACTACTAAAGATATGCTATTTACATAGAAACTAGAAGCAGGAGTAGGCCATTCAGTCCTTTGAGCCTGCTCCGTCATTCATTGTAATCATGGCTGATCATTGAATTCAATATCCTGATCTGCCTTTCCTCTCATATCTCTTGATCCCTTTAGCCCCAAAAGCTATATCTAATTTCTTCTTGAAATCAAATGTTTTGGCTTCAACTATATTCTGCGGTAATGAATTCCACACATTCACCACCTTTTGGGTGACAAAATTTCTCCTCATATCAGTTCTAAAAGTTTTACCCCTTATTCTCAAACTATGACCCCTAGCTTTAGACTCCCCCACCATCGGGAACATTCTTTCTGAATCTACCCTGTCTAACCCTGTTAGAATTTTGTAAGTTTCTATTAGATCCCCTTTCACTCTTCTAAGTTCCAGTGAGTACAATCCTAACTAACTTAGTCTCTCCTCATATGACAAACCTGTCATCCTAGGAATCAGCCTGGCAAACCTTTGCTGTATTCTCTCTATAGCAAGGATACTCTTCCTCAGATAAAGACATCAAAACTACACACAATACTCCAGGTGTGGCCTCACCAACACCCTATACAGTTGCAGCAGAACATTCCTATCCTCTTGGTATGGAAGCCAACATACCATTTGCCTTCTTTACCACCTCTCTACCTCTGCACTTATTTTCAGTGACTGATGCATGAGGACTCCAAGTACCCACCTCTCTCAATTTACACTCATTCAAGTAATAATCTGTCTTCCTATTCTTGCTACCAAAGTGGACAACCTCACATTTGTCCACATTATACTGCATCTGCCGTAGAGATGCCCACACACTCAGCCTGTCCAAATCATACTGAAGCATCGCTGCATCCTCCTCACAGCTCACCCTACCAACTTTGTATCAACTGCAAATTTGGGGAAAATACATGTTTAAAGGTATTATTCACAAAGTTCCAGTCAATATTTACATTTCAATAAATTTGCTTGTGGTGTACAATCACAAAAAGGAGCAGTATCATGCTGGCTTTTATCAGATAAATAGTTGAGTGTGGAATGGGCCCAGCTGATATACACACACAGACTGTAAGGGTCACTGGTTTGGGCTGATTGAGCTGAGCTCAACTAGCAGTCAGTGGCGGTTACTAGACTCAGTATCCATGAACCGAGGCTGGGATAAGGAAACAGAGTTCTTGCTTCTGGAAGGCACACAAATGGGGTGCCACCTTAGAGATCTGCAATTTCTAATGTTTTAAATAATAATTTTTTAATCTTCCTGCCAAAATGGGACAATTCCACATTTGCATACATTATATTATGTTTGCTTGATTTCTGCCCACTCATTTAACCTATGTCCTTTTTTATCCTCCTTACGTCCCTTTCAGGATTTCATTTCCTACCTATCTTTGTGTCATCAGCAAATTTAGCAACCATACCTTCAGTTCTTTCATCCAAATCATCTCCTCACCTCTAAATGGGGGTGACACCTTATTTTGAAAGTGACCCTAGTTCAAGATTGTTCCACGGGAGGAAAAATCTTCTCCACGCCTATCCTGTCAAGATCCCTTGGGATCTTATATGTTTCAATCAAATCACCTGTTATTTTTCTAAATTCCAGCAGATACCAGCCTATCCTATTGAACCTTTCCTCAGAAGACAACGTGCCCATTCTAGGTACCAGTCTGGTATACATTTTCTGAACTATTTTCAATGCACTTACATCCGTCCTTAAATAAGGTGACCAATACTGTGTACATTATTTCAGATGTGGTTTCATCAGTGCTCTGTTTAACTGAAAAATAACCTTCCTACTTTTATATTTAGTTACCCTTCCAATAAATGATAACATTTTAACAGCTCTCCTAATTTTTTGCTGTACCTGCATTCTAGCTTTTTGTAATTCATACACAGGGACACCTAGATGCCTCTGCATCTCAGTCAACATCCTGGAATTCCCTACCCAACAGTACTATGGGTGTACACATACTTCAGGGACTGCAGCGATTCAAGAAAGGAGTTCACTACCACCTTCTCTGGGCAGCGCCAAGGACCTGGGATCAATTCCCAGATTGGGTCTGTGTGGAGTCTGCACACTCTCCCTGTGTCTGCTCCCCCTCCCCCCCCCCCCCCCCCCCCCCCCCCCCCCCCCCCTCCTCCCCCCCCCCCTCCCCCCCCCCCCCCCCCCCCCCCCCCCCCCCCCCCCAGATAACAGATCTGCTGGTTACCATGCACCTGTCATGCTAATTCGCCCTCAGTGATACCCAAAAAGGTGCTGGAGTGGGCAACTCAGGGATTTGCACAGTAACTTCATTGTAGTATTATGTAAGCTGACAGGTGACACTAATAAATAAACATTAAACTTCAAGGGCAACAGGGTACACCACGTCCGTAAAATGATTTCAGCTGCAAAGGCACAAGTCACAACATCCTTGTTCTCAACTGACATACCTTGCACAACCCCAATGGGCTGAATAGCTTCCTTCTGTACTGTAAGATTATATAATTTTATACATATTCATAATGTTCCAGACTGGCCCAGAAACAATTCTCCTCCTAGCCCCAATTGAAGGATGCTGGGATTTTGTGTGACTTAACCAATCACTAAACTCACTTGGCTCTTGATGGAGCCTATACATGAACTTTCTTTTCTTGAAATCAATTACACTCCCTCCAGCAAAACAGCAGACATCATTACCCGGCCAATAAAGTGGAAAGTTACTGAACTTAATTTAAAATTTGTAGTTGCCTTCTGCTCACATTCCAAATAGTCAATCATCTTACAATCACATTGCCCATCAAATATCAGAATGAAAATATATACTTCAAAGTAATTCATTGCATGATGGGCTTTGATGTGGTAAAGTGCTTGTAAACGCAAGTGTTTTTTAGCTTATTTTGGTAAGATCTGAGTACAGGTCACGCATTCCAGATTTCTGCTGTGACCTCCGAGAGTGGGATGAAGTGGCTAAGGAAGCAACTTTAGCTTTGAAGAAAATCAAGTGCCAATGCAAACAACCTAAGAGATGCAGTTTGTCCTTTATTTGGAATATCTAAATGGTGATTTGTGTGAATACCATATTTTTTCTTAAGTACTGTAGTTAATTTAGTTAAAAGATCAGGCAGCTTTAAGTAGAGTTGGTATAATAGGAATTAAAGTTAAGAATATCAATTGAATTGATTTTATAATGCGAGTTTAAAATTACAAGGCTTGTTTAGTCAGTCTGACTCACAGAGTCATACAGGTTTACAGCATTGAAACAGGCCCTTCGGTCCAACTTGTCTATGTTGTCCTTTTTTTTTAAATACCTAAGCTAATCCCAAATGCCCACATTTGGCCTATATCTCTCTTTACTCATCTTACCCATGTAACTGTCTAAATGCTTTTTAAAAGACAAAACTGTACTCACCTCTACTACTGCTTCTGGCAGCTTGTTCCAGTCACTCACCACCCTTTGTGTGAAAAAAATTGCTCCTCTGGACACTTTTGTGGCCCCTCTCTCCTTAAACCTATGACCTCTAGTTTTAGGCTCCCCTACCTTTGGGAAAAGACATTGACTATCTAGCTGATCTGTGCCCCTCATTATTTTATAGACCTCTATAAGATCACCCTTCAGCCTCCTACGCTCTAAGAAAAAAAATCCCAGTTTATCCAGCCTCTTATAACTCAAACTATCAAATCCTGCTCGTATCCTAGCAAATCTTTTCTGCATTCTTTTTAGTTTAATAGTATTCTTTCTATAAAAGGGTGACCAGAATTGTACACAGTATTCCAAGTGTGGCCTTACCAATGCCTTGTACAACTTCAAGATGTTCCAACTTCTGTATTCAATATTCTGATCAATGAAACCAAGCATGCCAAATGTCTTCCTTACCAGTCTGTCCACCTGTGACCCCACTTTCAAGGAACAATGAACATGTACCCCTGAATCTTTTTATTCTGTAACTTTCCCCAACACTCTACCATTAACTGAGTAAGCCCTTGCTAGTTTAATAATATCCTTTCTATAATAGGGTGACCAGAATTGTACACAGTATCCAAGTGTGGCCTTACCCATGTCTTGTACAACTTCAACAAAAGGACTCATAATTGAGAAGACTTTTTTGGGAGTTATAGTGAAATGTATTGATGCCCAAAATTGCAAAGATTTTTAGTTGAGATCAACTAATTTGAAAATTGCCCTAAGATCTCAGATGGATTGTTATTTTCAGAAGGAAATGTTATGCTATAAATTGGCTTCATTATAAATTGTGAATTGGGGATCCAATATAAATTATTTAATTAGATAATTGGATTCACTATTATTAACAAATTACTGACTCTCCCATGACACTGTTTTTAATTCATCCTTGGGATGTGAACATTGCTGGCTGGGCCAGCATTTATTGCCCATCCCATATTGCCCTTCAACTGAGTGGCTTGTTAGGCTATTACAGAGGGCAGTTAAGAAACAACCACACTGTTGTGGGTCTAGAGGTATATGTAGGCCAGATTGGCAGGTTTCAGCAATGATTATTCTTAATGAGGCTAGCTGTTCTGTTTTTCAATTCCAGATTTATTAATTATTTGAATCTTAAAATCCCCAGCTGCCTTGTTGGGATTTGAACTCATGCTGCTGGAGTGCAAATCTGAGTCAGCTTCTTCTTCAGTAAGATTGTAACATTACCAATATGCTATTGTCCTCTAGCTCACAAGGATGCAAAAGATGTATTACCTTATACTAATAGTGATAGTGATGTTATGCCTTGAGGAACTGACCCCAATGTTAACCTGGGGCAGTTTTCAATGAAATGAGCAGAAATTCATTCACTTCTTCAGAAAACGAGGTCTGGGATATTTTGATTCCTGACCCTTGTTTAAATCCAGCTGGCCAATTCCCCACCCATCGCTGGGTGTGAAGGGGTAGAAAATGGCACAATGTGAGGCCTAGCTGATAACACAAAGTTTAAAGTTTATTTATTTGTCACAAGTAAGGCTTATGTTAACACCGCAATGAAATTACTGTGAAAATCCCCTAGTCCGCCACATTCCGGTATCTGTTTGGGTCAATGCACCCAATTAGCACATCTTTCAGACTGTGGGAGGAAACTGGAGCATCTAGAGGAAATCCACGCAGACATAGGGATAACATGCAGACTCCACACAGCCAGTCACTCAAGCTGGGAATCGAACCCAGATCCCTGGCACTCTGAGGCAGCAGCACTAACTACTGTGCCACCTTGCTGACTCCAAAGGATCTCCCCCTGACCAAAGAGAGAAAGTTAAAAACTGTTTTCAAATTTACCCTTTTGGGCCTTATACAGGCCTGGCCCCAATTCACTTCCCTGCAAGGCTGCCCTAAAGGCAATGTCAATTCACACTCAGGTTATCAAATTAAAAGTGTATTTGGGTCCAAATGATGTCATCAAGACCCAATGTGACAATATTAAAAAGGCTAGTTTTTTTCTTTGCCCCCCTGTTCGGCTGTAAACGACAATTAAGTTGCCATACATCGGGTTTCAGCAATTGCAGGATGGGTAAGTAACTATGTAGTTATAACATAGAAACAAGTAATTCAATGCAACCTGTTTATGGCTATGTTATGCTTCATGCAAGCTTCCTCCCTCTTAAATCAATTGAAGCTTATCAGCATAATCTTCTAATCATTTCTCTCCAATGCATTCACATCCGTAATATAGGGTGGAGCCCAGATGAAAACCATTACCTGAATTACAATGTTAAGTTGCTTGCTTGAACTCATTCAGTGCTTTTGTTTCTTTGTTCCTTGGGAACTTTAAATTCTTTTGGTCAGTTTTTATATTGGATATCAATGCACAAACCCACTGGAAAGTTTACTTAAGGAGAAAATGTTTGCACTCAAAATAGGATCAAGAATGAGAAAGCATAGATTGGTCATTTGCAAGACAAGGAAATGTGATGTGTGAACAAAGCATTGGGAGCAAGTTGCTAATGATAACCAGAGCTTGTGGACAACAGTGAAGGAGGGAGTAAAAAGAGACAAAGAGAAGCAAAGCAGCAGTAGTAAGACTTGAGATGACATTGCAAAGAGAGAGCCAGACATTGCCAAACCTATCAGTGACCCATTAGCATGCATTCATTGTCTAATCATTTCTCCCTTATATGTTATCTAGCTTCCTCTTAAATATATTGATACTATTGGCCTCAGCACCTCACTGTTGAGTTCCACATTCTAATCAAACTCTAAGTAAAGATATTTTACTGAATTTCTTTGAATTTATTAGTGACTGTCTTATATTCATGACCTACGTAAAGATTCACTAATATTTTCAGATTGTACGTAATGAACTTGTAGTAATGTTGTTGAAGGTGATAATCTTTTATACTGGTACCAGACCTACTTGGTGCACACACCTTGGCAACTTGTTCCCAACGCCTGTAGTGCACTTCTTTGAATGATTCGGCTCTGGAATGCACTGCTTGGAAGTTTGGTGGAGATAGGTTCAATTGAGGCATTCAAAAGGGCATTTGATGATTGTTTCTATTCAAGTAATATGATGGGGTATGGGAAACAATAAGAAGTCTCACAACAGCAGTCAGCAGGTTTATTTGGTAGCACAAGCCATATGCTTTCAGAGCGCTGCTTCTTCATCAGATGAGTGGGAGTTCTGTTCACAAACGGGGCATATAAAGACATAAACTCAATTTACAAAATAATGGTTGGAATGCAAGTCTTCACAGGTAATCAAGTCTTAAAGGTACAGGCAATGTGAGTCGAGAGAGGGTTAAGCAAAGTTTAAATAGATGTGTATTACAGTTAATGAGATTTTGCCAGCCCAGGCTAGACATGGGGGTTATGGGAACAGGCAGAAGAACGGCACTAAGTCATGATGCTCATTTGGAAAGCCAGTGCAGAAGCAATGGACCTAATGACCTCCTATGCCGTAATAATTCTACAATTTGAAAATGTTGAGGTTAAGGGGAAGACAGATAAAAATATGAAGGAGGAAAGAATTGAAGATTATGCTGATGGGATTAGATGAACTAATTCCATGCACTTTTATGTAACAAAGTCCAACACAAGTTGAGATTGGCACTTGATGAAAAAGTATAAAAGTTGTAAAAAATCACACTGACATTACTCTTCCCCAAATAGAAACAATAAAAACACCTGTATTATGTATGAACTTTAAGTTTTGGTCTTATAGTTGTGTCACCTCCTGTATAGCTGCTATTCAATACTTAGTTAATCAACAAGCTATATGAGCAATATACTATGAAACATTTGCTGCTGCCTTCAAAAGCTCTTTAATGAATGATTGGGAATTAACACAGGAGCAAACCACGAGCACTTCAATAATGAACAGACAATCTAAACCTACATTATTCTAATGTTTAACATTGTTCTTGAGCCAGTCCCATCCAATGAATTAGAAGCAGAAAGAAACTTGGAAAGGTGCATTAGGTTGGTCCTGAGTATGGAGGTATTTTCTTATGAGGAAAGGTTGAGCAGGTTGTGAATTTGCTCATTGGAATTTAAAAAAATGAGAGGTAGCCTTATTGATACATATAGGTTTCTCAGGGGGCTTGACAAAGTAGATGTTGAGAGATTGTCGCCCCTTGTTGGAGAGTCTAGGACCAGAGGGCATAATCTCAGAGTAAGAGGTCACATGTTTAAGACAGAGATAAAGAATTTCTTAGAGGGTGGTGAATCTGTGGAATTCTTTACCATAGAGCGTTGTGGAGGCTGGATCATTAACTATGTTTAAAGCTGAGACAGATTTTTAGTCAGCAAGGGGATCAAGGGTTATACGGATAAAATGGGAAAATGGTGTTGATTATTATATCAGATCAGTCATAATCCCAATGAATGGTGAGCAGGTTTGATGGGCTGAAAGGCTATCAATGTCTTATCATTTTATGGTCAATAATCTTTGTTAATATTTGGCAAATTAGCACAGTAATAGTACCAGTACCAATCTTTAAACCTACAGTAGGATTCATTGGTATTTTCACAATGATGGTGCTCTATGTGTATGGAATTAAGTTATAAAGACCAGAAACATCCCAAGTTCAATTCTTTTTATTGTACTGAGTTACTGATCTCAGCTAGAGTGATACTGGGAACTACAACTCACTTCAATGACCTTGGACAAGGAAAGAGAGGAAAAAAAACTTCATTCAGCATTCTAACTTTATCTTGTGACTCATTTATATCAACTGTGTCCTTGCCATTATAACTTTATCAGTTTTGGTATTTATTATTTCAATTTGGGTGACAACTCATCTACTATTATTAAAGGAATCTATTAGTAAGTATATCCCTATGTGGCTGAGCATTGCCCAGTCTCAAGATGGTTGAGGTAGTGAACCAGCATCTTGTACATTTCGAGACAATCAATTCAGGTGGGCTTCTTGTAAATGGAAACAATGGAATAGTGATTAAACTACATCATGGGATGGCATGAAAACCTGAACTGGGACTCCAGTTCAATCCTGAGTTAGTCAGTCTCAGTTTAAGCAGCAGCAGGGATATTGCAATTGACTTATGCATCAATGGGCTAAACAGAGGGAAAAAAATCCCTTGAGGCTGAAGTCATTTGAGAATGTCAGACAACAATGTTAGGCTCAGAGGTGATTGCCTGCTGCAGATTGATCAGGGTCACTCACATGGAATGTTTTGGAGGAACTGGAGGCTTGTTGATGCCCTTGGAACAGTTCCCCAGTCTTAAACATTGTCTTCCGGACAAAGGAGACAAATTAAGAAAAATCAGAGGTAAGTTCTCAACCGATTACCTGTGAGATAAAAATATTTACACTTAAAAACATATGCAATAGTAGCAGGAGTAGGCCCTTGAGCACTTTATGTCTGCTCTGCCATTCAATAAGATCCTGGCTGATCTTCGACCCTAACATCATTTTCCTGAAATATTCCCATACTCCTTTCAGTTGCTTAGCATTTCTATTTTAATGTACTCAGTGACTGAGCACCCCAGATCTCTGGGGTAAATAATTCCATAGATTCACAATTCTGTGAGTGAAGAAAATCCTTGCTGAAAAGAAGGACATGTTGTTGAAGTTTTTCATCCTGCGCTCATCAGGACAAACACAAAAATTCTAAATTTCAAATTATTTCAATATATTCTATAGGAGAAAAGGGTGCTTGCTGGCTGGCAAGCTGACTCTGACTGGCTAAGGTGTTATTCACTCATGGGATGGGGCTGGCCAGCATTTATTGCCCATCCCTAGTTACCTGAAGTCAATTGAGAGTCAACCACATTGCTGTGCCCTTGGAATTACAGATAAGGATGGCAGATTTTCTTCCCTAAAGGACATTAGAGAACCAGATGGGTTTTCTGACTATCAATAATGGTTTCATTTCATCCATGGATTCTTAATTCCAGGTTTTTTTTTATTGAATTCAAATTCAACCATCTGGGATTCAAAACCAGGTCTCGAGAACATTAGCTGAGCTTCTGGATTAATAGTCTAGCAATAATCATCTCCCTGTAAAGTTCCCTGCTGCTGCAGACAAAGCAACAGGGAAATATAGACTCCCCCAAGCTCTCAGGCAATTCACTAATGCTTGCTTTAAGAGACGCATTCATACACAGGGACCAATTGTTTATGACCAAAATCTTGTTTCTTTTATGAATTACTGGAGTTGTCAACTTGTCAGCATCCTTTTGTCCTGTGTTACAAAGTGATTGTCCTAATGACTGCAAAATGAAAGGTTTCAGCAACAGATCTCCCTTTTCAACAATATTCAAGTTCAGTACTATATTCAAGTTCATCTCCAAACTCCATTGCCTGAGCCTCGGCATCTCCCTCTGCAACTGGATTCTGAACTTCCTAACAGACAGACCACAATCGGTAAGGATACGCAACAACACCTCCCTCATGATTATCCTCAACACCGGTGTCCCACAAGGCTGTGTTCTCAGCTCCCTACTATACTCCGTATAAACTATAACTGTGTGGCCAAATACCGCTCCAATTTGATTTTCAAATTTGCTGACAATACCACCATAGTGAGTCAGATCTCAAACAATGATGAGGCAGAGTACAGGAATGAGATAGAGAATCTGGTGCAGCAACAATAATTTTTCCCTCAATGTCAACAAGATGAAGGAGATTGTCATCAACTTCAGGAAGTGTAAAGAACAACATGCTCCTGTCTACATCAATGGAGACGAAGCAAAAAGGGTCAACAGCTTCACGTTTTTAAGTGTCCAGATCACCAGCAACCTATCCTGATCCCTCCATACCAACACTATAGTTAAGAAAGCCCACCAACTCCTCTATTTTTTCAGAAGAATAATGAAACTTGGCATGTCAGTTACGATGCCCACCAACTTTCACAGATGCACCATAGAAAGCATTCTTTCTGATTGTATCACAGCTTTGTTTGGCTCCTGCTCCGCCCAAGACCGCAAGGAACTACAAAACATCAGGAATGTAGCCCAATCCATCACGCAAACAAGCCTCCCATCCACTGACTCTGTCTACACCTGCTATTTCCTTGGCAAAGAAACCACCATAATTAAGGACCCCATGCATCTCAGACATTCTCCCTTCCACCTTCTTCCTTCAGGAAAAAGATATAAAAGTCTGAGGTCACGTACCAGCTGACTCAAGAACAGCTTCTTCCCTGCTGCTGTCAGACTTTTGAATGGACTTACCTTGCATTAAGTTGGTCTTTCTCTATACTCTAGCTATGACTGTAACACTACATTCTGCCCTCTCTCATTTCCTTCTCCATGAACAGTATGTTTGTCTGTATAGTGCATAAGAAATAATATTTTTCACTGTATGTTAATACGTGACACTAATAAATCAAATCAAATACTATGTGACTGAAGAAAATTCTCCTCATATCAATCTCAATGTCCTTATTTTAAGATTGTGACCTTTAGTTCTAACCAACCATTAGATAACTACACCACTGAGATTAATCTTCACTGTTGTGATGCAAGCATCTATTTTAATATCCGGTAATGGAGGAATGTTAGTCAGCACAATTGTATTTTGTTATGATTTGACAAGTTCCACAATTGGGTGGGCATCTATCCACCCTGCAACCTGCCCAACATTTCCTATTGCTTTTCAACAACACTGGAAAATGTACAAACTACAGGGACCAGACTCCAATAAGGAATAAATGAATAGTTTGCAGACCACTCAGTTCAGACATCGTGGGCGAGGGGGGGGGGCAGTGGAATTTCTACACAAATAAGATTGAGAGTATAAAAGGAAATTTTAAATCAGAAAAATATAAAATTAATCTTCCTTTCACTTTCAACACTGCACCACAAATTATTTGCATTTATGTCAAAATCATTAAGAATACGAAAATATGTAATATCTGACTTTTTGTTACAAAGGAGGCAGAAGTACAATTTGTAAGTTGTTGGCAAAAAACAGTCATGCCATTGAAAACATACCAGAGATACCTACCTTAATTCCAATTTTGTCAGTTACATTTCCAAGTGCTTTAATCTATAAATTGCTACATTTCAAAAAGCAATTCATCCTTGAATTTGATTAAATTACATGCTGTATTATTGGAGCATTATTTGTCATCTTATGTTTTGTTTTATAGATACTGATGTGTGAAATCGCAGTATCCTGCCAACCAGTTGTTCGTAGGCTCCCATCCTGTTTGGTGTCTTCATCTTCAAGGCACGGGTTGACACAACATTTCAGCATTGCTGAGATGTTTCCTAGAAAGGGCAGCATAGTGGATAGCACTGCAGCCTCACAGCACCAGAAGCCAGGCTTCGATTTCTGGCTTGGGTCACTGTCTGTGCGGAGGATGCATGTTCTCCCTGTGTCTGCAATAGTTTCCTCCGGGTGTTCCATTGCCTCCCACAGTGTGTTGGTTAGGTGCATTGGTCATGTTAAATTCTCCCTCAGCGTACCTGAACAGCACCAGAGTGTGGTGATTAGGGGATTCTCACGATAACACCATAATGAAAGCCTACTTGTGACCAAAAAAACTTTAAGTCAAGGCCTCTGTCTGCCTGTTCCATTGATCACCTAAGTAGATCGAAAAGATGCAATGACACTGCATAAAAGGGAATAGGAAAGTAACCTTGGAAACTGGGCCAACATTCCTCAATGACATCATCAAAAAACAAACTGATTGGTTATCCATTCCAGTACTATTTTTGGAATGTTGCTGGCAAAAGTTGCAATCTTATGTAACTACATACAACAGTTAAGAGTGTCCTGTCTGCCTGTTCAAGTGGATATTTAAGATCCCATGGCAACTACTCAACAGAGAGCAAAGTCATCCTCTTGATGTCCTGGCCAACATTTGTCTCTCAACCAATATCATCAGAACAGATGACTGGTCACTTATCTCATTGCTTTTTTTAGGACTTTGCCATTTACAAACTGGATGTTGCATTTGCGCATCATTACAACAGTAATTATGCTTCAAAAGTAATTTATGGACCCTGAAAGCTGTGAAGTACTCTGGGAATATGGAAAAGCTACACAAATGCATATTTCACACCAAATGCTTCTCCAGCACTAAACCCTCTGAGAACTCTGTCTCTTCCAATTCTGGGCTTTTCTCTATTGCCAAATCATCTTTGATGATTATGCCTTCAGCTGCTTGGGCCAAACTTATAACATTCCCTTCCTAAATTTCACTGCCCCACTACTTCTCTCATTGGCCATTCCCTAAAATCTATCTCTTTGAGGAAATTTTTGCTCACCAACCTATTACCTCTTTATGTGGGTCAATATAAAGTGCCCTGGAAGGGGTGTATTCTGTGAAAAGTGCTATGTAAATGAAAGTTGTCACTGTTCTTCTTAGTGACACCGAGAAGTATTTTGTTTATGTAAAAGTGAAGAAAGACATTGAATGCCAATGCAAAATGTAGACGCAAATGTTAGTAGGTCCGAATAAGTATAACTAGCAGCGTAAGCTTGCAAACAGATGAATTTTCATTTATATTAACATCAAATGCAATTCTCATGATGGAGGATACCTGATAATATTTACATCTAATATTGTAAGTTAGCAGGTAAAACACATGAAGTTATGCATCTTGCAATTCAATTTCAGCGACACCATAGACAGTTCATTTTTTGTTTTGTAAATTAATGCAAAGGCAGAGATAATTGCATTTTGACATTTGCAAAAGAATGATACAGTACTTTCTATTGTGCTACAGATGATCCATGAGCACTGCCAAAGAGGTTCTGCTAATGATGTCTTGCCGATGGATGCATTCACATTTCCTATCAGTCACGCTCTTATGATTAGACATGGAATTGGTGCTACCCTGATGAACTTTAAGTGACATGCTGGAAGCTGGCCAACATCAGTGACACTGTCTCCCAGCTTGAATTAGTACCTTCAGGTGAGGAGAACTTTGGAGAGGAAAGTAACTTGGAAGTACTTTCTCCTTCATAGTTTCATAGAATTTACAGGATACCAAAAGAGCTTCTACACTCAGAATCTGACTTGTAGCTAGAAAGAACTCAGTAAGAATTTAGCAACACCAATTATTAATCCAACCGATTTATTTGATAGTAAAAAAGCGAGCTTTCAACACTCTTGTGTCTTCCTCAGGCCAAGAGTGTTGAAAGCTCGCTTTTTTACTATCAAATAAATCGGTTGGATTAATAATTGGTGTTGCTAAATTCTTACTGAGTTCTTACCACCCCAATCCAACGCCGGCATCTTTACATTGTAGCTAGAAAGACAGTAATGGAGATTCAGAATCAATTCGAGCTTTTTTTCAATATCAGAAAGAAGCCTAGAAAGCGACAAGGAGAGAAAAGTGACCTTTACAAAGGAAGATACAATTATAATTAGGAACATAGGAATTAGAAACAGAAATAGGCAAATTCAGTCCTTCAAGCTTGCTCTGCTATTCAATCATATCATAGTCCATCTCTCCCTGGTCTCAAATCCACTTCCCCTCTTGTTCCCCATATCTCCTTATTCTATTTTTAAATAGTTTTCTTAGGATATTATGCTTAAAAACTTTACTTAGCTAGGTTCATAATGGAAGACCAACATATTTTTAAAAATATTTTGAGACTTAAACATGATATATACAAAAATAAACTCTTGCATTTAGTCTGCATCCAACACACACCAGATTTTGGCAGCTCAATGATGGCCCCAATAACCTGGATTTGCCTATTAAGGGTAGTGCTCTTTAAAGGAAATGCTGGATTGTCAGTGATTCTCCTCAACTGAACTACATATGACCCATCAGCATCGCCACAGAAGATCAGCAAACAATACATTCATGTCTTGGCAATATTTTCAATCATTCAATTCATTTTCAATCATTTATGCTGTTCTTGATTAAACTAAATTTACAATGACTGTTCCCTGGGAAACATTTAAGTTAAACACTTCAGGCACAGAACAAATGCTCAATTTTATCCTCTAATTACAAATGTGGACTTATTGATTTTCCTATATTCCACTTGTCATGATGTACACCACTTCTATTATTGAAAGTAAAGATTTTACATTTTCCACTTTAAAAATATTTATACATTTAATGCTCTGATATACAGAACTATGACATGAAAATATATTTTATACCAGAATATTTAAAACATAGCAAGCAACAATGGAACATTTATTGGTATATTTTGTTTGTGCTTTTGTAAAAACAACAACTTGCTTTTATATAGCACCCTTAATGTAGTAAAATATTAATACGTGATCCTTGTCAGACAAAATGTAACACTGAACACACAATGAAATACTTAAATAAAAGCAAAATGCTGCAGATGCTGGAATCTGAAATAAAAACAGAAAATACTGGATAAACACAGCAGATTAGGAAGCATCCGTGGAGAGAGAAACAGAGATTGCAGTCAAATTTTACCAGCGTGCACAGCCTGATTCCAGGGGATGGCAAGGTTTGGAGAATGGCCTTCTCTGTTGGCCTCGGCCGAATCATATGAACCAATGCTTGGTCAAAGATTTTGAGGAGTGTTTTGAAGAAGAGGCGAGTGACAGAGAGGCTCAGGGAAAAAATTCCAGAACCTGTGACCTAGAATAATGAAGATCGCCAATAGGAAATCAAAGATGCACAAACCTGAGAGGCTCAGCAACACGTGTAACTTGTTGTTTTTTGTTGCTAAAGGTTAAAAAAAAGTAGTTTGTAAATGAGCATGAAAGTTTGGTAACATCACTGTGGTAGGAAAATAACTTTGGTCTATATATGGTTACCACATGTAGAATGAAGATCTTGGAAAGAGGTGGGAGGTCACTGAACTCAGACTGAAAAAAACATTAAATGAAGGAAGTTGTGTTAGGTATTCAGTCTAATGTAAATATTAAATGTAATTTAAACATAATGAATATTGAAAGAAACTATTTTGGTTTGCACCTTAAGCATTATCATTTAATGCATGTTCTAAATTTTATGAGTTATAGTCTATTTTTGCAAAAACAAATCAGGCCAAAATTTTGAAGACTTTTTTAGCACACTAATTTAATAGTTTGAAAGTACGGGAACAGTATGATCTTGCAATTGAGCCTATCAATAGATGACCTTTATGAAGGTTAGTTTGTATGATACTGGGACCCAGTAAAATGCAGTTCCATTGGCCACTAATAATGGACGATGCACTCCTTGTTGATTTTAAGCCAACAGTTTAAGGTAAAATATAAAGATTTTGCACAATAAAATTTCACCTAAAATATTTACATTAACAAAACTAATTGTTACCTAATAGCTGCCAACCCTGCAACACTTAAATAACTCCCCCGGTTCTTCCAGGCAGAATTTCCAGGATTTTTTTAAAATTATAGTCCTTTAGCCATAATACATGCTCATTAGTTTGTAATTACATTTTGGATGAGTTCATGGAGGCAAAAAAATAAATACTGCATTATTTATCAGTAGATGCTGTTAGCTCCTCCTGGATGGATGTACTGGCATGCTGTGGTTGTCATTCGTCATCCATAACTATCTTGTAACTGCCCAGTAATGCCCATGTAAGACAGTAAACCTAACTACCAAAGGATTTAAAAAGCCTATGAGGTTTTATAAGTGTGTGGCACAGTTACAATAAAACCAACTTTATGTTGATTATACCTTTTTTTTGACAATTGTTGTCTTCCTCTCATTTTCTGCTGAATTCTTTGAATATGTTTCCGAATTCTAAATCCAAGTGCCCTCCAATAACTCATCAAATGCTTATCCTTCTTAAATGTTCAGAGAAGATAACATAAATGAGTTGATCCTCTCCTTACAAAACTAACACTATATACATATAATTCCCAGAGAAATACTAGATAGCAATTTATGTAATGCTTTTAAATAGTAAATCATCTCAAGGTGCTTCATGCTGAGAGTAGCTGTAATGAATCCACAGCCACTTTACTTAAAATCCCATCTTTTTCATAAATGGGCAGCACAGTAGCACAGTGGTTAGCACTGCTGCTACACAGCTCCAGGAACCTGAGTTTGATTCCTGGCTTGGCCACTGTCTCTGTGGAATTTGCACGTTCTCCTTGTGTCTGTGTGGGTTTCCTCCAAGGTGCTCCGGTTTCCTCCCACAGTCCAAAGATATGCAGGTTAGGTTGATTGATGACGCTTAAAAAAACTGCCCCTTAATGTCCTGAGATGCATAGGTTAGAGGGATTAGTGGGTAAGTATGTAGGGATAAGGGGGCAAAACCTGAGTGGGATTGTGGTCTGTGCAGACTCGATGGGCCAAATAATCTCTTTCTGCACTGTGGGGATTCTGTTCTATGATTTCTATAAATTAGGGATCAGATGTGGGGCTTTTCTAATCTGTAAGATTCACCTAATCATCACTTAGATCCACTCAGTCGTGGTTGGAAATGGGAAATTAATTGTTTGAATGCTTTAATACAAAAGTCTTAAAGTTATACAGGAAGTTAATTAACACTGAGGCTGCCCTGATCAAAGTCCCAAATAAAATTACCTCAGCCAGTGAGCATGGTGCAATATTGCTCCTTGTCCTTTCCTAGCCTCTTGCAACAGGTGACATGGTTGATCATGCTTTCTCCAACCTGCACTGTCTCTTTCCATCTTTTAGCTCATTGGAATTGCAAGTGTCTGTGTCCAATCCCAGATATTCAGATGGAAACAATACATCCCCAGCAATGCCTTCCTTCTCTGCACTGGTCTATTCTTGGAGCCCTCCCTTTCTTTGTCTGCACATTGTCTGAGTGGATCTAAGTGATGATTAGGTGAATCTTACAGATTAGAAAAGCCCCACATCTGATCCCTAATTTATAGAAATCATAGAACAGAATCCCCACAGTGCAGAAAGAGATTATTTGGCCCATCGAGTCTGCACAGACCACAATCCCACTCAGGTTTTGCCCCCTTATCCCTACATAATTAGCATTGTGCAGTGGCACAGTGCTCGCTTCCATATGTATGCCAACAACATCCAACCCAACCTGTTGCCTACTTTTCTCAACCCATAATAGTTTCCATTCTGCCAGACCAGTTGTCTGATATTACACACAATTCCTTAGAATGTACAGTATAGAAACATGTCATTCAGTCCAACTGGTCTATGCCAATATCTGTATTCTGCAAGAAGCCTCTTCCAATCTTTTTTATAAAACCCTCTCAAAATATTTTTTCACTTTTTTTCTCTGTCGTGTTTTTCTGGCTTCCCCTTTAATGCATCTATACTAGTTGACTCATCTACTCCTATGGTAGCAAGTTCCACATTCTAACCACTTTTTGGGTAAAGAAGTTTCATCTGAATTCACTGTAGGATTGTTGCTATTTGTTAAACAGATACGAAAGAGTTACAACTTTGTTCATCTTAGCGTTAAGAAGACTAGTGCCATTGTTCTTAGCACCTGCCACAAAGTCCGTTTCTTTGACATCTTCCCCCATGGCGTGTCACTCAAGTTTAATAAAAAACCTCCACATTGTCTCTGCAACCTCCCTTAACCTTTTCTTCTGGCATCCTTTAGTCATTTAGTCATTGGGGCGGCACAATGGCACAGTGGTTAGCACTGCTGCTTCATGGGCCAGGGATGGGGCTTTATTCCAGCCATGGGTGACTGTATGGAGTTTGTACATTCTTCCCGTTTCTGCCCGGGGTTTCTTCGGGTGCTCCGGCTTCCTTCCACAGTCCAAAGATGTGCAGTTTAGGTGGATTGGCCATGCTAAATTGCCCCTTAATGTTCAAGATGTGCTGGTTAGTGGATTGACCATGATCAATGTGCTGGGTTAGAGGGTGGGGTTGGCCTAGGTAGGGTGCTCCTTCGGCAGATTGGTGCGAATAGCCTCTTCCACGCTGTAGGAATTCTATGATTCTGTACTTTGGTCTTAACCTTGTGCGCCTCCTTTATTTTACATGATGATTAGTGGCAGAGCTTTTAATGCATAAGTCTTGCTCTTTGCTGCCTGAACACGTCCCCTGACCCCCTTTTCCATTTAAACATCTTAAAACCAGTCTTCTTGCCAAGTTGTAAACTTTCTCCTGTCCTTGACATTCCATTTCTTTTGACATGCCTTGGTATATTCTGTACTCTAAAGGCAGTACTAAATAAAAATGTAAATTATTCTACTTAATGGTTTATCTCAGTTCATTTTGTGCTTTTTATTCAACCAGGCAGAAGCAGACTAGAAGCAGATGTGTTCTAGCAAATCTCTTCAGCAGTGACAATTGAGAATATTGTCTGCATCATCCGCTCATAATGTCACTGAAGAGGACAATTTTGCATGAAATGCCTTCTTTCAGACAGTCTTTTGACTGCACTGAACAAGTCGAGACTATCGACTTAAATCAGCAATGGCAGAGAAAACAATACACATTTGACTGTTTATAATGTGTAGACATATAACACCATGTATTAATTCTGGAAATCATTTTTTTTGAAACACCAGTTAGATTTTATTTTGACGTATAAAGGTATGAAGATTTGATCTGATGACAAGGAATGGTTTTGGGTGGGGAATGGAGTTTCTGCCTTTTTGTTTGGTTACGATTATGTTTACCTATTTTATCTTTCCTCCTGGAGCTTTGCCAATCTTCCATTGAAGTTACAATGCCACTTGAGTATTACCCCCCAGGTATTTACAGATGCTGACTGTTGTATTTCCAGAATTTCCTGTTTTCAATTCACATCTTCAGCAATTATGGTTTTCCTTCCTAATTCATCAACTGCATCTATAGGTGCATCAGAATTTAGCCAAGTTTTATTTCTTCTTGTACCTAGTATCTAAAATTAAACTCACACATTGAAGAACTGGTGTTGTTAAAATGCTAATATTTCTATTACAATAAATAACACAATCAAAATTATTAATGCTAACTGCAATTTATTTGGTTGCACTCTCAACTCTTGAGTCAGAATGTTATGGTTCAAGTCCCACTCCAGGGCATTGTACAAGAGTCAAAACTGACATACAAAGAACAATGAACAGTAAAACACAAGAAAAGGTCCTTCGGCCCAACAAGCCTGCACTGACACATGACGTCTTTCTAAACTAAAGACTTTTTGTCTCTATGTCATATGCATCTCTCTACTCCTGGCCTATTCATGTATCTGTCAAGATGCCTCTTAAATTTGGCTATTGTATCTGCTTCTACCATGTCCAATGACAGTGCAATCCAGGCACTTATCACCTACCCACTGTGTAAAAAACTCAAACTTGCCTCTCACATCTTCTTTTAACTTTCCCCCTTTTACCTTAAACCTATTTCCCACAGTGAAGCACTGAAAGTGTATGAGTGTCATCTTTCTTATGAGGTGTTTAAATGAGATCGTGTTGGTCCTATCAGCTGGACTGAAAAGATCCCATGCTGTTCCTCCTAAGCTTTCATCTAATGGAAAATCCTTGTACAGACTGCATAGAAGTTGCCCTGTTTAGGTAACTTAGGTATGTGCAAAAACTTTAAAGGACCTACACACTTACAATAATCAGTTACACACTACAAAATACAATTAGAGGGTATGTTGCTGGAGTGATAATATTTTAAAGATGACAGTGTCCCAGCTAATATTTATCCCTAAGTCTACATAAATGTAATTGTTAGTGTCACAAGCAGGCTTACATTAACACAGCAATGAAGTAAAAATTCTGTAAAAATTCTCTAGTCACCCACGGGGGGCTGTCCATCCGGACTGCCTGCCTCTGTATCGCGGCTACGTTCACGGCCAGATGTCCCTGGAGAGGGAGCATGCGGTGTGGTGTCCATGGACGCAGTTGATGCCTTCTGCGCTCGTTGGGCACTGCATAGGCTGGGGTGCATTATTGATTCGAATAATCACATTTTAATTTGACAAATTTAAGTTTCCTTTGTACTTTGATTTTGTTCAGCCTGTTCCCCTTCTTTTTGGGGAGCTGCCCCTTTTACTTTGTCCTGATTTAACTTGAGTTTGTTTGACCTTAAAAGAGGCCAACACCTGTTTGGGTGCACATCAGGAAAGAAACCAGGTTATTAATTGTGCTTATTGGGGTTTGCTGCATCCAAGTTGGCTGTCCTGTTTGCCCACATGACAACAGTGACAAAACTTGAAAATGCGCTTAAATTGGTTGTAAAGTTTAATTGATTGTGACCAAACACTATATAAATGCAACTTCCAGGGAGCTGTTTTGTCATTTCTTGGCAAAGGTGACACAAGTTAAATGGGGGAGTTTGTAGAGGTGCAATACTATTGTCAAAAGTTTAAGCTGTAGAAATTTATCCAGCCTTTGTTGGGGTGACACAACAACATTTCAAAATAACTCAAATGAAATTTTTAAGAGTGGTGTTTTGTTTTAAAAAGGGGGAGCAAACAGAAATATAGCTGGTGGTTTGTGGGAAGAGGGAATCAAAAAATCTGAGTTTAGTTTTAAAAAGGGGGGAAGCAAACACTGATAATATAGTTGATAGCAAGGAAAAGGGAATTTAAAAAAAACAGTAGCTTTGTTTTGAAAGAGGGTAGGCAAACATAAGGACATAATTGGTGGTTAGTTGAAATGTGTTGGGAAGAGGGAATTTAGAAAAAGGATTAGTTTTGTTTTCCCAAAAAAATGGGAGGAGCAAATATAGAGATATATATAGCTATAGTCTGTAGAAATGTGTTGGGAAGGAGCAATTAAAAAACCAAGGACTTTTATTTTAAAAGGGGAGGGGGAAAGCAAATCCATAAAGACATAGTTTTTTATTCCCTCTAACTAACCACCAACTGTTTTGTATCAAAATGGGGGGAGCAAATATAAAACTAGTTAGTTGAAATGTATTGGGAAGAGAGAATTAATGAATTTCGTTTTAAAAAGGGAGACAGCAAACACAAGGGATAAGAGATATAGTTGATGGTTAGTTGAAATGTGCTGGGAAGAGGGAATTAAAAGATGAGTTGCTTTTAAAAAAAGGGAAACTAACAAATATAACTGGTAGTTTGAAATGTGTTGGAAGAGAGAATTAAAAAAACCAAGGAGTTTTATTTTGAAGGGGGAGGGGAACAAACACCGATAGATAAGGACGTTGTTGGGAAGACGGAATTTGAGGAAAAAAATCTTTTTTTAAAAAAAGGGACAGCAAAAACAAGAGATGGTTAGCTAGAACGTCTTGGGAAGAGAGTTAATGAATTTTGTTTTCAAAAGGGGAAAGCAAATATAGATATAACTGGACAAGAGAAAAACGAAGTTCTGTTCTTAAAAAAGGGGGAAGGCAAAATACGAGAGATGAGAGATACGGTCGCTGGTTAATTGAAATGTGTTGGGAAGAGAGTTAATGAGTTTTTGTTTTTAAAAAGAGAAAGCAAACAAATATAGATATAACTGGAAAAAAGAGAAAAACTGAGTTCTGTTTTTAAAAAAAGGGGGAAAGCAAAACACGAGAGATAAGAGATACGGTCAGTGGTCAGTTGAAATGTGTTGGGAAGAGGGAATCACATGATGGATTAGTTAATGTGGAGGGAGGAAGCAGGCGGGTTCTCCTCAGAGGGCGGAGGCTCACGTTTTTTAAACACTCGGTTTGTGCTCCTGGTAGGGGTGGAGGGGGAAGAAGGATTTTAAAAAAGAGACAGGGACACAGAGAGTGAGAGAGCTATTATTTTTTTTTAAAAAATCTAGAAGGAAAACTTTTCGCGCGAGTTTGAGAGAGTCGAAACAAAGTCAGAAATTGAAAGTAAATGACACTTGAGAAGCAATCGGTCTTGGGTTTTTTTGGATTGAATTGTTCCTCTCAGAGAGAGTTGTTTGTTTTGTGGTGAGGGGGGACAGTTGGCAGGCGCCAGCCGGGATGGGGAGGGGAGGATGCACTGAGGTGGTAGTGGGTCGCCTATGAAAAAAAACCCTCCACAGGATTAACCATCTGTACACGCAGACTAAATGAGTAAACGGTCACCCTCACCCTCTCCCAGCGGCGGCGGCAACCCTCCTGTTGTGATCACTTGAGGAGGAGGAGAGGGGGGAATTATCGGCGACACCGTCATCGGCGGATCCGGAGGAGAGAGAGAGAGAGGGAGAGGAAGGGCAAGATGGCGGCGGACCCAGTGCAGGTAAAGAGGCTTCGCCTGTGTGAGTGAGTGAGTGTGAGAGAGGGAGGGTGTGTGAGGGAAGGAGAGGAGGAAGGAGGGAGAGAAACTGAGGGGGAAAAAGATTGAGAGGAGGGGGTGGTCTCAGGGTAACAAGGCAGAGGGGTGTGGGTAGCATTGCTCAACTCCATTCACACTTTTTATTATTATTATTATGTGTATTTTCCCCAACTCATTTTATTTTCGTTTTATTTCTATCCCCTTTTTTGTCTCTGTAAACTCCCCTTCCTCCTGGGCCTGAGTCTCTTTTCTTTTTGTCTCAAGTTTACAAACCAAGAGGAAAAAAAAGTTAATTTTCTTCCCAACGGTTTTCTTCCTTATTGTTTTGTGTTAAATAACTTTTTGTGTGTTTTTTTTGAAGTGGAGGGAGTAGAGGGAGAAAAAAGTCTTGGGGAGGTCCAAGTCTCTCCCCCTCTCTGTCTCTTTCCTCCACCACCGCCCCCCCCCCCCCGCCCCTTCCAGGCACCTCAGGTTTTAGTTTAAATGTTTTCTCTTCTATAAAACTGTGTCAGGCTGTGTACATGTTCCTCTTTTGCCGACCGATTTTGTGCGTGCGTGTGTATATTATTTTTAAGTTTCGGTGTGTAGAAAAAGTTGGAAGTCCAGTCGATCCAGAAGAGCCTGACCTTCCAGGCCTTAAGTTTACTCTTTTTTAAAATATCAGCCACTGGAGTGCTGGTGAATGAAGGAAAACTGTTTAATTGTTGTTGGATTCTTGGCTATCTGCCCAGCACCGACTCTTTCGTTTCTTTAATATCCTTTAATGGAGGCGTAGAGCGAGTTTGCAAATTCCTGTTAGGAGAGCAGTTTACTTTGTCTTAGTTCTTTGGATTTGCTCTACCTTCAAAGGTAGCTGTTGTGGATAAATGAGCTGTTTTGGGACGGAACTGTATTATTTATCTTTAATGTGATATCTATATCATTTGGTTTTCGAAATTGGCAGGAATAGCGCTTTATTTTGACTGAATTTACATACTTAAGCTAGTCAGTTTTTTAATTAGCACCCTTGCTGTTCCAAGTGATTTAGCAGATAGAAGTTTTGTTTTATTTACATGATCTCTTTTGTTCTGTACTGGTTACATCAATTAGGAGATTGATGTGTATTAATAAATTTTCAGGATTGTGTACTGCTTTGTCAGTTGAGGGTGGGGGGTAAAATGTGTTAGTCAAAGGTCTGTAAAATCCAGTAATGGCTAAACATAATGTCTTAACAAATCCACATGTAAGAATCATTACCGCTTGATAAGTACTGAAATCATGTCCAGGAAAGCATCAGGAAACTAAATTTCTAAAAGGATTAGAATGAAGTTTCCATTCAAATATTTGAATGATCTCATGTAACTGGAACCTGCTCCTGTAGTAAGTTCTGTAAATGTACTGTTTAGGGTATTATGTCCTTACAATAAATGTACACGAGCATAACTCAGCGAGAGTGTTACTTTGTAGTAAAACATTCTTTTCCTGTCAGCTGATGTTACAATCCAAGTCTAGTGTCATAATCTTGCGGATAAAACACAAATCTTCCTGCCATGTGGTGCAAAGAGGATCAGAAAAATTCTTTTTCTGACAGATTTTCTTAATTGCAGTGGTTAATGAAGGATTGGGACAGCCAGTATATTTTACACAACGAGAAGCAAATTGCAAAGCTAAGTCTATGTACGTTTTGAGATGTCAGATCAAGAAGAATCACTCGATTGACTTCATCTATAACCACATCTTGTACGTTTCTCTCAACTTGTCTTCAGCAGTAGTATGAGAGATTTACCATTACACATTTTTTTTAAAAGAAAGTATGGCTGAATTTATTAGCTGTTATAAACCCTTGCAATTAGAGCCATCACGTTTGATCTTTTTCCCTGTTTAATGTCATTTCAGTACGTTGTTGTCCATACTTTAATCATACTTACCTGTTGGCTGTTATTATTTATTTATAAATGTTAATTTTAATGTGAACTTGCAAAGCATTTAATTAATAAGTTCTTGTAGGATGTAGATAAACAGTGGCAGACCTTGGCATTTTTCTCTAACTGATTTATTAGGGTAACGATTATGCAGATAAGAGCTTGGGAATTAAACAGGATGTATTTCACTGGTAGTATTGTGATAATTGCTGGACTAGAAACCCAGCAGCCCAAGCTAATGGAGACGAGTTCAAATCCCACCATGTCATACCATTAATAAATTCTGGAATTGAAATCAAGCCAGTAATTGTGACCATGCTGCTCTCATAAATTGTTGTTTAAAAACTGTTCTAGTTCACTAAAGTTCTTTAGAGAAGGGAATTTGCCATCCAGCCTACATGTGATTCCAAATCCACAGCGATGTGGTTGATTCCTAATTGCTGTTTTGAAACAAATGCTGGCTTTACTAGTGGGACCTACATCCAATGAAAGAATGAACTCAAATGAATCTTCACCCACCACCCTTCATTTGCAAAACTGTAATGCTGTGTGTAACATCCTTGCCTTCGAATGTCTAATTTTACTTGTGTTTGAGTCCCTGGCAAGATATGATGGGTACATTTTCTTGGGCTGGAGCACCAAAAGGTGCAGTTGTAGCCAGATTTCCAGCCTGTGCCATTTTTACCTCCATCACTTGTCAGCGCTGAAGACCAATTTCACCCTGCTGTTTTATCTCTGTTAATGTTCCTCCCCTTTCTCCCTCAGTCCTAGTTGATGCATAGCTCCACGGCTATTTGTGACCATCAAATAAGTTGCTCTAGTGACTATTCTCTGAAATTTAAGAGTATAAAATCCAGAGTCCATTTAGTCTTCGTAGTTTTTTTTTTACAAAGTTTTAGTCACAAGTAAGGCTTACGTTAACACTGCAGTGAAGTTACCGTGAAATTCCTCTAGTCACCCCACAGTCAGTGCCTCTTAACCAGCACATTTTCAGAATGTGGTACCTGGAGGAAACCCACATGTATGTGGGGAGTTCATGCAAACTCCATAGAGACAATTTCCAAACCGGGAATCAAACCCGGATGTCCTGCCACTACTCAGACTGTGGCTCATCTGTGAATGTATTCCACATATCTTCCTTTATCCCATATCCTTTTTTGGTTAATATAAATCAGTTAGGTTTTAAATGTATGATTGATCAGTGTAAATTGCCACTGTGAAGAAGTTCTAAAATCCTACTAGTTTTTTGTACATAAGTCTTTCCAACTTTCATTCCTAGAAGGTCTGACTTTTAGGTTGTACCGTCTAGTTTTGGTTCAGTAGAAAGCAGAAATAGCTTCTGTCTGTGCCCTCTGTTCTCATATCTTAAACTTTTGTACTTTCTAAGTTCCAAAGAATGCAACCCTAGTTTGTGTAATCACTCCTTATCTTTGGAGTACAGGTGTCATTCATATAAACCTACTTGACATTCTCTCCCAAGATCAATATGATGCCCAGAACTGCTTATAGTTCTCCAGGTATGGTGCAACCAGGGCTTTGTATAATTAAAACAATTGTTCTCACTTGGTGTATTCTATTCGTGCAGATATAAAGTCGAAATTCCATTCATCTTGATTTCACATTTGCCTATATTGAAATCCATTTGCCACAATTGCACCAATTCATTTAATCTATCAACACCTATTTTGTACTTCCATCCATACACTCTATAATGCAGCTATCTGTGTCATCAGCAAATTTGAATATTAAATGGAAGAGCAGGCTCGAGAGTCTGAGTGGCCTGCTCCTAATTCATATAGCTCCTTGGACTGCTTGATTCAGTTGGCTGGACAGCTGGTGTGGATCAGATTGGTATGAATAGCACTGGATTTGATCCCTGTTTCAGCTGGGACTGGATCTGGGATGTGTCTTCTTGCATTACCTATGGCAGAGATCATAGTACTATGGTTGAGACCTGCCTTCAGGCAAAGAACAGAAGTAGCAGCATTTCTCTGCCCTCTGCTTTAGTCAACTGGTCAAAAAACTTCAATCGGATTTGTCAGGCACAGCCTACCCTTTACAAATCTATACTAGTTCGCCCTCTGATCAGCTGAAAAGTTTCAAGGCTTTCAACCTCCTTTATCTTAATTAGATTCTAGCACTCCACCAATAGCATAATTCTTTTCTTCTTCCCCCCCCTCCCCCTCCTTTTTAGATAGTAAACTGACATGCCTATGCATCAAATTTTCCAATCTAAAACAACCTTCGAATTGAAAGAACTTTGCTATACCACTGTTCTGACTGACTTTTAAAACTGATTTGAAAACTGTCTAGTCTGGGGGAGTTTGTTACTCCTCGGTGCCATTAGTTAGGCCATTACAATTATTGAGTTTGTGTTCATTTTCGTGAGTTCCTGCCCAATTCAGTATTAGTTTCTTAGCATGTCAGTTGAGCTACCCTCCTTCAGTGTAAGTATGAGCACAAAACAATTACTCAGCATTTCTACCATTCCTTATTTTCATTGATGTATCACCAATTAACAAACTTCAGCTTTGGTCAAAACATTGGCAGATAATCATGATGGTTTGATAGCCATATTTGATTTTTTTCATCTAAGACCTGTGTATTCTTTTAAGTGAGTCAGATAGGAAGTAGCTAAATAACCATAGCTATTTCTAGTCCCTTACATAGTTCTAGCATGCCTATTACTGCCCAAGCCAAGAGCAAACTAGCACCAACTAGCCGTTAAACTTTAGATCTTCCTAGACAAATAGGCTTACTCATTGCTATAACTAGTTGACTAATTGGCAGTTGGGTTAGCTCAGTTGGCTGAACACTTTGTTAGTGTCGTAGACTGATACTAACAGTGTGGGTTCAGTTTCCATATTGGCTGAGGTTATTCACGAAGGCCCTGCCTTTTTAAACTTGTGTGACAATCCTCAGGTTAAATCAGCATCTGGTCGTCTGGAACAAAAATCAGAGGACCTGCCGTTTCAGCTCTCCCTTAGGACTAGTAAGTCTTGCTCTGCGACAGGTTGTGGACTTGTTAGAGTGGCTCCAATAAGAATCCAGGATCAATCCAGATGATGACTGGGAGCATAACTGATGTCTTGCTATGTAAGGCATAACTTGATGGATCTGTATCGCCCTAAAAGGCAAATATGAGACGCTGGCTACTTTACACTGAAAGGAAAATGCATTTATTGTTCAATCAAAAATTATTTTTACTATTGTTGCTTCAGAAATTGAGAGGAAACAGAACAAATTATGAGTAACAATGCAACTCCAATTTGAAAACAAAAACAGCCAAGGTCAGTGAAGCAGTGCAGTAAATCTATAAAGCTAGTGCCTCAATACTCCCTTGAAAAATGACAATCATGAGGTCAAATGCTGAAAGGCATGATTATGAAAGGAAATACTCCAACAGGAAAGTTGAAAGAACGCAGATAAAATTGAGTCATCCCAGCATAGGGCAGTGAAGTTGCAAGAAGCAGAGAAGGCACCTGGCAAATAAAAAGGAATTAACTTCAAACTAATATGTGAAAAAGATGAAAGAGACTGGAAGAGAAAACGTAGCAATAACAGGAATGGGATCTCCTGTCTGTTCTGCAGACCAGAGAAATTCTGTAAACATCAACAGTGGCCATTATGATGCAAATTAATTTTTGCAGTTTTGTAATCTCAGACTAGACTTGCACACTTTATTCCCCTATTGCAGTTGGCAGAATCTGGCAGTTTTTAATGTTGAAGGGTGTGAATGTTGTGTTTGTATAGATTTTTGATTTACTACATCAAGGATTGTTGCTTGGTATAATACAGAATGCTAAGATGGCACAAATATTCCTACTAAAAGGACTGTGCATCATAGAGTGTTTAGAAGGCAACTAGAGGAGAAATTTGGGCTTGGGTTACGGGACGTAATGGTAGCTAGCTGGAGAAATGTGGACTTCTGGGTTAAGGGAGGTGATGGCAGCTTTGGACAATAAGATGAGAAAGTAGCAAAACTTAAAAGGCAGTCCATCTGAGGCATATTGGTTTTGAAAGCAAACGGACATTGTAGGGTGCTTGGAAAAGAGAAAATCTTTTACATGAAGTATTCTGAGGGGAATAAGGGGCACCTTGATGAAAATGAATGGAATGCAAAGAGACATGCTAAATAGTTACTATTTACAAGTAGATGTGTGGAAACTAAATGCAATAAAGGTAATGACACTTGCCCAGGACAATGGCAAAAATCAAGGCAAGAAAAAGGAGCTACTAAAACAGCTGGATGACCTCAAGATTAACTATCCCAGTTCCATGTTGCGAAAGTAATTGGAGGAGCTGCACCCAAGCTTTCAAAAATCCGGGTTGTCTGCAAGTCCACTGCAAGAATCCTGACTGTCGTCAGTCAGATGCAAAAAGAGAACTTGAGAAAATTCTACAAGGGCAAGAAATAAAAGCCTTCGGATTTGCAACCAAAGAAGACCATGCTATGTGCTGTCGACTAAACAAATATGAAAAGAGTTTTAAAGACCAAGAAACAGCAAAGAAAAGAGTGCCTGTATCCCTTATGCAAATTTGAAAAATGTTCTACTGCAGAAGAAATTAAAGTTAAGCAATGAAAAAAGGTAAAGGCTATAAAATAAATTTCAAGGAGGGAGCTGAAACATTGTAGGGAGGGAGGTAATACTGAAATATTTAGTGGTGTCACTGGAACTTCTAGCAGGATAACTTGAGGATAAAACAGGAACTTGAGCCAAAACTGACTTAAGTTAGGAAAGTTGTCTTGAAAGTTGCACTAAACTGAGTAGGAAATATACTGCCAAATTTGAAATATCCAAAGTAGCGCTCGCTGGTTGTCAGAGATTGGTGACAATTGTCTTATTGAATACAAGTGAAGCTCTCCTTTAGAAAAAATTTCTTCACCAATGAATAGTTAAAATCTGGAATTACAGTGGCTTAAAAGGGAGTTAGGGAATTGGATCATTGTGAAGAGGGAGAATTTGCAGAGAAAAGGCAGGGGAATGGAACTAGATGAATTGCTACCTCAAAACGGCACAAAGGCAAAAGGCCAAATGTCACCTTTCTGTGCTACAATTCTATTATGATTCTTTTAGTAATGATAAGGAATGCACCTCTCTCCTCTTCACCAATCCAATATAATCTAAGTCCAGATTTTTGCTCACGTGATGAGCCTTGAAACGTAGGCAGAAAAGGTACATTACAAATAGCTGTGAAGTTGATGTGCCAGAATAGAAAATAGAACCTCATCTCACTGAACAATGTGATATTTTGCCCCTTTAAAAATTGTGGCAAATAATTGGAGACTGGGTAATTGATATTCACTGCAAGTTGTTGGAGCTAAAGACTCGTGTAAAGCTTTTTGGGTTCTCTATCTAGAACTGCATCCTTACACATAAAAGAATCTTCGTATGAAGTGCTCCTATTTTCCCCCTTCTAACCCATATTCTTGAATGTATTTGCAATGAGCACAGCAATAGTAGAACTTTAGTGGTTTGACCTTCACAAAGCAATGCCGCTTTGCCCTTCTGGTGTTTTTCAATGCCTTGTGTTAAAGGTTTGAAATGCACTTCAATTAATTAGTTTGTGTAGAATTTACATCTATATTTTTCTTTTCTCTCATGAAATTATTTACCAGCTAACTACTCCCCCATCCTGCCAAACCCTATCCCAGTTTCTGTTAACAGTTCTATAAGGAAGACTGGATGTGTAGGTTACTGGGGAGCAACTGAAAGCATTTTCCGAATGGTGCGACAGTGGAATCATTGGTGTGAATCATCGTTTTGAAATTGCATTATAAGCCTTTTCAAATGTAAGACTATGGAAAAGGAACATTAGAACTGAATTGATTTTTCCCTTTCCCAATATTCATGCACAATGCCTTTAAAGCAGAAAGTTGGGCAACAAATGAATTAAAATACTGATGCATCTTCCCTTCTGTAAACCACGGCAGCTAAAACCAATTGTAGTAAGTCCGCCTTGCCTTTACTGAGAGCTTACTCAATAAAAAGTAACCATTGATCCTCATACTTAGACAGCTGATGGCACAGTATGAGAGGTCACACAACACCAGGTTATAGTCCAACAGGTTTATTTGAAATCACAAGTTTTTGGAGTGCTGATCTTTCATCAAATGATAGCATGGTGAGTTTGTCTGCATGCTGTTTATTAAAAAGCAGTAAAAGCAAATTTGACTGTCATCATAAGCTCAGGTGTCATAACTGAACAGCTTTTGAATTGTTGATGAGTGAAAGATTGAATGTATTTTGGGCAACCAAAAATGTGGTCTGGGAATGTATTTGAAGGTGTAAGTAACTTAGTTACTGTTTTTGGGAGGGTTTTCTTGGAGATTTTCATGTCATTTAGAAACTGTTGAGAGTTTATTATTTTGCACGTGCAATACTAAAATCCTCACCATGCTATGTTCACTAACTTGGCCAAATTGGTAAGCTCTTGATGAGATGTATCTAAGGAAAGAGTTATTTTTAGTTAAAATGGCTAAATTATTTTGTAACTGCTTTTGCTGTTGTGATGTAATGCCCAAGGAATCCCCAAGGAATTTGACTCATATTGCCTGGTACAGACAATCTTATCTGGTCAGTCCATATTGCGATTGTTGTTAACACATGGATTCTTGATTATTTCTGATGCAGACCAGAGATTCTGTTTACGTTTATTGCCACTCCTCCTGATTGAAAGTTAGATTTCTAATAATCTTTTTAGAGCTCTTTTGTAATAGGCTCAAATCTTTGTGTTTTAATGGCATTTATGTTCACTGAGCATAAAACCTGTAGAATTGTCAGGTTAGTATTATGTTGCAGGAAATCTTCCTAGTGATCACTGTGCCCAAAAAAGCTTGGGACTTTCTGAAATTAGTTGCTGGAAGACTTTTACGCAGACATTTTCAGTTACAAGTAGGCAACAATGGAGAGGATTTAAGGTTGGAATCAGGGCTAGAGATAGGATCTAAAATTGTAAGCATCCCGATGCCACCTTTGAAGGGAGATGGAATGGAATCAGTGACAAGAATCAACAATCAAAATCAAATGATTTCTGGGAGGATGGTGCACTATGCCTTTAACCATGCTTTTCCTCCATTTAGTTCAATGATTCTACCCTGCTTCCAGTCTGATATGATCCATCATCCCCAGCAATATGGTTTCTTATCCTATCCCAGGCACTGTCTACCCTGGAGTACCCCAATAACTATCCTTGATACTTTTCATCTGCCCTTCACTCACACAGATTCTACATACATGCTAACAAATCTCCAGGTTATCCATTTTGCTGACTGACTTCTCTGACTTGTCTGATATCCAATCTTGGATGTGCCAAAGTTCTCTCCAATGAAGTGTTGGTAAGACCAAAGCAATTGTCTTCATTCTCTGCTGCAAAGCGCAGAGCCTTGCTACCAATACTTTCTTTCTCCCAGGTTTAACTAGAGTGTTGCAACTTTATCTTATTAATTTGGTAAGTTGAGTTTCTAACTATATCATTAAGACTGCCCGATTCCGTCTCCACTCCATCTCAGCTCAGTAGTTATTGAAACCCGCATCTTAGTCACCTGGTACTTCTTGGCGCACTTCCCTGTGGTCAAATTCTATAAAACACTGGCTGTGCCACACACTCCGTTTGTCTCACCTATGCCCCTTTGAATCCTGTATTTCCAGTTTTCCATTATGAAATTTAAAATTGTTTTTATTGGGATCACAAGCAGGCTTAGATTAATATTGCAATGAGATTACTGTGAGAATTCCCTAGGGATTGTGCCCCTTATTACGCACATACTTCCTGAGCCCTACAAACCCCACCCTTTCCATTCTCCTGGTTCAAGTCTCATGAATGTCTCCTTTCCTTTACTGCCCACTTGCAATTATCTTCAGCTATCCATCTCAAAATGCTGATGGAATTCATTTCTTACAACCCTGATTTTCCATCTCCCCACGTGTCTTTTAAAATTCTCTTTCCTACCCACTTTTTCGGTCCAGCTTTTGGTTATCTCCTCCCAGTAACTCCTGCTTTGGATCAATATTCATTTTTTTTCTTGATCTCTGAAGTACTACTGTCTATAACAAAGTGGTGTTGGAAAAGTGGTACTGTTGATTTTATTTGAATTCAGTTATTTTTATGTATGTATGCTAAGTCAAACTTATCGTTGATGTTTGTTGCAGCCTTTGTTGATTTGGTTCTTGCCTGACAGTGATGCACATTTGTGTTAATGCCATTTGTAGGAATATTGGTTGTTCTACCCCAGAGACATTAAGGCATATTCTATCCTTATTGTTTGATTTATTGTTACTCCATTATCTTGACAGGTTGCTTGCAATAGCAACAGAAATCTGATACTATTTTCTGTTACAGTAAAGCCTGAGTCTGAGAGAAGTTTGCCTTACTATAACATTTAACTGAAAAAGATGCCTTTGATAAACTAGTTGTACCTGTGGCCTTGCTGTTGTGCATCTGCACAGACTCTTAGCCATAGCACACATGGACATTGAACTTTTGGTCTACAGCTGTCACGTATTACTAACATCAGCCTGGAAGGCAGTTGCTGTTCAAATTTAAGAAATTCACCCCCATTTTAATGGTGCAACATTTATACAACTGTACCTGCTTTCACTTAATCAAATGCTGCAAAACTCCTTTGCAATGTGAGAGTGGGGACTGATGGTGTTTCCTTGAACACGTGCAGCTGCTGTACTTTATACAAGCTATATGTATGTAGCAATTTCTGGTGCATATAGGCTGCCTTTGCCCTAAGCTCTTAGCCTGAGAGTGAAGCCAGTAGCATACTTGCAGCATTCCTGACTAGTTTAGACCTCCTCTTGTTTATACGTTTGTTTTAATCTTATTTTTGTGACTCATGTAAGTCTGAAGTTGTGTAGTTACATTACCAAATCTTTCCATGGTACAAATGGAACAAGTTTAGATGTTTACTTTAATATATTTTCATGTTCTTTCTAACTAAGAGTTTGTAAGTCAATCCTCTGATTAGTACCTGAACGTATTGGAGCAGCAAGTTGCCATAGTCAGATTCATTCCTTGGTAATGGCCCTGGGGGGCTATACCCTCAGCATTTTTGAGAAAGATAAATATCATTGCTACTGTCATAACTCTAAACCGTTTGTTTTCATATGAACTCGAAAGAGGTTCCAGAAGACTATTGAACCTGAAGTGGGTTATCACCTTCAGAAGTTTAGTAGAGAATTCTGAAGGCATTTATACTGACATTTTCTTGGTGAAAAATGGGTGCATTTGATAGTTTCAGGGAACATTAAATCTTACTTTTTCTAAACAGCTATTTATTTGCATGGCATGTGAGACTGAAGAAATAATAGAGAGAATGCTAACCCATCTGGACAGGCATTTCAAACCTCCAGGATATGAATTGGACTTTTTTTTTTCTGAAGGCCTTTCTTTCTGATTTACATAATTCACCATAGACACAAGCTTTCATTTATATTGTACAAAACACCAAAAATGACGTACAGTAGTTTGCATTTATATTCTACCTTTAGCATAGTTAAACATCCCAAGCTACTTCAGAGGAGCATTATCAAACAAAGTTTGATGCTAAGCCAAGAGATATTGAAATAGGTGACCAATAGCTTGGTCACGGTGGTACATTTTTAAGAAGCGTCTTAAAGGGAGAAAGGGATTGAGAAATGGAGAGATTAGGGAAGAGAATTCCAGAACTTCAGGCCTTGGTGGTGAAGGCATGCCCACCAATAATAGTGAGTAAAATAGAGGGTGCTCAAGGCTAGGGTTGGAGGATCGCAGACATCTGGGAGAATAGTCTAGCTGAGAGGATTACAGAGATGGGATAGGGCGAAATCATAAAAGGATTTGAAAGATAAGAATCTTGAAATCAAATCATTGCTTAATCAGAGCCAATATAGGTCAATGAATGGAACTTGTGTAATAGGATATGAATAGCAGAGTTTGAGAAGCTTCTAGGAGATGGAATTTAGGTGACTGGCCAACTTGTGTCTGGAGGTAGGTGACATCGAGGGTTTTGACAGCCGGTTGAGCAGATCCGGTCAATACCGTGGAGATAATGAAACTAGATGTTATTGATTTATATAAGTGCCAGTCTTGGGAAGAGGAGACACGTTGTGAACAGTCTTGTTCAGCTTCTTGCTAGGAGAGGGATGGAATTGGTGGCTGGTGAATACAGTTAATGGTTTCAGTTTTCCCAAAATTGTTTGGATAATTGTTAATTCAATACAGGATGTTGGACAAGCTATCTATCTTTGGAGACAGTGGAATGTTCAAAAGAACCTGTATTTAAGATGTAACTGGATGTTGCTAGTGTACTTGGGAAATTATTGGTTGATGCCGCTCAGGTGTAAGTGCAGATCCTTGGGGCGTTTCAGGTAATATTGCATGAGCAGGAAAAGAGACCACTGCAAGTAACCCTTTGATTATGACTTGGACCAGGTGAGTGCTGTCGCATCCAGTTAGCAATTGGAAGAAGGTGGTTTTGCCAACTGTAACTAGCTACAGACAGATTGAGGGGGTTGGGCGGGTGGAAGAGGCAGCCATGACATCTAAAGTTTTGGTGGTTGTGAGCATATTCCTATTTTAAACAGAGGGAGGGGCTCATTATGGGGTTGGTGGGGCCTCTACAAGCGAAATGGTGTACTCCTGAACCAGAGGAGTACCCATATCCTTGGGGGGAGATTTGCTAATGCACTTCGGGAGGGTTTAAATTAATTCAGCAAAGGGTTGGAAGCCTGAATTGTAGCTCCAGTGTACAGGAAGTTGAGGGTAGTGATATCATGAATAAGGTTTCACGGTCGCAAGAATATACCGGCAAATAGGAAGGTGGTGTGAAGTGTGTCTACTTAAACTCTCGGAGCATTTGGAATAAAGTGGGTGAACTTGCAGCATGGGTTGGTACTTGGGACTTCGATGTTGTGGCCATTTTGGAGATATGGATAGAGCAGGGACAGGAATGATTGTTGCAGGTTCTGGAGTTTAGAAGTTCCAGTATATCAGGGAAGGTGGTAAAAGAAGGGAATTGTTAGTCAAGGACAGTATTACAGTGACAGGATATTTGATAAGGACTAGTATACTGAGATAGTAAGGGCTGAGGTTAGAAACAGCGAAAGAGAGGTCACTCTGGGAATTTTTTGTAGGTCTCTGAGAAGTTCTAGCGATGTAGAGGAAAAGTTTGCAAAGATGATTCTGGATAGGAGCAGAAGTAACAGGATAGTTGTTATGGGACTTTAACTTTACAAATATTGACTGGAAATACTATAGTTCGAGTACTTTAGATGGGTCAGTTTTTGTCCAGTGTGTGTAAGAGGGTTTCCTGACGCAGTATGTAGACAGGCCAACAAGAGAAGAAGCCACATTGGATTTGGTACTGGGTAATGAACCAAGCCATGTGTTAGATTTGGAGATAGGTGAGCGCTTTGGTGATAGTGACCACAATTCAGTTATGTTTACTTTAGCAATGGAAAGAGGTAGGTATATATTGCAGGGCAAGAGTTATAGCTGGGTGAAAGGAAATTATGTGATTAGGTGATATTTAGGATGCATAAGATATGAAAGGAAACTGCAGGGGATGGCACAATTGAAACGTGGAGCTTGTTTGAGGAATAGCTGCTGCGTGTCCTTGATAAGTATGTACCAGTCAAGCGAGGGAACCATGGTTTGCTAAAGAAGTTGAATCTCTTGTGAAGAGGAAGAAGGTGACTTACATAAAGATGAGACGTGAAGGCTTACTTAGGGTGCTTGAAAATTACAAATTAGCTAGGAACGACCTAAAGAGAGAAGCCAGGAATGGACATGAGAAGTCGTTGGCAGGTAGGATCAAGGAACACCTTAAAGTGGTGGTATGTCAGGAATAAAAGAACAATGAGGGTAAGGTAAGGGCCAGTCACGGACAGTAGTGGGAAGTTGTGCATGGATTCCGAAGATAGATATGAGAGGCGCAAAATGAATATTTTTCTTCAGTATTCACACGAAAAAGACAATGTTGTTAAGGAGAATAGTGAGATACAAGCTATTAGACTAGATGGGATTGAGGCTCATAAGGAGGAGGTGTTAGCAAATCTGGAAAGTATGAAAATAAGGCCTCTGGTCCGAATGGGATTTTACCTAGGATTCTCTGGGAAGCTAGTGAGGAGATTGCAGAGCCTTTGCTTTGGTTTTTGTTGTCATTGTCCTACAGGAATAGTGCCAGAAGAGTAGAGGATAGCAAATGTTGTCCCTTCTTTAAGAAGGGGAGTAGAGATAGCCTTGATAATTATAGACCAGTAAGCCTTATTTCTGTTGTGGGCAAAGTTTTGGAAAGGATTATAAATTCTCTCTCTCATAATCATCTAGAAAAGAATAATTTGACGGATGGTCAACATGGCTTTGTGAAGGGTAAGTCATGCCTCACAAACCTTTATTTCAGTTCTTTGAGAAGGTGACCAAAGAGGTGGATAAGGGTAAAGCAGTTGATGTGGTGTATATGGATTTCAGTAAAATGCTTGATAAGGTTTCCACGGTAGGCTATTGCAGAAAATATGGAGACATGGGATTGAGAGCGATTTAGTGGTTTGAATCAGAAATTGGCTAGCTGTAAGAAGATGGAGCGTGGTGGTTGATAAGAAATATTCACCCTGGAGTTCAGTTGCTAGTGGTGTACCGCAAGGATCTATTTTGGGGCCGCTGCTGTTTGTCATTTTTATAAATTATTTGGGTGAGGGCGTAGAAGGATGGGTTACTAAATTTGCAGACAATACTAAAGTCGGTGGAGTTGTGGATAGTGCGGAAGGATATTGCCGGTTACAAAGGGACAGCTGCAGAGCTGGCTGAGAGATGGCAAATGAAGTTTAACGCAGAAAAATGTGAAGTGATTCACTTTGGAAAGGTTTACAGGAATACGGAGTACTGGGCTAATAAGATTCTTGGTAATGTGGATGAGCAGAGATATCTTGGTGTGCATGTGCATAAATCCCTGAAAGTTGGCACCCAGGTTGATAGGGTTGTTAAGAGGGCATATAGTGTGTCAGCTTTTATTGGTAGAAGGATTGTGTCTCAGCCATGAGGTTATGTTGCAGCTGTACAAAACTTTGGTGCGACCGAACTTGGAGTAATGTGTACAATTCTGGTTGCCGCTTTATAGGAAGGATGTGGAAGCATTGGAAAGAGTGTAGAGGAGACTTACTAGGATGTTGCCTGATATGGTGGGAAGGTCTTATGAGGAAAGGCTGAGGGGGCTTGAGGCTGTTTTCATTATTAAGTCACCTCAGCTCTTTTCTCTCGAGACATATAGGATGATCAGAGGATTAGATAGGGTGGACAGTGAAAGTCTTTTTCTTCGTTTGGTGATGGCTAGCATGAGGGGACATAGCTTTAAATTGAAGGGTGGTAGATGTATGTCAGAGGTAGGCTCTTTGCTCGGAGAGTAGTAAGGCGTGGAATGCCCTGCTTGCAACAGTAGTGGACTAGCCAACATTAAGGGCATTTAAATGTTCATTGGATAAACATATGGATGATATTGGAATAGTGTAGATTAGATGGGCTTCAGATTGGTTTCACAGATCAGTGCAACTTCGAGGGCTGAAGGACCTGTACAGTGCTGTAATGTTCTATATGAGGCTTTTCTGTGTTATGATGTTTTTGATGAGGTGAGGAAGCACTACATGGCTGTAGCAATTACCAGTTGGAGTACTGCACACCCTATGCTAATGGTTTGCCATTAGTGTTAAATTTCCTCTTTCCCATAGCCTGAAGAATGTGAAGTCTAAAATCTCCCTCTCAGGGCCTTTTTATATTTGTGCTTTTCTACTTGATGCTTTTGGAGACTTCAATTTGTATTCCTCACATGGCTGTTCCATAAATTGTTTCTCTTAATCAAAAATTAGAATCCTAAGCATTTTCGTGGATCTGGGATAAAGGAACTGCCATAATTTACTATTGAATATTACAGTCTAGCAGGAGGCCTTTTAGCTCATTATGCTCTTGTTGAAGAAGAGGCTGCAGCTTTTACAGCAATCTTAAGACAGAATGACATTGTGGGTGGAAATTGCAGGTCTCTGAGCAGAGATATTTGAATCATCAATAGTTGCAGATGAGGTGAAGATTGGAAGGTGGCGAATGTTGTGCCTTTGTTTAGAAAGGGCTGCAGGGAAATGCCTGGGAACAACAGGCCAGTGAGCCTCATATCTCTGGTGGGTAAGTTGTTGGAAGGTATTTTGAGAGGATCTAAGGCAAGGACTGATTAGGGACAGCATGGCTTTGTGAGTGGAAAATCATGCCTCACAAATTTGAGTTTTATGAAGCAGTAACCGAAAAGTAGATGAGGGCAGTACAGTTGATATTGTCTATAAGAACTTTAGCAAGGCCTCTGACAAGGTACCGCGTGGTAGTTAAATCTCATGGGACCTAGGATGAGGGAGCTAAATGGATACAAAATTGGTTTAATGATAGAGCCAGAGGGTGTTTGTGGAGGATTGTTTTTCAAACTGGAGACCTGTAACCATTAGTGTGCCTCAGGGATCGGTGCTGGGTCTGTTGTTATTTGTCATTTATATTACTGATTTGGTTAAAAATATAGGATGCATGGTTAGTAAGTTTGCAGATGACACCAAGATTGGTGGCATAATGGACAGTGAAGAAGAAATCTTGGATTGCAACGGAATCTTGATCAATTGGACCAGTAGGCTGATGAATGGCAGGTGGAATTTAATTTAGATAAATGTGAAGTGATGCATTTTGGTAGATTGAACCAGGGCAGGATTTACTCACTTAATGGTAGGGTTACAGAACAAAGAGATCTAGGGTACATGTTCATAATTGTTTGAAACTGGAGTCACAGGTGGACTAAGTGGCGAAGAAGGCATTTAGTATGCTTGGTTTCATTGATCAGAACATTGAATATAGGAGTTGGGACGTCTTGTTGAAGTTGTGCAAAACATTCATGAGGCCACACTTGAAATGTTGTGTATCTTTCTGGTTACCCTATTATAGAAAGAATGCTCTTAAACTAGAAAGAGTGCAGAAGAGATTTTCTAAAATGCTACTGGGATTTGATGGTTTCAGTTACAAGAGAGGGTGGATAGACTGGGACTTTTTTCTCTGGAGCGTAGGTGGCTTAGGGGTGATCTTAGAGGTCTGTAAAGTAATGAGGGGCATAGATCAGCTAGATAATCCAATATCTTTTCCCAAAGGCCTAAAACTTAAGGGCATAGGTTTAAGATGAGAGGGGAGAAATACAAAAGGATCCAGAAGGGCAGTTGTTTTCAGAGGGTGGAGAGTGTCTGGAAATACCTGCCAGAGGTGATGGGAGAGGAGTACAGTTTTGTCTTTTAAAAAGCATTTAGACAGTTACATGGATATGATGGTTATAAAGAGATATGGGTCAAATGCAGGCAATTTGGACTGGCTTCGGGGTTTTGAAAAGGGTGACATGGATAAGTTGGGCTGAAGGACCTGTTTCCATGTTGTAATTCTCTAAGACTTTTAAGTATCGAGTGGATGGCCTCCACCAGAGGTTTGCAGCATCACAGATGCTAGTCTTTAACCAATTCAATTCACTCCATGATATCAAGAAACAGTTGAAGGCAGCGGATACTGCAAAGGCCAAGATTGATGACTGTATTCCGGTAATAGTATTGAAGGCTCATGCTTCAAAGCTTTCCGCATCCTTAGCCAAGCTGCTCTAGTCCATCTATAACATTGGCATCTATCCAGCAATGTGGAAAATATCCCAAGTATTTGGGGTACACACAAACCAGGGCAAATCCAATCTGGCAGTTACTGCCCCATTGATCATCAGTAAAGTAGTGAAAGTGTCATCAACAATGCAGTCAAGCCTGCTCAGTAATAATTGGTTCACTGATGCTCAGTTTGGCTTTCAATCGGATCACTCTCTTGACCTCATTACAGCCTTTGTTCCCATATGGACAAAATAGCTGAACTTCAATGGTGAGAATGACTGCCTTTGACTTTGACTGGTATTGCATCAAGGAGACCTAAGCATAACTGAGTCAAGAGGAAAACTCTGGTTGAGTCATACCTAGCACAAAGGAAGACAATTGTGGTTGAGGCAGTCCATTTTCAAATGCAGCAGGACTGGACTGGCAACTGACAAGCAACATTTGTGTCACAGAAGTGCCAGGCAATAACCATCTCCCAATGGTATTGCCATCATTGAATCCCCCCTCTTATCGGTCTTCTGGGTGTTTCTTTTGACCGGAAACTGAACTGAACTAACCATATAAATACTGTGGCTACAAGAGAAGGTTAGAGGCTAACAATCCTGAAGTATGTAACTCACCTTCTAACTCTCCAAAGCCTGTCTGCCACCTGCAAGATGTAAGTCAGGCGTGTGATGGAATACTCTCCATTTGCCTGGATATGTGCAGCTTCAACAGCATTCTGAGATGCAATCATTCAAAACAAAATAGCCTGCTTGATTGTTGGTGGTAGAGGGAGTGCTTGTGTATGGATGTGATTCCACAGAGTGGTAGCTAAGTGTGCGCCATCTACAAAATAAAATGCAGGAACTCACCAAGGCTCCTTTGACAGTATCTTACAAATCCACGACGACTAGCATCTAGAAGGGCAGGGTAGCAGATGTATAGAACACTACAATCTGGAGATTCCCCTCCAACCCACGCATTATACATACTTGGAAATATGTCACTGTTCTTTCACTAAGTCAAAATCCTGTAACACTTCCTAACAGCACCATAAGTGTACCTATGCCACATGGACTGCAGTGGTCCAGAAGGCAGCTCGTCACTGCCTTGTCAGTGGCAGAGTTGGGCAATAAATGCTGGTATCATCAATGACATCTGCATCTCGTAGATGAATTTTTAAAAATGTGGGTCCTCTACAAGTGCACCTTGCCAAAATCCCACTTCCCCACCCTTCCATGTAGCTCTGCAATTCCTTTCTCTTCAGCTGCTTATCCAGTTCTGTTTTAAAAGCTGCAATTCATTTTAACAATAAATGTGTACAGTTGATACACAGATGTTTCTCTTGTATTCCAAACTACCTTAGCACAATTAATAAAAATTAGTTTTCACATTTTAAAACCCAAGTTTGGCATTGCATTGTTAACGTCATTGGTACAAAGGGCTCTTCTCTGTAAATTCAGTGAAAATAACAGATTGTTACAGATTTCATTAAGACTTGGTTCTGTTTAATCAGTTTTCCAGTCAACTGTAGCCCAGAATAGTTGACTCTAACTCATGTTAGATGTTAAATTGCTTTGCTACAACTGTGACGACCATTCAAAACTATTTCATTGCAGTAAAGTGATTTGTGGTATTAAGGTTCTGAAAGGTACAATAAAAGTATTTTTTTACCTGAAATAATTGTTTTCAACAATATCTTTAATTATATAGCCTCTCTTAACATAATATTCCATGACTCTTCATGAGCATTATAAAACAAAATATTATCACGTGAGAAATCTGACCATAGAAAGTAGAAGCAGGAGTATGCAGTTCAGCCCATTGAGCCTGCTCCTTCATTCAATGTCATCGTGGCTGATCCTTCCACACCATTGTTGCATGTGCTCTCTCCATACCATTTGACTCCTTTAGTGTCGCGAGATCTGTATTTTTTCAAATAGATTCAGTGACTTGCCTTCAGTGGTAGAGGCAGATTTTAGTGAGGCAGCTTTATCACAGGCAGATTTTAGTGAGCATCGTAAAGCAGCAAAATTAGGTAGAGAAGCAGAGGGTTAGGCAGCTGCGGGCATGGCCCACCAATGATGGAGCAATTTAAAATCCAGGGTACCGAAAAAAACCAGGATTAAAGGAGGGTTGTCGGACTGGAGAATATTCAAGATGAGGAAGGGTGTGGTTAGGGAAGGAATTGCAAATATCTTTTGAAATGTGTGGATTTATATGAAAGTGAATAGAATTGGTTTTGAAAGAGTTGTTTATATTGAAAAGACGTGCAAAAATTTTTAAAGTCGGTGTCTCCTTCACCATGCCTTGAATATCAGTCTGGAAATGGAGAGACAAGTCTGCCTATTAAACAAAATCTATAAAGCAATACCTCTGTCCACCCTGTTTTGTGCATGAGAGATTTGAATTGTGTACCAATATCATGCTAAGATATTGAACTGCTTTTCAAATCTTCTGAAGGTCAGATGGCAGGATTAGGCTGGTCAGGTAGCCAGAATGCTGACAGTTGCTTACCAAAGAAAAACCTCTACGGAGAGCTTGATGTTGGTGGCAGTTAAAATACTGGGGGACACTCAAAAGGCTTCACTTTGTTTTGATATTGATTTTAAGCCACGGTAGAGGATAGGCCAGGATTGCTGCACATGGCGCAACCAAATTAAAAATCAGTGTGGCCTCCTTCGAAAGCCAACGTACAAGAGGCAAGGAAATCCTGAGCCAGCAACTCATCCAAAACTGTCTATGGTATTCTGTCCCATTTGCAGCAGAACCTTCTGAGTGTAAATCAACCCTGGAGTCAATTTGGTGCACTACTAAACAGCCCAGGTGATGAACAAGTTCATCTTTTCCTTTAAGGCCAAACAAGAGATGAGTAAGAAATATTGAAATATTATGATCAGTGACAAATCTATGCTACTGATATGATTATGATGTTATGATTATGATATGATGATTCATGTGTTACTTAAGGGTGTTACAACATATGAGTTATGTTAATTACATGGTTAATTTAGGGATTCGAATACCTCTTTTTTTAAGACTGTTATAATGGTGTCATTGGATATTTGTGGGAGATCATTTTAAGAAGCAGATCTTCCTGAATAACTGACTTTCAGTGAATCATCTGGCAGGTTCACGTTGATACTACTACTTGCTGAGCAGGACCTTTGGTTCAGAGCTGCCACTCCAGGGAAGAAACTGCCACCCATCTACTTTTTTAAAAAAAAAATGCCTTTTTGAAGTTTGGGTTCTTCCTAGGCAGCTCTCTTTGCTTTATATGCTGTTCCCTAGTTTGTTCAGAAGATAACACAATTTGCTGCTCCATTTGCAAAGAAAAAATTGACTATGGTTGAGTGTGTTGCAGGTCAACATATTCCAAAATCCAAGAGTACAAGCCAGGGATGCACTTCAAGTCAGAGGTTTACAGCATGGAAACAGACCCTTTGGCCCATCTTGTTCATGCCATTTTTTTTAAACCTCTAAGCTAGTCCCAATTGCCACGATTTGGCCCATATCCCTTTACACGCATCTTACCCATGTAACCTTGTAAACATTTTTTAAAAGACTAAGTTGTACTTGCCTCTATTTCTATCTCTGGCAGCTTGTTCTGGATACACACCACCCTCTGCGTGAAAAGAATTGCCCCTCTCACAAGCTTATGCCTTCTAGTTTTAGACTCTCCTACTTTTCAGAAAAGATATTGACTATCTAGCTGATGTATGCCACTCATTTTATAGACCTCTATAAGGTCACCCCTCATCCTTCTGTGTGCCAGAGAAAAAAGTCCCAGTCGATCCACACTCTCCTTATAACTGAAACCATCAAGTCCCAGTAGCGTCCTAGTAAATTTTTTCTGCACTCTTTCTAGTTTAATAATATCCTTTCTATAAAAGGGTGACGAGAATTGCACACAGTATTCCAAGTGTGGTCTTATGAATGTCTTGTACAACTTCAGCGTTCCGACCAATGAAACCAAGCATGCTGAATGCCTTCTTCACCACTTTGTCCACCTGTGACCCCACTTTCAAAGATCTAATGAATATGTACCCCTAGATCTCTGTTCTGTAACTCTCCCCAATGCTCGACCATAAACTAAGTCCTGCCATGGTTCAGTCTACCAAAATGCATCACCTCGCATTTATATGAATTAAATTCCAGCTGCCATTTGTCAGCCCAATGATCTAATTGATCAAGATCTTGTTGCAATACGAGAGAACCTTCACTGTCTGCTATGCCACCAATCTTGGTGTCATCTGCAAATTTACTAACCATGCCTCCCGTATTCTTATCCAAATCATTTATATAAACGACAAATAACAGTGGATCCAGCACCGATCCCTGAGGCACACCACTGGTTGTAGGTCTCCAGTTTGAAAAACAGCCCTCTACAGCCACCCCCTGATTTCTCTCATCAAGCCTATTTTGTATCCATTTGACTACCTGATCCTGTGAGATTTAACCTTATTGAAGCCTGTGCAGTGAGACCCAGAACAACAGATTTTAATCGCTACATGGTCATGAAAGCCAAGAAAATGAGAAACAAAATTATCAAGCATGAGTTGTTAAAACTGAAGGAGGAAGCTGGCAAGAAAGCATAAATGTTCATTCTTTAAACAAGAAGATTAAACTTGATACCAAAATTTCAAAAAAAATCTAGCATGTGGTACCTTGTCAAAGGCCTTACTGAAGTTCTTGTAGACATCAACTGCATTGCCTTCATCTACCACCTTGGTTGAGTTTTTTTTTGAAGTGGTAACCAAATTTGAGAGAGAATTTTCCACTCTCAAAACCATGCTGACTGTCTCTAATCAGTCCTTGCATCTCTAAATGCTTGTAGATCCTCTCTCTCAATGTACCTTCCAACAACCTTCCCATTACAGAAATGAGGCTCACTGGCCTGTCAATTCCCAGGCTTTTCCTTGCAGCCCTTTTTCAAACAAAGGCACAACATTTGCCACCCTCCAATCCTCAGGCATCTCTCGTGATTATCGCTGCTTCAAATGTTTCTGTAAGGAGCCTGCAATTTCCTCCCTCGTCTCCCACAATGTCCTGGGATGCATTCATCAAGTCCCAGGATTTATCAACCTTGATGCACTTTAGGACTTCCTTTGTTATATATACACTCCTCAAAACATGACTGTTTATTTTCCTAAGTTCCCTAACATTCATGTTTTTCTCAGCAGTGAATACTGATGAGAAATATTCATTTTAGAATCTCACCCATCTCTTATAGATCTGCACATAAATGACCTTGTTGATCCTTAAGAGGTCCTACTCTCTCCCTAGTTACTTTTTGACCTTTGTGTATTTGTAGAAGCTCTTTGGATTCTCCTTTGTTTTATCTGCCAAAACAATTGTGGATGCACCACATTTCTCATGGTCGGAACAAGGAGAAGCAAAACTTACTTGTGTTCAAGTTAGTCCAAACAATAATTTAGTGCAATTTCAACTATTATTGATAACCTGGTTAGACTGACTGATCTGGTATAATTCTTGTGTTTATTTGAGAATCTCTTTGTACAGTGAGTTCAATTGATCAGCACTAATGGGGAGAGAAGAGGTGATGGGAAGATGCTGTCATGTATTAGTTTCCTGTCTTGAAAGCTTTGTCATCCTTTGAAAATTAAATTTGGATTTATGTGTCTAGCCACACCAACACTTGTTTGGAAAATGTGGAGTCTGTGATGAGTTATGCACACATTGGATCTTGGCCTGAGATACAAGGATGTCCCAGCCAGTGAGCAGGTGCGTACACGCTACTTGTGAATCACGTGTTTTAAAATGGCTGCAGCTGTCTCAGCTGCTCCCTCGCTCTTGGCTTTCATTCAGTCTTGTACAATCTTCGTCTTGGCTACTGTGGGAGGAACTGTTAAAGAATTTAAAAATATGCAAGCATGTGAATTTGCAAGAGGATATAATTGGCCAAGGGCAGCAGGGACATACGTTTTCTACTTGCAAATTAGCTGTTTTGTAAACTGGATAGGTTTGTGAGCTGGCAACAAATGAATGTTGGATTTGACAGGTTTTGCACTTAGACTTAAGTTGCATAATTGTAACTCACTGGTTGGTGTGCTTTAGGAAAGGGTCCAAGTAAGGTAACTGATAAATTGGAGAGCGTTTGTGGTGCAAATTCCAGTCCAATGAGGCTGCTTGTTCTGATTTAATGTAGGACAATTGTAGCTCAGGAAGAAGTCTCATTAGCATGGGTTTAACCTCTGTCTTGGATAAAAGGTTAGTGTGCTTAACTTATATTTTTCTTCTAATGCCTTTCCTTTTCCTTCCCCGTTCCTATTTTTGAAATATTTTTTGATCATTGTAAGTTTCTTGATTTCATTTCCATGGGAAATAATATCCAATATGTCAATTTGTTGTGATCTTGTTACTTTTCTCGAAGCCTAATTTTGTTGACTTGTTGAAACACTTTGGGAATATTTGGTCTGTTGCTAACGTAACAGAGGCTGACATTCAATCCTGGGGCATTGATTTGTGTAGTGCTGGCCTTGCTAACTGAGTAATTAGGACCACCCCCATACTGACGTGGACATATCAGGAGCTTGTCACCTTAAGCATTTGTGGTTAAATTGTAACTTTGTTGTGCATGCTAAGTGAATTCCTGAACGTTTATTACCAGATCTATCAAAACGTTTCATTTTAATTGTTCCTAAGGACTGTATCGAACTTGCTTAATAGAACCCTTAAAGGGGTAAAGCATTAGACATGAATCTGGGAATAACAAATGGGTGACTTCTTGCTATGTTTTAAATGGTAGAAGGGAGTCATTTGACCTCTTGAGCTTATGCTATGCTTCCTTTGAGTAATCCAGCCAGTTCCAATCTCTAGTTCTGTTCCCATTGCCCTGCAAGATTATTTCCCTCAAATGCCCATCTAAATTCCTTTTAAAATCATTAATCATCCCTCTGGCACCACAGTTGTAGGCAGCAGATCATTACCATTTGTTGTATATAAAGAAATGGAAGTTCTTTCATGTAACCACCTGTGCACATCTTGCCCAAAACCTCATTCCTGTGACCCAAGTGTTTGTGCCATAAAGTAATGAGAAACAGCTTTTCTTCGGCAACAACTGGCATTAGGTAGACAATCAGAGCTTTGTAAAAGTTTTGCTTTTGTACTGTTTATGAAGCCCAAGATCCCATGTGCTTTAGTAACCACTCTCTCAATATTCACTTGTTGGAACCTACCTAACCTGCAACTAAAACAGATTGTTTTATAGTTCATCTTGTTAACCTTTTGGTTCTATTTTACCCTGGCTAGATTCTCCCTCCTCATTCCATTTGATAGCCATCTACCAATTTAGAAGTTCTACTCCCCCATACAAATATAAACCTTAAGATGTGATCACATTTATCCAAGTATTCCCTCAAAGATAGGTAGCCACTTGGTATCAACAGAGTTGTTCGTAGAGCTGCTCTCCTACGGTGAGGAAGCTGAGTGCAGTTCAAATGATGGTTAAATTATATTAAAGGACTTGGGAATGTGAATATTTCTTTGCCTTCCCAAAATGTTTTGTTATTTGGTACATTGTTAGGAAGTTAACTCCTAGAACTAGCTGTTGATTACTCAATGCCATTTCATAATGTTCTTGAATGATGATGTGATTTACACTTAATATGCTTCCAAGGTCAAGTTGCATCATGCTGGAAGTGATTTGTCATTTTTTTTTTAAATTTTCTTGAATATCAGTTGGAAATTAAGGCAACTCTAATTCAAAATTCCTACACAACTTTGATAGATCCTTAACCATTGTTTTCATTAATGGACTGTCTTACTGAGTAACTCAGTCCTTTTTTATGAGATCTCTGATATTTTCCAAGATTATTGCCATTGTTTTGGGCACTGAAATCTGTAACCACCTATTTTTGCATGAAAATTGTAGACTTTCACTCTTTTGTCACCTGGCCATCTTTTTTTAAAAAAGCTAAACACTAGTAAAAATCATTGGCGTTCTCATTATAGAGATTATAAATTGCAAGTGATTGTGATATTGCCTCAGCAAGATTAAAGTTTGCGATTAAATGTGGAATGATGTTGGTACACTTAGTAATAGTTGATTGTGCAGCCAGATATTATTTCACTATCCTCTAGTTGCATATGTTTTTGCTGAAGAATGAATGAAAGGGATGTTCGTGGATGTGATGTAAGCCACATCGCAAAATATAATTTTTTTCAACTTTTTGCAATATTCTGCTCCATTTCTCTCTCCTTCCTTTCCCCATCATTCTGCACTGGGGGTGGGGGGCAGAATGCTGGAGCTTACTTGCCTGGAGAGATCTCTGAACATTTTTGAGTCACCCTGTTTGTTTTCTTTGTATCTTATACATTTCTTTTCCCTCCTTAACTCTGCATAATGAAGAACTGTGAACTGTATTATGTGAACTGTCATTTTGGCTTAGAGTGGTTAAATCAGTACAGGCCAGGGATCAAATATGGGAAGCTTTCTCAGCTGAATGGCACAGAAAATGTCATAAAAAGTTTCTCGCCATCAGGTTAAAATTCAACAGGTTTGTTTGGTAGCAAATGCCACTAGCTTTTGGAATGCTGTTCCTTCATCAGGTGAGGGGAGAGTTCTGATCACAAACAAGGCATGTAAAGGTGCACACAATTTACAGAATACTGATTTAGAATGTGAGTCTTTACAGCTAATCTATTGAAATCTTAAAGGTGCAGGCAATGTGAGTGGATTTAGCATTTAAGCATAGTTTAAAGAAATGTGTATTGTGTCCAGACAGGGACAGTAAGTGAAATGTTGCAAGTTCAGGCAAGTCATGGGGGTTACAGATGGTGTGACATGAACCCAAGATCCTGGTTGAGGCCGTCCTTGTGTGCGGAACTTGGCTGTCAGTTTCTGCTTAGTGACTCTACCCTGTTATATGTCATGAAGGTCGTCTTAGAGAACGTTTACCTGAAGATTAGAGGCTGAATGCCCGTGACTGCTGAAGTGTTCACCAGCACAAAGGAACAGTCTTGCCTGGTGATTATCAAGCAGTGTTCATTCATCTTTGTCGTAGTGCCTGCATAGTCTCTCCAATGTACTATGCCTCGAAACATCCTTTCCTGCAGCGTATTAGGTAGACAACGTTGGCCAAGTTGCAGGCATTTAGAACTGAAATCCATAATCCTGGAAAAATGCAGACAGTTTCATATTGATCTCTGTCAGGCTTCACCAGATAAGGAGAATCTATGGTCTGTAACTAGTTCTAAACAGCCTTCAAATTTACACCAATTTCATAGTTAGCTTTACTGACCTGATATGTGTCTGTTGAAGCCTTTTTTTGCCAATGCGAACCCAAGACAGTGAGAAATAATACAGCAATGTTGTTGTTGCTCAGTGTTCATATTAACTCTTGTTGCGTAAACATAATTAAAGTTTTAACAAGCTGCAGCTAACAGTTTTAGTCAAAGTAGTACAGCCTTTCAAAGGGATTTTTTGGAAATCTCCCATCTTGATTAGGAATTTTGTGATCACTGGCATTTATGGTGTATGTAAATGGAATTAAAATAGCCCATTGCCATTATAGACCGTTGTAAGATTAAATCATCAGCTGGATGCAATTATGAAATCTGAAAATAAAATTGCATAATGGTGTCTTTATACTGGAAGCTAAACTGAAAGAAGTGATACAATAACACGAATTAGTGAAATGGTGCCAGCCTAAGAATGAGAAGGAGGCATTACCTATAGAGGCAGAATAAAGAGTTCTGTTTTGCTCCAAGTACCAGCAGGTTGTGCACTTTGGCTTGTATGGGAGGCTGGCAAAACTGTGTATCTAGTGGCTCCAAAATAGTAAGTATGATGCACTAAGATCAAGACTGATATTAAATTGTTTAATTGGGAGTACTATCCTTTTTCAAATCGAAGAGAAACATAGAATAAGCATAAGCCTGACATAAGCCTCCTTTTTCTTCTTAACCAGCAAACCAGTTGATTTGCTGGTTAAGAAGAAAAAGGAGGCTTATGTCAGGATGAGGCTTGAAGGCTCAGGTAGTGCAATGGATAGCTATAGATTAGCTAGGAAGGAGGTTAAAAAGTGAATTGAGGAGAGCTAAGAGGGGACACGAGAAGATGTTGGCTGATAGGATTAAGGAGAATCCTAAAGCTTTCTTTCGATATGTTAAGAATAGAAGATTGGTTAGGGCAAGATTAGGGCCAGTCATAGACAGCAGTAGGAAGTTGTGCGTGGAGCCTGAAGAGATTGGTGAGGCACTGAATAAATATTTCTCTTCGGTATTCACGCAGAGTGCTGGAAATGTAGCTATGGAGAACACTGAGGTACAGGGGTTGCAAATTGGGAAGTATTGTAGTAGATAGGGAGGATGTGTTAGAAATTCTCGAGGGTTTGAAGTTGGATAAGTCCCCTGGGCCGGACGGGATTTACCCTATGATTCTCTGGGAGGCAAGAGAGGAGATTGCAGAGCCTCTGGCTCTGATCTTCAGGTCCTCGTTGGTTACGGGTGTGGTTCCGGAGGACTGGAGGATGGCGAATGTGGTTCCATTGTTTAAGAAGGGGAAGAGAGACCTTCCTGGGAATTATAGGCCAGTGAGTCTTACTTCTGTGGTGGGCAAGGTATTGGAGAGAATTACTAGGGATAGGATTTATAGTTATTTAGAGAGAAATGAATTGATTGGGGATAGTCAGCATGGTTTCGTGAAGGGTAGGTCATGCCTTACTAACCTCATTGAGTTTTTGAGAAAGTGACCAGAGAGGTGGATGGGGGTAAGGCGGTTGATGTAGTATATATGGACTTTAGTAAGGATTTTGATAAGGTGGCCCATGGAAGACTTCTACAGAAAATGCAGATGTGTGGAATAGAGGGTGATTTAGCTAATTGGATTAGAAATTGGCTGGCAGATAGAAGACAGAGGGTGGTGGTTGATGGGAGATATTCATCGTGGAGTTCAGTGACGAGTGGTGTGCCTCAGGGGTCTGTTTTGGGGCCCCGGCTGTTTGTAATTTTTATAAATGATCTGGATGAGGGTATTGAGGGATGGATCAGTAAATTTGCAGATGATACTAAAGTTGGTGGTGTGGTAGATAGTGAAGAGGGGTGTTTTAGTTTACAGAGTGACTTGGACAAGGTGCAGAGCTGGGCCGAGAGGTGGCAAATGGAGTTTAATGTGGAAAAGTGTGAGGTACTGCACTTTGGCAGGAACAATAAATGTGTAGAGTATAGGGCTAATGGTAGGGCTCTTAATAGTGTTGAGGAACAGAAGGATCTTGGTGTATGTGTCAATAGATCCCTGAAAGTAGGCAGTCAAGTGGATAAAGTTGTTAAGAAGGCTTATGGAGTCTTAGCTTTTATTGTAGGGGGATTGAATTTAGGAGCCGCAGCATCATGTTGCAGCTGTACAAAACTCTAGTGCGGCCGCACTTGGAGTATTGTGTGCAGTTCTGGTCGCCACATTATAAGAAAGATGTGGAGGCATTGGAGAGGGTACAGAGGAGGTTACTAGGATGTTGCCTGGTATGGAGGGCAGGTCCTATGAAGAGAGGTTGAAGGATTTGAGGTTGTTTTCGTTAGAAAGGAGGCGGCTAAGGGGGGATCTTATTGAAACATATAAGATAATGAGAGGGTTGGATAGGGTGGACAGTGATAGCCTTTTTCCTAGGATGGAAAAAGCTAGCACGAGGGGACACAACTTTAAATTAAGGGGTATGAGTTATAGGACGGATATCAGAGGTAGGTTCTTTACTCAAAGAGTGATTCGGGAGTGGAATGCCCTGCCTGCAGCTGTTGTAGATGCGCCAAGTTTGGTGGCGTTTAAGAGGTTAGTTGCTAAGTATATGGATGAGAAGGGAATGGTTTAGTTAGGAGGGGCATTGCTTTTTATTTTGGTCGGCACAACATCGAAGGCCGAAGGGCCTGTTCTGTGCTGTATTGTTCTATGTTCTATGTTCTATGTTCTAATACTCAGCATTCTAGAGATATATTGATCATTATCTTTTACACTGAGTACTGACAGATCTGGAAAACATTTTTATGCGGCCAAATTGGGTGTGTTACGCCTTGTATGTTAATGTTCTCGCCTGTGGTGTTTTCTTCTCTTGCCTGCCTCACCTCATTTGCTCTCGCTCGCACACTGTAAAGTCTAATGGTGATTTGCCACAGTCTGCTCAGGTCTTCCTGGGTTAAGGAATACTGAGCATCAGATGCAAATGATGAAGATTAACTCATTAAGGCTGGAAAGGAACGAAAGTTTGTAAATGAGCTCAAAAGAATAAAATGCAAGAACAGTGATTAGACCAGTGGAAAGACAGTTTTTTTTAACAACTTCAAGTATGTATATCGGAAAATGCTAATTTGTTTAATCTCTACAAATACAGCAAGTTTACAATGTGTGAATTCCATAATGAGATTACCATAATTTTTAGAACAATGGTGAGACTTAATTTTCAGATCTTTGCTTATTAAGTCTTGCACCCACTAGTATTAACCAGTATGGACAACAAAGCAAACAAGTATTTGCAGCACTGGCAAGACCACATCTGGAGTACTATGTACTATTTGGTCTCTTTGTGTAAAAAAGGACGTGATTGCATTATAAGCAGTTCCGAGAAGGTTCACTTGATTTGACTCCTGGGAAGAGTGCTGGGGAAAAGTTGGACCTGGATTCACTGGCATTTGGAAGAATGAGAAGTGATCTTATTGAAACACAGGAGCTGGATGGTATATGGATGCTAGAAGATGTGGGAAAGACTGGAAATATGGGACATGGTTTAAAAATAAACTGTCTCCAACAATAGAGAATCTAATCATTGCTCCTTTGCATTCAATGGCATTAACGTTGACCTGAAACTGAACTGGATTAGCTAAATGAATACTGTGGCTACAAGAGCAGGTCAGAGACTTCAAAATCTGCAGTGAGTAGCTCACCACCTGAAGCCTGTGCACGGGGCATAAATGAGGATTACAATGGAGTACTCTCCATTTTCCTGATCAGTTTCCCAATAGTGCAAGAAGCTTGACACTAGCCCACTTGGTTTACACCCCTCTTTTACAAAATTTCACTTCCCTCGCCACAACAATGACAGCCATGTATACCACCCTCAACATGGCAGCAATTCACCAAGCCTCTTTAGATAGTACCTTCCAAACTCTCATCCATTGCCATCTGGAAGGGTATATGCAGCAGACACATGGGAACACCACTTGGAAGTTCCACTCCTAAGTAATTCACCATTCCTGACTTAAGAATATATCACTTTTTTCGTTCACTGTCGTTGGGTCAAAATTCTGGAAATCCCTCTCTAAGGGCACTGTTATTGTACCCCATCACCTTTCCAAGGATAATTAGGAATGGGCAGTAAATGTTGTCCTAGCCAGTGAATCCCACGTCTTTCGAATTAAAAAGGAACAATTTGAAGTGGAGAGATTTTATAGTGCAAGTAGGAAGAAATAGTTTTCTCTAGCATGTGGGCCTGTAATCAGAAGGCATAGATTTGAAGTGATTGAAAACATTTCTCATTTTCCATCCTGTTTGTTTGCCAGTGTTAAGGTCAGGAAAGTGCCATCTAAAAGGGTGATTGGAATCTTGTGGTGATAGGAAATTTCAGATGGCAATTGGCCATGTACTTGAAGTGGACTAAAGTGCACAGCTATTTGGGGAAGCCAAAGCGGAGTTGTCTGACTTAAATTGAACCATTCATTTAAGATGGATTCAGTGGCCACCTCTTGTACCAAAATGTTCTATGATTCTAATGTCTGACTGTTGTTTTTCGTGTCGGTTAGGAATGAAGAACTTCATAAATGGTGCTGCATATTTTTCTTCTAACTAATCACTAGAATAGGCAGACAGAACCTAGGTTTAATATCTCATTTGAAAGATGGCACCTTTTGACTCAGCACTCAGCAGAATGCATGATTGCCAACCCAACAAGTACAGTATTTTTAAATGTTGTGGCAAGTGAGCTGTCTAAAGTTATTTAGAGACTTTAATGATGCTTGTATGCAAAATTAAGGAAATGCGGCGCACACAAAAAGCAGTGACTAATTATGGTGTTTCTCATATCACTTTATTCCAGAGTGCGTGTTTAAATAAAATCCTTCATATTTAAGTGAGCAATGTAGTGGTGACTGGCATTCCAATTACTTAGCGGAAACTTGGCCTTGTCAAAGTAAAGCTTCCAACCCATCATCTTGTGTAAATTTACTCTCCAAGAGTAGTGTCCCATTTTTTAATTCATGGTTTTTGTTTTTATGGCTTGGCTACTGGGGATTCTCAATTATCTACCACTTGGGAGAGGACTTTCTTCTGTAGCATTAAAACTGATTTTTGGGTGGTGTTTTAAGTAAAAAGGGAAATGTCTGACGGTTCATCCATTTGCTGTTAATGGGATTTTAGTGTGCACAAATCAGACACCATGTGTTAAGGCATACGGAGTCTTGGCTTTTATTGGTAGGGGGATTGAATTTCGGAGCCGCAACGTCATGTTGCAACTGTACAAAACTCTGGTGCGGCCGCACTTGGAGTATTATGTACAGTTCTGGTCCCCACGTTATAAGAAAGATATGGAGGCATTGGAGAGGGTGCAGAGGAGGTTTACCAGGATGTTGCCTGGTATGGAGGGCAGGTCTTACGAAGAGAGGCAGAGGGATTTGAGGTTTTCATTAGAAAGAAGGCGGCTAAGAGGAGACCTTATCGAAACATATAAGATGATTAGATGTTTAGATAGGGTGGACAGTGATAGCCTTTTTCCTCGGATGGAGAAAGCTAGCACGAGGGGACATAGCTTTAAATTAAGGGGTGGTAGTTATAGGACGGATGTCAGAGGTAAGTTCTTTACCCAGAGGGTGGTAAGGGTATGGAATGCCTTGCCTGCTGCAGTTGTAGATGCGCCAAGTTTGGGGGCGTTTAAGAGGTCCGTGGATAGGTTTATGGATGAAAAGGGAATGGTTTAGGTTAGAGGGTCATTGCTTTTTCTTAATTGGTCGGCGCAACATCGAGGGCCGAAGGGCCTGTTCTGCGCTGTAATGTTCTATGTGTGCCCTCAAAGTAGCTCACTGAATGTGAGGCACTTGGAATGTTTAATTGGAATGCTAATTGAAATAGAGTCCTTTACCAGACAGAAAGGAGGTTCCATTTGAACAATGTAAATTTTAATCCAGGCTTTTATTTGTCTGTAATGAGTTGTACCATTCTCTCAGACCAACTGGATATTCAATGGATATGCGTAAGATTGGGATTTATTGCCCATTATTAAACTGAGAAATACCTTCTGAATTTTCACACTTAACTGCAATGCTTCGGCTTCTTGTCTGATTTGTGCAGAAATAGTGAGCGTCATTAGCCTATTTTTGCAATAAATTCTGGCTCATGATCATAGTGTCTTTTTGTGGAACTAATGTTTATCTGATTAAGCAGGCAGGTCATATATAGTTGACTGTGGTTTGTTAGTGGTTTTTGTAAATGGAAACAATACCAGCACAATACTTGGCTCCAGAGTTTCAGCATAAACAGCACTGCAGAACTCAGTAAACACTGAGGGTGACATGTTGGCTGAAAGGTTGTCCCTTGGTATATGTTGTATAACTCCATTGTTTCAACATCATATGCATTATCACTCTTTTGAAAAAGAAATGTTGAACTGCCCCCAAATATAACTAACGGCTGTAATGAAATTGGAGGGCTATTTGTATTGAGGTCATGTGTCTTTGTGCCATATGATTTTTTTGATTTTTAATTTGCTTCATTACCTCAAGTTGCTCCTACAGATTTCCAACTGCATTCCAGTACTGTACTAATTCAAATTTCTTTTCAGTCACAACCAAATTTCGGAAGGTTAAAATTAGTAATTGTACTGCTGGCTGTTGTGCAGTTCAAGTGTGCATGATCTGGAAATGTTATAAACCCATCATTATGTATTGGCAGCAGAATGATGGCACAGTAGTTATCTCTGCTGCCTCTCAGTACCAGGTTCAATTTCTGGCTCAGCTCACTATCTCTGTGGAATCTGCATGCCCCCCCCCCCCCCCCATGTCTGCGTGGGTTTCCCCCCACATGTCCAAAAGACATTCTAGCCAGTTGCATTGGCCATGCTAAATTCTCCCTCCAGTGTACCTGAACAGGCATTAGATGTGACAGAGGGGATTTTCACGTAACTTCATTGCATGTTTAATGTAAGCCTACTTGTGACACTAATAAATGAATTTAAACTCTGTTTGGAATGGGTTAATTGTCGTCACAATGTGCTTGTTATATTGTAGCCTAATTTTTTAAACTCTTTAAAACCCAGATTTCTTCAACCTTTGGAGATTTTAGGGACCCATTCCTCCCCTAGGTCATTGGATTTCTTTCTGCCAGTGTAGATGTAAGGTGATGTCAGGCACCACTTCACTGGTGGAAGATGAGAGCTGTTATCTGGAAGTTTTGGCGGCTTGGACAATTGCGAGTTTCAAAACAGATTGATTTTTAGGTAGGGTATTAAGGGATCAAAAGGGTCGGTAGATGCAGTCATGATCTAATTGAATAGTGGAACAGGTTCAAAGGACTGAATAGCTTCCATGTTGTTATGTTCCAGTATGTTTTTAAAGAAAATTTGATTTACTTGAATGTTTCTCCTCCAATATATTCTTGTTTCCTTTGGATTATTGGCCAGAAATTAGGGTGAGGGGGTCTCTAGAAAGATGCTTATATTCAAGGTGGGAGATCTTGCAATAGCACCATGCTCCTCTGCCCAAAACCTCTGAAAATTTGCCAGTTTTTTTCAAAGATTGTATTGCAGAAATATTGGAACATGAGTTTCCTGAAAATGTCGGAACGGTTATTTGTCATTTCTCATCCAAATCATTAATATAATATAGAAGGCATGGTTAATAAGTTTGCAGATGACACCAAAATTAATGGCATAGTGGACAGTAATCAAGATCCTGTTCCAGTCGGAGATAACTTTCTTCAACTGGGCCAGTAGGCTGACAAATGGCAGATGGGGTTTAATTTAGATGTAGAGATGCTGGTGTTGGACTGAGGTAAACTCAGTAAAGTTTTTTACAACACCAATTTTAAATCCAACCAATTTATTTGATAGTAAATCCGCGAGCTTTTGACTTTGTAGCCTTCGTCAGGCAAATGCAGTGTTCTGATCTGCAGAGGCACTCATATCCACACAGACAGTTACAGATTGCTGATTAGAATGCGAATCCTTACATCTAACCTGCAATTCAAGTGTTAAAGTGGCTAACAATGTGTGTGAAGGAAATCCTGAGCATTGGTTAGAGAATTGTGTATTTTCTCCAGACAGCACAGTAAGTGAGGTTTTTTGCTAATCCAGGCAAGTTACGGGGGGTTACAGATAGTGTGACATGAAGCCAAGATCCCTGTTAAGACCGTCCTCATGTGTGCGGAACTTGGCTATCAGTCTCTGCTCAGCAACTCTGTGCTGTCGTGTGTCATGAAGGCCCCCTTGAAGAACATTTACCCGAAGGTCGGAGGCCCAATGCCCATGACTGCTGAAGTGTTCGCCCACAGGAAGGGAACTGTTTTGCCTGGTGATTGTTGAGCAATGCTCATTCATCTGCTGTCGTAGTGTCTGCGTGGTCTCCTCAATGTACCATGCTTCGGGACATCCTTTCTTGCAACGTATTAGGTAGACAACGTTGGCCGAGTTGCAAGAGTATGTACCGTGTACCTGGTGAATGGTATCCTCACGTTTGATGATGGCGTCCATGTCTATGATCTGGCATGTCTTGCAGAGGTTGCTGTGGCAGGGTTGTGTGGTATTGTGGTCACTGTTCTCCTGAAGGTTGGGTAGTTTGCTGCGAACAATGATCTGTTTGAGGTTGTGTGGTTGTCTGAAAGTAAGAAGTGGGGAGGGGTGGGGATGGCCTTAGTGAGATGTTCATCGTCATCAATGACGTGCTGAAGACTCCGGAGAAGACGTCGTAGCTTTTCTGCTCCGGGGAAGTACTGGACAACAAAGGCTACTCTGTCCACCTTGTCCCATGCTCGTCTTCTGAGGAGGTCAGTGCGGTTTATCGCTGTGGCATGTTGGAACAGTCGATTGATGAGTCGAGCGCCATATCCTGTTCTCACGAGGGCATCCGTCAGCGTCTGGAGGTGTCTGTCACGATCCTCCTCATCTGAGCAAATTCTGTGTATACAGAGGGCTTGTCCATAGGGAATGGCTTCTTTAACGTGTCTAGGGTGGAAGCTGGAGAAGTGGAGCATTGTGAGGTTGTCTGTCGGTTTTCGGTACAGTGAGGTGACCGTCCTTGATGGAGATGCGTGTGTCCAAGAATGCAACTGATTCTGGAGAATAGTCCATGGTGAGTCTGATAGTGGGAAGGAACTTGTTGATATCATCATACAGTTGTTTCAATGATTGTTCACCATGAGTCCAAAGGAAAAAGACGAACACGGGACAAGATGGACAGAGTACCCTTTGTTGTCCAGTATTTCCCCGGAGCAGAGAAGCTACGACATCTTCTCCGGAGTCTTCAACATGTCATTGATGACGATGAACATCTCGCTAGGGCCATCCCCACCCTCCCACTTCTTGCTTTCAGACAACCGCACAACCTTAAACAGATCATTGTTCGCAGCAAACTACCCAACCTTCAGGAGAACAGTGACCACAATACCACACAACCCTGCCACAGCAACCTCTGCAAGACATGCCGGATCATAGACATGGACGACATCATCAAACGTGAGGATACCATTCACCAAGTACACGGTACATACTCTTGCATTCTGCCAACGTTGTCTACCTATACGTTGCAAGAAAGGATGTCCCGAAGCATGGTACATTGGGGAGACCATGCAGACACTACGACAGCGGATGAATGAGCATCGCTCAACAATCACCAGGCAAAACAGTTCCCTTCCTGTGGGCGAACACTTCAGCAGTCATGGGCATTTGGCCTCCGACCTGCGGGTAAATGTTCTTCAAGGGGGCCTTCGTGACACACGACAGCGCAGAGTTGCTGAGCAGAGACTGATAGCCAAGTTCCGCACACATGAGGACGGTCTTAACAGGGATCTTGGCTTCATGTCACACTATCTGTAACCCCCGTAACTTGCCTGGATTAGCAAAAAACCTCACTTACTGTGCTGTCTGGAGAAAATACACAATTCTCTAACCAATGCTCAGGATTCCCTTCACACACATTGTTAGCCACTTTAACACTTGAATTGCAGGTTAGATGTAAGGATTCGCATTCTAATCAGCAATCTGTAACTGTCTGTGTGGATATGAGTGCCTCTGCAGATCAGAACACTGCATTTGCCTGACGAAGGCTGTAAAGTCGAAAGCTCACGGATTTACTATCAAATAAATTGGTTGGACTTAAAATTGGTGTTGTAAAACTTTACTGAGTTTAATTTAGATGCAGGATGATGCATTTTGATATTGAATTAGGGCAGGACTCAGCTAATGGTAGGGCGTTGGGGTGAGTTACAGAATAAAGAGATGTAAAGCTACGTGTTCGTAGCTCCTTGAAAGTGGAGTCACAGGCGGACAGATCCGTGAGGAAGGCGTTCAGCATGCTTAGTTTCATCGGTCAGAATATTGAATACAGGAGTTGGGACGTCTTGTTGAAGTTGTACAAGACGTTGGTAAGGCCACACTTGGAATACTGTGTACAGTTCTGGTCACCCTATTATAGGAAGGATATTAAACTGGAAAGAGTGCAGAAAAAATTTACTAGAATGTTATTGGGACTTGATGGTTTAAATTATAAAGAGAGGCTGGATAAACTGGGATTTTTTTTCTCTGAAGCATAGAAGGCTGAGGGGTGATCTTGCAGAGGTCTATACAATAATGAGGGGCATAGATCAGCGAGATAGTCATATCTTTTCCCAGAATCTAAAACTAGAGGGCATATGTGTAAGGTTAGAGGGGAGAGATACAAAAGTGTCCACAAGGGTAATTTTTCAGAGGGTGGTGAGCCTCTGGAACAAGCTGCCAGAGGCGGGTACGATTTTGTCTTTTAAAAAGCATTTGGATAGTTATATGGGTAAGAAGGATTTGGACCAAATGTGAGCAATTGGAACTAGCTTAGGGATTTAAAAAAAAGGCGACACGGACAATTTGGGTCAAAGGGTCTGTTTCCATGCTGTAAACATCAATGACTATATTCTTTAATGTGAATCAGATAAATCTTTAGTGTACGTTGTGCATATAAACGTTCAAATTGTTGTAATCTTTGACGTATATTATCCAGTTGTCCATTCTTACTATTTGGTAGATGTTTTCATATATATTTAATTTTATGGATATGGTAGTAAAGTCAGTTAATAAAATGAGTAAGTGTTTACATTTTTAGCTTTGCTTTGACAATTTTGTCCATTCCTGGGAAGCTTTCACTAATTTTGGTACTTGTATTGTGCCCAGATTGTAATACCATGCGTGAACTGGGAACCTATACATTTAGAACAGAAGTCACTGAATAAATGATATGATACTCTTAAAGGCTCCCTTTCAATCTCTTCTCTTCTCTCCCTCCTGCAGATTTTTTATTATAACATTTTATTGTAATTATTTGAATGTTAAGACAACATTTTTGCTGGAAACTTGGAGCTTAATTTGAAGCTTGTAAAATTTGTCATTTAAGAAATATTTTGTATATAGTACATGCACAATTTTATCAGTTGCTTTTGACTAAATTTGAACACTCAAATGTGAGAGTTGGCTTGTTGGGTGGGGTGAATATGTGAGGATTGCTGAGCCTTAATTTTGTAAACCAAATCTTGTATTTTTGGGATACAACCTCCAGACATGTAGGCACAGAAGTAGGACATGTAGCCCCTGGAACTTGTTCCAGCATTTGCTGAGTGTATAGCTGAATTGTATCAAGTGAAAAGAACTTGTCCTTTGGCAAAGGAAGGACTGCTGTCCTTAGAAAATAGAGGATGGAGAGGAGATTTGATTGATGGCATGGTCTGTAAGAGTGTGGTGGTGGCAGGTTCAGCTGAAGCATTTAAAAGGGAATTGGACGGTTATCTGAAAATGAAGAGGTCTGAGTAGGGTTATGGGAAGAAGTGGGGGGATGAAATTAGATGAGTTCATTCGGAGAGCTGATGCAGAAATGATGAGCTAACTATAGTCTTTTGTACTTTTTTTAGGGTAATCACACAGGCCTGTCTCCAGGCAAAAGTGACTATGATCACACTAACTCTACCTCCCAGTCCAAGACATTCTGTTTTACCTTTAGATTGAAAGAGATTAGTTTTTTACAAAAGTCTCAAGTTTGGAAAAATATTGGACTTAAACTAGATAATTGACCCATCATTGACTTTTATTATTTGTGGGTAATAGTGTTAAATAGCTTAATTCCTGAGAGTCTATAAACTTGAGCCAATTCCAAACTCATAACTGAGACTTTCTATCCTATTATCTAATTCATTATGGCATAGTTAAGACATCAGCAAATCACTGAGACACCACCAGCAACATCCTGCCAATTAAAGTAGTTGCTCATTACCTCTAACTTATCTACTGCTGTTTAGCCAATTTCCTAACCAGGTTAATAATTTGTCCTCAATCCAAGAACTTCAATTTGGTAACTAACAGTTTCTTGGCGATTTTATTGAATGCCTTCTAGAAATCCATACATAAATAGCTTTCATAGACATTGAACTGTTCACTATATTAGTCACCCTTCCAAAACATTTAAGCTCATCAGGGATGACTCTACCCTTTACAGATCCATGCTGGATCTCTGATCAGCTGTAAGTGTTTGTGTGCTTTCGCCCTATCTCTTAGCACTTTCAACAACAGATATTAGACTAGTCTATAATTCCCTAGTTTCTCTCTCTTTTCTAGCATAGTGGCATGTGCAATTTGGGATGGAATGTGCTTCATTTAATTTGAGTCTGCCCCTGATGCACTAGTTTCCTTGTGCTGTTCTTTTAACTATAACTACTGACACAAAGTAATTATTTTAATGTCCCATATTTTCTTTCAATTTATATCACCAGTCAGTTTTTAAAGGAACCTAATTACTAATTACTTATTTTTCCTAATACAATTGTAAAAGCTTTTCATGTTGGTTTGAATTTTTCACATTTCTTCTCATGCTCCTTTTGTATTGGCCTGGCTCTGCTCTTATTCAGATATCTTTCCCTTTCATCAGGACCTGTGCTTTTCTTTTAACGTCTCTCTTGTCTCTTCTGTTGTCCGTGGTTTTTTTTAAAGTTGGAGGTATAAACTGGTTCTGTCACATTAAGCTGTTTTGACATTTGCCACTGATTTGTCATTTTATCAATAGATTTTTCCAATTTACTGTGGACAGTTATTGTTATTTTGGCGGTTGATTTTTAATCAGTCAGTCTTTAGCTGCTTTATTTTTCTCCCTTCCAACCACTCAATTTGACCATGTGGTCACTGTTAGATATGTGTTCACATCCCATTTGGCTGCAAATTAAATCTGACTCATTGCTCATCAAATCTTTCCTGAGTTGAGTCCTTTGATTGGAGGACAGTTATTGAAGGCTATCCTGTACACACCAATAAATTCAGTAGGCATCCACCAAGAATTTCTAGTGAAGTTCAATTTCCCTGTTAAAATTATTCTGCCTTTACTGTACCACGTACTTGTTCCAATCTCTCTCGATGCACTTTGACACATGATCAAAGGCCCAGTATACAACTCTTACCCCAGCCTAAAATCATATACCCATAGAGTAATACAGCACAGAAGGACACCAATCAGTCCCATTGTGTCTGCTGGCTTTTCATAGTTTCCTACTAAATTTGCCTAATGACCTGCCTGTCACCCTCCAAGTTAAATTTGTGCCTGCAATTTGTCCTTGTGTTTTGTGTATTTATGTAATGAATACTTTGGACTACATTATTATTTATTATTGTCACAAGTAGGCTTACATCAACACTGCAATAAAGTTATGGTGAAAGTTCCCGAGTTGTCACACTCCAGTACCTGTTTGGGTACACTGAGGGAGAATTTAACATGGCCAGTGCACCTAACCAGCACGCCTTTCAGCCTGTGCGATGACACCAAGTCACCCAGAAGAAACTCATGCAAACACGGAGAACATGCAGACTCTGCACAAACAGTGACCCAAACTGGGAATCAAACCCAGATTCATGGCATTGTGAGGCAACAGCACTAACCAAACTAACCTGTCCTGTTCTAATGTTTCTTTTCTTGTGTTGGAGTTTTCTCTTGCTAATTTAATTGCTCTTGTTTTCTTTTTACTTGCAACTGACTTTTTAAAATTTGTTTTATTAATTTTGCTATTGCTATTAACTGAATCTTTGCGACATCCTATCTATCCTTTCTACTTGGATCCTGGTTCAGGTGGAGTTCTTCCCATTGGAACTGTTCCTTCCTGTAGCTATGTCTAATGAAATGCAACTCCTCTTTCACCCACATATTCACCTCCTTAATTTCCTTATCCTATGCCAGTATCCGCATGAATATTGACAATCTAGAGATTATAATCCTTGAGGGTCTGTTCTTTAAATTCCCAATAATGTGTTAGCTAAGTAGATAGCAATTTCTAGATTTTTTTTTGTTGCAAATGGAGTATACCATAACCAGTTTGGTCGGTGATGTTAATACTAGTTTGTAAGTATTTTTGATCTATTTATATCCCCCACGATTATTTATACAAAAAAATACCTGGGAGTCATTATAAGTCAGTAATCTCATTAAGGGATTGAAAGGACATCTGAATTAGCCAGCGTGAGACAAAGATGGTTTAAAAATATAATCTCAACTGTCTTTGGTAATAGATGTGGAGTGACTTTATAGGCTTCTGTTTTCGTCCTTTTCTGTCTTAGAAGTATACTTCCATCCTATGGCCCAATAAGTTAAATAAAAACAAAGCCAGAGAAACTCATTAAGTTCGGCAGTATCGGTAGAGAGAGAAACCTGTATTGTTAAATCAGTGAGTCTTTTTCTCCCCACAGATTCTGTAGACCTGCTCTTCACCAGCACTTTTTGTTTCCGGTGGGACATCTGTAATATTCTGCTTTATTTATTAATGAGTTACAACTTTAAAGTTTATTTGTTAGTCACCAGTATGGCTTACAGTAACATTGCAATGAAGTTACTGTGAAATTCCCCTAGTCACCACACTGACACCTTTTCAGGCCAGTGCACCTAACCATCATGACCTCCAGTCTGTGGGAGGAAACTGGAGTATCTGGAGAAAACTCAAGCAGACATCGGCAGAACGTTCAAACTCCACACAGACAGCGACCCAAGCCTGAAATGGAACCCGTATCCCTAGCATTGAGGCAGCAGTGCTAACCACTATGCTGCCCATTGGATGGTCCCTTGGAAAGCAGATGCTCTCCAAATTTTGTCCAAGTGAATGTGATCCATGTGCAAACCTGAGCAGTGAATGTTAATAGGCATTCTATCTGAGACTGGACCAAAAAAACCTGTGATGTCTAAACATGTAGTTCCAGCAGGAGTTATTATTTAGTGATCTAGAAGCAGGAATATTGACTAAAATTCTTCCCTTCCCGTGGACTTGTTAGCAAACTTTAGTGCCTGCTTGAAGAGGATCAAGCAGTGAACTTGGCACTTTTCTAGTTTGTACGTTGCAGGAGCATCAATTTTTACTGCTGTAATCAAGGTGTGGCTTTATTTTTTGGCAAAAAGTTTAGTAACTTAGTAGCTGGTCAGTAATTTTTTTAAAGTATTTATTGTCACAAGTAGGCTTTTGATGATAGATAATGAGTTGCTAAAGGATTAATCTCCAAGTATGTGAAAGAATAAATGGCAGTATTTTGAAGAGAAGGGACATTATCCTTGGTGCCCTGCCTAATATTTATCCCTCGATCATTATCACAAAAAATAGATTATCATGTCCGTATCACATTGCTGTTTTGCGGAAGATTGTTGTGCATAAATTGGCTGTCATGTTTGCTACATATTCTTCTTTGGGATGTGGGTATTGCTGACAGGGTCAGCAATTGTTGACCATCCTTAATTGCTCTTGAATTGAAGAGGTTGCCGGGCTATTTCAGAGGGGAGTAAAGAAACAAGCACATTACTATGGAGACCACACCAGGTAAAGATAATAGATATTCTTCCATGAAGAACATTAGTGAACAGGATGGATTTTTATGACAATCAGTGTTAGCAGGCTCCCATTACTGAGACTATTTTCAATTTAACTTCCACCAGCTGCTATGGCAAGATTTGAACCCATGTTTTGGGGCATTAATTTAGACCTCTGAGTTACCAGTCCAGTGACATTACCAATACACCACATCATCTGTCTATAAATTACAATAATCACCACACTTCTAAAGTATTTAATTGGTTGTGAAGTGCTTCGGGATGTTGGGAGTTCATGCAAAATATTATGCAAGCCATCCGAAGGCACCTTATTCATTTAATTAGAGTTTATGGAGAGAATTACAGAGCATGTAATCTCACTGGTCACCAATTGAGACACAAAGGCAAATGATGTGCTGAAGAACGGAGGGTTTGGGGATGAGGAAATGTTGTAGGGCTGGAGCTGGTTTGAGAGTTGAGAAGCAAAGCCCTGAGGGGAAAAAAGTGCAAAGTTGAGTTTTGTAGAGAGACTAGCAGCAAGTTAGAATACAACTCAGCAGTGAATGGAAAATAAGAGACTGGCCTGAGTATTGAAATAACTATGACTGAAGGTGTAAAAGATGTATGGACTTCAGTGGCACAAGGGCTTGGGTGGGGTGGCTAATGAAAGAGAGCATTACAGAAGTCAGATTAGATGGTCTTTTGTAATGGAGAGTATATTAAATTGGAAGTGCGGCTCAGGGTTGAGTATTACATCAGAATTGGGAGCAATCTGTGACAGTGAATGAGGAGAGTACGGAAACCATTAATGAGAATGTGGAGTTTGTGGCAAGGGTCCACAGATATAGCTGCAGCCTTTCTAATGTTTAACTGGAAGAAACTGCAGCTCATCCAGAATTGTACATGTAAACAGTCTGACAACACTGCTACAGCAGAGGGGTGAAGGGTGAAGAGAGTGCTGGGTGTTGTTCATTGTTCGTTTGGAAACTGGCCCATATCTGTGAGGGATGTTGCAAGGGACTGCACATAGATGCGTTAGAAAAGATGATCAAGTACAGATTCTTGGGAGACTTGAGAGGTTACAGTGCAGGGAAAGAGACGTCTTTGCTGAAACTTTGGCTGTTAGATAAAATGAGACTAAGCCAGGATAATCCCACTGAGCTGGCTAATAAAAGAACTGCATTGAAGGAGGTCTGTGATCTACGGTGTGAAAGGGCAGTGAGGTTTGAAGAGAAGTAATGCATCTTGGTCACAGTCACCATTTTAATTAAGGCTGCATTAGTGTTGCGACAAGAATAAAAAATCTGATTGGAGTGATTGAAACATGAGTTGCAAAAAAATTGACGTGGATTTGGGAGGAAATGTGTCCCAAGAGCTTTGACGGAGAAAAGAAATTGAGAAAGAATTGTACAATCCCTACGGTGCAAGAGGAGGCCATTTAGTCCATCAAGTCTGCACCGGCAACAATCCCATCCAGATCCTATCCCTATAATGCCGTGTATTAATTGTGCTAGTCTCCTGACACTGGCCATGCAAAATTGCCCCTTAATCACCCTAACCTGTACATACTCGTACATCTTGGAGTCTGGGAGGAAACCAGAGCAGAAAGGATGATGCTTTGCAAAGATGAAAAGGGGTGATGGTAATTTTGAAAATAAGGAGAGTGAATTAATTATTTAAAGTATCAATTAATCTAGTGGCCAGTTTTATGACAAAAGGGGTGATGATAAGCCACTTTATTTTTGAAACTGTCCCTCCTCCACTATAAAGAAGTGGAGTGGTGTTTATAATGAAAGATTAACTGAGGCATGAAAACAATAAAGGGGTGTTAAGTAGTCAGAGTCTAGTTTGGAATAGATGCTGTGGTAGACTTAATAGAGGATGAAGGGCTGTGAATTTCTATAGCATCAAAATGTCCAAAAGTGTTTCCAGCAGCATTATCAAACAATATTTGACATTGTCAGAGTTTGATATGGGTGACAAAAAGCATTGCCGAAGAGAGTGATTTTGAAGAGCATTTTGGGTGTGTAGAGAGAAAGAGCTGGGGATGTTTTGGAAACTCCAGATTTATGCCCAAACTGGTACCATGCCTTTGGACTATGTGCATCTATGAATTTCACTGCTCTAAACGCATTGGAATGGAGAGATTTCCTGAGGATTGTAGGGGCTGGAAGAGTTAAAGTTTGGGGAGAGTGCAAAACAAAGCCCTCAATTTGCATTTGAAAGAGGTGCAAATTTTAAATGGAGTTGGTGTAGGTCAACTACCATGGGTGAAGTGTGAAAAGGATTTGGTGTATATGGAATAGGGCAATAGTTCTTGGATGAGCTCAGATTTGAAGAACAAGTAACAGGACATTTATCATTCAGTCAACATGGTTTAGAAAAAGAAATCATGTTTGATAAGTATCTCAGAATTTAGAGGATAAAACATAGAACATTACAGCGCAGTGCAGGCCCTTCGGCCCTCGATGGTTCCACTAGTCGGTGCAGCAATCTAACCGAAACTATTCCAATGTTATCCATATGCCTGTCCACTAACCATTTGAATGCCCTTATGGTTGGCGAGCCCACAACTGCTGCAGGTGGGGTATTCCATGCTGTTACTACCCTCTGAGTAAAGAACCTACCTCTGACATCCGTCCTGTAATACTACCCCTTAATTTAAAGCTATGTACCTTGTGGTAGCCATCACCATCCGAGGAAAAAGACTCTCACTGTCCACTCTATCTAACCCCCTGACTTATCTTGTATGCTTCAATTAGGTCATCTCTTAACCTTCTCTCTAATGAAAATAACTTCAAGTCCCTCAGTTTTTCCTCAAGACCTTCCCACCATACCAAGCAACATTCTGATAAACCTGCTCTGCACCCTTTCCAATGCCTCAGCGTCTTTTTTATAATGCGGCGTCCAGAACTGTACGCAATACTAGAGTGCGGCCGCACCAGAGTTTTGTACAGTTGCAACATGACTTCACGGCTCCAAAATTCAATCCTTCTATCAATAAAAGCTAACACACTGTACGCCTTCTTAACAACCTTATCAACCTGGTGTCAACTTTCAGGGAGCAATGCACGTGTACACAGAGATTTTTCTGCTTGTTGACACTATTAAGAGTCCTTCCATTAGCCCTATATTCTGTTACTCTTATCAAAGTGGATCACCTCTCACTTTTCCGCCTCTCGGCCCAACTCTGCAGCTTATCTATGTCCCTCTGTAAACTATAACATTCATCCTCACTGTCTACAACTCTTCTGACTTTGGTGTCGTCAGCAAATTTACTAACCCATCCTTCTACACCCTCATCTAGGTCATTTATAAAAATGACAAACAGTAGTGGCCCCAAAACAGATCCCTGAGGTACACCACTTGTAACTGAACTCCAGGTTGAAAATTTCCCATCAACCATAACTCTCTGCCTTCTATCAGCTAGCCAATTCCTAATCCAAACTGCTAAATCGCCCTCAATCCCATGCATCTGCATTTTCTGCAGTAGCCTGCTGTGGGGAACCTTATCAAACACTTCGCTAAAATCCATGTACACCACATAAACTGCCTTACCCTTAGCCACCTCTTTGGTCACCTTTTCAAAAAAAACTCTAAGGTTTGTGAGGCACAACCTACCCTTCACAAAACTGTGAGTATCCCTAATCAATTTATTTGTCTCTAGATTATAAATCCTATCCCTTTATTATTTCCAAAACTTTGCCCACAACAGAAATAAGGCTCACCAGTCTCTACTCCCCTTCTTGAGCAAGGAGATAACATTTGCTATCCTCCAGTCTTCCGGCACGATACCTGCAGCCAATGACGATATGAAGATCAAAGCCAAAGGCTCTGCAGTTTCCTCCCTAGCCACCCAGAGAATCCTAGGGTAAATCCCATTTGGCCCATGGGACTTATCTATTTTCATACTCTCAGGAATTGCTAACACTTCCTCCTTTATGTACATCAATCCCATCTAGTCTACAACCCTGACTATTCTCCTGGACTACACTGACTTTTTCCTGCGTGAATGCTGATGAAAAATATTTATTCAGTGCCTCTCCTATCTCTTCAGGCTCCATGCACAACTTCTCACTGCTGTCTCTGCTTCATCCTAATTTTGCCGTAACCAATCTTTTATTCTTGACATATCTATAAAAAGCTTTAGGGTTCCCCTCGATCCTATCTGCCAAAGTCTTCTCATGTCCTCTTCTAGCTCTTAACTCTCTCTTTAGCTCTTTCCTGGATAATTTGTAACTCTGCAGTGCCCTAACTGAGCCTTCACGTCTCATCCTTACATAACTCTCCTCCTTCCTCTTCACCAGAGATTCAGCTTCCCTAGTACACCACAGTTCCCTTGTTCAACCACTTCCTGCCTGCCTGACAGGTACAGGATGTGACTAGCTGGATACATGATGTGCAAGTTAGTGGATGTAGGAAACTTGGATTTTTACAGTGTTAAAGTGTCACAAATTTGTGACACAAAGTGTCACAATGTAAAGCTTGTGGTTGGGGAATCTGTTAAATGACAAAGAAACAATATGAATTAACAAGGCATTTTCTGGATAGTAGTGTTATGGTTCAGGTCAGAAACTCCAAGTGAAGGCTGCCTGGATCTTAAGTTTTGCACATTGAATTTGGCTAGGATAAGCATGATACGCTTCATATTGGATATAATTCAAATGACTCACTAGGGAGCTTTTATTAAACAAAGTTTATTTAAGAATATAGTTAACATGTATAGTAAGAAAATTAGCAAGAACTTTTATCAGTTACAAAAATAGTATAATCTAATCCTTAACAAATGTTTCTAATGTTCCAATCGAACCAATCTCAGATGAAAAAACTCTTTACAGGTTTAACACTGCAAAGTGTTCACCTTATACTTGAGACCTTTAGACAAAGTCTGCAGTTTTCTGGATAGACTCAGAACAGCTTCTCAAAACACCAAGGACCCCTCCCCTTCCCCCCCCACCAAACAAGGTTATTGCCTGGATTGGGTGGCACGCCTTATGAGGATAGGTTGAGGGAACTCGGTCTTTTCTCCATAGTGAGACAAAGGATGAGAGGTGACCTGATAAAACTGTATAAGATGTTGTGAGATATAGATTGGATGGATTCTGAGGCTTTTCCCAAGGGCTAGAATGGTTGCTGTGAGAGGACACAGGTTTAAGGTGCTGGGAAGTAGGTATAGAGGGATATTAGGGATAAGTTTTTCACCCAGAGGGTGGGAGGTGAGTGAAATAGGCTGCTGTTGGTGATGTTGGAGGCAAATTCGATAAGGTCTTTCAAGAGGTTTCTGGATGAGTACATGGAACTTAATGGAATTGAGGGTTATAGGTATGGATATGATCGGCACAACTTGTGGGTTGAAGGGCCTGTTTGTGCTGTAGTTTTTCTATGTTCTACCCTCTCCCACCCCCTTTAGAAAGGCAAAACCTTGCTTTCAGCTAATCAACAGAATTGCCAAAATCAGGGACAAAGTTTCAGCTTGATCCCCCTTCTAAAATTAAAACTCAAATCTGCAGCTCCAAACTGAAAATGGGGGGGGGGGGGAGAAAAAACCTCATTTGACTTGCCAACCAGTTTTTTTTTTCTTAACAATGCAGAGTCATAAACATCCTAGTAAAAATAAACAAATCCCCATTTTAAAAAGATACTTCTAGACAGCCCGGTGATAGTAAGGGAAAAACAAATTGAAAAGGTTTGCTTATAACCGCAGAGTACATGATTTAAAAAAAACTTCTTAAAGGTACACTAATGTCACATTATACATTTACTAGTTGGGTTCTGCTGAGGCCTTAGCTTTTTCTTGTCATTATTTATGATTTAGTTGAAAGGGGTGAGTGTAGTGTGCCTGTTTGCCAATACAAATAAAAATAAACTGTTGATGCTGGAAATCTGAAATAAGAAAGTGCTGGGAAATATCAGCGGGTCTGACAACAAAGACATATTGGACTCAATTTATTTTGTTTCTCTTTCCTTAAGTGCTGTCAGACATGCTGAGTTTTTCCAGCTGTTTTCATTTGTTGATACAAAACTGGGTAGAAGGTTAGTTGCGAGCAGTCTACAAAGGGACACTTTTTTGGTTAAGCTAGAGTTGTCTTGCCATAATAAAGTATAACATGGGAGAAGTTAGGTTATTTACTTTGATTTTTTGAAAAAAATTCTAACCATTTTAAACAATTAAGTGTTGATGGTGAGATGGATTTAGATAACTTTGCATGTCATGTGCAAGGACAACACCCAAGTATAATAGGCAGTTTGGGAAGGGGAATTAAGATCTTAATTGCAAGGGGTTTGGTGTATTCGAGTAAAAAAACGTCTTAATGCAGTTTTACTAGGCTTTGGTGAGGCTATAGATGGAATACTTCATATTGGTGGAGGGTATGTCTGAATGAGTACAGCAAAGATTTGCCTGATTGATTCCTGGGTTGAGAGATCAGGGAGATTTGAGTAAAATGGATCTATATTGGCTAGAATTCAGATGAATGAAAAATAAGCTAATTGAAAATGTTAAGATTCCGAGAGGGCTTGACACAGCAGATGCAGCGTGGCCAGAGAGTCTAGAACTGGGCATTACCTTAGTATAATGAGTTGGACACTTGGATTGGAAGAGAAACACAAAGTGGGAATTGAGCAGCAAAGGATAATTTCAGGTTTAAATTTCTCATGATCTTATTGAATGACAGAGCAGGTGAAAGAGCAATTTGACCTCTTATTGCACCCTTGAGTGTTTGTATGTTGAACAAAATACATGAAAAACCAATGCCACAAAGGTAGAACTAAGGCATCTTGGCAATGCATCGTATACGTTGAGTGCTATATGATGTACGTCAAAGTGCTTTGTTCTATCTTTGCAATATCTTGCTCTGCAACCATATCCACATGTTCATCACCTCAACGTAATTTCTCTTTCTCATGCTCCTTCCTGGCCTCTCAAACTTGCATGTGTTTGTTTGCCACTCATGCTGACCTAAACTATGTCCCACTTATCCTCGCTGTCGTGCACAGGCTCCCTGTCCCTCAAAGCACCCAATTTAAAATTGTTTCCAATATATCCTTCGTTTCCAGCCTTCGTGATTTCTGTTCTGTGAATTTTACTTTGAAACACAACCTGTCGGAAAACAGCCATTTGCTGGTTTGAGATTTTTAAGTGCATGATTTGGCTGCCACATTTTCCTGCGTTAGAAGTACTACTTTGGGATATATATGGTCATAAAGATGCTGTACAAGTTCAGATTTTTTTTATTGCTCCCAAAAACGTTCTTTCCTTTCTGCCTTTTTAAAAGGCTCTTCAAACACTCTACTGTTCTACCCTGAACATCTTGGGATATTCCTCCTTCTGTAATGGTGCTTTATAAATGCAAGTTCTTAATATATTGTATACAAGTGATTAGAACAAATTAATTATTGAGCAATCTACACAAATTGGTTGGTGACATCTGCAAATGTTATGCCAAAATGCTGCAGTTCAGTAGTTAAATCATACATCGAATACATATCCAGTTTCTTTTATGAAGGTGTTTATAAAAGAAAGGTCCAACACCTCTAGGCAGTTTGGTTTGGAGCCAGAGATAGGTTCCTAACCCTGGAAGAATGATATACAAAGGCAAAGTTAGAGAACTTGGTTCTTTTAATTTGAAAGATTAGTGTTTAATGGTACAGACATGAAACATGACTTCAGGCAATCCATGTTCGTTGGACATGCTTTTAAGCTGGTAAAGGGCAAATTTAGAATCTGATTTTCAGGAGTCATTGGACATTTTTAAAATTCATTTTTGGGACGTGGACATCTCTGGCCAGGCCGGTGTTTGTTGCCCATCCCCTATCCTTCTTGAAAGTGATGGTGAGCAACTGCAGTCCTTCTGGCAAATATACAGCCACAGTGTTTCGAGGAAAGACGTTCTGAGTTTTTGATCCATCGATGGTGCCAAAACAACAATATAACTCTTGGGGCTTGGAGGGCAACTTGTTGAGGGCAAGTTGTATTCCTGTGCATCTGCTGCCCTATTCCTACAAGGTTGTGGAGATGTGAGTTTGGATGGTGCTGTTGAAATGACGCTTGATGAATTGCTTCCTTGTAGATGGCACACACAACTGCTATTGTCTGTTATGGAAGATATGAATGTTGAAAATAGTGGATGGAGTGCCAATCAAGTGGGCTGCTTTGTCCTAGAAGGTGTCAAGCTTCTTAAATGTTGGGACCTGCATTTGTTCAAGCAAGTGGAGTGTGTTTCATCACACTGCTGCATTGTGCCTTGGACAGTCAGGCAATTAGTTACTTGTCACAGAATTCCTAGTATCTGACCTGCTCTTGTAGCCACAGTATGTATTTGCTGAACCAGTTTAGTTTCGGGTCATTGGTAGCACCCCAGAATGTGCTGATGGTTTCAGAGACGGCAATGCTGTTGAATATTATTGAGTGGAGATGGTTAGTTTCTCTCCTGATATTGATATAGTACAAATTTTAATTGTCGCTTTCAGTCCATGTCTGAAAATTGGAGATTGAATTTCGGAGCCGCAATGTCATGTTGCAACTGTACAAAACTCTAATGCGGCCGCACTTGGAGTATTGTGTACAGTTCTGGTCCCCACATTATAAGAAAGATATAGAGGCATTGGAGAGGGTACAGAGGAGGTTTACCAGGATGTTGCCTGGTATGGAGGGCAGGTCTTATGAAGAGAGGCTGAGGGATTTGAGGTTGTTTTCGTTAGAAAGAAGGCGGCTAAGAGGAGACCTTATTGAAACATATAAGATGATTAGAGGTTTAGATAGGGTGGACAGTGATAGCCTTTTTCCTCGGATGGAGAAAGCTAGCACGAGGGGACATAGCTTTAAATTAAGGAGTGGTAGTTATAGGATGGATGTCAGAGGTAGGTTCTTTACCCAAAGGGTGGTAAGGGTATGGAATACCCTGCCTGCTGCAGTTGTAGATGCGCCAAGTTTGGGGGTGTTTAAGAGGTTAGTAGATTTATGGATGAAAAGGGAATGGTTTATGTTAGAGGGTCATTGCTTTTTCTTAATTGGTCGGTGCAACATCGAAGGCCGAAGAGCCTGTTCTGCGCTGTAATGTTCTATGTTCTAATTGTATAGGTTTTGTTGTATTGGGGAGCAGACTGCTTCAGTATTGAGGAATTGCGAACATTGCAATTGCCAAATATTCCCATTTGTAGTTCAGTGACGAAGGGAATGTCATTGAAGCCACTGAGCATTGGACACTATCCAGGGTACCTCTTGCAGCCGTTTCTAGGGTTGGCCTCCAGCAACCACAGCTATCTTCCCTTTAAATGGAAAGCGTGGAAAATTCTCTCCCCTTTCCATCCCCCTGATTTCTGTGAACTTCAATTTTGCTGCAGCTCCATGACACCACACTATCAAATGTTGTTTTGATGTCAAAGGCAGTCATTCTCACTTCATCACTGGAATCCACTCTTCTTTGTCCATATTTCGACCAAGACTGTAGTGATCTCTGAAGTGTAGTGACCTTGGTGGAACGTAAATTGAGTGTTGGATGAGCGGGTTATTGCTGATTTGTGTCAGTTTGAAGGTTTCATTGACAGTGCTATCATTACAATGCTGATGATTTCGAGTAGATGATGGGGTTGTAATTGGCCAGAATGAAAACCAGCATTTACACAATTTTTATTGTCTATTTTAAATGTAAGCCTCAGTTTAAAAACCCATTTGGAGGGGTAAGCCTAAAGTTTGTTTTTGTATGGTTGAGCTAAAATGAATTAAAGAGCCAATCTTGTCATTGGATTAACAAAAGGAACGTTGTTTAAGATCGCTGATGATTATTGTAAGTTGTCTTTTGCGTGTTTGCTAAGTACCAAGAAAGAAGGAAGATGAGCCCAGCTTTGATTTCTAAAATTAGCCTGCCAGCATTCATTGTCAAAGTTCATAAATAAAAGCAGTGGCAGTTTATGGAAAATACTTTAGAATTATGCTCTAGTGGATCAAGAGAACAGGCAAATTAAAGAAGAGTTTGGATCTAAACAGAATTTCTAACGTAGAAAAAATTGAATAATTTGGCAAACATAATCACATGAATATTGCCAGTTATTAGGAATGTTGATTTCAAAGTAAAATTATACAAGGGTTTTGAAGGAGTGAAGTTAGGGATGGGAGGAAAAGAAATGGGGTTGTATAAAAGCCCAGAGTTCTGAGCATTGTTTAGATTAGAAAAGGTTAAGGGTGGAGGCACCAAAAGTATTTGAGCTTGAGGTTGAGAATTTTAAGTTGGAGATGCTGGATAATCAGTGTTGGCCAGCAAGCATGAGGTAATGGCTGAGTGGGACCTGTTAGGACATAGGCAGTAGCATTCTGAATTAGAATTACGGTGGATGGCAGGACAGCCAGGAGAATATTGGGGTAGCAGCAACAAAACTTGCAGTGCCTTTACTATAACAAATCCCCAAAGATGCTTCGCAGGAGCACTTTAATGGGCTGAAGGTTTCAGCAGCAGATGGAATGAGATAGGTTTGTCTCTGATAATGGAATACTGTAGATGTTAGATGATATGGGATTGAAAATTCAGCTCTGTCAAGGTAAGGTACCATTATCTTAGACTGAATGCATCTGTAACAATCAGTAATGCAACTAGTCCAAAATGTGTGGATTAGGTTGATTGACCATGCTAAAATTGCTCCTTGGTTTCCTGGGATGTTTGGGTTGGAGGGATTGGCAGGTAAACATATGGGGGAGTGGCCTGGGTGGGATTGTTGTTGGTGCGGATTCAGTGGGCTGAAGGGCCTGTTTCTGCACTATAGGGTTTCTGTTTTCTGTGTTCCATGTTCTGTGTGACCATGACTTGGGAACTCATGGCAAAATTACTTTTTAGCTGAAGGAAATTGTCTGTTTTTCGTCCAACCCTTTATATCAATCAGTGTGACGATACGGAGACAATGGACTGGATGGTAGCGTTTGTGTGGAAGCACAGGAAGAGGCAGCGTGATTCTCTTTCTGCTGAATGAACCAGTGTCATTGGGATGCTATAATTAGTCCCAATATTCTAAGCCAAGAAGGAGAAAATCAGTGAGTTTGTTTTGGATTTCAGTTGAGAAAAGGATCTATTTGAATTGTGATTCCCTTAAGTTGAATAGTGTGCCACCACTTAGTTTCTTGGCTTACAAATAGAATGGCTTACAAGGTATTAAAAGGGTCCTCATGATCCTGAAACTAAGTAGCAGAAACAGGTTTGTTCCCTTATTACAATTTTCTCCTTTTAATAGATTTCATTTTTTTGTGATTGTCTAGATAAAAATTTGGAACAATTCCTTTTCTTCCAAATTACAAAAGTATATTTCAGTAATTTGGTCAGGTTTGGAATGGCTGCCCACAAATTCAGCATTGTGCAAATACAAATATAAAAAACTATTGCAATGAAACGAGCTGGAGTTGGCAATTTAGCCCTTCAAGCCTCAACTCCAATTCAGTTCAGACCATGGCTGATCTGTACATCAGGTCCATTCATCCACATTCATTTTTTGGAAACCCCTACCGAACAAAAAGTTGGGCATTAACCAGTGATAGCTGAACAGAATTTAAGAACAAAATTATATTGGCGCTCTTCTACACACCATCTGTAGTTAATAGCTTCTGTCATCACCTGTTGCAAAGAGGTTGCATGTTGTTTTCCATTTGCGTATAGTTGGAACAGAAATGGTTGCACTGTTCAAAGCCAGCCAGATAAAAGGAATGCTGATTTCCATTTGTTTTGGGTTTCCACGTTTTTGTAGTGCTCACATTGCATATCAAAAGACAGACTTCTAAGCTGCTACAGTTTGAAACCTAACTAATACAGGAACTACTGTTGTGCAAGTGAAAGCTAACTATGTAGCATTTTCTGTTCCTAAGCGGCAGTAAAGTCAACATGCAGCATCGGTTCCTTAATCCAAATTTAAGTTTGATCATTTCTGTTTCCCAAGGAATACAGTTACCAATTAGAAATTTGAACAGGTCATAGACTTGAAAACGTTAACTCTTGCTCTTCTCTCCACAAATGCTACCAGACCAGCGGAGTGTTTCCAGCATTTTCTGTTTGTATAACCAAATTACTGAATTTGTCCACAAATACTGACGCTGCATCTTGTTGGGTTGAGCAAGATTTAAGCTGCATAGCCGTAGACTGATATTTTAGGATGTTTATAATTAAAATACTGTAATTGTACTTTACTGTAATGTATAGATAATCTTTGATCAGTTAAACTGATCTTTTGAAATATACTTAGAAAAGGCAAATTTGGGCATTTTGCACTGGCAAGTGTCACTTGCAACATTTCTGGTGTATGACATTAGATAAGTGTATACTTTTAACCATGTTGTGTTTAAAAAAAACTTCATCTTTTGAACGGTTGACTGTGCTGTGTTCAAATGTTAGTTCCTTGCCAAGTGGTTTAGATGGTTACGTGCAATGGAATAGTTCTGGCAATTTTTCTTCCAAGTTTAAAAATGATTTAACTTTTGCACAGGAACAGAATTTCTTGGACAACAACGTTTGCTTTAAACCTCTTATTCCTTTTGTAGGGCGACGGCCGAAGTCACCCAGTCTCGGAGTGTTTGGGGTTAGGCCAGAATTTGGATCTTTCGGACACCATGGTGCAACAGAGGCTGGATGAAATCAAGGATTCAATCAAGCGAGAGATCAGAAAGGAACTTAAAATCAAGGAAGGAGCAGAGAACCTGAAAAAGGCCACAACTGATAAGAAAAATCTAGCCTACGTGGAAAACATGTTAAAAAAGTCAAACAAAAAGCTAGATGAGCTTCACCAAGAACTGCAAGAGTTGAATGCACACATTGTTGTGAAGGATCCTGAGATGGCAGGTAAACAACATAGTGTTGCTAGTATTTTTAATATGATTCTTTGTATAAATTTAGTGGGCTAAGAATGCAAAATACATATGGATTTGTACAAACAATGGTTGTGAAAAGTAAGAATGAATTTTGACAGCAGCTGCAGTGCAATCTGAAAAACCAGCAGTGCAGCTTGAGTTTTGGAAGAGGACAGCTATGCCAGCCTTCCCCAACTGTTTGCCCCATTTACATTTCCAGCTGGTGAAATTCCTTATCAGGTGGCAGTTAAGAGCAGAGCTGGCAAGGTCCACAAAAGTGAGTTTTGTTTCTGTCTGTTGACAGAACAAAATAACTTGACCCTTTTTTTTCTCTTTCCAAGTGTAGTTGGCAAACCCACATGTTAATCATCAACTGCCCATTCATAATGTAGCAGTATATGTTACAGTTGCATTTTATTAAAATGGGATTGGTCGAAAGACAAATGTATGTTCTGACTTGCAATTAAGTGTGCTTGCTCTTACCAACTTTCCTGATCTAATTGGCCAGATGATTTTGGCTGCCGCTTTTAATTGTAAATCCCATTGAAAGTTTGTATTGAAAGAGGCATGAGATTCAGCATTATATATGTGGCATGAGATGATTGAGCATTACCATGTTAATTTTTTTATGCATCACATTCCCTGATAGAGAAGAACCAAGAGTGAAACTCCAGGTTTTAACTAATCTGGCTGTATAACAGGTTGCCAAGAATATGTAACAAGACAAATCTGGTCTTGCCTTTTCTCTTCCCACCACCCAACCAAAAAGTGATTTGGGAAGAAAAGACACAGTTCAATTTTAATTCTGCTTGATTATGTGAAAGGATATTCTATAACTTCATGGTGCAGATTTATCAGTATTCCACATCACTGGGCTATGCCAATTAACAATAATGACCTCAGCCATTTTGCAATGTCTACAAATTGTCTGATTTGTGTACTTTATTTCTACTTTCCTGCAGTTGGCTTTTAATTTTTTAGTTGTTAGCTATGGTCACCCCTTTTTACTGCAGTAACTTTGAATGCAGCTGCATTGATCCCAATTTTACTGCTTGCTATAAGAAAATTGAATAGTGTCAAAACATATGCAAAGTTACAAGTGGTTATCTTTCAATCTTTTAGTTGTCAGTTTTCTATTTCCTCCTTCCTCACAAAAGTAATGTCTGTGAACCTTTCTGATACTAGGTCTTTGCCTTCTGGCTAAGATCAAGCCCAAGATGGGGTGCAATGCCTTATCTTGTCAGCGTGGAAGTTGTTTGTCTCTCTTGTGGGGATCATGAATTGGATTCAGTTGAATTTTGAATTTGATTTTTGGAACAAGCAAGGAATGGATTTGTTTGGTCCACAGTATTAAGGATAGAGTGAAATTTCAAAAAACAAATAGTGTGACATTTCTGTTGACCACTTTCCTTCAAATTTTAGAGATTAGATGCTATTGTGTAGGGTAATTGACCAGTCTGTTGCTGACAGAACAAAATAACTTGACCCTTTTTTTCTCTTTCCAAGTGTAGTTGGCAAACCCACATGTTAATCATCAACTGCCCATTCATAATGTAGCAGTATATGTTACAGTTGCATTTTATTAAAATGGGATTGGTCGAAAGACAAATGTATGTTCTGACTTGCAATTAAGTGTGCTTGCTCTTACCAACTTTCCTGATCTAATTGGCCAGATGATTTTGGCTGCCGCTTTTAATCGTAAATCCCATTGAAAGTTCAAATGGATATTTGAACTTAAGTACTGTTTTTGAGCAAATTGTACTTCGAGTATTATTTTTCCTTTCCAAACTTTAGTTTTTCTCTTCTCGTCCTGCTGTTACAGGCACTTCACAGGAAAAGTAGTAACTATATTTTCCCTGCAAAAAAAAAGTCTCACCAAGGAAAAAAGACCTTAATTAATAATTAGTGATTTGTATTTTCTTTCATGTAAAATTCAAGTTTTACATGCTAAACTTGCTCAATTGCCTATCTGCTATCAGTTTCAAGCATTAGAGTACCTCACCGCCAATCAAATCTTGAAGTTAAATTCTCGATCTAACAGTTGAACCTATATATAAACTTCATCCATTTACTGGCTTCTGAGTAAGTGTCTGATTTCTCTCCCTTTTTTACATCTGGTTTCAATCATAGAATGGAACATAACATTCCTATAGTGCATAAAGAGGCCATTTGGCCCATTGAGTCTGCACTGTCAACAATCCTACCCAGGCCTTATTCCTGTAATCTCTCATTTTCTCTGCTAATCTGCTGATACTTGCGGTGCAACTTGGCATGGCCAGCCAACCTAACCTGCACATCTTTGGATTGCGGGAGAAAACCGGATCATCTGGAAGAAACCTAAGAAGACGGGAGAACATGAAAACTCCACACAGTCATCTGAGGCCAGAATTAAACCCAGATCCTTGGTGCTGTCAGGTAGCAGTGCTAACTGCTGTGCCACCTTACTGCTAGTAGCCAATTGATGATTTTTATTGGTAGTCATAAGTCTGCAAACAAGATCCTTGGCAAAACTATGGCTGTCTTTTCATTTTCTTCCTTCTATTTCTCATTAAGTTTCAAAATCATGTCAATTGCAATGATAAGTTTTTCATAAAAAAGACGTTTCAAAAACACTGGTAAATCCCAGATATTGGCACACATTTTCCATTCTGAAATGAAATAACAATAAATATAACTTGCACACTCAGCTGCCTAAATGTATCTGTATAAATGGATTCCCCAGAGCTTTGACTTCACTAATGTTCATGGAGATCATACAGTCAAGGTTTCAGTGGATCCAGCAGACAATTTGGTTTGTGAAGATGTTCATGTTAAAATGTGTGTTCTGAGGAGTAGCACTTGCAAGTGTGCAAACTAAATGGTAAAAGGATTTAATGATAGGTAGCAATGATGCAATAGCAAAACTTGGCTGAACCTTGAATGTAGAGATACATATCAAAGGATTTTATGTTGGTGCAACTGGGCAAAAGTCAATATTAAGTTGTAAAAAGTTGGGTATAAATGAAACAAGGGAGATAGAAAAGCAGAGAAGTTTGAGGAGATTTCTGCTTTTATTCTCCTTATGTAATCGAAAGTTTGGTAGCAGTTCATTATATTTAGTTTGTGGATACGAAAGGCTTGCACTTTTCACAAACTCAGGACTTTTCAAAACAAACCACAGCCATTCACGTACTTCTGTTGTGTAGTCACTAGTATAATAAGGAAGGCCTACCTTCTCAACCTTGCTCTTGCTGAAGGTGTGGTAATCTTCATGTTAAAACACCATCAGTTAGCTTCCCCCTCAAAGGGAAGAGCAACTATGATCATCTGGGACTTTGGCAACTTTATAATATGTAAAAAGCCGCAATTCTAACATGAATTTTATAGTTAATTTTTTTGCAGCATACTCCATTGCGTGTCTTATTTAGAATGCATTTTGTACCCACTGATCAGCTTTCTAAATCGTTTGTTTAGGAAGGGCTGTTGAGGAAAAAATAAGTGGCAGTTTCCCACTCCAACCTTGGTAAAGAGAGAATGAAATGTACAAGAGGCCAGAGATCTTAAGATTGAATGGCTGGAGGAAGTTGGAGATGAGGATGGTGAGGCCATGGAGGTATTTAAACACAAGGATGGAATTTTAATTTTGAGGCATTTGTAAACTCTGCCAAGATAGGTCTATGAATATAGAGGTAATGATTGAAACAGGATTTGCTGCAAGCTGAGATATGGTCAGCAGAGTTTTGGATGGAGGGTGGAAGTTGGGAGGTTGGCCAGGAGTGTATTGGAATAGAATCTGCAGGTAATAAAAACATGAATGACAGTCTTGATTGAGGCCAGGGTGCAGATATATATTACAGATGTGAACTAGGCAGTCTTTTTAATGGAGAGGATTTGAGGTCTAAGCTCGGTTAAATAGGATACAAGTTGCAAACAGTCTGCTGCAGCTGAGGACCTTGGCTAGTGGGGTGGCATCAGTGGCTAGGGTTTGTGCTTAGATTTGAAGATAAAGACCTTGGTGTCTCCTATATGTAATTGAGGAAATTTCTCTTCATTCAGTATTGGACAAGCACTCCACCGCTGTAAAGAAAGTTGATCTGATCTGTTCTTAAATGAACCCAATGTGTAGAGAAAAGGGATGAAACAAGGTTGCAGAAGATAGAGCAGGGAGAGAGGTCATTTCAGGAGATTCTCAAGCTATAACTAGATCAGTAAAATGTGAATGAGGCAAGGGCTATACCACTCATTGGGCCATCATTGGATGAAGATGGTGTCAAAGGACCAGGTGGAGAAGGATAAGGTGGAATCATGCACCCTAATAATAGTTGCATAGAACACCTGTCTAGGATTGTTAGAGCTGTTTCAAGGCTGTGACAGGAGCTGAAAACTGTTAGTATGTGAAAGAGACAGGAAATTCCCTACTAGTCCATGCAATCTGATCTAGTCAGCATTGATCCTTCTTACAATATATGCACTTCATGCAGCTGGAAGAGTGTTTTTAAAGTAAGGGCAATTAGAAAAGCAAAGATTCCTTTTCAAAATTCTAGTCTAGCATGATTGAAATCCAGGTCAGACAAGCTCCGATTTGTGTCATAAATGTCGACCTATCTCTTGTGTGCAGTATCCTCTGTCCCACTCAGCTTTGCTTTGTGCTTGGAGTGTAGCGAGCCAACAACCTGTTCCACTGTTGTCTTGGGGAAGAGCTGCCTTGCATCCAATCTAATTACACCTTCAACAGGACTTGGAAACATGATCCCCTATTCTTTCCAAACCTATTCTGTCAAAATTTCTCTCTGTATAGAATCCAATATTAACAAATAACAATAATAAATATTGTTATATAACAATTTTTTCAAATAACAAATGTGTAGAGTATAGGGCTAATGGTAGGATTCTGAATAGTGTTGATGAACAGAGGGATCTTAGGGCTCTATGCACATATACACCGAAAGTTGGCGATCAAGTCGATAAGGTTGTTAAGAAGGCATACGGAGTCTTAGCTTTTATTGGTAGGGGGATTGAATTTCAGAGCCGCAATGTCATGTTGCAACTGTACAAAACTCTAGTGCGGCCGCACTTGGAGTATTGTGTGCAGTTCTGGTCCCCGCATTATAAGAAAGATGTGGAGGCATTGGAGAGGGTACAGAGGAGGTTTACCAGGATGTTGCCTGGTATGGAGGGCAGGTCTTATGAAGAGAGGCTGAGGGATTTGAGGTTGTTTTCGTTAGAAAGGAGGCGGCTAAGAGGGGACCTTATTGAAACATATAAGATGATTAGAGGTTTAGATAGGGTGGACAGTGATAGCCTTTTTCCTAGGATGGAGAAAGCTAGCACGAGGGGACATAGCTTTAAATTAAGGGGTGGTGGTTTTAGGACAGATGTCAGAGGTAGGTTCTTTACCCAGAGGGTGGTAAGGGTATGGAATGCCTTGCCTGCGTCAGTTGTAGATGCGCCAAGTTTGGTGGCGTTTAAGAGGTTAGTAGATAAGTTTATGGAGGAAAAGGGAATGGTCTAGGTTAGAGGGTCACTGCTTGTTCCTAATTGGTTGGTGCAACATCGAGGGCCGAAGGGCCTGTTCTGCGCTGTAATGTTCTATGTTCTAATATTATTTTTAATCAAACTACATCAGCTACCCTTTTTGCTAAAGTAATAGAGATCCAGCCTTTTGAGACTATCTAAATAACGAAAGATTAAAAAATTGCAAATTGATCTCGAGGCCGTGTTCCACAAAGTTTAGTCACCACGATGAGAGCTGTTGCAATTAACCAAGTAAGAAGTCTTTAGAATCCTTTCAAGTGAATGTTTTGAAAGCTTGTGATTCCAAATAAGCCTGTTGGACTTCAACCTGGTGTTGAGACTTTTTACTGTGCTTACCTAATGCTGGCATTTCCATCTTGTGACTCACCAAGTTTTTATAAAAACAAAGTGGAATCCTTTTGCTTTTTTGTAAAATGAACTTCAAACTCTGGTCACTTCAACTATAGTTTCCTGGCACTGGTCATGGCTGTTATGAAATTGATACACTAAAATATTGGACTTGTGGATAGTGAGGAGTATTGTCAGGTGATGCAGCAGGACATAGGCTGGTAGCTTGGGCAGATAGATGGCAGGTGGAATTCAATCCTGATAAATGCGAGGTGATGCATTTTGGGAGAAAGAATGTAGGAGGGAGGTATATGATAAAGGGTAGACCTATTAAGAGTATAGAAACGCAGAGGGACCTGGGGGTGCAAGTACACAAGTCTCTGAAGGTGGCAGAGCAGGTGGAGAAGGTTGTGAAGAAAGCATATAGTATGCTAGCCTTTATAGGAAGGAGTATAGAGTACAAGAGCTGGCCTTTAATATTGCAGTTGTATAAAACGTTGGTTAGACCTCATTTGGAATACTGCGTCCAGTTCTGGTCGCCTTACTACCGGAAGGACGTGGAGACTCTGGAGAGAGTGCAGAGGAGGTTTACCAGGATGCTACCTGGTATGGAGGGTCTGAGTTACGAGGAGAGGTTAGGCAAATTGGGACTGTTTTCCTTAGAAAGACGTAGACTTAGAGGAGATCTGATAGAGGTGTACAAGATTGAGGGTATAGATAGAGTAAACAGGGTTAAGCTTTTTCCTAGGATAGACTTGAATAGCACTAGGGGCCACGGGCTTAAGGTGAGGGGGGTAAGGTATAATTTGGATGCTAGAGGGAGTTTTTCCACACAGGGTGGTGGGGGTATGGAATGCGCTGCCAAGTAAAGTGGTGGGGGCATGCACTCGAGTTATTTAAGAAATACTTGGATGGGCACATGAACAGAATAGGAATGGAGGGGTATAGAAAACTGATTTAAAATAGGGATCATGAGCCTTGGGAGTCCCTGGGAAGTGTGTAAATAGATGATATTGATGTACTTGGTTTTTATCCTACAGGTGCTTTGGTCCACCTTGTTGTCTAACGAGAGCATACACGCAATGGGTCGTGAGAGGGCTGCTCTTGGATTTTTTTTGAGAGTATCCTAGTGCTTCACATCGTTAGTGTACGCTTGACCAGGATGGGCAACACAACAGCTCAGTGACTGTCGCCGTGCTGTGCAGATATATGGATTTGGGCCTGTGACTGACTGTGGGAGTTTGCTCATTCTCCCTGTGCTTGTGTGGGTTTTCTCTGGGTGCTCTGGTTTCCTCCCCCATTCCAAAGATGTGCTCTTAGGCTAATTGGCAAAACAAATTCTCCCTAAATTGTCTCAAATTTGGTTTTTAATCCATAGATCTATAAACATAAACAGGGATCACTGGTAGAGGTGGGAACATCGGGGTGGCGGCGTGGGCTCATTGGACCCAAAGGGCCTGTTTCCATGCTGTTTTGTTCTTTGCTCTTTAAAACACTCAGATCTTTTTCACCACTGATTTTCATTGTCTTTTGGATGTGTGTATGTTTAGAACTTGATCTGCCTGCATGCAAGGCTGTGAATTTTGGAGTTAAAAATATTGCCAAACAGTGGCCTGACCACCAACCCTCAACTGAGCATATAGATCTACTTATGGCAATTGTACATCTCTACGGTCCTAAACCTAGCAACTATCTAGCTGCTGATCTGCAAATTTGTAGATCAGTTCCACTAACACCTACCAGAAATAAAAATCCCTACTAATCCGGCAACCTCTGAAAATTTAGCAAATGTTAATCCATTAATAGCCATGTCCTGCCCACGAGCAATCAGTCCACTGCAGTGGATTACCACTAATTTCACAGATTATTTTTACGGAGAAATAAAGTATGGAATATAGGCCATTCAACCCACGTGTGCACTCACTCACTCAATCAAGAAAATTTGGTTCCCTCTCTTTAACCTGAATTTCTTCAAATAATTATCCAATTTTCTTGATTCTGTATCTACCACCCTATCAGGCAATGCATTCCTCTTCCTACCCACTTGTTATAAAATGTTTTTTCTTGTGTTGCTTTTGCTAATCACCTTAAATGTGTGCCCTCTGGTTATCTCAGGTTTGAATTCCAGTTTGTGTGACTGCCTGTGTGGAGTTTGTGTGTTCTCCTCGTGTCTGTATGGGTTTCCTCCGGGTGCTCTGGTTTCCTCCCACAGTCCAAAAAAAAGTGCGGATTAGGTGGACTGGTCATGCTAAACTAATAGTCTAGGGGAGCTAACTAGGGTAAATGCATGGGATTATGGGGATGTGGCCAGTGCCGAATGGCCTACTGAGTAAAACAGTCCGAGTAAAAAGGTTTTTCCTCGAATCCTTCCACCTCTCGCTTTTCGCTTATGTCCCCTCGTAACTGACTCTTCAATTAAGAGAAACAGCTACTCCCTATCCACCCTGTCTATACCCCTCATAATCTTGAACACCTCCAATTAGGTTGCCCTTCAGTCTTCTCTGCTCCAAAAAAACAACCCAAGCTTATCCAACCTCTCTTTATAACTTAAATAATCCATCCAGGGAACATCTGGTGAATCTCTGTACCCCTTCCGGTGTGTTCACATCCTTCCTATAACGTAGGGATCAAAACTGCACAAATTGCTCCAGCTGTGATCTCACCAACATTCTGTACAACTCCAGCATGACCTGTCTACTTCTGTAATCTATACCCTGATTTGTATTTTTTTTCCCAATGGAAGAAGGTGGAAAAGAATATCTGGGGTGCATGGAGTCCTTAGTTATGCTGGCTGCCTTTCCAAGGCAATGAGAAATGTAGATAGTGTCAATGGATGGAATGCTGGTTTGAGTGATGAACTGGGCTATGTAGTTCCTTGTAGTCTTGGATGGTGCAGGAGCCTTACCAAGCTGTGTGATACAACCGAAAAGAATGTTTTCTATGGTGCATCTATAAAAGTTGGTGAGAGTTGTAGTGGACATGTCGTATTTCCTTAGTCTTCTGAGAAGGTCAAGGTATTGGTGGGCTTTCTTAATGATAGAACTAACCTGGAGAATCCAGAACAGGTTGATGATCTGGACACCTAAAAAAAAAAAAAAATTGATGCTGTCAACCATTTCTACTTCCTCCTTATTGATGTAGACAGGGGCACATCTTCCACGACGCTTGCTGAAGTCAATGACTATCTCCTTCATTTTGTTGACATTGAGGGAGAGATTATTGTCATCGCATCAGTTCACCAGATTCTTTATCTTTTTCCCATACTCATCATTGTTTGGGATATGACCCACTATGGCAGTGTCATCACCAAACTTGAAAACTTGAGTTGGAGGGGAATTTGGCTGCAATCATAGGTGCATAAGGAGTATAGTAAAGGATGAGTCCATACTTCTGGGCACTGGTGTTGAGGATGATTGTGGAGGAAGTGGTGTTGTCTATCCTTACCGACTGCGGCCTGTAGGTTAGGAAATTCAAAATCTAGTCGCACAGAAGAGCCGAGCCACAGCAAATGGGGTTTGTAGATGGGTTTTGTAGGAATAAGGGTGTTGAAGGCTAAGCCGCAATCAATAATTAGAAGTCTGACATAGTTGTCTTTTATTATCAAAGTATTCCAGGATTGAGTGCGGGGCCGAGGAGATGACATCTGCTGTGGACCTGTTGAGATGATGGGCAATCTGATTCGTGCCATGATTAACCTTTCAAAGCACTTCATGATGATGGATGTCAGAGCCATTGAATGATGGTCATTAAGCATGCTGCCTGTGTTTTCTATGGTACCGGTTAATGATCGTCATCTTGAAGCAAATAGGAGCTTCATACTGTTATAAAGAGAGGTTGAAGATATCTGTGAATACCCCCATGAGCTAGTCTTTGCAGGATCTGAGTGCTTGTCTGAGTACCCCATCTGGGTCAGTTGCTATTGGTGGGTTGACCTTCAAGCATGTTGCTGTGATGTGTGTAATGTTGACGTCAGATACTGGTTCTTCCAGAATGGAAGGCATGATCTTGTTGACCTCTTGCTCAAAATGGGCATCGAATGCATTGAGCTCATCAGAGAGGGTGCATTGGTGCTGGCAATTTTGCGTGCCTTCAACTTGGAGCCTGTTATGTCTTGCACCCCTTGCCATAGTCACTGGGGGTCCGTGTGGATAGCCTGGGACTGTAGCTTGGTCTGGTACTGTCTTTCAGCATCTTTAATGGATCTCTTTAAATTGTATCTGGCTTTCTTGTCTAGGTCAGGGTCACCTGACATGAGCATCTTAGACCTGGACTTCAGTACGTATCCCTGTTCATCCATGGTTTCCTGTTGGGGGGGAACACAAATTTGTTGCTTTGGCACACAGTCTTCTACACGTTTGTTAATGAAATCAGTTACTGTAGTGGCATTCTCATTCAGGCTGGTCAGAGTTTTTAAATACTGACCAATCTACTTACTCTTAAGCAGTCACACAGAAGATGATCCGATTCCTCATACTAACATTGCACAACAACTTTTGAAGATTCTTTAACCTGTGCTAGGGCCTCAGGTTTTCACCACATATGTCTGCATGCGTTTCCTCCAGATGCTCCGGTTTCCTCCCACAATCCAAAAGACGTGCTGGTTAGGTGCATTGACCTGAATAGACACCGAAGTGTGCTGAATAGAGGATTTTCACAGTAACTTCATTGCAGTGTTAACGTAAGCCTTGTGACTAATAAATAAACTTTAGGATTTCATTTTTGAAAAAGTGACTAAGGAGGTGGATGAGGGTAAGGCGGTTGATGTGGTATATATGGATTTTAGTAAGGCGTTTGATAAGGTGGCCCATGGAAGACTTCTGCAGAAAATGCAGATGTATGGGATAGAGGGTGATTAGCTAATTGGGTTAGGAATTGGCTAGCAGATAGAAGACAGAGGGTGGTGGTTGATGGGAGATATTCATCGTGGAGTTCGGTTACCAGTGGTGTACCTCAGGGATCTGTTTTGGGGCCCCTGCTGTTTGTAATTTTTATAAATGATCTGGATGAGGGTATTGAAGGATGGATTAGTAAATTTGCGGATGACACCAAAGTCGGAGGAGTGGTAGATAGTGAAGTGGGGTGTTCTAGTTTGCAGAGAGACTTGGACAAGTTGCAGAGCTGGGCCGAGAGATGGCAAATGGAGTTTAATGTGGAAAAGTGTGAGGTAATGCACTATGGCAGAAATAATAACTGTGTAGAGTACAGGGCAAATGGTAGGATTCTTAGTAGTCTAGATGAACAGAGGGATCTTGGTGTGTATGTGCATAGATCCCTGAAAGTAGGCAGTCAGGTCGAGAAGGTTGTTAGGAAGGCATATGGAGTCTTTGCTTTTATTGGTAGAGGGATTGAATTTCGGAGCCGCAACGTCATGTTGCAACTGTACAAAACTCTAGTGCGGCCGCACTTGGAGTATTGTGTGCAGTTCTGGTCCCCACATTATAAGAAAGATGTGGAGGCATTGGAGAGGGTACAGAGGAGGTTTACCAGGATGTTGCCTGGTATGGAGGGGCAGGTCTTATGAGGAGAGGCTGAGGGATTTGAGGTTGTTTTCGTTAGAAAGGAGGAGGCTAAGAGGGGACCTGATCGAAACATATAAGATGATTAGAGGTTTAGTTAGGGTGGACAGTGATAGCCTTTTTCCTAGGATGGAAAAAGCTAGCACGAGGGACACAGCTTTAAATTAAGGGGTGATAGTTATAGGACGGATATCAGAGGTAGGTTCTTTACCCAAAGGGTGGTTCGGGAGTGGAATGCCCTGCCTACAGCAGTTGTAGATGCGCCAAGTTTGGTGGCTTTTAAGAGGTTAGTTGATAAGTATATGGAAGAAAAGGGAATGGTTTAGTTTGGAGGGGCATTGCTTTTTATATTGGTCGGCGCAACATTGAAGGCCGAAGGGCCTGTTCTGTGCTGTAATGTTCTATGTTCTATATATTAATGACGTGGGTCGAAGAATAGATATGTTATCCAGTTATGCAGATGAAATTAGATTAGAAGGCACAGTAAGTTGTATAAATGTGTGCAAGAAGTGACAACAGTGGATCAGTTGGGCAAAATTGTGACACAAGGATTTTAATGTGGATAAGTGTGATAACATCCACGTGAATTCAGTAAAAAAAAAACAAATGAGATTAACAATGCAGAATGAGCAGATTGGGTGTTCTCGTGTATCTAAATTATTGTTTTTGTACCAGTGAATCTAGCTTTCAATAAAAAGGCCAATGGATTGTTGGCCTTTATTTCAAAGAATTTGAAATACGTTATGATGAAATTATGCTTCAATTAATCAGAACTTCGGTCGGGCCACATCTGAAATCCTAAAGTTTATTTATTAGTCACAAGGCTTATGTTAACACTGCAATGAAGTTACTGTGAAAATCCTCTATTCAGCACACTTCGGTGTCTATTCAGGTCAACGCACCTAACCAGCACATCTTTTGGATTGTGGGAGGAAACCAGAGCATCTGGAGGAAACGCATGCAGACACAGGGAGAACATGCAAACTCCACACAGACGTTGCCTCTGTTTTGAGCACCAAACCTCGGGAACGTTGTACTGGCTTTTGAAGGGGTCTAGTACAGATTCACCCAAACAATGCTGAGGTTTAAATACATTTATAAGGACAGATTGCTTAATTTAATTCCTGTGAGTGTACAAGGTTGAAGGAGTCTAATTGAAATGTTTAAAATGATTAAATAGCTCATTAGTGAGGGTCAGTTTGCTTTGGGGCAATCCAGAGTGGTGGAGCATGTCCGGGCATTAAAGCTAGGTGATATTGTCATGTGTGAAATCAGGAATCATTTCCATATTCAAAGCAGTGCATATCTGAAGCTCTTCCCAAAAAGCTGTGGATGCTGGGTCAGTTGAAGTGCTCATTGACTTTTCGTTCTGTAAGACGCAAGGTGGATAAATTTGTGGATAAATGGAATTGAGATACTGTATTAATTGAATAGATTTTGGGTTAAATTTCTGGATCAGACTTGAATGATTGTATTCTAATCCTGTTCCTATTTTCTGCATTGGACATGTGCATAACTGCATTTATTGCTCATGAATTTCTTTGGTACCAAAATTGAGACCATCTGATCAGCTTCCTGTGCCACATTTTTTCCTTAGATTGTCAAGCTGAACTTGCTCAGATTCCTGTTGCCTTAGCGTTGAACAATCCCTCCCCGTGCTTTTTCTAAGTTTGAGACCCAACTCGTATTCTCAATTCTATTTCAATTAAAATAATTACTGACTAAAATAATTACTATAACTCTCTTGTTCCCACATTGACTAACATTATTATCGATTCCCTCTGCTCAAGTTATGACATCTTTGTTCCTGTGAGTTATCTCCATTCTCTTTGCTTGGTTCTTGAACATGATATTGCCTCAAATCCTTTCATCCTTGCCATCTTCCCCAAAACTCCAAACCTCTCCAAAGAGGTCCTGCCCTATCACAGAATTGAAATGGCTCTTACCAAAATCTCAAATAGCATCCTGTGCAAACTGCAAACTACCCTTTTGCTCCTTTATTGGTCTGCAGCCTTTGACACAGTTAATAAGAATATCCTCTTCCAGTGCTCTCCACTGTTATTAATTGGAACTGTACTTGCCTAATTCCAATATTATTTATCTAATTGTAGCCACAGAATCACCGTTACCTTCGGTGATACAAAAATTTATCTTCGGCCCCTTCCTCTTTCTCAGCTACATGCTGCCCGTCGGTGACTTATCCGGAAGCACGTCATCAGTTTCCATGTATGCTGCTAACATCCAGCTTTGCCTCACCATCGTCTCCTCTTGACCCCTACTATCTTTATTTGTCAGACTGCCTGTTCTATGTCCACTGCTGTATGAGCATAAGTTTCCCCCAATTAAATATTGGGAAGATTGAAGCTGTTGTCTTCCAATCATTTGCTCTTTTGAGTCCGTTCTTTAGCCTGATGACGGTCTGAGGCTGAAACAGACTATTAGCAACCTTAACAGACCCAACACGAGCTTCCAGCAACATCCTTGGCATTGTGAAGACTGCCTACTTCCATCACTGTAATATTATCCCACCCTGACCTTGCCAGCCTTTCTGCTGATGAAATTCACTCAAGATCTGACTATTCTAGTCCGCTCCTAGTTGTTTTCATGCATTCTGCCATCTGATGTCATCCAAAACATTGTTCATGCCCTAACTCGCACCAAATTTAGTTCACCTCTGTGCTCACTTACCTACATTGACCCCTGATTAAGAAATGTCTCTGTTTAATTCTCATCCTTGTTTTCAATTCCCTCCTATTGCTGTCAACCCCTCAATTTTTTCTATCTCTATAATCCCCAGTTCTAAAACCTTCTTGAGATATCGACACTCAACTAATTCTGGCCTCTTGAGTGAGCCAATTGTATTGGTGGCCTCCAACTGCTTAGATTCTAAACCACTGCACCCCTTACCTTTATGGTAGTCCTTTTTAAATCTACCTATTTGATCAAGGTTTTGGCTGCCTTCCCCATTATCTCCTTTAATATAACTGGGTGACTTTGCACTTTTGAGCAGACTTGATGGGCCGAATGGCCTAATTCTGCTCCCATAACTTAAATAACTCTCTGGAGTCCTTGGGATATTTTATGTTAAGGTACAACATAAATATAAGTTATTGTGGCCATTGCCTTTCGTTTAATTTGAACAAAAGTTGTGAGCAGAAGGTTCAGCATCTTCTATTTGCGCTCTCTGGTAATAATTTTGAAGACCACTTTTTTTTTGTTGTAGCCTAAAAAAATTGAATAGAAGCCATTCAGTAATTTAACTTGTTCCAATCATATGATCCAAGATGTTATTGTTGTTGGAGACCAGTGAGTAACAGTTACCCCAGTCAATTTGTCTTTTTTATTTCATTCATGGGACATGAGCATCGCTGACTGAGCCAACATTTACTACTCATCCCAAATTGCCTTTGAACTGAGTGACTTGCTAGGCCATTTCAGAGGACAGTTGAAAGTCAACCATAATGTTGTGGATCTTGAGTCACATGTAGGCCAGATCTGGTAAGGACGATAGATTTCCTTCCCTAAAGGACATTAGTGAACCAGATGGGTTTTTCTGACAATCACCTGTGGTTTCATGGTCATCAATAGGTATTTCATTCCAGGGTTTTTATTTGAATTCCAATTCCAGTATCTTCTGTGGCAGGATTTGAACCTGTATCTCCAGAACACCAGCTGAGTTTCTAGATTAATAGTCTAGCGACTAATACCACTAGGCTATAGCTCAAAATTAGTGAATGTTATTTATACAACAACAATGGTTTAAAAAGACCAATAAGCCATTATTGTAAAAACGGAAATACTGAATCCCTCCCTTCTTGTCTTTGCAAACTTTGGCTGAAGATATGTCAACTGCACCACAATCCATTTGATGTCAAGCTGATTAACTGCTGTGGAGGTTGGAGAGCAATGTGAATGCAGTCTCATGATCATTGATCATTTGAGACATGTCTCAAAAGATGTCATGTCAACATTATAAAGGTTCTGTTAGTATTTCATCATTTCACTTTTCCTGTGCCAAGAATTGAGCTCCAGGAAGTATTTTCAGTCATTGAATGGAAGCTTTGCCTCTTTTACCAGCACTTCTATCCAAATAATATTTTAATGATTGCGGCTTTTGTCGAATGAATCCCACTGAGCAGATTCCTATAGAGTATCATGCCGGGGTTTATGTTGTGATAATTCTAAATTTTTTTTTAACAACACCGTTGCTATTTTGCCTCAGCGCAAAACATTAATGGAATTCCATACACAAGTCCTTTATGATTTCAGATTGTCCTCGAACTCCAGATACTCCTAACCCTGAATCTACAAATAATAGCCGCATTGCTGCCTTGAAGAAACAATTGGACATTGAGCTGAAAGTGAAGTTGGGAGCTGAGAATATGATTCAGATGTACTCAAATGGATCTTCAAAGGTGAGTTAATGTGCTAAAATATATCTGCATGGTTGCACATGATAGTACCATGTATATGCCAAAACAAATCTATTCAAACTAAACCATTGCTTGCTACTTACGTGTTAGTACATCCATTTGTTTTCAACTTTTCTAGCAGAAACTGTGCTCCTTTGCTAATATTCCAACAAAATAATTATAGAAAGTTAGCTCAAGTCACTGTTCTGGAATTATTATATTTAAGTGCTTTTTCTCTGTGCAAGTGGAGCTCTGTCTTAACCTATGGGCTGTGCAGCTGCAAATCCAAAGTAAATTAGTTGCAGTATTCTTAAGGGCATTTAACCAGGTCTTACCAGCCTGAGTAAATCCCAACAAGTTTATTTTCAGATGGCAGTCAGCTGTGCAAGACCCACCCATTGGGAGATGGTGCTCCACTCTCAAGTGCAGTATGAAAGCAGCTAAACAAATCTGACTGCTACTAAAGCCAGACTGGGATTGATATCTCCACTCCTAGCTCTAAATTGTACTGGTTGTACTTGTGAATGTGTTTGACTATTCTCAACCAAAACTCTAATGGCACATGTCCAGTTCATGATTATTGCTGGCATGAGGTGGGCTGGGATAAACATTGATGTAGCACAGGGTGTTCTTGTGAAGTTGGGACTAAGGTATACTGTTAAATCAGTGTAGTGAGATCATTACTCCGTATCTGAGTCCTTGTTGCTGACTGATGCTTGAATGGAAGGCATTCTGTTACCTCTACCTGCATCCTTCACCTTGATCACATAAAATTACCAACAAATATAAATTGATAGTGAAGTTAATGCCATTGCTATATCTGTAAACTTATGTGAAGATGATCCTCGTGGGTATAATATTTTATGTCTTTGTGGATTGTTCCAAAATTTCAACCACACCCTTGTTTTATCCTTGTTCACTCCTGATTTACAGGCCACAGTTTACTCCCGGTCACTGGGAATTCTCTGGAGCTCATCCAAGTGGCTTCCAAGCATTCTTGATGTGTGCAATTTGTTTCCACAGAACATGATTTAATATTTTTCAAATATACTTCCCTACTACATAACTTGTCCCATAATATTTTAAAAAGTGGTTAACCAAAAACACCAGATCTTTGCAGGTTTTATGTTTGACAATACTCAGTTGTTTCACTTGTAGTGAAGTACACTGCTGAGTACAACTGATATCAATCATAGTATCCCTACACTGCAAAAGGAGACCATTCGGTTCATTGATTCTGTCTCCCCTGGAACATCTTATCCAGGTCCTGTCCCAGTAACCTCACATTTGCTCCGCTAATCCCCCAATCGGCATATTTTGGGACATTAAGGGGCGATTTGGCATGTCCAGTCCACCAATCTGCACATCTTTGCACTGAGATGCTAATCTGGAGCAAAGCTATGCACACACTGGGAGAAAAGCGAACCTGGTTCCCTAGCACTGAGACAGCAATGCTTATCACTCTGCCACTCAGAATGTACCTTTTCTATAGATGTATGGCTTTGCAGGAGCCGGAGGTCACCTGGACCTCAACTAAATGTCGTTTTTTTGTGTGAGCTTGTTTTACTGACTATGCATATTTGATTATGACCTGAATTTTGTCCTTGCCCAAGATGGTCGTAAGCATTTCCAATTAAAATTGTTAAATAAAATGGAACGGCAGAAGCCTAGGTTTTCTTTTCCTCCTCAGTCAGGGTTAATGAAGTGCCCCAACAAATTTCTTGCCTGTGATCAGCATAGTCCTTGGCTTGAACCTGATACCTTCTGGTTCATGTGGCTAAATAACACACCAAATGTGCATTTGTTCTCTAAACCATCTGGGAAGCTGGTCGTATTCTCTTAGGACTAAACTCTGCTGCGTATTTTGTTTGGCACAAAGGCAGGGCAATCTCTAGACTACAGCTGTACTGTTGAAATCTCAGTGCTGAAGCATTATACATCACCTCCTGCTTTTTTTCCGTTGAAAGGCAGCACCAATTTATTTGTGGCTAAAGGCTTGGGGAGTTCTGTCTGACTAGACGAAGTATTCACCAAACTAGACGACTGTTTGTTTTCTATAGAAACCAAACCTTGGCTGGAACTTTTAATATTAGTAAGTTCAGTAATAGAACACATTATGTCTTGTAGTTGCAACCCATTAGGGAATGACTAGGTAAAATTCAGAGATTGTGATTGAAAACAGTTGACATTCTTCAGCTAACTTCCTTGCATATAGATGCAAAAGATGCATCTATTTCAAAAAGATTGAGTTTTTTATCTGATTTTGAATGGCTGCCGGAAATTTACTTGTTGCTCTGACAGAAGAAAGCAATTATACCTTGAGTTGCCTTAGTTTTAAACTAAAAATCCATGTTGTGTTGGCACAATGCAGGATGAGAAAATGAAGGCAGCAGCAAACGTTGCTATTATTTTGAAGTAATGCAGATTAGCACAAGTTTCTGTTGGTTGTAAGTTAGTAATGGAAAAGGAAAACTGGAAATGCATAGTGGTTCTGTGCATCTGAAGAGATTAGTAGCTGTTGTGGAGATTGTAGACCATTCGACTTTGCTGTGTATTTCCAGCACCATATGTTCCAAGTTCTGGAATTTTGCAGCGGAGTACTCTTATTTTGGGAGGGACAAGAAGCATTTAGCATGAACATTCCTGTAGTGTCAGCCCTAATAGAATGTGAAGTTTGGAAACAGAAATAACCATTTCCAGTTCTATGTTGCTTCATATGTTCAAAAATGTCCAAGTACAATTAAGTAGAACACATAGAAACGTAGAAAAATATGAGCAGGAGTAAGCCATTCGACTGCTTGAGCTTGTTTCACCAATTATTTTGATTAACTTATCATACAACTCCATAGCCCGATCACACCTCTTCCACTGTCAACCCCCCCCCCCCCCCCCCCCAAATCAATCCCTTCCCCCCCAATCAATCCCTTCCCATATCATTTGATTCTCTCCCCAAGAGCTATATCTATTTTGCAAACATAGAATGTTTTGGCCTCTGTGGTACTGAATTGCATAGGCTTACCACATTCTGGATCAAGAGATTTCTCCTCATCTCAGTCCTAAAAAGGTTTACCCATTATCCTTAGACTGATCCTTGTTTCGGCCAGCTCAACCACAGGAATGTTCTATCTGCATAATCTGTCTATCTAGTTGTGTTCGAATTTTATAGGTTTCTAAGAACTCCAGAAAACTCTAACCAACTCAATCTCTCCTCAGAGGTCAGTCCCGTCATTCCAGGAATCAATCTGGTAAATTTTCGCTGCACTCATAGTAAGAACGTCCTTCTTTAGAAGTGTGGCCACACCAAAACCCTGTATAATTGGAACAAGACACCCCTGTTACTGTACTTTAACCTCTTACTTTGAAGGTCAACATACCATTTGCCTCCTTTACTGCCCACTTGCATGCTTACCTTTAGCAACTCGTTGCATATTCCCTCTTTTTTGATGTTTAGCTATTTAGATAATCTATCTTCCTGTTTTTATCCACATCATACTGCACCTGCCATGCATTTGCCCATTCAATCAGCTTTTCCAAATCACATTGAAGCATTTCTGCATCTCCCTCACAACTTACCCTTACACCCAGCTTTGCATTATCTGCAAATTTGGAGATATTGCATTTGCTTCTATCTATTGTGAATAATTGAGGTCCCAGCATTGATCATTGTGGTACCCACTAGTCACTGCCTGCCATTCAGAAAACACCTGCTTATTCCTACTGTTTCCTGTCTACCAACCAGTTTTCTATCCATCTCAGTACACTTGATCCAATCCCATGTGCTTTACTTTTACATGCTAATGTCTTAAGGTCCTTTGTTGAAGCCTTTTGAAAGTCCAAATAAACCACATCCTCAGACTAAACCCTCAAATTCTACTAATTACATCCTTGAATAATTCCAGTAGATTCGTCATGCATGATTTCCCTTTTGTAAATCCATGCTGATTCCAACCGCTGTTTACCACTGTTTTCCAAGTACTCTGCTACAAAATCCTTGATAATGGACTTTAGAATTTTCCTCCACTATTGATGTCAGGCAGACTGGTCTATAATTCCCTGTTTCCCCTCTATGTCCCTTTTTACCTTGTGGGATTATATTAGTTACCCTCCAGTCTATAGGAATTGTTCCAGGGTCTATAGAAACTAGGAAGGTGACCACTAATGCATCCAGTATTTCTAGGGCCACTTCTTAATCTACTCTAGGATGTAGATTATCAGGCCCTTGGGATTTGTTGGCCTTCAATTAGATCAATTTCCGCAACACCATTTTGCTACTGATACTGATTTCCTTCAATTCCTCCTCCTCGCCAAACCATGTGTTCCCCAACATTTCCGGTATAGGACATACCGGAATCATTTCCCCATGAGTTCCTCTAATTCTGACTGTAAGGGACAGTCGTTTGTTGTCTTCAGTGTTTTCTCCTGTATAGCTATTGTTTTGAATAGTCAGTGTGATGTAAGCAGAGTGACATGATGGGTGTGATAGAGGTATTGGTTTAAAAAAAAAACGTGTCTCAGACCTTAAATAGCTACACATTAGTTCCATTCTGCTTTTCACGCTTGTGGAGCTTCTTTAGTGATTCCGTACATGCAGAAAGAAATCTAAATATACTATATCAAAACCAAACTGATTTGGAACAACATGTTGCCAGGTGTCAGTTTATTTATTCTAAGTCAGTCACACTTTGAAAGTGCTGTATTTAAAAAGTTACTTATAAAATTTTTGAATACCGAATTAAGCATCTTTTTATTTTTCAGGATCGAAAACTATTAGCTGCAGCTCAACAAATGCTTCAGGATAGTAAGACAAAAATAGAAGTTATCAGGATGCAAATTCTTAAATCTACACAGACTAGTGAAACAGCCTTTGAAAATTCAGATGGAATCGGTAAGGCCTAAGATTTGACTATTAAAATCTATTCTGTACCATTGTTACAATAAGATTTAGAAGTTATTAAAATATAGTAATATTGATGTGCTATTATGGTACAAGTTTAGCCCTAGTTAGCACTGATATATTAGCACTGATATATCTAAACCTCTGATGTAATAGTTTTCTGTTGTTCCCTCTAGATTGGTATAATTTATTCTTTGTAATCTATTTGTATGTCTTCCAAAAACAAAAATTAATACCAGGATTTTGACACTTTAATTATGGATGCTTAGAAAGATATTACCTGTTGCTGTGTCATTGCCTGTTTCTTGTGAAAGCACATGTACAACTACACAAATCTGGCTCAAATTTCTGGGAAACCTTTTAACATCTCAAATGAAGGATACAAGATCAGCTGGTCCATGAGTCTGTCGGATATTGCCATAATGTGACTTCTACACACCATCACCCTAGCTCGTTCCTCTCCCAGTATTGCTTCTCAACCCCATCAATAATGCTAGAAGATGCAGAAGGTTTTGAGTCAATTTTGGGGGAAGAAAACACTCTTGGAAATTCCCCTGCAATCACAAAAGTGTGCAGACAAGTTCCAGCTGACCACAGTGATGGGGTCATCCCCAATACCTTACAAATCTTCCAAGTTAAGTTGGTCACATTCAGGAACTCTGCCAACTTGCGTTGTGAATACTTGCAGTCAGATTGCACTCACTGCACAACCACCAATTTGTTGTGGAGGTTGCTGTCTTTTTGTAAAGAAGTATTTCCTAACATCTAATTTTGTGCTCATGTTGCCCCGGTTTCCCCTAATCACTCCAGTTTGAATATCTTAACCAGTTTGATTTAAGTTGTTAAATAATGACAGGTTACTCTCGAGACCCTTTTTTAAATTTGAGTTTTGTTCCTGTTGTTGTTGTTGCAGTTGTTAGAGTACTTTTAAACTAGAATCTCTGAATCTTTTCTGTGGCTACTATATTCCCTACCATGTGAGGGGGCTAAAACTACACAAAGCTCTGAATGAGGCCTAATCAAGGCCTTGTACAGGGACTGATCAGTATTTCTTGTTTTGCATTTAATTATCCAAGCAACACATCTGAACACTTTTGGCTTTTGTATGAGCCTCACTGCATTGGTCATGAACCTGAAACAAACCATACGCAAACACTCGCAACCTTCTGTTATCCAACTTTTGAGCCGGTGATCTATTAGAGTTTGCAACTGCTTGCTGAAGTTCTTTAATGAAGTTTGTAATACTATGCCAATAGTCTCACGATGCACACATACATCTTCAACTGTAATTGCATTTGTGTGACTGTAATCTATTTTTCTTATGCATTTCAAGTCAATGAACTTTTACAAAAAAACCCAGAAAATGTCCAATTTCTAAGCATCCAAATTAGTGCATTTGTTTTTTTTTTCCCTCACTCCTGGGTTGTGTATGCACCAAAATGCTGGAATTGTATAGTCTGCTTTCACATTGTTGCCCGTAACTTGACATAGCCCAGACTCCATTCTCCTTTCTTTTACGTGCAAATGCCTTTTCCTTTATAGAATTGCAAATTGTTGCTAAAAAATATTAGGAAATGAGAGATGCACTTGAGTATTAATTATTTCTATCATTTCGGAGTACATTAGTGGGCTTTTTCAGCAAACTGATTAGAACGAAAAACTGAGTCACCTTCATGCTTTGTGTCTAATATTGAAATTGTATGAATGAAGTTGGATCAGTAATTTCAAAAGGAAATTAGATTGGGGCATGAGAAAATCATTTTGCAGTGCAATGGGATAAAGTGAGAAATGAAACTGACTGGAATTTTCTACGTAGAGCTAATAACGATTTGGGGGCTGAGTGCTCTTCTGTATTGTAATGACTGTAGGGTGATGATGGGAACTGTATTTAAAACGTATTGAGACATGCCCTGTCACTATGCTGATAAATTGTTAAAAGAGCATTTAGTTAGCATAGGATTCTGCATTCCAAATATTATGTCTCAGCAACTTGCTGTGAACAGCAGTTACTGATATCCTGATTGAGGTAAACAAACATTGGTAAAATATCAATAAAGAAAGGAATTTTCTCCTCTTTAGTTTTGAAATACAGTTTTTAAGTTACTGGATGTTATAACAAGTAAATTGTGGTGCAGAACTGGATGTATATAGAAAGTCTCTGGTTCAGTCTCAGGTCAGGCTTGAGTTTGCTAATCTCAGCCTGAGGGGGAGTAGCAATACTGTATTTGGCCTTGGTATCCCTGGGCTCAAGAAGTGCATTTGCATCCACTTTCCCTTGGGTGAGACTAAGGCATGACTGCTTCCTTCCATCAGTTAGCTCACTGTTCAGATAATCATTCATGTGATCATCTGGATGAGGGTGCAGATACCCTGACATGGATTTCCCACAGAGGACTCATTTATAAGTTTTTAATCTTTCTTTAATGACACAACTCCCTTTTTAAAGCATTAATTTGTCGTGGAATAAATAGAACATAGAACACTACAGCACAAACAGGCCCTTCGGCCCACAAGTTGTGCCGATCATATCTATACTTACAAGGCCATAGACCTATCTGTAACTCTCAATCCCATTACGTCCCATGTATTCATCCAGAAGTCTCTCAAAAGACCCCAGCGAGTTCGCCTCTACCACCACTGTCGGCAACCGATTCCATTCACACACCACCCTCAGTGAAAAACTTACCTCTAACATTTCCTCTGTACTTGCCCCCCCCCCCCCCCCCCCCCCAGCACCTTAAACCTGTGTCCTCTCGTAGCGACCATTTCAGCCCTGGGACATAGCCTCCAAGAATCCACTCTATCTATTCCTCAATAGCTCAATGTTGTTTAGCGAACCTAAGTACAAAAATACCCTTTGCACAATGTTGCCAGCCTTTCCAATGAAAGTTTTCAGTTCAAGTCAAATTTAACTTTATTGAGTTGGATGTGTGTGCATGTGTATGTATTTTTGCCATGTGACTTGGTGACTGACTGCACTGTCTCATTTATTGTTGTAGAGTAACAATCTGCATCTATTAAAATTTGTTTTTATTTAAGCAACAAAACCTGTGATAAGCCCCCTGGAACTTAGGGTTGAAGAGCTTAGGCATCACTTCAGGATAGAATATGCAGTGGCAGAAGGAGCAAAAAATGTCATGCGACTTCTTGGATCTGGAAAGGTTCCTGACAAAAAAGCACTTTCAGAGGTAATTTGAAAAGTTATCTATATATTGCATGATATGGAGCTGCAGCATTGGACTGGTGTGGGAACAGTAAAAAGTCTCTCAACACCAGGTTAAAGTGTGCCTGTCTACATATGCCGTGTTTGTTTACCCAACTCTCCATCACATGAGGAAAGAGCAGTATTCTGAAAGCTCATGATTCCAAATGAACCTGTTGGACTTTAACCTGATGCTGAGAGACTTTGTAATATATATTGCATGTTTATTATTGCAAATCTTCAGTATATTTGGTTAAGTATTTTTCTTTTTCCTCAATAAGGCACAAGCAAGATTTAATGAATCAAGTCAGAAGTTGGATCTTTTAAAATACTCATTGGAGCAAAGATTGAGCGAGCTTCCAAAAAACCACCCAAAGAGCAGTATTATCAAAGATGAATTGTCAATGGTTTCATCACCAGCCCTCAGTCCGCGTCACAGTGTGCTTTACCCCCAGAACCAGTATAGTACACTGTCTAAACCTGCTGCATTAACAGGTGTGGATTTCAAATATCTTACTGCTGTCAGTTATTTTAAGAGTATGGTTATTTTGCAGGGGGGGTAGTGCTAGATGTAACCACCAGTTGAGATATATGGGGAAACTCAGTTCCTTAGCTGAGAGATCACCATCATGTGGGTTCACTTTTCAGAAAGGTCATCCCATCTGAAAAGATGCAAGGATCTGTGGAATGCTGACGATCTCCGGTATTATGAGTTTAGTATGGGCATCTAAATACAGCATAGGTAGTATCCTGCAATCTTATCTTCTTGCAGACTGGAAAAATGAGTAATGAGCTCGGGGTTTGTTGGGCTACTGAGTGGAAGGGGTGTGGGTGGAGAGATAACATCCATATATCCAAAGGAAGAATCACCCCTTTTGTTTTGATAATGCATCCAAGTTCAACGCAATGGTTCCAAGTGTATATGCCACAAATATGTCACTGTTTGTTATTTATACGTGTTATGCTTTTAATTTGCTTAATCGGTATTATGAACCCATATTGACCAATAGGATGGTAGACTTTTGAGAGGTATTCAAACAACATGGAAATGCATGATTGTCATCTCTTTGCAAGCCGTCAGCTTACAGGAAACTAAAACCAATAATATTACCTACTTGAACAAATGGTTCAAGTATGCTATTAGGTTATAGAATTGATACATTTCTAGCCTGCCCTTTAATTTAATTTAAGGACCCACCACCTACTTGCAGAACCCCATACGCTCAGCAAAGTTCTAACCAATATTTCCTTAGATCCCTACAGTGCAGAAAGAAACTGTTCAACTCATCGAGTCTGCATGAACTACAGTTCCACCCAGACCCTACCCCCATATCCCTACACGTTTTATCCACGAACCCCTCTAACCTAAGAATTTAGGATACTAAGGGGCAATTTTTAGCATAGCCAATTAACCTAACCTGCACATCTTTGGACTGTGGGAGGAAACTGGAGCACCTGGAGGAAATCCACACAGGCACGAGGAAAATGTGCAAACTCCACACAGACAGTGACCCGAGCCAGAATCGAGCCCAGGTCCCTAAAGCTGTGAAACAGCAGTGCTAACCACTGTGCTACCGTGCCACCTTGGGTATTGTTCCCTATCTTTGAAGTTGTTGTCATAGAATCATGCTCTGTGCTTTCTCCATTGCCTTGTGCAGCACCATGGAAATTTTTAAAAGCCCTTTTTACCAACTTATACCATTTAATACACTCAAGTCCTCAGATACTTTGCTGCCAATCTCTATAACCTGCTCTTTAAATGGCTTTGGTTTCTATTCTGTCCTATAGTGTCAACATTACCCACGTCAAATTTACACCATTCTGTGACTAGGAGTGATGGCGCCCTGTAATGTCTCGACCTTTCTGATACCTTTGATACAGACCACTGCTGTAGCAGTGGTCACCATCCTATCTCTCCCATGGTCACTGGAGTGGCCAACTCGTGGTCCAAATGTTTTTAATTTTCATGCAAACGTTCTGGTCTCCATTTTTAAATTTCCAGTTCTTCTTTGTCACATGGTACTTGAGTAATATGATCAGCAAATATTGAGTCAAGCTTCTATATTTATAAAAGTAATTCTTGGTGCTATCTCTTTGTACGACGCTTGATTTTTCTTTTTGTCTTGCTATGCATCTGGCTGTATCTGCTATTTAGTCTCTGAGCCAGAACTCTTTCAGCTTTATGCTAGCAAAATCAAAGCCAGTTCCCAGCAGAATTTTTATATATCAGGTGCTAATTTTATTTTCCAGCTCTTTATTCAAAGTTGTTTCTGAAATTAATCTGAGCTTCAAACTGCACACCTTAGCCATACCAAAGCTACTTGCTTCCAACTCCCAGAATATCATCTTGTGGCTGTACCTTACCCTACTGTTGTTGAAACCTTGTAAGAGGTCTGGCAACACCAATTTTAAATCCAACTGATTTATTTGATAGTAAATCTGCTAGCTTTCGGTGTTTGTCCCTTCGTCAGGCAAATGAGGTGCTCTGGTCTCCAAAAGCACACATCAGCACAGACAGCATGTTGAAACCTTCAACCATATTTTCCATCAGCTTGATGGTCCACTCCTTAAATGCTTTTCCTGGCCTCCCCTTACCATCCTAATAAATTCCCTACTCCTTGTATTTTGACCTCACCCATCAACCTTGCTGGCGTGCACTTGTTCCCTATTGCAAATGCTAACAGCCGAATACTTAATGTTATATATATGAAAGGAGGAGGACAAGGATTAAAACAACTGATCCACCAAGTCTTGTCCATACACCTTGATTTACAATATGTTCTAATGCCAACAACCATGTGATCCACTGGAAAAGATATAAAAACTAAAGCAAATTTATGAAAAGGAAAAATACGGGATTTTTTTGGGCCCTTAAGGCAGTCAAAATCATTTAAACGGAGAATCCTCAATGGTTTATATTGATGACTTTTTCACCCTTGTGTATTGTGATCTCTTCATTAATTGATCCCAGTTCTCTGGAGATATGCTAAAAGCTGCACTTCCCATATGTTCCAATATCTTTCTAACTGCTAGAAATCTGCCTTCCTGATATAACTTAGTTCTAGCCTTGTCCAAACCAGTATAAAGATGTGTGGTTTAGGTGAATCGGCAATGCTGAATTGCCCCTTAGTATTATAGGGACTAGCTAGGGTAATTGCATGGGGTTTTGGAAATGAGAGCCTGCGTAGGATTGTGGTTGGTGCAGACTCAATAGGCCCATTGGCCTCTTCTGCACTGTAGGATTCTGTGATTCTTGTACTTACTTTCTCAACAATTTTCCATAATTCCACAAGCTTTATTATATTGTGAGGTGCATTGTCAAAGGTTTCCTGAAGTTCTTAAAGTGTATGGTGTATTTTATCCTTCCTTGAGTTTCTCCAGGACTTTGTATATCCAAATCTATATTCACCTTTTGCTCCAACTTTAAAGCAGTGTTGTGCTGTTGTGTATCATCCCTATCCATTCTGCTTCATTCTGTCTTCCTCAGCTCTGAGTATCTTGCTCCATGTTCTTACTCCTGTAGATGTTTTATGACATTGAAGATGTTCCATAAAAGTATGTTGCCTTTCAAATCAGTCTCAAAACTGACTATTGCATATTTTTACCTGCTTGTTTCTCAATTCTGCTTCCCCTGTGAAGCACCTTGGCGTATTACTTGAAAACTGCTTTATGAATGTGTGATTTGGATGATCAAAGTATCTTGCGTTATGAATTCAGCTAGCTGAAATAAAATATTAATTTATGTTCTTTGTGTGTGAAAATAAACCTTTTGATTTTCTGTTTAACAGGAAGCTTAGAGGTTAGGCTTATGGGATGTCAAGACCTGCTAGAGACAGTTCCTGGTCGATCAAAAAATACATTTGTTCCTTTACCTGGCTGGAGTCCAAATGAAACCAGGTCCTCCTTTATAAGCAGAACTAGCAAAAGCCGAAGTGGGAATAGCCGGTATCCTGTCAAAACAGAAGACTTATCCAGTTGAGTAAACATTTTTTAAAAATTGTGTGTAGTTGTAATAGTGCTTATGTATGGTTAGTTAGTCTGAGCATCTCTATCCTCTCTGAGCATTAGATGACTTTACCATCTTTGTGAACTTCATACTACAAAAAAGTTTCTTTGCACTTGGAGAAACCAGGATTTGTTGGAACATACCATATTGGCTTATATGTTTGAGCACACTCTTGCTCTGTTTTGTTTAACCTGAGAATTTTGATTTTAGAATCTACAGTGTAGAAGGAGGCCACTTGGCCCATCAAGCCTACACAAATAATCCCACCCTGGTCCTATTCCAGTAAGCTCAAACATTTGCCGCCTTAATCCCCCTGACATTGAGAGAATTTATCATGGCTGATTAATCTCCCACATCTTTGGACAGTGTAAGGAAACTGGGGCACCTGGAGGAAACCCATGCAGACACGGGGAGAACATGCAAACTCCACTCAGACATTCATCTGAAGTCGAAATTGAACCCAGGTCCCTGGCTCTGTGAGAGACTCAAGTTTTATCGGGCCTGCTCCTGCTACTTTTCACCTCCTTGTCCAAAAGGTGACATGATGGCACGTGTTTGCAGCCCTTTCTTGTTGTAGTAACATAATGAGCATAACAGCTGAAATTCTTCAGTAGTCCAGTGGCTGTTTTGAAGTGTAAAGGCTGATGCAGTTAACTTAAAATGCTTCATGGAAACAGGTTTGTTTTGGTTTAAATTTGTTCCTAGAATAAGTAACTCAATGCAGCCTAGCGTGTGTGTGCGTGAGAAAGAGAGAGCAGTGTGTATTGAGAAATCTAGGTCAAAGATCAAGATCCCATAATGCAGGCCACCAGTGTGGTTGAAATGAGTAGAACAAAAGATCAACTACAATTGAAGTAGTGGTTGGGTGATGCCAAGCTTGGTTTAAAACCTCTGGTATGTAGGAGGAAAGGAAGTGTGAATGGCTAACTTGTATTTACTTTAGGGTTATTGTGGTATAATATTGGGTGGGACATTCTGAAGGCAGAGTGTGGAATACACTCCTTAAACTCATTGTTCATTTCAAACAGTGTTTAACTCTGGAAGCTTACTGGTCCTGGTCAGGAATGTGGGCGTGCACACATGTTTCCCCCCTACCCAAGCTTGTAAAATAGGGAATCCTGCTCATTTTTACTTACAATTTGTGAAAGGTTGTGCAGTTGGAGAGACCTGGTAAGAGAACAAGTCCTCTTGCATGTCTAACTGAATATTTATTATTTCTGTACAGATGAGATTGGTGCTGTGCTGAAGCTGGACAATACAGTTGTTGGGCAGACTAGCTGGAAACCAGTTTGCAATCAGTCATGGGATCAGAAGTTTACATTAGAGCTAGACCGGGTAAGCGAGAGAAACTGCATACCAATCTTTCTTGGAGTAAAACATTTATTAATGAGGGCAAAGTTCTGAGCTGAAATGTAATCACTGTAGTCTTAATGCTGCTCTGACTTCTACATAAAGAATAACACTGCATGGGAAACAGGCCCTTCGGCCTAATGAGCCCACGCTGCCACCTCAATGTTCCCGGTTCCACCCATGACCCTTGTCTATGTTTGTAGAAATCTGCATTGGAACCAAATTAGCGAGACAATTTAGGGAGAATTTGCTTTACCAGTCAGCCTAAAAGCACATCTTTGGGGTGTGGGAGGAAACTGGAGCACCTGGAGAAAACCCACGCAAGCACAGGGAGAATGCACAAACTCCACAGATACTGGCCCAAATCCATGTATCTGCACAGCAACAGTGATAGTCACTGAGCTGTCGTGTTGCCCATCAACTGGTCCAGTTCAAGCATACACTAACGACATGAAGCACTAGGCTACTCTCAAAATCCAGGAGCAGCCCTCTCATGACCCATCACGTGTGTGCCCCTTGTTGGACAACAAAGCGGACTAAAGTACCTGTAGGATAAAAGAGAAATACATCAATATCATGCACAACTTATGCAATTTCCAGGGATGTTCCAAGGCTCGTGATCCCTATTTAAATTAGTCTTCTATATCCCTCCATCCCTATTCTGCTCACATGCCCATCTAAGTATCTCTTAAATAACTCCAGCGTGCCTGCCTCCACCACCTTACTTGGCAGTATGTTCCATACCCACAGCCCTCTGTGTGAAAAACTTGCTCTAGCATCCAAATTATACCTTGCCCATCTCACCCTAAGCCCGTGGCCCATCGTGATATTTGATTCCAACCTAGGAAAATGCTTAACCCTGTTTAATCTATCTATACCCTTCATAATCTTGTACACCTTTATTAGATCTCCTTTCAGTCTCTGTCTTTTTAAAGAAAACTGCCCCAATTTGCCTAACCATTCCTCATAACCCAGATCTTCCATACTGGGCAGCATCCTGTTAAACCACCTCTGCACTCTCTTCGGAGTCTCCACGTCCTTCTGGTAGTAAGGTGACCAGAACTGGATGCAGTATTCCAAATGAGGTTTAACCAACGTTCTATACAACTGCAATATTAAAAGCCAGCTCTTGTACTCTATACCCCTTCCTATAAAGGCTAACATACCATAAGCTTTCTTCACAACCTTCTCCACCTGTTCTGCCATCTTCAAGGACTTGTGCACCTGCACCCCCAGGTCCCTCTGCATTTCTATACTCTTAATAGGTCTACCCTTTATCATATACCTCCCCGCTACATTCTTTCTCCTGAAATGCATCACCTAGCATTTATCAGGATTAAATTCCATCTGCCATCTATCTGCCCAAGCTACCAACCTATCTGTGTCCTGCTGTATTGCCCGACACTACTCCTCACTATCCGCAAGTCCAGCCATCTTTATGTTGTCTGCAAACTTGCTGATCACTCCACTTACTCCCTCTTCCAAGTCATTTATATATTATTACAAATAGAAGAGGTCCCAGTACTGAGTGCTGCGGCACACCACTAGTGATCCACCTCCAGCTAGAAAAACATCCTTCCGCTACTAATCTCTGTCTCCTATTACCAAGCCAATTAATTATCCATCTATATACCTGTCCTTGTATTCCATTAGCCTTGACCTTTTCAACTAACCTCCCATGAGGGACTTTTGACAAACCCCTTATCCATATAGATCCATATAGACGATATCAATACCTCGTCCTTCGTCAACTGTTTTTGTCACCTAAAAAAAAAATTCTACCAGATTCATAAGGCACACCCTCCCCTTAACAAAGCCATGCTGCGTATCCCTAATCAGATCGCAACTCTCTAAGTGCGTATACATCCTATCTCTAAGGATCCTCTCCAACAGCTTCCCTACCACTCGTGTCAAAGTCACCAGCCTGTAATTTCCAGGGTTATCCCTACTACCCTTTTTAAACAACGGTACAACATTAACTACCTGCCAGTCCTCTGGGACCTCACCTGTGTCCAAAGAAGAGATAGATTTGTGGTAGAGGCCTGCCTCCCTAAGCAGCCTGGGATGAATGCCATCAGGGCCTGGAGATTTATCAGTTTTAGTGTTACTTAGAAGCTCTAACACTTACTCCCTCAGTATGGATATTTCCCTTAACTGGTCTACAGCTCCCTATAAGACAGGACCGGTCAACAAACCCCCCTCCTTCGTGAATACTGATGCAAAGTATTCATTCAGGATCTAAGCGCAATTCCCCTCTTCTGTCCCTAAGAGGACCGATTTTTCCTCTAACCACTCTTTTATTCCTAACATAGGAGTAAAAAGCCTTTGGATTTTCCTTAATCCTATCCGCCAAAACCATTTCATGCCCTCTTTTTGAATGAATAGCACAATATGGAATTTAAACTAAAGTCTGGCTGCAAAACTAAATTAGTCATAGTATTTTACGTAGTAGCCAGCTTTTAGTTGGGCCATGCAAAAATGATAAATATAAGGTTGAACTCTATACTTGGGTCCCCACCAACTAGCCAGTAGATGTTTGCACCAGCTTTGCTTCTGAGCTTGTTAAAATAACCCATGCAAATTTGCTGTGCAAGGTGAATATCTCTTCCTTAAAACTGACAATTTTTAAATGACAAAACTGCAGCAACATGTCCCAAGCACAAAGAGGAAGGACAACAGGAACTTTAACACATGATAGCATGTACACAGATGTTTGCGCATCAGTTAAGAGTAAAGATGGGTTTCACAACCACATAGCTGCCTTTAACCACGACATGTGATAGAGGCCTATTCATATTACTTTGTAATCTTCTGCTACTTATAAGCATGAGAAATCTGCATCAATCTCGTTAGATTTTTCGTCGCCCCCTTGGGGCGACATTTCATAGCTTCGCTTTCCACAGGAATCATCTCTTGACACAAATTCAAATCCTGCCCTGCTGTGGTGACAAACCTATCACTGGGCAATTAACACTGCTGCATTTGTGGTTCCCTTCACAAAGAAATGTTAGAAGTGAGACCAAATTGTAGCTCACTTGAAAATATAGAGCATTTTTCAGGGCAATATAATTTTAAACCATGGCAAGTAACTCCAGATGAATGAAGCTTGACAATCTTTCAAATGTTGCTGAATTATGAGATCAATTCTGGCTTATCAAGTAACTAGATTTGATTTAAAACTTTTAGTCACGTGAACTGGAGATGTCAGTTTATTGGCGCGACTGGCGTTCCCTTTGTGCTGTGAAATTTCTGCGATTAGAAGATTTCCTAGATAATCAACGGCATGGAATGTGCTTGTATCTCGAGCCACAGGGTACACTCTTTGCAGAGGTATGGATCATCAAAAAATTGTAACCTTTTTCTTTCCGTTTTTGTATTTGTTCCATGGGTGACCATGTTGAATTGTATTTTCCAGGTCACTTTTTACAATCCAGTCATTGAAAGACGGCCAAAACTTCAAAGACAGAAGAAAATTTTCCCAAAGCAGCAAGGTAAAAATTTGAATCAAAGTAGAAACCATTTTGATTTCCTCCCCATTGGTGAAAGTGTACGACAGTCAAAATGAAATGTTGCAAATGCCAAAAAACCTTAGCAGGTCTGACTGCATCTGTGCAGAGAGAAACAGATTAACACTTCGAGACTGTATGACTCTTCAGAGCACAAAATGTGTGCCTGTTAGGATAAGGCGTATAAAATCTTTTGCAACATTTGCTCTATTTTCTCATCACTGTAGGCAAAACGTTCCTTCGAGCCCCTCAAATGAATATTAACATTGCCACATGGGGGCGATTGATGAGGAGAGCTGTTCCTACAGTAAATAATTCTGGCACCTTCAGTCCTCCAGCTTCCATCCCTGCTGCCGTACCAGCAGTTTCTCACTCAGAAAGAACAGATTCAACTGGGTATGTATCCTTTTTTAAAGAATGTTTTTGGAAGCCATTCAGTTATGATGCAAGTTTTTGATCAAGGTCCCCAATTTTATATTTAAAAACACTTGATTTATCTTTTGAGATTTGGAAAAGTTATTATTTTTTGACTTTTAAGTTACTCCTGTTAGTTTTGAGCACTCCTGTGGTGTCAGCAGGGTGTAACCCCAGAGCAGTTCTGTTCAAAGCACTGAGACTGTATGTAAATTATTCTCCTTTGTGCTTTGTTAGGTTTTGGTCATAAGCCATCCGCATTAGTTTGGTAGACAAACTTTAGTCTCTCCTAAAGTTACCATAAAAGCTGTATCTGACAAGTGCTGCAGTCAGGACCATATTTATCCTGTCGAGTTGAAGAAAAAAATAGGTTGTGTACCATGTGAGTCACTAGGAGTTTTTCAACCGTTTGCATCCTGTGGGGCTAAATACTGAGCATATTGTCTTAAAAGTGTGCTTTGTTTTGTGGGGTGGGAGGAATTTCACCTCGAGCATTAGTCTTGACTGAGTTTTTCAAATTTATTCTTTCATGGGATGTGGGTTTTGTTGATTGGATCAGCATTTGTTATCTGTCCCTAATTACCCTTGAAAATGGTGGTGAGTTCTCAACTTGAACCGTTGCGATGTGTGATGTGAGCACACCCACAGTGATTCTGGAAAAGAATTCAATGATTTTGATTCAGTGAGGGAGTGGTGGTATAGTCAGGATGACATGTAGCTTAGAGGGGGACTTTGGTACTTTCCATGCATCTGCTGCCCCTCTCCTCAGTGGTGGAATTCACAGGTTTGGAAGGATGTCTGAGGGGATTTGATGAATTGCTGTAGTACATCTGGTATATTGTACATGCTGTTGCCACTGTGCATCAGTAATAAAGAGAATGAATGTTTTGTAGATAGATGCCCATCAAACAAATGGCACAGTGATTAGCTCTGTTGCCTCTCAGCTGCAAAGACTCACTTTGATTCTGGCTTCGAGTTGCTGTCTGTGTGGAGTTTGCATGTTCTCCCTGTGTCTGTGTAGGTTTCCTCCCACAGCCCAAACATGTGCGGATTAGATTGACTGGCCATGCTAAATCAACCCTAGTGTCAGGAGGATTAGCAGGGTGAATGTGTGGGCTTACAGGAATAAGGCCTGGGTGAGATTGTGGGCTGAATGGCTTCCTTCGGTACTGTAGGGATTCTGGTTGTTCTGGATAGTGTTGAGGTTTAAATGTTGTCGAGCAGCACTTATCCAGGCAAGTGAATGCCATTTCATCACATTCCTGACTTGTGCCTTATAGCTGGTGGGCAGGTTTTGGAAGTTGGAAGTTATTTGCTGCAAGATTCCAATGATCTGACCTGTTCTTGTAATCAGAGCATTTATGTGGCAGGTCCTGTTAAATTTTTGGCCCGTGATGAACCCCAAAGTGGTTTTGGTGGGAATATGCTTACTTCTGAGTTGGGGAGTTGAATCCCACTTCACTTTGAGTATCATCTGTGTTCTCATGTATGTCAGATTCTCATTGCAATAATTGAAGGGGAAATGAGTTTCTAGGTTTCTTGGTCAGCATCATTAAAATAGATGGTCAGGTCATTTTTTCTCATTGCTGTATATATGCTGTACAAATTGCTTGCTATATTTATCATTAATTTAGTGACTATGCTTGAAGAATGTCATTAGCTGTGAAATGATTTGGGACATCCTAAGTATTTTAAAGCCAATTAGTCTGATTGCAGTTGTGGGTGAATTCTTAGTCATCATAGCTATTGAAAACTTAAAAGCAAAAAGTAGGCCATTCAACTACTTGAGCCTGCTTTGCTATTTGATAACATCATGACTGATCTGATTATGATCTTAACACCACTTTTGAGTACCTCCAAGACTCTCTAATCCCCAAATTAGCCAAGAATCTATCTACTTCTGCCTTAAAAAAAAAATTCAGTGACCCTGTTTCCACCACCTTTTAGGGGAAGAGAATTCTCAGACATTCAACCTACTGAAAGAAAAGCTTTATTATTTCCATCTTAAGGGGGTTTTCACAGTAACTTCATTGCAGTCTTAATGTAAGCCTACTTGTGATTCTCAAATAAACTTAAATGGGCTATCCCTTATTTTGAATACCAAAAAATGAAGGATGATATAAAATAACTGGCATGGATTTGCGAAAGAAAAAGCACAAAAAAAATTGTTTTGCAATGACTAAGCTTGCATTGTAAATATACTAGCTCACTTTGACATTGTACATATTCAAGAGTGGGACCTGTGAACTCATTTCAACTGGTGCTGTAAAGTTTCAGGTGATTCCATTTATATAGGAGTAAGCCTTCTAATGTCTCAATTTTTAAGATAGTTGATTCATCTCAAGTCACAACAGCTTTTCTAAACGAAGAATTTGATTTGTGTTTGTATGAAGAAATGCTTTCTGATTTCACCCTCAGTGTTTAGCTCTAATTTTAACATTATGTTCTCCTTATCAGGATTTCCCTCCCCTGCCCACAAGGAAACAGTTTGTCTGTCCAACTAATTTGTCTGGCCATTTACCCTATTAGCTCCTTTTGAATCTTAGATTATTTCTCAATATTCTACACTCAAGGGAAATCTTTATTTTCTTGCATCTCACGAATGCTTCAGGATGTTTCACTGCCATAAGAAATACCACGAATGTGAATGTAAGTTTCTATTACGTCCTCTTTTCGTTGGACTTCCTTGATTGTTTGTGGATTTTCCCAATGCACCTCATTTTGACTCTGGAAGCATGAGGAGCTGAGACATGGGAGCTTTAAAGTTTTTCAGCTTCTGCTTTGACTTTGAGAAGGAAAGAAGGGATCTTTTTCTTAAATTTGCATTTGAGGGTTCTCATGTCTATCTTGTGGCCTCTTCAGTGCTCTGACAATGTATGTGACAACACATTTCAGAAAGTTGAATCACTGTCAAAGTTAATATTGTAGAATAAGTACTATATCAAAAGAATCTACTTGATCTATTGCACCTCTGCTGTATTTTAATGAATTTAAAGTCTGTTATATGAAATGAAACGAAGGTTTTGACATTTAGATTGATTGTCAATGCTTTACAGAGATCTGCCGGTAACAAAGCTAGAATTTGAACCAGAACCACCACCTGCTCCTCCACGTGCTTCGTCTCTTGGAGAAAATGGAGGGACCACAACAGAAGTGAGGATTCCAGATAATATACAGGTATGAGCTTGAAATACTGTTTGAAAGAGAAGGTTTAATGTCACGAAGGTTTCAGTTGTGCTGTTTTCCAACTGTGCGAGTGTAAAGATATTAAAAGCTGATCCAACTTGTTTGTGATGCCCCTTTGTTTTACTGTTTACGCCATTAGGCCTCCTACATTGCGAAGATTTCTTCCTGTTGAGTGATACAAAATAATACTACAAAGAGACACAGATTTTCCACCTGTCATGAATGGAAATAGTGGGTCATAATCAACAGTGTCCATTGTTGTTGAAACAGAAGTTTCTATTGTCTTGTTATGGAGGCTCTGTGTAGAAATCAAGCTTCTGATTTAATCTTGGTAGGCTTTGAGTCCACCAGTATGTGTATATTTTAAATCAATGTGAAATTGCAGAACTGGACTTTGCACAGAGATGCAGCTCATGTTGACCGTCCAACTGTTTTAAATGAAAACACACTCACATTAAGTCAGGCGGTCATAATAGATTGAGTGTTTGGATTCCAACCATAAGCTGTTCAATAACATTCATAGTAATGAAATCAGGGCAGGAAAATGAGTGAACAATGTGTTGCTCAGATGTAAAGTGGAACTTAATCACAACAGGTGTTGGCTGATGTCAACGACTGATCTGAAAATAGAACCAAACCATAGAAAACTACAGAAGTAAGCCACCATAACAGTGTTGATTTTCAAAAGTGCTGTTGTGCTTAATCCTATATCCCTGCTTTTTATTTTAAGCTTTATATCCTCAAGAACCTACCATTCTTTTTTAAAATGTAAAGTTAAAGCATTCCAGATCCTGACAACTGACAGGGCAAGACTCTTATTTCTCCTCTGAATATTTTGTCAATATGAACTCCAGTTATTGATCTACTTGCCAAAGGGGATTGTTTTTCCTCTGTGCTCTGTTAAAACCTCAGCTTCAATCTATTCTATCACCTGTTGGCCTCATTTCCCAGAAGAACTCTGCCCTGACCCTTCAATGTTGCCGACCCTACCTTAAAGGACAACTGTGAAGGTTTCTTGAGGAGAATGAGGTTTATAACTCAAATTATAATTTGGATGACAGGTGTTTGAATGTTAAGTTCAGAATGTTAAGTCTGTGTCAAGTTAAACTTTTTTTGTGATGCCCTTGCTATTCATCCCTTTTGGAAAACCTGTTACAATAAAGTTCTGCTATTCTCAGGGGTTACATTCCTTCAAACGGTGAAATCATGAATGATGAACACACTTTATTGTCAGAGACAATTAGGTTCCAGCCTCTCTCAAATGTTACATAAAGGATCAAAGGCAAAAAAAAACTAGATTCTTAATACATTTCAAGAGAAAATTACTGGAAATGATTTCATAAAACAAGAAAAATGTAAAGATTAGTCACACTTGGAATGTTTACTTGAGAGTTTAAGTAGACTGTGATCAGGAATTAAATCACACAACAAGGTACACTCAGATACAAACTGGCAGATGATGCACGTAGTGTGCGCACATTGTACTGTAGGAAAAATACCTCATGAACACCTTGTTTTTTGAGCTTTGTTTAGGTGCTTTTTTGGGCATTTTAAGGATGTTTTTATTTAGTTTTGAAACCATTGATGAGTGAACATTTGGGCTGTGATGGGTGAACTGGTGCCCAAAGACATTTGTGGGGATAAGTCATAAAGGTTTACAGCATTGAAACGGGACCTTTGGCCCAATTTGCTCATGCTGCCCTTTTTTTATACCTTTAAGCTAGTCCCGCATGCCCGCATTTGGCCTATATCCTTTTATATATCCATTCTGCTCATGTAACTGTCCAAATGCTTTTTAAAAGATGAAAATTGTACCTGCCTCTACTACTGCCTCTGACAGCTTGTTCCAGACACTTATCAGTCTCTATGAAAAAATTGTCCCTCTGGACCCTTTTGTATCTCTCCCCTCTCCTTAAACCTATGCTATCTAGTGTTAGACTCTCCTATCTTTGGGAAAAAATATTGACTATCTAGCTAATCTATGCCCCTCATTATTTTATAGACCTGTATAAAATCACTGCTCAGCCCTTCTATGTTCCAGAAAAAATGTCCCAATATATCTAGTCTTTCCTTATAATTCAAACCATCAAGTCCGGGTAGCATCCTAATAAATCTTTTCTGCACTCTTCCTAGTTTAATAATATCCTTTCTATAATAGGGTGATCAGAACTGTACACAGTATTCCAAGTGTGACTTATCAATGTCTTGTACAACTTCAAGATGTTCAATGTTCCGACCAATGAAGTGAAAGAGGAAGTTGGGAATGCCAGAACGTTGCTGCATTTGACAGTATGTTTTTACCTTGGAGTAGGAATAGCACTGATTCTGTTTGATTCTTTTACAGGAAGCGCTCTCAACTTTTGACTTTCTGAATGATAGGAACAATATTGTTTCTAAGGTAGAGAACAATATAATTTCTGTGCCAGAGCTACCCCATCCAGAATTAGACTTTCGAACATTCCCACAGTCGGAAGATAAACGGTATATAATTTATATTATTTGTATCATGATTCAAAAGAAATGTGTAAATATGATAGTGATTAATTTCAATCCTGAAGGAAGCAACTCTCTCAAATGTTACATAAAGGATCATAGGCAAAAAAAAAACTAGATTCTTAATACATTTCAAGAGAAAATTACTGGAAATGATTTCATAAAACAAGAAAAATGTAAAGATTAGTCACACTTGGAATGTTTACTTGAGAGTTTAAGTGGACTGTGATCAGGAATTAAATCACAGCAACAAGGTACACTCAGATACAAACTGGCAGATGATGCACGTAGTGTGCGCACATTGTACTGTAGGAAAAATACCTCATGAACACCTTGAGACTTGTAACAGAACATTTCATGTTTTAATTCTTCAGAATTCAGCCAAGATTCCAGTTCAGTCTGCTGGACTTCCGGTGTGTTGCTGTGCTTGGCAGGGGTCACTTTGGAAAGGTAATCCTGATGTGAGAAATGGAAAGCCTTTTGCTTTCACCTTGCATCTGTTCAGAGTCAGTGAAATAAATATTTGACGCTTAATCCGTATGTATCACAGGTTCTTCTTTCCGAGTACAAAGTCACTGGTGAAATGTTTGCTATCAAAGCTTTGAAGAAAGGAGATATTGTGGCTCGTGATGAGGTGGACAGGTAAGTTCGGAGGAAACTTGTGTCTGTAGCCTGATAAATTTCTTTTATGAAAGAGACCTGTACCCTTAAGCAAGGTGGAAACATGATTTCTTTAAGGAATTTCAAACATTTTCTCTCAATGGACCTTTGGAAGCAAGGTGACATAGTGGTTAGCACGGCTGCCTCTCAGCACCAAAAACCTGCGTTCAATTCTGGCCTTCGGTGACTGTGTGAAGTCTGCATGTTCTCCCCATGTCGGCATGTTTCCTCTGAGTGCTCCAGTTTTCGCCAAAGTGAAAGATGTGTAGGTTAGATGGATTAGCCATGGGAAATGTGTGGGGACAGAGCCTTGTGTTAGAGAGTTGGTGCAGACTTGATGGGTCAAATGGCTTCCTTCTGCACTGTAGGAATTCTGAGAACCCTTAATAAACCATTTTTAGCTATATTTGATCTGCTGCCGGCATTGACACAGCAAACACTAAATCTGAGGAGAGCCTTCTCTTTCGCATTGTGTTTGGCTGATCTGATCCAACTTTATTACTTTTTAACTTTAGAGCTGTATTTTGAATTCAGTTGTAATCAATGAACCATAGGTAGTTATGCAAGGGAAGTCATTGTAATAAAATGCTTTCTCAACTGATAACCAGTAAGTAAAATACTACAAAACTGCACCATGTCCATTCTCCTCTTAGCACTGCAGATTTTCATTGTTTTCAGGTTTCATTTTTAACACCGTTATTAATCTTGCATAGATGTGTCTTAGCTATAGCAGACGATTGACTGTTTCTTGCCTATATTTACATTCATCGTAACCTCAAGTTTGAGCCAATACCTGCATTTAGAAACCAGTGTTTAAATTAAAGTGAGCCATTGTTACAAACTACCACTTTAGATTTTTTAAATGTATACAGAACTAATCATAGCATCTCAAACATTTGTCAGCTTCAATAATAAATGACTATTTTGTATTTTTGATTGCTTTCAGAATTGCTTTCTTTGCTGGATTGTAGAATTTAATTATTTGTTTTGTTGTTTCTTTCTGCAGCCTTATGTGTGAGAAAAGAATTTTTGAGACTGTGAACAGTGTCAGGCATCCATTTTTGGTCAATCTCTTTGCCTGTTTTCAGACCAAAGATCATGTATGTTTTGTAATGGAATATGCTCCTGGTGGGGATTTGATGATGCACATTCATGCGGATGTTTTCTCTGAACCCAGGGCTGTGTAAGTACTAACTCGTACTGGTTTTTGGAAGCTATATTGCCAACTTCGCAGAGTACCTGACTCCCTCTGGCTGTTTGTTTACATTTTTTTAAATCTTCTGAACATTGAAGGCAGGAGAACTTTAATGATTATGTTGCAAATGTTTAATGTAAATCCTTGCTGCAACTTTGATCATCTCAATCTCTTGAAATATCTTCTGGTGTTTATCTTTTTTGCCACTAGTTCACAATATGAAAAGACAAAATATTGCACGATAACCAAATCCGTCTTTGCTGCGTGTATAATGGCTGTTTTAAAAAAAAATCTTTCCTCACAAAGCTTTTTGGAATGAGAGAGGGGGCTTTCCTTTCCAACATTTTGCTTTTAATCACACTAAAGATAGATTAATGGACATTTTTTTGTTCATGGGATTTTACTGTGCAAAACGTCTATCTTGTTTTTCATCCATTAGTGACTCACTACGAAATAACACATGAAAGATGAAAGTTAAAAGGTTAATGTAGAATTGAGTGCAAGAGTAATTGCATTTAAAATTACCATTCTTGTCTCTTTTCACAGATAGTGAAAGCTATTATTATCTTGCTGATGTGATACTTGTTTCAAATTAAACATTAATAACAATGTAAGTGTACCTACATGGACAGCACAGTGGTTAGCACTGCTGCCTCACAGCGCCAGGGACCCGTGTTTGATTCCTGACTTGGGTCACTGTCTGTGTTCTCCCATGTTTGTGGGTTTCTTCTGGGTGGTCCAGTTTGCTCCCACAGTCTGAAAAACGTGCTAGTTAAGTCCATTGACCTCAACACGTACCGGAGTGTGGTGACTAGGGGAATTTCACTAACTTCATTTCAGTCTTACTGTAAGCCTTACTTGTGACTAGTAAATAAACTTCTTGCTTTACTACACTTGATGGATTGCAGTGAGTCAAGGAGGTAGCTCACCACCATCTCAAGGGAAGCTAAGGTTGAGCAACAACTGTTGGCATTGCCAGTGGCACACTTATCCCATGAAAGAATTTTGAAAAGTATATAGCTTTTGTGCAGGAAATGACATTAACCCAACAGCTTAATGTGACAAACAATTGCAAATGCATTCATTTTCAAAAAAGCTAACAGATCTACATGCCTAGTTTGGAAAGAATCTAATTTATGCACTTAATTGCCATAGCTATTAGTCTGTTCTATTGTAATAATATTGCTGAAAAGAGACACATTGCTCAAACTTTTCATCTTGCGCCATCAGGGCAAACACAATGCCAATTGATCCAGCACTCTTTTCCCTGTGACATACATTGTTTGAAATTTTGCATTCTTGCATTTGTCCAGGCGAGTGGAAGAAGAAAGGATGTGGAAACATGTTTCTCTCTTTAGCAACATTCAGGTTCTACACTACCAAGTGTGTAAAGTTAGATTGTGGATCTGCTTGATCTTGTTGCAAGGTGAAACAGGCTTGAAGGGCTAAATGACTTCCTGTTCCTATGCAAATAGACTCCTGCTGGTCTGTTGCAGTTTGCATGCTGCCTCAGTAGACAGACAGGGAAGGGAGGGTTAGCCCCATTATTGGAAGAGCTTGTGGGAAGCAAGAGCAAAGTACTTTTTAAAAAAGTTGTGGATTTATTGCTTTTGTTAAAAATTTAGCATATTGCCTGAGGAAAATACAATTGTAATGAAAGCATTATTGCTTTATTTATATTAACCATTAACTTGACTTTCCCTGCAATAGGTTTTATGCTGCTTGTGTGGTTCTTGGTTTGCAGTATTTGCACGAACACAAGATAGTCTATAGGTGAGTAGGAGAAAGATTACTTTCTGCTAATCTGCTTTTAGAATCCATTTTTGCCAGAAGTATCAGCATATATTAATATCAAGAAAATCAAATTACTGTGGATGCTGGAATAGTTACGGAATATGAATAGCAATAATATTGAATTAGTATTATTACTAATTCTGGTGTGATGAGCTTTGTTTCAGAACTGTTACAGACCCTGCTTCTTGAAAAAGTGATCTGTGTGTTTCAGGATTTATTTTTTCAGTATTTTTACTATGTTCCTAAGAGTTCTGCTTAGACTTGAATAGCAATTAACTGTGCAGTTGCAATAAAGCTATTGAATTACCACCTAACCACTTAATAGGCACACTATTGATAGTCCAGCTGTGGAATATGCAAATGTTTAATGCTGATGGAGTGAGCAAGAAAACACTTAACTGCACTTCCTTGACGAGGCTCTGCAAATAATTTTGAGCAACAAGGCAATCTTCCAAAAGTCAAAAGAACTGTGTGTCATTAAACAGAGGTCCCAGCATGTCTGGGAAGTAAACACTGCGTATATGTTACGTAAGGCTAGCAAAATTACCATGTTGCAAATACCACATATCTTTTATACTTGGACAAATGAAAACCCTTGAGGTTTGAAAGCCAAAATGTACCTTTAAACTGTAAAATTTTTACTATCATAATTACATGTCTGAGAAACTGTTTCCAGTGACAGGCCAGTAATCAGGAGGATATGGATTTTATGATTGGCAAAGCAACCAGAGGCAACATGTTTTTATTATTTTGATCCATTTTCCATGATCTCTCTTGATTTGTGCAGTGGTGAGATTGTACTTGGTTACTGATATGTGTGGAGATAGAAGTTTTAGGTTATGTAGGGCGATACAATGGAACAGTGGTTAGCACTGCTACCTCACAGCACCAAGGGCCTGGGATCTATTCGCTCCTTGAGTTAGAGTTGGTGCAGCGTCTGCACGTTCTCCCCCTATCTGCTTGGGTTTCCTCAGGGTGCTCAGGTTTTCTCCCACAATCCAAAAGAAATGCTGATCAGGTACTTTGGCCATGCTAAATTCTCCTTCAGTGTCAACGAATAGGGGATTTTCAGTAATTTTGTTGCCATGTTGATGTAAGTCTACTTGTAATACTAATAAATAAACCTTAAAGAATCTGTAGATTATCATATTGGATGTATCTTTCTTTAAATTGTAATCATACTCTAGTAGTTACTTTAATGTAGTTCATTATATTTAAATAGGTAGAGATGTTGCTCCTGAGCACCATGTGTTCCAACCTCTAAGTCTAGCAGATTGCTGACTGTCAGTAATACACCACCTACGTCATTCGTTAGCAGATCCATTCCTTACACTGCATTGCCTGAAATACTGTTAATGAAAGGGTAGTGGAAGCAGATTTAGAATTAGTATTCAAAAGAGGATTGAAGAGCTGCTAAATGAAGGGGAAAATGTACAGGGCTATGGGAGGAGTGGGACTCATTGGTTCAAAGATCTCACGTAGGCACACTGGGCTGAATGGCTGCCTGCTGTTCTGTATCGTTCTGTGATTCTAAAAAATTCTCTCTCTGCTATTTGATTCAATCTTGGATGTAATCATTCAGGGTTCTGCTCGTGGTGAGTGCAGCTCAAAGTTGGAGTTACAATGTCGTAGCCCTGATCTCCACTTGCTACTAACAAAGCTTTTTACGTTCAGTACAAATAAGAAAATTACAACTTTCTTAGCTTTGTAAACTTGGGTTGTTGAGTAGAAATTAATTTGAGCAATTTTTTGAATGTATAGTGAGTTGATAAAAATGTTGTCCCTTTGCAGAGATTTAAAGCTTGATAACCTGTTGTTGGATAGTGACGGCTACGTGAAGATTGCTGACTTTGGTCTTTGCAAGGAGGGTAGGTATTAAAACTCTTGCTGTTTACTAAAAACATCCTGATAGTTTGAATGCATATATTGTCCCATAATATTGTGTGTTTTAGCAGTAACTTCCTATTGATCTATAGTAGGATGCTTCCTATGGTGATTAGTTCCTTCACTTGCCATCTTCATTCTAATAACAAAATACTTAGTTGTACATTGTCTCAAACTAAAATGCACGCCAAAATATTTTTGGAATTGAAATTGTAAATCTGCTTGCAATGTTGTGAATCTTGATAAGTTATGGAAATCTGCCAGTTCCTTGTCGGTTACAACATATGAACGAAGAACAAAACAGCACAGAAAACAGGCCCTTCAGCCCAACGCGCCGCCACCCTGATGTTCCCACCTCTACCCGTGATCCCTGTCTGTTTATAGATCTATGGATTAAAAAGCAAATTTGAGACAGCAGCCTAGCTACTGCAGAGAAGGAATACCTTGTCAAATATGCTGTATTAAATTATTATATGTTGTCAGTGCTGAGTAATGAAGTGCAATAATGCATTGGCCATGTCAGCAGTGATCATGTGCTTAAAACAATAATTATTAAGAAGACAGCACACCCAGGCAACTGACTGCAGTGCAGCGACAATCTACAGCTACTTAAAAGGCAATAATTGTGTACCAGAATGAACTGTGATCCAAGCAGATCACCTGATACTGCATTTTGCAGTTATTACTGTACCACCCCCCCCACCCATTAAGCTAATTGGCATAAAACACTAGAACAGATTTTGATTCCTTGTACAACCATTTTGAGGGTTTTGTATCTAAAATGTTCCCATGTAGCCTGCCACATTAGTTTCAGATTTGAATCTAAATGCCATTTAAACATAGCAACATAGAAGATAGGAGGCCATTTGGCCCTTCAAGTCTGCTCCGTCCCATTCATTAAGATCGTGGCTGATCATTTAACTCATTAGCCTAATCCTGTTTTTTTTTCTCCATAATCTTTGATCCCATTCGTCCCAAGTGCTATATACAGCTGCCTCTTGAATACACTCAATTTGGCATCAACTACTTCCTGTAGTAATGATTCTATAGTCTCACCACTCTTTGGGTGAAGAAATGTCTCTTCACCTCCATCCTAAATGGTCTACCCTGAATCCTCAGACTATGACCCTTGGTTTTGGACCCCCTCAGCCTTGAAAACATCCTCCCTGCATCTATCCTGATTAGACCTGTTAGAAATTTATAAGTCTCTGAGATCCCCCTCTCATTCATCTGAACTCCAGCGAAAACAATCCTAACCTTGTCAATCTCACCTCATACGTTGGTCCCGCCATCCCCAGAAGTTTTTCTAGCTGTCAATTTTGTTCTCCTGCATCTGCTGTGGTTTCTTCCCACACTCCAAAGATGTGCAGGCTAGATGAATTGGCCATGCTAAACTGCTCTGTCGTAACTCAAGATGTGCAGGTTAGAGAGATTACTGGGATAAATATATTGGGTTACAAAGATCGGGTCCGGGTGGGATGTTCTGTTGGAGAGTCTCAATGCAGACTCGATGGGCCAAACAGCCTGTTTCTACACTGTAGGGATTCTATGAATTTGAGTATACTTCCCATGTCACTCATTTTAACATATTATCGTTGCTTTTAAGATCATTTAAGTGACCTAACTGTGTGTTACATAAAAAGTTATGTAACTTTGGATTCTTGGAACTACAGCTGTGAAATGAATTCAGTTGACATCATTTATTTCAGGAATGGGTTTTGGTGATCGAACAAGTACATTTTGTGGCACTCCTGAGTTTCTTGCTCCAGAAGTACTGACGGAAACTTCATACACGAGAGCTGTGGACTGGTGGGGACTTGGTGTTCTTATCTATGAGATGTTGGTTGGTGAGGTGAGTACAAGTGGTTGGAATGATTATTTTGTTATGCCCACTGCATTTAAACAATATAAATTATTTTTTTTCTTGCCTCTTGTCAGTCACCATTTCCTGGGGATGATGAAGAAGAAGTTTTCGATAGTATTGTAAATGATGAAGTGCGATATCCAAGATTCTTATCTACAGATTCCATCTCCATCATGAGAAGGGTATGATTGATTTGAGAACAAAAAATTAACTTTTTTTATAAATTTGGCTACTTTGAAGCTCTGCAGTGTTGTCAGTTATATTAATTCCACTACTTTTTGGTTAGATTGTAAAAACTAAGTTTCCATTACTATTTCATCTGCTTTCTTAATTTTTAAGCATTATTTGAATTAGTGCTCATCAAACTGATGTGAAATAAAAATGAGTATTATGTAAATGTATCCATCATAATAATTATGTTCAGGTTGGTCACGATGGTTTTGTATTTTAAACTGTCATTCCCCTCAAGTAGCCAGTCAAAGTAACAGTGGGTTCGATTTGATTTATTAAAGAGAATTATAGCTATATGATTCTGAATAAAGCTGTTCAGAGTGAAAAATTCAGAAATACATCGGCAATTAAAATCTCAATTTTGATTACAAGTAATTAGCATATATTAACAAAAAGAATAGGCGTTATCTTCATCCAATCATAAAATGTTACATAATAGCGTGGCATAGTGGTTAGCACTGCTGTCTCTCAGCTCCAGGGACCTGCGTTCACTTCCTGGCTTGGGTCACTCTTGTGAGGAGTTCGCATGTTTTCCCCATGTCTGCATGGGTTTCCTCTGGATGCTCTGGTTTCCTCCCACAATACAAAGATGTGTGGGTTAGGTGGATTGGTCATACTAATTTCCCCTTAGTGTCCTGGGATACATAAGTTAGTGGGGTAAATAGGGGGGATTATGGGGATAGGGCATGGCTGAGATTGTTGTCAGTGCAGACAAGATGGGCCCAATGGCTACCTCCTGCACTATAGAGTTTCCATGATTTCGATTGTATCAAAGTACAGTTTTTAAAACAATCACTTGTTTAATTACGTTATCCAATTGATTAAGGTTTTTAATTGCTTCAGTTGGGTATTGTTTTCATTTATCTTTAGGCATTCCAACTGTCTCTTACTAGAAAATGGACAACTCCCTTGTCCAATGTAGATATCTGACATAATGAGACCTTGGTGTCTGTTATGAAGACTCTTTTATAAGAAGACAGCTCAGAGACTATCGCTGTTGCTATGCTGACACATGGATTTGGGCCTGTGTCTGTGGGAGTTTGCACGTTCTCCCCGTGGTTGCGTGGGTTTCCTCCGGGTGCTCCGGTTTCCTCCCACATCCCAAAAATGTGCTCTTAGGCTGATTGGGTAACAAATTGTCCCTATATTGGTCCCTATATGGGAATCTTCAACAGTAGGCATAGCCTAAAGTCAAGGATATGTCATTAAGACGTTAGGACGGCAGCGTGGGCTCGTTGGGCCGAAGGGCCTGTTTCCCGTGCTGTGTTGCTCTAAGACCTTTTTTTTTTTTTGCAAAGCAGTTTGTGTGATCTTTAAATTTGTGATATTAGTATTGAAAGCTGCCATTATTGAAATTGTTCAGTTATGTTAGGGGGGCAGGTACATAAGTAGAATTGATTATAGCAGCATGGTCTGACTGAATGGTGGAGCAGTGGATTCAGGAAAAGTCTTGTTTCATTGTAGGGCAGTGTCAGGAAACAGGTAGTTTTAAGTAATCTATATTTGAATCTGTGTTTTAGGTTTAAGTAAGTTTAATTTTGTGTTTGTGTATGAAAGGGTTAAAACTTCAGTCAGCTTCAAGATAAGCAAAGGTGCCTGTACGTCTGGCTTTTTGGTTTCATTTCAAACTCTGCCTGCATTGTAATTAAAGTTTTATGATGTAAAAACAATTAGAGGTTAGAAAAATCTAAGCTGTTGCTTAGCAATCAGGAAGCCACATTGAAAAGCCTAAACAGTTGTGGTTCAGTTGCATCCTGAAATGCAGCTGAAGAAAACTGCTTGCATACAAAATGTCAGGACAAGCGGGACAATGGACTAAGGTGCAGAAAACAAATTCCAGTAGCTATAAAAAAGATAGTTCTTGAAAACAGGAAATGAAATTAGAGTTCCAGGAAGACTGAAGTCAAAGGGATAAAAGTGGAATCTGAACACAGTACTGTTCGCTGAAGTTAAAGAGCAGAGAGAAGTTCCCAGTTAACAGTAGAATTGAAAGTTGCAGACCTGGTGAAGTCAGCTAGTAAAAAGCTAGACATAAGTAATTCTAAAGTTGGTGACACCTTTAATCTAGCTCTGGCATGGATAGAAAGGCACACAGCTTACATTGGGTAACAGCTGCCACTTGGTTTCAGTGTGCTGTGCCTAATCACAGTGGACCTGTTGACTTGCATAGACTGTGTATTAGAACAGTATAAATACAAGATCTCCTTTGTAACTTGTGTTACCTCAAAATCTGTGAAGATATAGATGTAGTGATGGCACACTAAGTACAAAAATAGTGATGATATAATGTTTTTATTTTATTGAAAGCTAATCATCAGTTCTGTGATTCTGTTCATCCATGTGACTAAACGAAAAATAAAAGTTAACAATCTGTCGAGCCAGGGTTCTGCCCTGGGATATGTCTCTGCTGTAATAGCATCAGCTGGGATTATAACAGCAGTGGGGGCATTTAATGATAACATGATAACTTTTAAATACCAAGTTGATGCAACTTGAATGATGCGTTCAAACCTTGGTCAGGTTTAAATATTAAGTCTTCAAGTAGAACTTCGTAGGTGTATGACAGGATCCGTGAAATAGCTGTTGAAATGTGTAATTTTTTTCTTGTCATAAACTGTTGCTAAAACTATTCCACGTGCGAAAGAATATTGTATCCTATTCCTGTCAAATGACGAAGATATTATGTAATATTAAAGGTATTGTGTAATAGCAACTGAGAAGCTAAAGGGTGCAACAAAACCTTTCCAATTTTGTATGGAATCAAAATCCACCTGTGCAGAATAAGGGCCACTGTTGGATCCCGCTTGGTTGTAACTTGTGTGTTTAAACCTGTCATTTCAGCATGTGTATGATTGTCGATCTTTTTCTGAAAAGAATTATGCAAACACTAACTACTATTACTGTTGTCATTAGCTCCTGAGGAGGAACCCAGAACGGCGTTTGGGTGCAAGTGAAAGGGATGCAGAAGATGTAAAGAAACAAGCGTTTTTCAGAGTAGGTGTATATGTTCTGATTACTTTTCAATTCTGTAATTTTATGTGGGATAGCGGTGAATGTGGTCTGTAATATTTATGCATGAGTTCCACAAGTAATAAAAATGATTATTTACTAAGTTGTGAAGAAAAAGATCTATAAGAGAATATAACTGACCAAATATTAAAATAAAAGGCAGCAGTTGTAAAACAAAAAAGCTTGTGCAAGAATATATGACAACTTAAGTGATACTAACAGCCCCTGGTTAACATTAAAAGATCAGTGACTTGGGTGCAAATTTGGGAAACATTTCCTAGGACAATTTAGAGGAGTGTAATTCGATGAAAGGCAAGAGGTGACGATTTCCAGCTTTAGGTCAGCTATCAAAAAGGTGAGCAGAAACAGGTTACCAGAGCTTTTCATCGTGCCCTCATCAGGTCAAACAAAAATTTCAAATAATTGTCACAATTTACAGCACAAGAGAAATGGATGTTCATTTGTTGGCAAGTCAACCCTGATGGCCAAGGTGTTGCCATGAAGAAAGCAACAGGGAACAATCGGCTCCCCAAAACTGTTAGAATTGCCGTACCACAGACCCAGTTGCTGCAAAAAGAAATAGGGTCAAGCCCTGGGACATTTGGAAGCCTGTACTTCCCAGTACTTTTTCCAGTGCAATACTGAACTTGCCAACCAATCAGCACACTTTTTTCTTGCCATATAAATAATAGTTTGAAATATGGCATTCTTGTGTTTGTCCTGATGAGTTCAAAACAAAAATCTTTGACAACACGTTTCTCTTTTTAGCAATATCAAAGAGATGTTAATGCTGTATTTTTGTTACTGCAACACAGTTAAAGCTTTGAATTGATACTAAAGTTTCAGCCTAACTGTGGTTGGGTGCCTGCCTACCTTCCATGAGAACTGAGTAAGATGGTTTCCGATCATTTGGGTTTGACACTTTGTGTAGCGTAACACCAGTATTGCTTTTATGGAATGCTCATGGAATCCTTTCAAGAGAAACTTGAAACATCTGTGTGGATGCTGCATCATGTGCTGTCTAAGCATTGGTACTTTAATAGTCTTGAAGGGAGGGAGTTGTAAGTTTGTGTAAATGGCTGGCACAGTGGTTAGCACTGCTGCTCCACAGTGTCAGGAACCTAGGTGACTATGTGGCGTTTACACTTTCTCTTTGTTTGTTTGTGTGGTTTCCTTCTAGTGCTGCTATTTCCCCTTAGTCCAAAGTTGTGTAGGTGAAGTAGATTAGCCATGATAAATGTGCGGGGTTATGGGGATCAGCTAGAGGGTTGGGCCTGAGTAAAATGCTCTTTCAGAGAGTCGGTGCAGACTTAGTGGGCCAAATGGCATCTTGCTGCATTGTAGGGATTCTATGATTTTAATATTTGTATGGTGCTGTCTCTTGAGGGGCTTAGCTATTATGGACAGCAAGTGTAAATATTTTACAGCTGTAGTATATTGCACTTAGAAAAAAGAATAAGAAAGGACCATGAACTAAACCTTGAATAATAGGACTTGATGTAGTTATCCTGAATTAAAGGGCAGGACATATAAACTGAATGCATGTTCTTGTTGAGTTATGGATGCTGTTTCAGGTGAAACAGTCATGAATTATACTGATTCCACAATTGACTTGCAAATAACTGGATGGATTAATACTCACTGCAGTCTCTCGTGATCCATTTCAATTGAATTGCAGTTGACATTAACCCAAAGCATTGTTGACCATTTTTTAATCCCCTTTCTTTTAACAGGCTGTTGACTGGATTGCTTTGTTAGCAAAGAAGGTAAAGCCTCCATTCCAACCCATAATTCAAGATAGAGAAGATGTCAGTAATTTTGACGAAGAATTTACCTCAGAGGCACCGATTCTTACACCACCACGAGAACCAAGAGTCCTGGTTGAGGAGGAACAGGGAATGTTCAAGGAGTTTGATTACATAGCAGATTGGTGTTAAATGCAACAAGTACATTTTGATGGAGTATAGAAACTGTGAATTCATCGCTAACTGTAGCTCACAGAACTGTCCTCTTTGTGGCAAATAATGGATACTTCCAGCCTTTTACTGCAGTCTGTGCCATCTGTAGTCCTCTAAATTTATGCAAATGAAGCTTCCTGGAAGAGCAACATCACGACGGCAAGAAGTGGCAACTCTGAATCCTTCACCTTTAGGACCATTGGGAAAGCTTTTTGTTTGTGCCCTTCATCTTTGATCTCCTCTGCTTTGCTCAAACTGACTGACGTCAGGGAATCCCAGTGTAGACTTTGCACTGTTCGTTCTTGTAACTGTACTAAAGAAACTCCTCTTACTATGGTCTGTTCACTTTATAAATGGTAATTGTTGCCTTAATTAGGAGAGGGTGTCGTAAGAATCATTCCTTGGGCTGAATGGAGAACTACTTTCTCTCTGCCACATTACCACTTCAGTTTGAGGTGCTATCAGCTGATGACACTACAGTATGGTCTCACCTGGCATAAGGCAGCTACTGTCTTGACTGCTGATAAGAAATAATTACTGTGTATGGCCAAGCAATGTGCATTTCAAATAGACTGATTACTCTGCACATTATTTGGTCCCAGATAATGATTTTAAAAGCTAGTTTGATGCCTTACCTTTAATGTTGTAAATTTTAATTGTATTTATTATGTAGATTTGCAATATGCCTTAACATTGTGAGACAGCACTAAGTGCTTCCAGACAGATTTCTTTGCAGGTACTGAAAGCCTACCAAAGCCACTTGCCAAACAGCAATGTCACCTCCACGCTCCTGGAACTGTATGTAAAATGGTGGGCGCTGGCCTATTCGCTTCATGAAGAGAAGAAAGTCTCGTGTATTTTTTAAATGTTTTGTCTGTAAGTTTTAAGTCTTAAGTGTGAAGAACTAGCCATGAGTGAGATCCTCCTGTTTCTCTCGCACTTCTGAAATTTCCATAACCCAAATTATTACCTATGATGTACCATGATCAAAGAACACAAAAAAGATTTTTAATAGTTTATATATCATTTAGTCAGTGGATCATTTCCTCTTATCTGCTGTACATGACAACAGTACTATCGGCTTCTAAATTCTTATGGAAATGTATACATATTTGATTATAGTATTTTAGTTTACATTCACACAGAATTTATAGTGTTCACCTTTAATGCACAATGGCCATGGGGATATGTGTTTTGAAAACATAGCTAGTCAGTGTGGTTCCTAACTGTTGGGCCATCATAATGCATAGATCGTGCTTTGACTCAGCAAAACACTACGTACTGTTGATAATGGTTTGTATATTTTCAGTTTTAAAGAAACCCCCCTCCTTTTTTCTCTTGCTAACCACAGCAGGCTCCATGTCAAAAACTGCACAAATAACCAAACAATTTAAACATAAGCTACTGTTTTCCATTCTTTATTGTTCATCCTGTCCTGGTCATGAGAAGGTGGCAATAGTAATAAATACCACAATATTTGAAATGGCAAATGGACATTTTTTATAAAGAACAGTTCATGTAAATAAACAGGGTTAATTAATGAAAGTTTTAAATAGTTTTTTAAAAAAGAAAACTGCTAGCAAAGGTATGTTTCCAAAGTGTATAGAGAGAAGAGAAACATTTTTTTAAAAAAAAATTAAATCACTAATGTAGAGGGCAGGGTGAAAGTACAGAGATGAGCTCAAAGCACTAATTTTATCTCTGACATTTTTTAAACAAATGTTTTAGTCCGATTTCAAATTATTGAGAATATTTTACATTATTCATGGTATGTTCATTATAAAGTGGCTGCTTAAGCACTTTGTAAGAAAATAAAAGAAGGCGTGTTTTGGAATGGTACACTACTATGCATTTACCTTTAAATGTGCCCAGCAGAGTCTCTGGTTGAGAAGCATTGGAAAGGGTTTTGCAGTCATTACATTTAAATGCACAAAATTAAAACATTTTAAGTAGGGTATGTTTGTTCCATTTGTCCTCTTTTGTGTGTATGTGCAATACATCTTTTTAATTTAAAAAAAAACTCCTCTTTAGCCTCCAATCATATACTTACCTTGACATTTACACATGGGCACTCCCAGTTGGAGCTCCTACTACTCGTTCCCTCCCTCTTTCTCTCTCAGCAAGGTGTGTAGCTGTTTTGGCACTAAATGAAATGTTATGCAGGTAGGAAAGGAAAGCTAAGTTGATGTGGAAATTCAACTGTGGCCTACTTCTGTCCTGTTTCTTGTGTTCTTAACTCTGTTCAAACCTGTGATCTTCTGGTTTGGAAGGTTTCTCTTGGCTTCACACGTCAATCTTCAGAAGAACTCTGAAATATAGTTGTGCAACACACTATATGATTCAGCATCTGAAAAATGATTTCTTGCATGCCTCTATCTTTTCCTTAATTTCTACCATTAGTTGTCTTCCTCATGAAAAGAATTTTTAAGATGTAGAAATCCCACATTTCCCATGGCTGCCCCTCAATCTTGCCATCTCCCATGTCAATCACCTCTGCTTCCTTATCTTTTTTCCCCACACTCAGATCTCCAACCTCAGGAAAACAAAAGCAAAATATAGTGTATGCTGGAAATCTGAAATAGAAACGTGTGGAAAAATCTAACCAGTCTGGTGACATCTGTGGGAGAAAAACCATTAACGTTGCGAGTGCAAAATGACACTTGTTCAGAATTGGGGAGGTAGAAATGTGATGGTTTTTATGCTGTGGAAAATGGGGGAAAGATTTAGATAGAATGAAAAGAAAGGTAAAGGATAGTTTGGGAGAGATTAAAAATGCAAAAGATGTAATTGGACAGGAGGCCGAAGGAATGGTAGTGGTTGTAGCAAAAGAAAAGTGTGAATGTTAATGGCAGAATAATGAGCAGATCTGCGTGAAGGCAAAAACAAGATACAGACTAGTACAAGCCAAAAGAAACTAATCAAAATGGGGACAGAGTTGATGGCCTGAAGTTGTTTGAATTCAATGTGGAGTAAAGAAGGCTGTGAAGTGCCTAAGCGGAAGTTGAGATGCAGTTCCTCCAATTTATGTTGGGATTCACTGGAATGTTGTAGCAGGCTGCGAACAGAAATGTGAGTACAAGAACCAGATAGTGAATTGAAATTGGCAAGTGACTAAAGGGTCAGGGTTATGCTTGTGAAATGAGTGGAGGTCTAGTTTGCATTTAGTCTCCCCAGTGTGTGGAGACAGCTTTGTGAGCAGTAAATACAGGATGTTAAATTGAAAAGTACTACTAGTCAATCATTCATGGATTGTCTGAGGTTTTGGGCAGTGCGAGAGGAGGTAAAGGGGCAAGTGTTTGCACCTTTTGCAATAACGTGGGAAGGAAATGGAGAGCTCGTGAAAGAGTGCATCTGGATGTCGCCAAGAGAACAGTTCCTTTGGAATGCAGACAGGAGGGGAGGACAATGCTGTATTTGGTAGTGACATTGTGCTGGATATGGCAGAGAATGATTCTTTTGAATGTGGAGACTAGTGGGATGGAAACTTGAGGACAAGGGGGACCAGTCTGTATCTTGTTTTCAGGTTTTTGCTTTCAGACAGGGCTTTCCTTTATTCTCCCATTACGGATCTATGCATTCTCTTTACAACCATTAACACTCCTTTTGCCTTTTGTTCTATGATGTTTAACCTATCCTGCCCTCTAACCTAACCTGGATCTTTTTGTTCTACCTGCTTCTACCCTCTCATCCACCTTCCTCACTCTTCCCTGCTCCCCACTTTCCCCCAATGAAATAAAACCATCACGTTTCTACCTCTTCAGTTCTAAAGTAATCCTATTAATTTCAAGGTTATCTGTTTCTCTTTCCACATGAGCTGCTGGACCTATTGAGTACTTCCAGCACTCTTATCTGTTATCCACTGATGGAGCAATCCTCCAGCTTTTAACTCACGTCCATCTATACATGCAGCAAAGTTCTTTGTCTGCTGAATGGTTTTCTCACTTCTACCTTTCTCACTTTTATCTCCCAACTCCAAAACTTAAATCAAGTCTCCAATTGGGACTATCATTGTGGCCATGGTAACAGGAGTTGGTCTATGCTTAATTTACTTTTTCTTCAAGCAAGAGGCCATAAAGCTGGTTGTTCTTTCCATACAATTATTCTAGTCTATTCAAGACTGTATTGTGCCTCTCCACAAGCAAAAGCATGTGATCTTTAAGGTTATCCTGAAGATTACTGTCAGCAACACAGTGGTTAACATTGGTTTCACAGCGTCAAGGACCTGGGTTCAATTCCTGATTTGGGTCATTCTGCACATTCTCCCCATATGCTCTGGTTTTCTCCCACAATCTGAAAGATGTGTTGGTTAGGTGCACTGGCTGTGCTAAATTCTCCCTCTGTATTCAAACAGATGCTGAAATGTGATGAAAGAGATTTTCACAGTAACTTCACAGTGTTAATGTAAGCCTACTCGTGACAAAAAAGTCATATTCCTCTACCCAGGAATCTCAAACCTTTTCCTGACTATATTCTCTTCCCTATTCACTCAAACTACATTATGCAAGAACAGAAATGTGGCCTGCTGTTTAACCTGGCCAAAACTTCCAATGCTACATTCTTTCCATCACTCAATGGTTTGCTTCTAACTACACTTGCATTGCCTATGTCTGACCTTGCCTCAACCTTAAACACTTTTCTTTTCTGACCTTTTGTGCTGCTCTTGCTCAGTGACTTTGCTCAGCCCTCCTCTCCATTTTCTGGAAATCCAGTTCTGTCCTTGCTCATTTCTCTTTCGGCCTGCCCCTGGCACCACATCAGTCAGGACTTGTTTTCCTATACTCGCTTCCAGTACAGTAAATGTAAAATATTCCATCTTAAAATTTCTATGATTTCATTCCATTGTGCATCTGCAGTCTTCTGTCTCCTTCCCAACAGTTAAAATCATAGAATCCTACAGTGTGGAAGGGTAGAGTTAGAGAGATTCTTTCCGCTTAGAAAGGAAAACAGAACTAGAGGGCACAGCCTCAAAATAAGGCGTGGGGTCGGTGCAGTTTAGAACAGTTGAGGAGGAACTTCTTCACTCAAAGGGTGGTGAATCTCTGGAATTCTCTGCCCATTGAAGTGGTGGAGGCTACCTCATTGAATATATTTAAGTCACAGGTAGGTAGATTTCTGATAGATAAGGGAGTTAAGGGGAGAAAGTGGGAAAATGGAACTGATCCACTGCAGATCAGCCATGATCTTATTGAATGGCAGGGCAGGCTTGAAGGGCTAGATGGCCTACTTCTGCTCCTATTTCTTATGTTCTTATGAAACCATTTAGCCCATCAAGTCTGTACTGACCACAATCCCAACCAGGCCCTATCCCCACAACTTATGTATTTACTCTAGCCAGTACCCTTGACACTTATGGGGCAATTTAGCATAGCCAGCATGTCTTTAAACTGTGGGAGGAAACCCAAACATTGATGGGGAGAATGTGCAAACCCCACTCAGTGACCCAAGCTGGGAACTGAACCCAGGTCACTGGTGTTGTGAGGCAGCAGAACTAACCACTGTGCCACCCAGTTATTTCAGTTCTTTGACTGAGTTGTGTATCCAACTCAGTCATATAACTGAAATTCACCTAAAAATTTCTTTGAGATACCTTCAGCATTTGGATTTCATTCATCTTTTGCATTGTGTGATTGTGTATGTGTGTAGCTGGAGAAAACATATGCCAGAGTTTGTGACCTTGAAAGTGGATGCCACTCAGGTTGCCTTTAAAGGGAGCTCAGTATTTCTCATGCTTCTGGTTCACCATAGTAATGATTTACCTAGGTGTCATTAACTAGGTGGGGACGACTTTGGTGCAGTAGTTGGTCACTAGCTTTTTGATCGGAGGTAGGCTGAAGGGCAATGAAACAATGTTCTCACATCCATGTCCAGTTCAAATTAATGCAGACAACAAAGTGTAAACCTTTTAAGTTAGTGATTGTGTGTAATACAAGAATATTCAAATAATCTAATTTAATTTTTCTAATTGTGCTGCTAATGTGCTTGTGTTATAACTATATTTGCATTATATTTTTTCACTTAACTTCCAGTCTGATGTGCTTGTGTTTTAATGCGTAGCTTGGGGGTTTAAGTGCACACCATCAACTTACGGTGCGATGCTATTAGCATCTGTGGAGAGACAAACAGCTAAGATTTAAGATCAATGATCTTTCCTCAAAGCATGTATTATAACAACCAAATCCAGCAAGTAATTTTTCTCCTTTCGTAGAATCTTTGTGCAGAAGGAGGCGACTATTCAGCCCATCAATCCCACCAGGCCCTATTCCCATAATACCACGTATTTACCCTGCTAATCTCCCTGATGTCATGGGGCAATTTAGCATGGCCCATCAACCTCATCTGCACTTACCTAAACTAGGACGAAACTAGAGCACCTGGAGCAAACCCACAGAATGTGTAAACTGCACATAGACAGTGACCCAAGGCCAGAATTGAACACAGTTCCCTGGTGCTGTAAGGCAGCAGTGCTGACCATTGTGCCACCATACTGCTCAAACTTTGTCGTTTTGTCCGTCATGTGTTAACTCCAGAGTTGAGGTTCCAAGTGAACTTTCCAATTAAGTTGCAGCATGAATTAAAAATGCATCTAGTTAGTTGAGATAGCTAATAATACATTATAAGAACTTTGAACTTGGTTCTAATTAGATATGATATGGAGATGTCAGCATTGGGCTGGGATGGGGAGAGTAAAAAGTCTCATCACGTTAAAGACCAGGTTTATTTGGAATCACCAGCTTTTGGAGCACTGTCCCTTCATCAGGAGCCTTGCCCATTGACCTCTTGGAGAAGTACTCAAAGCTCCAGATCAACCTGTTGGAATTTAACTTGGTGGTGTGAGACTTCTTACTAATTGAATAGGTTCCTCAGTGAATCCAAAAGCCCTATTTCTATTAAGCTCTCCCACATTCAATTCAAATGGTGAACTTCAAGTGAGAACAATAGGGGTGGAAAGTGGGATTGAAGACAGTCAAATAGAACAGCTAGCCGATGTGAAAAGGAACCCAAAAATTTTCCATAGGAAGGAGTGTTTGAGGTCTTGAACAATGAGGAAGTAAAAAGGCAGCTGATCCCTTCGGAATGCTGAAAGGGTAAGATGTGTTTTTAATTCATTCGTGGGATGTGGGTGTTGCTTATTGTACATTCTTAATAGGCCTCAAGAAAATAGTGAGTTGTTTTCTTGAACTGCTACAATGTATCTGGTGTAGGTCCACCTGCAGTGCTGTTAGAGAGTTCCAGGATTTTGACCCAGCGAACAGTGAAAGAATGGTGATATATTTTCAAGTCAGGATGGTAAATGACTTGGAAGGATACTTACAGGTGGTGGTTTTCCTATAGCCTGCTGCCTTCATCTTTCTAGATGGTAACAGTTGTGGTTTGGAAGGTGTTGTATAAGGAACCTTGAATTCCTGGAATGCATCTTTGGTGCACACTGTTTCACTGGGTGGTGGAGACGGTGAATATTTGTGAATGGAGTGTCAATCAAGTGGATTGTTTTGTCTTGGATTGTTAAAGTTTATAGTCACAAGTATGCTTATTACGCCACAATAAAGTTACTGTGAAAAATCCACTTGTCGCCACACTTTGACGCCTGTTTGGATACACTGAGGGCCTTTCCGACTGTGGGAGAAAATTGGAGCACTCGAAGGAAACCCACACAGACACAGTGAGAATGTGCAGACTCCACAAAAACGATGACCCAAGCTGAGAATTGTTCCTGGCACTGAGACAACAGTAATAACACCGTGCCACCCATGCTGTCAAGGTTCATGACTTGTGGAAAGTGCTCATCTCATTCCTTCATTGATTAATAGATAGTAGACAGACTTTGTTTAATCAAGTGAGTTAATTACTTCAAGATTCCTAGCTTCTAACCTCTAATAGCCACAGTATTTATGTGGATATTCCAGTAGTTTCTTCTGGCCAGTGATAACTGAGGATTGTGTATGGAGATTATATTTATCATTGAATGTCAAAGGGTGATAGATCATCTCTTGTCATTGTTTGGCACTTGTGTTGGTGCAAGTGTTGTTTGCTATTTGATAGTCCAAGCCTGAATATTAGCCAAGTATTGCTGCATTTGGACATGGACACTTCAGCATCCAAGGAGTCATGAATGGTGTTGAACATTGAACAATCATCAGTGAACATCCCCACTTCTGACTGGAAGTTCATTGATGAAGCAGCTGAAGATGGTTGGGTTTAGGACACTAAGCTGGGGAATTCCTTGTAATCCTGGAACTGAGATAATTGAACTTCACTGACCATAGACGACATCTCTATCATTCAAAGCAGGGGAGAGATTCCCCCCATGATTCCCATTTACTCCACAGTTTTGCTAGAGCTCCTTGATGTCACAATTGATCAAATGCTGCATTGATGTCGAGGACTGTCACTCTCACCTCACCACTGGAATTCACCTTTTATTCAACAAAGACTGTAATGGAGTCAGGAGCTGAGTGACCCTGCTGGAACACAAACTGAGCATCTGTGAATATTATTGCTGATTAAATTGCCATTTAATAGCACTATTGATGACTCCTTCCATCACTTTACTACTGATTGAGAATAGACTGATGGTGTGGTAATTGGCTGGGATGGATTTGTCCTCCATTTTGTTCACAGGACATAGCTGGGCAATTTTCTACATTGCCAAGTTGATGTCAGTGTTATAGTTGTGCTGAAATAGCTTGGCTGGGGGAGTGACAAGTTCTGGAGCACAGCTCTTGAGTACTATTGCAGGAGTATTGTCAGGGCCCATAGCCTTGGCAGTATCCAGAAACTTCAGCCATTTGTTAATATCACATGGAGTGAATCAAACTGGCTGAAAACTGACATCTGTGATGCTGGAGACCTCGAGAGGAAGCAGAGTGGACAATCCACTGGACACTTCTGGCTGAAGATTGATGCAATGCTTCAGCCTTGCCTTTTGCGTTGATGTGCTGGACTCCTCCATTATTGAGGTTGGGGTGTTTGTGAAACCTCTTCCTCCAGTGAGTTGTTGAATTGTCCATCGCCATTCATGACTGGATATGGCAGGACTGATATGATCTGTTGGTTGTGGAATCTCTGAGCTTTGTCTATATTGCTGGTAGATTTTGCTGTTTCCTGCTCGAGTGTTCTATATTGTAAATTCACCAGGTTGTATCTCATCTTTAGATTTGCCTGGTATGGCTCCTGATATGCCTCCTGCGTGCTTCATCAAATCAGGGTTGATCCCCTGGTTTGATTTGTAATGGTAGAGTGGGGGATGTGCCAGGCCAAGAGGCTGTCAGGCACCTCAGTTTCCCAACCATGAGTTGCTCATTTTGTTCGAAGTTTATTCCATTTAGCATAGACACCACAATGGAAGTTATTTTCATAATGATTTCACAAGGACTATGCAGTTGTGATTCTTACAGATCCTGTCACGTATGCATCTGCAGCAGGCAGGTTAGGTCAAATATGTTTTTCTCTCACTGCAGATCCAGTCTAGCAGTTATGCCCTTTAGAATCTAGCCAGCTCACTCTGGTGATGCTATTGAGCCACACTTGATGTCTATTAAAATCCTCCAACCAGAGGATACTCTGTGCCCTTGGCACTTATAGTGGTTCTTCCAAGTGGTGCTCAATATGGAATGCTGATTCAGCAACTGATGGAGCATGGTGTTAATCAGCAGGAGGATTCCTTGCTCATGATTGATGTCATAGGATCCAGAGTTAATGTTGAGGAATCCCAAGGCAATGCCCTCCTGACTGTATACCACATGCTACCATCTCTGCTGTCTGTTTTGCAAATGAGACAGGATCTACCCAGAGGTGGGGATGAGGATGGTGATATCAGAGATGTTATGAAGTATGATGCTGAGAGTCTGACTATGGTTGTTAGTTAACCACTCTGAAACAGTTCTCCTAATTTTGGTACAAGTTCCTAGGTCTTAGTATGGTGGACTTTGCAGAGTCAGCAGGTCTGAATTTGATGGTGGCATTATGCAGAAAATGATCCATTGAATACAGATGCTGATGGATTGCAAAATGAGGACAATCAGAACTCGTGGTATTCCTGGGAGAGGCGGGAAGGTGTGAGAGCAGAAGAATGGGAAATATAGCAGATGCGACTGAGAGCCCTTCTGAACACAATGAGGGTGAATTTTTGATTGAAGAAAAAATGCCACCTTGCCTTACACTAACATCTCTGTCCTTGGTCTACCACATTGTTACTATGAGGTTCAATGCAGGCTTGAGGAACAGCATCTCTTTTTCCAAATAAACATTTTATTTTTCCTGGGCTTTGATTTATTCTTATTGTCACATGCATTGACATACAATAAAAAGTATTGTTTTCTGCATTCTAGTCAAAAAAAAACACCATTTGTAGAGAAAGAAAGGAGTGAGTGCAGAATGTAGTGGTAGGGTGTAATGAAAGATAGCTTAATACAAGATAGGTCTATTAAAAAGCTTGACAGTAGCAGGGAAGAAGTTGCTCTTGAGTTGGTTGATATGTGACCTTTTAGTATTTTTTTTTCCCTGATTTGGAAAAAAAAGGATGTATGGAGTTTTTAATTATGTTGGCTGCTTTTTCAAAGTACTGGCAAGTGTAGACAGATTGGATGGGAGGCTGGTTTGTGTGATGGATTGGGATATGTTTACGATCTTTTGTATTTCCTTGTGGTCTTGAGTCCATATCAAATAGCAGGAGCCATACCAAACTGTGATACAAACAAAGAATGCTTTCAATGGTGCATCTGTAAAAGTTGGTGAGAGCTATAGCTAACGTGCCAAATTTCCTTAGTTTTGTGAGAAAATAGAGGCATTGTTGGGCTTTCTTAATTATCATGTTGGCATGAGAGGACCAGGCCAGGTTCTTGGTGATCTAAAAACTTGAAGCTTTTGACCATTTCTACTTTATTCTCCACTACACTTCCTAAAGTCAATGACAATCTCCTTCATTTTGTTGACATTGAGGATAAGATTACTGTTACTACACCAGACTTGCCACTGAACTCAACAATTTCACAATATCCATTTCCTTTGCTTGTTTTTGTTTTTGTCAGCTAGAGTTCCCTCTCTCTATACCTCCTGTTTTCTTGTTTCTAAACAAATGTCTTTCCTATCTTCCCCTGAAAATGTTCAACAGCTTCAGATTTCTAGGTGCCAGATTGTCAACAACTTGTCCTGGTCCCTCCATGCTAACACTGCTGTTGCAGGAGGCTAAGGAAATTTACAACTTTTACAGATTTACTATAGAAAGCATTCTTTCTGATTATATTACAGCTTGGCATAGCTCCTACTCTGTCCAAGACTGTAAGAAACCACAGTTGTGAACGCTGCCTCGGAAAAGTAACCAGCCTTTTCTGTTTGTAAAATTCATTTGTGAGATCTGGGCAGCACTGGTTAGACCAGCCTTAACTATCCATCCCTTGCTGTTTTTGAGGAGGTAGTGGTAAGCTGCCTTCTTGAACACAGCTTTGTGTCATAATACATGTTCACCACACCTAGAGCAAACATAACCTCCTGAAGGAGGAAATAAAATTCAGGCTAATAAGCACAGAAACTAGTTATGATCACTGAATTGGGGGAGGACTTTTTAAAGTTTTAGTGTCACAAGTAGGCTTACATTAACACTCCAATGAAGTTATAGTGAGAATTCTCTAGTTACCACACTCCAGTGCTTGTTTGGATACAGTGAGGAAGACGTTAACATGGCCAATGCATCTAACCAGTACTTCTTTCAGCCATGGGAGGAAACTGGAGCATCCAGAGGGAACCCACCCAGAAATGGGGAGAATGCATAGACAGTGGCCCAAGCTGGGAATCAAATCCAAGTCCCTGGCACTGTGATGCAGCAGTAATAAGCACTGTGCCACTCTGGATATCACATTGGCCATAATTTACATTACCTCTTCTGATGAGCTGATTTCCAGCCTAACTAGACACGGGTCCAGCTGTAGCATCAAAGTACATAGCAAGTTAGTACAAGCTGGGAATCTTCCAATGTCCTACACTTCTCTGGGAAAACCAGCACCTGTAATACACTTTTAATAAAACTTTTTAAAATAAGTTTGCTGTCTTGAACTATTGAGCTAGTCCTCTGGATAAATATAATCAGAATTTTATATGTATGTGGAAAAAATATAAAAAAATTCTCAAGCAAATCATCCTACATTTAACACTTCAGTGTAAAGAGATCTAAAAATGTGCATATTTAATGTGTAGTAAATTGGGAATTTTTTTTTAAAACCAGCTTTTCTATCATTCCCAAAACTTTTCATGCCACCCACCCATAGGAGAAAGTTGGACACGTTATTCTCAAATTGTGACCAAAGTTTGTGCAAACTGAAAAATGGAATTTTTTTTTAATGGGGAATTGTTCAGTAAATAAACCCAAACAATTCAGCTATACCTTCATGGCATTAGTTATGCTTGCTCAAGATTGATACATTAAAACATCACCACAGACTTTAACTTTTGCTGCATAGTATGATTATATATATATCCTTAATATTTGGTATGCTCACATTATTATATTTCTCGAATCTTAAAATCCTACAGTGCAGGAGGCCATTCCACCAATTGAGTCTGTACTGACCACAATCCCAGCATTTACACTAGCTAGTCTCCCTGACACTAAGGGGTAATTTAACATGGCCACTTGACCACACCCATACATCTTTGGACTGTGAGAGGAAATTCATGTAGGCATGGGGAGAATGTGCAACCTCCATAGAGCCAATGATCCGAGACTGGGATTCAAACCTAGGTCTCTGATGCTGTGAGGCAGTAGTGCTAACTACTGTGCCACCATGCCACCCTTCACGTCATAATCATAAGCAGAATTTGACAATCTGTGGCTCATTCTGCAGCACACTCATCTGCTTATAGTATTCAAGGTATTAATAACTCTCGTATGCCAAGATTCCCTTGTACCATTAGCTGGAAAATAACACTTGGCATAACTCTTTCCATCATTAGTAGGATTGTTCGATTTGGTTAGATTTGTAGTCTTTTTAAAACCGCTTCTAATGTTTTAGAACATAGAACACTACAGCACAAACAGGCCCTTCGGCCTACAAGTTGCACCAATCATACTCATATCTACTAGCCCATAAAACTATCTGTACCTCCCAATCCCAGTTAAAAGACTTCTGGATGAGTACATGGAATTAAAAGATCCCACCGAGGTCACTGCCATCACCTGGCGATTCCATTCACTCATGACCCTCTGGGTGAAAAACTTACCCCTAACAGCGCCTCTGTACTTACTGTCCTGTGTCTTAAACCTGTGTCCTCTTGTAGCAACCATTTCAGCCCAGGGAAACAGCCTCTGAGAATCCACCCTATTTATGCTTCGCAACATTTCATAAACCTCTATCAGGTCACTTCTCATCCTTCATCTCTCCAGCAAGGAGACCTAGCTCCCTCAACCTATCTGCATAAGGCATGCCTCCCACTCCAGGCAACATCTTTGTAAATCTCTCAATAGCTTACACATCCTTCCATAGTGCGCCTTGTACTTTTGTTTGTATTAAATTGTTCACATTTATAAAGAAAAATTGCCTGAAAGTAACAAAAGTTATTTCAATGATGTAATACTACAGTTCCATGCTACTGATGTTCATTAAGACAGGCAATATATAAATGCAGGGTTATCCTTTCTCATCCTCATGTCATTCTAAAGCGCATCATTATTAATTGCCAGGTTAACATCAACAGGTTTACTTAGAAGCAACTTTCAGAGTACTGCTCCTTCCTCAGGTGATGAAAGAGCAGCACTCCAAAATCTCATGATTCCAAATAACCTGATGTTGAGACTTTTTTACTGTGCCTACCTCAGTCCAATGCTGGCAACTCCACATCATTACTAATTACAGCTACAGTTGACAAGCAGGCAGGAAATGGCCAGTTCTAAGTGGGAGTAAAAGATCAACTAACTTTAGCGAGAAGAAAATTAAAGAGCAGACCTAAATTTATACAATGCTCCTTGCAACTAACATATGCCTCAAAGCCAGTGAAATTTTTTTTTGAAGCGTGGTTGCTGTTAGATGAGAAACGTGACAAGCCAGCTACGCACAACAAGCTCCCACAAACAATAATGTAATGGTGAAGAGATAATCCGTCTTTTGTTGATATTGATTGAGAGATGAAAAACCAACCCAGGCATTGGGGATGATTCTCTGGCTTCTCTACAAAACAACGGCATCGTATTTTTTAAATCCACAAAGTCAGCAGATGGGGGCCTCCGTTTTAGTGTCCCATTCAACGGTCAGAATCGCGGATAGTAGGGTACTCAGAATAACGACAAGGGTGTATTTATACTATAGCATTACTAGGCAATGGCTTAGTGTTACTAGACTACTAATCCAGAAACTCAGCTAATGTTCTGGCGACCTGGGTTTGAAATCCACTACAGCAGATTATGGACTTTTTTTTAAGTTCTATGTATTATTGTCATATGTTTTGGTATGCAGTCAAACGTATTTTTTTTTGTATTCATTCATGGTTCATGGACATCACTGACTGGCCACTATTTATTGCCCATTCCTAGTTCCCCAAGGGTAGTTGAGAATACCATTAGGCCATTGCCTTTTTGCACACTATACAGACAACGCATATCATATATGGAGGAGAGCATGGAGAATGTAGTTTAAAAGAGATAGAATAAAGTTTTAGGAGCCTTAGAACGAGAGTAAAAAAATAGGATTAAAAATTCAAGTCACCTTATTCCTGCATCATCTTGAAATCAATAAAAAATATCTGGAGTGAAGAATTTACTAATGACTATGAAACCATTGTTGATTGTTGGAAAAACCCATCTGGTTCACTAGTGTCCTTTAGGGAAGGAAATCTGCCATCCTTACTTGGTCTGGCCTACCTGTAACTCCAGAGCCACTGCAATGTGATTAACTCCCAATTTCCCTTGGGTAACTAGGGATGGACAATAAATGTTAGCTCAGCCATGTCCGACAAATAAATTTTGCTGCTGCCTCAGTTGGTTAAATGAGTTACTTAGTAAAACCCAGAGATTGATTTTTGAGTCTATTTCAGATTTCTGTATTTGTTGAACTTGGAGTGATAACATGATTTTCTTTTGGGAGCTGACACTTCAAGGCCACGGATCCATAAGGCAGAAAAAGTTACTTGCTAATATTGTCTTATAATGATCATTTCCGCAGAGTTTCAAAGGGTACATTTATACTACAGCATATGTTTGACATCTGTATTAAACAGTTTCCATTTCACACCAGCACTGCATTTATATCTGGAATGATGCCCTGGCTTGAGTCAAAAGCAGTACAGACCAAGTCTCCTTTTCAGGGGTTAGATTGCATTTAAGACATGATTAGTAAGGATGCAACAACTCTGCACTGATAGAGTGTAAATGTTACCAGATCTGAATGATAGAAGCACAGGACATGAAATACAAAATAGAATTTGGCCTTAAATACTAGCAAGTGGTAATTTGCAGGTAATATAAAAAATGATTCTGCAATCACTCTCCGCACATCATCTCACCAAAATATTTTGTGCTGTCTTTCAAGTCACTGCAATGAAGTTATTGTGAAAATCCCTTAGTTGCCACACTCCAGTGCCTGTTATGGTACACCAAGCATGACCAATGCACCTAACCAGCACACCTTTCAGACTATGGGAGAAACTGGAGCACCCGCTGGAAACCTATGCTGACACAGGGAGAACATGCAGACTCCATACAGACAGTGACCCAAGCCGGGAATCAAACCTGGGTTCCTGGTGCTAATGCAGCAGCAATGCTAACCATTATGTCACCAAGCCACTCTAAAATTACAGCGTCTTTAGCTTGGTAAATTAAAAGTTAAAAACATTTGCTATTCTCTGAACTATTTCCACTACTTTATCTGCATTCCATCAATGTATGGAATCTGATTAATATTAATATTGATAGTGTGCCCTTGGACTGAGACTCTGGATGTTGTTACATATCAGTAGTTTGTCTTTGTAACACATGGATAATTTTCACAAATTGGTAAAGCCTTAATTGTTAATTATTTGTTGCTCATGCACTGTGGGGCTGAATCTTAATAGATTCAGAGAACAAATAGGTAGAACAAATGGACAGTGATAGCCTTTTTCCTAGGATGGAGAAAGCTAGCACGAGGGGACACAGCTTTAAATTAAGGGGTGATAGTTATAGGACGGATATCAGAGGTAGGTTCTTTACCCAAAGGGTGGTTCGGGAGTGGAATGCCCTGCCTGCAGCAGTTGTAGATGCGCCAAGTTTGGTGGCGTTTAAGAGGTTAGTTGATAAGTATATGGAAGAGAAGGGAATGGTTTAGTTTGGAGGGGCATTGCTTTTTATATTGGTCAGCGCAACATCGAAGGCCGAAGGGCCTGTTCTGTGCTGTAATGTTCTATGTTCTATAGAACAAAATGTCTGTCAAACAAAGTCCAAAGTCAAAGTATGTAGTAAGTTGGTACACGCAACCTATAATCACTAGAGTGACAGACATATCAAAAATTACCACCTCTAAATCACATACCACCCTGCCATGGAGGTACATCACTTTTCTTTCATTGTCACTGAATCAAAAGTCTCCAACAGTGGAACAGTGGATGTATCTACACCACATGGACTGCCACATTTCAAGGTGGCTCATGATCACCTTCTCAATGACAATAACAGGTGGCCAATAAATATTGGACCATGAGTAACACTCAATGAATACATGTTAAAAAATAGACCTATCTTACATTAAATTTCTCTACACTCTAGCTGTGAATGTAATACATTCTGCGCTTTCTTCTTTATGTATACTACGCACACTATGCTTTGTCTGTATAGCACACAAACAATACTTTTCACTGTATTCCAATACATGTGACAACAAATCAAATTATAAATTGAAACAAATGATGCTTCTATCAAGGGAATACGAGCTGTTGGAAGTCAAACAGAAAACATTCAGAACCACACAGCAATTCCACTGGCTATTAAGAGGGAAAAAAAATTGTTCTGCCAAAGGATTTCCTTCCTTTATTACAGACACTAACGAAACACCTCTTTGTAAACACACTAAATATTGTATGGTGGTGCATACATGCAGCAAGTCAACTTATTGGCCTTATAAGTTGACTTATGGCACAAATGACTTGTGCCTTATGGTTACGGCTAATTTTTTTTTAAAAAGAGGAGGCAATGGCCTAGTGGTATTATTGCTGGACTATTAATCCAGAAACTCAGCTAACGTTCTGGGGAGATTTGAACCTGCCAAGGCAGATGGTGGAATTTGAATTCAATAAAAATAAGAATCTAATGATAAGCATGAAACCATTGTTGATTGTCTGAAAAACCCATCTGGTTCACTAATGTCCTTTAGGGAAGGAAATCTGCTGTCCTTACCTAGTCTGGGCTACATGTGAATCCAGAGCCACAGCAATGTGGTTGTCTCTCAACTATCCTCCAAGGACAACTAGAAATGGGCAATAAATGCTGACCATCCAGCAATGGCCATGTCCAATGAATAAAAAAATTACACTATTACTTTCTGGGTGGCATAGTCAGTACAGTGGTTAGCACTGCTGCCGCACAACACTGGGGACCAGGGTTTGATTCCCACCTTGGCTGATTGTCCATTTGCACAGTCTCTCCATGTGTGCATGGATTCCTCTGGGTGCTCTGGTTTCCTCCCACAGTCCAAAGATGTGCAGGTTAGGTAGATTGGTCATGTTAAATTGCCTTTAGTGTTAGGGGGATTAGCAGGATGAATGTGGGGGTTTATGGGGATAGGACCTGGGTGAGATTGTGGTCAGTGCAGACTCAATGGGTTGAATGGTCTCCCTTCTGCACTGTAGGGATTCTATGAAAATGTTGATACTGGACACAGTATTTTAATCATTTATGAAATACCTACAAAATATTTTAAGTAAAAACTGGATTGAGCATGTATTTTTGTTTTTAAAATGTGATTCATTATTCAGAACCAAATTTTGTGGAGTAGGAAATGAATCTGACAATGCAATGTATTTTTAAAAATTAATTAAACATTTATTTTTGTGAGAAATGGAGGAAACTAAATGTAGAGATATAAGCAGGAAGGGGAAGGTGGCTGTGACAAGGGTGCAATGAATGCGAGCGCTCTCTTGGGGCAGAGTTGATCCCTGGCCAAGTGTGCAGCCTGGGGGAGGGGAGGGGGGCAGTCCAGAATAAACAATGGGAGCTGTGAATAAGGTAGTTTGCCAAAGATAAGCAAGGTCCAAAAATGCAAAGCATTACAATCAGGAATAAAATCAAAAACTGCTATGGATGATGGAGATCGGAAATAAAACAGGAAGTGCTGGAAAAACTCAATAGGTCTGGCAACATCTGTGGACAGAGAACCAGAGTTACTGTTGAGTCCAATCTGATTGTTCAAGATTATTGCAGATTATCAATGGGTATCAGGGGGGCAAACAATCTACTGATTGGAGTCATACCTGACACAGGAAGATGAGGTTGTGGTTCTGGAGGGTCAGTCATCCCAGCTCAAGAACATCTCTGCAGGGGTCTGTCAGGGTGGTGTTCAAAGCCCAACCATCTTTTGCTTCATCAATGACCTTCCCTCCATCATAACGTTGTAAGTGGGAATGCTTAATGATTGCACAACGTTCAGCACCATTCGCAACTCCTCGGATACTGAAGCAGTCCACATCCAACTGCAACAATATTCACAGGCTTGGGCTGACAAATGATGAGTAATATTCGTGTCACAATGCCAAGCAATGACCATCACCAATAAGAGACACTAACAACCATCTCTTGGCATTCAAAAGTGTTACCGACAGTGGGGTTACCAATGACCAGAAACACAATGACTGCAAGAGCAGGTCAGAGGCCAAGACTAATGTGGCAAGTAACACCTCCCAACTCCCCACAACCTGTTCACCTTCTACAAGGCACAAGTCAGGTAGGTAACAGAATACTCTGTACTTTCCTGGATGGGTGCAGCTCGACACCCTCCAGTACAAAGCAGTTGACTTGATTGCTACCCCTTCCACAAACATTCAATCCCTCTGCCACTGGAAAACAGTGCTGGCTGTGTGTACCTTCTACAAGATGTACTGCAGGAACTCACCAAGGTACCTTAGGCAGCACCCTCCAATACCACCACCATCTAGAAGGACCGGGACAGCAGATAAATGGGAACATCACTATTCTTTGTCACTGAGTCAAAATCTTGGAATTCCTTCTCTAATGGCATTGTGGATCAACCAAAGAATATAGATTTAGCATTTCAAAGCAGCAGCTCACCACCACCTTTAAGGGCAACTAAGGATAGACAATAAATGCCGGCCAGCCAGAGACACCCATGTCCCACGAATGAATTTAAAAAAAGACTTCTTGTTACGATCAAAAACAGCAGCAGCACAGATCAGTGGCTGGGAGGATACTTAGTCAGTGAGCAGCCAGCCACACTGCAAAGGGATGGAGTGGATTGCAGATCTAAGCTGACAATACAGAGGACAATGAGAGAATCAAGAAAACTGAAGAGTTAAATAGGAGTCAAAGGACAGGATGGAAAGTTATGGAGGAGCAAATGAATGCAATTTTAAACAAACTATTTGGTTTATGGGAAAGAGGATTGGAAAAGATTGACAGTTGCACATGGTGGTATAACTCAACTTGTTGGTCCCTCAATGCGGGTGGTCCTACAGCCCCATCTGGTGGTATAGTTATCAGTTAGGACAGGGATTGATGCTTTCTAATTGTTCAGATTAAAGTAACAGGATCTCAGATGAGAAGCTCCACCTAGAGGCACAACAGGAAACGTCAGTTTAACTTGGGGCTTCAATGGAGTGCATAAATTACTGTAGCCCTGAAACCTGGCACCAAATGTGGGCAATGCAAACTACAAGACTTCAACATGAGGCCCACTGGATAAAAACAGACAAGCTGCAGGATACAATTGCTTAAGGAATTAAGGGACCCAGCACTGCTGGCTTCACGAGTGCAAGTGTAAACCTTTAGTCAGCAGCTTCCAATAGTTCAACTTGGCTGCTGCAGATCTGAAAAATTAAAAATCAGCTGAACTATTGGCCTCCATGAGCAGATTCAGGAACCCTGATGCATTGCACACAGGTAGCATGGATATGTTTTTAAATTTTCTTCATTTGAGGATGTGCCTTGCTAGCTGGAATAGTATTTATTGTCCATCCCTAATTGCCCAGGAGAAAGTGGCAGTGAGTTACTGCAGTTCTTGTGGCATAGGTACACCACAGTGCTGTTAGGGAAGGATCTTGACCCAGCAACAGTGTTGATAAATTTCCAAGTCAGGGTGGTGCATGGTTTGGAGAGGAATCTCCAATTGTTGTTCCCAAGTATCTGCTGCTTTTGTCTTTTTAGGTGGCAGAGGTCATGGGTTTGGGAGATGCTTTGGTGAGATCCTGCAGTGCATCTTGTATGTAGTACACACTGCAGAAGCCCTGTGCATGAGTGGAGGAAGTGAATTTATGGATGTGGTGCCAATCAAGTGGGTTGCTTTCTACTGGATCGTGTTAAGCTTCTTGTGTTGTTGGAGCTGCACCCATCTAGGTAAAGGGAGAATATTCCATCACAGTCGTGATTCATAGATGGAGTCAGGAAGTGGCTCCACACCATAGGATCCTTAGCTTCTCACCTACACTGGAAGTCACAGTATTTGTATGGTGGTCCAGTTTGTCAACTGTTATGGGGGTAATTTTGCCAACTCACTCACCCAAAAATCAGACCAAGTCCAGAGCCTTCGGGTGGAATTTTCTGGTTTTGGAGAGCGTGGCCAGAAAAGACCACCCCATTTCTTCAAGGAACTTGTTTTCTTTCAGTCCACTCCTGGCAATGTTTCTAGATTGATGTTCAAATTCAGCAAAACACTCAACAAGACTCAAACTGATTGATATCCAAGATTCCATGCAGAAATTCAAGCTTCATTTATTAAATGTGGAGTAGCTTCTTGGGTGAAATAGCATACAAGCTCAATAAAGATTCCAGATATAGATTAGACCTGCTTTATATCAATCTCACTTGCTACTTGATGTATCCTACATTTAAAGGTGGCTTTTGCATTCTTTTTAAGTAATCACCCCACAATAAACCTTGAAATTTGATCTGCGTGTGAGCAGCAATCATTAACTTCAATTAGGACATAGAACAAGCAGCTTAATAAATATAGCCTTTATCAGGTGAAGACAAAATAATTGGGAAAACCTTGTGGAACAGTTGAGCTGGTCTTTGATCGAGTTATCTGCCGTACCCATGAGATTAAAGCACTTCTTCCAATATATCTTGGACTTGCCTAACCTGCGTGTCCACCACGGGTAGGCAAGAATAATCCCTACACAATCAAAGATAAACCAAATCAGAGCATACAGTGCAGAAAAGACTTCAGCCCATCAAGTCTGCACCATGAAAAACACAAACTCCACCTAATTCCACCTACCAGCATTTGGCCCATTGCCTTGAATATTATGCAACAGGTATTCAGCCAGGTACTTTAAGGATGTGAGGTAATCCGCTTTACCACCCTCCTAAGCAGCACATTCCAGACCATCACCACGATGGTCTTCAAATTGAGAATAAGGTTTAGTCCTAAACAGAATAAAGGGAATAAAGATGATGGTTGGAGAGGATGATAGTTTGAGTCTCCAAGATGTTGAGCTGAAGGAATTTATATTCATGCAAAACTAGATGCTGTACAAGTTGCCTGACAGAGGCAGTCACAGAAGATGGTGAACAGCATTAGGAGAAATGAGCACACTTGGATGCCATACTTACAGAACCAAACTTCGCTTCTCAGATTCCAAGGCAGCAGGCTGGTGCGATCCTAGCCAGTCCCACAACAGAATGCTAACATACAAGAGGACAGTGATGGCTGCTGCTGCCTTACTGCAATCAGAACTCCTGCCCCACTCGCCCCCTCAACATCAAGAAAACAACTGGTGATTCATCATCATTTTTTATGTAGCAGCTGGTTGGCACTGGATTCATTATTCTATTCCCTAGTTTTAAATTTCTTGGACTAAATGTGTATAGTTCCATGGAAAAAGCTGAAAGCAAAAATAAAACAGCACTTGGCAGATGCATCATTTATGCAACAATTAGTTTTTTTATTTCTATCTGTACAAATCACAAAAAGGTAATCTACCAATTTCATTAACTACTCCTTCAACATGTTATCCACCGGCAAGCATGCCACTGAAAGGGACTTTGAGTAACATGCACGTTTTTCAAATATGTAACACTGATGTGAAGTGGAGTTGTTTCCATAGAAAATTTTGCCCTGAATATAAACTTGATTTCTGATGTACTCAGTTCAAACACTGCACTTTTCAGTGAACCATTATACAACAAATTCCTCTTCCCTTAAACTACACAATTTATAGTTTTAGGAAACATAAATACTACACACTTTATTCAATATTCCTTACAAATAAAATTTCCAAAAAAATCAGTTCAATTATCTGACAGACTAAAGAACCTACAAGTTATCTTGAGGACCTCAAACTACCCATTGGTGCCAAGTGCAATTATCCAAAGCTCAGCAACCACTTCTTGGTAATAAATACCAATCTTGAAGTTCAAGAACTCAATGTAGATACAGAAGCAAAGGAAAAAATGGTCATTTATTTATGAAGACATCAAGCATCTCACTAACCTGAATACAGGCATGTCAAATTACAAATTAGTAATTCAGCATGTAAAAAAAACTAAATCTGAGCCAGTCCATCTGCAGCCTTTCACAACACAATATCCCCAATTTTCATATTATATACAAATTATCTGGTTAAGTACAAATTCCTCACTTGCAAATATACAAATTAGCGGACGAGTACAAATGATCTTGAAATTCAGCTTCGGAATGTACATGCCGTATTCAGACACAGCAGAACCATTCACTGCTACATAGTCTCATTGGTTCTCATCTGGGTTCTTCACTTGAGTGAGTTTCATAAGTCAGGAGGCCCAATCAACTTCTTTCAAACACTGCTGGGGAGTAGTGTTTATTTAAAAAAACACTACATTCTTGTGCATATTGTGAGTAGGCTGGTTCCATTTACAACTGGGGCAGTTTGTCAACCGGAGTATCAAATTTAAATTCTGCAGGAAAGAGATCAGCAGCACGTGGATAAACCAGTCGATAGGACTGCCTGATTGTGACATCAGCTACGCCAGCAATGTCTCCGATCTCTAGAGGAGAAGAAAAAGCAGCAATTAAACCCCAAGCTCAGTGAGCTCAATGAACACACACCAATACCTTGCAATGAGAGGGGGAATGAATAGCCAGGTGCCAAAGCTTGTGAACACCATCAGTTTCCAATAACTTCAAGCAGCATCAATTCTAAATGTTCAACTACTTGGGAGGAAATTGATTCCAAATGAGGGGGGAAAACTTGCATCAGTAAATGTTTCATCAGGCTTGGGGAAAGAAAATAATAAACTCCTATTCTTTCACTATAATAGATAGAATATGAGCTGAAGTGGATTGCACTAACAAGAGGAAGGTGATGGCTCAATAGCATTACTGCTAGATTACTAACTCAAATTCAGTTAATGTTTTGGGGACCCAGTTCAAATCTTGCCATGGCAGATAATAGAATTTGAATTCGATACAAAAAATGGAATTAAAAATGTACTGGTGATCATAAAACCATTGTCAATTGTCAGAAAAACCCATCCAGATCAACAATGTCCTTTAGGGAAGGAAATCTGTCCTTGCCTCATCTGGCCTTCTGGTAATATGGTTGACCTGCTCTCCAAGGACAATTAGGGGATGGGCAATAAATGTTGGCCAGCCAGCAATACCCATGTCCCCTGAAGAATAATAAAAGCTCATTATGGGGCAGCACAGTAGTTCATTGCTGCCTCACACCACAAGGGACCTGCACTGAATTCCACCACTGGGTGATTATCTGTATGGTGTTTGCACGTTCTCCCAATGTCTGTGTTTTCTGTCCAGGTACTCCAGTTTCTTCCCACACTCGATATGTAGGTTAGGATGGACTAGCCATGGTAAACACATGGGGTTACACAGATAAGGCCTAGGTAAGATGCTTGTTCGGATTGAAGGTGCAGACTCGATGGGCCAAAATGGCCTCCTTCTGCACTGTCGGGAATCTATCATATGCAAGCATTAATCTACTTCTGGAAGTGCTAACTGGCCAATTAGACCAGCATAGTTATGTTAAGGAAAAGGAACTGAATTAATTTTCAATGTACCTAATGTTTCCCATTGTCAGGGTCCTTTATTATACCAGGTTAAGGAAAGCATTAGGTAGTCAGGCATTTCAGATCAGGTCCAATTTAAGATTTACCAGCAAGACAGTAAACCAAATACCTTTTTGTGTCCGTTTGTCTGCTGAAGCTTGCGATGCCATATAAATCGCTGCTGCAGCTACAGAAATAGGACTCCTGCCAGGCACCAAGTCCAGTTCCACAGCTTTCCTTGCAATGTGCGTTGCGGCCATTTGCACTTGCTTAGGCAATCCCAAGTTTGAACAGAACCTGGACATAAAATCTCCTGTGGTGATTAGATCCACACTGGTTTCCAGAGCTTTCAGAATTAACTTGAAGCAACGGCCTATTTCCTTCTTTGAAATCCGGGACACGGCACAAATTTCTAATGGTGAAGGGGGACAATGTTAGTAGCATAGCAAGAATGGATCAACTGAAAAGTAAAGGTACCGTTAACACCAGAGATTTGAGCAGCATGGGGCTGTTATGTAATTCTTAGAAAAGAGAAAAGTCCAGATTATTTCAATTCACTGAAATTGTCCAAACACTTGGAAGATGCTGTGACCACCTCACCCACCCTGACCACTAACCAACTACTGGCAAAGAGGGTCCTAAACACAGACAAGACTGCTCTATTTGGTAGATGTTATGAACAGCATTTAAATAATGGCACAAGATACATTGCTTTGCATAGCAGCCTTGCAATGTATCCCATGTATTTTATGTTAAATTGACTAGCATAGATAAAACAGCCCCAAAATTCATCAAAATCCCTAAATGATCAGATCAGAACAAAAACTTATGTTAGGTTACTGCATCTACCCAGCAAACAGTAGATATAGAATTACCCATAAGGATAGGAACCCTTCACTTAATGGTTCTTACAGAAAAGAAACCCCTCATCTTCCCAGATTTAAATCCAAATTCTAAAGGTGAAAGAAGGGTGATAACTCAGACCACCAAAAGCACATTCCCTTCTGAGCTCTGAGCAGACGCAGAAGGAAATGAAAAGCAGATCAATAAAAATCCACATTTTCTTGCTGCCTGGTCTTGCATGACAAAATGATCCATGCGTACCTCAGAAAGGTGACCTGCAAAGCTCATTTCAGTCTATCCTCAGCAGCCAGAACAGTTGCGATGGGTCTTTCCTCATGCAAAACCTAAAACTATTATGGGGAAATACTCAAAAGCCAGAAAAAGGGAAAAATTAATACTGCGATTAAGTAACCTCTGTTACACCAATTTTAGCTTTGGTTCAGGACCAGTCTTGCCTCTGAGCTATTCTGTTGGAAGAACTGCTTTTCAGACAAAGATGCAATCTTCCAACTTAAGTATAAATGTTAAAAAATCCCAAAGTACTATTCAATTAAAGAGAGATGTCCTAATGTCTTGGCAACAATTCTCATGCCACTACAAGTTATTTGGTCATGTGTGCCACTGCAGTTAGTGGAATTATAAAATGTGCAAGTTAGCAGCTGTGTTTATGTACATCACAGGAGTGACTGCACTTCTAAAGTGCCAAGGAGGTGAAAGACACTACAAAAATACAAGTTTTATTTATTAAGGTATACATTTCACTTATCTTCTTACCCATTTTAAAAATTCTTTCAGATGCAGTCACATTTATCACCTCCTAGATTTTCTGAAATTGAGGTGCTAGGCTTTGAGGAATCGCAATTTGGTTATGATTACACTCCCACAATGTTGCTGGATAATGATCCACCAACAATGGAGGAATGGTGACATATGAAGTTAAAGCAGTGAGTGAGTGACTCGGAGTTGAAAGGTGATGGAATCTTGTTGTTACTGCTCTTGCCTTTCTTAAAGATCAAACAGGAAATGCTTATTCTGGAGCTTGTATATACTGCACAGCCACAATGTGCCAGCAATGCAAAAGGATGGATTATTTGGCCCAGTGATCAGATCAACAATCAGCCAAACTGCTCCATCCCTGAAACTGTTGGGGCATTATGAACTGGAGTTACCAGTTGCATCATTCCAGACACTAGTTACATCACTCACTTTGAACCTTGTAAATAGTGAAAGGTTTGAAAGATCAGGCGGTGACCCAGTCACTACTGATGTGGTTTGGCCAGTTCAGTTTCTGGTTAGTTGTAACCCAGGATTATTGTTGATTATTCAGCAATGCTGGTGGCTTTGAAGGTAAAAGTGCAACTTGGACAGGTTGTCTTTAGTTCTAGACAATTAGCAGGCACTTAGTCTAATACCAGCCACTTATTAAAGTCATTTTGACATTACTCAGGATCTGCTGCAAGCAAGGGCTTCATGATGACTAGAGGAGTGTGAATGAGATCAAACAGTCCTCATGAAAGTCACAATTCTAACTTTATGAATGAGGAAAGGTTATTAATCACCAGCTGAAGGTGAAAGGGTCAATAAGTCTTCACTGATGATCTTCAGCTTCTAGCAATTACAAGCAACTTCCATTGTGTTGGGTAGAGATCCAGCCACCAGAGCTTTCCCAACCCACTGTGCCATAATCAACTGAATGCTGCCTGGATGCACACATTTCTGCTCACCCTTTTCTTAGCCTTCAGCCAGTGTACATGGCTGGATTAAAGTTGCTGACTGAAATATTAACAGTCTTCTATTAGCAGTCACTGGAATAATTACTTTGAATCAAACCCAAAAATCCTACCTGATAACATTGTGAAATGAGTTTTTTTTTAAAAACTGGAAACAGTGCTATAATTTGGCATTGATTCCAGATCATCTTACCTTTAAATGTCCGTGGTACACCTTCTTGTCTGCAGGCAATGTACAAACAGGCAGAAGCAATGGCATCATTACTCCTTCCCTTTAGGCTCTTTTGCTCATACACTTGTTTAAATAAATTATTTGTTCGATCCTAGGAAATGAAAAAGGAAGATTTAATCAAGTATAGGCCAATTTCTAACAAAGTTTTATGCCTTCATTACAATGATTAAATGATGCAATATCAGGATAAAATCAAAGGCTTTATGAACTTACAACTATATTTCTGGGGAGATTTATTCTGTCAGACATATTGCTGATCTCCTTAAATGCATTCATCATTGCCCGGTCAGAGCTACTCATAGTTCGACGGTTTTGATATTTTGCATTGCCAAACTCATCAAAACTTGCAGATCCAGTACCCTGTGAAGAAATGCAAAGCAAATAACATGCAAATGAAAAGTATCACAACAAAAATAAGCTTCTCCAATTGCTGTTATAAATCTCAAATCCAAAGCCATTAGCCAAGATATAATCCAAATATTGGTCCAAAATCGACTGGGAATATAGTATATTCTCTACTTCCTTTAAAGCACCTTCACAAAAAGCATACTCTAAGTTACATCACAAAAACAAATCCTTCATTTAATTTATAAATAATTCCACTTAACTGTTCGTACCTCAAAATCTCACTTACCAAATTCCTTTTATTTTTCAGGTGTAGATTCAGGAACATCCTCGATCGTTGTTGAAGCAAAGCAGAGTTCCAATTGGAATAGTTTCATACATTTAATTGGATGCAAAGTGTGACAAGGAATCTCACTACACGAGCTCGCATTCAAGTAGACCCATTTACGGGCATTTTTCAGAAACATGTTAACTACATCAGTCTATTACAATTCATACTGTACATCTTTATTAATGATGACAATTTTAAAAACTTCAGAAAGTTCTCTCCTCCACATTCCAAAGGCCCTTTCCAATCAACACAATCCCCAGCTGTTTGTTTAGCTTTCAGTTTTAAAAAATACATTAGTTTTCAATTGCAATGACCTCCCTACACCACATTAACTGTTGCCTTCCATAGTTTCCCCAGTCACGTTCACAAAACGTAGGCAGCATTTTTAATGGTATAGCTATTGACCGCCCTGTTGCTGATTGCAATAGGATATGCTGAGGGTATATGGTTTCTCTGGGACTTTGGTCAATATTACTGAGCTGGCCATTTGGATATCCACTATATTAAATTGATGTCCTCCACTTTATTAACACACTATTACAACAATTCAGGTAGGATCAGCCATTCAATAGCTCGGGGAACTTAAGGAAACAGTTATCATACCAGTAACAATAACATGATGCATGACAAAACATGTCTACAACTGCCCATGAGACAAGGAAGCCAGTCTTGCCACTGCAAATATGACAACTAGCAGAGATGCCTCATCTGAAAGATGAGCCAAGTAGATTCATGATGTACCAATTTAACAACCTCCCCCTTCTGCAAAAGGGATCAGTGACCAGAAGGGTGTCAGGTTCCACATCTTCTATGCAAAGTTACCTGATCACTGCACAAGTGATTGGCAATAGCTGTACAACTGCCTTTCATATTACCAGTTTTGAGGAAAACTAATTGAGGTGGCTTACTTCACCATATTTACAAAATGCCACATATGCAATGAAAGAAACTGAATTGCTTTATGTAATAATGTATTTTTACAATTTTATGAATTAAGTGTCTTTGGAAAAAGACATCACGAGACTTGACACGGGATAAAAGTAAAAGGAGCTGGGGACTAATCTGGTAACACCCACTACTTAAATTCAGTTGAATAATAGCCACATACGTCAGATATCTACCTAATGTTTGCCAAATTACCTCACAAGAGATCAACACATTTGGGGGAAAAAAGTAGTGTAAAGAGCCGGTGGGAAGCTTACTTTTAAGAACATGAAGGCTATTTAATTATTGTGCAAGTACATTTTATTTATTAGAGATATGACAGAAGAGTTTAAGAAAAATGCAGCTGTTTTACATGCCTATTCTATTGGTCAAGTAGCACTGTTACCTTTCCAATCATTGTTGACAAATCACCACCATTTAGCAATGGATTCTGGGCATCACCAACTCGAGATGGATCTTTTGTTGCTTTGTCATTGCTAAATGTTCGCCACTCAGAGCCAACATCTATAACTCTATCACCTGTAGGGAGAGATGCAAAATTAAGCTTCATAAGAAAATCTGATTCAAATCATAAGATATTAACCCAACAGCATCTCTCCGAAGAATCACACTGAAATTCTGCTCATAGTTATTCCCTTCCTGAGCATACACAAGTTATATTCTAACACATTTAAAGTGGTCAACATTAAACTACCAGTGTTAAATGAAGGTCAAAATTTTGGCTGCAACTTGCTTCATTCTCCAAAATGACCAAATACCACCATCCTTTGAGTCAGTTCACCTTGACCTACACATTGTGCCAGCTGGTTTCACAGAGGGGTAGTGGCATAGTTGTATTGTCATTGGGCGAGTAACCCAGAGTAATATTCTGAGTTTGAATAGAGAAGACCTCAGAAACAAGATTAACAGTATTAGACAAGGTGGGTTCAGAAAGAACGTTCCTGTTGGTGGTGGGAGTCCGTAACTAGGTGTCATAGTTTGAGGATTAGGGTAAACCTTATAGGACTCAGGTGAAGAGGGGTGAACTTTGTGGAATTCACTGCCATAAAGGAGGTCAAAATATTGAGAGTTCTCAAGAAATTAGATATAGCACTTGGGGATAAAGGAAGAGATATGGGGAAGATAGGATTGAGATACTGTATGTGATGATCAAAATGAATAGTATAGCAGGCTCGAAGAGCAAAAAGGCTTATTCTTGTGTTCCATATTCTCTTTCTATAAATCCCATCACAGCAGGTGGTGAAATTTGAATTCAATAAAAATCTGGAATTGGAGGGCCAAACATTGGCTGATGTAAAAAAATACATCTGGTTCAAGAATGTGCCTGAGGGAAGAAAACCTGCTGCTTACCTGTCCTATATGCAGCCCCAGACCCACAGCTATGTGCTCAACTCTTAAACGGCCTTTGAAATGGTCTGGCAAACCAATCAGTTCAAGAGCAATTTGTGATGAGCAATAATTGCTGGCCCAGCCAGCAATGCAGACATCCCATGAACGAAAAGGATATAGAATGTCAGTTTTTAGCTGAACTTGAATAGGAATAGGTTGTTCGGCCCCTTGTACCTGTTCTGCGATTCAAAAAGATCACCATCAACTTGACTGTGTTACCCTATCTCATATTCCTGGATTCCATTAGAATCCAAAAGCAGAAGTGTAAGCCAATGATCATTCAGCTAAGTCACATGTGTTCCCATTTTCAAGTTGAACTCATTTCCATAGTGCCACTGAGTACAGAACTGAACACAGCAAGATTACTTAGTTTCCATTATAAATAGAATACAGGAATTTATTAAAACATGAAATAAGGGGGTAGATTAAAAATTTAAAGGAGGAAATGTTGACAAAGTGATCTCAGCTTTAACAGATATGCAGCTTGTACATTTTATGGTGTTTATCTTAAGTCTAGATTTCACTTATTGCTTAGTAAAATTAATTCTATTTTAATGAACACAGCAAGTCAAAACATTCTTTCATTTAGTTAACAAATGCATAACCAATGACATGGAGTGTCTTAAAAGTTTATCTAATGCTTGGATCAATATTTGCTTTGGACCAATTTTATCTCCCATTCTTCTTACAGGGAACTTCTCCAAAATCAGCTGCATTCAGAACCCAGCTACAGTCAGTTGCAGCTGTTAACTTGTTAATAATATCTCAAACATTCAATTTACTTTGCTTTAAAACAGTGGTATTAATAATGAATCACCCACCTTTTTCATTAGTTATTGTGGAACTTTATTCAAGTTAGAGTGTACTTGGTCAGGTCAGGTCAGATGTGGTTAGAAATGTGGACCAAGCCTGGTTTAAGCCACTTACCAGCATTAGAGATAGGTGGGAAATTGGATTAGAATGGACAGCTCGGATGTGGAATGTACTGGCACATACACGATGGATCAAATGATGTCTGCCTGTGTCAGAATATCAATACTTCTATAAAATTAGCTGATTGTAGAGATGTGTGTCACACTTGCATCAATAAAAAACACAATTCTTTATTATTTGCCCTGCCATGATGGGTAAAATGGATATAATCAAGTCATGGTGTAGCAAGAATAGCAAGCTGTTTGCTAAACAAAGCCAGCTAAAGGGAAACACCTCTTAGATACAATTGGCAAACTGCATTCACATAAATGCACTCATCTACATACAGTGGAGACTTGAATAATATGCACCAATAAGCAAAGAAACCTAATTATCAATTAATTACAGAAGAACTACTCAATTCTAAAATCCTTTCTCTATAAAGATTTTTCTTTACTCTTATGAGATATGGGTATTGCTGTAAGGCCAGCATTTGTTGCCCATTCCCAATTTAAAAAAGAGAAGTTTATTTATTAGTCACAAGTAAGGCTTACATTAACATTCAATTAAGTTACTGTGGAAAATCCCACAGTTGCAACACTCTGGCACCTGTTTGGGTCCACTGAGGGAGAATTTAGCATGGCCAATACACCTAACCAGCACGTCTTTCAGACTGTGGAAGGAAATCAGTACTCAATGGAAACCCACACAGACACAGGAAGATGGTGCAGTCTCTGCACAGTGACCCAAGCCAGGAATCAAACCGAGGTTCCTGCCACTGAGAGGCAGTGTTGACCATTATGTCACCATGCCTGCCCTGGAGATGGTTGAACTACTGCAGGCCATGTGGTAATTCTGATATCTTCAAGTTGAGATAAAAAGAAAGCAACCTTACGGACATTTTGGCAACGTGGATTACAAAACATTTGCATTCAAACATCTCCAAAATGAAGGTTTCAACTCCAGGGTAAACATTGCAAAAGCAGCAACAATAGAAAAAAGATCAGATAATGTACATAAAGCAGAGTTTTAAATTAAAGATCCTGGAAAAATCTAGCCAAACATAGCAAAAGGCAAATAATACCAGCAACTACAGAAAATGTGGTATTTTAAGTATCATAATTTAGAGAAGAAATGCCAGCAATATATCCAGAATTGCCAACAATGCATTTCATTAAATCCAACATTGTCTAAATGGGCAAAGTATATAGAAAGTTAATTCAAACATGAGGTTTTTTCAACTTTTTCACCATTTTACACAAATTCCTCACTAATGTATCAAGACATCAAACATTATAAACAGATCATTTGAAATGTGAAATTGACATATATACCCAAGAAACAAAAACTTTTACAGTTTTCAGAGAGCGCAAAGTCTCAATAATAAAAGGTGTACACACCCTAACAAGGCCTTTACATGGACAGCCTAAAACCAGGATCAAAAACTTTCAAAACATATCCAAATCTACTATAGTTTTCATGTCACTTACGAAACTGCAGTGACTGGAGAGCAAGATAGTGAGAGTTAAGAGAAGAGCAGAGCTTTGACTAGGCCAGCTTGGTGGCTGGAATATGGGAGACTAGAAAACAGAATATCAGAGTAGCCATATCATTGGGCAGTAATGCCCAATGAAAGATGTGGAGGCATTGGAGAGGGTACAGAGGAGGTTTACCAGGATGTTGCCTGGTATGGAGGGCAGGTCTTATGAAGAGGCTGAGGGATTTGAGGTTGTTTTCGTTAGAAAGGAGGAGGCTAAGAGGGGACCTAATCGAAACACAAGATGATTAGAGGTTTAGATAGGGTGGACAGTGATAGCCTTTTTCCTAGGATGGAGAAAGCTAGCACGAGGGGACACAGCTTTAAATTAAGGGGTGATAGTTATAGGACGGATATCAGAGGTAGGTTCTTTACCCAAAGGGTGGTTCGGGAGTGGAATGCCCTGCCTGCAGCGGTTGTAGATGCGCCAAGTTTGGTGGCGTTTAAGAGGTTAGTTGATAAGTACATGGAAGAGAAGGGAATGTTTAGTTGGAGGGGCATTGCTTTTTATATTGGTCGGCGCAACATCAAAGGCCGAAGGGCCTGTTCTGTGCTGTTATGTTCTATGTTCTATGTTCTATGTTCTATGTTCATGTTCTATGTTCTATGTTCTATGTTCTATGTTCTATGTTCTATGTTCTATGTTCTATGTTCTATGTTCTATGTTCTATGTTCTATGTTCTATGTTCTATGTTCTATGTTCTATGGATAAAGGATGAGTACACACAGCTGAAGGCAGAATGGTGACAGTCAGAAACATCTCAGAGCCAAATACAGCATCAAGATTGCAAATGGTCTGGTTCAACCTCAGTGGACAGATAGAGATAAGAGTCAGCGGGTGGATCTGAAGACAGTTTCTTGCTAACATATTAGCTAAACGAAATGTGACTGAACGCATTGACGAAGGAAGAGCAGTGGATATAGTGTACATGGACTTTAGCAATGAGTTTGATAAGGTCTCCCATGCAAGGCTTCTGGAGAAAGTGAGGGGGCACAGGATCTAAGGGGCTTTGGCCTCGTGGATCCAGAACTGGCTTGCCGGCAGAAGGCAGAGAGTGGTTGTGGATGGCTCTTGTTCTGCATGGAGGTCGATCACCAGTGGAGTGCCCCAGGGATCTGTTCTGGGACCCCTGCTGTACGTCATTTTCATAAATGACCTGGATGAGGAAGTACAGGGATGGGTTAGTAAGTTCACCGACGATACAAAGGTCAGTGGTGTTGGTGGATGGTCTGGAGAGATGTCAAAAGTTGCCACGGGACATAGACAGGATGCAAGACTGGGTGGAGAAGTGGCAGATGGACTTCAACACAGATAAATGTGTAGTGGTCCATTTTGGCAGGAATAATGGGATGAAGGAGTACAATAAGGGGTAGGAGTCTTAGCTGTGTTGTGGAGCAGAAGGACCTCAGGGTCCGGGTCCATAAGACACTTAAATCGGTCTCGCAGGTGGAGGAAGTGGTCAAGAAGGCATATGGTGTACTGGCCTTCATTAATCGAAGAATAGAGTTTAGGAGTCAGGAAGTAATGATGCAGCTCTATAAGATCCTTGTCAGACCCCACTTGGAGTATTGTGTGCAGTTCTGGTCGCCTCACTATAGGAAGGATGTAGAGGCTATTGAGAGAGTGCAGAGGAGATTTACAAGGATGCTGCCTGGATTGGGAGGCAGGCCTTATCAAGATAGGTTGAGGGAGCTGGGACTCTTCTCACTGGAGAGATGTAGGTTGAGAGGCAACCTGATAGAGGTTTATAAAATGTTGAGGGGAATAGATAGGGTGGATTCTCAGACTATTTCCCCGAGCTGAAATGGTCATTACGAGAGGACACAGATTTAAGGTGCAGGGAAGCAAATACAGAGGGGATGTTAGGGGTAAGTTTTTCACTCAGAGGGTGGTGAGTGAATGGAATCAGCTGCCTGAGGTGGTAGAGGCAAACTAGCTGGGGTCTTTTAAAAGACTTCTGGATGAGTATATGGAAACGAATGGGATAGGGGGTTATAGATAGGTCTGTGGATTGGTAGATATAGATGTGATCAGCGCAACTTGTGGGCCAAAGGGCCTATTTGTGCTGTAGTGTTCTATGTTCTAAACCATAAAGCTTCTAAAGTATGATAAATCAAGGACAGCAGAGAGGTGAGGCAGAGCTGGATGCTGTCAGTTCACAAGCATAATTGTATGACTTTACTGAGAAGGAGGGGGGAATTAGGATAGGTTTTTGGGGAATTCCAGAGATTGCTACCTGGAAACCAGAAGGGAAACCATTGCAATGAATGCTCCTTGAAACAAGGGCATGGTGTTTTACTGGGAATCAAACAGCAGAAAGCAGCAACATACAATAGAGGTGTGCAAACAATAAATATGGAAAGGAGCATGACGTTAAATTTGCTATGTATAGCACACATCTTGATTTTACCCATCAGTAAAACAGTGCGCTCTATGTAAAAATATCACAACCCATTTAAAAATAATGATCAAGTCACCGTCTGAAATGAAGCAGCACACACCAAATGCAAATTATAAAACTGCAAAAGCAGAGATATTAAGGGAATAGTGCAGCCTTGTAACATTTGGACAAAACAAAAAAGAGTCTTAGGATCACTGACAATTGACTAGATAATTTCAAAGATATGGAGTCCAGGGCAGGAACTTGGCTGCTGGTTAAAAGATAGATGCAGTTCAGGCACATACCCACTAATCTGCTAATATAAATAGCAGTGTAAAATAGGCGACTGGCAAGAACAAGTAAGTACAATATGCTAAGCATAGCTACTTGCTTTATAATTAAGAGGAGTAAGTTGTTTGACAAGTTTTCATTTCTATAAAGCAGTCTCAATATCAAATAGTAATCAATGCACTGAGACAATATAGAAATAATAGGTGCATACACATACATTTTATATATAATACATAGATCGATGCAAGTAATGGAAACACTTCTCTTTTTTACCTACTACCAGCCCACATTCAGGGCAGATCATGTCACCAGCACGGTAATCTTCTACCAGTATGGCATCTGGATGGTTTGGACATTGCACCCTGGGCAATGGATCCCCACTAAAACAGAAGACATTAGATAAAAATTCAATATCACCGTAATTACTGCAAATGTCATTATTTGTAAAATCAAAATTATTATGGCCTATTAACTTCCTTCCCTTCAGCCACAACAAAACTCAGCCTGACTTTACCATCACCTCTCTCTACCCCACCATAGTGTCTGATCAGTCAGACTGGGGTGGCAGTGGTTAGCACTGTGCCTTAGTTCCAGAAACCATGGTTCAATTCCAGCCTTAAGTCACTGTCTGTGTGGATTTTGCATGTTTGCCCAGTGTTTGCATCAGTTTCCTACAGGTGCTTCAGTTTCTTCCCATAATCCAAAGATGTGGGAGTTATATTGATAATAGGGCCTGCATGAAGTTATCGGTGTAGGCTTAACAGGCCAAATGCCTTCTTTCTGTACAGTATGGATTCTATTCCATGATTGTACATCTGACATCCAGCACTGGATGAGCAAAAATTTCCTCCAGTTAAATAATCTTCAGTTCCCACCACAAAATCATTCCCTAGTCACTGATTCCATTCATTTCTTTGAATGGCAGTGAAGCTGAATCAAACCACTCAAACTTGGTACCTATTTAACCCTCCAATTTTCAATCACATACCATTACCTCTTCTCTAAATTTGCACCCCTTTATCGTGGAGTCCATGAGATATAGATAAAAGTCGTAGGTAGGAGGATTGGAATAAGGCACTCACTAAGTGTTAAAATGGGCAGTGCAGGCTTGCAGGGCCAAGAGGCCTGTTTCCTGTGCTGTGTTGTTCTTTGTACTAATACAATCTACATCTACCTCCAAATGGTGCTGGACAATTAAATAACATACTGAAGGAGGAAGCTCCATAAATATCACCATCCTCAATAACAGAGGAACCCATCACATTAGTGCAAAACATAAAACAGAAGCATTTGAAACAATCTTCAGCCAGAAGCACTAAGTAGATGATCCACTTCAGTCTCCTTTGGCAGTCCTCTTCAAACAACTGCGCAACCTCAAGCAGACCATTGTCTGCAGCAAACTACCCAGCCTTCAGGAGGAACAGTGACCACTACATCTCTCAACCCTGCCACAGCAACTACTGCAAGACATACCAGATCATTGACAGATGCCATCACGTCATGAGCATCATCCACCAGGCACATGGTAGATATTATTGAGACTCAGCCAAATTGTCTACCTGGTTCGCTGCAGGAAAGGATGTCCCAAGGCATGGTACATTGTGGGGACCATGCAGATGCTACAATAACAAATGAATTAACACCACAAGAATGTTCCCTTTCAGTTGGGGAACACTTCAGCAGTGATGCGCATTCAGCCTCTGATCTTCAGGTAAGCATTCTCCAAGGCAATCTTCACAACACGTGACAACGTAGAATTGCTGAGCAGAAATCGATAGTCAAGTTCCACATGAGGACAGTCTCAACTGGGATCTTGGATTCATGTCGCACTACCTGTAACTCCCATGACTTGCCTGAGCTTGCAAAATTTCTAACTGTCCTGGCTGGAAACAATACACATCTCTCTAACCTGTGCTTAACTCTCTACACAATGTTGGTACTTTTAAGGCTTGATTACCTTTAAAGACCTTTATTCAATCATTATCTTATAAATGGAGTTTGTCTTTATATGGGATCTAGGGTATACAGCTTGTAGGAAGGAACTTAAGGAAATTAGGAGAGCCAGAAGAGGTCATGAAAAGGCCTGGGCAGGTAAGATTAAGGAAAACCTTAAGGCATTCTACAAATACGTGAAGAGTAAAACGATGAGATGCGAAGGAATAGGACCTACAAAATGTGACAGTGGGGAAGTTTGTATAGAACAGGTAGAAATAATAGAGGTGCTCAATGAATACTTTACTTTGGTATTCACAGCAGAAACAGATCTTGGTGGCTGCAGTGCAAGCTTGAGACAGACTGAAAAACTCAAGTATGTGGACATTAAAAGGATGTGTTTGATCTTTTGAATAGCATCAAGATAAATAAGTTGCCGGGACTGGATGGAATATACTCCAGGTTACTGTGGGAGGCGAGGGAAGAGATTGCAGAGCCTCTGGCAATGATCTTTGCATCATCGATGGAAACAGGAGAGGTTCCAGAGGATTGGAAGATTGCAGATATGGTTCCTATATTCAAGAAAAAGACTAGAGATAGCCCAGGAAATTATCGACCAGTGAGTCTAACATCAGTGGTTGGTAAGCTGATGGAAAAGATCCTGAGAGACAGGATTTATGAACATTTACAGAAGTATGATCAAAAGTAGTCAACATGGCTTTGTTAAAGGCAGATCATGTCTTAAGAGCCCAGTTGAGTTTTTTGAAAATGTGACTAAACACACTGACAAAGGAAGAATAGTGGATGTGGTTTATTTGGATTTCAGCAAGGCATAAGGTCCCCCATGCAAGGCTTATGGACAAAGTGAGGGGGTATCTAAGGGGATGTTGCTTTGTGGATCCAGAACTGGTTTGCCCACAGAAGGCAGCAAGTGGTTGTAGATGGATCTTATTCTTATGGAGGTCAGTCACCAGTGGAGTGCCCCAGGAATCTGTTCTGAGACCCTTGCTGTTTGAGATTTTTATAAATGACCTGGATAAGGAAGTGGAAGGATGGGTAACTTTGCCAATGAGACAAAGGTCAGAAGTGTTGTGGATAGTTTGCAGAGATCTCAGAAGTTGTAGAGTGACATAGATAGGATGCAAGACTGGGCAGAAGTGGCAGATGGACTTCAACCCAGATAAATATTTAGTGGTACATTTAAGCAGGTCAAATGGTATAAAGGAATATAAAATTAAGGGTAAGACTCAGTGTGAAAGATCAGAAGGATCTTGGGGTCCAGGTTCATAGGATTCTCAAATCAGCTTTGCAGGTAGAGGATGTGGTTAAGGCAGCATACGGCATACAGGCCTTCATCAATTGAAGAACTGAGTTTAGGAGTCAGGAGATAATGCTGCAGCTGTATAAGACTCTGGTCAGACCCCACTTGCAGTATTGTGCTCAGTTCTGGTCGCCTCATTACAGGAAGGATTTGGAACCATTGGAAGGATGCAGAAAAGATTTACAAGGATGCTGCCTGGATTGGGTGACATGCCGTATGAGGATAGGTTGAGAGACCCCAGTCTTTTCTCCTTAGAGATGAGGATGAGAGAGGACCTGATAAAGGTGTATAAAATGAGAACTATTGATCAGGTGGACTCAGCTTTTCCCCAGGGCTGAAATGGCTGCCATAAGAGGAGACAGGTTTAAGGTGTTGAGGAGTAGGTATAGAGGAGACATGAGGGGTAAGTTTTTCACTCAGGGCAGTGGGTGAGAGGAATCAGCTGCCGTGGGTGTGGTGCAGCAGGCAAATTCATTAGGGTCTTTTAAGAGACTTCTGAATGAGCATGTGGGACTTAAGATTGACGGTTATAAGTAAACCTAGTAGGAAGAGGTATGACCACTGCAATTTGTGGACCGAAGGACCTGTTTGTGCTGTAGTTTTTCTATGATATGCCCTGTTTGTGAACACAAGTTCTCACTCACCTGAAGGAGGAGATGAGGCTCCGAAAGCTAGTGCTGCCAAATAAACATGTTGGACTTTAAGCTGGTGTTGAGATTTCTTACTGTGCAGTTCCCCAGCATTACAGATATGAGTCTTCAGCCAACGTATATGGATTCACTCCATGTGATATCAAAAAATGGCTGAAGTCAGCAAATACTGCAAAGGTTCTCTTAATATTCAGCAACAGTACTGAAGTCCTGTACTCTAGGAATAGCCAACCCTACCCAAGCTGGTTCCGCAACACTGGCAGTTACTCAGCAATGAAGTTGCAACTGAAGTCCTTCAGTTGCCACAATTCAGAGCTGAGGGAGAATTTAGCATGGCTAATGCATCTAACCAGCAAGTCTTTCAGAACGAGGGGGGGAGAAACCGGAGCATCCAGAGAAAACCCAAGGCACAGGGAGAACGTGCACACTCCACACATTGTGGCCCCAGCCGTGAACCAAACTTGCTTCCCTAGTGCTGTGAAGCAGCAGTGCTAACATGGCACAAGATGGTTTTGATCAGAAGTCAATCATTTAACTTGCAGGACATGGTAAACTCTAGGCCTGATCAGCTTCAGCTGCTTTGTCAGTGGCTTTTCTCCCATAAGATCAGAAGTGGGAACCATTTGCTGATGAGTGCACAATGCTTAGTACCATTCGTGATTTCTCAGACACTGAACTAATCCATGTCCAAATGCAGTACGATCTTGACAATATCCAGACTTAGGCTGACAAGTAGCATTCTTGATACGCAAGTGCCAGACAATAATCACCAACAAGAGCAGATCAATCCATCTTTTCAGCTGATATTCCACAGCATTACCATGCTGTGTCGCCCAATATCAATATTCTGGGGATTACCATTAACTAGAAATTGAATTGGCAACAGTTAGTCATGGTTACAAGAATTGGTTAAAGACTAGGAATTATGCAGTGAACAATTCACTTTTGACTCAAATGTAGAACAATACAGCACAGTACAGGCCCCTCAGCTCTCAATGTTGTACTGAGCTATGTCCAAAATCCAAGATCAAACTATCCCATTCCGTATAATTCTAGTGTGCTCCATGTGCCTATCCAATAACCACTTAAGTTCTTAAAGTGCCAAATTCCACAATAACAGCAAGCAGTATATTCCACACCCCAACCATTAAAAATTTATTTTGGACATTGCTATATTTCCCATGACCCTTATAGTTATGCCCTTGGTAGCAGCAAAATAGTCTCTGCACTTCCACTATCTATCTCCCTCATTACCTCAAACCTCTAAGTCACCTTTCATCCTCCTCCACTCGAGAAAAGCCCCAGCTCCCTCAACCTTTCCTCCTAAGGCCTACCCTCCAAACCAGAAAGCATCCCGGTAAATCTCTTCTGCACTCTCTCCAATGCTTTCACATTCTTATAGTGAGGTGACCAAAAACTGAATACAATATTCCAAAGGTGGTCTCACCAAGATCTGATATAGTTGTAGCATTATCGCACAGCTATTAAACTCAAACCCCCTGTTAATAAATGCTAACACACTATAAGCTTTCTTCATGGCTCTATCCACTTGAACAGCAACCTTCAGAGATCTGTGGATATGAACCCCAAGATCTCTATTCCTCCACATCCCTCAGAACCCTGCCATTGACCCTGTAATCCACATTCAAGTTTGTCCTACCAAAATGAATCACCTCACACTTCAGGGTTTAACTCCACCTGCCACTTTTCAGCCCAGCTCTACATCCCATCAATGTCTCTTTGCAGACTGCTCATTCACTACTCCAACCTTGGTGTCATCAGCAAATTTACTAAGCCACCTTTCAGTCCCCTCTTCCTAATCATTGATAAAGATCACAGACTCCACAAAGCTGTCCACCATCTACAGGGCCCAAATTAGATGTGTTCTTGCATGTTTTCCATCTGGATTGAATGCAACGCCAACACAATCTCAACACCATTCAGGACAAAGCAACCTGCTAGACTGTTACCCCTTTGACAAACAGTCAATGCCTCCTCCACCAATGGTGGCATCAAATGTGCATCATCTACACAGTGCACTGCTAGAACTCACCAAGACTCCTTAAGCAGCACCTACCAACCCAATAACATCACCATATAGAAGGGCAGCAGGATGTGAAAACACCACCTGGAGATTCTCTTTCAAGCATATACCATCTTAACTTGGAAATAGGTTGCTGCTCCTTTACTGTCATTGGGTCAAAATCCTGTAAGTCCCTCCCTAACACTGTGGGTGTACCAGTAGTTCAAGGCAGCAGTTCACCAGAATGGCAAAGAGGAATGCTCAAGATCATGACAGACTATCCTTATTCAAAATCCTAGAATGAACGAACAAACAATGCAGCACAGGAAACAGACCCTTCGGTTCTCCAAGCCCGTGCAGCTCATTGGTCCAACAAGACAATTCATTTGTATCCCTCCATTCTCAGCCTGCTCATGTGACTATCCAGATAAGTCTCAAAACGATCCCAGCATGTCTGCCTCCACCACCCTACTTGGCAGTGCATTCCAGGCCCCACTGCCCTCTATGTAAAAAAAAAATCGCTCTGATATCTGAGTTAAACCTCACCTCGTACCTGTGACCCCTCATGATCGTCAACTCTGACCTGGAAAAAAGCTTCCCACTGTTCACCCTATTTATACCCTTCATAATTTTATACACCTCTATTAGATCTCCCCTCATTCTCCATCTTTCCAGAGAGAACAACCCTAATTTACCCAATCTTTCCTCATAGCTAAGACCCTCCATACAACACAACATCCTGGTAAACCTCCTCTGCACTCTCCAAAGCCTCCATTTCCTTCTGGTAGTGTGGCGACCAGGACGCAGTACTCCGTACTCCAAACGTGGCCTAACCAACATTCCATACAGCTGCAACATCAAACTCCAGTTTTTATATTCTATACCAGTCCTATAAAGGCAAACATGCTATATGCCTTCTTCACCACCTTCTCCACTCATGTTGCCACCTTCAAGGATGTGAACTTTCACACCCAGATCCTCTCAGCCAACTGCATATGGATCAGATAATTTTGGTTTTCTGATGCAAGTAAGATTTACTTAGACCAAAGCCAAGGCCAGCTATAGTTTATATTAACTAAACTGGTGAGAAAAGTAGGAAATGAATAATACATAGGGGATGCTACAAATGAGTTTGTTTTCAACATGTTCACCTCAAAAGTCCATAGTAAACTGTGCAAACAACTAGACTTCCCATGCTTCCATGGCTAAAGTATGAAAATGTGCAGTTTTTGCAGATTTTACAAATCAATCTATACTTTACCACCAAGCAGGTGCAAAAACGAAGACTACTCCTAAAGTATTCACATTTTAATTACTGACTCTGCCATATTTCACCGACTTGTTGAATACCAAGTTTTATCACTATCTTTAAAATGAGACGTAAACAAGAAATTAGATCAGATCTAGAAAGTGATAGTGCACATTTTAATTTTCAGTGTTTACATAAACAATGTTCAGTAATAGATCAGTCTGATCAAACTAAGGTTTTTGATTACTGAAAATCACATGAATAATATTTAAAATTGGTATGGTTTACTGATGAATCTATAATATTTTAACAACTTTCATTTCCCTTGATCACAATGCCATTAGTCATACTACGCAACCCATCAACTCCAGAAACAGAAATGGAACTAAACGTAGGCAAATTACAAATATACAGTGCATCACATTACTGCAATATCAAGAATGCACATGCAATGCCAAATAGAATAATATATCAATCTTGAATGTGTACATTAATATTTTTCATTACACAAACTAAAAGATACCATAACGAGAGCATAGGCTTAGTACAATGACAAAACTTAAACTCTAGAAATGTGTATTTTTGATATTCTTCACACATTGAGACATACAATACTGTACAATACAAAAATATACCACATACAATGTAGTCCAAGGATTCAAAGAAATATTGCTATTGAACAGAACGCTTCTGTTTGCAACACATGTGGAATGCACACTTCTGCCCTATGACCAGATACAAACTTAATCAATGCGTAAACAAGCTTTTCTAAATGCTGCAGAAACTCAGCAATCTGGCACTATGGAGGTAGAAACAGTTAAATTTCAGGTCAGTGACCCTTTGTGAGAACCATTTCTGCCATTGTTCCAGTCTTGACAAAGTGTTATCACACAAAAATGTTAACTATTTCTTTCTACAGTACCTCTGGCCAGGCATGTATGTCAGTATTTTGTTGTAGGGCAATAGGAAGGAGTAACAAGCCTAAAGAATCAAGGATAGGCAAAGATATTCAGGATATTAGAAGGAACTGGTGCTTTTAACAGGTATAAGGGGAGCAAATCAGTGAAAACAGAGTGGAGTACAGAAAGTGCAAGATGGAGCTTAAGAAAACTAAGAGCAAAGAGAAGATACGAGAAAGCTCTGGCTGGTAAAAGTAAAATCCCAAGATATAGCTATCAATGGGAAGAAGGTAACCAGGGCAAGAATAAGACCTATTAGGAACCAAGATGGTTCTGTGGGTGGAGCCAGAGGACAATGGCATTGTGTTAACAAATACTTCACGTGCATTTTCACCAAAAAGAATGAGGATGAAGTATGGAACTCAGACTGAATTCTTGAGCAAACTGACATGGGGAAGGACAAAGTAGAGGATTTGGCCAGCTTAAAAGTAGACAAATCCAGGTCCAAGGCTACTATGGGAAGCAAAGAAGGAGATTGCAGGATAGCCATGAGAGAAATGTCAGAGGACTGGAGAACAGCTGATGCATTTGTTTTTTTGAGTGGGGGTGGTAGGTAGGTGGTGATGGCAGTGATAGCCTAGTGATATTATCACTAGACTATTGGTCCAGAAACTCAGCTAATGTTCTGGGGATCCAGACCTCAGTTCAAATCCCACCGCAGCAAATGATGGAATCTGAATTCAAATAATATCTGAAATGATAAATCTATTGATGACCATGAAACCATTGTCAATTGTCAGAAAAAAATCCATCTGGTTCACTAATGCCCTTTAGGGATAGAAATCTGCTATCCTTACCTGATCTGGCCTACATGACTCCAGATCCATAGCAATGTGATTGACTCAGCCACCCTCCAAGAGTAATTAGGGATGCACAATAAATGCTGGCCAGCCAGTGACTCCCATGTCCCACTAATGAATTAAAATATTAAGTGGCATTGTACAGATAAGCCTGGGAATGACTGAACAGTGAGTCTCATGTCAGGTGTAGGGAAACTACTGGAGAACCTATCTACACTAGATAGTGCAAGGGTGCTCAGGGATAGTCACATGGCTTTGTTAGATGGAGGTCATGTCTAACAAACTTCACTGAATTTTTTGAAGAGGTAACCAGATTTTAGATGAAAGCAAAGCAACTGATGCAGTCTATATGATTTCAGCAAAGCCTCTGACAAATTCTCACATGGGAGAAAGGCAAATGCATGTGAGACAGCAAGTAATTTGACACGGTGGATTCAAAATTGGCTTTGTTGTAAATTGATGACAGAAGGTTGCTTTAGCAACTGGGAGCCAGCGTCCAGTGGTGTACCACAGGTCCCCTATTATTTGTCATTTATATAAACAACATAGATAACTACGTTGAATGAGTTTGCAGGTAAAACTTTTTTTACCCAGAGGATGGTGGCTGTCTGGAATGCTTTGTTGGGGACGGTATTGGAGGCAGGTTGCCTCTCATCCTTTAAAAAAGTATCTGGATGAGCACCTGGCCTACGTGCCGGGTTCTGGTAAATGGAACTAGCTCATGTTGGCATAGATTCAATAGACCACTTCTCTCTTCCAACATCCCCCCATCCCATCAAAAGCACAAGTTAGGATTTTGTTTTGTTGGCTTTCAAAGCTCACCTTCATTCTGCTATTAACATCTGCTATGGACAAATTGCTTGTTTCTTTACCACTATCATTTACTACCATCTTTGCCTTTCATTCCATTACACCTTTAGCATTTAACCTCCCTCACCCTCTTTCACCTGATAACTCCACTCCCTCTTTTCAACAGTATAAAATCCACATTTTTACTTCTCTAGTTCTTAAGTAGAATCACATTGGACTTGAAACATTAACAATTCCTCTTCACAGACCTGGAGTGTCTTCGAACAAAGAACAAAACAGCACAGGAAACAGGCCCTTCAGCCCAACGAGCCCATGCCACCACCTCGATGTTCCTACTTCTACCCATGATTCCTATCTATGTTTATAGATCTATGCAGTGGAACCAAATTTGAGACAATTTAGGGAGAATTTGTTTTGCCAAACAGCCTAAGAGCACATCTTTGGGATGTGGGAGGAAACCGGAGCACCTGGAGAAAACCCACACAAGCACAGGGAGAATGTGCTTGCTTTTGTTTTTATTTCAAAACTCCAGCATTTATTAGTTTAATTATATCTAAGACCGGATACCCAATTTGTTTCCTGACATATAAATTTCTTAATTTTTCCTCTCATTTCAGATTTTTTTGCATTAGGAACCAAGCTCATGGTTTGCCTTCAGCTGAGTGGGCCACTCAAGATTTGTTCAGACTAAAGGACTATAAATTGCTGTCTTCTACTCTGACCACTTATCAAAATTTACTTCTTGAAAAATTCCTGATCTGCAATGTTACATCAAGGTTGAACATCAGGATTTCTGCAACAATTTCTTTCACTTTATCATTAGCTATTTTTAACAAGCAGCACATTCCTGTGAATTTGTAATCACATTTAAGCTGAACTGGTTAAAGATGGGGATTTCCTCTCCTGAAGGATAGGAATGAGCCAGGTGAGTTTTGACAGAGCAGGAAAGTTAAAATAAAAACAGAAGGCTCAGCTTTGCCTCAACAAATTGCACATCATCTGACTAAGGTTCCACATTTGGAACATAGGAGATTAACAGGTCTTATTCTACAGAACACCTAATCATGTGTAACTTCTTACTATTCCATTAACATGAAGACTAGAGAAAATTTCCTTTTCAATTGCTTTGTTGTATTTCTACAATAATTTCAGTGAGCATTCCCCAGAACAGCCAGCAGTTTGGTCTTGCCCAGATATGCCAGCTTCCAGGTTTCTGCAAATATTTCTCCTACAGTCTGTGGAGGGGGAGTAGCCCCCACATGTTCCAAACACAACTCAGGACAGGGTTCGTTAGCAGTGGGGACTCAATATCAAAGTCAGCAGGACCAAGGATTAATTGGCAGTATTATGTTCACTGATGACTAGCTTTTACAGTGGATCACCCAGGTCTATGTCAGTATCAATTCAGATTCCACAGAATATTGGAATTTTAAAATTTCAAAAAAGACAACAGAACTGCTTCTGGAAAACAACTTGCCACAGTCCACCCCAATTCAATGCCTTACAGGCAGATGCCTATGTTTGATACCCACTAGATGTGGCACCATGCCCTTGGGTTGGTGGGGGAAATGCTGGCGTACTGCCTCCCTGCTGATTTTCAGAATCAAACATTTTCAATTTGATGAATTCAGCTGTTGTAAAGAAGTTGTTTCTAAATTATTTCAGAGATTAATTCATATCCTGCACAGAACCGTGCCTGCCTACAGAGTGGCCCCAAATTACCAAATATTCACCTCTCAGCTGAAATATTGCTGCAAGTGCAAATCTGTTCATTTTCAAGTTTGTTTTAACATATCACATGTATGAAATGATGAATCAGTAACTGTTTCTCAATGTCATTAAATAGTTTCGAATTGAGAGATTTATGTTTTAGTTCAAATAATCTTTCATTTTTGAGGAAGAAAATGGACACTCTCCCTGGTGTCCTGACCAATACTATCCCTCAATTAACACTAGATTATCCTGTGGTTATCAAGGTGCTGCTTGAGCACGCTTCTGGTGCACATACTGGCTGCTATTTGCTTTATATGCTAACAGTGACTACAATTCAAATAATACTTGAATGCAAAACACTTTGGGACACCTGGTAGTCATGAATTGCACCAAAAGCAAATTTTGTGTCAATGTGGTTCAAACAACAAGGAGGAAGATCATAGAAAATACACAATAGAATTTGAAGAAGTTAATACAGGTGGAATAGAGAGAGATTATGTGAAAAGATTAGCAAGCAACAACATCAAGTCTAAAATTTCCTTAGGCCTAGAGACAGAGGTTGTGACTGAAGTACTTTGCATTTATTCTCTCAAACAGGAGGTTACACCAAGATAGTACTGAGGAAAAGTACTAAAAATTAATATTACTCAAAGATGGAAAGTCACCTGATCCTGATAGGGCATTCAAAAGGCAGAACTAGCAAAGTCAGTCTTTCAGTCCTCATTGGATACAGTAACAGAGCACTGGAAGGTTGCTATTACACACTTGTACAGAAATGGGAGTGGATTAAACTAAGAAACAACAGTCAGCCTGTAGGGGGATGAGGAGGGTCGGAGGAGAGGAGCGAGAGAGAGGGAGAGATGACAATTCAGATTAATCAAGTAGAGCCAGCAAGATATTGTATGCTAGTAGTGTCTAACACGCTTATCCTATTTGACCATGTTAATAGGGAAGGTTGACAAAGGTAGTGCAGTGGATTTACATGCAGACTATATTTGGAAAATATTTGACAAAGCACTACGAGGAGGAAGGTCATCAAAATTCAAGAAATTATGGAGAAAGCAGTAGCATGGAATAGATGGCAGTAGATGGATATTTTTCAGACTGGGAGGTTTGCAAGTGATTTTCTCTAAGGGTCAGTTTTGGGTCCATTTCTCAGTTTGATTGTCACAAATGACTTGTGTTCAGATCGAGGGAATAGCATTATAAAGTTTGCAGTTTATAGAAAATGAAGCAAAGTTAAATGAAGACAACAGTTATGGGCTTTAGGAAGATGGACTGTTAAAATAAGTAGAAGGACAGTTGATTGCGTTCAATGCAATAAACAGACTGCTGCATACTGGGGTGTACTAATGTAAGATTTTGAAAGCAATGATCAAAGACATCTTGGTGCTCATGCACACTAACCCTAAGGCTGAAAAAGGTGCATGGACTACATGTAATCAAGAATAGACTAGAAGTGGGGGGACATTAACTGGCTAAAAAAGTTTCTATATGTAAATGAATATTAAATCTCCAGATCCTGATAATTTTCATCCCAAAATACTTAACATGATCCTGGAAATAGTAGATCCATTGGTCGTTATTTTCCAGAAGTAGAGGGCACAGCCTCAAAATAGGGGGGGGCAGGGTGGAATGGCAGTTTAGAACAGACTGGAGGAGCAACTTCTCTCAAAGGGTAGTGAATCTCTGGAATTCTCTGCCCATTGAAGTGGTGGAGGCTACCTTGTTGAATGTTTAAGTCATAGGTAGATAGATTTCTGATCAATAAAGGAATTAAGGGTTATGGAGAGCAGGTGGGTAAGTAGAACTGATCCACTTCAGATCAGCCATGATCTTATTGAATGGCAGGGGAGACTCAAAGGACTCGATGGCTTATTCCTGCTCCTATTTCTTATGTAGACTGGTTTCTACAGATTGAGGGTAGAAGAAAACCATACAGCAATGAGTTTAATATCAGTACTGGGGAAACTGCAAAGATCCATCATCAAGAACGATTTAGGTCAACATTTGAAAAGCAGTAATATGTAATCAGATAAAGCCAGCATAAATTTACAAAAGGGAAATCATGCTTAACAAATCTACTGGAATTCTTCATGGATGTAACTGGCAGAGTTGACTGAGGAGAGCCAACGGACGTGGTTCATTTGGACTTACAACAAGGTTTCTCATAACAGACTACCATGTAAAGTTAAAGCACATAGGGTTGCAGGTAAGTCCTCGAGATGGATAGATAGCAGTCAGGAAGCAAAGAGTTGGCAAAAGTGGGTCTTTTTTTGTTTGGCAGTGAGGTTCTGCAAGGATCTGTCCCATGACTCAACTGTTCCCATTATATATTAATGATCTGGAAGAGGGAACTGAATGTATTATCTCCAAATCTGCAGATGATACAAAGCTGGATGGGAGGGTGAGCCACGAGAGGTATGCAGAGATGCTTCAGTGTGGACAGACAAAGGGGGCATCTGCATGGCAGATGCCGTATTATGTAGATAAATGAGGTTATCCACTTTGGTAGCAATATGATAGGAAGATAGATTACTTAAATGGTTGTATATTGAGAGGCGCAGATACTCAGCAAGACCTTGGTGCCCGTGCGAATCAGCCACTGAAAGCAAGTGCACAAGTACAGCAGGCAAGGCAATAATGACATACTGGCCTTCACAGTGAGAAGATGTGCATATAGGGATGTTTTATCACAACTGTATAGGGCATTGGTGAGGCCACACCTGGAGTATTGTGCGCAGTTTTGGTGTCCTTATTAGAGGAGGGATTTCCTTGTTATAGAGGGAGTACAAAGATGATTTACTAGTTGATCCCTGGGATGGCAGATCTGTCACATGAAAAGAGATTAAGTCAGTTAGGCTTTAGCAGAGTGCATCTCAGAATAAATTCGAACAGGATAGATTCAAAAAAATATTCCCAATAATGGGGAAGTCCAGAACTGGGGAACATAATTTGAAGATAAGGGATAAATGTTTTAAACTGAGAAATTTCCTAATCCAGAATGTGTAGAAACTAGTGAGACTAACATGTCTCATTTCAAGAAATTAAATACTTCTCTAGAGACTAAAGGGATCACTGGCTATGGAGGGGAATAGGGAAACCAGAATATTGAATTTGATGATCAAAATGAATGGTGGGGCAGGCACGAATGGCCTAGTCCTGCTTCTAGTTTTTATGTATCCCATTTCAGCTGCAGGTATTGGAGACAATTCTGGAACCCACACTTCAGGAATGACATTAATGCTTTAGAAAGAAAGAGGAAATTTATCAGTTACAAGAAGTTGGATAAGTTAGGACTGATCTCCTTGGAAGAAGAGAGCTTAAGACTTCCAAGATGAGGTTTAAGAGGAGAGATTTTGGCAGTTCAACTAGAGAAAAATTCCCTCTGTTAAGTGGATCAATAACTAGAGATCACCAATTCAAAACTGTCAATAGACAGAAGATGGGGGATTTTATTTTCCACTTAGTCATCTGGATCTGGAATACTAATTATAGGGCACAAACTGATGCTGTAATTATAAAAGTTGTACAAGGGGCTTGAAGGTGAGGAGCTTATAGTCCAAAAAGCAGGAATGTGAAACTAAGTACAGCTGCCTTATCAAAGAGTCTGCACAGTCATTATGGACCAACCAGTACTGCAGGTTTGATTTAATGCCACATGTATTGAGACATAGTGAAAACTATTGTGTTTTGAGAGCTATACAGATACAGCTTTACCACATAGAACACACAAAGGACAAAGAAATGAGGGTGCAGAATGGAGTGCTACAGTCATAACTAGGGTGTAGAAAGATCACTAATATATGGTAGGTCCGTTCAAAAGTCTGATGACAGCAGGGAAGAAACTGTTTGAGTCAGTTGGTACACATTCTCAGATTTTTTGTATCATTTTCCTGATGGAAGAGATTATGTCCAGAGCGGATGGGGTCCTTGATTAAGCTGGCTGCTCTTCCAACACAGACAAAAGTCAACAGATGGGAGACTGGTTTACACAATGGACTAGACTATATTCATGACATTTTGCAGTTTGTGGTCTTGGACCAGAAGCCATACCAAGCCATGGTGTGGTGCATCTGTAGAAACTGAGACAGTTGGAGCAGACATGCTGAATTTCCTTAGCCTCTTGAGAACATAGTGGTGGGCTTTCTTAACTAGATCCTCAATGTGGAGGGATCAGGACAGGTTGTTGGTAATCTAAACAATTAGGGCTTGAAGCTCTTGACCATTTCCACTTAGTCCCTGTTAATGTAGACAAGGGCAAGTGTACTCATTATCCAGGTGAACCAGGGTTGAGTGTAGGGCAGCAATGGCAAACTATAGTGAAACCAGACAATCTGGGAGATTGGAGTTGATACATGCCATGGCTAATCTTTGGAAGCACTTCAATGATGTGTTGCCAGAGACACTGGGCACTAACCATTAAGCATGCTGCTGGCTTTTCTTTGGTACAGGAACAACAGTTGTAATTTTGAAGCAGATAGGGATCTCAGTACGAGAGATTAAAAATGTCTGCAAATATCACCGCCATCTGGTCCATGCAGAATCTGAGCCTGGGTTACCTTAAGTCCCAACTGATGTCTAATGATGTAAACAGACACAGAATGCAATGAGCTCACTGGGGAGAGGTGCATCTTCACCTTGTAGCCTGTTACTCCGTGCAGATCTTGCCACAATCTGTGGGTGTTCATGTGGCTAGCCTGGGACTCCAGCTTGCTCTGGTATTGTCTGTCTGCATCTTTGATAGTTCTCCATAGATCATATCTATTTTTCTATTATAGGTCAGGCTCACCTGACCTGAATGCCTCAAATCTGTTCATCTATGGTTTTCCAACATGGATTTGCTTCTTTGACAAGAGTCTGCTACTATACACTTATTAATGAAGTCTGTTACTATACTGGTGTACTTATTCAGGTTGGCCATGGAGTTCTATGGTTCAATACATATTGCTCAGTTTTTCTTTTTCCAACTCATTTTGTAATTTAAGCTGGTTCCTCTGATGGCACTGCCTGGTTTGGCATTACAAATATGACCACTTTGCATTTGCAGGCTGAGGTAATTTGTGTAAATTAGACAGTATTGCTCTCAGCCTCAAGGATCCCAATTTAATACTTTCCCCACTAACAAGTACCTCAAGTACTCAATGTTTTCTAGCATTCACGATCAATCAGCAAAGTTAATGTCATCAGGCTTTAAAAACTACCCTTTTATTGTACTGTAGAGGTTATCAGCTCTAAAATATGATACAGGAAGAATATTCCTCGATCCATAGAAATGTACAATGCAGAGAAGTGCCATTTGGTCCATCATGCCTGCACTGACAACAATCCCATCCAGACCCCATCCCCTTAACCCCACATTTACCAGCTAATCCGCTTGGTAGTAAGGGGCAACTTAGCATGGCCAATCCACCCAACCCACACATGTTTTGACTGTGAGAGGAAACTGCAGTGTCCAGAGCAAACCCATGTAGAAACAGGAGAATGTGCAAACATCATAGTCACTCAAAGCCAGAACTGAACTTGCATCCCTGGTGCTGTGAGGCAGCAGTGCTAACTGCTGTGCACGCAACCAGAATCAGCTTTTTTTTTTTAAAAATACTTGTTCATTGGATGGTGAGCATAACAGGCAAAGCTGGCATTTACTGCTGGTCACTCACTTTGGAAGGCAAGTTCATTTTGAACTTTGCATGATATCAGCAAACGTCCAAAGGAAGAGTACATTAGCTGTATTAATTGGACAGAACCATTTGATATAAGCTAAAACAAAAAAGTTAATTAAGCTGCGCAGTTAAGCATAAATACATGAATTACCAATTATACTCAGAAGCCTCCAACTGGTGTGGGCCCCGAAATAGAAACCTATTAGCATGATTGGGAGATGTTGAGGATAGGGTTATCCCAAGCGAAAACAGCTAGCTCAGCACACGCTGGAGATTAAAACTGGAGCATTTATGATTGGTTGACCTGGAGTAAACCATCACAACAGACTGCTAAATATGTCAACTTTGTTTTGTATTCAAATTGCTGCAATTATGTACTCTGGCAGCAATCCAATAAAACTAGTGTACCTAATTTTTAAAAAATAGGCATACAAATCAATTAGGTTATGCAATACAGTATACCATGAAAAGACAATATATTCCCTACCTGAATGTCTACAATCTAGTCTGCTATTTGAGGATCTTTCTCTGGAGGCACACAGACAATTTTTAGATTCTGCCACAGGCAGAAGCAGGCACTCCATATCTATCCTCTATGTTCATCTAGATACTCGTCATTTCGACAAAAAATAGTTCAATGGTTCATGACAGCTGTAACTGGGAGATACAGTTATTGTTATACATCCTGTAGATTGTTTAATGCTTCACAATGTACAATGTGCAGATGGTGGACCACCAATTGAAAGGCCAGGAGGCCCTTGATCAAAAAGCTCTTCACTCCATTCAAAGTACCCAGCCTTGTTCTACAACAGCCACTATGTTGATTTGGCTCCCAAACCTTGATGGTAAGAATAACAGTGATCCCACTGAAGGCTAGAGGGAGCTAAATTTGCTTCCTTATTTGAAGAGTGCCACTGGCTGACATTTGTGGCAGATATTACTTGCATCTGGCCAAACTACATACAAAGGAGAAAAAAGTGATCCCTGAAGCAGTACACACATCACTGAAATAATGCATCCCTAAACAAAACTTCAATTTCTTCTCCAAACTCACAGACAACTAAATAGGCACCAGATGACTACAGCACTATCCTGTCAACCTGACTAAAATGTGCAATAGCTTCCACTTGCAGGAAGCTCTCCATCTCTCTTTTGAACAGTCACAATATAATTCACCACATGCAGCAAGGAACTTGAGCAACAACTCTAGTAGCAATGTCCTAGGGCTCTGATAAATTGAGTCACACCAGGACCATCACTCTTTGGCTTCAGAACAGCTGGATGGTCTCTCCCCCGATGCCTCTTCCTCCACCTTGTCACACTTACAAGGAACTGTATCTACTTTCAACGCTCGATTCCACGTCTGATGAAAGCATGAAACAAGCACCAGAAAAATGTTGCAACCAAATTTGAAAAAGACTAAAGCTTATTTATTGCCAGCCCTTAATCACCATTCATAACTGTGCAGTCAGGGGATTATACTATAACCTTCAGTTTGATATATTAAAATAGAAATACACAAGGGAAGAGAGAGAACAGTCTGTTGAAACAAGATGAAATAGCTTTTTGTGGCATGTGCAGGAGATGCAAAATCATGCATCTACCTCAGTATATCAATGTTTTCCTGCCTTACAGATACAGGATATGGAACAGGTGCACATCAAACTCAAAATTACACCAAAAACCCATTGAAAGTGACAATAGAATAACTTCACCATGTTGTGATACCAAGTCACATCTCTCCTTTGTTACTTGTTTTCATTGCACTCAACCTCAGAATCAAACAGCATTTCTTTGTTAATATTCATTCGTTAGATGGCGAGCATCGAGGGCAATACTGGCATTTATTGCTTGTTTGCTCACTGCCCTTAATATAACCAACATCTTGAACTGCTGTAGTCTATACTGTACAGGGACACCACCCACAGTGCTGTTTTGGGAGGAAATTACTGGATATCTTGACCAAGGGGCAGCAAAACAACAGCAATATATTTCCAATTCAGAATGGTGTTTGGGCATGGAAGGAAAACAAGATACGTAATTAGGTTGTAAATAAATGCTGCAAAGAAAGTGAGGTAAAATTGGGTTCAAATGTTTCTAGGGAAGAGGGGACTAGTGGAGGAGAGAATTTCAGGAGATTGGCAAGAGTGGAGCAAGTTGTGGGGGAGTGAGACACCACAGACCAATCTGGGGGAGAGATAGGATAGACCAATCTTTGGGGTGGCGGGGGGGGGGGGGGAAAGAGGACAGGCCAACTAGTGGGGTGGTGGGGGGGACAGAACAGACAATTTTTTGGTTGGGGAAAAAGAAGGCCAGACCAATTTGGGGAGGGAGGAAGAAGAGAGAAGGCCAGACCAATTTGAGGAGGGGAGGGAGAGAAGGCCAGACCAATTTGGGAGGGGTGGGAGACAGAAGGGCAGACCAATTTGGGGAGGGGAGGAAGAAGAGAGGACAGGCCTGTACTGGGGGGTGGGGGCACAAAGGTTCCCAATGCCAATCCTGACAGCTGGATTTTGTACCAGCTGCAACTGATCAGCCTGGGCGCGGGGTGAATCTTACGAGGGCTCGGCCCGGTGTTATGGGTACGCGTTGCTAGGAATAGAGGCAGCGCAGAAGGGGCTTGAGGGGGGTTTCTGGGGTGAGGGCGGCAAATTAAAGCGGCCGCGCTCCCCCTCACCACCGGCTCCAGGCACCCTCCCCGCACACACGCACTGGAGGAGCGGGGGATGGGCGGCGGACTCGCGAAGCGGAATCTCTAGGCCGCTCGCACCGGAGCCGCGTGCCGCACCTCCACCGCGCGCCGCACCTCCACCGCGCGCCCAACGGCCGCAGCAACTTTCCTTCCCCCCACCTTCCCCGTCCCCGTCAAACAAGCCAGCCTGTGCAAACTCCCCCCGGCCACCATCTCCCTTCACGGCTCATCGCACCACTGTGGCGACGCGAGTATAAATTTATTACTTAAAATGAAAATTGTCCTCAGAACGCCCAGGAGGACGAACCGACCCCGTCATCATTCAGAGCCGCCCGCCGCTTACCGACTACCAGACGCCATCTTGCTGATGAGCAGTCAGCGCCGGGCGCCGCTGCGGCCTCCTTTTATAAACGCACAGCGTCACGTGACGCGCCGGGTTGGACGCAGCAAAGCTCGCGTTGCCTGAAGACGGGGGCGGGGCCTTTCCTGCATTGAGGGCGGAGGGTTTCGTGCGTTCAGAGGGGGAGGGATTTCTGTGAGGGGGTGTGGCCTCCTGCCCTGGGAGGGGCGGGACTCCTGACCTGAGGGGAGGGGGCGGGGCTCTCGACCTGAGGGGGAGGGAATCTTGGCCAGAGAAGGCGGGGCCTCTTGCAGTGAAAGAGGGAGGGGCTTCCTGCACTGAGATGGGGAGACGTTGTCTGTCCTGAGAGGGTGAGGTTGGGGTGCTTCTTGTATTGATTGATTAATGGATGGATGGACGGATGGAGAGATATATCTATCTCTTTGAAACCATTCAATGATTCAGACTGTGCTCTAATGCAGCAAGTTTCACAAATTCAGCACCCTCCGTGAGAACTTTTGAGGGGGAGAGCTGCCTTCTGCATCACTGTGAGCTGCTCCCTTTATTCACAGTCTCCCTGCGAATAGTTATTTGAACTCCAGTTCCTTTGGATAAAACTCCGAATTTGCACTGTAAAATTCAATAGAATTTCCTGTATGAAGCTAACTAGAAAGGCCCACACAGATAAAGGTAAATTACTGTGGATATTAGAATCTGAAACAAAGACAGAAAATGCTGGAAAATGTCAGCAGATCTGATAGCATCCGTGAAGAGTGAATACAGCCAAGGTTCCGAGTCTGGATGATGCTGCAGAAGGGGGCAAGGGAGAATGGGGGTGTGGCAGTGGGCTGCGGAGTTTGAACCTACATGCAGACTTGCCTCAATTCTCTCTCCTCGGATGCTGTCAGACTTGCTGAGATTTTCTAGCATTTTCTGCTCTTGTTTGAGAAAGACCTACACTTCAACATAGCACCTTTCAGAACTGTCGGGTATCTTAAAGTGCTTTACAACCACTTCCAAGAAGTGTACTTAATGACTATTTGCAACATCAGAAGTCAGTTTGCACTCAGTAAGTTCCCAGTCCCAGCACCTTGTTAAGAAACAGACAATCTTTTTTCCCACTGAGGGGAATGCTGTAAACAGTTTTGGTCCCTTTATCTAAGGAAGTATATACTGGCATTGGAGGCAGTCAAAAGAAGGTTTGCCAGGTTGATCTTGGGTATGAAAGGATTTTCTTATGAGAGGTTGGGTAGGTTGGGCCTGTACTCATTGGAGTTTAGAAAAATGAGAGGTGAACTTATTGAGACATATAGGATCCTCGGGAGAAGGGGGCAGGGGGCTTGATGTGGAGTGGTTGTTTTCCTTTGTGGGAAGTTCTAGGACCAGAAAGCATAATCTCAGAATAATGGATCATCTGTTTATGACAGAGATGAAAAATTTCTTCAGAGAAATTAATCTGTGAAGTTCTTTACTGGAAAGAGCTGCAGAGGTTGGGTCATTATGTATGTTCAAGATTGAGATAAACAGATTTATAATCAGTAAAGGAATCAAGGATTATGGAAATTGGATAGGAAAGTGGAATTAGGATCTTTGTTTTAGATCAGAATGACCTAATTGAATGGCAGAGCAGACTCAATGTGCCAAATGGCCGACATCTTATGGTCTAACTCACCTGTTATTTTTCAGAATATTGTCATGACAATCTTTCATATCCACCTGATGGGGCAGGCAGAGTGTGAGATTAATGTCTCATTTCAAATACAGCAATTCCAAAGATGATTGTTTGCCTAGGCATGATGTGGAGATGCCTGCGTTGGACTGGGATGAGCACAGTGAGGATCTTCACAACATCAGGTTAAAGTCCAACAGATTTATTTGGTATCACAAGCTTTTGGAGTGCTGTGGACTCCACTCACTTGATGAAGGAGCAGCACTGCGAAAGCTCGTGATACCAAATAAATCTTTTGGACTTTAACCTGGTGTTGTGAGACTCATTTACCTAGATTTTACATTCAAGTCCCATGCTGAGACTTTTGCTTCAAAGATGTGAATTCAATTCACTGGGCTACAGCTGATAGTAATTGTTCTATGCCATATTAATTAAAATTATGCTTTTTAATTCCTGCGAAGAGCAGCTGGTTGTTCTCAGTGGTGAATCAACTCATTACATCAGCACAACACTGGAACATTTGGGTGAGCAAGGAGAGAATGTGATGACGTATAGGAAGAGATGCAAAGACAGGGCTACAATATTAGTGTGTCAAGGAAGAGAGATGTTTCATCCCATCACTACCAAAATAATCGTTCACACCTCTTCAGATCAACTACTCTATTGATTGATCATTCTACTGTATAACTCCTCTTTGTTCTCCAATTCTATTGTGCTACTTGTGATTCATTTCCTCCTGCAGAAAGGATTTACAGGCATTTAGAGATGCAAGTACGGATTAGGGACAATCAGCATGGCTTTGTGAATGGAAAATCATGTCTCATAAATTTGATTGAGTTTTTTGAAGAGGTAGCCAAGAAGGTAGATAAGGGCAGTGCAGTTGATGTTGTTTACATGGACCTCTGACAAGGTACCGCACGGTAGGGTGTTGCATAAAGTTAAATGTCACAGGATCCAAGGTAAGGTAGCCAGTTGAATACAAAATTGATTAATGACAGAAGTGTGACTGTAGAAGGTTATGACCAGCAGTGTGCCTCAGGGATCAGTGCTGATCAAATAAATGACTGTTATTTGTCATTTATATTAACCATTTGATGAGAATGTGGTTAGTAAGTTTGCAGATGACACCAAGATTGGTGGCATAGTGGATAGTGAAGAAAGTTAACCAGGATTGCAATGGGATCTTGATCAATTGGGCCAGTGGGCTGATGAATGGCAGATGGTGTTTAATTTATATAAAGATGAGGTGATGCATTTTGGTAGATCGAACCAGGGCAGGACTTCCTCAGTTAATGATAAGGTGTTGGGGAGAATTACAGAACAAAGAGATGTAGGGATACAGATTACTAGCTACTTGAAAGTGGAGTCACAGGTGGACAGTGTTGAAGAAGGCATTTGACATGTTTGGTTTCATTGGTTAGAACATTGAATACAGGAGTTGGGATATCTTGTTCAGTTGTGCAAGACATTGGTAAGGCTGCACTTGGAATACTGTGTACAGTTCTGGTCACCCTATTATTGAAAAGTGCAGAAAGAGTGCAGAAAAATTTACTAGGATGCTACCAGGACTTGATGGTTTTAGTTATGAGGAGAGGCTGGATAGACTGGGACTTCTTTTCCTGGAGCGTAGGAGACTTAGAGGTGATCTTATTATGGAAGTCTACAAAATGATGAGGGGCATAGATCAGATGCATAGTCAACATCTTTTCCCAAAAATAAGAGAGTCTAAAACTGGAGGGCATAGGTTAAGATGAGAGGGAAAGATACAAAAAGGATCCAGCAGGGCAATTTTTTCACACAGAGGGTGGTGAATGTAGTAGTAGAAGCAGATACAATATTATCTTTTAAAAAACATTTGGACAGTTATGTGGATAAGATAGATATAGAGGGATATGGGCCAAATGCAGTCAATTGGGACTGGCTTAGTTGTTTAAAAAAAAGGTGGATTGAAGGGCCCTTTTCCATGCTGTAAACCTCTGTGACTCTGTAGCATTGAGATGGAAAATCAGCCATGATTCAGTTAAATGGTGGAGCATGTTCAAAAGACAAGTAGCCTACTCCTGCTCCTATGTTCCTGTCTTCCATGTGGCTCAGTTAATGCCTTTCCCTAACAGAAACAGTGACTTTCACATTTGAATCATAATGTTCCATGTCAAGATTTCAGTACAAAAATCTAGGCCGACACTCCTATGCTACACTGTGAGGGATGACATCTTTGGATCAGATGTTAAAACGAGGCCCCTTCTGTTCCCTCAGGAGGTTATAAAAGCTGCTATGGCACTATTTTGAAAAAAGGCAAAGGAGTTATCCCTAATGTCCGAGCCAATATTTATCTCTCAATCAACATCACTAAAAACAGAACATCCGGTCATTATTGCATTGTGGGAGCTTGCTGGGTGAAACTTGGCTGCTGCATCTCAACAGTCACTACACTTCAAAAGTAGCTGTAGAATGATTGGCTGTAGAATGATTTGGTATGTCCTGAGGTTGTGAAAGGCCATGTAAATACAATACTTTATCTGAGTACAGCTGTGGAAACTCCAGCAATAATTTCTTGTGATCATTTCTGGGATCGCTCAAGGATCTATGTCCAGTTGCCCCCTTTTCCTCATCTATGCTGCCACTCGGTGACAACATACACAAACTCAGCACCAATTCATATGTATAGTTCTAACACCCACTTCTTCCTTTTTGTACTTCCCTGACACCCGTGATAATTTTTACATGATTAGATTGCTTTGGGTGAGTCAAAATGTACTTCAGCAGTACCTAGGAATTCATGGTACCTAGGAATTCTATTCATTCTATTCATGGTACCTAGGAATAGAACTAGGCCATTTGGAATATAGAAGCATAAGGGGTGATTAGACTGAAGATTTTGAAAGTAATTGATAGGATTCATAGAGAGAAAGATTTTCTGTTGGTTAAACGGTTTAGGGAGACAGAACCTTTTAATCAAAGCCAGGCTATTTGGAAGTGAAGACAGAAAACACTTCTTCACACAAAGGATGCTAAAAGTGTGCCATTCTGACCTACAAAAAGCAGTAGATGCAAGCTCAAATAATAACTTTAAATCTGAGATTGATGAGACTTTTGTTTGCAAAGAGTATGGGAACATGGAGTCACAATTAGTTGGATGCAGTTAGGATGTAGATCAGCCATGATTCCATTGAATGACAATGCCTAATTGTCAATGGTTTAATTATATTGCCATCTCCTATGGTTCCATATATTGAACAGGTGCCGGAGTGTGACGACTAGGAGAATTTCACAGTAATTTCATTGAAGTGTTAATGTAAACCTTATTATAACTAAGTAAAAAAGTAATTTTACTTTACTTTTAGTCCTTCAATTCTGTTACACCACTCCATTAGATTATGGCTGATTGGTATTTCAACACAACTTTCCTGTCTTTTTCCTACCCCTTAATGCCCTTCCCTAACAAAAACCAATCAACCTTTCAGTCAGATCCATCATCCACAGTCACTTTGGGACGCAGTTCAGATTTTCACTATCCTTTATGCAGAAGACAGAAGCCAAAACTTTTATCCATTAACTGCTCTCTTGCAAGTGACTTTACCCTCCTGATTCGAACTGTGCAAACATTCCTGTCTTACTTGCTCCAGATTTGAAGTTGGTAGAATCCCTATAGTACAAATGGAGTCCATTCAGCCCATCGAGTCAACCATAATCCCACCCAGGCCCTACTCCTGCAACCCCACACATTTACCCTGCCAATCTCCCTGACACTAGGATCAGTTTAGAATGGCCAGTTAACCTAGCCCACACATCTTTGGGCTGTGGAGGGAAACCGCACTACATACTCAGTTAAGCATTTTGTCCTCACTTCTCCTCACTATAGTGACAGAGCATGCAGGAACTTTAACCCATTTTTTTGGAAAACTTTTTTGACTCTTCACTTCCCTTTATTTGCACTTCTTAACATTTCTCAACAACATAATTTCAATCAAACATTTTCCTTTTCATTTCCTTTATATTATTCTGCTCCTGGGTAAGCATCTTGGAACTACAAAAGTCGTGAACGTAGCCCAATCCATCACACAAACTAGCTTCTCGTCCATTGGCTCTGTCTACACTCCTGCTGCCTCGGCAAAGCAGCCAGCGCAATTAAGGACCCCACATAAGCAGGACGTTCCCTCTTCCACATTCTTCTGTCAGGGAAAAGATACAAAAGTCTGAGGTCATATAACAACCAACTCAAGAACAGCATCCTCCCTGCTGCTGTCAGACTTTTGAATGGACTTACTTTGTATTAAGTTGATCTTTCTCTGCATCCAAGCTATGACTGTAACGCTATATTCTGCACTCTCATGTTTCCTTCTCTATGAACTGAATGCTTTGTATAGTATGCAAGAAACAATACTTTTCATTGTAAATATATGTGGCAATAATAAAACAAATCAAAGGGACACTTTTTTATACTAAAAAGGTGACAGATGCAAGTGTCATTTGTGGTTGTGAAGCTGCTACTTTCAGTTATGATAACCATTAGTAATATTCAATATCTGGTACTAACTGGGTTTGAACTAGAACAGTCAATAGTATGTTTGCACCACGAATACTGATGAGTTTTTTTAATATTAGTCCAGATCTCAAAGTCAGCAGTGAAGCAACATTATTTGTCACTGACCTTGAAGAAGGTTTACCACAAAGATCTAGTAATTTCTCCTTTCCCAAAATTAGTTTCAATCTGGAGCTAATCATAGAAGCCTTATAGTACAAAAAGAGGTTATTCAGCCCATTGAGACTGCATCAACCAAACAGTCCCACCCAGGCCCTATTCCAATACTTGCAATTATCCCAGCCATTGCCCCTGTCACTGAGGGGCCAAGGCCAGTCCACGTCTTTGGACCGTGGAAAGAAACTGGATCACCAGTGGAAACACATTCAGACGCGGGTAGAATGTACAAACTCCATACATACAGTAACTCGAGGCCGAATTGAAATCAAGTCCATGGCGCTGTGAGGCGGTAATGCTAACCAGTGTGCCACTGTGCTTCAAGTTTACCAAGGCATCCAAACATTGTCAAACAGAGCAAGCAACAAATCACTATTGCCAGTATTTCACAGACAGAAAAACATGAAGTATAAACTGAATCTTTTCATTTTTAAATTAAATTTTAGAGAAAATGAATTCTGCCACATATAATTGAATTAATATCGAGACATAGAAAATAGGAGGAGGCTAATCAGTCTGTTGAGCCTGCTCTACCATACAGTATGATCATGGCTGATCATCAAATTCAATATCCTGATCTTATGTTTCCCCCATATCTTTTGATCCCTTTAGCCCCAACAGTTATATGCAATTTCATCTTGAAAACACACCTCAACGACTTTTTGCAATAGTGAATTCCACAGGCTTACCACGCTGGGTGAAGAAATTTCTCCACATCTCTGTCCTAAATGGTTACTCTGTATCCTCAAGAGTATTATCCCTGGTTCTGGTCTCCCCCACCGTCAGGAACATCCTTCCTGCATGTCCACAACTCTTACCAACTTTTACAGATGCACTATAGCCAGCATTCTTTCTGATTGTATCACAGTGTGGTATGGCTCCTGCTCTGTCCAAGACTGCAAAAAATGACAAAGGATTGCGAATAAAGCCCAGTCTATCACTCAAACCAGCTTCCCACCCCATTGACTCTCTGCACTTCCCACTTCCTTGAAAAGCAGCCAAGATAATCAAGGATCGAATGCACCCCAGATATACTCTGTTCCACCTTCTTCCATTGGAAAAAAAGACAGATATCTAAGGACATCTACTAACTGATTCAACAGCAGCTTCTTCCTTGCTGCCATCAGACTTTTGAATGGACCTACCTCGTTTTAAGTTGATCTTTCTCTACACCCTAGCTATGACTGCAACACTATATTCTGCACTCCCTCTTTCCATTCTCTCTGTATGTTATACTTTGTCTATATAATATGGAAAAAACAGTACTTTTCACTGTACACTAATACATGTGATAATAATAAATCAAATCAAATCCTGTCTAGTATGTGAGAATTTTATAGATTTCTACATGAGCCCTGCCTCAATCGTTGGGGTTATGTAACCCTAACTAACTCAATTTCTCATCATACACCAGACAAACCATCCCAGGAATCAATCTAGTTCTTTACCTGGAATTAAGACAGAACATAAAATATCAGAAGAACAAGTTTCTTGAAAGCTCCTCTGATTTGAACTTAATTTTTGGAACAAAACAAAAAGGCAGCAGACAATAATATCAGAGCAACAAGTTAGCAGCATTTATTAAGTAAATGATTGAACATAAATACTTAACAATCGATGATGGTATTCAACCTTCTTTTGATCCTTGTTCCTCAAAGCTGTCTGGAATCCCCTCTGGATCCTCCTCTTGTATCAAGGTTTTTAAGGTTCTTAGTTTTGTATCCCCATGTCTGCCGGAGTGAAATCTGGGACATGATCTTCTGCTTATGTGCAACTGGGCTACCTGACCTTTTACTTACATGTAGCCTGGCTATTTACACTGGGCTTATTGATACCATTTGCCGTCCATGTGATACTGAAGCCCATGTTCAGCCCCAAAATTATAGAATCCCTAGAGTGCAGAAGGAGGCCATTTGGCCCTTTCAGTCTATACCAACTCTCTGACAGAGTGTCTTATCAAGGCCTTCTATTCACAACCTTGTGCATTCACTATGGCTGATCCATTTAACCTACATATCTTTGGTTATTAAGGGAGAATTTAGCATGGCCAATCCACTTAACCTGTACATCTTTAGATTGTAGGAGAAAACCAGAGCACCCATTAGACATAAGAGCAGATTTAGGCCAACTGGCCCATCAAGTCTGCTCCACCGCTCAATCATGGCTGATTTCCACCCTGAGAAAACCCATGCAGGCATGGGGTGAATGTGCAAACTCCACACAGTCACCTTAGGCTGGAATTGAAGTGTTTCCTTGGCACTGTGAGGCCTCACAACACCAGGTTAAAGTCCAACAGGTAGCAAATTTATTGGTAGCAAAAGCCACTAACTTTCGGAGCACTGCAAAAGCTAGTGGCTTTTGCTATCAAATTAACCTGTTGGGCTTTAACCTGGTGTTGTGAGACTTCTTACTGTGAGGCAGCAGTGCTAACTACCGTGCCATCCAGCAGTTTTTCTGTGGTAAGCACTCCTTTCTTTCATAATTAATTCTTTAGCTGTCCCATAGTTGCAACAGTACAATCAAATATTACAAATCAGAACATTCCCATAAATAATACAAGCATATTAATCAGAACTTCTTAACTTAATTAAGTAACATATTTACAGTTTCCCACATTATTATGAATTTAGTTCACCATCAAAAACCTAGTTGCATCTCATTCATTAGAGTGTAACTTCGCTGAGGGATTTTCCAAAGTGAGAGTGGAAGTTTTTGTCATTGGTTTCAAATTCAATGCAGACTAACGAGGAACTTCAAAAGTGTATGTTGTAGAAATGTAGAATCACTTATAGCAGCTTCTGCATTTCTGTGTCTAACAGTACATGCGTGGACTCCAGAAGGAGTTGTAGCAAAACAATAATAGCAACAAATGCTGCTAGTTATGCCGCCATTATCGTTGCAAAATCCAGGCCATTACATTTGCCACTTCAGCAGACATTGCATAATAGTCCAGCTGAAGCTGGGAATTTGGAGCAAATTCACAGAGAATAGGAGAAGGATTGTGGAGTGGAATTGATGGGAGCAAGTTAGAAGTTCAACAGTACAAGAATCGTAACTGAATTTTGTAGTGGATAATCAATCAGGACAGAAATGTGAAGTAGGAGAGCATCTTATTAGTAATGATCATAATACAATAAGGTTAAAGTAAGATTTATTTATTAGTCACATGTATGGCTTACGTTAACATGGCAATGAAATTACTGTGAAATTCCCCTAGTTCCCCCCACTCCAGCGCCTGTTGGGGTACACTGAAGGAGAATTTAGCATAGCCAATGCATCTAATGAACACATCTTTCAGACTATGAGTGGAAACCAGAGCATCCAGAGGAAACCCACGCAGACATGGGGAAAATATGCAAACTCCACACAGACACTGACTCAAGCCAGGAACCCACGTCCCTGGCATTGTGAGGCAGCAATGCTATTATTAAGCAAATTATGAGGTAATGAGGGTGAAATTTAAGAAAATAAACTAGTAAAAAATCTTGAAAGCGAGGAGAAAGAAAACCAGTGTGAAATCTTTAAATCTCACTCTCCTGCAAATTGTACCAGAGCACCAGTAAATGCATGATGCTTGAGTATGTTGCATTGGAAGTGCCATCTGCAATTTTATTTAACTAATATTTATTTTATTAAAGTGACTCCCACCACTTCAACCCAGCATTACTTGAAATAAACATCCTGCATCTGTTGCTGTAAATTGTTTTTACCTCAGCAAAAGTTAGGTGGGTGGGAACAAACAGCTTGTGTCTGTTCAGTTTAGACTATCAAGCAGCAAGATTATTGAGTAGATTATATCAAAGTGCCTCTGAATTTAATATGAGCATTGTGCCTACCAACGCTATCAAATTAAGGAATAGAGCTTTTTTGTTTTCATTTCTCACGGGAATGTTGACTGCCTAAATTACTGCCTGCCTGAAAATCATTCCTCTCGACATGGTGTAAACAAGTTAAAAATCAGCCCCACAGGATTCGGTTCCCAAATTGACAGTTTCCGACTGAAACTGTAAGTATTTCCCCTTAGAGGGGAGGAGAGATCTTGACATTCAACTTGAGCTGGCTTTAGACACTTTACAGCTTTCAGTTATAGAGCTTGAAGCAACATTGGCTTGTTTTGCCTGACAGAAGAAGTATTTAGAATATGCATAAATGCTTCACAATTAACTATCCCCCAAGCCAGTAGTGTGAGAGCCTGCTGGAACATGTTCTGTTATTTATAATTCATTGAATTTGAATAAAGCCACATTTTTCCACCAGTGAAAAGCTCTCCCAAGGCAGGAAATGATAAAAGCTGAGAGCTATATAGCTAAATTTAATATGTTCTGTTTGTATCTTCAGATCATTCTATGGCACTCAGCTTCTGCAATGTTCTTCAGCTTCTTTCTTTCCCTTTTGCAACTTTCAAACCTGGCTTTTTGTTCGCTGTCATTAGCAATAGAGTCTTTCCCTTTAATCATGGCCTACTGCCCAGATCTCCTTCCCTAAACATCTTGACTTCCCTTTCTTAAAATCTAAAGTTTATTTATTAGTGTCACAAACAGGCTTATATTAACACAGCAATGAAGTCACTGTGAAAACCCCCTAGTCACCACATTGTGGCACTTTTCAGGCACACCGAGGGAGAATTTAGCAAGGCCGATGCACCTCATCTTTCAAACTGTGCAAGGAAACTGGAGCATCTGGAGAAAACCCACACAGACACTGGGAGAACATACAGATTCAACACAGACAGTGACCCAAGCTGGGAATTGAATCCGGGTCCCTGATGCTGTGAGGCAGAAGTGCTAACCACTGTGACACTATACTGCCTGAATGGAATAAATCTAGGAACAGTAACCCTCATTGTTTAAGAAAGAGGGAGAAATAAAATGGGAAATTGCAGGATTGTTAGTCTGACATCATTAGTAGGAAAATTGTTACAATAGTTATATAGGATGCGATAACTAGACATTTAAAAAATAATGATATGATTGGGCAGTGTCAACATGGATTTGTGAAAGAGAAGTCATGTATGACAAATGTGTTGGAGTTATTTGAGGATGTTACTCGCAGAATAGATAAGCAGGAAGCAGTGGATGTGATGTATTTGGATTTACAGAAGGTTTTTAATGAGATGAGAAGGCAAAATTACAGCACATGAGATTGGGTTAATATACTAGCTTAGGCTGAGAGTTGGTTAACAGAGAGAAATCAGAGAGTAGGGATAAATGGCAGGTTGCAATTACTGAGGTGCCAGCTATTTACAATCTGTATCATAATTTAAATAAGTGTGAGGTGATTCACTTTGGTAGGACAAACTTGAATGCGGATTACAGGGTTAATGGCAGGTTTTGAGGAATGTGAAAGAACAGAGAGATCTTGGGGTTCATATCCACAGATCTCTGAAGGTTGCCACTCAAACGGATAGAGCTGTGAAGAAGGCTTATGGTATGTTACTGTTTATTAACAGGGTGTTTGAGTTTAAGAGCTGTGGGGTTATGCTGCATCTATACTGGATGTTGGTGAGACCACATTTGGAATATTGTCTTCAGTTCTAGTCACCTCACTATAAGAAGAATGTGAAAGCATTGGAGAGAGTGCAGAGCAGATTTATCAACATGCTGCCTGGTTTGGAGAGTAGCTCTTATGAGGAAAGTTTGAGGGAGCTGGGGCTTTTCTCTTTAGAGTGGAGAAGGATGAGAGATGACTTAGTAGAGGTTTATAAGATGATGAGGAGGATAGATAGAGTGGACTTGCAGAGACTATTTTCTCGAGTGGATGTCGCTGTTACTAGGGGACATAGCTATAAGGTCCATGGTGGGAGATACAGGAGGGATGTCCAAGATGTATTCTTCACTCAGAGAGTGGTAGGGCTGTGAAATACACTGCCTACTGTGATAGTGGAGTCAGACACTTAGGAACTTACAAGCGGTTATTGGGCACATGGGGCACACTAGAATTATAGAGAGTGGGACAGCTTGATCTTTGGATTGGACATAGCTCGGCATAACATTGAGGGCCGAAGGTCCTGTATTGTGCTGTAATGTAATATGTTCTATGTTCTATGAATATATATCTCCCATTGCAACCCATAACTTTCTTGTTGAGTCGCATTGGGAGATATGTGTCTCTGGCCTTGAACAGGGATTTGTGCATATGTCGAGTAAGTCATTTAAATTTTTTTTGCATGTATTTGGGGTATGAATATTAGTTAATTATTGGGACCTTTCAAGGAAATCCTGCAGAATGAAGGGGGGGGGGGTGCCAATCGAGACCCCCCCAGGGGATCAGGCAGCAGGGTGGATGGTGCTCCCTGGCCATGCATACATTGGCAGTGCCAATCTGTGCCACTGAGCTGCCCAAGGGGCAAAGTGCCCATGCTCAGAGGATACCTTGGCATTGCCCATCAGGTATGAGGCAGTGCCATCAGTGCGGGGCTTGTGGCGGAAGGGGCCTAGGATTAGTTGGTGGGGTCGGGGGGGGGGAGTTCCACTGCCATTCTGCACGGGGATCAGTCTGGGATGGAAGGAGGGCAATGATTGGGGTGGGCTGATTGAGGAGGTGGTCTGTCAGGAAGGTGGGGGGAGTGGGCTGCCTCTGGTGGACGGGGGGGGAGTCTGATCTTGAGAGGGTCAGCGGAGGGGGGGGGGAAGGGCAAGGTCTGCTGGGGTGAGGGGAATTGCCACTGCTGGGGAGAAGTTTATACCTCAGGGTGCTTCGGGGCAGGGGGAGGCTCAAGGCTGTCCTGGGAATTATTGTGGGGGCTGCAATAAGCCAGAGGATGGGGATTGGAGGGACAACACTGCAGTTGCCCCACAAACAAGACGTTGACAGTTTGGGGCCACTGCGCACACGCAGAGTTCCAGAACTGTCAAACCCTGCCGTGAATGGGCCCTCTCTCCTTAGGTTTTTAACGAGATTCCTGACTAGGCCTCTTCAGTGCATGGAGATTCAGGTGAAAGCTGAACTGTCAGAATAGTTGGGATTTCAAACAGTTCTCCCACCAATTCAGCAGTTTTGGCAGAATCATGGCCAATATTTCCAAGTTTGCCGAAAACACAGAATTAGATGGGAAATTCAGATGTGAGGAGGATGCAAAGAAGCTTCAAGGTTATGTGAATAGGCAGGAACATGGCAGGTGGAATATCGTGTGGATTAGCCCACTTCAGTAGAAAAAAATAAAAGTACAGAGTATTTTTAGATGGTGAGAGATTGGGAAGTGTTGGTGTCCAAAGGGACATGGGTGTCCTTGTTTATAAGCCACTGAAAGCTAACATGCAGGTGCAGCAAGCAATTAAGAAGGCAAATGATATGTTTGCCTTTATTGTAAGAGAATCAACATAGTGTGACGGCACCTGGGTACTGTGTATAATTTTGGTTTCCTTACCTAAAGAAGGATACACTTACAGGAGATAACGTATAACTAAGATTCACCAGACAGACCCCTGGAATAGTGGAATTGTCCTATGAGGCAACATTGTGGAGACAGGGCCATATTATTTAGCGTTTAGATTGGAAAATGAGAACTGATTTCATTGAAGCAAACATAATTCTTATAAGGCTGATCAGAATAGATGCTGGAAAGTTTTGTGTCTGTGTGTGGGTGTCTATGTGTCTGCGTGTCTGCCTGTGTGTGTCTGCCTGTGTGCGTGTATGTGTGTGTGTGTGTGCGCGCGTGTTTGTGTTCTACATTTTAAGATATTAAGGGATTTAGGAATGGTAAGGAAATGGTGTTGAGATAGAAAGTCAGCCATGTTCTAATTGAACAGTGGATCAGACTTTACGGGGTTAATGGCCTACACCTCCTTTCCCTTTTTCCTAAGTCCCATTACTATTTTAAATATTTGTTTCTCTTCCCCATCTTCTTATGTAAAACACCATTGGATGGTTTCTACCTTAAAGATCTTTTTTAATTGTAACTTGTTACTATTATAGTGACAAACTGATACTAGCAGATATTTCAGTGTAAGGCACTTGTTACATTCCCGATGTACTGGGCAAATGAGGCAACAGAGTTGCAGTAAAATACAAAATTGCAAAGTTGGTCCTTTTAAGGTTTCTGAACAAATGTAATGAATATGTGAAGTCTAATCTATCCCCATCTAGGGTAGCACGGTGGCATAGTGGGTAGCATTGCTGCCTCACGTTGCGAGAGACCAGCAATCAATTCGCAGCATGGGTCACTGTCAGTTCTCCCATGTATGCATGGGTTTCCTTGTGTCTGTATGGGTTTCTTCCCACAGCCCAAAAGAGATGTTGGTTAGGTGCATTGGCCATGCTAAATTCTCTCCCTGCATACTGAACAGACACCTGAATGTGGCAATTATGGGATTTTCACAGTAACTTCATTGCAGTGTTAATGTAAGCTGACTTGTAACAACAATAAATAAACTTAAGATTTAAACTTTCATAACTGAGCAGATAACACAGAAAGAACATGCTCTAGTTCTGGAATGTTATTGACAAATTCAGGAGCATCAGGCACTGAAGTACGCCTTCTTTATGAAAGAATATTGTTGTTATGAAACTGGGCCTGAACTTCCACAGAGTTGGGTTGTCACTCTGCTTTTGCTTTCTTAACTTGCAATTTAACTGATCCTTTCTTGCACAACCTTCCAATTCAGGCTGAGCAGGTACAGTGGCAGGTAGTGGATTCCTGTGATCTTCAGCCTAGGGTTCGGAATTGAAGATAAGGAAGCCATGTCTCCTTCTTTAGTGGGGTTAGGGGGTGGCTGTGGTGCAAGGATGGGCTCCACATTTCTTGCCTGGACTTCCAATCTGGGCTTCCCGAGAAATGTGAGGTGTACTTGCTTCTGGAGTCCTTCCCTCATAGTACAGGAACATTGGAGGAAATAAGTCTTTATGGCACTAGCTGCTGTAGTGCGTTTAAATTTAAGGTTTAAATGTTTCAGCCACTTAGACAAGCTAGAAGAGAAGTTAAGTGTAAGGTAAGTGGGGGGTCAGCTGCTCTGGAGGTGTGGGGGTTGGATGGTCAAGGCGGTATTGAGGTTGTTGCAAAGTGGGGGCTTGGTCAGGTCTAGTGGAGGGTCAGTGTGATAGTTATCATAAAGTTTTAATCCTCCCAACATTCCCTGAGTGACCATTTTGCTCAGTAAGTCAGAAGAATGCTAAATTGCCCCTTAATGGAATCATAGAAAAACTACAGTACAATACAGGCCCTTTGGCCCACAAAGTTGTGCTGAACATGTTCCTATCTTAGAGATTACTAGGTTTACCTATAACAAAGAACAAACAAAGAACAAAGAACAAAACAGCATGGGAAACAGGCCCTTCGGCCCAACGAGCCTGCACCGCCACCCCGATGTCCCACCTCTACCCGCGATCCCTGTCCATGTTTATAGATCTATGGATTAAAAACCAAATTTGAGACAATTTAGGGAGAATTTGTTTTGCCAATTATCCTAAGAGCACATCTTTGGGATGTGGGAGGAAACCGGAGCACCCGGAGAAAACCCACGCAAGCACGGGGAGAATGCGCAAACTCCCACAGACACAGGCCCAAATCCATGTATCTGCACAGCACAGCGATAGTCACTGAGCTGCCGTGTTGCCCATCAAATGGTCCAGGTCAAACGTACACTAATGACGTGAAGCACTAGGAAAATCTCGAGAAAAATCCAAGAGCAGCCCTCTCACGACCCATCGCATGTATGCCCCTTGTTAGACAACAAGGTGGACCAAAGCACCTGTAGGATAAAAACAAGTACATCAATATCATCATCTATTTACACACTTCCCAGGGACTCCCAAGGCTCATGACCCCTATTTTAAATCAGTTTTCTATACCCCTCTATTCCCATTCTGTTCATGTGCCCTTCTAAGTATTTCTTAAATAACTCCAGAGTGCCTGCCTCCACCACTTTACATGGCAGCTCATTCCATACCCCCACCACCCTCCATGTGAAAAAACTCCCTCTAGCATCCAAATTATACCTTACCCCCCTCACCCTAAGCCCGTGACCTCTCGTGCTATTCGAGTCCATCCTAGGAAAAAGCTTAACCCTGTTTACTCTATCTATACCCCTCATAATCTTGTACACCTCTATTAGATCTCCTCTAAGTCTACGTCTTTCTAAGGAAAACAGTCCCAATTTGCCTAACCTCTCCTCGTAACTCAGACCTTCCATACCAGGCAGCATCCTGGTAAACCTCCTCTGCACTCTCTCCAGACTCTCCACGAACCTCCGGTAGTAGGGCGACCAGAACTGGACGCAGTATTCCAAATGAGGTCTAACCAACGTTTTATACAACTGCAACATTAAAGGCCAGCTCTTGTACTCTATACCCCTTCCTATAAAGGCTAACATACTATACGCTTTCTTCACAACCTTCTCCACTTGCTCTGCCACCTTCAGAGACTTGTTCACCTGCACCCCCAGGTCCCTCTGCAACCCTCTATCTTACTGTACTTATCTAAAAGGCTCTTAAAAGACCCCATTGAGTCCACCTCCAACACTGTTGCCAGCAGCCAATTCCATGCACCCACCGCTCTCTGAACGAAAAACTTACCCCTGACATCTCCTCCATACATATTCACCAGCATCTTAAACCTGTGTCTTCTTGTGGCAACCATTTCAGCCCTGGGAAAAAGCCTCTAACTATCCACCCGATCTATACCTCTCAACATCTTATACACCGCTATCAGGTCACCCCTCATCCTTTGTCTCTCCAAGAGAAAAAGCCAAACTTTCTCAACCTATCCTCATAAGGTATGTTCCCCAATCCAGGCAATATCCTTGCAAATGTGCTATGCACCCTTTCTCTGGTTTTCACATCCTTCCTGTAATGAGGTGACCAGAACTAAGCACAGTACTCCAAGTGAGATCTGACCAGGATCCTATATGGCTGCAACATTATGTCTCAACTCCTAAACTCAATTCCTCAATTGATGAAGGCCAGGACACCATATGCCTTCTTAACCACAACTTCGACCTGCATGGCTGTTTTGAGCGTCCTATGAACTCGGACCCAAGATCCTTCTGATCTTCCACACTGCCAAGAGTCCTACCATTAATACTATATTTTGCCATCATACTTGACCTATTAAAATGAACCACTTCACAGTCATCTGGGTTGAAATCCATCTGCCATTTCTCTGCCCAGTCTTGCATCCTGTCAATGTCTCACTGCAACTTCTGACATCCCTCCACTATCCACAACACCTCCAACCTTTGTGTCATCAGCAAACTTACTAACCCATCCCTCCACTTCCTCATTCAGGTCATTTATAAAAATTACAAAGAATTAGGGTCTCAGAACAGATCTCTACGTCACTCCACTGGTGACTGACCTCCAGGCAGAATATGACCCATCTAAAATCACTCTTTGCCTTCTGCAGGCAAGCCAGTTCTGGATCCACAAGGCAATGTCCTCTTGGATCCCATACTCTCTCATTTTCTCAATAAACCTTGCATAGTGTGCCTTATCAAATGTCTTGCTGAAGTCCGTATATACTACATCTACTGCTCTTCCTTCATCAATGTGAAAATTCAACCAGACCCGTAAGGCATGATCTGCCTTTGATGAAGCCATGCTGTCTATTTTTAATTAGATTATGCCTCTCCAAATGTTCATAAATCCTGCCTCTCAGGATTTTCTCCATTAGCTTACCATCCATTGAGGTTAGACTCACTGGTCTATAATTTCCAGGGCTATCTCTGTTCCCTTTCTTGAATAAAAGAACAACATCAGCAATCCCCCAGTCCACCAGACCCTCTTCCATCTCCATTGATGATGCAAAGATCATCGCTAGAGGTTCAGCAACCTCCTCCCTTGCCTCCCACAGTAGCCTGGGGTACATCCCATCTGGTCCTGGCGACTTATCTAACTTGGTGCTTTTCATTCTCCAATGCATCCTCTTTCTTAATATCTACATGCTTAAGCTTTTCAGTCTGCTGCAGTCCGCAGTACAACCACCAAAATCCTTTTCCACAGTGAATACTGAAATAAAGTATTCATTAAGTACCTCTGCTATTTATTCCAGTTCCATACAACTTTCCCACTGTCACACACGATAGGTCCTATTCTTTCACGTCTTGTCTTCTTGCTCTTCACATACTTACAGAATGCTTTGGAGTTTTCCTTAATCCTGTGTGCCAAAGCTTTCTCATGACCCCTTCTGGTTCTCCTAATTTCCTTCTTAAGATCCTTCCTATTAGCCATATACTCTTAGTCTGGGAGGCTAGGAGACTCAAGGACCTCCTATGTCCGACGCCGAGATCAACAAACTGGCCTCACACTCATAATTCCCTCTTTCTTCAAATAACAGAGGGGTAATAATATCCAAAAATTTGTAGGTTAGGTGGATTGACAATGCTAAATGCATCCATAGTGTCCAAAGATGTGCATGTTGGCTGGATTGGCCATAGTAAATGTTATGGGGATAGGATAGAGGGAATGGCCTGGATAGGATTTGGACAGTTAGTGCAAACTCGACGGGCCAGATGGATTCTTTCTGCAATATACGGACTCTATGGATTCTAAATCTCCGACATTAAATCGGAACTTTGGGTGATTTCCATGCACAAAGGGAATTTGAAATTTCCTGGGCATTTTCCACATAGTCAGTGTGTAGAGTCTTCTGAATATTCTTTCAGTGCATCTTCACAGGCACCTCTGAGGTATGACTCTCAGAAGATTGGACCATTGAAAAGTATAAATTTTGGCTTAAAAGCTTTTCCCTGTTACGAAAACTAATATGAGAAGCAATTTGTAATTTCAAGTTGGAAATATCAGCTTCAGGGCAGGTGGGAGAATTGCCTGGCAATTCTATTAGTTTGGGAGAAGCTGTACATAATTTCCCTATAATATATGACTTAACCTTTTGAATATGATGATCCAAGTGTTATTTTGTCTGTTAGGTTAGTAAATGGAAATAGCAGGCACTACACAACAGCACCATCTGCAGCCTGAAGATGCAATCCCTCAATTATCAAGGGAGACGGTGATGTAATGGTAATGTCACTGGACTAATATCTAGAGGCCCAGGTTAATTCTCTGGGGACACGGGTTCAAATGGTAGCGGGTGGAATTGAAATCCAACAAGTCTGTAATTAAATGTGAACCTCAGTGTTGTCAATTAAAAACCATCAGGCTCACCGAAAATCTGCAGTTCTCACCTGCTGTGGCCTACATGCAAGTCTACGCAGTGGTTGAAATATCCAAGCAAACTGCAATTCAGTTGAAGGGAAATTAGGGATGGGTAACAAACGTTGGCCTGGCCTGTAATGCCCATGAAAATAATCCTCTTTCACTTCATTTTCCTTTCCTCTGTTATGTAGTTTATTACAAGCACAGGAATAATAGAAAGTTACATAAGGAATACAGGTGACTACAAACTTAATCAAAGAAGTATGTTTTAAGGAGGAGAGAGAAGTAGCAAGGTGGAGTGATGTTGAAAGGGAATTCCAGATAGTTTAAAATTTGTCTATTTATTAGTGACACAAGCAGTGTTAAAATAAGCCTATTTTTAAATAGGCTTACGTTAACACTGCAATGAAGTTACTGTGAAAATCCCCTAGCCGCCACACTCTGGCGTCTGTTTGGGTACACTGATGGAGAACTTAGCATGATCAATGCACCTAACCGGCACGTTTTTTGGACTTTATAATGAAACTGGAGCACCCAGAGAAAACCCATGAAGACACGGGAAGAATCTGCACCGACTCACCCAAGGCTGGAGTTGAACCTAAGTTCCTGGCCTGTGAGGCAGCACTGTGCCAGATCTTAGAGTGTTGGCAGTTGAAGACTTGGCTGCCAATGGCAGAGTGATGAAAATGGGAGTTGACAAAGGATCAACTTTGGGGCAGTTCAGGAACCTTGATTGGTGGAAGGGCTGGAGGGGGTTACAGAGATGGGAATGGCTGAGACCATGAAGGGATTTGCAGACACTGATGGTGCTTGTTATGGATCATTGTTCTCTGTTAACTAAAATTAAACTTCTGTAAAAAGTGCATGATATAATCCCACAATAGTTCCAATCCGTATGTCTGCAAACCAAGGACACTCTTAATGTCACAGATTCCAATTAGATTATACCAAGGACACATCTGACAGAAAAGACCAAATTTTGATACATAGAGTGAACTATCACCTAATGAATATACAGGGGCAAATGATGTGCAGAAATGGTAAACTGTTGAAAAATAACAGAGAACTGTAAACAGATGGTTTAAAGAAATATAGAGAAATAGCAGGATTTCAACCTTATGTTCCAAGTATAATGATTAAGCCATGGGTGTCTTGTCCTAGTAATTGGATTATAAGAATCCTAAGAATGATAGGTGAAATAGCCATTGTCAGGTACAAAATGCCAGTGGCACAGGAACAGGAGAACCAAGTCCTTGCTCATGACTACATATCCAGATCACCTGGAAGGACTGACTGTCAAAGATCATAGAGGAATGCGTATGAAAGGAAATTTTTGAAGAAAACATAAGTAAAGCATATTTATTGGTCACACGTAAGGCTTACTTTAATATTGCAATGAAACCACTGTGAAATTCCCACAGTTTGGCACATATTCGGGTCACTGCACCTAACCAGCATGTTTTTCAGACTGTGGGAGTAAAGTGGAGCACCCGGAGGAAACCCATACAGATATGGGGAGAACATGCAGAGTCCACACAGACAGTGACCCAAACCGGAAATCGAACTTGGGTCCCTGGTACTGAGGCAGCAGTACTAACCACTGTGCCACCCAAGTAAAGGATTAAAGTAAATATGTCTAGCTTCCCAGCTGAGTAAAATTAGTGATTGTTGATATGAGTAATAGTTGCATTTGTTTCTGTACGATTAATTCTTGGGTAATAGAGATATCCAACATATCCCCAAATTTTATGGGTAAAGAAACTTGGAGGGGGGAGGTGTCTACATATATAGATCATTAATTTGTCAGAAAATAATGAGAACAGCAAATGATATGCTACTGGATGGCTGGAGATCTAGAAAACAATGAGGTGGAAGCCATGTTTATATAAAGCCCTGCCTACCTATACCTGGAATACTGTGAGCATTCTAGGCTCCATTACTACATTGATCTTGGAAGGATTACAACAGGAGTTTTACCAGGTGGTGTCTAACTCCAAGAATTAAGTAATGAGGAACGATTACATAAACTAGAATTCAGTTCCCTGCAATTTAAAAGATTAAGGAATGATTTGATTGAAGTGTTAAAGTTGTTAAGGGGAACAGATAGGAAAGAGACAAATTATTTCTGTTGGGGAGTGTAGGGCAGAGGCATTGTGTAAAGATTAGAGACAGCACTTGCAAAGATTTAAAAAAAGGAAATGCTGAAAATACTGATTGGGTCAGGTAACAACAGGAAACAACATTAACATTTGAGAATAGATGAAAACATATCTAGAGGAGGCATGAATGATGAACAGTTGTGGTTTGAAAGCAAAAACAAGAGAGAATTAAGACTGTAGCCAAAACCTGTAAAGGAAAAGGAAACTAAATGGGGACAGAGATTATTCTCTTAGTTTCTCTGCCTCCATTGTACCTATTCTGACAATTTAAGCCATCATATTAATGCTTCTGATCTCCTATTTTTTTCAACCAAGGATTCCTTCTCAGCAGAGTTGATATAGACAGCCTTACTTATCCCATTCCCCACACTTCTGCTATCACTCCTTCCCCTCCTTTCCAAAACTATAATACTCTCCCTTGTTCTCACCTTGCCTTCCACCCACCAGCCTCTGTGTTCAAAGGATCATCTTCCCTCATTTCAGCCAACTCCACCAAATACATCTTCCCCTCCCCTCCACTTTAAGCATTCCAAAGGGACAATCCCATCCTTGTTTCCTTGATCCCACTCCTCAATCATTCTGAACATCCTCTCATTCCTTCAGCATCTTTCCATTGAAAGCTAAGGAGATGCAACACATGTCCAGTCACCTCCTTTTTTCTTGCTATTCAAGGTGCCAAACTCTCTGTGCAGATGAACCCACATATACTTTTTAAAGTTTAGAGCAGAATTTATCATTTTTTTGAGGAGCATTGCAGCAGCAGTTAAAACAACATGGAAGCCATTAGCCCCAGTGGTAGCTTCCTCCACTATATTGTGAGCAACATATAATAAAAATCCAGATTGCATGTAAAATACATCAACTCAGTGCCATCAGGTTAAGTCAAAGTAAACAATTTCCCATATTTGGTCAACCCAGGAAGTTTCAGGTTACAGTTCCCAAACTAGGCCATTGCTCACAGAAACTTTACAACCTGCATCTGTTTTTAACTATACAATCTGAGCACGCTTAACTTTCAGTCAGAATAGTCCTGTAAAGCCAACATTGCCATTACTGTTGTTAACATCATTATTGTAGTCGTTCTTTCTCAGTCTACATTTGGGAAGTCCAGATATGGATTAAATGATTGCGGAACATAGAACATAGAACATAGAACATTACAGCACAGAACAGGCCCTTCGGCCTTCGATGTTGTGCCGACCAAAATAAAAAGCAATGCCCCTCCAAACTAAACCATTCCCTTCTCTTCCATATACTTATCAATTAACCTCTTAAACGCCACCAAACTTGGCGCATCTACAACAGCTGCAGGCAGGGCATTCCACTCCCTAATCACTCTTTGAGTAAAGAACCTACCTCTGATATCCGTCCTATAACTCATACCCCTTAATTTAAAGCTGTGTCCCCTCGTGCTAGCAAACACTTCTATTCAGTCCACAAGCATGAACTTCTAGTCGCCTGTCATTTTAATTCTCATGATGTAGAGATGCCAGCGTTGGATTCGGGTAAGCACAATAAGAAGTCTCACAACACCAGGTTAAAGTCCAACAGGTTTATTTGGTAGCGTAACCATCGATTTTGTGTCTACATATTCCCTGTTTGTGAACACAGCTCCTCACTCACCTGATGAAGGAGCAGTACTATGAAAGCTTGTGCTACCAAATAAATCTGTTGGACTTTAACCTGGTGTTGTGAGACTTCTTATTTTAATTCCCCACATTGCTCTCATTCTAAGCTCTCTGTCATTGACCTCTTTGCAATGTTCCAGTGAAATTCAATGCAAACTTGAGAAACAGCACCAGCTCTTTCGATTAGGCACTTGAAGGCCTCCCAACTCACAACTGAGTGCAACTATTTCAGACTATGATTTCTGTCCCCATTCTGTTTTCTTTCTTATTGAGGTTTTGATTCATTCTCTTTCTCCCCCTTTTGCTTTCTAACTGGTGCTGTTCATTATTCAGCCATTCACACATTCTGAAGACATAGAATCATAGAATTCTACAGTGCAGAAGGCCATTCAGCTCATCGATCACAATCCCAATCCCACCCAGGCCCTATCCCCATGCATTTACCCCTGCTAGTCCCCTGACACTGCAAGGGAATTTAGCATGGCTAACTAGCACATGTTTGAACCAAGAGAGGAAACTGGAGAAAGCCCACATATCTTTTGCTTCCTTACTTGTCTCATCACCAGTCCTTTTCTCACTCTGTAGCACCAATTCTTTTGCTATTTAATCTCTCCTATAATCCACCCTATGGTAAACCTTCCCTTTGGCTTTTTTACCCTTGTCAGGCTTCATTTGTCAACTTTTTTTGTTATTCTGATTAAAGGTTTCTCTCCACAGATGCTGACTATTTCCAACATTTTCTCTCTATTTCAGATGTTCAGTATTCAAAGTATTTTGCTCTCAGGAGCGATTTAGGAAACATTTATATGCACAAAGTGTAACAGAAACTTGGAACTCACTGCAAATGGTAATTGTCGCAATATTAATTATAAACCTTAAATCTGAGATTGATAAATTATTATTAACCAAAGGTATAAAGTTTTATGGGACAATGGCTGGGGGAGGGAATTAGGTAGCAGATCAACCATTTCAGTGAATGGTGGGACAGGCTCAAAGGGCTAAAATGCCTCCTCCTATTTCCATGTAACTAAATTGATAACATCAGTGCCTCGATGTTATGCATGAGATACAATGTGTGGAAATTACAATGACAAGAAAAGTAGCAGTTTAACTTAGAGTTAAAGGTTCCAATGCTAAGGACAGAGGTGTGGTATTATTCAGATCATTCACTGGAAAAAAGGTGTAGGTGTTCACAATTGGAGACAATGGTAGCGGCATCTGTGTTTACTGTGCTTAGAATGCTACAATCTCCAAAATCCCGGGAAGATACATATAAGCTAGGAGAAGGAGTCAGCCACTTTTACCCTCGAACCTACTCTGCAATAAGATCATGGCTCATCTGATTGTAACTTCAACTTCACATTCCCCACCTGTCAACCGCCTCCTTATTAAGAATCTATCTACCTGTGCCTTAAAAATATTTAAAGATTGCTTCCTCTGGAAAGTTTTTTTTTTTGTTTTGGGTTTGGGTTTGTTTGTTTTTGTTTTGGTTTTTTTGGTTGTGGGTTTGTGTTTTTTTTTTTTTTTTTTTTTTGGGTGTTGTTTTGGGGTTTTTTTTGGGTTGTTGTTGGGTGGTGGTGGGGGTTGTTTTTGTGGTTGGGTTGTGGGGGGTTTTTGGTGTGTTGAGAATATCAGATTATAACCAGTTATCCTCTAAATGGTTCAATAACTTCCAAGATAGAGAGTTAGGATATCTTACACTTCTACCCTGAATACAAGGTCCAAGTGTTCTACGTTGCCAAGGAGATGGTTTTTAAGATAAAAGATATTCCTGAAATATTCAGATACAGTCGCTGGAATTTTACCGTCCCACCTGCTGCGAGAATCGGAGCGGGCAGGGCGAACGATGGAAAATTCATTGACCTCGAGCGGGGTTTTATGGTTTAGGGATGAACACAGCTGTAAAATCCCACCAATGAGTCTGGCGGAATACAGGAGACGGAGAGCTCAAGGCCAAATGTTTTTGATGGTTCGCCACATCGGAATCCAGCCAAGAACTCATGCTTGAATTGGATTGGAAAGACTTAATTTGTGAGGACTTGAAACAAAGCCCAACGTTTCACCTAGATTGCACGAGAGGAGGATTCTGTGGGAAAATCCCTCCCATGAACAGGCAGCAGGTAGCACAGTGGTTAGCATGGCTGCTTCACAGCTCCCGGGGTCTGGGTTCGATTCCCGGATTGGGTCACAGTCTGTGTGGAGTTTGCACATTCTCCTCGTGTCTGTGTGGGTTTCCTCTGGGTGCTCCGGTTTCCTCCCACACTCCAAAGATGTGCGGGTTAGGTTGATTGGCCATGCTAAAATTGCTCTTAGTGTCCTGGGATGTGTAGGTTAGAGGGATATGCGAGGATATGGAGTCGGGCCCGAGTGGAATTGTGGTTGGTGCAGACTCGATGGGCCGAAAGGCCTCTTTCTGCACTGTAAGGTTCTATGATTCTATGAAAGACAATTCTACTGTTAATAGCTATTGGGAAATAGTCAGGAAAAGAAAGGAATGGAAGTAAATACTCAGAGCTAAGAATCACTTCAGACTGGGTCCAGGAAAATTGAATAAGTACTTAAGGGATAGTGTAAAGTATACCTGTGAAGTGGGTTTTTTTTGGTTATGTTGAAACTAAAAGGGGAAAGTTATGTTCTGTAATTTAGTACATAAGTTGCCTACAAAAATAATGATTAGTTATTGGTGCTTTTAGTCTGTTACAGCAAAAATCTTAATATGGAATCTTGTTGTGTTAATCTTTCAGCTACTCACTAGAAGCTCAAATTTCTTTTGTAAAGATCACTACAGAAATAAGATATGGCAACTGTGTTTTGAATGAATTAGTGGAATCCATAGAGGGTAGATGATGGGAGGCCGATGAGGAGAACAGTGTAGTAATTCTATCAAAAAATAATTATCACATAATCGAACAAAAACAGAAACACATTTTATTTAGACATATTTATACATTCAGAAATGCACTCAGATAACAGTACAATGACCACAAAACAAAATTAATCACCAAAACCGACTTTTACATTCCCTGCAGAGTGCACGTACATAAAATTCTAATAGATTAGTTATTAAAACTTACGAGGCTAGGGTTTGCTTCAGTTCAGCTCTAAAAGGTAACTTATAATTTATTGCCAAATGATTTTCCCTGTTAACAAGAAAATTCAGCACCTCCCTCAAAACAATTGCAACACATGTGGACTGGACAATTTTATCTTCGACCTTACTGCTGCGTTTGAGAGAAACACATTCTAATGTCGGTTAAAAACAAACACTTTTCTTAGTCCTTTGTTGCAGTGAGTGGCGCTGTCACTCGAACATCAGATTTAGAGTAGCAAAAGCATAACTTGATGGAGCTCGCGAAGTACCTCACCCTGGGCAGGACCTGGGTAAACCCATTTTTATTTCAATGCTCTCTGTTCACAGAGCAAATCATGATTATTACCAGACATGTACCATATGGATTGCAACACTAATCTGTGTTATTATACTAAGGAATCACAACAATGTCAATCACTACCAGGTGAAACCTCAAAGCATAAGTGATATTTAAAATGGCTGGTGGTTCCTGCAATTTTTAACCCATTCACCTCAGTGCTTTGAAGAAAGAAAATAAATTGAAGATTTCTGTCATAAGGCCAACACAGGTTGATAGGCAGAATTCTGCTCCCTGAGTGAAGTTAATGGCTTTCATTTCCAGTTTTTCAGAATGGTTTCTGCTGAATCCAGAGTGCTATCTTGCTGTAAGGAGGAAACAGAAAGACAACTTACATAAGGTACTAACTAGAAATGCGTACATACATGCTTTTAGTGTGTGCGCTCTGTGATTTATCTGCAGCACGGTTCGTAAGTAGACCATACCCCAATCTTCATGTGTAAACCAGTTGGCTTACCTTGATAAAGCAGAAGCGAATGTACTTCTCAAATTGGCTCTTGGCCTGGTCACTGACAAATGAGGTCACAGGGATAGCTGCCAGTCGCTGAAAGGAAATAAATGCTTTAAATTATAGACTCTTGTGCGATAGAACACATATCAAAGTTTTGCTCCAGGTGCAATTCCATGGCCGCAATCTAACATTGACTGTCGGTACAAATCCTATAATGGCCACTAAATCTCCCAAGAGGCCTAAAGTGGGATTTGCACTGAGATCTCAGAACAAAATCTTCTGCACCCCCCCACCGCACTCCTCCCCTGCCCTACCTTGCCCTCACCTCCAATGACGTGAATAGGTTCACACACAGGAAAGGTGCAAATCTGATTTAGATAGATTAGCATATATTATAATATAATTATAGGGTTTGACGCCACAACGCTTAACCTGTCCAATAACCTCCCATCCAGTCGGCGTGATGTCACGCCGGTGCGGATCGCTACTGGGGGTGTGCCAACTTGGTAGCGCCATAGACTGGGGAGACCCATTGCGGGAGTTCCCCTTTATGTGTAGTGTGCGGGAACGGGGGTGGCAAGTAGAGGAGAGGGTGGGGAAAGAACTTTTATTTAAATTGGAGAGCAAGCCATCCTTTAAAAAGGGTGCCCTGATCTCAGGATTCCTGGCTTTGCGGAATTCTTTAGGGTCTGCCCCTCCAGCTAACTGTGTGATTGCCGTTTCCCCTTTGAAACTGCACAAAGGGTTGTTTGATATGGTGAGAAAATCTGGCTATGCTGCTTGCGAGCTGCATGTAGGATATCTTGTCTGAACCATTTTGGTAAGATTCAGCCCCATGTATCTACATTGTACATGATCATAACAAGTAAACAGTTTAACCATTCCAAAAGCAACCTATTATCGTGGTATGGAAAACAAAGATATTGTATATTTTAATTCTTCAGTCTGTCTGTGTGTGTTTCCTATCCATCTTTCTTCCAATCTAAATTTTTATATCTATATTAAATGGAGTTTGAAGCATAGAAAAAGTCATTGCCATTTAATTGATCTACACAGCGTTTATATCCTACATGAACTTCAAAAGAGAAAATGCTGGAAAATCTCAGCAGGTTTGGTGGCATCTGTAAGGAGAGGAAAGAGCTGATGTTTTGAGTCCAGATGACCCTTTGTCAGGAATGCAACTCTTTTCTCTCCTTACTGATGCTGCCAGACCTGCTGAGGTTTTCCAGCATTTTCTCTTTTGGTTTCAGATTTCAACATCCAGTGATGAACTCAATCCCATTCACCTTTCCCATTCTTTCCCTGTTCTCATCTCCCTCATATATCCACATTTATGAGTGCCTATGGAAACTTGTCATACTGTAATTACACCCTCACATCAATGATGATGCTTTCATGTTTTATACCTCCCAGTTTTGCATCTCCCAGTTCCTTGTCTTTTCGGCAAGTCTGTATTCCAGCCAACTCTGCAGCATTTCCGTCCAAAGCATTGGTAAAGAGGAACGAACTGGTTTAGTTTGCAGCAAGAAAAGAACTTTGCAAACAAGATGCTTTTAAGTGGATTCTTTTCTTGGATGGTTGTCAAATTAGAGGCTTTATTTTGTAATGCAGTTTATTGATAGACACTGAACTCCAATCAAATTACTGCAGATGCTGGAATTTGAAACTTAAAGAAAAAATGCTGGAATATGTCAGGAGGTCTGGCAGCATCTGTAAAATTGAACTCCAATGCTTGGTAGTGTGCCCTGTGTTGGACCCAACTTTGTAAAAACAACTGAGATCCTTCTGTCTGCAAAGCCATGGATATCAATTCTCTCTTTTTAAAGATTCATTCATGGGCTATAAATGATTCTGGCCAGGCCAGCCACAGGTATCAATTCTCTCTTTTTTTATAATTCATTTACTGATGGGATGTTATTGGCTAGGCCAGCATTTATTGCCCATTCCTAATTGCCCTCAAGAAGGTGGTTAACTGCCTTTTAAACCACTGAAATCCAAGTGGTGTCGGTACACCCGCAAAGCTGTAAAGCAGGAAATTCCAGGATCTTGACCCAGTGACAGCTAAGAAATGTGATATATTTCCAAGTCAGGGTTGTGAGTGGCTTGGAGGGGAACTTGCAGGTGGTAATCTTTCCATGTTTCTGTTACCTTTATCCCTAGATAGTAGCAGTTGTGGGTTTGGAAGGTGCTGCCTAAGGAGCCTGGGCAAGTTCCTGCAGTGTATCTTGTAGACGGCAGTGGAGGAAATGATTGCTTGTGGATAGGTACCAATCTAGCAGGTGGTTTTGCCTGGATAGTATCAATCTTCTGGAGCTGCTCTCATCCAAGCAAGTCGAGAATATTCCATTACCACTCCTAACTTCTACTTTGTAGATGCAGACTTTGGGGAGTCAGGAGGTGAGTTACTGCCGTAGGATCCTGAGCTTCTGACATGATTTGTCGCCGCAGTATTTCTGTGGCTAGTCCAGTTCAGTTTCTAATCAATGGCAACCATCAAGATGTTGATAGTGGGAGATTCAGTGATGACCCAATCCACCTAGTTTCTTTTTCCAAAGACAAATACTCTGTTCCTGTACAACACAAAATAAGAACATGATTTCTCTTCACCCAGAACAAAAGACAAGGAGCTCTTGTGCCAGAGCCGGTAGTCTATATCTTTAAGCTAGAAGCTCTGATTTCGAATACCACACCAGGAATGATGACGAGAGTAAGCACATTTATTTTGTGGCCAAACAGGTTGATTGTCAACCTATAAATATTTTTGATTTGATTTATTATTGTCACATCTACTAGTATCCAATGAAAAGTTTTGTTTCTTGCATGCTATACAAAGCATACCATTCATAGAGGAGTAAAGGAGAGAGTGTTGAATGTAGTGTCATAGCTAGGATATAGAGAAAAATCAACTGAATACGAGGTAGGTCCATTCAAAAGTCTGACAGCAGCAAGGGAAGAAGCTGTTTTTGAATTGGTTGCTATGTGATCTCAGATTTTTGTATCTCTTTCCCCACGGAAGAAGAGTGTGTCCGGGGTGCATGTGGGTTCTTGACTATGCTGGCTGCTTTGCCGAAGCAGCGGAAAGTGTAGACAGATTCAAAGATTGGGAGCCTGGTTTGCTTGATGGATTGGGCTACATTTATGACCTTTTGTAGTTTCTTGTGGTCTTAGACAGAGCAGCAGCCATACCAAGCTATGATACAATCAGAATATATGCTTTCTATGGTGCATCTGTAAAAGTTGGTGAGAGTCGTAGCTGACATGCCAAATTTCCCTAGTCTTTTAAGTAGAGAAAGTAGAGGGGTTGGTGGGCTTTCTAATATGGCAAGTGGTAAGAGCCGGAAATGACTCCTCATCAGCCAAAGAACAAAGAACAAAACAGCACGGGAAACAGGGCCTTCAGCCCAACGAGCCCATGCTGCCATTTTAACGTTCCCACCTCCATCCATAACCCTTGTCTATGTTTACGGAAATCTGCATTGGAACCAAGCTAGGGAGACAATTTAGGACAATTTGTTTCACCAATCAGCCTAAGAGCACATTTGGGGTGTGGGAGGAAACCGGAGCACCCGGAGAAAACCCATGCTTTGTGTTTATTTATAAGAAGAGTGAATTGAGAAGGAAAGAGAAAGGAAATAAAAACAGGGAAAGATGAAACAGATATGGGGGAGGAAGAAGGAGGGAAAATAAAACAGAGATAAAGGAGATTTTAATTAAATCAAAAATGTGTGAGGCTATAATGCAAAGGCATTGTAAGTGGAACTAATTGAATTGCTCTCACAAGGAGCTGACACAGATGACTGACTGAATGGCACCCTTTGTGCTGTAACCATTCTACGATTCTATGTGTGTCGGCTCCATAAAGTCACATCACAAGACCCAGCCAGAATGCAGATGACTGATTAATTCTCCGTGTCAATCATGAAGACAGCACCGCAGTAAGGATCGATTTTACACATGGCATTTGTCCACAGCATTATATTTTTCTGGAGAAATAAGCCTGCATTTTCAGACAAAAGTTCATTTTTGCTCTGGTTTGTAGAAACTTTGTGTAAGTAGATTCTTTTTGCTGAGTATTTGAACTAGACACTGAGCATCCTGCGTCCGTTTTAACTACTTGGCTAACATTGAGCTCTCAATACAAAAATAAATACAAAGCCTCAATAGCAGCTATGGGTTATTCACTGGGTTCTGCTGAAGGGTCAGAGAAAACATTCAAGGCAGAAGTGTTTATACCTGAAGACATCTTTACGTAACTACATTTATCAACAAACTGGTTTTTCAAAGTTTGGAACATTATTGATGTTACTCTCCTAGAATGTAGAACATAACAGCACAGTACAAGCCCTTCAGTCCTCGATGTTGCGCTGACCTCTGAAACCAATCTAAAGCCCATCTAACTTACACTATTCCAATATCATCCATATGTTTATCCAATGACCATTTATATGCCCTTAATGTTGGCAAGTTCATTATTGTTGCAGGCAAGGCATTCCACACTCTTAATACTCTCCGATTAAAGAACCTACCTCTGATATCTGTCCTATATCTATCACTCCTCAGTTTAAAACTATGTCCCCTCGTGCTAGCTGTCACCATCCAAGGAAAAAGGCTCTACCCTATCTAATCCTTTGATCATCTTATATGCCATTATTAAGTCACCTCTTAACCTTCTTCTCTCTAATGAAAACAGCTTCAAGTCCCTCAGCCTCAAGTTTCTCAGTTCCTAGTTAAGCTGTTCCTGTTCATCCACAGCACTGGCTGGCATCTACTTGGCAATGTAGAGGATTGCCCAGGCATGTCCTGTTCACAAGAAACAGGCCAAATCCAAATGAGCAAATTGTGCCCTATCAGCTTACTCAATCATCAGCAAAATGATGGAGGGAATCATCAACAGTACTATCAGTAGGACTGTCCTTCCTCAGTCAGTAGGAACCTGTTCAGTAATGCTCATTTAGATTCTTCCATTACAATTCTCCCCTCATTACAGCCTTGTTACAATCATAGACTAAAAGCCTAGACTCTGGAGGTGATGTGCTACCATTGGCATCAGGGCAACATTTGACCGAGTGTGGCATCAAAGTGTCCCCCAAAATTGGAGTCAATGAGGATCAGGGGAAAAAACTTTCCACTGGTTGGAGTCACACTAGCACCATGGAAGTGTTGTAGCTGTTGGAGGTCAATCATCTCAGTCCCGGGACATCACTGCAGGAGTTCATTTATCAGGATAGTCCTCTAGGTCTAACCATCTTCAGCTGCATCATCAATGATATTCCTCCCATCATAAGGTCATAAGTAGGGGTGTTTGCTGATGATTATACCAGCAAACGTTTGGCACCATTTGTGACTCCTCAGATATTGAAGCAGTCAGTGTCTATATACAGCAAGACCTGGACAACAATCAGGTTGGGCTGATCAGTGGAAAGTCACGTTTGCTTTGTACAAGCGCCAGGTAATGATCAAAAGAAAGGATCTAACCACTTGATGATTAGTGCTGAATCTCCCTTTATCAACATCCTAGGAGTCAGCAGTGACCAGAAACTGAATGAACTGGTCATATAAATACTGCGGAAACAAGAGCAAGTGAAAGGCTGGGAATTCTGCTGTGAATATCTCATTTCATGATTCGCCAAAGCTGCTCCAACATCTACTAAGGCACAAGTCAAGAATGTGTTCCATTTGCCTTGCTGGGTGCAGCTCCAACGACATTGAAAAAGCTCAACACTATCCAGGACAAAGCAGTCCCTTGATTGGCATGCCATCCAATAATGCTAGTTCGCTGAAAAGCCTGTGTGAATCATATTGATGCCAACACCCTGATGTCAGGTTGGGTTAGGTTAATTGGTCATGCTAAATTGTCTCTTAGTGTCCCGAGATGTGTAGGTTAAAGGGATTAGCGGAGTAAATGTAGGGTGTTGTTGGAATAGGGTTTGGGTTGGGATTGTTGTCATTGTGGACTTGTTAGACTGAATGGCCTCTTTCTGCACTGCAGGATTCTATCATCAATTCTCCATTCCATTTGATAGATTCTGGATCTGCCTCTTTGTCTCTAAGTGGTGGAGATAGTAGTGATGTGGGTTGGACCTGTCTTCAGGCAGAGTGCTGAAGATGAAGAATGAGGAAGGAGATTGGGACAGTATTTTCATCCATCTCTTGCATATAGAAGCAGATAGTTGAGTAGGCAGGCTTGAAAATTCATGCTAGCTGTTTGGTGTGATAATTTGCTGGCATCGTCTAATCCAAAAGACAGGACCAGTGGCTGAAGCGTCACCCATTCACAAGCAGAAGTTGGCCAACTGAGGATCGTTAATGGCCTATTAAATCCTTTGTGAGAAGCTGATTAGAGTTTTCTAGTCAGCTCAACACTCAACTCCCATCCACATCCCTCACTGCACTGAGTGTCAGGGAGTCAACCAATTGCCTGGAGGTGGCCTCTTTGTGACAGAAGGGGACAGTGTGAGCAGATCTGGGGAGGTTTCCAGGCAGGTTTTGTGCTTCCCCCATTCCCACCGCCCCTGTCCCAGTGGCTTAGCCTCAGCTTGTGGCCATAGCCACTAAGATCATGGCAGGATTTTCTGGCTACTCTGCGAAGTGTTTTCTAACAGTGGAGGCAGCTCACCATCAGTAGGACTCTCCAGTCCTGCCAAAAGGTCTACAGAGTTACATGTGGCTTACCTTCCCCTTGCCAGGAACCTACCATGGATGAAGGGATCCCAATTCAACCTTCATGTTAGGGTCCCAACCCAAAAGACAAATTCTTATCCTGGAAGTTTAAATACCACCATGGCAAATTGGAAATTTAAATTCTGTTAAATTTGGTCAATTTATGAATTGTTACCAGGTAAGTTAGCATATACTCGCATTTATATAGTGCCTTTAACATCTTACAACATTTAGAATCAAACCTGCTAGATTGTCATATTGGTTCACTAACATCCTTCAGGGAGAAGGTCCAGCCTCCCCTACTTAATCTGTCCTGCACCCAATTTCCATCCCACACTGTTAGTGGCTTCATGTTAGTGGCTTCATGTTAGTGGCTTCATGTTAGTGGCTTCATGTTAGACAGCACAGTGGCATAGTGGTTAGCACTGCTGCCTTACAGAGCCAGGTTCAATTCTGGTTTCAGGACACTGTCTGTGTGGAGCCTGCACGTTCTCGCCATATCTGTGTGGGTTTTCTCCAGGTGTTCCAATTTCCTCCCACAGTCCAAAGACGCGGGTTCGGCTGATTGACCATGCTAAATTCTCCCTTAGTGTCAGGTGATTGGAAGGGTAAATATGTGGGATTACAGAGATAGGGCATGTGTAGGATTGTGATTGGTGCAGATGCAATAGGATGAATTGGTTCCTATGATTCTATGGTTCAATAAATATACTCTTGACAACATCCTCAGAATGGATACTAAAATAATCTGAAAAAATACTTGCATTTCAATAGTGCCTTACACATTCTCAGGATGTCCCAGAATGTTTTAAGGCAATTAAAGTACATCTGAAGTGTAGAAAATAATAAAGCCCTGTGATTTGAATTTACATGCATGGGAATATTCCCATCGAGCAGATCAAAGAAGAGAACTAGTTTTAATATCAGAATGGGGCCTCGAGCACAAATTGCGAAATCACTGATTGACTCAGTTTTCAAGGAGACACCAAGGACAACTATTTCCTTAAATATCTACACAATGTAGAATAATCATCTGCAAATGTGCCAGTGCTTCAGCAAAAAGCGGGCCAGGAAATGCAAGTAAAAAATGAAAATTATCTGCTTGGGTCTCCTCTAATCAAAGCCATCTTCCTGCTCTTTTAGCCAAGTGAGAAGCTACAATGACTTCACTGAACAAGCTGTTGGTTGAAATAGCAGTGGCACCATTGGCTATTCAAAGGAGAACCCTCATTGGTTCTGACAAGAGTCTTTCCCATCTGCTGATAAGAGCAAGTTCAATCTTGGACCCGTGGGAAGGCAGCAGAACTTGAGTGGTAACAACTAAAGATGACCTTAACTGGCTGTTCAACCAATTATTGCCTTGACAGCAGGTTAAAGCAGCTCTGTGGCAGTGACCTGGGTTCGATTCCAGTTTGGGTCCACATAAACTCCATGTAGAGTTTGCACATTTTCCCCATGTCTGTGTGGGTTTCCTCTGGGTGCTCCCATTTCCTCCCAAAGTCCAAAGGTATGCAGCTAAGGTGCACTGGCCATGCTAAATTGTCTCTTATTGTCCCAGGATGCATAGGGATTAGTGAGGTAAATATGCGAGATTATGGGGATAGGGCGTGACTGGGATTGTTGTCAGTGCAGACTCGATGAGCTGAATGGCCTCAATCTCTCAATGAGAGATTGACCAGGTGAGGGTTGTTTTCGCTGGAATTCAAATGAATGATGGGATCTCATAGAAATTTAAAATATTCTAACAGGACTAGACAGGGTTGATGCAGGGAAGATGTTTCTGATGGTGAGAGAGTCTAAAGCAGAGATCACAGTCTAATGATTCAGGGCAGACCATTTAGGACAGAGATGAGGAGATATTTCTTCACCCAAAGAGTGGTGGGCCTGTGGAATTCATTACCAAAGGAAATAATTGATGCCAAAACATTGAATGTATTGAAGGGGCGGCTGGATATAGCCCTTGGGGTGAACAGAATCAAATGTTGTGGGGAGAAAGAAGGATTAGGCTACTGGGTTGGATGATCAGCCATGATCATGATAAATTGTGGAATAGGCTCAAAGGGACGAATGGCCTCCTACTGCTCCTGTCTTCTATGTTACATTTCAACTTAGCAAGGAGTCTCTGCTACATATGCTCCTATGATAGAAATGATGATGGCTGAACCAGGGACTACTTTCAGGGAGATAATATTGTAGACAATATTAAGATACAGTCCATTGAAGGGAAAAGGTAGGACAACTAAATCTAGAGCACCTTGGATGACAAGAGAAATGGAGGTGAAGATAAATGGAAGAAGCACACTTATGACAGATATCAAGTAGAAAATACAATGGAGGATCAGAGGAAAGTGAAAATGTAATAAGAAAAGTAAGGGGGGAGTATGAAAAATGAATGGCAGCTAACACAAAAGGGAATCCCAAAAAATTAAAGAGGCACTGGTGATAATTTTCCAGTCTTCCTTACACAGGGATGGTGCTGGGCAATTACAAATATTATATCCTTCTTTAAAAAAAAACAGGTGCATAGGATAAAGTAGCAGCTACAGGCCAAACTTCAGTGGTAGGGAAACTTTCGTAAACTATAGTTCGGAACAAAAATCAGTGGTCACTTATGACAAGTGCCAGTTTAAGGAAAGCCAGCGTAGATTCAGTAAGGGAAGATCATGTTTAACAAACTTGCTGGAGTGTTTTGAATAGGTAGAAAGAAGATTGATAAGGACATCATTGTTGATGTGGTGTAGGTGGAATTTTAAAATGCAATTGATATAGTGTTGCATAACAGACTTGTGAGCAAAATTCTAGCTATGGAATAAAAGAGAAAGTAGGCACTTGGTTAAGAAACTGGCTGAGTGACATGAAACTGAGAGTAGTGGTAAATAGTTGTTTTATAGATTGGAGGAAAGTTTGTCGTGGAATTCCCCAGGGGTCAGTGCTGTTCCTGATTTATATTAACAAGCTAGACAATGATGTGCAGGGCAGAATTCCACAACCTGAAAGTTAAGCAGGCAGAACAGTGGCACACTGGTTAGCATTATTGCCTCACAGTACCAGGGAGCCAGGTTCGATTCCTGGCATGGGTCACTGTCTGTGCAGAGTTTACACATTCTCCCAGTGTCCCCGTGAGTTTCCTCTGGATGCTCCGGTTTCCTCCCATAGTCTGAAAGACGTGCCAGTTAGATGAATTGGCCATGCAAAATTCTCCTCAGTGAACCCGAATAGGCACCAGAGTGTGGCGATGGGGGATTTTCACAGTAATTTCATTGCAACATTACTGTAAGCCTACTTGTGATGCTAATACAGTTAAAACTTTCCTGTTAGCTAACCAATCTCCAATCCATGACAATATGAATCTTTATTGCAATAACCTTTTACATGACACCTTATCAAATGCCTTCTGAAAATCTAAGTACAGTTAGACCGGTTTCCCTGCAGCACAGGTTACTTCTTCAAAGAATTCCAATAAATTACTAAAGCAGTATTTCCCCTCCGAAAAAAACTATGCTGATTCTGCCTGAATACTTTGAATTTAACTAGGTACCTCATTAGAACATATTAAATAAGAGCTTCTAATATTTTCCCTCTGACAGATGATGAGTTAGCCTGTTAGTTTCCTGCTTTCTGCCTTCCTCCCTATTTGAACAAAGGAGTTATATTCGCTATTTTCCAACCTCACGGAATCTTCTCCAAGTCCAGGGAATTTTAGAAAGCGGGGGAGGGGGGGGATAGGAGAGTGCGATTCTCCCAAAGATGCTGAATTGGTGGGAAAACTGTTCTAGGTCACAACCGTTTTCTCAGTTCAACTTCACACTCCAATCTGCCCACTCTGTGCAATGCAGAGGTCCCAGTCATGAGCATCATTAAAAACCCAAAGGGCAGGGTCTATTCATGGTGAAATTTGACAGTTCTGGAACTCTGGGCATGCGCAGTGGCCCCAGTCTGGCAGACTCTCCCTTTGCCAGCCAACCCGATTACTGGCCAGCCTGGGACTCCTGCAGTGCTGTCCCTCCAGATACCCCCCCTCCTCCACAGCCCAATTACAGATCCCACAACAATTCCCAGGCCAGCCTCGACCTCCACTCTGCCCCAGAGTGCCCCGATGTCCAGCCGACCACATGCAGCAGTAGCAATTTCCCCCATCTCTCTCACCCCGGCAGACCCCTGCCCCAGGATCAAACACCTCCCCTTGGAGGCAGGCTCCACCCCGGCAGACCGCCCCTCCCGAGCCCACCTCAATTGCTGGCCTCTCTCCACCCCAGACGACCCTCATACAGACTGGCAATGGGACCCTCCAACCCCACCAATCACCCCTTAGGCCCCACCCACAGTAGGCCCCACCTCCTTGGCATTGCCCAATACCTGCTGGGCAATGCCAAGGTGCCCCCTGGGCATGGGCACTTTGTCCCTAGAGTAGTGCCAAGGGGCACAGGCTGGCTCTGTCAGGGTGCTGAGGTCCAGGGGGCCCCCGATTGTTCCCTCCCCTTCATTCCAGTGTAGTCTCCCGCTAATTCCCTGAACATGAGGAGCTACTCTAAACCCTGCAGGAATGAAGTATTCCTGGTGGGGTGGGAGATTCAATCAGGCCAGCAAATTCCCAATAATGAAATGCTAAACATAGTTAAATTACATTAAAAAAAGATTCAAATGTCTCCCTCCTCCTCTAACCTTAAAAAAAGGCTCAGTGTGAGAACAGGTAAGCTTTTCTTTTTCTTTTTTTAACCCTTCTTATCATGTTGTTATTAGGCAGGATGACAGTTAAGACAATTCAATGCTCCTCTTGCAGGATCTAGGAGGTAAGGGACACCATTAGTGACCCTGCTGACTTCACCCGTGGGAGATACACACAGCACCAGCTCCTCACAGACCGCCTTAGGGAATTGGAGCTGGAACTGGATGAATTTCAGATCATTCTGGGGTGGCGGGGGCAGAGGGGGTGATAGAGAGCAGTTATCGGCCATTGTTAACACCTAAAAATGAAGCTAGCTGGGTGACACTCAAGAGAGGGGAAGGGAGAAAGCAGTCAGTGCAGGAATCCCTTGATCTTCGCCCCCTCCAAAATAAGTATATCATTTTGGATTCTGTGGGAGGGGATGACCTTCCAGGGGTAAGCCACGGTGACCAGGTCTCTGGCATGGACTCGGACTCTGTGGCTGAAAAGGGAAAAGGAGAGAATAGGAGAACAACAGTAGTGGGGGACTCAATAGTTAGAGGCACACTCAGGTGGTTCTGTGGGAGTGAACGAGACTCCAGGGTGCTAGTCTGCCTTCCTGGGGCCAGGATCCTGGATGTCTCTGAGTGGGTAGAAAGCATCCTAAAAGGGGAGGGTAATCAGACAGACATCATTGTCCATATTGGTACTAATGACGTAGGCAGAAAGAGCAGGGAGGTCCTGCAAGAGCAATTTAGGGAATTAGGTAGGAGGCTAAAAAACAGGACCACCAGGTTATCAATCTCTGGATTACCCCCAATGCCATGTGCTAGTGAGGCTAGGAACAGGATATTGTGAAGTTGGGCACATGTTGAAAGAACTGGTGCAGGAGGGACAACTTCAAACATTTTTCCTATCTCTATTAAGGGATAAGGGACAAAGACAAGTAAATGAAGCACATATCAGAATGAATGGCTGCCTCTTGTTCATATGATTCACCAGGAGATAGAAGGAAAGCAACGATCAAAGCCAAAAAATTAATCTCATTCCCATGGCTTGAATTCCCAAAGTTGAGGTCAGTGAAAAGAATTTACATTTAGAGAGCACCTTCATGTCTTGGAGACATTCCAAAGTGCTTCACAGTCCATGAAGTAAGTTGAAATGCAGTTGCGGTGGGTAGTAAAGGTAAGCAGGACAGCCAAGTTCCAAGAGATCTCATGAACAACAATGACATAATGACGAGGATCAACATTTTTTAGTGGTGTCAATTAAAGATTAAGCATTGCCCGGGTTATGAGAAATGTTGTGCTGTGGTCTCCGTTTATGAAAAGACTGGGCCTCAATAGGGTGGATAGTGAGAGCCTTTTTCCTCGGATGGTGATGACCAACATGAGGGGACATAACTTTAAATTAAGAGGTGGTAGTTATAGGACGGATGTCAGAGGCAGGTTCTTTACACAGAGGGTGGTGAGAGCGTGGAATGCCCTGCCTGCAGCAGTTGTGGACTCGCCTACTTTGGGGGCATTCAAATGGTTGGTGGATAGGCATATGGATGATATTGGAATAGTTTAGGTTAGAGGGTCCACTGGCTGGCGCAACATCGAGGGCCGAAGGGCCTGTACCGCGCTGTAATGTTCTATGTTCTAATTTAATTTGTTATTCAAAATGACAGCAACTCCAACAGTTAGGTCCCTGAGTAAGGCACGCTCAAGTCTCTGGAGAGAGGTTGGAATTCACAACCTCCTGATTCAGAACCACAGTCCACATTGACATAAAATAAATGTTCACATGTTGATTATCACAGAAATGTTGCAGCACAGAAAGAGGCCTTTTTTTATATCATCGAAATCAAATTGACTGTACCTTATTTTTAATCATCCACTTCACAAAGAGGTTGTCATAAGGCTCATTTCCTTCCGTCTTTGGGAGATCCACATCTGGAGAGAATATTGTGCAAAAGGATTAGAAGAAATCGATAATTTCATTGGCACGGTTAGCAGCTTAAAGATCAGGTATGACATTTTTCAGATTTTGGTGACTCAACATCATACTGGACAATGAGTATTGACCAAACAACTCCAGAGCTCTAAAGCTCTTTCAAATGAAAAGCAAAATTGAGTATGTACCAAAAAAGTCTTCCTTTCTCATTGTCTTTACTGTTAACTACTGTTCAAGGTGGGCACTTAATCTACAACAGAATCTTAACTCTTTGAAGGCTCACTCCATTTGCTCTTTGTCAAAATGGTAAACCTTGGCAGCGAATGTCAAGAGACTATTCCCCCCCGGGAAATCACCACCAGGTGGAATACTGACCTCATTCACTCAAAACATGCCTTTTCTCCAACGTGACAGAATGACAAGTATCAGGGGGCAGGAACTAGGACCGCTGCCCTTGCTTAAACATCAAAAGATCATTTAATCACTAACTCAGCTGCCAAACCTACCCCACAGCAGGTGTCTGACAAGAACCTTAGTTTAATGGGTCAATCTACCATATTTAGTTCTTGACTGCAACACTCTTAGTCTGGCAGTTTTTGTTTTTATAATCTCAGAGTTTGGCAGCAGGCCCAGTAAATGGTGTGGGTGTTTCTTTAGCAATCCCATGACTATTTCTGATTAGGCCAATAGTAAAGTAAAGCAGCAGGCAACCTCCTACTGACTGAAGTTTGTCATCTGCATCTACCCTTGGATCACTTTCAAATCAGAACTGTGGGCCCATTTATTCTGCACCGTGTCTTTAATTTGTTGAGTCTAAAGTCAGACTTGAGTATATGATGGGACGAATCCAATTTTCCATTCATAACAAAACCCTTCTGTTACTTTAATACATCATTCAAGAAAAAGAAGGAAACGGTTACGTGTCCCAGTGGGCACCAGCACAGGATCCAAGTACCCAAGCAAAGTTCAACAATGGTGTTTGCTGAGTTAATGAACAATCAGTGCTTTAAGTGAGGGAGGGGAGGAAAAGGAAAAGTACTTACTTGGCACAGTCATTAGCACTGCAGCCTCACAGCACCAAGGACCTGGATTCGATTGCCAGTTTGGTTCACTGACTGTGTGTGGAGTCTGCACATTCTCCCCGTGTCTGCGTGGGTTTCCTTGGGGTACTCTGGTTTCCTCCCACCGTCCAAAAGATGTGTTGGTTAGGTGTATTGGCCATGCTGAATTCTCCCTCAGTGTAACTGAACAGATGCCAGAGTGTGGCAACTAGGGGATTTTCACAGTAACTTCATTACAGTGTTAATGTATGATGCAAAGATGCCAGTGTTGGACTGAGGCAGACACAGTAAGAAGTTTCAAAACACCAGGTTAAACTCCACTCTGAGGCAGGAGCAGCGCTCCAAAAGCTTGTGATTCCAAAAAACAAAACCTGTTGGACTTTAACCCGGTGTTGTGAGACTTCTTTGTGTTAATGTAAGCCTAAACTAATAAATAAACTTAAACTTAAAACTTACTTAGAACTGAAACATTGGCAATCATGAAGTATCCACCTTCAGGGATGATTGGTCTCATCCCAGCAGCATGAAGAAATTCCGCCATGCGATTCCGCTTGGCTTCCAGTTCCCGAGGTAGAGAGTGAAAGTAACATTCCTGCTCCTTCAAGATACCATGCTCCTTCCGAATACCTTGGGCAACAGCTTCCTGTGCAATCGAAGGTGACAGACAAGTTCAGTCAGCGTGCTTTTATAGTTTTCCAATCAGAATCAAGTTGACAGATATTTATTAGCTCATACAGATTCAGTGCAAACATTACACAGAATTCACAGCTCAGAAATGGGCTTCTTAACTCACCCATCAATCATCATCTCACTCCATCAATACAATCTTCTATTTAAGAGCAAAATACTGTGGATACTGGAATCTGAAACCAAAACAGAAAATGCTGGAAAATCTCAGCAGGTTTGACAACATCTATGGGGAGAGAATAGAGCCAAGGTTTCGAATCTAGATAAGCCTATGTCAGAGCTGATGAAGGGTACATGCAGATGCGAAACCCAAGCTCTATTCTTCCTCACAGATGCTGTCAGACCTGCTGAGATTTTCCAACATTTTCTGTTTTTGTTAGCAGCGCAGTGATACAGTGATTAGCACTGTTGCCTCACAGTGCAAGGGGCCTGGATTCAATTCCCACTTGGATCACTGTCTACACAGAGTCTGCACATTCTCCTCCGTGACTTTGTGGGTTTCCTCTGGGTGCTCCCATTTCCTCCCACAGTCTGAAAGACATGCTGGTTAGGTGCATTGGCCATGCTAAATTCTCCCTCCCTACACCCCAACATGGTGGATTGTAAAAGCAGGTTGCTTGGCCACGGGAGTATGTCGCATGGGGAGGATTGGTAGCAACGGAGAAAGGGTGATATGATGCAGACATCCTGAAGTCTCATGTGGCAACTCGACGATTTTCACAATAACCTCATTGCAGTGTTAAGGTAAGCCTACTTTTGATCAATAAATAAATTTATTTACTCCTCTCTCACTTATCTAGCTTCCTCTGAAACACATCTATATTAGTTAGTTCACGTAATGAATTCCACATCCCAACCATTCTGAAAAGATACTTTTGAATTCTCTACTGCATTTTTAACAGCTTATATTTATATTGAAAATATTAAGCTCATCCAAAAACAGCGTACATCGGGTAAATATCATTGGTATATTTTGCTGCTAGAAAGCACAGATCTGTTGACACTGGGTTCCACCATTAATATCATTGCAGAATAAAGCGTAGAAAGATCCCAGGTTCAACCATGGCCTAACCCAACTTAGTTGATCTCCCTGACAACTGCCTCATGGGACTGCAGGAAACCTGCATCATATCACCCTTTTCCCATTGCCACCAATCCTGCCCGTGCGACATACTCCCGTGACCTAGCAACCTGCTTTTACAATCCACCATAAAGCAAAGATGGGCTGAAAGGTCTGTTTCCATGCTGTAAACCTGTATGATTCTATCTCCATTGCTCCAAGGACAACAAGCCCAGCTGTTCCAACCTAACCTTGTAACTAAATCTTCTCATCCCTGAAACCATCCTGATAAATCTCTGCACCCTTTGAGACTCTCACATGCTTCCCAAAATGCGGTGATCAGGATTGGACATACAACTCCATCTGCAGCCTAACCAGAGCTTCATAAAAAGTTCAGCGTAACATTTTGCTAATCACTCTTTCCATATATCCTGCCACCTTCATAGATTGATAGTACGTATAAGCCCGAGGTCCTTCTGACCCTGCACACTCCTTCAGGGGAACAAAATACGGACTTTGGTATGGAATTTTACAATTAGCTTTGCAAGAGAATGTCGAGTAGCCCAAAGCTTTGTTTCATTTCTTTGTTCAACAGCTGATAGGAAAGGCACTGATCAGGAACACAGCAGGACACTTTTTTTTTAAAGATGTGCATGTAAATAAACATTTGACTGAATCCATTACACTCTTGACAAGGGCAAAGATCAGTTTGAATTGTAAACTTCCCAAGTTGTTAGTTACAAGTTTGGCATAATTTCTGCAAATGTACAAACAGAACAAAACCTTTGGAGACTTGTATGAGAACTGTGGATAATTGAGAGGCCCCACAAATGTTTGTTCAACTTGGTGGTGAGCACAGTGGCACGGGGGTTAGCACTGATGCCTCACAGCTCCAGGAAGCCAGGGAACCAATTCTAGCCTTGGATGACTGTCCATGTTTAAGTTTATTTATTAGTGTCACAAGTAAGTTTATATTAAGACTGCAATGAGATTACTTGAAATTCCCCTGGTCACAACACTCTGGTGCCTGTCGGATACACTGAGGGAGAATTTAGCATGGCCAATGCATCTAACCAACACGTCTTTCAGACTGTGGAGGAAACCGGGGCATCCAGAGGAAACCCACGCAGACACAAGGAAAACATGCAGACTCCAGACAGACAGTAATCCAAGCCAGGAATTGAAGTTGGATCCTTGTGCGGTAGCAGTGCTAAGCACCAAGGACAGCAGAATGCGATCAAAATAAGGAACTTATCCCAAACACAGAGAGGGATTGTTTGCATCTGGAATCAGTTAAAAAGGTCAGAACAGCCATGATGATATAGTATGATTTCTATGTATGTATTGTCTGATGCTGTTGTTGCTGTTCTGGTTTTTAATACTATGCATTGTCCGGCAATAAAGGGAAATAAAATAAAAATGATTTTGTCGAATGATGGTGAAGCAGGCTTGAGTGGCCACTAATTCATAACTTTGCGCCAAACTGCAGCATAGTGATGCAACGATTAGCACTGCTACCTTGCTACCTCACAGTGCCAGAGACCAGATTCGATTCCCCGCTTGGGTCACTGCATGTGTGGAGTTTGCACATTCTCCCCATGTCTGCATGAATTTCCTCCAGGTTCCAGTTTCCTTCCATTGTCTGAAAGATGTGCTGGTTAGGTGCATTGGCCATGCTAAATTCTCCCTCAATTTACCCAAACAGGTGCTGGAGTGTGGTGACTATGGGGTTTTCACAGTAACTTCATTAAAAGCCAACTTGCGACACTAATAAATCAACTTTAAAACATTAAACTTTAAAGATGGCCTTGCTGTGTTGGTAGAAACTTAATTCAGAAACAAGTCTAAAAAATCAGATAGAACAAAGAACTATGCAGCCCAATAGTAGCAGAGCAGCAGGAAAGGAGAAGATTGGAGGTCCAGATTTTCAGCTGGACTATGGTATAGGGAGATACTATGCAGCCACTGAGCTGAGGTAGGCAAGGTCCGCTACCCAGCAAAGAAGCTGACCCACTTTGGAGAATAAAACACATGGAGAGAAATGAGACAGCTGAACAGTTTAACGTAGACAGAATGTAGCACAATAGTTTGCACTGCGGCCTCACAGTGCCAGAGATCTGGGTTCAATTCCCAGCTTGGGTCATCGTCTATGTGGAGTCTGCACATTGTCCCTGTGTCTGTGTGGGTTTCCTCTGGGTAATGCGGTTTCCTCCCATGATCCTAAAGGTGGATTGGCCGTGCTAAATTGCCCCTTAGTGTCCAAAGACATGTGGGTTAGGTAGATTGGCCATGCTAAATTAATGAAGGGAATTAGTGGGATAAATAAGTGGGGCTATGGGAAGGAACCTGGGTGGGATTGTGGCCGATGTAGACTCGATGGGCCAAATGGCCTCCCTCTGCACTGGAGGGATTCTATTATTTGTGGCAATGTTTTCTTTTGAGTTGGTTGATATTCAAACTACCACCTGGACAGCATCATATATTGACATAGTTTCAGTAGCTAATAAAAGCTAAACATTCAAATTTAATAGTATCTTTCAAACAGGAAATGAATTTTTTAGTTATTCATCTTTGGGACATGAGTGTCACTGGCTGACCAACATTTATTGCCCATCCCTAGCTGCCCTTAGCGGGTTATCCGCATTGCTGTGACTCTGGAGTCACACGAAGGGCAGAGCAGGTGAGGACAGCAGAGAACTTAAGGTGAAGGAGCCCTTCAGGACAGTGACGACAATATGATAGAATTTAACCTGCAGTTTGAGAGGGGGAAGCTGGAATCAGATGTAACAGTATTACAATTAAATAAAAGGTAACTACAAAGACATGAGGGAGGAGCTGGCCAGAGTTAATTGGAAAGAGAGCCAAGGAGGCATGACTGTGAAACAGCAATGGTAGAAGTTTTTAGGAGTTATTTGGGAGGCACGATAAAAATACATCCCAAGGAGGAAGCATATTAATGGGAGGATGAGACATCCGTGGCTGATGAGAGAAGTCAAGGACAACATAAAAGCTAAAAAAAAAATACAATGTGGCAAGGATTAGTGGGAAGCCTTTAAAAGCAAGCAGAGGACAACTAAATAAACAATAAGGGAGAGAAAAGATGTAATATATGTGTAAGCTAGCCAATAATATAAAAGAAGATAGGAAGAGTTTTCTTTTTCAATATATAAAAGGTAGGAAAGAAGGAAAAAGGAACATTAGACCACTGGAGAAGTAAAAATAAGAAATAAAGGAATGGCAGAGGAACTGAACAGTTACTTTGCATCAGTCTTCATGGTGGAAGACACTGGTGGGATGCCAGAGGTCCAGCAGAGTCAGGGGCACTGGTGAGTGTAGTGACCATCATTAAGGAGAAGGTTCTGGGGAAACTGAAAGGCCTGAAGGTATACAAGTCGTCCGCATTGAATGGTCCAGATGACTCAAGAGCTCTAAGAGAGATGGCTGAGGAAATTATGGAAGCATTGGTGGTGAGCTTCCAGCAATCACTGGAGGCAGGAAGGGTACCAGAGGACTGGAAAGCAGCTAATGTAACACCGCTGTTTAAAAAGGGAGGGAGGCAGCAGATGGGAAATTATAGACCGGTTAGCCAGACTTCAGTCACTAGCAAATTTTAGAGTCTATCGTTAAAATGGGATCACGGAGTACTTAGAAGTGCATGATAAAGTAGGACTGAGTTAGTACAGCTTTGTCAAGGGGAGGTCACGTCCGACAAATCTGTTAGAGTTCTTTGAGGAGGTAACAAGGAAGTTAGATAAAGGAGAACCAACGGACGTGCTTATTTAGATTTCCAAAAGACATTTGACAAGATGCCACGTAGGAAACTGTTAAATAGCTTAAGTGCCCATGGTGTTAAGGGTAAGATCCTGGCATGGGTAGAAGATTGGGTGACTGGCAGAAGGCAGAGAGTGAGGATAAGGAGGGATTTTTCAGGATGGCAGCCACTGATTAGTGGTGTGTCTCAGAGGTCAGTGCTGGGACCACAAATTTTTACAATATATATTAACAATTTGGAGGAAGGAACTGATGGCACTGTTACTAAGTTTGCAGATGATACAAAGGTATGTAGAGGAACAGATAGTAGTGAGGAAGCCGGGAGTGGGGGGGAGTGGGGGGGGGGGGGGGGGGGGGGGGGGGGGGGGGTGTGGTGGTGGTGGTGGCTGCGGAAGAACAGAAGGGACTTGGGAGTCCATGTTCGAGATTCTCTTAAAGTTAAAGTTAATGTGCAGATTCGGTTGGCAGTTAGGAAGGCAAATACAAGGTTAGCATTCATGTCAAGAGAGCTAGAATACAAGAGAAGGGATATATGTCTGAGGCTGTATAAGGCACTAGCCAGACCCCATTTAGAGTTTAGTGAGCAGTTTTGGGCCTTATATCTAAGGAAAGATATGCTGACCTTGGAAAGGGTCCAGAGGAGTTCACAAGAATGATCCCTGGAATGAAGAGCTTGTTGCATGAGGACCAGTTGAGGGCCCTGGGTCTGTACTCATTGGAGTTTAGAAGAATGAGGAGGGATCTTATTGAAATTTATAGGGTACTGCGAGGCCTGGATAGAATGGAGAGGATGTCTCCACTTGTAGGAGAAACTAGAACCAGAGGGTACAACCTCAGGTTAAAGGGAAAAACAGAGATGAGGAAGAATTTCTTCAGCAGAGAGTAATGAATCTGTGGAACGCTACTGCAAAATGCTATGGTGGTTAGTTCATTAAGCGTCTTTAAAACAGAGACAGATAGATTCTTGATTAATAAGGGATTCAGGTATTATGGGGAAAAGGCAGGAAGTAGAAGCTATGATTGAATGGCTGAGCAGACTCGATGGGCGGAGTGGCCTAATTTTGCTCCTATATTTTATTTCCATCCCTGGAGGACATTAGTGAATCAGATGGGTTTTTCTGATAATTGACAATGGTTTCATGGTCATCAGTGGATTTTTAATTCCAGATTTTTTTTTATTGAATGTAAATTCCACCAGCTGCCGTGGTGGGATTCAAACCCAGGTTCCCAGAACATTAACTGATTAATAGTCTAGTGATAATACCAACAGGCCATCATCTCCCCATTATGAGGAGGATGTGGGGAATTGCAGGATTATGCAGAATGAGTCAAGGAGCCAGACTAATTGGATACTTTTTCAGAAAACTCCAATGAGGAGGACAATGAGATGAATGGCCTCCTTCTGCATTGGAATCTTCTAGGATTACCCATTTAAGCACAGAACACTAACTATACAAGGACTCAAAATGTTGAACCTTCCTACCTGAATAGGAGTGCAGCAAGTATAAATAGTGTTCTGGTGGATAGTCTGCAGATGTTTTATCAAGTGTTCTGGACCAATAGACCAACCAAGCTGCCAGAGGGGAGAAGAAAAAACACACCATAATTATTCTATTTGCTTTGTACAAACTAAACATGACATTTTTAAAAAGATCATTTAGAAAACATCTTTCACAATCTCAGAACGCCCCAAAATCTTTTACAGGTAATTAAGTATTTCAAAGTATAGTCATTGTTGTAATGTAAGAAACGCAAAGCAACCACAAACAGAAACATGATAACCTGGTTTAACTGATACTGACTGAGGGAGATATAGAGGCCAGGGGATAATTCCCCTGTTCTTCCTCAAAATAATGCCAGGAGATCTTTCCTCATCCATCTGGGAGAGGGAGAAAGAGAGAAAGAAAGGGAGGGAGGGAAGGGGTGAAGGTGGGAGGGAGGAAGGAGAGTGATGGAGCTTTGAATTATTGCTTTATCAAAAGACGGCACCTCAGGCAGTGCAGCACCCCCACAGTACCGGACTTTCAGCCTAGATTTTGGGAAGAGTCTTGAACCTTCAACTTTCTAACTCAGAGGCAAGAATACTGCTCACTGAGTCAGGTGAGAGTGCTACCCACTGAGTCAGGGCAGGTGAGAGTGCTACCCACTGAGTCACAGCTCAGTGATCACGAGGTAATCCTGGCATGTTCCATAATGAGCTGTTCACTTTATGTCCAAAACTAGCAAATAGGTAAATTCATAGCGAACACACCTTCCAGCCAGTCACACTGAAGGTTTTGCCAGCACTTCCGATGGTAATGGTCCTCTCCCACATTCCAGGCAAAGTGGCTATGGAAGTGAAGGGAAGACAACATATCAGACGTAAACGATTAATCAGCATAACACTGTTTGTGTTGGAGAGCTAACAAACATCAGGGAGTACACATCAGGACAGTGAAAACATAAGGGATTCAAAATAGCTTAGACTGCCGAGGGAAAATGTGGATGAAACATGGAGAGGTGGGGCAGGAGGGGGTATCCCCAGGCACACACTCCCTGAGTAATATCTAGTACTTCTGTTGATTGTTAGTGAAAGATCAATCTTAACCACTGATACTCCCTTTGATAGATCAGCTAGATAGCCATCATCTTTGCTCAAAGATAGGGGAACTCTAAAATTAGAAGGAGAGGTTTAAGGTAAAAAGGGAGAAATACACATGTCCAGAGGGATAATTTTTTCATGCAGAGAATGATGAGTGTCCTGAACAAGCTGCCAGAGATAACAGGAGAGGTGGTACAATTTTGTCTTTTAAAAAGCATTTAGACAGTTACATGGGGAAAATGAGTATAGAGGGATGTGGGCCAAATGCGGGCAACTGATTTGATTTGTTATTATTACATGTATTAATACACTGTAAAATGTATTGTTTCTTGCGCTCTATACAAAGCAAATCATTCATAGAGAAGGAAACAAGAGAATACAGAATGTATATTACAAACGTAGTGAGGGTGTAGAGAAAGATCAACTTAATAAAAGGTAAGTCCATTCAAAAGTCTGATGTGGAGGTAAGAAGCTGTTCTTGACTTGGTTGGTATGTGACCTCAGATTTTTGCAATTTTTCCCAATGGGAGAAGGTGGAAGAGAGATTGTCCGGGATGCGCGAAGTTCTTAATTATGCTGGTTGCTTTGCTGAGGCAACAGGAAGTATAGATAGAGTCAACGGATTGGGACTAGCTTAATGGTAAAAACTGGGCAGCATGAATACGTTGGGCTGAAGGGCCTGTTTCCATACTGTAAACTTATAAAAAGAAATCTTTGGAATGGCCCACATGGTTTGGGGCTGATTTTCCTCCATTATCCTACCTAAACAAATCCGATGATGGGGATCCTACCAAGATCCTCCCTGAATGTCTAACCATATCACACCCAGGAAAAGAAGCCTTAGGCAGAATGAACAGCGGAAGTGTTGCCAAGAAGATGATATCAAGCTTTCCCTTGGGCTATCAATGAAAATTAACAATCTGGCTGAGGTTCCGGAGGGCAATCAACGTAATCCACCATAGAATCAACGAGCTCAGGAGAGAAAGCAAGGAGAACAGATAAAGAGAGCAATCCCACTCAAGAAATGGTTTAAATCTTTAATTGTTGCATCAGGGGAGGCAATGGACTAGTGGAATTATCGCTAGATTGTTAATTCAGAAACTCAGCAAATGCTTTGGGCACCCAGGTTCAAATCCTACCACGGCAGATTATTGAATTCAAATTCTACTAAAAAAAAGGGAATTAAAAATCTACTGATGATCATGAAACAATTGTCGTAAAAACCCATCTGGTTCTTTAGGGAGAAGGAAATATGCTGTCCTTACCTGGTCTGGCCTCCAGAGCCACAGCAATGTGGTTGACTTTCAACTGCCCTCCAAGGGCAACTAGGGATGGGCAATAAATGCTGACCAGTCAGTGATGCCCCATGTCCCACAGATGAATTTAAAAAAATAGGAAAAGAAGGCTAGCAAAAGGGAATAAGGTCATTAATGATAAGGGAGGTAATTTTAACATAATTTAGTTACAGTACTGTAACTGTTAAGAAGTTGCTGATTAAGTATCACAGTGCATGTTTTTTCCATATCTCTCCACTAATGTACTTATTTAAAGTTAATCTATTTCATATTCTATTTGCTAGCATTGACTAAACTGCCATTGTTTAGTTCAGGCATTGTACCCATTGTATGATGTTACCCATTGTAAAAAAGAGATTTGAACAGGGATTGCGAGATTAAAATTTCCACAGAATTCACATCAATCTTTCCCAAAGTATTCTTGTAAATTGAGCTGTCAAATCAGACCAGAGCTGTTAAGGCCTCTCAACAGCAGGTCACCGATCTTCCTTCTTATAGTTAGTGTTGATCCACGAGGTTGGGAAGAACCGAAGCTTAAAGAGAAAGTATTTCATACCCACAATGAAAAAAGTCAAGGAGAAACTCATGTCAAAGATCCGTCTAAATGATATAACCACACAATTATCATTCACCATTAAAGTGAGGACTGGCAGCCTTGTTGGTCTCAGAGGGAGATGTTCAAGGGCAGCCAGAACACAATGTCATCTATCCGACCCTCAGCAGGCAGACCTGTTATAGTGAGTCCCTAACAAACTTTAAAACATTTCCCATCAAATATTCTTGGGGTGGCGTGGTGCTGATGAGGACATTGTCTCACCGACAGAGCAGCAGGTTTACAGAACTGCTTTTTACATCAATTAGTGAAAGGCATGAAGTCCTATCCTCTCAAAATGAGCTTGTACTTATATACCATCTTTAACATAGCAAAGCATCCCAAAGCCCTACATAGGTATGCAAAACACTTAGCCAAGGGATGAGGTATTAAGATACATGACCAAATGTTTGATCATAGATATAGATTTTAAGGAGTGCCTTAAGAAGTTTAGTATTAGTGTCCCAAGTATGCTTACATTAACACAGCAATGTAGTTACCATGAAAGTCATCACACTTCTGCGCCTATTCAGCTACACTGAGGGAGAATTTAGCATGGCCAATGCACTTAGCCAGCACGTCTTTTGGACTGTGGGAGGAAACCGGAGAAAATCCATGCAGACACGGAGAGAACGTGCACACTCCGCACAGACAGTGACCCAATCTGGGAATCAAACCCAGGTCCCTACCACTGTAAGGTACACTGCTAACTGCTGTATCACCACGCCGCTTGACAGAGAAGTAGATGAGAAAGAGATAGAAAGGTTTGAGGGAATGCCAGAGAGAAGGGCCCAAATGATTGATATGAAATGCTGTTTTCAGGATCTATGCTGATCCCAGTACAAGCCCAATCCCTTTGGAAGCCTTTCGAATAAGCTAACATATTCAATATTACCTATCTTGATGTGTTTATGTCCATTGTATATGAGCCATTCATACACCTCATCGCTGATGCAGAGAACATCATGCTTAATGCACAGGTCTGCGATTATCTTCAATTCTTCCATTTTAAATACCTAAATGCATAAACCACAATTCATTGGAAAACAAAAACAAGAGTTTCCTGGCCAAAGCAATAATTAGACCATTTTATTTTTAAGGCTAGGTTAAATAAAAAACAAACTCCCTCTTTACAAAAAGCTGCTGAACCAACATTCAAAAGGCACACAATATTGCAAGATTCGAATCATAGTGCTCATCCTAACCCATTAGAACAAATGGGATTTGGAGGAGGCAATGACCTACTGGTATTATTGCTAGATTGTTAATCCAAAAACTTAGGTAATGTTCTGGGGACCTGGGTTCAAATCTCACCACAGCAGATGGTGGTATTTGAATTCAATACAAAATAACTGGAATTAAGAATCTACTGATAACCATGAAACGATTGTTGGAAAAACCTATCTAGTTCACTAATGTCCTTTATGGAAGGAAATCTGCCATCCTTACCTGGTCTGGCTCGCATGTGATTCCAAAACCATCGCAATGTGGTTGACTCTCAACTGCCCTGCAAGGGCAACTAGAGATGGGCAATAAATGTTGACCAGCCAGTGATATTCGTGTCCCACAGACAAATTACCATAAAGTATTGTGATCAGATAACCTGTATCAATTTGTTTATCAATAATATCTTGCAACATCTTCTTCATTTTTAATTTGAAGCGCAGTAACACTTTCAAAACCCCTTCTGCTTCTTTGATTTGAGGAAGTAGACATTGATAAGACAGCTTTAGTAGAAGCTATAACAGTTTCAGAAAGAAGAAGCACGAAGTGTGCATTAATAAAACAACATGATCACCCATAATTTAGAGAATAAGTGATAAAACATTCCAGTCCACTACGTCAATAGAATGTGAAGGTGGGAAAGTTTGTACAGAACTGGTAGAAATAACAGCGGTGCTTAATGAATACTTTACCTTGGTATTCACAGTGGAAAAAGATCTGGGTGGTTGTACTGCAGGCATGGGGCAGGCTGAAAAAATTGAGTATGTGGACATTAAGAAAGAGGATGTGTTGGAAATTTTGAATAGCATCAAGATAGATAAGTCGCCGGCACCAGATGGATGTACTCCAGATTGCTGTGGGAGGTTGAGGAAAGAGATTGCAGAGCCTCTGGCAATGATCTTTGCATTGTCAATGGAGACGGGAGAGGTTCCGGAGGATTGCGGATGTGGTTCCTAAATTCAAGAAAGGGAACAGGGATAACTGTGAAAATTACCGACTGGTGAGTCTACCTTCAGTGGTTGGTAAGCTGACGGAGAAGATCCTGAGGGACAGGATTTATGAACGTTTAGAGAAGTTTAGTACAATCAAAAATTATCAGCTTTAACAAAGGCAGATCATGTCTTCCGAGTCTGGTTGAGTTCTTTGAAAATGTGACTAAACACATTAACAAAGGAAGAGTGGTAGATATGGTTTATATGGACTTTAGCAAGGCATTCGATAAGGTCCCCCATGCAAGACTTCTTGAGAAAGTGAGATGGCATGGGATTCAAGGGGTTGTTGTCTTGTGGATCCAGAACTAACTTGCCCGCAGAAAGCAGAAATGGTTGTAGATGGATCTTTTTCTGCATGGTGGTCAGTTACTGGTGGAGCGTCCCAGGGATCTGTTCTGGAACCCTCGTTGTTTGTGATTTTCATAAATGACCTGGATGAGGAAGTGGAGGGATGAGTTGGTAAGTTTGCTGACGACATGCAAGTTGGAAGTGTTGTGGATAGTTTGGAGGGATGTCAGAAGTTGCAGCATGACACAGATAGGATGCAAGGCTGGACGAAGAAGTGGCAGATGGACTTCAACCTGGATAAATGTGTAGTCGTCCATTTTGGCAGGTATAATGGAATGAAGGAGTATAATATCAAGGGTAGGAGTCTTAGCAGTGTGGAGTATCAGAAGGACCTTGGGGTCCTGGTTCATAGGACTCCTAAATCGGCCTCGCAGGTAGAAGATGTGGTTATGAAGGCGTGTGGAGTACTGGCCTTCATCAATCGAGGGATCGAGTTTAGGAGTCAGGAGATAATGCTGTTGCTTTATAAGACTCTAGTCAGACTCCACTTGGAGTATTGTGCTCAGTTCTGGTCGCCTCATTACAGGACCGATGTGGAAGCTGTTGAAAGGGTGCAGAGGAGATTTACAAGGATGTTGCCTGGATTGGGTGGCATGCCTTATAAGGTTAGATTGAGGGAGCTCAGTCTTTTCTCTTTGCAGAAATGAAGGATAAGGGGTGACCTGATAGAAGTGTATAAGATGTTTAGAGGCATTGATCGGGTGGATTCTCAGAGGCTTTTTCCCAAGGCTGAAATGGTTGCTACGAGAGGAGACAGGTTTAAGGTGCTGGGGAATAGGTACAGAGGAGACGTCAGGGTAAGTTTTTCATTCAGAGGTGGTTGTGAGTGGAATCAGCTGCTGTCAGTGGTCGTGGAGGCAAATTTGGTGGGTCTTTTAAGAGACTTCTGGATGAGTGCATGGGACTTAATAGGACTGAGGGTTATAGGTAAGCCTCGTAGGTAGGGATATGATCGGCACAACTTGTGGGCCGAAGGGTCTGTTTGTACTGTAGTTTTGCTATGTTCTAATTAGCTGGTGTGCTATAGCCCACAGAGTACGGTGTGCAACTGAAACGCATAATCCAATAACAATGGATTTTGTATCATTGAACTATTTCCTTTCAGTGTTCGAGGTTACCTCCAAGTCTACAAGTATAAATGGGGTTCAGCTGGCCACTAATAAATTATAAAACAGAAAAATGCTGGATAAACTCAGCAAGTCTGACAGCACGTGTGGAGAGGGAAGTACAGCTAACGGGCGGAATTCTTTCAAAGAAAGATCAAAGGGTGTAATCTTACCGGCTGTTCACACCACACTCCAGCTGTAGTGTGCGGCCAAGTCTCCATTCCCTGCAGCGAGATGGGAAAATCCTGCTGGCACAAACGGTCGTGACATTCTGACCAAATTGTCATTTTGGATGAGAAAACCGGTGCGATTCGAGCCAGCATATCCGGCACAATTCAGACTGGGATCTTCCTCCACTTAATCACTTTTTGGGAGAGTGGTGAGTTTGGCACAGGTTCAGAGAAGACAAGGCCTAAACATGCCAGCAAGCAAGTAGGTTTTAGAAGGAAAGGCTGCGGGAGTTGGGACTTTTCTCTTTAGAGCGGAGAAGGATGAGAAGTGACTTAATAGTTTATAAGATGATGAGGGGATAGATAAAGTGGACGTTCAAAGACTATTTTCTCGTGTGGATGTAGCTGTTACTGGGGGCATAACTATAAAGTTCATGGTAGGAGATATAGGAGCGATGTCCAAGGTAGATTCTTCATTCAGAGTGGTTGGAGTGTGGAATGCACTGCCTGCTGTGATAGTGGAGTCAGACACTTTAGAAACTTTCAAGCAGTTATTGGATAGGCACATAGAAACATAGAACAGTATAGCACAGTGCAGGCCCTTCAGTCCTCAAATGTTGTGCTGAACTATGTCCAAACCAAAGATCAAACTATCCCACTCTAGCATGCTCCACGTGCCTTCCTCATGGAACACACCAGAATGATAGGGAGTGGGATAGCTTAATCTTGGGTTCAGACGTAGCTCGGCAGAACATCAAGGGCCAAAGGGACTGTACTGTGCTGAATTGTTCTACGTTCTATAAGCTCAGCTTTGATTCGAAAACGTCAGTTCTTTTCTCAGGATGTTGCCAGACCTGCTGAGATTTTCCAGTGTTTTCTCTTTCGGTTCCAGCTTCACAGAGACCAGGCACTATTTTTAAAGGGACCCCCCCCCCCCAACCACCACCACAACCCAGCCCCCCTGCCACCCACCACCACACCCGCAATCTCAAAATGCAATTGAAGCCCTTCCTTCACTAATGGACATTGGAGACCACACCCATCGCATTGAACGCATGTTTCCCACCCCCTCCCTAACATAGACCATCCCCACCCTAGTCCTGAACACAGAACTAGGGAGTATTGCAAGCACCCCCCCCTCAACGTGTCCCCCTTCATGCCCCACCCTTGGCACCTGGCAGTGCCAGGCTGGCATGATGCAGTGTTGAGTGGGCACTGCCCAGTTATGTCCTCAATCACACAGGGGCTTCAATGGATTCAGAGACCCCAGCGTGGCCATCACACCTGATTTCCAATTGTACCTGCTGTGCCCGAAGGTTGGAGAATCCTGGGACCAGGACGAATCTGGCTTGAAATTGACTAAGCACATACTCAGGAAGAAACACGGCCAGTAAATTACCACAGTGTTTTGAATCAGTGTTGTATGATTTAATTTTAAATTCAAAGATCTTGTTTCTGGTGCAGCCCATTCAAATCCTGTGATCCAACACTGAGGGCAGTTTCTTGTGCACACCTGAAAGCTATACGAGCAATATACTTGATACCTAACATTTCAAAAGGTCAGATTTTGAATCCTTACCTTGCCCAATGGATTGTTGGGTGTATTAATGATTATTGCTTTAGTCCGAGAATTGAATTTACTGGCAAGTTCTTCTTCATCAAGTTTCCAATCTCCACTGCTGCTCATGCCTTGCTCAAACTTTTCTTGTACCTTCACAAAAGATACAAATAGCATATTTGACATTTTCACCAGATATTCTAACATTTACAATAAAGAAATGGTGCAAAATATTTAACACCACAAGAAATAGGAGCAGAGGTAATCCACACAGTCTCTCCAGCATACTCCACCATTCAATATGACCATGGCTGATTTATACCAATCTCAGCTCCTTTTGTGCCACTTCCCCATGGACCTCTATTCCTTGATCTATTTATCCACCTCCCTTTCAATACTTCTAATGATCCAGCATTTGCTTGGAAGAGACACATTCTTCCGGAAGACTTCTGAGAATTTCCTCTTCCAGGTTTTCTAAACGTTCACGCTCCAAAGTTTGGGTAACCTGGATATTGTCCAGGCACACTGCTACCTAAGGTGACCTTGGAATACGTTCTCCATGTCCCATTGAAAAGTAGTGCATGTGAACGAGACCCCAAAGGGCAGGCGAATGTATTCATATCAACGTTTGTGCATATTAATTGTTACATACCTTCATCTAATTCAAATTGGAGAAATGCATGCCTCATTGCTTGTCCAACAGTTAACCTGGCTTCACCATTATTATTAGCCGTGGATTGGGCTGACAAGTGGCAAGTAAAATTTACACCACACAAGTGCCAGGCAATGACCATTGCCAAAAAAAAGAGAATTCAACCATGTCCCCTTGACATTCAATGACATTACCATTGCTGAATCCTCCATCGTCAACATTTTAGGTAATACCATTGACCAGAAACTGAGCTGGACTAGCCACATAAATACTGTGGCTATAAGGGTAAGTCAATGCTTATGAATGTTTTCATGGCACCTTCCCACGCAACTGCAGAAGGTGTCACACCTGTCTTTTTATTTTTCTATGCTCACATCCAAGGTCCAAAACATTTATTTCAGGTTAAGCAGTGTCATTCACACTCTTTATTCTCTCTGTGGTCTGTTATTAACCGGTTTCTTGGTTTCTGTGGCTATGACTCATCTTTTATCACATCACCCTACAGTATAAATATCTCCAACTTTCTATGCCTTTTAGCTTTGAGAAAGAGTCATCTGGACTCGAAACATTAACCCTTTTCCTCCTTACAGATGTTGCCAGACCTGCTGAGATTTTCCAGCATTTTCTCTTTTGGTTTCAATGCTTAGGAATCCTGCAGTCCGTAACTCATCTCCTGAATCTCCAAAACCTGACCACGATCTACTAGTCACAAGTCAGGAATGTGATGGAATACTCTCCACTTGCCTGGATAGGTGCATCTCTAACAAGACTCAGCAAACTTGACACTATCCAGGACAAAACAGCCTACTTGACTGACAACCGTCCAAGCAAAGTGGTAAAAGCAGACACGTTGGGATCGTTTAAGACTTGGTGTTAGACTTGGAGGTGGGTGAGCACTTTGGTGATAGTGACCACAATTCGGTTACGTTTACCTTAGTGATGGAAAGGGATGGGCACGTACCGAATAACAGTAGTTACAGCTGGGGGAAAGGTAATTATGAGGCTATTAGGAGAGATTTAGGATGCATAGGGTGGAGCAGGATATTGCAGGGGCTGGGGACATCTGAAACGTGGAGCATATTTAAGGAACAGCTTCTGCATGTCCGTAATAAATACGTACCTGCCAGGCAGGGAGGAAGTGGTTGAGTGAGGGAACCATGGTGCATTAGGGAAGTTGAATCTCTGGTGAAGAGGAAGAAGGAGGCTTATATAATGATGAGACGTGAAAGCTCAGTTAGGGCACTGGAGAGCTATAAATTAGCCAGGAAGGAGCTAAAGAGGGAGTTGAGAAGAGCTAGAAGAGGACACGAGAAGACTTTGGCGGATAGGATTAAGGAGAATCCTAAAGCTTTTTACAGGTATATAAATAATAAAAGATTGGTTAGGGCAAGATTAGGGCCAGTCAGAGATAGCAGTGGGAAGTTGTGCGTGGAGCCTGAGGAGATAGGAGAGACACTGAATGAGTATTTTTCATCAGTATTCACGCAGGAGAAAGACAATGTTATTGGGGAGAATACTGGGATACCAGGTTGTAGACTGGGCAGGATTGAGATTCATAAGAAGGAGGTGTTAGCGAAACTTGAGGGTATGAAAATTGATGTCCCCTGGGCCAGATGGGATTTACCCTAGGATTCTCTGGGAGGCGAGAGAGGAGATGGCAGAGCCTTTGGCTTTGATCTTCATGTCGTCGTTGGCTATAGTGCTGGAAGACTGGAGGGTGGCAAATGTTGTCCCTTTGTTCAAAAAGGGGAGTAGGGACCATCCTGGAAATTATAGACCGGTGAGCCTGACTTCTGTTGTGGGCAAAGTCTTGGAAAGAATTATAAGGGATAGGATTTATAAGCATCTAGAGAGAAATAATTTGATTACAGATAGTCAACACGGTTTTGTGAAGGGTAGGTCGTGCCTCACAAACCTTATTGAGTTTTTTGAGGAGGTGACCAAAGAGGTAGATAAAGGGTAAGACAGTTGATGTAGTGTATATGGATTTTAGCAAAGCGTTTGATAAGGTTCCCCATGGTAGGCTACTGCAGAAAGTGCAGATGCATGGGATTGAAGGGGATTTAGCAGTGTGGATTAGGAATTGGCTAGCTGATAGAAGACAGAGGGTGGTGGTTGATGGGAAATATTCAACCTGGAGTGCAGTTACAAGTGGTGTACCTCAAGGATCTGTTTTAGGGCCACTGCTGTTTGTCATTTTTAAAAATGACCTAGATGAGGGTGTAGAGGGTTGGATTAGTAAATTTGCTGACGATACCAAAGTGGGGGGAGTTATAGACAGCGAGGATGGATGTTACAGTTTGCAGAGGGACATAGATAGGTTGCAGAGCTGGGCCGTGAGGTGGCAAATGGAATTCAATACGGATAAGTGTGAGGTGATTCACTTTGGTAGGAATAACAGGCATATGAAATATAGGGCTAATGGAAGGACCCGTAATAGTGTTGTCGAGCAGAGGGATCTTGGGGTACAAGTACATAGCTCTTTGAAAGTTGGCACCCAGGTTGATAAAGTTGTTAAGAAGGCGTACGGTGTGTTAGCTTTTATTGGTAGAGGGATTGAATTTAGGAGCTGTGAGGTTATGTTACAACTGTACAAAACTCTGGTGCAGCCGTACTTGGAGTATTGCGTACAATTCTGGTTGCCGCATTATAAGAAAGATGTGGAAGCATTGGAAAGGGTGCAGAGGAAGTTTACCAGGATGTTGCCTGGTATGGTGGGAAGGCCTTATGAGGAAAGGCTGAGGGACCTGAGGTTATTTTCATTAGAGAGAAGAAGGTTACGAGGTGACCTAATTGAGGTGTATAAGATGATCAAAGGACTAGATAGGGTGGGTAGTGAGAGCCTTTTTCCTCAGATGGTGATGACCAACACAAGGGGACATAACTTTAAATTAAGAGGTGGTAGTTATAGGACGGATGTCAGATGCAGGTTCTTTACACAGAGGGTGGTGAGGGCGTGGAACGTCCTGCCGGCAGCAGTTGTGGACTCGCCTACTTTGGGGGCATTCAAATGGTCGGTGGATAGGCATATGGATGATATTGGAATAGTTTAGGTTAGAGAGTCCACTGGCCGACGCAACATCGAGGGCCAAAGGGCCTGTACTGCGCTGTAATGTTCTATGTTCTAAGACTTATCTGGATAGCCACATGAACAGACTGGGAATGGAGGATATAAACAAACAGTCTAGTTGGAAGCATGAGCGGTGCAGGCTTGGAGGGCCGAAGGGCCTGTTTCCTGTGCTGTATTGTTCTTTGTTTTTTATTCACTTCCTCCACCACCAAGGCACAAAAGCTGCAGTGTGTACCATCTACAAGAGCCAAGACAAGAAATCACCAAGGATCCTTAAACAGCATTCCACAACCCGTACCATCTGGAAGGACTAGATATCTGGGAACACCACCACCACTATCGGGAAATTCCCCTCCAAGAGACTCACTGTTCCATCACTGTCACTGGTTCAAAACGCTGGAACCACCTCCCTAACAACAGTGCGGGTGCACCTACACCACAGGGACTGCAGCAGTTCAAGAAGGCAGCTCACCACTACCTTCTGAAGAGTATTAGGGATGGGCAATAAAGTATGGTCTAGTTGGTGAAGCCCACATCCCTTGAATAAATATAAAAATCAAAATAGGAAGTTGGTGACAATAGAAATGATTAACATACAAATCATGGGTGGATTTTTCCTGTGCTGGCCCCCACAGGAATCGTAGCAGGCGGGACACAGACCAAGCAAAGGTTCGTTGACCTCGAGTGGGATTTTCGGCCATGGGGCTAGAAAATTCCTGTCCAAGTAATGGAACATCCATCACCAAACTTGAGTGGAAAACAGTCTTTTATTGTGTGTTAAATGGCTCTGTTGGATCAAATACTCACAGGCCTTAATGGGATGAAGACTGGGATGCCTCCGGCCATCTTAACCAATGGCTCATAACAGTCAAAGAATGGCTCAATGATTATCACCTGCAATTAGATATACATTAAAAATTGATTCATGCTACAGAAAGAAAAAAAACTCATTCTGGTACATTTATATTTCAGGACCTGGGAACAATATAAATGCAAATCTCAGCCAAAGAATTATGACTGACATGTCACTGTTGTAACATAGGCAAATGCAGCATCCAATATACACGCAGTGAAATATCACAAAAACAAAGAAAATCATTTTTAATACACACACACACAAAATAAAATAAAGTTTAAATTTATTTATCAGTGTCACAAGTAGGTTTACATTCACATTGCAATGAAGTTACTGTGAAAATCCTCTAGTCGCCACTCTCTGGTGACTGTTTGGATATACAGAGGGAGAATTTAACATGGCCGATGCTTCTAACCAACACATCTATTGGGCTGTGGGAGGAAACCAGAGCATCTGGAGGAAACCCATGCAGACATGGGAGAACATGCAAACTCCACACTGACAGTGATCGAAGCCAGGAATCAAACCCGAATAACCACTGTGCCACCAATGACTAAAACTAAAATGTCTTGATCTGGGTGTCATTCGTTCACTGGGCAAACACACGTAGCAAGTGCATGAACCAGGGCACTCTGACCTTCTTTATATTGGCCAGCACATATTTACACTTACACACACACACACACACACACACACACACAAAGATAAATAAGTGTTTGTTATTTTACCTCATCTCCCTTATCAACCAGTCCTTGTACAGAGTTGGAAAGAGAACCGTACCCTCCAACTGTTACCACAATCTCTTTATTTGGATCGATGGAACGCCCACACACACTTCCATACAAGTCCGCAAGTGCCTTCACTAAAGGAGGATGACCCTTGTGTAAAAGAGCAAAACCTTAGTCAGAAATGAACAGAATAGAAGTAGATTCATTCAGCATTTTGTAAATTTCGTGAAGGCACTTTTATTTCTGAATAGTTATTCATAGAGTCATAGAGCGAGGAAGAGGCCCTTTGGTCCATCGAGTCCATAGTGACACATTAGAAATACCTGAACTCTCCTTAATCCTACCCGCCAGCATTTGGCCCATGGCCCTGAATGTTATAACATGGCAAGTTCAGATCCAGGTACTTTTTAAAGGATGTTAGGCATCCCGCCTGCACCACGCTCCCAGGCAGCGCATTCCAGATCGTCACCACTCTCTGGGTAAAAAGGTTTTTCCTCACATCCCCCCTAAACCTCCTGCCCCTCACCTTGAACTTATGTCCCCTTGTCTGACCCTTCAACTAAGGGGAATAGCTGACAAGTTAGGTTTTGGATCTCAGCAGCACAATGTCTACTTCCTGGGCACTGGAACCACCAACTGTGATCACTTCAACTGTTCATCCATCTGGTTCATGAATGTCCTTTAGGATGTCCATCCTACACGTGACTTCAAAGCCATGAGATTGACTCGTAAATGCTGTCAGGGATGGTCAGTAAATACTGGACCATTCAGCCAAGGCTACGTCCCATGAATAAATAAAAACAAAACTGCATCTCTAAATATTGATTTCACTGAACCAAAGTTCAGAAGCAAAAAGCCTGTTCTTTATAAAACACAAACACATTTGGAGAAGTGGCCCAATGACTCAAAAAACCCGATGAATACGCACACAGGGCTTAGGTTATCCATTTCTGTCTGTAAAAATTCAGTGGCGCTGCCTCCACTGCTGTCTGTGACTAAGAGTTCCAAAGATTCACAACCCTACGAAAAAAAAAAAGTTCTTCTAATCTCCATCTTAAATGTGAGAGATATTTTTACCCAGTTCTAATCTCTCCCACGAGGGAAAACATCCTTTCAGCACCCACCTGGTCAAAACCACTCTGGAACTTATATGTTTCAATAAGATCTGCTGGCACAGTGCCAGGGACCCGGGTTCAATTCAGGCCTTGGGTGACTTTCTGTGTGGAGTTTACACGTTCACCTCATTTCTAAGTGGGTTTCCTCGGGTGCTCCAGTTTCCTCCCATGCTCCAAAGATATGCAGGTTAGGTGGATTGGCTATGCTAAATTTTGCCCTCATTTCCAAAGATGTGTGGATTAGCCATTGTGAATGTGTGGGGTTATGGGAAAAAGGTGGGGATGTGGGACTGACTAAGATGCTCTTTTGAATAATCAATACAGACTCAATGGGCTGAAAGGCCTCCATCTACACTGTGAGGATCCTATAGATTAAGATCACCTCTCAATCTTCGATACTCCTATGAATAGAGGCCCCATCTGTCCGGCCTTTCTTCCCAGTGTAATCCACCGAACCCAGATATCAGAGGAATGAATCTTCTCTGAACTCCTTCTAACTCATTCGTGTCTTTTCTTAAATAAAGATGAAGAATAAGTATAGCAAGCTTTGGGAACCTTGGATAATGAGAGATATTATGAGCCTAGTCAAAGAGAAAAAGGAAGCATTTGTCAAATCTAGGAGGCTGGGAACACACGAAGCAAGTGTGGAATAGAAGGGAAGTAGAAAGAAACTTAAGCAAGGAGTAAGAAGGGTTAAAAGGAGTCATGAGAAAGCATTGGCCAGCAGGATAAAGGAAAATCCCAAGGATTTTTATACATATATAAAGAGCAAGAGGGTAGCCAGGGAGAGGGTTGGCCCGCTCAAGGACTAAGGAGGGAATCGATGCATGGAGCCAGAGGAAATGGGCAAGGTATTAAATTAATACTTTGTGTCAGTTTTCGCTAAAGAGAAGGACTTGCTGAATGATGAATGGGAAAGGATGCGTAGATAGTTTGAGTCATGGTGAGATCAAAAAGGAGGAGCTTTTAGAGTTCTTGAGAAACATTAAGGTAGACAAGTCCCCAGGTATAAAGCAATGATTAGCACCACAAATTTCTGAACATTGGCCATAATAGACACCAGGGCATGATGGGATATACCCCAGAATACTGAGAGAGGCAAGGAAGGAAGTTGCTGGGGTCTTGAGAGACATCTTTGAATCCTCACTGGCTACTGGGGAGGTCCCAGAGGATTGAAGAATAGCCAGTGTTGTTCATTTGTTTAAGGATGGTTGCAAGAATAATCCAGGTAATACAGGCCAGTGAGCCTTACATCAATGGTAGGGAAATTATTGGAGAGAATTCTTCGAGACTGGATTTAATACCATTTGGAAATAAGTGGACTTATTAGTGAGAGGCGACATGGTTCTGTGAAGGGAAAGTTATGTCTCACGAACTTGATCAAGCTTTTCGAGAAAGTGATGAAGATGATTCATGAGGGTAAGGCAGTGGGTATTGTCCACATGGACTTCAGTAACATCTTTGACAAGGTCCTTCATAGCAGACTGGTGCAGAAGGTGAACTTGCATAGGATCAGAGATGAGCTGGCAAAGTGAATACTAAACTGGCTCAGTCAAAGAAGACAAAAGGTAGAAGCGGAAGTGTGTTTCTCTGAATGAAGGGCTGTGACAAGTGGTGATCCTCAGGGATCAGCGCTGGGATCTGTGCTGTTTGTAATATATATATATATAAATGATTTGGAGGAAAATGTAATTGGATTGATTAGTAAGTTTGTGGACGACACAAAAGTTGGTGGATTTGCATTTAGCAAAGAGGACCATCAGAGGATACAGCAGGATATAGATCAGTTAGAAACTTGGACGGAGAGATGGCAGATGGAGCTTAATCTGGACAAATGTGAGGTAATGCATTTTGGAAGGTATAATACAGATAGGAAATATACAGTGAATAGAAGAACTGTCAGAAGTATTGATAGGCAAAGGAATCTGGATATACAGGTACACAAGTCACTGAAAGTGGCAATGCAGGTGGGGAAGGCAGTCAAGAAGGCACATGGCATGCTTGCCTTCATTGGCTGGGGTATTGGGTTTAAAAATTGGCAAGTCATGTTGCAGCTTTGTAGAACCTTAGTTAAGCTGCATTTGGAATATAGTGTTCAATTTTATTCGCCACACTACCAGAAAGATGTGGAGGCTTTGGAGAGGGTACAGGAAAGATTTATCAGGATGTTCCTGGTATGGAGGGCATGAGCTTTGAGGAGAGGCTGGAGAAACTTGATTTGTTCTCATTGGAGCGATGGAGGTTGAGGGGCGAACTGATAGAAGCCTACAAGATTATGAGAGGCATGGACAGAGTGGATAGTCAGAAGCTTTTTCCCAGGGTGGAAGAATCAGTTACTAGGGCCACAGGTTTAAGGTGTAAGGTGCAAGGTTTAAAGGACACGTACAAGGCAGATTTTTTTTTTTTTTTTTACACAGAGAGGAATGGGTGTCTAGAACTTGTTGCCGGGGGAGGTAGTGGAAGTGGATACGATAGTGACTTCTAAGAGGTGCCTTCACAAATACATGAATAGATGGGAATAGAAGGATATGGTCCCCGGAAGGTAGGGAGCTTTAGTTCAGTCAGGCAGCATGATCAGTACAGGCCCGGAGGACCAAAGGGTCGGTTCCTCTGCTGTAATTTTCTTTGTCCTTTGTTCTAATACTCTGGATACAGTCTCACCAGTGCCCTGTATAACTGCAGCATCTTGTCCCTAGTTTTCTATTCCAATCTCCTTGTAATAAACAACAACATTTCATTTGCCTTCCTAATCACTAGCTGTACCTGCAAACTAACTTCTCCTGATTCATGTTCCAGGACACCTAGATCCCTTCTTATCTCTCTCCATTTAAACAATATACTGCTCTTTTATTCTTCCTGCCAAAGTGGAAAGTTTAACATTTTCCCACATTATACTCCATATGCCAAATTTCTATCCACTTTCCCTTGCAGACTCTTTATGTCCACTTCACAATTTACTTTCCTATCTTCATCTCATCAGCAAATTTAGCAGCTTTCAGCCCTTTCATTCAGATCATTGATATAAGAACTTCAGGCCTCAGCACTGATCTCTGTGGCACACCATTCATCACACCCTGCCAACCCCTTAAGTGATCCATTTATCCCTACTCTGTTTCCTCTTAGAAAGCCAATCTTCTATCCATGCTAATACATTGCCCCCTACACCACAGCCTCACTTTGTGCAGTAATCTTTGATATGATAGCTTTTCAAATGCCTTCTGGGAATCTCAACACAGCACATCCACAGATTCCCCTTTATCTATGTTGCTCATTAATCTCTCAATAAATTAGTCAAACATGATTTCCCTTTCAAAAATCATGGTGACTCCGCCTGATTGCAAAGTGTCCCGCTATAATCTATTTAATAATCAATGCCAGCAATTTCCCCACTACAGATGTTAAACCAACTGGACTGTAACTTCCTGCTTTCTATTTCTTTCCTGTCTCAAATATAGGGGAGCCACGTTCACTAGTTTCCAATCTGATGAGAGCATTTCAGAAGGAGACAGACCAGAGAAATGTCAGGAGGAACTTAATTATCATTGGGAAGGAAACAAGTGGAACCTTTGACATATCACTTGCATTCAGATGGAGACCAGGAACCAGGGGCAAATAGAAACTCTACCAGCAGCAAGGTGGAAGATACTCCGAGCAAAAGCAAACAGAATTCAATTCATTCTCAATCTCAAGATGAAATCAGGATCAAATCATGGACATCAGTCAAGACACTGCAAAGACTAGCCCTTGACCCCAATTGTGAATTCATACTCAACCAGTTTTGAGATTGGAAATTTGGTGGACCCAGATCCCAGGGAAGTTATCACAGAGAGGGAGTGCAATTACATGAATGAACCAAAGTGCTACATGATCAAAGATTACCTGAAAGGAGGGTGGGAATGTGATGAGTGGGCAATCAGCATCTAGGACGAAATATGGTTCACCTATAAATACAACCACTCTTCCATTGTGCTAGAGCACTTGTCCTAAATTAGTGGCTCCTCTTAAAGGAGGAGACAATGTTCATTCGGAATCCAAGGCAGAGCTTCCTCTGCACACCTTCCTCTGAAGCCTGGTAATTGGAGAGGATCTGAGGGAACACAACCCATCCATTGACTCTGTCTTACACTTTCCACTGCCTTGGAAAAGCAGCCAGCATGATTAAGGACCCCACCCATCTGCCAGCAGGAACAGCAGAAAGATCCCACCCACTGAATGCTAACTTTGCCAGATCCACACCCTGCATTCACGCATAGTAATACAGAAAAAAATTACATCACAGATCCAACTACATCACAAACATTATTCTGGTACTCAACAGCATAGATTGGAAACCAGCTTAGATAATGAAAAGAACTTACAAATCCTCTTGTATACTGGTTCAACATGAAGTCTTCACTCATGGCAGCAGCAGCCAAGGCTTCTCTTATGTGAGAAGGAGGAAGCAGGTCTGGGAATCCCTGACCAAGATTGACCACTCCTGGCATAGCAGCCAGCTTGGTAAATTCAACCCTACAAAACAGGGGCACACTTTAGCAAACAGAAGAAGAGGTGGAAATACCAATTCTGTCCACAAAGACAATGTTTCAAAGTTACTTATTAGTGTCACAAGTAGGCTTACATTAACACTGAAATGATGTTACTGTGAAAATCCGCTTGTCGCCACATTCTGGCGCTGGTTTGAGTACACTGAGGGAGATTTTAGCACGGCCAATGCACCTAACCAGCATGTCTTTCAGACTGTGAGAGGAAACCGGAGCACCGGAGGAAATCCATGCAGACATGGGGAGAACGTGCAGACTCTACACAGGCAGTGACCCAAGCCGGGAATCAAACTCAGGTCCCTAATGCTGTGGGGGCACCAGTAACAACTACTGTGCCACCCTGTAGGATAGGTTAAGACATTCTGGGTGCTAATGCTGTATTGGATGAGGAAAAAGAGTAGATGGATAATTGATAGGGATTTGCTGGACTCTCTACGTACTTAATGCAAATGATTCTTTCATTTAGATCATAAGAAAAATGAAAATTGGCACTGGAATTGGCAGTTTTGAAAGCAAGGTAAATAGCATTGCAGTTAGATTATCTAACTAGTAAGCCAGAGGCCTGGACTAATGAGTTTAAATCCTTCTATAATCCACCTGGGAGGATTTTAAGTTAATTAAACTAATAATATCAAAAACTAAATGGTCCAGATTTTCACTTCTGAATTGAAAGTGCAGAGGTGGAATGTTCCCAATTTGCAAACTTGACTTGGAAGAAAGTGCCCTGAACCTTCAGATTTTTGCTCCTGTTGTCTTGGGGAGGCGGTGCAGGCTCTGGAAAGTTTGTAATGGCTAATGGATGCTGAGGAAGTGTAAAAAAAGTGGGGCGGCATGATGGCACAGTGCTTAGCACACAGCGTCAGGGAGCCAGGTTCAATTCCGGCCTTGAGTCACTGTCTGTGCAGAGTCTGCATGTTCTCCCCGTGTCTGCATGGCTTTCCTCTGGCTGCTCCAGTTTCTTCCCACAATTTAAGATGTGCGGATTAGGATGATTGGCCATGTTAAACTGCTGCTAGTGTCGGGGGATTACCAGGGTAAATATGTGGGTTTATAGGAATATGACCTGGGTGGAATTGTTGGTGCAGACTTGATGGGTTGAATGGCCTCCTGGTAGGGATTCTATGGATTGTATGAAACAAAGGGCCGGCCTTGGTACAGTTTTGTTCAGTTATAACAAAATAAAACAGCCCACTAGTGCTCACCCCTCAGCCCCCACATGCCCCATCCATGCTAACTCTTGCCTTCTTAAACACCCACACCCTCCATGCCAATCTATGCCCTCCAGTCCTCCTCATGGTCCGTCATAGCTCCTACGTCAACTTAATTGGCCATGTTAAACTGCTGCTAGTGTCGGGCCCCCACATACTACCCTTTGCCATTACACCCTCTATGCCAACCCATGCCCCTCATACCTCCATACCAACACATATTGCCCACTCACCTCCATGGCCTTTGTAACTCCCATCCCAAATTAGTTCCAACTCATGCCCCCACCTTTCCTTTTTTCCCTCCATTTCAACTCACCCAATATTCACAAAATTGCTCGTCAAATGTTTACTGATTTCACTATATTCAAAAATAACACTACTATTGATAACATTTAAATCCTTTCTAGAACTTAAGCTCTTATTGAATAAAAATTCCTTTAAGTATTTAATCCCTTTAAGAACAAAAAACTCATCAAGTACCTAGTCCCTTATGAAAATACATATTTATATTCCTTGCCCCACATCAAACAAAGCTGATCTGTTACTAACTACATGGGGCTATTAATCAAACAGTGAACTTACTAGCTGCCCCTACTGTGATAACAATAGGTAGTGAAAACAGTCAGGTAGCACTAATGCTTTGTTATTCCCCACAATTTAAATAGCCTGAGGTTTAAATGATTTGACAGTTTGGCAATTTCACAGAGCTTATCCACTGTTTACGTACATTCATAATCCCAATAACTGATATTTTTCCAAGGGGTTTCTTATCTCACCAAAAGGGCACCTTTCCTCTCCCATACATTATTGCTCCAAAATGGGCCACATCTCTCCAAGTAACCCCAGTATCATCCTCTAATAGAATGGCCCACTGGTGACTTCAGAAGTAGCAATTGCCTGTTGCCACTAAGCAAACTCAGTCCATTGCAAGTTTCTCTATAACTTGCTGGAGTTTAGCACTCTTAATAGTCTTCTTACCAGGAGCAAGAGGACATAGATAAGAGATCAGTACCAATTTGCTTGTTATCAAAGACAAAGATGTAGTTTAAATAGATGAATGCATTTAAGGGCATTGCTAGATAAACACCAGGGAGGAAGGATCAGGAGCAAGCTGAAGTGAAGCATCACAGAATCAAAATTACAGAATTATCAAGGAAGGAAGGCATTTCTCCCATTGTGTTGGCATCAGCTCTCTAAACGAGCTTAGTGCCATTCTCCCAACATTTCCCTGTGCCCCTGCATGTTGTTTCTATTTGAGTAATCATCCAAAGCCCTCTTTAATGCCTTGAATGAACCTGCCTCCACCACACTCCCAGGTAGCGCATTCCAGACCCCAACCAAGTTTCTTCTCATATCACATTTGCTTCTTTTGCAACTCATCTTAAGTTTGTGCCTTCTTGTTCTTAATCCTTTTATGAGCAGGAACAGTTTCTCCCTGTCTACTCTGTCCAGCTCTCTCATGATTTTGAACATCTCTATCAAATCTCCTCTCCAAGGAGAAGAGTCCCAACCTCTCCAATCTATCCTCATAACTGAAGTTACTCATCTTTGGAACTATTCTTGAAAACTTCTTCTGTACTCTCTCCAATGCTTTCACATTCTTTCTACAGTGTGGGCTCCTAAAACAGTATACAATATTCCAGTTGAGGTCTAACTAGTTTCTTGTATAAGTTCAGCATTACTTCCTTGTTCTTGTACTCTAAGCATCTACTAATAAAGCCCACAACACTATAATCTTTATTATCTATTTTCTCACCTGTCCTGCCACCTTTAATAATCTATGCACCTATATACCCATCACCAGCATCCCATTAAGAATTTTGCCCCTTATTTTCTATTATCTCTCCATGTTCTTCCTAGAAAAATGCATTACCTCACACTTCTCCACATTGAATTTCATCTTCCACCTATCTGCCCAGTCCATCAACTTGTCTATGTCCTCGTGTCCATAAATAACAGTACAAGGCAACTGTGTCCAATGGCCTGTTTCTGCACTGCAAACGCCATTTAAACTAAGTAGACACACACCTAACTAGACTACAGTCCAATTAGCAAGAATCTTAGCATTCTGTATTTACTCAGATTTGAACCAAGAAAGATATAACTTGTTAACAGTAAAAATACATTGGGCCTTAGGAGCAGGAGTAGGCCATTCAGCCCGTTGAACCTGCTCCACTATTCAATAAGATCATGGCTGATCTGGCTGTGCTCTTGACTCCACTTTCCAGTCTGCTCCCTGTAACACAGCTTTATACCTGCAGAACTTTTAGGTGAATACTTACCATACATTCTTATCCAGGCCTTCAATCCTTTTTGCATTCTTGTGTCTGAATGAAGTCATCTACAAATCGAAGGAAACAAATTACTTAATTCACTTTAAATAAAGCACAGATCTTTATAAAATTCTGTTTCGCTCAGTCAGCTAAAATGTCAGAAAAGGTCCCAACATGTACATTAAAACTTTGCAGGAGTATCTCATTCCAAAAAGCAGAACTTCTATTGGGTAAAATGAATAAACATTTTGAATATCAAATTGCAGCAATGCTTGTAAAACTGGTCACTTTCCCCTTCCCCCACTGGTGAATGCCTATATATGTTGCTTATATTCACCACAGAAAGCATCACTTTACAATGTGGTACTGCTCCTATTCTGTCCAAGACTGCAAAAAATCTACAAAAGGTCGTGAATGTAGCCCAATCCATCACATTATCCATCCATTGACTCTGTCTACACTTCCAGTTGCCTCGGAAAAGCAGCCAGCATAATCAAGGACCCCATACACCCCAGATTCTCTAACCTAATCCTGCTTTTTCCCCATAACTTTTATCCCATTCGCCCCAACTGCTATACCTGGCCAACTCTTGAATATATTCAATCTTTTGGCATCAACTATTTCCTGAATTGTACAGGTTTACCACTCCACTGGAAAAGAAATGTCTTCTCCATCCTAAATGGTCTACTCTGAATCCTCAGACTGTGAACCCTGGTTCTGGATTCCCCTGCCATCAGGAACATTCCCCTTGCATTTACTCTGTCTAATTCTGTTAGAATTTTATAAGTCTCTATGGTGACGGTTAACTCGTCTCTAAACCATTAGCTAACTACGAAACCGTTAACTAACTGACTAGCAAACGCTGATCAACCCTGATGACATTGAATTAACCGATTGACTTGAATTAATTTACTATTGCCAATCTACCTCACAACAATAACTTCTTTTAACATGGCGCCTGGTTAAGCTTTTTCCTAGAATGGACTCGAATAGCATGAAGGGTCACGGGCTTAGGGTGAGGGGGGTAAGGTATAATTTGAATGCTAGAGGGAGTTTTTTCACACAGAGGGTTGTGAGGTATGGAACATACTGCCAAGTAAGGTGGTGGAGGCAGGCACGCTGGAGTTATTTAAGAGATACTTAGATGGGCACGTGAAAAGAATAGGAATGGAGGGGTATAGAAAACTGATTTAAAATAGGGATCATGAGCCTTTGGAGTTCCCTGGGAAGTGTGTAAATTGTCAGTGATATTGATGTAATTCTGTTTTATCCTACAGGTACTTTGGTCCACCTTGTTGTCTAACAAGGGGCATATGCGCGATGGGTCGTGAGAGGACTGCTCTTGGATTTTTCGAGAGTAGCCTAGTGCATTATGTCGTTAGTGTACGCTTGAACTGGACCAGTTGATGGGCAACACAACAGCTCAGTGACTATCGCTGTGCTGTGCAGATACATGGATTTGGGCCTGTGTCTGAGAGAGTTTTCAATTCTGCCCATGCGTGGGTTTTCTCCGGGTTCTCCGGTTTCCTCCCACATCCCAAAGCTCTTAAGCTGATTGGCAGAGCAAATTGTCCCTAAATTGTCTTGCAGATTTGGTTCCAATGCATAAACTATGAGCATAGACGGGGATCACGGATAGAAGTGGGACTATCGAGGTGGCGGCGCGGGCTCAGTGGGCCGGAGGGCCTGTTTTCCGTGCTGTTTTGTTCTTTGATCTCCCCTCCCCCCAAATTGATCTGACCTCCAACAAAAACAATTCCTAACTACTCAATCTCTCCTCAAACATCAGTCCCGCCATCCCTGGAATCAGCCTGGTAAACCTTTGCTGCACTTCCTCGAATGCAGGACCATCCTTCCTCAGAAAAGGAGACCAAAACTGCACATAATACTCTAGGTGTGGCCTCACCAAGGCCCTGTATAACAACACATCCCTACTCAAAACCTCTCTTAATGAAGGCCAACATACCATTTGCCACTTCACAAGGAGGCAAACTGCAGCCAGTCTGTAGCAAAGAGCAAAAGATCCCTTTAAATTCTGCTGTGAACAACAAGCTTCTTACCATGGAGGTAGAAAACTTTTGTATGCGTGAAGAATGAAGAAGTTTCTGTGTGGTTTTGATATATTTCAGCCAACAAACAAGCTGCATGCCTGCAACATGAAACATAAAAAAACTTCAGAAAAGTAAAATGTGGGCTTGAAAGTAGTTTGGGAAGCCCTGCAGGTTTGAAGGGAGGTTATAGCAATGCAAATTCAAATCTTATTTCTTTGTTTTCAATGCAAATTCCAACGTTTTCAAAAAAATTCTCCATTCTGACACAAAACATATAATTTTCATAGAATCCCCAACGTGCAGAAGGAGACCATTCGGCCCATCAAGTCTGCACTGACCACAATCCCACCCAGGCCCTATCCCTATAACCCCACGTGTTTGCTCAAGGCTAGTCCTCCTGACACAACGGGACAATTCAGCATGGCCAATCCACCTAACCCACACATCTTTAGACTGAGAGAGGAAACCGGTGCAGCCAGAGAAAGCTCACGCAGACATGGGGAGAAATGCAGACTCCACACAGACAGTCACCCAACACCAGAATTGAACCCAGGTCCCTGGCGCTGTGAGTTGGCAGTGCTAACCACTGTGCCACCATGCTTCTTATCGTGGGTGCTGACTCATCTTCTATCTCTTTCATGCAATTGTATTCCTTTTTCTTATTTTACAAAAACAGAACACATTGATATTGTTAGTGTTCCCATATTACTCGATAAGGTGCCACTGGCTGACAAGGTCAAAATATATCATAATAACAATTTATTCGATTTCTACAGCACTTCCAATGTAGCAAAATATCTCAGGAATGTAATCACACAAAACAAAATGATACTGAACCCAGCAAGGGGATATTAGATGACAAAAAAGCTTAAATGTTGAGGTTTTTAGGGCAATTATAAGAGGGAGAGTTGGAGGCTATTAGGAGAGTTTCATAAGATCACTGTTTAGGCAGCACAGCCACCCCTTTGACTGTAACATCACATTCTGCACCCTCTTCTTTCCTTCTTTCAGGGGTGGCACAGTGGTTAGCACTGCTGCCTCACAGCACCAGGGTCCCAGGTTCGATTCCAGCCTCAGGCTATTGTCTGTGCTTAGGGGCTGCACGTTCTCCCTGTATCTGCGTGAGTTTCCTCCAGGTGCTCTGGTTTGCTCCCACAGTTGAAACATGTGTGGGTTAGATTGACTGGTCAAGCTAAATTCACCCTAGTGTGAGGGGGCTAGCAGGGTAAATATGAGGGGTCATGAGAATTGTGGGATTGTGGTTGGTGCCGATTCAATAGGCCAAATGGCCTCCTTCTGTACTGTAGGGATTCTATGTACAATATGCTTTGTCTGTATAGCATGCAAGAAAGAATATTTTCCACTGTATCCCAATACATGTGACAACAATAAATCAAATGAAAAAGATAGAGAAGGTTTAATAGGGCAAAGAAAGCTGCCAACGAAAAAAGGCCAGAGCTGGAGAAGGCAGAGCCTAAAATAAGGCAACGTTTTTAATTAGTTAAAGCGAGAGAGGAAGAAATGACTACCGCCAGCTGGTAATTGGATACTTTAAAGATCATCGGCAGGAAAGCAAGAGTTAGGATTTTTATCCCAGTGTAGTGAGCTGTTAGGATCTATAATGTATCTCGTCCCACCGTCCTCCAAAAAAAAGTAGCAAGAGAACTCATGATAGATTAGAGGAAGCAAAAGACAGATTGGCAGAACATTTTACAAAGCTGCACACACCGGGTGCGAATGGCTTCTTTTCCAGACACAACCTTACTGTGCAGTGACAATTCGGGATTCCCTGGGCGGCTGAGGGACAACTCTGGAGAAGCACTCACCTGGGAGGTCAGATTCTGGAGGTTAGCAGTGACGCACAGTTACTGTAACAAGCAGAAATGGCTCCGGGAAATGGCAGGATCGTGTTCCCTTCTATGTCAGTGCCTGTCCCAGTGAGAGAGCCGAGACAACCAACACTCAACTTTATCGCTTCATTTTCACTGGAGCGGCTTCATTAAGAATGCATTGCGCCTTCCTACCCATATCACGGGCCGACACTTTGGCCATGAATTGAGCAGCTAGCTCCGCCCCGGACACTGTCACATCTCCCTGCAAACAGCCAGTCCTCCAATAGCACCTAGTTTCAGCACCCACATAGACTCCCTGCACCCACACTGACACCCACACAGACTCCCTGCACCCACACTGACTCCCAGCAGCCACAACGACTCTCAACACTCACACAGACTTCCAGCACCCACACTGACTCCCTGCACCCACACTGACTCCCACACACACTCCCTTCTCCCACACTGACACTTACACTGACATGATGTAAAGATGCCGGCGTTGGATTGGAGTGGTAAGAACTGAGTTCTTACACTGACACGCAGCACCCCATCCTTAGTCCCAATATCCACACAGACTCCCTGCACCGACACTGACACCCAGCACCCACACTGACACCCATACAGATTCCCAGCAGCCACACAGACACCAAGCACCCTCAGTCCCAGCACCCACACTGACACCCACACAGAGTCCCTGCACCCACACAGACTCCCAGCACCCACATTCATTCCCAGCACTCATACTGATATCCACACTGAGCCCCAGCACCCACACTGACTACTGGCACCCACACTTATACTCTGTTCCACACTGAATCCCAGCACCCACACTGACTCCTAAGTGATGCATTCTGGTAGATTGGACCAGGGCAGGACTTATTCAGTTAACGGTAGGGCGTTGGAGAGAGTTACAGATCAAAGAGATCTAGGGGTACTTGTTCATAACTCCTTGAAAGTGGAGTCACAGGTGGACAGAGTGGTGAAGAAGACATTCGGCATGCTTGGTTTCATTGGTCAGACTATTGAATACAGGAGTTGGGACATCTTGTTGAAATTGTACAAGACATTGGTAAAGCCGCAATTGGAATACTAATTCTGGTCACCCTATTATAGAAAGGATATTATTAAACTAGAAAGAGTGCAGAAAAGATTTACCAGGATGGTTTAAGTTATAAGGAGAGGCTGGATAGATTGGGATTTTTTTCTCTGGAGTGTAGAAGGCTGAGGGGTGATCTTATAGAGGTCTGCAAAATAATGAGGGGCACAGATGGGCTAGATAGTCAATATCTTTTCCCAAAGATAGTGGAGTCTAAAACCAGAGGCATAGGTTTAAAGTGAGAGGGAAGAGATACAAAAGTATCCAGAGGAGCAATTTTTTCACAGAGGGTGTCTGGAACAAGCTGTCGGAGATAAAAGTAGAGGCAGGTACAATTTTGTCTTTTAAAAAGCATTTAGACAGTTACATGGATAAGATGTACTTAAAAGGAATATGTAACAAATGGGATTAGTTTAGGGATTTAAACAAAAAGGGCAGCATGGACAAGTTGGGCCGAAGGGCCTATTTCCATACTGTAAACCTCTATGACTCTAATAGTCTAGAATAATATCATTAGTGCATTGCCTCTGCTGTGAAGGCGTAAGAAGGCTGTAACACTACCTTGTTGTTGTGGCCTTCTTCTACCTTCTTAGGCAGTGAAATGTAATCTCTCTTCATCTGTTCTGCCTCTTAGTGGGCGATCTTACCAGCTCATCACGTGGATTTATCTGCAAGACAAGTCGGTAAGATTAGGTGAGAGGTGGAAGATTGAACTTGTGCCAGACTTTTCAACTCTTGCAATGTTACTGGCCCTATTTTGCAGCAAAATCTGCATCGGAGATACCCAGGAACTACCCATGAGGGGGTAGGGCCTGAGGAAAGGGGTGGGTCCTGAAAGGGCTGGACCCATGATGGGGGCTGGCTGATGGTTGCAGGCGGGGCCAAGATGGGGAGGCGGAGCCCTGATGGGGAGGTGGGGGAAACTCCATACTGGATGAGGGGAACGGGAGTACATTGCATCAGGGGTAGAAGTTGTGGTCAGGGGTCAGGCGGCAATCAGCGGGACAGTGTATGGGTGAGGTGGAGATGGCAATCAGCTGGGCCCATGACTGGGGGAGAGGCAACGACCCTGGGGGGGCAAGGGGCAGGGGGCTGCTGATTTGGGGGGCTGACAGTCAGCCAGTGTGTTGATGGTGGGGGGGACAATGTCCAGTGGGACAATCGGTGTGGGGGGAGGGGTGGTGTGATGCCTGGAGATGGGGGGAGGTATGACAGACCTTCCCATGCACTGTGTACACATTGTACACAGTACAATCTGGAAATTGGGGTGCCCGTGCAATGTGCCCCTAAAGCTCAGCAGTTGGCTCCCCACTCTGAATAGGCTCCACCCACCTCCCCCTGCTGGTGAGAATCTCTTTTTTTTCTAAGTGCCCTATGATTGCATCTGGGATTTCACCCAAAAAATTGGTTGAATCCTGTTTTCACACTTGTTCAGCACTTCAAATTTTAAGAAATATTATTCCCCCCCCCCCCGAAGGATCTTTTGTATCTCACTGTCAGGCAATTCTTCCTGACCTGGCCACCCAGAAGGGGACACTATCAGCAATGTTCAAAACATTGTTGGAGTATCCAGGTCCCTCCCCCACATCATGATGCCAATTCAAGGAGAGGGTGAGTTTTAATACTGGTGCAAGATTGAAAGTGTGAACTCCTAACCTGGCAAGTGGCATGCAACTTCACATCTGAAAGCAAATAGCAACGAGGGAATTAGAGACCTGGCTGTTATTATGGAGTCTAAAAAAGCCTCTTTAATGATCTATCACTCTGTCTTCATGCACCCCCATCAACCTAATATCTGGTAGAACATATGAAAAATGATTTCATTCATAAGACCATAAGACATGGGAACAGAATTGAGCCACTCAACCCATCAAGCCTGCCCTGCCATTCAATCATGGCTATTATTTTTCTCATCCCCATTCTCCTGCCTTTTCTCTATAACCCCTGATCCCCTTATTAATCAAGAATCCATCTATCTCTGTCTTAAAGATACTCAATGATCTGGCCACAGCCTTCTGCAGCAAAGAGTTCTACAGATTCATTATTTATTTGATTCATTACTTAACAAAACAATTAGGACAAGCATCCTTCTGTAAAGTGTCTAACAAACTACAAGGGGATCAAAAAATGGAATTTAAACATATAGGACACAGGCTACCATATTTCAACAACTTAAATTCAATCCATAGTCATTTTTTCAACTAAACAATATAATGGAACTATGACCTCATGCCAGTAAGATTTACATTTTCAAACCCAAGTAAGGTGCTACATTAATCACAGCTAATGTTTATTGAGTCATAGCAACAGTCATGAGCATGTCAAAGGCATTTCCTTAAAGCGGTTCCAGTATTAAGACTTAGTATGTGTGTATGTGTGTGTATATACATCATATCCTTTTAGTCTATGAGCGGTTCAGTTTTAAAATAACCCAGATGACAAGCTTTATTCATAAACTCAATAAAGATTATGTTTGTTTTTTCCAAAAACAATGGCTGAAGGCTGTTTTGGTGACACTGACAAAGTTATTAACTAAAAAAAAGAGACAAGGATTGAAAACAGACTAATATTAAAAAAATGCTTAAAGCTGAGATTTCAAAGCTGTTCCTGTGAACCATCATTGTGCTCCTTTGTTTGCCTTTCTACTTTCAGAATGAAGGGGTTGAAACTTGTGATTTTACCCAACAGCTGTGATGACTTCTGTGATTACAGAGTTGGCGTTTTCCTTTGTAGGCGGTCTCAACAAGCAGAACAGGCTCTGGGAGTGATTTTATACTACCGCTAGTGATTGCTCTCATTTAGTGCAGCTGTCTAGTAGCTCTTTCTAGAAACCTTCCTCAGCCTCTCGCTGTTCAACTGATAGTCAAGTTGCGAATACATGAGGATGACCTCAAATGGGATCTTGGATTCATGTCACACTATCTGTAATCCCCATGACTTGCCTGGGCTTGATCTCATTAAGTGTCTTGACGAGAGACAGTACGCACCTCTTTAACCTGTGCTTATCCTCTCTCCCCTCACATTATCTGCATCTGTAAGGACTTGATTACCTGTTAAGACTCACATTCCAACCATTATCTTGTAATTGAGTTTGTATCTGTATATATGTCTTCTTTGTGAAACAAATCCTGCATTCACCTAATGAAGGGGCAGCGCTCCAAAAGCTTGTGCTACCGAATAAACCTGTTGGATTTTAACTTGCTGTTGTGAGACTTCTTACTGTGCTCATCCCAGTCCAACACTGGCTGTTCAGAGGCAGTTTATGTTTCAAGGTGCCTCTCTTGTGATGTTCGAGATGGTTCTGCAGATGAAGAGGCCACTTGCAGCCATTCTTTAGACAGTTCTTTACTTGCTGTAATAAGTTGTTAAACCATACTTCTGAATTTGATCTTGGATTAGCCTGTAGGCCAGTAGTCCTGTTTATTGTCTTTGGACAAGATAGTTAACCTTTTAAATGTCTCAGCCGTTAACTCAAAGGTTTCCTATTCTCTCTGGTTTGAGGAGATAGCAAAGGGCTATTTATCATTTTCACTGAAGGTACAGTGGGTGGGATTTTCCAGCTGCGCTCACCCCTAAACTGGAAAATCCCACCAGAGGTCAACAGATCTTTCCATGGTCCGCCCCTCACCCATTCCGATTCCCCTGGTGGGTGGAATGGAAAATTTGCACCATTGAGTCTCTATTTACCCTTTGTGGAAATACAAATTGGTTTTCAAATGTCTTCACGTGGCTGGGTAGGTCTTCCTGCAATCCATTTGGAACTTTCCGGAATCATGACCACGTTGCAGTGGAAAAGGTCAGATGACTTTTGGCAGCCATCTTTAAGAACTCTTGTGTTTAAAAAAGACAAGCTTTTTCTCATAAAATCTATATCACAATTCCACATTCGTGACAATGACTTATAATTTGTGATGTGGTAGCAGCACGCATTGATCTCATTAACTGCTACCTCCATGGCATGATGGACAGTGCATTGGGCTTCCAGCTGATTGCAAACACATTCAAAGTTTCTGGGTTCAAGTCCTGGCAGAGTAATGGCCTCACCTTGGGTTGGCACAGTGGTTAGCATTGTTGCTTCACATTGCCATGGACCTGGGTTCAATTCCAGCCTTGGGTCATTGTCTGTGTGGAGTCTGCACATTTTCCTCGTGTCTGTGTGGGTTTCCTTCAGGGATGCTCCTGTTTCCTCCCACAGTCCAATAATGATTAGGTGGATTGGCCATGCTAAATTGCCCTTTAATGTCTGAAGATGTGTAGGTTAGATGGATTGGTCATGTAAAATTACCCCTTAGAGTCCAAAGATGTGTAGGTTAGATAGATTGGCTGTGTAAAATTACCCCTTAGTGTCCAAAGATGTGTAGGTTAAATGGGTTGGCCATGCTAAATTACCTCTTAGTATCCAAAGATGTATAGGTTAGATGAGTTGGCCATGCTAAATTATTCCTTAGTGTCCAAAGATGTGTAGGTTAGATGAATTGGCCATATTAAATTACCCCTTAGTGTCCAAAGATGTGTAGGTTAGATGAGTTGGCCATGCTAAATTACTCCTTAGTGTCCAAAGATGTGTAGGTTAGATGAGTTGGCCATGCTAAATTATCCCTTAGTTGTAGGTTAGATGGATTCACCATGGGAAAACTGTGGGCTTTCAGGGATAGGATGGGGGAAAGGCCTGCTTGGTAAGATGCTCTGTCAGAGGGTCAGTGCAGACTTGATGGGCTGAACGGCCTCCTTCTGAACAGTAGGTATTCTATGACACATCACAGCCAAAAATTAATTCTACATTTTGGTACGGGTGTGAACAGTCGCTCTCTGCAGCTGCTCCAAGGCTGTTTGGAAATCTCAGCTCACACTAATTACTACATCTTAGTCCTTGTGGCCACAGAATAAATTCTTTGCTGGACAGGTTTCAACTTTTCAAGTCAGGAAGATTTTCTTTTTGCGCAGAAGTGTCGTTAGACATGTGGAATGCTCTGGCAGGGAAAATAAAAATCCACTAATTGCCTTTACATGGGAAGTCGGGTAAAGAGAGGACTTGTTTCTGGTGCTGACGCAGCTGTGACAAGCTGAATGAACAGTTTCTTTTTGCGACGTACAACTCGATGATTCATGACCCCTGTTTCAAAGTATCTGCTTTGTCAAGAATCGAGTTTAATTTTCCTACAGCCAATTGTTGCCAATGCGCAGAATATTTTAATAACTCCACTGTCATTTTTCACTAATATTTACTCCACTAAGCTCACACTTGGATGATTAATGTGACTGTGTTACATTTCCATCTGTGTTATTTTTACATAACATTTTTACATAGGCATAGCTAACCATCAGACTATACAGTGCATGAAGAGGCCATTCTGCCCATTGTGCCTGGGCATACTTTTTGAATGCACTATTGATTCCCTATTCTTTCCCTTTTGTTCTGTACATCTTTCTTTTTGAAGTAAATATCCAATTTTCTTTGAAAGAGAAATATATTATTAATGTCTAATAATGTTGGAAAAGACAAGGATCAACTGATTCAAGAACAGATTCTTCCCTGCTATCATCAGATTTTTGAATGGATCTACCTCATGTTAAGTTGATCTTTCTCTACACCCTAGCTATGACTATAACACCATATTCTGCACTCTCTTCTCTCCTTCTCCCCTATGTACACTATGAACGGTATGTTTTGTCTATGTAGCTCGCAAGAAACAATATTTTTCATTCTATCCCAATATACATATAAGTAATAAATCAACTCAATTCAATTCTCTGGCTGTTCATACCATAAGACTATAAGACATAGGAGCAGAATTAGGCCACTCGGCCCATCAAGTCTGCTCTGCTATTCAATCATGGCTGTTTTTTTTCATTCTCATTCTCCTGCCTTTTCCCCATAATCCCTGATCCCCCTTATCAATCAAGAACCTACCTGTATCTGTCTTAAAGACACTCAATGACCTGGTCTCCACAACCTTCTGTGGCAAAGAGTTCCACTCCTTGGCTGAAAAAAATTCCTCCTCATCTCTGATTTAAAGGATTGTCCCATTGGTCTGAAGTTGTGCCCTCTTGTTCTAGATTTTCCTACCAGTGTAAACATCCTCTCTATGTCCACTCTATCCAAGCCTTGCAGTATCCCATAAGTTTCAATAATATTCCCCCCCACCCCTCCATTCTTCTAAACTGCAGTAAGTACTGACCCAGAGGCCTCAACCATCCTTCATATGACAAGTTCTTCATTCGAGGGATCATTCTTGTGAACGTCCTCTGGACCCTTTCTAAGGCCAGCACATCCTTCCTTAAATATGGGATCCAAAACTGCTCACAATACTCCAAATGGGGTCTGACCAGAGCCTTCTGCAGACTGATTCTCTGCAGTGTTTTTCCCGGTAAGTGGAATGGTTTTAGTGGGAATTCCCAGTGGATGGAGATTCAGTGAACAGCATACTGCTTCCTGTCACTGAGAAAAACATTGAGAAGAGGCCAGAGCATCTCGCTCTCAGTATTCACTGAATCTCTATCCATTGAGAATTCCCACTGAAGCCATTCCACGTTACCGGGAAACCCACAGCAGAAAATCAGTATGCGTAAGGTGGTATGAATAGTTTAAATATCTGTACAAGTATTTCCCTGCATTTTGAGAATTTTAGGAGCAGGAAAAAGTTTTTAAGTTTTTGATTTGAGAACATTATGGTAAGCAATGTTGTAGATGGATCATGTTGCTCAAATGTTGGAATTTTTCAGGGAAATTCATAAACTTATTTTTCACTCTTAACATCAAGAAAATGAGATCTTTGTGTTTGGTCTTTCTTTATTGACAAACATATCCTAACATCAGGAGTGTTAAGGCACGTGTGTACAGAGTCCCTTTCTCAATAAGTTCAATGCAAGATGCAATATCATTAAATCTTCTGACCAGGAAATCTGACTGGGAAAGAAACTGCCAAAGGTCGTGAATGTAGCCCAGTCCGTCACAAAACCAGCCTCCCATCTATTGACTCTGCCTACACTTCCCACTACATTGGCAAAGCAGACAGCATAATTAAGGACCTCACACACCCTGGATGATCTATCTTCCATCTTCTTCCTTCGGGAAAAAATTACAAAAGTCTGAGGTCTTGTACCAACTGACACAAAAACAGCTTCTTCCCAGCTTCTATCAGGTTTTTGAATGGACTTATCTTGCTTTAAGTTGGTTTTTCTTTATATCCTAACTATGACTATAACATTATGTTCTGCACTCTCTTCTTTCCTTCTCTATGAACAGTATGCTTTGTCTATATCGTGCGCAAGAAACAGTATCTTTCACTGTATACATATACGTATGACAATAATCAAATCAAATCAAATCGATACTAGCTGAGCCTTAAGAGAACAAAGAACAAAGACAAAGAACAAGAAGAACAAAGAACAACACAGCACGGGAAACAGGCCCTTCGGCCCAACGAGCCCGTGCCGCCATCCTAACATCTTAATGACATATAGAGACCAATATAGGGACAATTTGTTACCCAATCAGCCTAAGAGCACATTTTTGGGATGTGGGAGGAAACCGGAGCACCCAGAGAAAACCCACGCAACCACAGGGAGAACGCGCAAACTCCGCAGACACAGGCCCAAATCCATGTGTCTGCACAGCAACAGCGATAGTCTCTGAGCTGTCATGTTGCCCATCTGATGGTCCAGTTTAAGCATACACTAACGACATGAAGCACTAGGCCACTCCTGAAGTAACATCCAGGAGCAGCCCTCGCACGACCTGCCGAATGCATGCACCTTGTTGGTCAACAAGGTGGACCGAATAGCCTGTGGAAACAAATAAAGTATTTAAACAGTCCTCCTATATCCCTCTATCTGCAGACCGCTCATGTGGCTGTCCAAGAGACCCTTAAACAACCCTAGCATGCCTGCTCCCACCACCTTACTCGGTAGTGCATTCCACACTCCCACTACCCTTTGTGTGAAAAAATGCCCTCTAATATTAGTCTTATACATAGCCCCCCTCACCCTAAGGCTGTGACCCCTCGTTCTATCCGAATCTAATGGTGGAAAAAGCTTACCACCATTTACTCTATCTATACCCCTCATAATCTTATATACCTCTAATAGATCCCCTCTCAGCCGACGTCTTTCAAGGGAAAACAACCCCAGTGCGTTCAATCTTTCCTCGTAAGACAGCCCTTCCATACCAGGCAGCATCCTGGTAAATCTCCTCTGCACTCTCTCCAGGGACTCCACATCCTTCCGGTAGTACGGCGGCCAAAACTGGACGCAGTACTCCAATTGAGGCCTAACCAACGTTCTATACACTTGCAACATCAAACTCCTACTGTTGTATTCTATACCCCTTCCTATGAAGGCTAACATACCATACGCTTTCTTTATCACTTTTTCCACCTGTACTGACACCTTCAGAGACTTGTGAACCTGCACCCCCAGGTCTCTCTGCGTCTCTATACTCCGGATAGTTTTACCTTTTATCCTATAACTCCCCTCTACATTATTCCGGCCAAAATGCATCACCTCGCATTTATCCGGATTAAATTCCATTTGCCATCTATCTGCCCAGTCTACCAGCCTATCTATGTCCTGTTGTATTGCCTGGCACTGCTCCTCAGTCCCCGCCAATCCAAGTATCTTAGTGTCATCAGCAAATTTGCTGATCACACCACCTACCCCCTCTTCCAAGTCATTTATATAAATCACAAATAGAAGAGGTCCTAGTACTGAGCCCTGTGGCACACCACTAGTGACTGACCTCCAGTTGGAAAAAGAGCCTTCCACTAATACCCGCTGTCTCCTCCTCCCAAGCCAGTTCTCAACCCATCTACATACCTGGCCCTGTATCCCATGCGCCTTCACCTTTTTATCAGCCTACCATGGGGAACCTTGTCAAACGCCTTACTGAAATCCATGTAGACGACATCAACGGCTTGTCCTTCATCAACCGTTTTTGTCAGTTGGCAAAACAAGTTGGCAAAAGCTGCTTTTGCATAATCGTTTATTGCTAACACCTGAACTAAGCATGTAAAAGATTTCCAGTAGGTTACCACACTTTTATAATGTTGACTTTACAATAGATTGGATTTATATACTCCATATACTGAGATGACCCTTTGGAAGGGACTTACACCATTTTGTTCTAGTGTGGCAGAATGTGATGTTAGCTCCTATTGATGGGGTTGTATTGACATTTCCCATCATGATAAATCTAGAGCAAGAACCACAATGATTCTCCAGCCCTAAGACATGGGAGAGAGGGATGGAGGGGGTGGTTAGGGTGTTTTGCTTTGAGTGGATCCCCATCAGATTTGTGTTCATCTGTCACCTGACCTTTGCTTTCTTTATCTAAATTTTCACTGACACATAATGCATAATTCGAAAGCAGTCACAACGTGTGAGCGTAGGTGCAAGAGTAGGCCTCAAGTCTGTTCCTTACTCACGGTTGATCTATACGCAGCTCCATTTACCTGCCTGGGGAGTGTAAACAGTAAGACACTCACCTCACAAAAATCCATTCATCTCAATCGGCAGAAAATAATAAGTCAGCTATTAAATCAGATTATTAAAACAAGTTTGCTAGCTTAATCAATGTTTTAGTTAAGGTTGTTACCTGCTGAAGCAGAATAAAACAGGGCGACACATTGCTGTGGCGACCTAGGTTCGATTCCTGGTTCAGGTCATTGTCTGTGTGGATTTTGCACATTCTCCTTACGTCTGCATGGGTTCCCTCCGGGTACTCCAGTTTCCTCCCACAGTCCAAATATGTGCAAGTTAGGTTGATTGACCATGCTAAAAAAAAGAATTGCCTTTAGTGTCCTGAGATGCCTAGGTTAGAGGGATTAGTGGGTAAAATTTGAGGGTAGTTCCTGGGTGGGATTGTGGTTGGTGTAGTCTTGATGGGCTGAATGACCTCTCACGGTACTGTCGGGATTCTATTAAAAATCCTTAACTAAAATTCTCTTCAGGTCATTGGTTTTTAACCTCAGCTCCCTTTTCCCATCCCACCTGCCACGGGAATCATAATGGGTGAGACAGGGCCATGCATAGGTCTGTGGACCTTGGGAGGGATTTTCTGGTCTTGGGGTGAGCCTGGCCAGAAAATCCCGCCCTTGAATCTGTGGGGAAATTCTAGGCTGTTCCCGGAGCCAGCAGAGGTCTCTATCCATCTATCAGATTTTAGTATTTTCTGATGAAGGTTGACTTATAACCCTTAACTTCCAATGCTGATAAAGTCTGTTCTCTGCAATGACAGAGCTCTTTTAATTTGTGTGACTGTGGAGAGTGTCAATGTTTACAGGGGTTTAGGATCACGATTCACCAATCACCATCTGAGACAATGTTGAAGTATTGATAGAATCAAATAGGTGAAGGACAGCAGTTTTTATCGGTAAATTACATTGCTAGAATCATTTCATATGACTGCATTTCATGAGGAAGGGTTTCTATCAATGGAACTCTGTGGTTACCTAGGTAATGTTATAAGGTGGAGAGGGTAAGAAAATGTCGCTATCCTGAAAATGAACTGATTTTTAAAAAATTTTAAACTTTACTGATGTGCTTGCTATGATTCTATCAGAGCCATTTTTGATCCAAAAACAGAAAATGTTGGAAAATCTCAGTAGATCTGATAGCATCTGTGGAGAGAGAATAGAACCAATGCTTAGAAACATTGGATTGCTAGCCCAGTGATAATGCCACTACCTCCCCATCATGAGTTCAAATCCCACTCTGGGCTATTGTGAAATTGAGTAAATAAATCCTGAAATTTAGAACCATAGGATCTCTATAATGCAGATTGAGACCATTCAGCCCATCGAGCCTGCACCAACTTTCCAACTGAGCATCTTATCCAGGCATTAGCCCCATAACTATACCTATATACCCCTAAATCCATCTAACCTACATGCCTTGGGACACTAAAGGGCAATTTAGCATGGTCAGTCCAACTAGCATGCATACCTTTGGACACTAAGGGACAATTTAGTATGACCAACCTACCTACAAGAAATTACAAAGGGAATGTCATCCAATCCATCACTCAAACCAGCTTCCCACCCATTAACTCTGTCTACACTTCCCACTGTTTTGGAAAATCAGCCAGCATAATAAAGGATCCCACACACCTCGGACGTACTCTCTTCCATCTTCTTATTTCAGGAAAAAGATACAAAACTCCGAGGACACATACCAACCAACTCAAGAACAATTTCTTCCCTGCTGCCATCAGATTTTTGAGTGGATTTACCTTGCATTAAGTTGATCTTTCTCTCTTCCTAGCTATAACTATAACACTACATTCTTCATTCTCTCGTTTCCTTCCCTATGAACGGTATGTTTTGTTTTTATTGTGGCAAAAAAAATACTTTTCACTGTATACAATACATGTGATAATAATAAATCAAATCAAATTGACCTAACTAACATGTCTTTCAAACTGTGGGAGGAAACTGGAGCCCATGGAAGAAACCCATGCGTTCAATGTGCAAACTCCACACAGACAGTCACCCAAGGCCAGAATAAAATCCGGGTCTCTGGCGCTGTGAGGCAGCAGTGGTAAACACTGCACATCTGTGCCGCTCACAACATGGTGACATACAGCAGAGAAAATAGCCTTGAAAACCATTGGATTGTTGAAACAGTCCAGCTGGTTCCCTTTAGGAAAGGGAATCATCCATCTATCATTAATGTGGATCACAGACATGCAACGGTAAACTCAGAGCAGGCAGGGACAGGTTATCCTGATGACTTCCATACCTCTAACTCAGACTTTTGAGGCTGATTGGAAAGACATTGGAACCAGCAGGCTGAAAGTATATAATGCTGCAATAACGTTATCGCAAGGAGCAACTGAAATACAGAGATGTATAGAAATGGCAGGACAGACGTCCCTGTTTTGTTTCAAATTGATGGGAAATTGAAAATCAACCCTATTACAAACACGAGATCCTCCCAGCTATACTTTCCTCACTGCCGCCCCTTATGTTGAATTAACAGACGAATCTGCTCTATTGCCTGTTCAATATGTAGTTCCATTAAATCGATAACATATTTAAATTACTCAGCTCCTTAGTGTCTCTGTCAAATTAATGGAGAAAGTTAAACTCTTAAAATCCAGTGATGCAAATTTTATTTGTAATCTCAAATGCGGGAGAGGCATTGGCGTAGTGATATTTTTGTTAGACTATTAATCCAGTAACTCAGCTAGTGGGCTTCACAGTGGCACAGTGGTTAGCACTGCTGCCTCACAGCACCAAATTCCCAGCATGGGTCACCATTTGTGCCATGTTTGCACGTTCTTCCTGTGTCTGCATTGGTTACCTCCAAGTGTTCCAGTTTCCTCCCATAGTCCGAAAGAATGTATCAGCCATGCTAAATTCTCCCTCAGTGTACCTGTACAGGCTTCGGAGTGTGGTGACTAGGGGATGTTCACAGTAACTTCATTGCAGTGTTAATAGAAGCCTACTTGTGATGCTAAGAAACAAACTTTAAATTAATGCCCTGGGGAATAGGATTCAAATCCTACCAGATGGTGGACTTTGAATTCAGTAAAAAAAAATCTGGAATTAAGAATCTGCTGATGACCATGAAACCATTGTGAATTGTCAGGAAAAGCCCATCTGTTTCACTAGTGCCCTTTAGGGAAGGAAATCTGCCATTCTTACCTGGTCTGGCCTACACGTGACTCCAGGCACACAGCAACATCGTTGACTCTCAAGTGACGTCTAAACAAGAGCGAACTAGGGTTGGGCAATAAATGCTGGCCAGCCAATGACACCCATATCTCACGAATGAATTTAAAAAACTTGTAAATATCCAGTTTATAGGCTGTAATGTTTGGTTTCATTTGAACTTCAGGAGAAACTACTAGTCCCTTAGATTCTCTGTACATTTCTGCATTACCTGTTCGTGAATGTAGGGTATTGGCTGAAACTGAGGCAATCATTAACTACTTATCTCAGTTCACAAACTGAAATAATGCCGAGAAGTCAATGCAGATATGGAATTCCATTGTCTTCCGCAGAATGTATCCTGGTAGGCAGCAATGTATATTCTTTCCACATAATCTAATCGCAATTGATTGGTGTGATGCCTTACTCCTGATTAATGTTCCCGACATTGAAAAGACAACCCATTTTATCTGCTCTCCTGCTTTGGATTGTATTCTACGACAAGAGCTGGATGGATTACAGTGCCTGATACTTCATGGGATTTACTTCAGTCTTATTTGGAATGCTGACGAAACCACCCATATAGTTCATCCATAACATATCCTGGGAAGAGGTGGTGGACCTTCACCTTGAACTGCTGCAGCTTATATATTGATAGTTCTCCCACGGCAGCATTAGGTAAGGGAGCATTTTACTTTTCTGAGGCTGCTTTGAAGGATCTCACCTGAAAATTCCTGTTCAAACTAGCTTTCCGTGATGTAGAGACTTCAAGTGGACTGAGCATTAGTGTGGAATGGAGGGGGGAAAGGGAATCCAAGACATGGGAAGACAAATCAGCCATTTATTTTTTATTATTCATTCGCGGGACATGCGCGTCGCTGACTGGGTCAGCATTTGTTGTCCATCCACAGTTACCCTTGAACTGAATGGCTTACTGTGTCATTTCAGAGGGCAGTTGAGAGTCAACCACATTGCTGCAGCTCTCAAATCACACCTAGACCAGACCAGGTAAGGGTGACAGATTTCCTTCCATAAAGAGCATTAGTGAACGAGATGGCTCATGACAATGGTTCCATGGTCATCAGTAGATTCTTATTATTGAATTCAAATCCCACTACCTGCTGTGGCAGGATTTGAACCCGGGTCCCCAGAACATTAGCTTTAACATTCGATTTCAAAAAAAGATTATTCTCTTATGTAAAAGTTAATATCGCAAAGGCTGGAAATAAAAACGGAAAATACTGGGAATACTCTGCAGATCAGGCAGCATATATGGAGAGAGGGAAAACAGAATTAACTGGCCAGATTATTTGGCTACCAAGTAGTCGAAGACCAGATGTGTGAGCCAAGCTGTGTGTTTTGGACTTCACGGATCTATCTATCACGGTTACATCAAGGAACCCTGAAACCTATTGAATCCCCAGCTATTATCGTGACACTATCGACTTCCTACAGAAACTCTGTGGGAATTTCCCAGGATGTTTGAATTTCTGATAGGCAATGCCTCACTCCCCAGACTCTCCCTAAAAGTCTCTGACTCAAAGTTTGAGTAGATTTTCACCCCTGGTCAGGTGAGTGCAATAGGGAGATGTCACTCCTCTGCAAAACAGACCTTTCAAAATATTTGCCTGCAGGTTGAATTTTTGGGGTTGGGGGAGGAGGGAAAGGGTGGGTGGGGAGGGGGCTGTGGTGTAGCTGCTCAACTGAAATTGGAGTCAGGGTGAGCAATTCCAGAACTGTGTTTAAGTAAATAAAAAATTAAGACAAAAAAAGGCATTGCCGTTCACCCCTCCATCCTCAACACACATCTATTCTCCATCCATGTCAACTTATGCAAATTCATGCCCCACCACTACCACCCATTGCCCCCCATTACCCCAAGATACCAATGTACCCCCTCATCTACCACTTTTTGCACTTTTACCCCCTTCATGCCAACTCACCAAATATCGTTGGAAATTTCTTTGACAGTTTTGATATTTCTTTGAGAACCTTGACAACTTTGACAGTTCCTTGATAGCTGGGCAGTTCTTTGATAGCTTTGACTGTTCTTTTGCAGTTCCATGAGAGCTGGACGTTTTTCTTTGGTGATTTTCTTTGCAGTTGGAAAGTTCCTTGGCAGCTTATTGACAGCTGGACAGTTCAAATGAGTTTGATGTTAAAGAAAATTTTTAAAGAACAATCTACATCGTGGCAAGCCCACACAATATTACTTTATTTTGCACTTACCATGGCATTGTGAATGATCAGAAAGGTCTGCTCAAAGTCATTCTGTTGCAGCCATCTTTCATAAAGATCATGTGAGTATATTCAAGTCTGTACAGATCTAATCACATCAACCATCTTTTATACAAATCTAATCAAAAGAGTATATTAATTCCTTACAGATCTAATCACATTCCTCAATACTATGGATTTTCTACATTGTTTACCCAACATGTCTTTACCAGAATTCAATTACACCTATAACTAAACTACTTACATGGTTGTAGCTTTTGTTTTCGTAAAACATTCCATCCTTTGTATGCCTTCATTTTATTCGAGTTATGCTATCTTCTCTAATCCCTGCCAAGACATGCTAACCCATACTTTCTGAGTTAGCCTTGTATTTATAGTCTACTTTCTCATTGAGCTTAAGCATGATTATATCTAATTCTAACAATCCCAAGGGGTGACCTACCTCTCCCAAAGGGGCCCTGGGACCATATCAAACAGGGATGCTTTATCAGGGCTATCCTGCAATCTCCATGAATCACATATGCATGAATATCCATCTGCCTCCAGCCCCAATCCCTGCAAAGCTGGGAATCGCCTGGTTCAGGGGCAGGACTTAGAAATTTTTGCTGTTTCCAGGGTTTTCACCATGATGGAGATCCTCTCTGGTGTCGTGAAAATCTGACTTATTTGCCTATGTGCTTTTCCCAGAAAATGTTACTGAGAAAAACTGCACTATAATTCCTGGATAACTAAAAAAAATGCCAGCCCTACCCAGCCCATCCCATCGCTCCCATTCCCCTCTCTCCCTCACCACACATATTTCTGGCCCCCTTCCCTGGGATGCATTTGCTTTGGGGGAAAATGATGACATCATGGAAATCTCATCAGACCAGTGATCCAGAAGCCCAGATTAATGTTCAGGGACATGGGTTCAAAACCCATCGGGGCAGCTGGTGAAATTAAAATTCAATTAATAAATCTGGAATATAAAGCCATTCTCATTAATGGTGGCGCCGCGGGCTCATTGGGCTGAAGGGCCTGTTTCGCGTGCTGTTTTGTTCTTTGTTCTTTGTAATGGTGACTAAGAGAGTACATTGATTGTCGTTAAAAACCCCTCTGCTTTCTCATGGAAGGAAACCTGCCATCTTTACTTTGGACTGGACTGTTCGGCTGTTCACACCAACGGGATTCTCCTGTCACAGTGCAGTGAATGGAGATTCTCCGACCACTCTTGAAACAGAGGCAGGACACAAACACTAGAGCTGGGTGGGATGTTCTATCAGAGGGTTGGTGCAGACCTGGTGAGCCTTATGGCCTCCTTCTTCACTGCAGGTGTTCTATGAAAGCGCAGTCTCATGACAAATCACAATCAGAGCCACAATTTGCTATATTTATTACTGATTTAGATGAGGGAACTAAATGTAATAGCTCCACATTTGCAGACAACACAAAGCTGGGAGGTGGGGAAGGGTGAGCTGTGAGGAGGATGCAGAGATGCTTCAGTGTGATTTGGACAAGCAGAGTGAGTGGGCAAATAAATGGCAGATGCAGCATAATGTGGATAAATGTGAAGTTATCTACTTTAGTAGCAAAAGCAGGAAGGCAGACTATTATCTGAATGGCTGCAGATTGAGAGAGGGGAACGTACAATGAGACTGGATATCCTCATACACCAGTTGCTGAAGGTAAGTGTGCAGATGCAACCGTTGATAGAGAAGGTAAATGTTGAGAGGATTCGAATACAGGACCACAGATGTCTTGTATAGGGCGATGGTGAGACTGCACCTGAAATATAGTGCGCAGTTTTATCTAAATAAGATGTTGTTTCTGTAGGGAATGCAGTAAAGGCTTACCAGAATGGCAGGACTGACTTATGAGACGAGATTGAGTTGATTAGGTTTACATTTGCCAGGGTTTAGAAGGATGAAGGGATATTTCACAGAAACCTATAAAATTCTAACAGGACTAGACAGGGTAGCTGCAGGAACGAGGTTCCTGACTCCAGGGCCACAGTCTAAATATAAGAGGTAAACATCTTAGGACTGAGATAAGCAGAATTTTCTTCAGCTGGAGAGTGGAATTCACACTACAGAAAGTAGTTGAGGTCAAAACTTTGTATGTTTTCAAGAAGGAGTTGGATATAACCCTTGAGGCAAAAAGCTTCAAAAGGTGGAGGGGACAAGACAGGATCAGGCAATTGAACTGGATGATCAGCCATGAGCTTATTAATTAATGATGGAACAGGTTCAAAGGGTCGAATGGCCTATTCCTGCTCCTATTTTCTGTTTGTGTATTTCTATGACTCTTAGCAATGTTAGGATATTTAGACATGGGTAATAAGTGATGCATTGCCAGTAATGTCAACAATTTGAGAAAAGTTGTAATTTGATGATGCTCTTACAGAGCTTGGCCATATGGGAGTGTGGGTTATAAAATTAGTTTTGTTACACTGTAGCACTATCCCTGACCTGCATCATGTCGGTTGATATACTTCACTGAATTTACACAAAAACAATACCTCGTGTTTACAACATTCTCACAGCAGATGGCAGCCCATCTCACTCTCAGAATGGGAGCACTGTTACTACACTCGTCGTTGTGTGATACATTGTGGGTGTTTCGTTTTGTTAGAATCGTTTCATTGAGCATGTATCATGCTAATTTTCAGTGTTTTCTGAGTCTGTGACCTAAGGAGTAGTGTCAGGTTAACTGACTAATTATGTCTCCATGTCATGTAAATCATTACAGTCTCTGAGTGTTTTATCATCGATAGTGCTAAGAAATAAAACTGCTCCTGAGGTTGGGTTGCCAACATTTGGTTGAACATATGTTATCGGAGGTTTGATTGCACATGATGCCTTATCACAAAACTTTCTGGCATCTTTACAAATATGTTACAAAAGGTTAACGAAGATGCTGTCTGGGTCTGAAGACTATTAGCTACGATGAGAAGTTGGATAAACATAGTTTGTTCTCACCGGAACCACAGAGATTGAGGGGTGCTCTGATAGAGGTTTACAAGGTTATGAGTGACATGGACAGAGTGGATGGTCAGATGCTCTTTCCTAGGGTAGAAAAGGCAAGTACAAGGGGACATAAGTTTAAGGATTGTGGAGAAAAGCTTAGAGGAGATGTGCAAGGCAGATTTTTTACGCAGAGAATGGTGAATGTCTGGAAGGCGCTGCCCAGGGAGGTGGTGGGAGCAGATACAATAGTAGCATTTAAGGAGCAACTAAAGAAATACATGAATAGGATGTGAATGGAGGATACGTAAAGTTTTAGTTTAGACAGACATCAGGATCGGTGCAGGCTTGGAGGGTCAAAGAGCCTGTTCCTGTACTGTACTATTCTTTGCTCTTTGTGATTGCACTTACTTTGTCTAGTAAATGACAAACACGTTCCTCTCTCTATTGTTCTACTGGGGAGTTAAAATGAAAATAGATATTAAAGGTACAACTTAATAGCAGAAATGTGAGGTTCTGAGGATTTGGCAGTGGGATTATTTCAATGAGGTTATTGAAGGAAGGATCTTGAAATTTTAGTGGACAGATCTCAATGTTCTGATAAAAACGAACATAATTTTTAAAATTCATTTGTGGATATCGTATTTATTGCCCATCCTTAGTTGCCCATGTTCAGAGGGCAATTGACAGTCAACACATTGCTGTGAACTGGAGACACATGTAGGCCAGACTAGCTAAGGATGGCAGATTTCCTTCCCTAAAGGACATTAGTGAACCAGGTGGATTTTTCTGACAGTGGTTCTATGGTTATCAATAGATTCTTAATTCCAGATACTTTTGTATTGAAGTCAAATTCTGCCATCTGCTATCAGGATTCGAACTTGAGTCCCTAAAACATTAGTTTAGTTTCTGGATTAATAGTCTAACAATAATACCACTATCCTATCACCTTCCATATGGCTGGATGCATAGCAAGGAAGACAATCTCGGTTCAGGTCATTTTAAATCTGTATTTGGAATTTTCTACGGAGCTTGACAGGGTAGATACTGATGGTAATGATGTGATATTGAACATATCTAAAACTGGATAGACAGATTGTTCCTCTCAGAGAATTAAAAGTTATGGGGAGTTTTTAAAAATCTATTTATGGGATGCGGACTTCACTGGCTAGACCAACATTTATTAATTATCAAGATCATAATGCATTAATAGTCAAGAATCGATTAGATTAATAATTGAGAATTACATTCATTGCATGGTTCCCGTTGCATTAGTAATCTGTGGCCTATTGCTTCAACAAGCAGAAAATTATTGCATTAATAATCAGAATGCGAATACATTAATAAATCAGAAATGTTTCAATTAGTAATCAAAGTCCCATCGTATCAATAATCAGGATCTGATTACATTAATTTGCCAACTGGGTCAATTAGCATGATGTTATCATCAGGATGCTTTTTTCATTTGTTCCTGGGATGTGGATGTCTCTGGCTAGACCAGTATTTATTCCAACCCTAAGTGCCCTTGAGAAGGTGCTGGTAAGCTACTTCCTTGAACCCCTGCTATCCATGTGACATAGGTATGCCCACAGTGCTGTTAAGAAGGATTTTGATCCAGTGACAGTGAGTTAATGTGATATATTTCCATGTCAGGATGGCGAGAGGCTTGAGAGAAACACCCAGGTTGTGGTGTTATCGTAGACTCTCTAGAGTGCAGAAGGAGACCATTAGACCCATTTAGTCTGTACTGACCACAAGATCACCCTACCCCTTTCCCCATAGCCCCACACATTGCTAGTTCCCCTCACACTGAGGGAGAATTTAGCATGGCCAATCGACCTAACCAGCACATCTTTGGACTGTGGGAAGAAACCGGAGCACCTGGAGGAAACCCATGCAGGCACGAAGAGAATGTGCAAACTCCACACAGACAGTGACCCAAGGGAGGAATTGAAACCAGGTCCTTGGTGCTGTGAGACAACAGTGCTAACCACTTGCACCACTGTGCCGCCCCAATTACAATTCCCAGGTATCTGCTGCTCTTACCCTTCTAGATGATAGTGATTATGGGTTTGTCAAAGGAGCTTTTTGTGAGTTGCTGCAGTGCAGCTTGTAGATTGTACACATAATATGTCGATGGTGGAGGGAGTGAATATTTGTGGATGGCATGCCAGTCAGGTGGGCTGCTCTGTTCTGGATGGGTTCGAGTTTCTTGAGTATCGTTGGAGCTGCACCCATCCAGACAAGTGGAGGGTATTCCATCACATTGACTTGTGTGATGGAATAGTTTTGTGGAGTCAGGAAGTGAGTTACTCACTGCATAATTCCTAGCGTTTGACTTGTAGCTACATTAATAATCAGAGTCCAAATACATTAATAATCTGTTCATTTTCACATGAATCAGTGATATGTTGCATCAATATTGTGTCTCCTGTTATATTAATCATAGCCCTGTGATATTAATAACCAGGATCCTAGTACATTAATATTAATGTTCCTGGTACTTTCATAATAAAGTTCAATTACTTTATAGTTCAGGATGCTGTTACACGCCTTTTCACAGTCTGATCACCACACACCTCTCAGCCAAAACTTCCACCACCCCCTTAGCCCCAGCGCTTAACAATTCTTGTATCCACCTCCATCTCCTACACTGTTTACCCTTGGGTCACAAGGGGTTTGCGACATTGAGATAAGGACACAGAGCAGGGAAAATGTTTGGGAAGCACTGGGCTTGGGGCTTATGTGGCACAGTGGTTAGCATTGAAACCTCACAATGCCAGGGACCTGGGTTTAATTGCCAGCTTGGGTCACTGTCTGTGCGGCGTCTGCACGTTCTCCCCATGTCTGACTGGGTTTCCTTCTGGTTTTTTCTGAAAGGTGTGCTGAGTTGCATTGGCCTTGCTAAATTCTCCCTCAGAGTTCCTGAACAGGTGCCAGAGCGTGGAGACTGGGGGGATTTTCGCACTAACTTGATTATGGTGTTAATGTAAGCCTGCTTGTGACACTAATAAATAAAGTTTAAAAACTTTAAACATTAATGGACACTTTCTATCTCTGCCTGGCTCCAATGCTGATTGACTGGATAATCTTGTTAAACCATCAGGGGAGTTTGATTTCTCTGCTTCGTGTGAGTGCAGTGCAAAGCAGGATGTTTACAACAAGTGATTATTAGCTGCAAAATGGATTTTGGTTTGGCACAAGTTTCACCAGAGAATCATTGAATCTCTACAGTGCAGGAGGAGCCCATTGAATCTGCACTCCTCCCCTCCGTCCTAGCCCATTAACCCCACATATTTATCCCACTAATCCCTTAATTTACACATCATTAGATTTTAAGGGGTAATTTAGCATGGTCCATCCACCTAATCTAAGTTAAATTTATTTATTTGTCACAAGTAGGTTTACATTAACCCTGCTGTGAAGTTATCCTAAGCCTGTGGGAGGGAACTGAAGCACCCAGAGGAAACCCACACAGACACAGGGAGAATGTGCAATCTCCACACAGACAGTGACCTGAGACCAGAATTGAACTCGGGACCCTGGCGCAATGCCACCAGCGCCAGGTGCCTGGATTTGATTCCTGCTTTGTGTGTGGAGTTTGCATGCTCTCCCTGTGTCTGTATGGGTTTCCTTCAGGTGCTCTGGTTTCCTCCCATAGTCTGAAAGACATGCTGGTTCGGTACATTGACCTGAACAGGTGCTGTAGTGTGGCGACAAGGGGAATTTCACAGTAAGCTCATTGCAGTGTTAATGTAAGCTTTACTTGTGACTAATAAATAAATTTTAATTTTACCATGCCACCCTTTATTTCATCTTTAGATTTCACCAGCCATAAAATTACAACCTCTCAAAATTGGATGCTTAGTAATGCAGTTTCCTTAGTAACACATTTGTTAAACTACCCTTCCTTTACTGAGCATAGATTCAGCATAAGGAGCTGGAGTGGTGGGGATGCAGGGCGTTGGTGGGGGGGTGGGTGTAGTGGAATTAATGGTTGATATTAAACGTCTCTGGGTAATTTAAAATAAAAATAATTGTCCCCTGAATTGTTATAAGATTTGATGAGTTTTTTAGATGTACTTATTAGTGTCACAAGTAGCTTTGCATTAACACTGCAATGAAGTTACCATGAAAATCTTCTAGTCGCCACACTCCAGCGCTTGTTGGGGTATGCTGAGGGAGAATTTAGTATGGCCAATGCACTTAACCTGCATGTCTTTCAAAATGTGGGAGGAAACAGGAACACACAGAAAAAAACCCAGGCAGATAATGGAAGAATGTGCAACCTCCACACACAGACAGTGGCCTAAGCCACGAACTGAACCCAGATTCCTGGTACTGTGAAGCAGCAGTGCTAACCACCGTCACACAAGAAGGAACACTAGGGAATGAAATGAACTCAATTGAATTCTTGCAGTTTGATGGCGCACTTATTGATTTATCTTAATTCCTGCCAAAACTGCAATTTAACCAATGAACAGACAAGTTAGAAGATTAAAATCTAATTCCAGTGCTTTATCCAAATAGAATAACTGTATTAACCTAGAGCTTGAGGGACCGTCGTGTTTCCTACTGCATCTGAGGCCAGAGAAATTCATTTAATAATTTGAAGGTTGAATTCGAAGGCCATATTTCTACGCTAGACTTCCTTGCTCTGTGACTGTATGTGGTAAGAAGTGAACGACCTGACAAAGGGGCAGAACCCTGACAGTTAATGGCTACCAAATAAATCTATTGGACTTTAACCTGGTGAGACTTCTTACTGTGTTTATCTCAGTCCAACACCATCATCTGTACATCACTATGTGAGGTACCAGGGGCTAGAATGTAGTTTATGGGATCCTCCTGTACACTATTTCCGTTACTGTTTTTACAGCTTCATAAATATCTTTCCAAGTTAAATAAGAGTCACTCCATCTGCACGTTTAGACATTTGACAAACTCACATAAACAGTGCCCATGTATGTGGTGCAAACAATAAAGCTCCAAGCACATACCCTGCATAAAGGGATCTGAATCCTTCTTATCCCACAGGAAAAGATTTGAAAGCAAGGATTACAAACGCTGGCAGTCTCATTTTCCAAGTGCTGTAGTTATTACAGTCCCTAAGGGCTCGGTGGTTAGCACTGCTGCCTCAGAGCACCAAGGACCTGATTTTGATTCTCACCTCAGGTCACAGTCAGTGTGGGTTTCATCTGGGTGCTCTGGTTTCCTCCTGCAGTAGAGATGCCGGCTTTGGATTGGGGTAAACTCAGTAAGAGGTTTGACAACACCATTTTTGGTGAGGGCATGGAATGCCCTGCCTGCAGCAGTTGTGGACTCGCCTACTTTGGGGGCATTCAAATGGTCGGTGGATAGGCATATGGATGATATTGGAATAGTTTAGGTTAGAGGGTCCACTGTCCGGCGCAACATCGAGGGCTGAAGGGCCTGTACTGCGCTGTAATGTTCTATGTTCTATTTTTAAATCCAACCAATTTATTTGATAGTAAATCTGCTAGCTTTCGGCCTTTGTGCCTTTGTCAAACTTTGTGCCTTCATCCGCCTGACTAGACTCTGTGACCAGGCAAAACTGTTCCCTTCCTGTGGGCAAACACTTCAGCGGTCATGGGCATTTGGCTTCTGACCTTCGGGTAAGCATTCTCCAAGGTGGCCTTCATGACACACAACTGCACAGTGTCACTGAGCAGAGACTGGTAGCCAAGTTCTGCACGCATGATGACGGTTTCAACCTGGATCTTGGGTTCATGTCACAATATCTGTAACCCTCAGGACTTGCCAGGGTTGGCAAAACCTCACTTACTGTACTGTCTGGAGACAATACACATCTCTTTAAACTGTGCTCAGTGCTCCTTCCACCCACATTGTTAGCCACTTTAAGACTTGAATAGCAGGTTAGGTGTAAAGATTTGCATTCTAATCAGTAATCTGTAAACCATCTGTCCTGTTATAAGCACTATCTGAGGCCAGAGCTCTCCATTCACTTGACGAAGGGGCAAAACCAAAAGCTTGTGAGTTTATCATGAAATAAAATTGGTTGGACTCAAACTTGGTGTTATCAGACTTCTTGCTGTGTTGACCTGAGTCCAACACCGGCATCTCCACTTCATGACTATCCCTATAACCCATGGATAATCATCCACCCAACCTACACATCTTGGGACACTAAGGGGCAATTTAGCATGGCCAGTCCACCTAACCTGCACATCTTTTGGACTGTGGAAGGAAACCAGAACAACCCATGCAGACACGGGGAGAATGTGCAGAAAGTTATCCAAGCCAGGAATCGAACCCAGGTCCCTGGTGCTATGAAGCAGCAGTGCTAACCACCCTAATTGAGAAACAAGATGAAGCATTATGCAAATCAATGTTTAACTCACTCATAGTTCAAACTTACACAGTGTAAGATAGTTAACACTCTGAAAATGGCGGGGTTGCTAAGAGAATGATTTTAAAGGAGGGTAACTGGTATTAAGCGGATTCCAAGCTGCCATGTTGAGCACTTGATTAAAAAAAAGGACTAATAAAATCTGGCCACATACAAAAAAAGTCTAATTTTTATGGGTCAGTGAAAATAAGGGGTAACCGAGAAGGTAGATGAAGGCAGTGCAGTTGATGTTGTCTACATGGACTTTAGCAAGCCCTTTGACAACGTACCGTATGGTAGATTGTTGCATGGGGTTAAATCTCATGGAAGCCAGGGTGAGGTATCTAAATGGATACAAAAGTTGACGTCTTGACAGAAGCTAGAGGATGGTTGTAGGGAATTGTGTTTCAAGCTGGAGGCCTGTGACCAGTAGTGTGCCTCAGGGATCATTACTGGGTCCACTGTTATTTGTCATTTATATTATGAGAATATAGGAGACATGATTAATAAGTTTGCAGATGATCCTAAGATTGGTGGCATTGTGGATAGTAAAGAAAGTTATCTCCAATTGCAATGGGATCCTGATCAATTGGGCCAGTGGGCTGAAAAATGGCAAATGGAGTTTAACCTAGATAAATGTAAGGTGATTCATTTTGGTAGATCGAAACAGGGCAGTACCTACCCAGTTAGCGATAGGGCATTGAAGAGAATTACAGAACAAAGAGATCTAGGGATACCTGTTCATAGCTCCTTGAAAGTGGAGTCACAGGTGGACACAATAGTGAAGAAGGCTTTCGGCATGCTTGGTTTCATCAGTCAGAACATGGAATACAGGAGTTAGAATGTCTTTTTAAAGTTGTACAAGACATTGTTAAGGCCACACTTGGAATACTGTGTGCAATTCTGGTCATCCTATTATAGAAAGGATATTATTAAACTAGAAAATGTATAGAAAAGAAGGATGCTACTGGGACTTGATGGATTGAGTTATAAGGAGAGGCTGGATAGACTAGGACTTATTTCTCTGGAGCGTAGGAGGCGGAGGAGTGATCTTATAGAGGTCTATAAAATAATGAGGGGCACAGATCAGCTAAATAGTCAATATCTTTTCCCAAAGATAGTGGAGTCTAAAACTAGAGGGCATAGGTTTAAGGTGAGACAGGAGAAATACAAAAGTGTCCAGAGAGGCAATTTTTTCAAACAGAGGATGGCGAGTGTCTGGAACAAGCTGCTAGAGGTAACAGTAGGGCAGGGTACAATTTTGTCTTTTAAAAAGCATTTAGATAGTTACATGGGTATGATGGGTACAGAGGGATATGGGCTAAATGTGGACAATTGGGCTTAGCTTAGGAGTTTTAAATAGAAAGGGCGGCACAAACAAGTTGGGCTGAAGGGCCTGTTTCCATACTGTAAACCTCTATGACTTTGTGAGTCTATCTACCACCCGACTCCCCTACAACCTGACTTAAATTGACTAACCTCCAACCTGACAAGCTCTCCTGACCTGACTGCATACCCCCTGATCCAGAGAGCAAGTAGGGATGGGCAATAAATGCTGACCAGCCAGTGACACCCATGTCCCACCAATGAATAAAAAAATGCCCATCAGGTGACGCTACGTATGCAAGGAATAGTCTTTATAGTGAAGCGAAACTGATAACAGTTAAGTGATAAATTAATTATTACTCTGGGTATTTTCATGGCTCACTTTTAATGTCAGCAATTATTGCACTGGAGGTGCAGCACTGGTCACATTCCTGACAAGCTGGATGTCACTGCAGTTTCCATTTTTAGCCTCATTAATGATGCATGACTTTAAATTGGAAATAACACTCTTTATTTTCCCTGAATGCAGTTTTTCAAACTGCTTGCTTTAAGACCAGATGTGCATTAATTATATAGTACCAAAATAGCACTAAATACAACTCAGCATTGCGACTCAAAATTTCACCCTCCCAGTCTCTTTTGTAAAGGGGGTGTTTCCAATTCCACGTGCATGTCAAACAGTTACAATATGCAAATGAGATTTTCATTCTCATCTGCAATATTCAGCTTTCCTTGCTGCGAATGCTTTTTCATTTCAGTTGATTTGCTTTCCCAGAGGACAAACAACTGGGATTGAATCTGTTAACGGGATACGTTTACAAATGGGTTATTTTCAGTTGTATGAATGGCTATTGGCATCTCCCTTTCTCCCTCACAGTAGGGCTGAACTGGTAGGATTTGGACACTTGTAAAGCAATGGATTTAAAATGGCCAAGTCTTTGATGTTTCATTCTAAACCTCCTCTCTCTCTCTCTCTGTGGTTCTCCCAGACTAGGAAATGGGAGGTTCCTCCTATCAACAGCTTGTGCCTTTTGAACTGACGGCAGGATATCCTATCTCGCATGCTTTACTCTTTAGGTAAATAAATCTGTGCGTCTGATATGACTGGTAAGCTGGGGTTGTGTGAGAGGGTCACGGAACCTCACCCTCCTTCGAGTTGAATTAAAAATAGAACATTGGACCAGCAACATCTGCATCATTTCCTCTTGGCTAATTCGAACAGCCAGTGGGAGTTGACACTGCGATTGGGAATTTGGGTCAGGAAAGATCTTGCTACCAGAGACCAAGATATACAATTAATGTCATCTTCAGCCCTAAGCTGCATTAACATCAGGTTATCGCTGGAATATTGTGCATTCTGGGGCTTATTGGGAATTAGTCTCTTTCTAAAGAAAATTACCTTAATTGTTTCCATAGCACCAGTCTCTCTTTGTGATGTGATCTCAAGTGGAATTGCGTAGAATTAAAGCAGTTCTGGAGACTCACAGACCAAAGAACAAAGAAAATTACAGCACAGGAATAGGCCCTTTGGTCCTCCAAGCCTGTAGTGACCATGCTGCCTGAGTGAATTAACCCCCCCACACCCGACCCCCTTCTAGGGACTATATCCCTTTTGATTAATAAGGGGATCAGAGGTTACGGGGAAAGGCAGGAGGATGGGGATGAGAAAAATATCAACCGTGATTGAATGGCGGAGCAGACTTGATGGCCCAGTGGCCTAATTCTGCTCTGATATCTTATCGTCTTAAGGTTTTATTCCCATCTTACTCATATATTTGTCCAGACGTCCTTTAAAAGTCACTAAGGGGCGACCAAACAGTCCTTTAGCCAGGGCATGTGCCTTAATCCTTACCCCATGAACCCTTTCCATCCCTTTTATTTCCTTTTAATTCAGTCACTTATTTTCCTCAACGTTGACATATGGTAGAATCTTCTGCCCTCCTCCGCAACGGGTTTGGTGTGGTGAGGGGGGCATTTAATCAGACAGGAATGTGCCATGTAGTGATTCTGCCACCTTCCCTCCTCCATCCAGATGGTGGGAAGGCCCATGGCTGGGCCTTAGTGCTAACTGAAATCCTCAGTTTGGTAATTAATAATAACATTAATAATAGGCCTCATCTCACTGCTGCTGGTACCTTTCCAAATGAGAGCCAACCATTGTCCTCGCTAATGGCCAACTTCCATTAAATCCCCCACCCAGACCTCCTCCCTGTTGTCCTTTACCCATGGCCTGCTCCCCTCCTCGATCAGAGGCCTCAAGTGGGTGTAGTACCAGCAGCAACCACTAACCTCCTTGACAGTGCTACTGAGCACAGAAGAGTTGCTGATCTCTGATGGGCCAGCAGCTACTGATGGGCAGAATGTCCTTCCTAGAACACAGGGGAAGGCCCAAATGATTCTGAGTGGAATACGTTCATTTTGTGATTAAGTGCAGTGGTGGACGAACATGGCGGCACTTTGTCCTGCTGTCCAGAGTAACGGGATCCTACGGAGATTCTGCATTTGGAACCTCATTAATTATGCACAGATGAATTCACCTCCAAGCTATCTGTAGGCCAGCAGCTGATTTGTATACCCACCATCCACTGCTGGGGCCAAAGGCCCTGGCACCATATTTAACTATACATCCAAGATACTCATATCAGTCTCTCCACCTATCTTCACCTTGTCTGCAAAATCTTACGAACTTGAGACAATTCATATCTCTTTAACTGTGATTATCCCTCTCCTCACCCACACTGCCTGTACCTGTAAGGACTTGGTTACCTGTAAATTCTAGCCATTCTTCACATCCAATCTGTAATTATCTTGCAATTGTGCCTTTGCCTAAATATACCGTGTTTGTGAAGCTACCTCCACTCACCTGATGAGTGCTCCAAAAGCTTGTGATTCCAAATAAACCTGTTGGACTTTAACCTGGCATTGTTAGACTTCTTACTGCACCCATCCCAGCCCAACGCTGGCATCTCCATATCATGTCTATACCGCCCTGCAACCCAGTTGCTAACGCCCTGGGTTGCAGGGCGTTAGCAACCCAGACAGAAAAGGCTAGTAGCCTCAAGAGTAAGTCTATTCCCCAATTCTACCATCCTTCCCCGCTTCACAAGATCCATGAGCTACTTGAACCTCAACCCACTGCATCTGGAATCTTCATGCATTCCATCGCAGTGAACGATATGGTATCCCTTTGACCTTCTTGTCTTTGTTAGTCCACACCACTTGTCACTCTCAGTCTCACCTCACAATCCAACCCTGGTGAAGCTTTGTTGTGATGGCTGCAGTCCAGATGGACGCTGGTGAGTGGCAATAGGAGGAAAGGAGACTCTGTGCTCCCCAATCCCAGGCACAGTACTGATTCACTCTTGGTGATACAGGAGGGTCCATAGGCCTGACAGCACTGTGCTATCCATGAAGACCAGCTCAGCATGGAGATGGAGGGCAGGAACTGGCCTGCCTGGCACTGTGGTGAATAGTGCATCAAGAATTTCAGAATAACTTCATTGCAGTGTTAATGCAAGCCTTACTTGTGACAAATAAATAAACGTTACTTACTTTCCTTTAGAAGCAGTGCAGCATTACGACAGATGTGGTGATGTACTCATCCTGAGGTCCCTGAGGAATTAAGGACTACCTGGTGCACGTCACTCATTATCAACCAGGTTTAACACCGATGTAAAAAATAATCAATCTAACTTGGCGGTGCACACAGACTGTTAGGTGCAAAAGGCTGATCACTTGATGTGATCAAATACATCTAGACCATCATGCATCCAGCCTCCCATCCAGTGATTCTGTCTACACTTTCTGCTGTCTCAGTAAAGCAACCAATAAAGTTAAGAATCAAATGCACCCCGGACATTCCCTCTTCCATCTCCTGGCGCTGTGAGGCAGCTGTGTTAACCACTATGGCACAGCATCAGTGACCCCAGTTCGATCCTGGCTTGGGTCACTGGCTGTGTGGAGTTTACACATTCTCCCCGTGCCTGTGTGAGCTTTCTCTTGTTATACCAGTTTCCTCCCACAGTCCAAAAATGTGCAGGTTAGGTGGATTGGCCATGATAAATTACCCCTTAGTGTCAGGGGGACGAGCTAGGGTAAATTTATGGGGTTGTGGGGATGGAGCCTAGGTGGGATTGTGGTCGGTGCAGAGTCAACAGGCGGAATGATTCTATAATCCTATGATTCCGTTGGGATCATATACCAACCAAGTTAAGAACAGCTTCATCCTTGCTGCCATCAGACTTTCCAATGAGCCGACTTTAAGTTGATATTTCTCTACATCCTAAATCTGACTCTAACTCCTCATTCTGCACTCTCTTGTTTCCTTCTCTATGAACGGTATGCTTTGTCCGTATAGTGTGCAAGAAATAATACTTTTTACTATATATGACAATATATCAAATCAAATCATTTAAATAGGGATGTTCAGTGCAGGGATTCTTGTTATTTGCGGTGGGGTGTGCAGACAATCGTAATGGGAAACCATGCCGGCGTAAACCACATTGTGAGGTCCTGCGGGATATTCATCTCCGTTGCTGATCTTGCTGCCGTTTCCAAAAACAGAAGCGTAAAATCTCTATCTGTCCCATATCTTATACATTTTCTGTATCTCTATCAACTTGCCCCTTAATCTCCACTGTTACAAGAGAAAGAAGTGAAAGTACAGTGGTCAAGAGATGTAAAAGGATATAAAAGACTGGGAACCTATGTAAGGAGGGGGCAGGGACAAAACGTGGGGAGCAAGTTCTAACTCCACCAAAAATCAGGAAAAAAGTTAAAAGGAAGGAGAACGCAGTGGATGTTATTAATGGAAGCATTAGAATTCAAAAAGAAGGTACAAAAACTAGCATAAGGGCACTTTATCTGACTGCATTCGAAACAAGGTCAATGAGTTGACGGCATGAATCATTGCGAATGCGTATGATTTGGTGGCCATTACAGAGACGTGGTTGCAAGATGGTCACGACTGCGAGTTGAATGCCCGGGGGTATCAAACTGTTCAGAGGGACTGACAGGAAGGTAAGGGAGGTGGTGTAGCTCTGATATTTACGAATGGTATCAGGGCAATAGTGAGAGATGATATTGGTTCTATGAAAAAGGTTGAATCCATTTGGGTGGAAATTAGAAATAGTAAGGAACAAAAGTCACTGAAAGGTGAAAATAGGCCACCAAATAATGATGTCATAGGAGGTGAGAAATAAAGAAAGAAAGAACTGATGCATGTAAACATGATACAGCAATTATCATGGGGGATTTTAATCTACATATCAATTTGTCAAATCAGGTTGCTCAAGGCAACCTTGAGAAGGAGTTCACAGAATGTATCTGCAATAGTTTCCTTGAAAAATATACAATGGAACCAACAAGAGAGCAAACTATCCTGGATTTGCTCCTGTGTAATGAGATGGGAATAATTAATGATCTTGCAGTTAGAGATCCTCTCGGAAGAAGTGATCACAATATGGTCGAATTTAAAGTACAGATAAAGCGTGAGAAAGTAAAATTTAATACTATGCCTTGTACTTAAACAAAGGAGACTACAAAGGGATGAGGGAGGAGTAGGCTAAGATAGACTGGGAGCAAAAACTTTGTGTGGGGCAACTGAGGAACAAAAGAGGACTTTCAAAGCAATTTTCCACAGGACTCAGCAAAAGTGTATACCACTGATAAGGAAAGACTGTAGAAAAAGAGATAATTAGTCAGGGATATCTAAGGAAATAAAGGGCGGTATCAAATTGAAAGAAAATGCATACGAAGAGACAAAGGTTAGTGGGAACCTAGAGGATTGGGAAGCCTTTAAAAGTCAGCAGAAAGTCGCAAAAAAAGCAATAAAGAAAAGTAAGATGGATGATGAGAGTAAGCATGCTCAGAATATAAAATGATAGCAAAAGTTTCTACAAATGTATAAAACGAAAAAGAATGGCTAAAGTAAATATTGCTCCTTTAGAGGAAGAGAAGGGGATGTAATAACTGGAAATGAGAAAGTGGCTGAGGTATTGAACAGCTTTTTGTTTTGATCTTCACAGTGAAAGACACAAATAACATGCCAAAAATTGATGAGGGGAAGGCTATGGCAGGTGAGGACCTAGAAACTATCATTATCATGGAAGAGGTAGTGTTAGGCAAATTAATGGGGCTAAAGGTAGAATGCATCCCAGGGTAATAAAAGAGATGGCGGGGGAAATAGCAAATGCACTAGTGGTAATTTACCAAAATTCGCTGGACTTTGGGATGGTTCCCGCAAATTGGAAAACCGCAAAGACGATGCCACTGTTTAAAAAAGGAGGTAGACAAAAGTTGAGTAATTATAGGCTGGTTAGCTTAACTTCTGAAATCGGGAAAATGCTTGAATTTATCATCAAGGAAGAAATAGCGAGACGTCTGGATATAAAGTGTCCTATTGGTAAGATGCAACATGGGTTCACGAAGGGAAGATCGTGTTTGACTAATTTGGTGGAATTCTTTGAGAATATTTAGGGTATTGAGAATTTAGGATATAGAATTTAGGGTATTGAGGGATGGATCAGTAAATTTGCAGATGACACTAAAGTCGGTGGAGTGGTAGATAGTGAAGAGGGGTGTTATAGTTTGCAGAGGGACTTGGACAAGTTGCAGAGCTGGGCCGAGAGGTGGCAAATGGAGTTTAATGTGGAAAAGTGTGAGGTAATGCACTTTGGCAGGAACAATAAATGTGTAGAGTATAGGGCTAATGGTAGGGCTCTTAATAGTGTTGAGGAACAGAAGGATCTTGGTGTATGTGTCAATAGATCCCTGAAAGTAGGCAGTCAAGTGGATAAAGTTGTTAAGAAGGCATATGGAGTCTTAGCTTTTATTGGTAGGGGGATTGAATTTAGGAGCCGCAGCATCATGTTGCAACTGTACAAAACTCTAGTGCGGCCGCACTTGGAGTATTGTGTGCAGTTCTGGTCCCCACATTATAAGAAAGATGTGGAGGCATTGGAGAGGGTACAGAGGAGGTTTACCAGGATGTTGCCTGGTATGGAGGGCAGGTCCTATGAAGAGAGGTTGAAGGATTTGAGGTTGTTTTCGTTAGAAAGGAGGCGGCTAAGAGGGGATCTTATTGAAGCATATAAGATGATTAGAGGTTTAGATAGGGTGGACAGCGATAGCCTTTTTCCTAGGATGGAGAAAGCTAGCACGAGGGGACACAGCTTTAAATTAAGGGGTATGAGTTATAGGACGGATATCAGAGGTAGGTTCTTTACTCAAAGAGTGATTAGGGAGTGGAATGCCCTGCCTGCAGCTGTTGTAGATGCGCCAAGTTTGGTGGCGTTTAAGAGGTTAGTTGATAAGTATATGGAAGAGAAGGGAATGGTTTAGTTTGGAGGGGCATTGCTTTTTATTTTGGTCGGCACAACATCGAAGGCCGAAGGGCCTGTTCTGTGCTGTAATGTTCTATGTTCTATGTTCTATGTTCTATTTTTATGCAGGAGACAATGGGGAACCTGTGGATGTGATGTATCTGGATTTTCAGAAGGCATTTAGATCAAAGACTGTTCCATAAGAAAAGGTGCATGGTGTTATGAGTAATATATTGGCACGGATAGAGGATTGGTTAACTAACAGAAACCAAAGAATGGGGGTAAATGGGTGTTTTTCTGGTTAGTGATCAGTGACTCATGGTGACTTAGTGACTCAGAGATCAGTGTTGGGAACCACAATTGTTTACAATTTAAGTAGAAGATTTGGAGTTGGGGACCAAGTGTAACATTAAAATTTGCAGATGACACTAAAATAAATGACAGAGCAAAGTGTGCAGAGGATGGTGAAAGTCTGCAAATGCATATAGATAGTCAAAGTGAATAGACAAGGTCTGGCAGATGGAGTACAATGTTAGCAAATGTGAGGTCATCAGTTTTGGTCGGAATGACTGCAAAATGGATTATTATTTAAGTGTAAAAAATTGCAGCATGCTGCTGTGTAGAGGGACCTGGGTGTCCTTGTGCAAGAATCATAAGGATTTGGTTTGCGTGTGCAGCAGGTAATTAAGAAAGCAAATGGAATTTTGTCCTTCGTTGCTAGAGGGATGGAGTTTAAAAAAGCAAGGTCATGTTGCAACTATATAAGGTGCTGGTGAGGCCACACCTGGAGTACTGTGTACAGTTTTGGTTTCCTTACTTGAGAAAAGATATACTGGCACTGGAGGAGGTGCAGAGGAGATTCACTCAGTTGACTGCAGAATTGAGCGTGTCGGCTCATGAGGAGAGACTGAGCAGATTGGGGCTATACTCATTGCAATCCAGGAGGTTGATGGGAGATCTTATAGAAACATATCAAATTTTGAAGGGAATAGATAAAATAGAAGCAGGGAAGTAGTTTTCACTGGCAGGTGAAACTAGAACTAGGGGGGACGGCCTCAAAATAAGAGGAAGCAGATTTAGGTCTGAGTTGACGAGGAACTTATTCACAAAAAGGATTGTGAATCTATGGAATTCCCTGCCCAGTGAAGCAGTTAAGGCTACCTCATTAAATGTTTTTAAGGCAAAGAGAGACATATTTTTGAACAGTTAAATAATTAAGGGTTATGGTGAGTGGGCGGGTAAGTGGAGCTGAATCCACAAAAAATCAGTCATGATCTTATTGAATGGCGGGGCAGGCTTGAGGGGTCAGATGGCCTACTCTTGTTCTCAGTTCTTATTTCTATAGAACCTTTCACAGCCTCAGGATGCAAAGAATTCCACAGTTAGTGAAGTTAGTTGCTGTTGTAATGTCTAAAAATGTAAAACGCATTTTGTTAACCTCTTACAAAATCAAATTTAGTTCTCAATCCCCACATCTCCCAAATGCCAGCTTCATCAAACAATACTTCAAAATCTCAAAAGAATATTATTAAAAAATTTTTCAGGCTGGGTTTTCCCAGCAGTGGAAACAGGCCAACTAACAGGAAATGAAGGCAAATGGACACAGGTCTCCCTAGCTTGGGATCATCTATAGAAACATGGGTCTCTGCCTGTGCAGATTAATCCTTAATAGTAAGATTCACATACAAATCAAACATAAAGGGACCCAAGAAGCACCAACATTGGAGAGACTAAAAATATTTTAAAGTGTTTTTATTACTGTAGGCTTACATTAACACTGCAATGAAGTTACTGTGAAAATTCCCCTAGTTGCCACACTCTGGCACCTATTCAGGTACACTGGAGAGAATTAGCATGGCCAATGCACCTAACCAGCATGTCTTTTGAACTGTGGGACAAAACTGGAACATCCAGACAAAACCCACGCAAAGAATGTGCAGACTTTGCATTGGCACTGACCCAAGGAATTGAATCCAGGTCCCGAGTGCTGTGAAGCAATAGTGCTAACTACTGTGCCACCATGCCACCCCAGAAAATGGGATACACAAGAGACAGTAAAGAGATCTGGCAGCATCTGTTGAAGAAACACTATTCAGCTAACGTTTTAGGTATTTTGCAGGATCCTAGTGATATTTTAGATGCTTCCAATAAAGTTGCCTTGAGCCTCGCTGAAAAAAGTGACAAGTTGCTGAAGCTTTTTGCTTTACACTATGTCAGGCAAACACATGAATGCCAAACTTCAAACAATTGCAACAATTTCCTCTTCCTCATCTTGATCAAGCTGTTTACTGAGATCATCCACAGAGACTGAGTGATAATGATCAGATAATCTCTATTTATTTAATGTTGTAAATCGTGGGATAATTTTCAGCAGGACACGGGTTTTTGGGGGAGGGAATGGTGGCACTTTCCTGCTCTGCACCTGGACTTTAGATGGGGTCAAAGTGAGACTGCAATGGTTAGCGCTGCTGCCTCACAGCGCCAGGGACTGGGATTCAAATTCCAGCCTCAGGTCACTGACTGTGCGGAGTCTGCATGTTCTCCCTGTGTCTACGTGGGTTTTCTCTGGGTGTCCCGATTTCCTCCCACAGCCCAAAGGTGAGATGGGAGGGGTATAAAATCCAGTGTGATGGTGGGGGTTGAATGTTAGGGCAGACTCAAGAGGCTGGGTAACCTGCTCCATTCCTGCATTCCTCTATCCCTCCCTATCCACTCTGCTCCAGTTCTCCCAACTCTTAAGGAATTGCTACAGCTATCAGTAGCCATCAAAACCGAAAATGCGATCGGGACCGCACCCAAAATGGGTGTGATGGCCATTTAAATGCATTTAAATTGACATAATGGGCTGCACGTCCAACTTTACCAACACTTACCCCTTTACCAGCGTGTTCACCCTCCTGGATCGGTGAGAAACAGACGTGCTCTGCAAAAGCCCGAATTGGGTAAGTGGATCAGCAATGTTGTGAAGGTAGAGCAATGTGTGTGGGACCCAGGGGGAGGTATTATCCGACCCGGGAGGGATGTGGCAGGGAAGATGCATTCTATTAATCTTTTTCTGCACATGTGCAGTTGAAGGTAACAATCAGAGCTGCAGGATTTTCTGTGCACTAAGCCCTGTCCCATGCTTGTGCAGCAAGATTTGGAATCGCTGATATTTTTTCAGGCAAGGGGCACCTGAGAACAGGTCTAAAAGTGGGATCTGAAACACTCCCAGTTTCAAGTCCGTCCAGCACTTAGAATCAAAATGGTAAAAGGGGGCCCAAAGTGATTTGAAGGCTTCATCAGAGATTGGAGTGTTATCAGAAGAACTGACTTTCCATCTGTGGGAAAAAAGTAAGATTAGCTTCCACATGTCTGTCAACCAAGCTGAACTCATACTGTCCTCTGGGAACTATTTAGAAGAGGTTCTCACACTAGGTTCATATAGTTGGAATACTGAGCACATTGCCGAGAATCCTTTAAGAAGCACATGACTCAGAAGCTAAAGACATCATGATGCTTGTTTTACACGTCTTTAAAAAATGCTCACTATTCATATTCCAGAGATTTGAACACAAAAATCTACACTACACACCTTTGCAGTACCGAGGGAATTCTGCCTCTGAAGGACATAGTTAAACAAAGGTCCATCCACCCTCTCAAATTTACTTGTTTATTTTTTATTCATTTGTGGGACATGGGTGTCGCTGGCTCACCAGTACTTATTGTCCATCCCTAGTTGGAGAGTGGGAGGAAACCCACAAGACGTGGGGAGAATGTGCAAACTTCATACAGGCACTTCATACCATACTTGAGGTCAGAATCAAACTCAGGTCCCGGGTACTGTGAGGTAGCAGTGCTAACTTCTGCGCCACTCAGTGCAGTTGCTATTAACTAGCAACCACATACAGTCTCTGTAGTACAGAAGGAGGCCATTCATCTTATCGTGTCTGTACCAACCACAATTCCACCCAGAGACTATTCCCATAACCCTACGTGTTTACCCTGTTAATCCCCTTGACAATAAGATCAATTTAGCATGGGCAATCAATCTAACCTGCATATCTTTGGACTGTGGGAGGAAACTGAAGCACCCAGAGGAAACCCACGCAGATATAGGAAAAATGTGCAAACGTGGATGGCACAGTAGCACAGTCGTTAGCATTGCTGCTTCATAGCTCCAGGGTCCTGGGTTCGATTCTCAGCTTGGGTAACTGTCTGTGTGGAGTGTGCACATTCTCCTCATGTCTGCGTGGGTTTCCTCCAAGTACTCCGATTTCATCCCACAGTCCAAAGATGTGCGGGTTAGGTTGATTGGCTACGCTAAGAAATTGCCTCTTAGTGTCCAGAGATGCTTAGGTTAGAGGGATTAGTGGGTAAATTATGTAGGGATATGGGAGTAGGGCCTGGGTGGGATTGTGTTCAGTGCAGACTCGATGGGCCAAAGGGCCTCTTTCTGCTCTGTAGGATTCTATGATTCCCCACAGTGACCCAAGGCTGGAATTACCCAGGGCCCTGGCCATGAGAGACAGCAGTGCTAACACTGTGCCATCATGCCCCGTTTGCCTAAAGGCTAAAATTTCACCACAGCAAATTGTGAAATGGAATGAATTAAATCTGCGAATGTGTCGCACAGTGTTAGGTAAAATGACCATGAAAGATGCCAGATTGTCATAAACCCAACTAGACATTGTTGTTCTCCAGGAAAGGGAACCTGTCTGGCTCGATGAGTGGCTCCAGTCCCACAGTGCGTTGTTGACTCATCAAGCTCTCTGAAATGGTGTGGAGAGCCCCTCAATGTAACAACAAGGGATGTGTAGCTGGCTGGAACTGGATGGCTAGGGATAGCTATCTTGGCTAACATCCTCAAAGCAACTAGCAAAAACAAAAAGATGTTTGGCAGAATACACAGATAAGAAAATTGAGACATAAAAATCTTCTTCATTCATGTTCCTTTGGCTCTTGTTCAAGTGGGACAATCATCCTTACAGTGTTTCTTTAAAGGATTTTATTTTCATGACAATTGTAAGATATCCAAATGGTACAACCTGTTGATTTGGACACCCATCTTTTCTTTGATGAATGGCACTTACTTTCCATTATTGTTTTCTACCTAGACATTGTTATTCCAGTTTATTCTTTTAAATGTGCAATCAGTTTGCAGTCGACTTTTCTTATCAATTTTCTATTGTAGTCCCTAGTTACAAAGACTCACCTACACGACTCGCATTGCTCCATCTTCTTGTGTCCTCCTGCTTTTGTATTGCCTGATCTATCCAGCTGCGTCAAGTCTTAGTTTATTTATTAGTGTCACAAGTAGGCTTACATTAACACTGCAATGATGTTAATGTGAAAATTCCCTAGTCACCACAGTCTGGCACCTGTTTGGGTACACTGAGTGAGAATTTAGCCTGGCTAATGCGCCTAACCTGCATGTCTCTTGGATTATGGGAGAAAACCAGAGCACCCGGAGGAAACATACGCAGACACGGAGAGAATGTACAGACTGCACAGAGACAGTGACCCAATCCGGGAATCGAACCCAGGTCCCCGGTGCTGTGAGGCAGCAGTGCTAACCGCTGTACCACCATCAGGCCCTGATGTGTTAAGTGGACACTTAGATAATAATGATTTGACTGGACAGAGTCAATGTGCGTTTATGGAGGAGAAATCATGTTTGGTGAAACTGTTGAAGTTTTTTGAAGATGTTACTAACAGACATCGCTGGGATCTTCCCGTCTCACTGCAGTGAATGGAGCCTGGAATTTTCCAATCTCACCTGCGGCTGGGATTCTCCAGTCCTGCTGCAGTGATTGGAGATTTGGCTGAATGCCAAATTCTCTGTTCTCACTGGCAGTGATGGTGGTGCATGTGAGGTGGGAGAATTCTAGCTGAAACATGCTTCTCAGTGCCTGTGAAGATAGCAGTAATTATGCAGTCCGTACATCATTAAAAACACAGTTACATCTCATTCAACAAGATGCAACATTTCAAGGATTCTTGCAGTAAGTCGAACAGCAAAAGTAATTTTGTTTTCAGAAATTGACTGCTTACATTGGGATGGCAGTTTGCAGCAATCCCCAATAAAGTACACTTGGTGGAGCATGGAATCACCGACAGTGATCTCTGGATTTCTGTGCCTATGGGGACACTCAGTGTTGCTGCCAGTTTCAATGGAGTTACAATAGTGAACACCAACAAATTCACCATCATTATAACTGCAAATTCTGAACCAATATGTCATCCTTCATAAGAAGTCACTCTTGTTTCATTCTTTTATAGGATGCGAGCGTCCCTGCCTAAGTCAGCTATTATTGCCCATCCCTAGTTGCCCTTGAGAAGATGGTGATGGACTGTCTTCTTGAACTGTAACAGTCCTTGTTGTGTAGGTACACTCACAGAGCTGTCAGGGAGGGAGCCAGGATTTTAATCCAGTGAAGGAACAGAGACATATTTCCAAGTCAAGATGGTGAGAGGTTTGGAGGGAAAGCTCCAGCTGTTCCCAAGTGTCTGCTTCCTTTATCCTTCTAGATGGTAATAGCCACTTGCTTGAACTGAAGGGTCTGGCAACAAATTCCTGCTTTTGTTTCTTCTTATTATATTTCTTGATTTGATTTGATTTATTGTTATCACATGTATTGGGATACAGTGAAAGATATTGTTTTTTGCGTGTTTTACAGGCAAAGCATACTGTTCATAGGAGGGAGAAGGAAAGAAGAAGGTGCAGAACATAGCCTTAAGTTACAGATAAGGTGCAAAGCAAGACCAGCTTAATATATGATAGGTCCATTCAAAAGTCTGACAGCAGCAGGGGGGAAGCTGTTCTTGAGTCGGTTGGTATGTGACCTCAGACTTTTGTATCTTTCTCCCAACGGAAGAAGGTGGAAGAGAGAACGCGAGGTCCTTGATTATGCTGGCTGCTTTCCCGAGGCCATGAGAATTGCAGATGGAGCTAATAGGTGGGAGGCTGGTTTACATAATGGACTGGGCTTTGTTCATGATCCTTTGTAGCTCCTTGCAGTCTTGCACAAAGCAGAAGCAGTACCAAGATGTGATACAACCGGAAAGGATGTTTTCTATGTTGCTTCTTGGAAGGTACTGCCTAAGGAATCTTGGTCATTCCTGCACTGCAAGTTGTTGTAGTTAAGGGGTAACAATGAAGGTCTCATTGCTCACAAAGATCCTAGATGCCCCAATGCCCTCACCCACATGTCACTTCCAACATTTTGCAATGCACCATTATTCCGGCAGGTGTGGGAAAATATGCAACTCAGAGTGAACCCTAGAAAGGGTCCTGTACCCCCTCGCTCTTGGTTGCAGTGCAGAATAAGCAACAAAAACAAAAGTGAAAATGCTAATTATTTAATTCAAGAATACAGCAATCAAAGTTTAGTCACACTCGCTTCAAAACTATTTCTGAGCTTTCATCCAATACTCTAGCCTCATATCACCTTTAGAGGTGATGCAGGATTGATATCAGAAATCATAGCTGCTGTACAATAGGCAATCAGAACCACTGTTTTGTTTTCTTTACTGAGTGACCCATTCCTGTGTTAATTGCGGCTCGCAGTTTAACAATTCACCAAAGCTTTCACAAAGTACAAAAGGAAGTCCTGTCTGAGGCCTTGCTCTTGGCGTCAGTGATGGGCGATTCACACAGCCCGAGCCCAAGATTAATCCCAAGGTTTCAGACACACTCTTGTTGATATGAATGTTTATTCTCAGCACAGGAAGCACTTGCAGCACGAACTCCTGCCTAGTCAAGATGAAGACAACATGCCAATGTCTTTGTTCTCAATAACGTGGGTGGATCTTACAGAGAGTGTGGTGCCAGTAAAGTAAGTACACAACCAGACACGAACAATTGACCACAATGAGAATTGAATTTTAGCTACTCCACTGTCCTCGGCCAATTGCCTTTTGGCATGAATCCTTTCAATGATGGAAAAGATTACTTTTTTTGAATAAATTGATAATGAAGGTTAGGCATGGGATAGAGGGATATGGACTATAGGTTTATAGTTTAGAAAGATGTAATGCGTCAGTGCAGACTTGGTGGACCAAAGGGCCTGATCCTGTGCTAAACTGTTCTCTTTTTCCTATTCCTTAATGTCTATAGTATCTGGGGATAATTGTTCCACATATCTAATGGAAGTGAGTTAGTGTAAAGAGAAGTAAATTTGATTCCATATGACAGAGTCAATGAAGTCAATGGGAATAAAATCCTGTAGAAAATCCTGTTTGTAATACATATAAATAATTTGGAGGAAAATGTAACTGGTGTGATTAGTAAGTTTGCGGACGGCACAAAGACTGATCGATTTGCGGATAGCAATGAAGATCATCAGAAGATACAGCAGGATATAGATCAGTTGAAGACTTGGACGGAGCGATAGCAGATGGAGTTTAAACAAATGTGAGATAATGCATTTTGGAAGGTCTAATACAGATAGGAAATATACAGTAAATGGCAGAACCCTTGAGAGTATTGATATCAAAGGATCTGGGTGTACAGGTACACAGGTCACTGAAAATGGCAACGTAGTTGGAGAAGGTAGTCAAGAAGGCATACGGCATGCTTGCCTTCATCAGCCAGGACATTGAGTTTAAAAATTGGCAAGTCATAGAACATAGAGCATAGAACATTACAGCACAGAACAGGCCCTTCGGCCTTCGATGTTGTGCCGACCAAAATAAAAAGCAATGCCCCTCCAAACTAAACCATTCCCTTCTCTTCCATATACTTATCAATTAACCTCTTAAACGCCACCAAACTTGGCGCATCTACGACAGCTGCAGGCAGGGCATTCCATTCCCTAATCACTCTTTGAGTAAAGAACCTACCTCTGATATCCGTCCTATAACTCATACCCCTTAATTTAAAGCTGTGTCCCCTCGTGCTAGCTTTCTCCATCCTAGGAAAAAGGCTATCACTGTCCACCCTATCTAAACCTCTAATCATCTTATATGTTTCAATAAGGTCCCCTCTTAGCCGCCTCCTTTCTAACGAAAACAACCTCAAATCCCTCAGCCTCTCTTCATAAGACCTGCCCTCCATACCAGGCAACATCCTGGTAAACCTCCTCTGTACCCTCTCCAATGCCTCCACATCTTTCTTATAATGTGGGGACCAGAACTGCACACAATACTCCAAGTGCGGCCGCACTAGAGTTTTGTACAGCTTCATGTTGCAGCTTTATGGAACATGCAGCTTTATAGTGTTCAATTCTGATCGCCACACTACCAGAAGGATGTGAAAGCTTTGGAGAAAGTGCATGAAAGATTCACCAGGGTGTTAACTGTATGGAGGGCATTAGCTATGAGGAGACGTTGAAGAAACTTGGTTTGTTCTCATGGAGGTTGAGGGGCGACCTGATAGAAGCCTACAAGATTACGAGAGGAACAGACAGAATGGGTAGTCAGAAGCTTTTTCACAGGATGGGAGAGTCAATTACCAGGGGACACAGGCTTAAGGTGCAAGGGGCAAAGATTAAAGGAGATGTATGAGGCAGATTTTTTCCTTTGAGGGTGGTGGGTGCCTGCAACACGTTGCTGGGGCAGGTAATGGAAGCGGATATGGTAGTGACTTGACAAGTACATGAATAGGATGGGGATAGATGGATATGGTCTGCAGAAGGGTAGGGGGCTTTAATTAAGTTGGGGAGTATGGTCGGTTCAGGCTTGGAGGGCCGAAGGGCCTGTTTCTGTGCTATAATTTTCTTTGTTCTTTGTTCTGAATGCAAAACACTTTTACATAAATTACAAATTTCAATCACCCCAGTAATTGGGCAACATAAAACTTCAGGTTTTTTAAACATTATTTATTAGTGTTGCATGTAGTCTTACATTATCATTGCAATGAAGTTACTGTAAAAATCCCCTTGTCACCACACTTCGGCACCTGTTGGGATATACTGAAGGAGAATGCAGCAGGGCCAATGCACTTAACCAACACATCCTTGGAGTGTGGGAGGAAACCGGAGAACCCAGACGAAACCCATGCAGACAATAGGGGGAACGAGTAGATTCCACACAGATAGTGATACAAGCCAGGAAATGAGCGGAATCCGCACAAACAGTGACCTAAGCCAGGAAACGTATCCAGGCCTCTGGTGTACTGAGGCAGGAGTGCCAACCACTGTGCCACCATGTCAACCAGTACATGTTAAAGAGTTAGTGGAGCAATCCTGTTCATGATGATTTTACCAATATTTCTTCTGGAGGGAGATGGATGAGCAGATATCTGTTAGGCAGACCAGCAGATTTTGCAATTCCTTTTGCTTTATTTGAAATTCCCTGGGGATCCTCCCAGTCTTCCATGACCATTCGCGCTGTTTCTCCAGGAGTCTCTTGTTAAAGGTCCACATGGGAGACCTGTATAGTGACAAAGTGGTTGCCAGGATTCTCTAACAGGATTTGCAGAGGTTACTGCTGGAGAATGTGCAGAAAAGGGGAGTGGGGGTGGGGTCTAGGATGCAGCTGCCTTGACTGGAAAAAATAGAGATGTCAGAAGGAGCCATTCGGCCCATTGAGCCTGCATTGACAACAATCCCATTCAGCCTACCCCCATAATCCCACGCTAATTCCCTTGACGCTGAGTGGCAACTTAGCATGGCCAGTCAACTTAACCCACATATGTTCAGACTGTGGGAGGAAACTCACGCAGACATGGGGAGAACATGCAGACTCCTCACAGACAGGAACCCAAGCCAGGAATTGAACCCGGGTCCCTGGCATTATGAAGCAGCAGTGCTAATCATTGTGGAAGGAAATTGGAGAAAGCCGGAAGAAAGCCATGCATGATGCAGACTCCACGCACACAAGGAAGGCCAGAAGTTGGCCCAGAATCAGGTCTCAGACTTTATTCTAATAACGTTGGTGAATGTTAGCATTGCTTGTATCTCAGGAGGCAGCTCACCCTTTCTGTAGCAACAAATTTTCATAGAATAGATTCCCCATTCAGCCCATCAAGTCTGTACCAACCACAATCCCATCCAGGCCCCACTCCCACAACCACATGTATTTACTTAGCCAATTTCCCTGACACTAAAGAGCAATTTAGCATGGCCAATTAACCTAACTAGGACATTTTTGGACTGTGGGAGAAAACCAGTGCACCTGGAGGAAACCCCTGCAGATATGGGGAGAATGTGCAAACTCCACCCAGACACTGACCCGAGGATGGAATTGAACCCAGGACACAGGTCCAGGGAGTACCCAGTGGCACAATGGTTAGCACAGCTGCCTCACCGCGCCAGGGACCAAGTTCAAATCTTGGGTCGCTCTCCGTGTGGCATCTGCACATTCTCCCCATGTCTGTGTGGGTTTCCTCAGGGTGCTCTGGTTTCCTTCCATAATTCAAAGATGTACGGGTTAGGTGGATTGGCCATGCTAAATTGACTGTAGTGTCAGGGGGACTAACAGGGTAAATGCGTGAACTTGTGGCAATGGATGGGATTGTGGTTGATGCAAACTTGATGGGCTGAATGGCCCCTTTCCGTACTGTAGAGATTCTATGAAATATTACCCCGCATCTGTGCTGGCAGTGACCTCGGGGAAATGCCAAGGTCAGAGATAGGAACAGGGGAGAATGGGGGCACGGGCGAGGGGGATGGGCCTGAGGGCTATCAGCAAGAACAACTTGTACTTACAGAGCACTTGTCTGTCACCAAGGTCCTTGGCTACCAGTGGACAAGGAACATTGTCAAATCTGCAGGAGTTCCTTCTGGCTCAACAAAAAGTTCTAGAAATGTTTTCTTTAGGGTTAAACTTACCTTCAGTTGGCAGCAGTCATCTGTGGCACTAACCCCTAAGGGGGCAAAAGATGAACCCTGATCTGTTCATCACAGATCCCTCTCTGTAAATGGACCAGTGTTAAGTTTGTCTTTTATATAAACCCGAAAAACAGCCCAACGCAATGTCGCTGAGAACCTTCTCCAGGAGTCTAGGAGTCCCTGAAATTGAGTCCCTCTGGACCTGATTTTACCATCGTGTTGCACCTGTTTCCGGGCACGAAAACTTTGTAAAGACGGGAGTAAGGCGAGTGGTGCGATCCATGTTGATTCCCCCTTTACCAAAGCCGAAAATGGCCACGATTGCGTCTGAAATGGGTGTGACAGCCATTTAAATACATCAGCACGCATTTAAATCGACTTAATGGGCTGTACATCCGAGCTTACCGGCACGTCTCTGTTCACCATCGTGTTCGCCCATTCAGAATCGGCATGAAACAGACATGCTCCACAAACGTCCCATTCGGGCACTCCAGTTAGTGAGGAGGTAAGTGCTTAGCATCTGACAGCTCTCTGCTTTAGATTGGTGAGGGGGATATGGGGGGAAGGTAGGTCCGCTGCCACTCTGCCTGAGATCAGAGGAAGGAAAGGAAAGTCCACTGCCAGTCTGCCTGAGATCAATGGAGGGAAAAGGAGGGTGGGGATGTGGGGGTCCACTGCCATTCTCTCACTAGTGAAAACATCTCACCATCTAGCCTGGCATGCCCCCTCAAAATCTTTTACGTTTGATTAAGGTACTCTTCGAAACACTCTTCAAAAAGAATACTGACCCAGAATCTTTCAATAGAACAACGCACTCATCTCAGAAATTAGACTGGTGGATCTCCTTTAGATGGAACAGGAGAGCACTCAGGGAATTAGCTGAACTTGTTGGGGGTGGGCTGGGGGGGAGTTAGCCCGTTTGTCCTCGGTAGTGAAATGCGAACCAAGGGAAAATAATTTTCCTCTAACTAAAAATGTTTTTTCCTCAGGAATTCTCATGGAAATGTCAAGCTGTTATGAATGTTGGCAAACTGAACTCCCCTCAGTCAAAGGGACAGAATCTATTCACAATTTAAATGATATCAGTGAATGCTTGTCGCTATGTTTAGTTTCATATTTTGTGGTCATATAACAGAGTGACATCATAATAAAACTGACATCACAGTGAATTGACCAATTACTGAAGCTCCACAGCTCCGTCATCAAAAACAAATCCTAAGGACACAGGAGTTAAGCAAAAAAAGGGGAGTTAATTCGATGCAATGACAGGCACTGTTTCAGATCAAACACACATTATGAAGCCTCGAAGGCAGTTTCTCCCTCATTGATTTCACCACTCCCTGTACCATGATGCTGCAGCGCGCCTTTCAATTTCAAATCACAGCTGGAAAAGGTCCCTGTGAGCCACGGGAATAGCACCTGCCACTCCATGGCCCTGCCTGAACTGTCCCATCGGGAAAAATAGCCCCCGCTTTCCCAACCTTGCCACTTTTCTAAACAACTCCTGAGGTAAGTCCTCCTGACGTTATATCAAATGTTAACTGATTCTCAATGTTATATTTAATGCGAGCAGGCACCTAGTGAAAACACGGGTTATTTTTATATCAGGCGCATTAATCCTGTGAGCAGCACGGGAGTGTAAATACAATATGAAAGACTGACAGTTGGTTATTGTGATGTCACGTCAACGTCACTTTTATTCCCGTAATTATTTTCTCCTGCGGGATTCCAGATGATAAGTTAGCGGTGTAAATTGAGAGAGGTGGATACTCAGCAAGACCAAGAATTCACTGTGTACCACAGAATCCGTAGAGTGCAGAAGGAGGCCATTTGGCTCATTGAGTCTGCACCGATTCTCCAACAAGCATCCCATTCTATCCCCATAACCCCAATTATTTACCCTGCTAGTCTTCCTAACATGCACATCTTGGTACACTATGGGGCAATTTAGCATGGCCAATCCACATAACCTTCATGCCTTTGGTCTGTGGGAGGGAAACAGAGCACCTGGAGGAAATCCACGCAAACACGGAGAGAACATCAAACAGTGATACGATACGAAATAATTAGTTAGCAGACTTGTGCTGCGTTCCAACAAACATTGGCCTCGGGTCACTGTCTGTGTGGACTTTGCACATTCTCCCCATGTCTGCGTGGGTTTCCTTCTGGTTACTCAGTTTCCTCCCACAGTCCAAAGATGTGCGGATTAGGTTGATTGGCCATGCTAAATTGACCCTTAGTGTCAGGGGGGATTTTTAAGGTAAATACTTAGGGTTTTAGGGATAGGAAATGGGTGGGATTGTGGTCAGTGCAGACTCAATGGGCTGAATGACCTCCTTCTGCACTGTAGGCATTCTATGATTCTATGAATTAAGGTAGTTATCTTGTAGCATTACTTCCTTGACATAGACTTGGAATAAAATCATTATTGCCATACCAACTTGGCTCCACTGGTGACATTCTTGTGTCCATGGGTTCAGTCTGCATGCTATGAAATTTGAGCTAGTTATCTAAAATGGTGTGGCAGTGCGGTACTGAAGAGGTGCTGCATTAGGAATGGTTCCATGACACTACAAGAACAGGAAGACCAGATGAGCTCTCCTAATCTCATTCTTTCTTGAGGAATGTAATATACAGAAATGTGTACAAAAAACCTTCTTTAAACTTGGGTCACCTAAAACACGACTTTCTATGCCCTAACTCGTATCGACTCTTGTTCACCCCTGTGCTTGCTGGCCTACTTTGGTTCCCAGTTAGGCAAGGCTGTATTTTTCAAATTCTCCCTCCTGTTTTTCCAAATCCCTCTATGGTCTGCCTCCTCCCTATCTCTATAATCTCCTCTGGGCCCAACAAACACCCAAGACATCTGCATATTTTCAGACCAAATGGTTTTAATTGCTTCACCTTTGATGGACGTGCCTTTGGCTGCCTGGAAGCTAAGCTCTCAAATTCTTTCCCAAAAATTCTCTATCTCTCCATCTCTTTCACTCTCTCTCTCTCCTTTAGTTACAACTTCTTTGACCAAGCTTTTGATCATCTGCCGCAATCTGTTTATATGACTTGGTGTCAAATTTTAATTTGGCCAGAATTCTCCCCCAAAAAATTCAAAGTGTTGAATTCATGGAAAAACTGGAGTCATTCAGGCTTTTTTTTTCAATAGGAATTCACACTAGAATCTTCCATACTCTCTGCACTGCAAAGACCACCAGGCTGAATATCATTAAAAGCTGGGGTGGCAGGGCCTATTCATATTGGTGTCTGACAGTTCGCAACGGCACTGAACTGCCAACCTCCCTATTGATGGCCTATTTGATCACTGGCCAGCCTGGGACCCCCCACAATTCTGGCCCTCCATCCCCTTCACGGCCCAATTGCGGACCCCACTCCCGATCATTTCCAAGTCAGCCTTGACATCACTCCATCCCAGCCCACCTCAACCTCCAGTCCCCCCCAAACATATTCCCCAACCCCAGCCCCAAACCTCCATTGGCTTGTAATGTAACTTAAATGTAATTTAAAGCAAGCCTGGGATGGAATTCTCCAGGCCTGCTCGCATTCCTCCCGCCACCAGTATATTTCACCCCAGCGGGGATTACATTAACTATCCAACTTTGGGGAATTAGCGGCCTTTGTGGTAGATTGATTTGATTTTATATTTTTAACAATTTAACTGCCCCACCTCAGTGCACTCCCTCATTTCTGTCCCACTTGGTGTGGGGAGAGGAGGATGTGAAAATGCCCAGTGGGTTAAAATTCCACCCCCATGTTCTACCTGTGGAGTAATTATTTTTTTCTTTTGCGTATGTCTAACATTAAACTCGTATTGTATTATAGTAGCATTCAAACTAAGAGTAGGAATAGCCTATTCAGCAAGCCTGCTCCAATATTTAATAAGATCACAGGTGATTACTGTGGCTTCAACTTCACCTTGTGTATTCAAATCCTTTACGGGCTGTGGATGTTGCTGGTTGGGCTAACGTTTATTTATTGCCCATCCCTAACTGCCCTCCATTTCGAGAATCAATGACATTAGGATGTGGAAGCTATTGAAAGGGTTCAGAGGAGATTTACAAGGATGTTGTCTGGATTGGGTGGCATGCCTTATGAAGATATGTTGAGGGAGCTAGGTCTTTTCTCCCCAGAGAGACAAAAGATGAGAGGTGACCTGATAGGGGTTTATAAGATGTTGAGAGGTATAGATTGGGTGGATTCTCGGAGGCTATTTCCCAGGGCTGAAATGTTTGCTACGAGAGGACACAGGTTTAAGGTACTGGGGAGCAATTACAGAGGAGATGTCAGGGGTAAGTTTTTCACTCAGAGGATAGTGGGTGCTGTCGGTGGTGGTGGAGGGGTCTTTTAAGAGACTTCTGGATGAATGCATGGGATTTAATGGGATTGAGGGTTATAGATAGGCCTGGTAGGTAGGGATATGATCAGCACAACTTGTGGGTTGAAGGGTCTGTTTGTGTTGTAGTGTTCTACGTTCTATGACATTGCCTGATTCCTCATAACTTTTGACTCCGTGGTTAGTCAAGAATCTATCTATGGCTACTTTAAAAATATTCAATGATCCCATATCCTGGTTGGCAGATCGGAAGCAGAGTGGGAATAAACATGTCCTTTTAAGGCAGTGACTAAAGGGGTACTGCAGGATTCAGTGCTGGAACACCAGCTATTCACAGTATGCATTAATGATTTGCACACAAGAATTGAATGCAATATTTCCAAATTTGCAGACGACGCTAAGCTGGGTGGCAGTGTGTGCTGTGAGGAGGATGCTAGGCGGCTGCAGGGTGACTTGGACAGGCTGGCTGAATGGGCAAACACTTAGCAAATACAATATAGTATGGATAAATGTGAGTTTATCCACTTTAGTGGCAAAAACAGGAAGGATGATGATTACCTGAATGGTGACAGTTTTAGAAAAGGGGAAGCGCAACATGACCTGGGTGTCATGGTGGAACAGCCGCTGAAGGTTGGTATGCAGGTACAGCAGGCGATGAGGAAAGCTAATGGCATGCAGGCTTTCGTGGCAAGAGGATTTGAGTATAAGAAGGGATGCACGGCATTGGTGAGGCCACACCTTGAGTATTGTGTGCACTTTTGTTCTCCTAAAGGACACTCATGATATTGAGGAAGTCCAGTGAAGGTTCACCAGACTGATTCCTGGAATGACAGGTCTGACATATGAAGAGAGATTGGATCATCTGGGTTTGTACTCACTGGAATTTAGAAGAATGAGAGGGATCTCATAGAAACGTGTAAAATCCTGATGGGATTGGACAAGCTAGATGTGAAAAGAATGTTCCTGATGTTGATGAAGTGTAGAACTAGGGGTCATAGTCTAAGAATAAGGGATGAGCTATTCAGGACTGAGATTTGAGAACCGTGGATAACCAGGGAAATTGAGGATCTGATCATAAAGGAAAGAGAGGCGTATGTTAGGTCCAGGCAACTGAAAACAGACAGAGTGCTGGAAGATTACACAGAGAGTAGGAAGGAATTCAAACAGAGAGTTAGAAGGACAAAAAAGAGGTCACAAAATGTTCTTGGCAGACAGGATTAAGGAGAATCCAAAGGCATTTTATTCATACGTTAGAAACAAAAAAGTTGTCAGAGAAAAAAATCGGACCTTTCAGGGACAAAGGAGGTGAATTATGCTTCAAACCCAAGGGAATAGGAGAGATCCTAAATGAATACTTTGCATCAGTAATCACAAAAGAGAGGGACGTGTTGACTGGGAGTGAATCAGAGGGACGTGTTGACCCATTAGAGAAAATCCCCATTACAAGGGAGGAAGTTGTAGATGCGCCAAGTTTGGTGGCGTTTAAGAGGTTAATTGATAAGTATATGGAAGAGAAGGGAATGGTTTAGTTTGGAGGGGCATTGCTTTTTATTTTGGTCGGCACAACATTGAAGGCCGAAGGGCCTGTTCTGTGCTGTAATGTTCTATGTTCTATGTTCTAAGTGTTAGGTTTTTATTTTAGTAATTCTAGTTCTAGTAGGTATACCTACATATTTATATGTGTATTTATATACCTACACATTTATAATTCTAGTAATTATATTAGCCATTAAAAGTGGCCTGATGGGATTTATCCTAGACTGTTCAAGGAGACAAGAGATGAAATTGCTGGGCCTCTGACAGAAATCTTTATCTCTTCATTGGACATAGGTGAGGTCCCAGAGGATTGGAGGATAACAAATGTGATATCGTTATTTAAAAAGGGTAGCAGGATAACCTGGGTAATTAAAGGCTAGTGAGCTTGACGTCTATGGTAAGGAAGTTGTTAGAAAGGATTCTTAGAGATAGGATGTATGCGCATTTAGAACTGAACAATCTCATTAGTGACAGACAGCGTGCTTTTGTCAGAGGGAAGTCGTGTCTTACAAATTTGGTGGAGTTTTTTTGAAGAGGTGACAAAAATGGTTGACAAAGAAGGACCATGGATGTTGCTTATATAGATTTCAGTAAGGCATTTGACAAAGTCCCTTATCGCAGGTTGGTGAAAAAGGTTAAGGCTCATGAGATACAAGGAGAGGTGGTGAGATGGATTGAGAACTGGCTTGGCCACAGGAGACAGAAGGTATCAGTCAAATGGTCTTTTTCCGGCTGGAGGTCTGTGACCAGTGGTGTTCCGCAGGGCTCTGTACTGGGACCTCTGCTATCTGTGACATATATAAATGATTTGGAAGAAGGTGTAACTGGTGTGATCAATAAGTTTGCAGATAACACGAAGATGGCTGGACTTGCAGATAGCAATGAACATTGTCGGACAATACAGCAGGATATAGATAGGCTGGAAAATTGGGTGGAGAAATGGCAGATGGAATTTAATCCAGATAAATACAAAGTGATGCATTTTGGTAGGACAAATGTAAGAAGGAGCTATACAATAAATGGCAGAGCCATCAAAAATATGGAAACACAGAGGGACCTAGTTTTGTGCACAAATCCTTGAAGGTGGCAGCACAGGTGGAGAAGGTGGTGAAGAAGGCATATGGTATGCTTGCCTTTATAGGATGGGGCATAGAGTATAAAAACTGGAGTCTGATGTTACACCTGTATAGAACGTTGGTTAGACACATTTGGAGTACTGCATCCAGTTCTGGTTGCTGCACCACCAGAAGGACATGGAGGCTTCGGAGGGAGTGCAGAGAAGGTTTACCAGGATGTTGGCTGATATGGAGGGTCTTAGCTATGAGGAGAGATTGGGTAAACTGGGGTTGTTCTCCCTGGAAAAACGGAGAATGAGGCGAGACCTACTAGTGGTATATAAAATTATGAAGGGTATAGATAGGGTGAGCAGTGGGAAGCTTTTTCCCAGGTTGGAGGTGATGATCACAAGGGGTCACAGGTTCAAGGTGGGGGGGTGGAGGAGGACGAGGTTTAACTCAGATATCAGAGGGATGTTTTTACACAGAGGGTGGTGGGAGCCTGGAATGCACTGTCAAGTAGAATGGTGGAGGCAGATACGCTGGGATCGTTTAAGACTTTCCTGGATAGTCACATGAGCAGACTGGGAATGGGGGGATACAAATGAATGGTCTTGTTGGACCAATGAGTGGTACAGGCTGGGAGGGCTGAAAGGCCTGTTTCCTGTGCTGTACTGTTCTTTGTTTTCCATCGTTTGTTTGAGATAAGGAAGAACTTCTTCACTCAGAGTGTGGTGAACCTGTGGAATCTCTAACACAGAGAGCTGTTGGGGCCAGTTTGTTATTTATATTAAAGAGGGAGCTGGACATGGCCCTTGCAGCTAAACATATCAAGATGCATGGAGAGAAAGTGGGAGTGGGATACTGAAAGTGCACGATCAGCTACAATCATATTGAATGGTGGTGCAAGCTCAGGTTCAAAGGGCCGAATGGAGTATCCTACACCTACTTTCTATGTATCTGTTTCTATGTTTGTCTACTGTGTCTGGGAACGAGAGTCCTAAAGAATCAGAGAGACCCTCTGAAACAAACAATTTCTCCCCATCTCCATTTTAAATGGGTGAAGCCAACAGTTTGAGAAAGATTTATTTCTAATAAACAATCAGATAAGGGGATATGGAGAACAGGTGGATTAGGGACCAGGGAGATTAGCCATGACAGAATCAGAGAATCATAGAATCTACAGCAGAGAGACAGATCCTTTGACCCAAACTGGTCCATGCCACCAAAATGCTCACTTAATCTAAGCCCATTTGCATGCATTTGGCCCATACCCCTCTAAACTTTTCCTTTCCATGTATCTGATCAATATCACTACCTCAATCACTTCCTCTAGTAGCTCATTCCACACACATACCACCCTCTGTGTAAAGAAGTTCGCTCCTCAAGTTCCACTAATTCTTTCCCCTTTTCACTTAAACCTGTGCCCTCTAGTTCTTGATTCCCCAGCCCTGGGAAAAAGACTGAGTGCATAACTCTCATGATCTTATACATCTTTGTAAGATGACCCCTCAATTTCTTATGCTTCAAAGAGAAAAGTTCTAGCCAGATCTGATTGAATGGTGGACCAGGCTCAAAGAACTGAATTTGCCTACATCTGCTCCTAATTCCTATGTTCCTTTGTCTCCTAGTTCTAGTCTCTGCTGCAAAGGGAAACATCTTTTCAGTCTCTTCTCTATCAAGTCCCCTCAGAATCTTATATCTTTCACCTCTCATTTTTCTAAACTCCAATAGATATGGACCTTGCCCAACATTTCCTGATAAAGTAATCCACCTGCCCCCAGATCAGAAATCCATCAATTGAAAAACTGGATAACAGATCCCAAAGACCAGAACATCCATACTGCCTCTCAGTTGCAATGCTCAAATTGCAATGTTTCTCATTTATCTCAATATCTTGCATAGGGATGTAAACTTCATTAGATATTGTCCCCAACTGAGCACGCCTGTTCAAATGGTGCCACTGGTTTGATATCCAGAAGAAAAAAATGGAAACTAAATTTGACATCACATCTCAAGGAGCACTGCTTAACTGCTCATCTCTTACAGGGAGTCTCAAGCCCACAATCCACTAGCTTATGAACAAGAGCCAAGTTGGCAACCTTTAATTAAATACTCAGCACACAGAGCACAGATTAAACACCCTTAATTATAAAAAATGTCAGCATTAGCAGATTGAAAACACAAACAAAATTGTTTTCTTTTCCTATACAATTGCGAGGTTAATAGTTTATAAGTTTATTCTTTATTATTTTATAGAATGTGAGCGTCACTGTTCCGTAGCCCCCATTTAAATTCCACCAGCTGCTGTGGTAGGATTTGAACCCATGTCCTCAGAGCATTAATTCAGACAATGTTCATAGAACATAGAACGCTACAGCACAAATAGGCCCTTCGGCCCGCAAGTTGCACTGATCATATCCCTACCTACTAGGCCTATCTATAACTCTCAATCCTATTAAATCCCGTGTACTCATCCAGAAGTCTCTTAAAAAAACCCAGCGAGTTCACCTCTACCACCACCAACGGCAGCCGATTCCACTCACTCACCACCCTCTGAGTGAAATTAAGGTTCATTAAGGAATGGAGGGACTTTCTTATGAGGAGAGGTTAAGTATGTTGGGCCTGCAATCGTTGGAGTTTATAAGAATGATAGGATGGCACGGTGGCATAATGGTTAGCACTGTTGCCTCCCATTGCCAGGGACCTGGTTCAATTCAGGCCTTGGATCGTTGTCTGTGTGGATTTTGCACATTCTCCCTGTGTCTGTGTGGGTTTTCTCCTGGTGCTCTGATTTTCTCCCACAGTCCAAAGATGTGTGGTTCAGGTTGATTGGCCATGCTAAATTAACCCTAGTGTCAGGATGATTAGATGATGAGGGGTTACAGAAATAGGGTCTGGATGGGATTGTGTTTGTGTGGGCTCTATGGGCCAGATGGCCTCCTTCTGCACTTTAGGGATACTAGGATCCTCGGAGAGGTTGTTTCTTCTTGAGGGAGAGTCTGGGATTAGAGGGCATAATTTCAGAATAAGGGGTCACCCATTTTGGACAGAGATGAGGAGGAATTTCTTCTCTCAGAGGGTAGTGAATACATAGAACATAGAACATAGAACATAGAACAATACAGCACAGAACAGGCCCTTCGGCCTTCGATGTTGTGCCGACCAAAATAAAAAGCAATGCCCCTCCTAACTAAACCATTCCATTCTCTTCCATATACTTATCAACTAACCTCTTAAACGCCACCAAACTTGGCGCATCTACAACAGCTGCAGGCAGGGCATTCCACTCCCTAATCACTCTTTGAGTAAAGAACCTACCTCTGATATCCGTCCTATAACTCATACCCCTTAATTTAAAGTTGTGTCCCCTCGTGCTAGCTTTCTCCATCCTAGGAAAAAGGCTATCACTGTCCACCCTATCCAAACCTCTAATCATCTTATATGCTTCAATAAGATCCCCCCTTAGCCGCCTCCTTTCTAACGAAAACAACCTCAAATCCTTCAACCTCTCTTCATAGGACCTGCCCTCCATACCAGGCAACATCCTGGTAAACCTCCTCTGTACCCTCTCAATGCCTCCACATCTTTCTTATAATGTGGCGACCAGAACTGCACACAATACTCCAAGTGCGGCCGCACTAGAGTTTTGTACAGTTGCAACATGATGCTGCGGCTCCTAAATTCAATCCCCCTACCAATAAAAGCTAAGACTCCATATGCCTTCTTAACAACTTTATCCACTTGACTGCCTACTTTCAGGGATCTATTGACACATACACCAAGATCCTTCTGTTCCTCAACACTATTAAGAGCCCTACCATTAGCCCTATACTCTACACATTTATTGTTCCTGCCAAAGTGCATTACCTCACACTTTTCCACATTAAACTCCATTTGCCACCTCTCGGCCCAGCTCTGCAACTTGTCCAAGTCACTCTGTAAACTATAACACCCCTCTTCACTATCTACCACTCCACCAACTTTAGTGTCATCTGCAAATTTACTGATCCATCCCTCAATACCCTCATCCAGATCATTTATAAAAATTACAAACAGCAGGGGCCCCAAAACAGACCCCTGAGGCACACCACTCGTCACCGAACTCCACGATGAAAATCTCCCATCAACCACCACCCTCTGTCTTCTATCTGCCAGCCAATTTCTAATCCAATTAGCTAAATCACCCTCTATTCCACACATCTGCATTTCATGCATTCCATACATGGAATTCTTTACTACAGAGGGCTTTAGAGGCTGGGTTGTTACTCCAAACAAATGTGAGATAATACAGTTTGGAATGTCCAATGTATGTAGGAATTATGGTAAATAGTAGGCCCCTTAGGAGTAAGAACATAAAACATAAGAAATAGGAGCAGGAATAGGCCATCTAGTCCTTTGAGCCTGCCTCGCCATTCGATAAGATCATGGCTGATCTGAAGTAGATCTGTTCCACTTTCCCGCCTTCTCCCCATAACCCTTAATTCCCTTTTCTATCAGAAACCTATCTACCCGTGATCTGAATATATTCAGCAAGGTAGCCTCCACCACTTCAATGGGCAAAGAATTCCAAAGATTCACTACCCTTTGAGTGAAGAAGTTCCTCCTCAACTCTGAACTAAACTGCCCCTCCCCCCGTCTTATTTTGAGGCTGTGCCCTCTAGTACTGCAACCCTTTCTAAGCGGGAAGAATCTCTCTACCTCTAACCTATCCATCCCCTTCATTATCTTAGATGTCCCTGTAAGATCCCCCCTCAGCCTTCCAAACTCTGACGAATACAGACCCAATCTATTCAATCTCTTTTCATAAGCTAACCCTCTCATCTCTGGTATCAGCCTAGTGAAACTTCTCTGCACTCCCTCCAAGGCCAATATATCCTTCCGTAAGTGCGGCAACCAAATCTGCACACAGTATTCCAGCTGCAGCCTCACCAGGACCCTGTAGACTTGCAGTAAGACCTCCCTGCTTTTATATTCTATTCCCCTTGTCATAAAGGCCGATATTCCATTCGCCTTCTTGATCACCTATTGCACCTGCAGATTGGATTTTTGTGATTCGTGCACAAGGACCTCCAGGTCCCTCTGCACTGTAGCATGCTGCAGCTTTTCGCCTTTTAAATAATAATCCCTCCTCCTATTATTTCTACCAAAGAGGATAACCTCACACATGCTAACATTATACTGCATCTGTCAAGTCCTTGCCCACTCACTCAGCCTATCCAGATCTCTCTGCAGACTTTCCACACCCTCCACACAATTCACTTTTCCACTCATCTTCATGTCATCAGCAAATTTCATGACCCTGCACTCAGCCCCTTCCTCCAGATCATCTATGTAAAACAGTTGAGGCCCCAGCACCTATCCCTGCGGCATGCCACCAGTCACCAACTATCAACCACAATACTGTAATGACAGGCAGAGGGATCTGGGCGTACATGTTAACTAATCACAGAAAGTGGCAATTCAGGTGGATAATACAATCAAAAACGTACATGGCATGTTTGCCTTCAGCAATCAGGGCATTGAGTATAAAAACTGGCAGGTCATGCTGCAGCTGTACAGAACTTTAGTTCGGCCTCATTTGGAATATTGTGTACAATTCTAGTCGCCACATTACCAGAAGAATGTGGATTCTTTGGAGAGGGTACAGAAGAGGTTTACTCAGATATTGCCTGATCTGGAGGGTATTAGCCATGAGGAGAGGTTGAATAAACTCTGTTCTCACTGGAACAACGGAGATTGAGGGGGCAACCTCATGGAGTTTTACAAAATTGTGAGTGGCATGGAAAGAGTCAATAGTCAGATGCTCTTTCCTAGGATAAAAAGGTCAAGAACTAGGAGATGAAGGTTTAAGGTATAGGAAAAAGTTTGGAGATGTGCGAGGCAGGTTTTTTGCACAGAGGGTGTTGAATGTCTGGAACGTGCTGCCAAGAGAGGTAGTGGGAGCAGGTAAGATAGCAGCATTTAAGAAGCATCTGGATGAATACATGAATAGGATGGGAATGGAAATGCCGTGTGTGCATAGTTTTAGTTTCGGCAGGCATCATGATTGGCACAGGCTTTGAGGGCCGAAGGGCCTGTTCCTGTGCTGTACTGTTCTTTCTTCCTTGCTCTTTATGTTCAAGGTTGATCTAAATAGATTTTTAATCAGTAAGGGAATTGAAGATTATGGGGATAAGGCTGTGGAGTTGAGGATTATCATTCAGAATGATCTCATTGAATATTGGTGCAGACTCAACAGATCTAAGGGCCTATTTCTGCTCCTATGCCCTATGGGTCTTATTAGCCCTGGCCCTTTGCATTACTAATCCGGTGACGTTACCTCTGCTCCACTGTTTTGCCTTGGTGCAATCTTGCTGACAACATAATGTACAATTCCAACTTCCCATGATTAAATTTAAATCCACTTCAATAGTGAGCTCTCTGATGACATTAAAGAAGTGTATACATCTCACCATCCTTAAGTGGAATGTTAAGAGTGCGTGAAGCTGAATTTCAACTACCGGGGGATATAAATTTGTATTTTTATTTGTGAGGCTCGTCAATTTGTGCACTTATCCGATTTTGATTAAAAATATGAATCATCGTGATTCTTTGTATTTTCTGAAATGACCACAGTTGTACTTTACATTTAAAATTATAGTTATTCAGTCATACAAGACTCATATTTTGCCAATTGGCCTAAATGATCAAGATGAAGCTTAAATTGATGAAGGATCACTTGGACTCAAAGGGTAGGATTTTCTGACCATGCTTGCCCCAAACCTGGAAAATCCTGCCCCTAGTCAACAGATCTTTCATGGTCCAGCCCTGGCCCTCTCCAACTCCCGTGGCGAGTGGGATAGGAAAATTTGCCCCAAAATGTCAATTCTATTTCTCCCTCCAGCCAGACTTACTGAATTTAGCCAGCATTTTCCTTTTTTACTTTAATCTAGTTTTAAAGGCAGATTGACTTTATGAAACTCCCAAATATTTCTGCAGTCAGGATAGAATTCCCTTCAAGTTGAAGACTTCAGGTGAAATCTTTTGACCATGTTTAATTCCTGTTTCATGTCTTCCTTTTGCCAGGAAGCTCATCCAGAATTTTCTAGGTAATGTTTGCGAAAGGATTTATTTTCCTTGGAGGGAGTACAGAGAAGGTTCATCAGGCTGATTCCGGAGATGAGGAATTAGCACGTGAAGAGAGATTGAATAGACTGAGCCTGTACTCGTTAGAATTTAGAAGGCTGAAGGGGGATCTTATAAAGACATATAAGATAATGAAAGGGCTAGATAGGGTAGAGGTAGAAAGATTCTTCCCGCTTAGAAAGGAAAACAGAACTAAAGGTCACAGCCTCAAAATAAGGAGGGGGTTGGCAGTTTAGAATGGAGTTGAGGGAGGAGCTTCTTCACTCAAAGGTTGATGAATCTCTGGAATTCTCTGCCCATTGAAGTGGTGGAGGCTACCTCGCTGAATATATTTAAGTCGCGGATAGATAGGTTTCTGATAGTGAAGGGAATTAAGAGTTATGGGGAGAAAGTGGGAAAGTGGAACTTCAAATCAGCCATGATCTTATTGAATGGCGGGGCAGGCTTGAAGGGCTAGATGGCCTATTCCTGCTCCTATTTCTTCTGTTCTAACAGGAAATCTTTTATTTAAAAAAAGTAACCATTTGTTGCAGAAAATCCAGCTCAGGAATCATAAAACCTATCCAGAGAGGGAGCAATCTAACCTACATGTCAATCAGATCCAAACTCTCACATTCATAATAACGTACCTGGCTTTAATTTATTATTGATGGGGCATGGGTGTCATTGGCTGGCCAGTATTTATTGCACATCCCTAGTTGCTCTTAAACTGTGTCTTGCTAGGCTATTTCAGAGGGCTGTTGAGAGTCAACCACATCACTGTGGCTTGGAGTCAGATGTAGACCAGACTAGATAAGGACAGCAGATTTCCATTCCCCGAAGGATATTAGTGAACCATCAGATAAAAGCAAATTACTGCATATACTGGAATCTGAAACCAAACGAGAAAATGCTGGACAATCTCAGCAGGTCTGACAGCATCTGCAAGGAAAGAAAAGAGCTGACGTTTTGAGTCCAGATGACCCTTTGTCAAAGTCATACAAAAACTGCCAGACCTGCTGAATTTTCCAGCGTTTCCTCTTTTGGCATTAGTGAACTAGATGGGGTTTTTTTTTCCAACAATTGACAATGGTTTCATTGTCATCAGTAGATTTTTAATTCCAGATTTTCTTTTTATATTGAATTCAAATTCCATCCTTTGTCATGGGTGGGACTCAAACACAGGTCGCCTAGAATAATAGCTAAGTTTCTGGATTAATAGTTTAGCAATAATACCACTAGGCCATAGCCCCCTACAAGATGCGGAGAATGAATTCATACGTTTGACTCAATCTTTATTTGAAACCAGGTTGTGTTTGTGTTTTGACTCCACAGGCTACAGGGATGTTTACAGTGACTGAGTTCAAATGGTTAACAGATCCTCAGACAGCTTACCGCATTCTGAAGCCATGGTGGGATGTTTTCAGCCATTATATTTGCATGGTGATGCTGCTGATTTCCCTGCTAGGTGTAACACTACAGATTGCTCAGAATAAAATGATATGCCTTCCGTGCAAAGTGGTTATTAATAACAGCTGCAAGATCCCCTGGGAGAATAGCAATGGGACTTCAGCCAGTAATACCTCTGGTCTGAGTGGGATAAAGACCCTATTGGACCGGCAGCAGTACATATACATCGATGCCGTGTGCTATGAGAAGCAGCTACACTGGTTTTCCAAGTTCTTCCCCTACCTGGTGCTCTGGCAGACGCTGCTCCTTTTAATATGCAGCAACTTTTGGTTCAAGTACCCCAGCACCAGCTCGAGGCTCGAGCATTTCATCACCATCCTCCACAAGTGCTTCGATTCGCCGTGGACAACGCGGGCCCTGTCCGAGGCTGTCGAGATCAACAGCGAGAAGCAGCCGTACCGCAAAGTGAAGGACGTCTCTTTCTCCCCCATAAACTTCGAGGTGGAGAACAAGCTTGCAGTCAACCGAGTGGAGCCCGACTTCCCCAACCCTACTGAGAAAACGATCCTGGATCGGAAGGAGGGTGAGCAAGCCAAAGCCATCTTCGAAAAGGTAAAGAAGTTTAAAGTGCATGTTGAAGGAAAGGATATCATCTACAAGTTGTACATGGGACAGATTATCATCAAAGTTGTTCTATTCGTTCTTATTATTTCATATATTCCCTATTATATTGTTGAGATGCATTTTGATATCACTTGCAAGGTTGACATACAAGTATTTACAGGATATCAGCAGTATCATTGTGTCCATTCTTTGGCAACTATATTCAAACTCTTAGCCTTTTGTTATGCCATTCTGGTGGTCATACATGGGTTTCTCAGTGTCTATAGCCTGTACTGGATGCTCCGGCGCTCACTAAAGAAATATTCCTTTGAAACCGTGCGCGAGGAAAGCAGTTACAGGGACATCCCAGATATTATAAACGACTTTGCCTTCATTCTTCATTTGTCAGATCAGTACGACCCACTTTATTCAAAGCGATTCTCTGTCTTTCTCTCAGAGGTCAGCGAGAACAAATTGAAGCAGATCAACCTTAATCTCGAGTGGACAGTCGAGAGATTAAGATTTAAACTGCAAAAGAACGCTCAGGACAAAATGGAGTTGTCCCTGTTCATGTTGAGTGGACTTCCCGACGCTGTGTTTGAACTGAAAGAACTCGAAGTGCTGAAGCTGGAACTCCTCACTGAAGCCAAGTTCCAAACGGCAATGTCCCAACTCATCAACCTTAAGGAACTGCATCTTTACCACACGCCAACCACAGTGGACCAACAGGCATTGAACTCTTTATCTGAAAACCTGCAGATATTGTACGTCAAGTTCACTGACATGGACAAAGCCCCGCGTTGGATTTTTAATCTAAAGAATCTGACAGAACTTCATTTAGCGGGCAACATAAAAATGGAGAAAGGTCACTTTGTGTCCTTAAGTGGACTTGAGAACCTAAAGAATTTAAAATCTCTATACATGAAAAATAGTCTCTCTCGCATTCCAACTGTGGTAACTGGCTCAGGGCTCCTCCTAAACAAACTATCCATTGATAATGAAGGTACAAAGCTAACAGTGTTCAACACATTGAAGAATATGATAAACCTCACAAACCTGGAATTCCATAACTGTGACCTGGAGCGCATTCCGCATTCAATTTTCAGCTTGTACAATCTACGTGAAATTGACCTAAAGGGCAACAGACTTAAGACCATTGAAGAAATCATTAGTTTCCAGCATCTGAAATGGCTGTCTTGCCTTAAACTTTGGTACAATGCTATTGCATACATACCAGTGCAAATTGGGACACTGTCAAATCTCGAGCAACTGTACCTTAACCATAACAGAATTGAAACTATACCGTCACAACTATTCCTGTGTCACAAGTTACGGTATTTGGACATCAGCAATAATTACTTGAGTTTCTTTGGTGATGAAATCGGTGATCTGAAACATCTTCAATATCTTAATGTGTCCAACAATAGTGTAAGTGAAACTATCTACAGTTATTGTCAAAGAGGTTGTGTTATGTAATGATAATTATGTAAGTTCTTCAGACTCTGGCCTCTGCTTGGTGTATAGTTAGCTGAATTCATAGATGTTCATAGAATCATAGTATCCCTATAGTGCAGAAGGAGGACATTCATCCCAATGGGTCTGCATCAACAACAATCCTACCCAAACCCCAGCCCTGTAACTCCACATATTTATCCTGCTCCTCCCCATGACACCAAGGGGCAATTCAGCTTGGCCAATCCACCTAACCTGCACATTTTTGGAGCACCCGGAGGAAACACATGCAGGCTGGGTGAGATCGTGCAATTTCATACGGACAATGACCCGAGGCCTGAGGTGAACCCTGGGTCCTTGGCGTTGTGAGGCAGCAGCGTCTCACTTTCCATTGCATTATCCCTTTACTGAAATTGACTGATTTCTTCACTAGTTAAGAGTGGTGTTATGATCTCAGCTGATGTTATATGGACAAGTTAGACCCCAGAATGGAAGCTCATAGTTTCAAAAAAAATTAAACTATGGAGAGGGTGTTTTACTGAACAGATTCACAGAAGTCCACTGCTGACTTTTAAATAAATAAGATAAAAAATTTATTCAACAAGGGATCAGTGCTGGGTCCACTATTATTTGGAATTTATATTAATGATTTGGGTGAGAATATAGGAGGCATGGTTAGTAAGTTTGCAGATGACACCAATACTAGTGGCATAGTGGACAGTGAAGAAAATTATTTCCAGTTGTAGCGGGATCTTGATCAATTGGGCCAGTGGGCTGACAAATGGTAGGTGGAATTTAATTTTGACAAGTGCGAGGTGATGCATTTTGGTAGATTGAACCAGGGCCAGGACTTACTCAGTTAATAGTAGGCCACTGGGAAGAATTATAGAACAAAGAGGTCTAGGGTACATGTTCATAGCTCCTTGAAAGTGAAGTCACAGGTGGACATAAGGCGAGGAAGGTATTCGGCATGCTTGGTTCCATTGGTCAGAACATTGGGATGTCTCATTGAAGTTGTACAAGACATTGGTAAGGCCACACTTGGAATAGTGTGTAGAGTTCTGGTCACCCAAGTATGGAAAGGATATTATTAAATAGAAAGAGTGCAGAAAAGATTTATTAGGATGCTACTGAGACTTGATGGTTTAAGTTATAAGGAGAGGCTGGATGGACTATTAGTTTTTTTCTCTAGAATGTAGGAGGTTGAGGAGTGATCTTATAGAGTCTACAAAATAATAAAGGGCACACATCAGCTAGATAGTCAATATCTTTTCCCAAAGGTAGGGGAATCTAAAACTAGAGGGCATTGGTTTAAGATGAGAGGGGAGAAATACATTGTCCAGAGGGACAATGTTTTCACACAGAGATAGTGAGTGCCTGGAACAAACTGCCAGAGATGGTAGAAGAGCTGGGTACAATTTTGTTTTTAAAGAGCATTTAGACAGTTACATGGATAAGATGCGTATAGACAGATATGGGCCAACTAGTGGCAGTTGGGATTAACTTAGGGGTTTAAAACAAAATGGCGACATGGACAAGTTGGGCTGAAGGGCCTGTTTCCATGCTGTAAACCTCTATGACTCTATAAAAAACATGGGCTATATTACACTATAAAAACAGGCAATGAAAAGGTGAGAAAGACTTTAACACAGACACAAAGAAAAAATGATTCAAACTCACACTATCCTTTTATCCCAGGAAAACCCTAACAGACCCGACACTTCAGTGAAGATGTACCACTATTTCCACAAGAAGGTAGTTCAATTGCAAAGAGTTTTCTTTTCCAATAGACTTCCCAGCAATCACTAGATATCCTTCTGCAATTGGTTTCTCCCTTGAGATCTACAAAATTCATTCTAACTTCACTGGTACTTTAGAGTTCCTTATATTTACTTCTTCAGCAGCCTGGGATCATTTTCAGCTAAAGAGAGTCTTAGACATTTCCATCTTTGCCCTATGTTTATCCATTCTAACTGAAACTAAAATAGTTTCTCTTGTCCCTCTCTCTCCCTACTTTTGTGTGGGTCTATTCTCTAATCTCCTGTCGCTAAGCAACAGCACAGATGTTTCTACTTTTTTTTGTGTTTGTTCTAACTTCCATAAACTATTAACTCCTTGGTAATCCATTGCTTCATTTCGAGGGTTGTAAAACCTCATTAAAATGCATGTTTATATAAACAAGGCCTGGAGACCTCCTGACTCCATCTCAAAGAAAAGCTTTGAAATTAAACCAAAACCAACTTTCATCTCTCTTAACATATAAATAAAGCAGTATAAATTAAATTTAAAGCTATAACTGGTTCCTAAAACCTGCAAATACAGATATATCTTACTTCAAACTATATCGAGTTCCAAGCAGTAACCAGTGTAAGATTAGCTTAAACGGAAGAAAATTTTTACACAAAGGATGTAGGGGCGTGGAATGCACTGCCAGGTGAGATGGTTGAAGCAGGTATGTTAGCCACTTTCAAGACTTATTTTAACAGATATATGAATAAATGGAGAATAGAGGGAAATAAGTGGTTGGTTTAGATAGGTAAGCATGATCGGTGCAGACTTGGAGGGCCGAAGGGCTTGTTCCTACGCTATACTGTTCTTTGTTCTTCTTTTGTGCTTTGGTAGAATGCTTGCCTAGGATTATGTGTTCAAATTCCACTCCAGCAAGATGAGTGCAAAATCTAGCATGATACTTTAGCGTAGTACAGAGGGAGAGTTGTACCACTGCAGGTACCATTTCTTAGGTGAAATGCTAAAAGCGGGGTCTGTCTTCTTTCTCGGGTATACGTAAAAGATCCCCTGGATCTAGTTTGAAGAACAGGAAAAGGAGTTTTCAGCAGTGTTCCAGTCAATATTTTTCCTTCAATAGCAGTAAAATAGATTATCTGATCATTATGACATTGTTGTCTGTGGGAGCTTGCTGTGCTCATATCGGCTGCCCAAATTTTAACAGTGATTACACTTGCAAAAAGACTTTACCAGCAGTGACGCAGTTTGCCAAAACAAAGGCTGGATATAAACACAAGGGTTTTCTACTTTTCTGATGACTGAGACACATAGTTGTGGATTCAGCCTCTGCTCTAGCATTTCTTATGCTGACACATTAAGGGAAAAAAAAACGACTTGTCAAAGTCAGATAGTTAAATTTTAAGCTTTCCATCTAGCAAAAAAAAGGGGTAGTAGATCCAGAAGATTCTGGAGACAGACCTTTGATCTTTGGGAAAGTATGGGACCTGGACTCAATTCCAATCTTTGTGTCTGTGTGGGTTTCCTCCAGATCCTCCCACACTCCAAAGATGGTTAGGGTGTATTAACCATCCTATGTCCCCACTTCCCTCCCAATGGCACGAGGATTAGCAGGGTAAAAACATTGGGTTACGGGGATTGGGCCTGGGTGGGATTGTTGTTGGTATAGGCTTGATAGGTCGAATGGCCTCCTTCTGCACTGTAGGGATTCTATGATTCTAAGTGAAAATGGCCTTTTGGGAATCTCAGCCTGCAAAAGCAAAAATTAACTAGTGACAATATTCTTATAAGACAATAAGAAATAGGAACAGGGGTTAGCTATTCAGCTTTTTGAGTTTGCCTTGCCATTTAATAAGGTCATGGTTGATATAACTCTCACCAAGTCCACTTTCCTGCCTTAACTGCATAACCCTTCATTCTCCTACTGTTTAAAAAAATCTTCAACCTTGAAAGTGTTCAAGGACTTGAAGTCCACAGCTTTCTTGGGTAAAGAAAGCCAAAGGCTCACCATTCTTTGACAGAAGATATTCTTCCTCAAATCTTACATGAGTACCTCCTCATTCTGCGACTATGCCCTCTGGTCTTATACTTGCGTAGAATCATATAATGTACAAGAGATCCTTTGGTCCATTGAGTCTACACCGATACGTGTGAAATACCTGAGCTCCTACCCCATCTGCCAGCACTTGGCCCATACCCTTGAATGTTACAACATGTCAAGTGTTTATTCAGGTCTTTTTTTAAAGATCATGAGGTCAGCTAGCCTCTATCATCCTGCCAGGTTGCGCATTCCAGACTGTCACCGCCCTCTGGATCAAAAGATTTTTTTCTCACATCCCCTTAAACCTCTTGTCCTCACTTTGAACTTGTGTCCCCTCATGACTGAACCCTTATCAAAGGGGAACAGTTGGTCCTTATCCACTCTGTCCATGTCTCTCACAATCTTGTTCACCATGATCAGGTCGTCCCTCAGTTTTCTCTGCTCCAATGAAAGCAACCCAAGCCTATCCAATCTCTCCTCGTAGCTTAATGGAATACCAGTTTGCAAAGCAAGATCCCAGAGGGCTCCTGAACAACCTCCCTGTTTCTCTTGGACTACCTGGTGGTCACCAATTCCCTCCCTTTCTCAAGTCCCTTCAGTGCTTTCCAATGAGTGGGAAAAGCCTCCCATCATTTATCCTGCTAATCCCCAAAGAATTCAGTATGTTCCAAACATAGCAATGCATTGTTGATTTAAAGCCATCACTTCCTGTCTGTAGATAAACAAGAATGTTTGGCCTTGCTGTTCCAGCTGCCTTTTCTCACTCATGACTTTGTTGAAGTAAGTGCTATGCCTCGGCAACCCTTTCTTTTGCTGGGATGGCAAAAAAAATGATTCACATCGAAGACCTTTGGTTTATTAAAAAAGTGACAAAGGCTTTTCTACATTGAAATGAGCTGGCATAACAGCAGAGTCTGAATCTCCACCCAAAACAGTAACCAGAAAAAATACTACTGCCGACAGAGCAATACAACAATTAGAAATTATTGTTGCGTAAACTTTAGCTTTTATTATTGTTTCCTCATATTGTTCTCACTGTGTGTGTATATTTTTCCTTTTCAAATGTTTCTGTTATTATTTCTGGACTACCTCTCTCTTTTTTTACATCTAGATCTTTTATCAGCTTTGCTGCTGTCCTGTTCTTTGAGTCAGGAATGTACTGGATTCCCATTCCCTGAGCTCTGGTTCCCACTTCTTTCGAACGTAGAACAGTACAGCACAGGAACAGGCCCTTCGGCTCTTGATGTTGTGCCAAACATGATGCCAAATTAATCTAATCCCTTCTGCCTGCCCATGATCCATATCCCTCTGTTCAGTATATGCTCATGTGTTTTATCCAAAAACCCGTTAAACATATCTATCGTATCTGTCTCCACTACCACTGCTGGCAGTGCGTTTCAGACACCAAGCTAAAAACTTGCCCGTCATATCTCCTTTGCATGCTCCCTTATATTAGACATTTCAACTCTGGGAAATAGATTCTGACTGTCAACTCTCTCATAACTTTTCAGATTTCTATCAGATCCCCTCTCAGCCTCTGCCACTCCAGACAAAACAGCCCTCATTTGTCCATCCTCTCCTCATAGCTCAGACCCTCTAATCCAGGCAGCATCCTGGTAAACCTCTTTGCACCCTCTCCAAAAGTTCCACATCCTTCCTGTAATGCAGCAACCAGAATTGAACGCAATACTCTAAGTGTGGCTTCACCAGCAAATGATTAGCTGAAAGAAAACGTCAGCACCAATGTCACACAGCATTCGATATATTGGGGTCATAATAAATGTTGGAAAGGAAAATAGGTTTTAAAGCATTAAATATATTAATTATACTATGGGTCTCACATGGCAGTTTTCAATCTTGCTGTTATTATAGGCAAGGAAACACGGTGAAAAATGTTGAAGTTAAAGTTTATTTATTATTACACTGCAATAAAGTTACTGTGAAAATCCCCAAGTCACGACACCCTGGCGCCTGTTCGGTACACTGAGAGGGAATTTAGCATGGCCAACTCACCTAACCAGCACATCTTTCAGAATGTGGGAGGAAACCCGAGCACCTGCAAGAAACCCACATAGACATGGGGAGAATGTGCACACTTCGCACAGACAGTGATCCAAGCCGGGAATTGAACCTAGGTCCCTGGCGCTGCAAGATAGCAGTGCTAAGGTGTTCTCATTAGACAGGAGTGAGCGGTACACCAAGTAATGAGGAAGTAAAAAGAATGTTAGGTCCTATTGCAAGGGGGATGGAGTATAAAGTAGTAATGCTTTCTCAAAGCTCTGCTTTCTTGTCTGTCCCCATAATCCTTGTTTCATTTGCCTGTCCAAAGTCTATTGAACTCAACCACCCAGAGTTAATGTGTTTGAGAGGATGGTGATACAGAGGACTGAGACATGTCTGATTAGACACGTACATACAGAATGTCCTCGATTGCCTTGGCCCAAGTGTCATCGGTTAGTGGTGCCATTGATGTTGCAGAGAATGGGTGGTCCCATCACTAGAGATGGGTCTCCTTGGAAGAGCTCGGTCAGATTGAAGGCACACAGTTGTGCCCCACAGCTCCTGATTCTTATAGGGTGCCATTGTGTCTGGAATACTTAAGGGATGTTTTGAAGAGGCAGCACATTTTGATGTCTTATGCTGGGGCATCTTTCTCCTATCAGCACTCATCTCAGCAAGGATACATGTTCTGGAGGCTTCCTCATCCTGCAAAAAGATCAAGGACAATGTGAGCCTCATGTGTACTTATTAAGTATCATACTGAAGTACATGGTTGCAATGAGGCTAGTGGTAATGCTGGTGTTCATGTTGGCCCACGACAGAGGATACGTGACCAAGAAGCATCTTTGAGGCCTGCCTTGGCTGGCCAATGCTATGGCCTCTTCTTTTGCAGTTTTGGCTTCCTCAAACTCAACGTCCTCATTCTCTTCGATGTCCTTCTTATCAAAGGAGATGTGCAGCTCCTCCATGCCCTCTCTGGCAAGTCTGCCTCCACTTTGCAGCTCCAGATTATGCAACATGCAGGAACCCACGATGATATGTGAGACCCTCTAAAGAGATTGTGCTGGGGTGCTCCACCAGATCAGACCAGGCATCAGGAATATCTCTTTAAGATGCCTATGGTTTGTTCTACCTTCGCTCTGTAAGATCCTACAGCCTCTGCAAGGGCATCTCCAGCCACGAGCTTTACAGGTACCCATTGTCACTGAGGAGCCAGCTCTGGATCCTCCATGGTCCCTTCAAGATTTCCGGGATCTACTCAGGATTCACGAGTTATAAATGCTTCCTGGGTACAGGGTGTAAACCTACATGGTGGCACAGTTGTTAGCACTGCTGCCTCACAGTGGCAGAAAGCCCGGCCTCGGATCACAGTCTGTATGGAGTTTGCACCGTCTCCCAGTGTCTGCATGGGTGCTCTGGTTTCCTCCCACAGTCCAAAGGTGTGCAGGTTAAACAGATTGGCCTTGCTAAATTGCCACTTAGTGTCCTAAGATATATAGCTTAGGGGGATTAGTGGAGTAAATGCTTGGTGTTATGGGGTAAGCTTGGGTAAGAATCGGTGCAGACTCGATGGGCCAAATGGCTTCCTTCTGCTCTGTACAGATTCTATGACTGGTTTGTTGTGGTCATAGGTCAGTTGTACCTGGTTGCCTTTCAGTTTTACGTATGGGGTGCCTGATGCCAAGGTGTTTTTCTAGCTACATGAGTCCAATCAATTGTCCCTATACCTGTGAAAATTCACATATTGGGATGCCTCACTGCAGTAATACAGGGCCTTGGCGAGATCACATTTGGAGTATTGCATGCAGTTTTGGCCTCCCTACCTAAGAAGGGATATACTTGCCATAGAGGGAGTGAAGCAGAACTTCATTAGCCTAATACTGGGGTTGGCAGGACTGTCCTATGAGGAGAAATTTGTTCAGTTGGACCTGTATTCATTGTAGTCCAGAAGGAGGAGAGGAGAACTGATTAAAATTCCTAACAGGGCTGGATAGACTAGATGCAGGGGGGATGCTTTCCCTGCTTGAGAAGTCTAGAACCGGGGGACACAGTCTCAGGATACAGGGTAAACATTTCCGATTGAGGTGAGGAAAAATGTCTTCACTCAGTGAGTAGTGAACCTGTGGATGTGGCAGTAAGTCACCGAATGTAAACAAGAATTTTTTTTTTACATTTTATTGGCATTAAAGAGTATGGGGGTGAAAGCGGGAACTTGGCATTGAGATAAAGGATCCAACACAATCAAGTTGAATGGCACAGCAGGGTTGAAGGGCTGAATGGCTTATTTCTGCTCCTAGTGTTTATCCTCCAGATCTAGATTCTCCCACAAGAGGAAACATCCTCTCCACATCCAACTTTTCAATAACCCCTTCATAATTTTAGAGAATCTCAACAAAACATTTGCGCCCCGCATCCTGGCTCACTTGATCTCTGTTGAAGTTGATGTAACTGTGGAACTTGGCAAAAACAAGGTTGGTGACCTCCTGTATACATTTGTGCCTTAATCCTGCCAAGGACTTCAGTAAAGCCCTAGAAAGAACCACAAACATACAAATTGAGTGCAGCCGTTACTTTCAGAGCTGCTAGCAATGTCTACTCTCCCAATGGCACCAATTCCTGGAAGATGTGACAAATGTAAATCCATGGACATAGAGAGGACATCAGAGAGGGCATCTAGTTCTTGTTCATCTTTAGATAAAACAGGTAGGGTGAATGTTACCTTCCTATCCACCACAGGAATCAGGCTGGATGAGGGGTGGACCATGGAAAGGTCTGTTGACGTTGGGCGGGATTTATGGTTTCAGGATGAGCACGGCCTCAAAATCCCACCTGTGTTCTCTATTCCAATGGTCTTGCAAGTCTCCTACCCATGATGTTTCTCTGAAACATATCATCAGCATCTGGACTGGGCCCTGCTTACCCTTAATCTGGAATGTTTTGCTCCTACTTTTGGTGAGCCAGGCATACTGCAGACACCTTTTCCTTCTTTCTTGCCTGTAAGTGATAATGCGGGCAGCAATAAATGTGAGCTCCGTCCTGCTGATGGCCTCCTCTCTTCAACATCAGAGAGAAACAGACACAGATCAACAATAGCCTCCAAAGATCCTCTTTCTATCAATGATTTGTCAGTGGTTTTGGGTCCAAGGGCTTTGCACCAGTACTGGCAACTATTCAACACTGAAATGCTGACCAGTATAGAGGGTGTTTCAACGTGCCCCCACACTGCACCCCTGTCGTGATATTGCTTTGACCATGCTATGTTTGGTCCATGTGCTGGGATTTCATTCGCTGCACTCTAATACTCTTTGTAAAAACATGAGGGTTACTGTTGTCTTAGGAAATGAAATAATTTGAGGATTCTTGTCTGTGAACCTGCTAACCCTGTGATGCTAACACGCATCTAAAGCTTGTTCAGTGGGCCAATTGCTCTGGAGTTCATTATTGCTCTGGAGAATATCCAACTTGTGGACAGGGTGGTCGATCAGAATCACTCTGTGGGATTAGTCTTGCATGAGAGTGCATCATAGCTTCACTTTCCTGATTTCCTGCATAATCATTGAAAAGCTCTTAATGTGCCTCTTTCGTTAATTGTGATTTGGGAATACACAGTTCAGTTGAGACCTTTTCAATTCCTCCCTCCATTCATGGACCAATCTACCATACAACCATTCAACCATGCAATCAGCCTGCATATCAGTGTGTGTGTGTGTGTGTGTGTGTGTGTGTGTGTGTGTGTAAGTTTATTTATTAGTGTCACAAATAGGCTTGCATTAACACTGCAATGAAGTTACTGCGTAAATCCCCTAGTTGCCACACTCCGGCGCCTGTTCGGGAGAATTTAATATAGCCAAAGCACCTAATCATACGTCTTTTGGACAGTGGGAGGAAACCAGAGCATTCAAAGGAAGCCTACACAGACACCGGAGAATGTGCAGACTCCACAAAGATAGTGATCCAAGCCGGGGGATTAAACCTGGTTCCCTGGTGCTGTGAGGTAGCAGTGCTAACCAGTGTGCCATCCTGCCACCCAGTATCCATAGTATGTGCGTGTGTGCGTGTGTGTGTGTATGATTCAAATTTATAACCTCAGACGATTAGCATAATACCTGCATGTCCATTACATGAGCATAAAAACTGGAAATGACTTCAACAAACTTCCGTATTCCTCCTGTTGGAGATGTTCAAATGCTCTGGTCCAAATCCATTACAATAAAGTGTTACAAGAAATATTAGTGGTGCTTCAACCTGGGCATTTGTTTTTATTTATTTGACAAAAATGCATTTTGGAATTATATTTGCCTTTATATTAATGTACTTTGAAGCCAATACCAGTTAGGTAACGTTGCAAATGGCCTTTTGAACTATTTGGTACCAGGATGCTTTTTATAATGTTCAACACGACATTACATATTGATATGAAATTAAGAGGCGTGCACATTCTATCTATCTGTATGTTGTAAAGGTTTGCAGTTTGAAGCAATTATACCTTACCCAAATGATTATTTTCCAAATTGGTATTCTGTTACAGCTGGAATCCTTACCCAATGGATTATTCCACTGCCACAACCTGCGGACATTACTTGTGAGCAAGAACAGCTTGATTGTATTATCACCTCTCGTGGGAGAACTAACGAACCTTACACGTTTGGATCTGACTGGAAACCAGTTTGAGTCCCTGCCTGAAGAGTTAGGCCAGTGTAGTTTTAAACCAGGTGGCCTTGTTGTGGAGGAGACAGTTTTTAACTCGCTGCCAGCCTCCCTCAGAGAACGTTTCTTGAAGAGTGAGACAGAGCAAATGTAACCAGATCTTGTACCTAAAAATCGGCCAGTGCTTGCAGGGATGATGGGAGGAAACGCTCAGTATTGTTGATGAGGATCTTGGCTCAGAGCTACACGGATTCTTCGAAAGTGAAGAGCAGCTCTCAGACAGTTACCAGTTCGTTATCCAGAGCAGTGTTTGTATTATAAATAAATCACTATTTCAAGCATATAGATGGATAAAACCATGCTGGGACGTCAGTCCCAAATTGCAGCAAGAAAAAGAAAAGAATATTGATCAAGAAGGAAAAGTGACAACTATTGCAATGCTGATTTAGCCACACTCATTATAAGCAGAATGAGTTTGTCAATTAATGCTTTTTGTTGTTATTTTTTACAGGAGATATAAATTTGCACGTTGTACAGTCTGGGGACTTGTGGGGTGGGTGGAAATTTTCAGATTTCTAAAATAAATATATAAAAAGTTAAATAAAAGTAACATTGCACTTTAAGGAATGCTTTCACATCCTGAGCATGGTTTCCTTTCAGGTGAAGGCTATGATAGAAAGGCCTGACATTATTTCACAACGTGCAGTCAGTAACCAGGAATCGTGAGAAATGTTAAACATGTTAAGCTAACTGGAATGTCTTCTCTTCATCCAATGTCTCTTCATTGAGTCCTTTTCCCCAACTCAGAACATACCCTGGGCAATGCTATAAATTCCCACTGCATACATTCAAAGATATATTTTATTAGCTGGGTTGACTTTAACATTGTTTGAGTTGAGATAAATATTTGGCATGTCAGATTCTTTGCGCTGGTTGGTATGGCAAGGTTTTATTGGCCATATGTAGGTTTTTATCTGATTGTTTGAGGCCAGGAGTATAATGTAACAGTCTCTTCATGTTCCTCTTTATATTGGCTCTGCTATCGCACATCCCCTCTGCTCCCTCAAAACAAGACACACTTGCTTGCTCTAATACATTTGTTTATTCAGCACCAATCTAGGGTGGGTATTCCTTCCTCAGGTGCCATCTTCCCTCCTTTGGTGAGACATTGTTCAAGGCTTTCAATCTAATCATAGAATTCCTGCAGTGCAGAAGCTGGCCGTTTGGCCCATCAGATCTGCATTGATTCTCCACCGGAACATCCCAAACATGTAACCCACATATTCGCACCACTAATCTCCCATAACCTTCGACACTAAGGGGCAATTTAGCATGGCCAAACCACCCAACCTGCACATCTTTGAGAAAAAACCAGGGCACCCGGAGGAAACCTATGCTCACACGGGGAGAACATGCAAACTCCACACTGACAATCATCCAAAGCCAGAATTGAACCCTTATTCCTGGCGTTGTGAGGCAGCAGTGTTAACCACTGTGTCATTATGTTGCTCCTAATGGCCTGGTTGAAAGCGAAAGAGATTCAGTTGACTGAAGTGTGTTTTCCATATACCTGTCACAAACTCAAATAACATCTGTTCAGCAAACTATGATGGATTAAGTAGAGGAAGTGCAAAGATGTTCAGGTTAGGTAGATTGGCCATACTGCATTATCCCTTAATATTCAAAGATAGAACATAAAACATAGAAAAACTACAGCACAAACAGGCCCTTCGGCCCACAAATTGCACCAATCATATTCCTACCTACTAGGCTTACTTGTAACTCTCAATCCTATTAAGTCCAATGTACTCATCTCTTAAAAGACCCTATTGAACTTGCCTTTACCACTACCGATGGCAGCCGATTCCACTCATCCTCCACCCTCTGAGTGGGAAACTTACTCCAACATCTCCTCTGTACCTACTCCCCAGCATCTGTGTTCTCTTGTAACAACCATTTCAACCACGGGAAAAATCCTCTGAGAATCCACCCGATCTATACCTCTCAACATCTTATACACCTCTATCAGGTCATCTCTCATCCTTTGTCTGTCCAAGAAGACTGAGCTCCCTCAATTTATCCTCATAAGGCATGCCACCCAGATTAGGGGGAATCAGGAGGTAAATATGTGGGGTTACGAGCAGAGACAGGCAAGTGGGCCTGGCTGATTCAGTGTTGACTAGATTGATGGGATTTTATGGCCTCACTTGTCCCGAAAACATAAAATCCTGTCTGAGGTCAACGGACCTTCCCAATTTCCACCCCTCGCCCACTCCGATTCCTGTGGCAGGAGGGGCAGTAAAATTCCAGCCGAAGGGCCGAATGGCCTCCTTCTGTGCTGTAGGGATTCTATGATTCTAAGTGAAATTCCCCTTTCTGCACTATGGAACTCAAGTCACAGATTTGGCGAAAAATGTTGTACTTAGAAGCAAAATAAATGGAAGCCACACAAGCCTGCTCCACATTCAGTAAAATCATGGCTGATTTAATTGTGGCCTTTATGTCACTTCCTTGCTTGTTTCCCCAAAATGATTGATTATCTGTCTAACTCAGCCTTGCACATATTCAATGACTCAGCCTTCACTGCTCTCTCTGATAGAGAATTCCTCCTCGCCTCTGCCTGAAATTGGGATCCTTTTAATCCACAGGTGCTTCAGTCCGCCTTGTTGTCTAACAAGGGCCACACACGCGATGGGTCGCGCGAGGTCACTTCGAGAGTAGCCTAATGCTTCACGTCCTTAGTGTACGCTTCAACTGGACCAATTGATGGGCAACCTGACAGCTCAGTGACTATCACTGTTTGCTGTGCAGATACATGGATTTGGGCCAGTATTTGTGGGAGTTTATGCATTCTACCTGTGATTGTGTGAGTTTTCTCCAGGTGCTCTGGTTTCCTCCCACACCCCAAAAATGTGTTCTTAGGCTGATTGGTATAACAGATTGTCCCTAAATTGTCTCCCCTCAATCTGGTCTTCAATGTGGATTTCCATAAGCATAGACAAGGGTCATGGGTGGAAGAGAGAATTCACACTGTTAAAAATGGTGACATGGGCTCGTTGGGCTAAAGGGCCTGTTTCCCAAGCTGTGTTTTGTTTTATTCTTTATGTTGAAACTGTGCTCCCAAGTTTGAGTTCTCCCTTCGACTCTGTTTCTAATTAATGCCCCTCGAGTTGATCTCTTAGGTTCCACTTTCTCTGGGGTCCTTTTCTCTCAGACCAATTCTCATTCTGTACCAGATTCTGTAGAAGGATATGGGCCAAATGAAGGCAAATGGGATTTGCTTAGAAGGGCACTTTGGTCAGCGTGAACCAGTTTGGGCCGAAGGGCCTGTATCCATGCTATAGATTCGGTGATTCTAATATCACCTCTTTCCACAAGCACCAAATTCCTGAGATCGGTACGGTTTTGAAAATATAACATTGGCTTCCTTGATTCTTACAATGTGAAAGCACAGTTGCACACCATGCCACAGATGGGTGAAAATCTGACAGCAAGTAATTCTTAATCATTCTAATGATCCTGCCTCCCAATTCCCAATTGTCTGAACTGCAGCCCCAGCACCAGTGTTTAGAACCTAAAGCTAACTTTCCCTCTATTAAATGGAAGGCTGAGAAGGCCAATGTAACTGTAACTGTGTGAGACAGGTATTTACACATTTGTGCAACCTCCTCATGAGATCAACTGAAAGACGCGCATTTTTCTTCTTTGTGTTAAATGAGGCAAAACTCCCATCAATAGTGATTCGAACAGAACGTGTGCTCCCTCAGTCAAAACATAGAACCTGAGTTGCAATATTTCTAAATATTTAATAGCAAAATTTTATTTTTATATTACCAGGATTCCTTTTAACATAGAAACATAGAAGATAGGAGCAGAAGGAGGCCATTTGGCCCTTCATCACGATCATGGCTGATCACCCAACTCAATAGCCTAATCATGCTTTCTCCCCATAAGTTTTGATCCCATTTGCCCCAAATGCTATATCCAGCTACCTCTTAGATACATTCAATGTTTTGGCATCAACTACTCTCAGTGATAATGAATTCCACAGGCTTACCACTCTTTGGGTGAAGAAATGAAATGTCCCCTCATCTCTGTCCTAAATGGCCTACCCTGTGTTATAGAATAGAATCCCTGTAGTGCAGAAGGAGGCCATTTGGCTCATTGTATCTGCTCCACCAATAATCTCATCCATGCATGTCCCCATAACCCTTGGCTGCTCTTGGATATTTCGAGAGTAGCCTAATGCTTCACACCATTAGCGTACACTTAAACTGGACCAGCTGTTGGGCAACATGACAGCTCAGTGACTATCACTGTTTGCTGTGCAGATACACGGATTTGGGCCGGTATCTGTAGGAATTTGCGCATTCTTGCCATGCTGGCGTGCGTTTTCTCTGGGTGCTCCGGTTTCCTCCCACACCCCAAAGATGTGCTCTTAGGCTGATTGGTGTGACAAATTATCCCTAAGTTAGTCTCCCCTCAATGTGGTTTCCAATGTAGAGTGCCATAAGCATAGACAAGGGTCATGGGTGGAAGATGGAACTCACACTGTTAAAATGGTGGCATGGGCTCATTGGGCCGAACAGCCTGTTTCCCGTACTGTGTTGTTCTTTGTTCTTTATAACCCCATGCATTTACTCTGCTAAAGGACAATTTAGCATGGCCAATCCACCCAACCTGCACATCTTTGATGTGTGGGAGAAAACCAGAGGACCTGGAAGAAACCCAAAGGAAACCCATGCAGACACGGGGAGAACATGTTCAGACAGTTACCAGAGGCCGGAAATGGTGGAAGGGCAGCACAGTGGCACAGTGGTCAGCACTGCTGTCTCACAGCACCGGGGACCTGGGTTCGATTCCAGGCTTGAGCCAGTGTCTGTATGGAGTTTGCACATTTCCCCGTGTCTGCATGGGTTTCCTCCAGGTGCTCCAGTTTCCTCCCACAGTCTGAAAGACATGTTGGTTCGGTGGATTGGCCATACTAAATTCACCCTGTGCCCATACAGGTGCCAGAGTGTGGTGACTAAGGGATTTTCACAGTAACTTTGTTGCTGTATTAATATAAGTCTACTTGTTTCAGTAATAAATGAACTTTAAACTTGAAACCTTTAGACTTTTTAATAAAATGTTAAAAACTTTGAATCCAGCACTGTTGGATTCAATGCTAAACCACTGTGCTGCCCTCAAATTAAGGTTTTGAAAATTTGTCACTAAAATATGAGAAAGGGCAGAGGGAATAGCATCTCCAGGATTACTTACCTGATGGAAGGATTAAATGAAACAATTCATTTCTGCAATAAAATGACCCAATTGCCTATTAATATTCTTGGAGGTATTGGCCTAATCAAAAGACACTGTTGGTTGCATTTTAACTCAAACACTTCAAAGGTCAGATGGGGCATTATAGAATCACAGTGTGGAATTTCCCAGCCCCATTGTGTAGGGAGGGGATGGGGACAGAAAATAGGTAAAAATTCATTCAATTCATCGGGACCAGAACATCCTGCCAGTGGGGAGAGCTGTAAAACTTCCCCCATGGAACCATAAAATGATTAGTTCATGAAAGGAGACTATTGGGACCATCATGTCCATCCAATTCTCTGGAAAAGAAACTCAGCTGGTCCCATTCCCCAGCTCTTTCCTCTTCATCCTGTAATGCTTTCCCTCCATGTGCTGACCAATTAACTTTTGAAAGATGCAATCGAATCTATCCCTACTGTAGTACATTCCATATCCTCACCACTCGCCATGTAAAATAGGCTTTCCCTCACAAATCACCTTAAATTGTTATCCTCTGGTGGTCACTGTTCCACCAGTAGGAATATGGGAATAATTCCTTCCAAACTATACTATCTGGACCCCTCATCAAATCTCCTCTCTAAGGAGAGGAATAATAATCTCAGCTTCTCCTGTCCATGCACATTACTGAGGTTCCTCATTCTTCAACCATTTTTGGCAGTGTTTTACAAGCAGGATTCTCAGTAACCGAAAAATTCTGTGCATATCCCTAAAAGGTTTTGCAGAATTTTCATGTCTCTCCCTCTCTTTCTCTCTCCTTCTGCACTGCAGGGATTGTACGGATTCCATGATTCTACAGAGGGCTGGCATGGAAATGACGAGCGCAGTGGCTCCTGTGCCCTAATCACTTTATGGTTCCATGTCAGGATCTCCTGATCCCGATGGATTGAATGGGTCTTTCAATAGCTCGTCCCATTTTCTCATCAGCACAGGATTTTGCTTTCCACATTTTCCTAGGTGGAAGAGATTCCCTAATTTGGAGAGAAACATGCTTTGGATTCTTGATCTAGCCTCTATTTGTTACTTAGTGCCATTTCTAAGTTAAGTCACCTACTTAAAAGCATCGGGTCAGAGAATCTGCACAGTGCAGAAGGAGCACAGCTTATTGAGCCTGCACTGACAACAATCCCACCCATGCCCTTTTCCTGTACCCCCATATATTTACCCTGCAAATCTTCCTAAGGCCAGTCCACCTAACATCTCCGGACTGTGGAAAGAAACTGGAGAACCTGGAGGAAACCCACGCAGACACAGGGAGAATGTGCAAACTCTACCCAGACGGTGACTCAAGGGAGCCGTGATCGGGAATTGGGGGATGGACTAAACTGTTCTCTGGCACTTGATCACTCAAGCTTAAAAACATTTCTTTTTAAAATTAGTCTCCGATAGCATCAATGTGAAGGAAAGATTTTTCAACCAAAGATTTCCATCCAAAGATGTGCGAGTTAGGTTGTTTGGCCATGTTAAGTGTCAGGGGGACTGACTAGGATAAATACATGGGGTTGTGGAGATAGGGCCTGGGTGGGATTGTGGTTAGTGCAGACTTGATGGGCCAAATAGCCTCCTTCTGCACAGTAGGATTCTATGAACTATGAATTTGTGGTTGAAATGCAAAGTATTGTTTCCAGTGCACAAAACAGACAAAGCATACCATTCATAGAATACATAGAGAAGGAAAGGAGAAGTGCAGAATATAGTGTCACAGCTAGAGGGTTGAGAAAGATCACCTTAATATGAGGTAAGCCCATTCAAAAGTCTTATGACAGCAGGGGAGAAGCTGTTCTTGAGCCAGTTAGTATGTGATTTCAGACTGTTGTTTCTTTCTCCCAACAGAAGAAGATGGAAGAGAGTATGTTTGGGGTGCATGGAGTCTTTAATTATGCTGGCTGACTTTCCATAGCAAGGAGGAAATGTAGATGCAGTCATTGGATGGGAGGTTGGTTTGCGTGATAGACTGGGCTACATTCACAACTCTTTGTAGTTTCATGTGTTTTTGGTCAGAGCAGGAGCCATAGAAAGCTGTGTGATACAACCAGAAAGAATCATCAAAAGAGTGGGAAGAGAACATAGAACATAGAACATAGAACATTACAGCACAGAACAGGCCCTTCGGCCTTCGATGTTGCGCCGACCAATATAAAAAGCAATGCCCCTCCAAACTAAACCATTCCCTTCTCTTCCATATACTTATCAACTAACCTCTTAAACGCCACCAAACTTGGCGCATCTACAACTGCTGCAGGCAGGGCATTCCACTCCCGAACCACCCTTTGGGTAAAGAACCTACCTCTGATATCCGTCCTATAACTATCACCCCTTAATTTAAAGCTGTGTCCCCTCGTGCTAGCTTTTTCCATCCTAGGAAAAAGGCTATCACTGTCCACCCTATCTAAACCTCTAATCATCTTATATGTTTCGATCAGGTCCCCTCTTAGCCTCCTCCTTTCTAACGAAAACAACCTCAAATCCCTCAGCCTCTCCTCATAAGACCTGCCCTCCATACCAGGCAACATCCTGGTAAACATCCTGGTAAAATGTTGGAAACATTTACTCTTAGAGATACACGGTTTTACCTCAGGGACTAGTTGAGATGGAGATACAGTTGACAAATATTTGAAACAATGGGAAATGCAGGTTTATGGGGACCAAGCAGAGAAAGGTGGTGGAATTATTTTTGGAATATTCCAGTAGCACAAGTACAATGGGGTGAATGATGTCAGTCTCAGCGACTCAGTGATAACAACAAATAAATGGCAACACCTCACAAGGAAATGGTTAAGCATATCAGCACTCTAACATTGTGTTTTGAAATGCCCGCAGCAACTTTCTATCGGAGACCTGAACTTTGACACTGTCCAAGTTCCCGGATATATCACTGGCAGCTGAGGATACAATTGCAGGATACAGTTTCCTACAAGCATCTGTCTTTAGAAACTTGTAGAAACCTTATGTTTGCTAACTAGTGTCACCAGAACTTTCCACTTTAGAATCTTGTCCTGTGGTTGAAAATGCCAAAGGAAACTAATTTTAGAAGAAGTATTATTAAACACAATTTCCTTCTAGAGGAATGTCTGTACTACATGGGAGCCATCTCCCAAAATATATATTAACATATATTGCTCTATAGAGCCAGAATAACATTAGGAATTAGTGGGCTGTGTAGCCTTATTTTGTGCTGTTATGCCTCTAGGTAAAATTAGAACTGAATCCAGATATAACCAGTGCCCAATGATGAATGGGCAAGTTTCAGGTGAGAGTAATTCTCTATATTCTTTATATTTTAAAGTTATATTCATGGGTGGAATGATGGCACAGTAGCTGGCACTGCTGCCTCACAGCTCCAGGCACCGATGTTCAATTCCAGCCTTGGGTGACTGTCTGTGTGGAGTTTACATTGTAGAACATTATTATAGAACATTACAGTACAGTACAGGCCCTTCGGCCCTCAATGCTGTGCCGAACTATGTCCAAACCCAACATCAATCTACCCCCTTGCTATAATTCTGGAGTGCCCCATGTGCCCATCCAATAACCGCCTGAAAGTTCCTAAAGTGTCTGACTCCATTATCACAGCAGGCAGTCTATTCCACACTCCAACCACTCCCTGAGTAAAGAACCTACCTCGGACATGTAATAATCATGTTATTGATATACATTTGATTCCCTTTTAAAATTCAGGACGCTGTAAAAGTAACTACAGTCTGACTCAAACTGTTAATACACTAGTTACGCTGCAGGATATAGTGCTGTCTTCATCACTGTGATGTAAACCACTGTTGTTGCTGATTTAGTATGTTTGTGGCACTCAAGATATTGCTTGGATAGGTGGTCCTACAATTAGTAATGTACACCAAACTTTATAAACTTATTGTTAAAAAAAAACTTCAGGTCGTTTCCTGTGCCACCTTTTAATTTCTTATGGTTGAAAATGGCTTACAATTGCTTCAGCTGTTTTCAATCACTAAAACTCTCCTTGGCAATCAGTGTCCACCAGCAAGATTTTCAATATTTATCAAATATTCCTTGTTTAGTTTTAAACATATGTTCAAGTATATTCTTCAATCCCTCTGCCCTTCAACGGTGATGTACACTGCTACAACTATCTCCCTATTTGCATCACTGGGTTAAAAAAAACATCATTAGGACAATAAGGCTTGTTGTCCAATTTGTAGTTTCCTTATCTGTATCAGTCTTGTTCCATTATCTTTAACTGTTAATGGCAGCAAATGCACTTATCCCAAAGTAAACCCATAGAACACCTCAAGATTGGCTGATAAAGCAGAAATTACCAGTCTATCCCTTTGAGGGTCCAGTGGTATAAATACTTAAAAATGTTCCTGCAAGCTGCCAGGCAACAGATCCATACATTTACACTTTCTCCCCATATCTGCAGGTGTTTTCTCGGGGTACTTCGGTTTTTCCCACAATCCAAAATTGCGCAGGATAGGTGGATTGGTCATGCTAAATTGCCCCTTAGTGTCCAAAGGTTTGTAGGCTTGATGGATGAACCGTGATTTTAAAAATGTATATGGTTACATGATAGGGCATAGGAAACGGCCTTGTTAAGACACTCTATCAGAAAGTCGAATCATACTCAATGGACTGAATGGCCTTTTCTTTCCTTGGGGATTCTATGATATTATGATATATGAGACATCAGTCAAAAATCAATCATTGTTGGCATCCTATCCTAATGGCAGCAGGACCTTCTGGGTGTAGATCAGCCTTGGCATTCACCTAAATAACCTTATAATCTTACCAAATACTGCAGATGGGGTTGCACAGTGGTTAGTAATGCTGCCTCAGAGTACCAGGATCCTGGGTTCAATTCCAGCCTCAGGTGACTGTCTATGTGCAGTTTGCACATCCTCCCCATGTCTGCAAGGGTTTCCTTCAGGTGCTGTGGTTTCCTCCCACAGTCCGAAAGACATGCTGTTCAGACGGATTGGCTGTGCTAAATTCACAGGTTTATGGGAATAGGGCAGAAAAGTGTGTCTGGGTGGGATGATCTTTGCATATTTATCTAGAATTTTCTGTTGACATCAAGTGCCCAATATTTGTCAGAAGAGGGAAGAAGTAATTGCACTGAATATTTTCTAAAACTTTATAGATTTTTTTATAACCCTTAGCAGATGCTCAGTAAAGAAACTGCTCCCCTTGTTTCATGTTTAGGCAAAATGTAATGTGAAGGAAAATGAATCAATTTAATTGCAGGACTATAAGAAAAGTTTTTTAAAAAAAAAATCAAAAAACCCATCTGTTTCACAGTTACTGGGAGATCTCTCGCCAATCCTTCTACTGCCGATGTTTCTTTTTGTATTCATTCACGAGATGTGGGCATCGCTGGCTAGACCAGCATTTATTGCCCAACCCTGATTACCCTGGGTTTCTCGGCCATGATGTAGAGATGCTGGCGTTGGACTGGGGTAAACTCAGTAAAGTTTTGCAACACCAATTTAAAATCCAACCAATTTATTTGATAGTAAATCCACGAGCTTTCGACACTATGTTGTGCCTTCATCAGGCAAATGCAGTGTTCTGATCTGCAGAGGCACTCATATCCACACAGACAGTTACATACTGCTGATTAGAATGCGAATCCTTACATCTAACCTGCTATTCAAGTGTTAAAGTGGCTAACAATGTGTGTGAAGGAAATCCTGAGCATTGGTTAGAGAATTGTGTATTTTCTCCAGACAGCACAGTAAGTGAGGTTTTTTGCTAATCCAGGCAAGTTACGGGGGTTACAGATAGTGTGACATGAAGCCAAGATCCCTGTTAAGACCGTCCTCATGTGTGCGGAACTTGGCTATCAGTCTCTGCTCAGCAACTCTGCGCTGTCGTGTGTCACGAAGGCCCTTCAAGGGGGGCCTTCGTGACACACGACAGCGCAGAGTTGCTGAGCAGAGACTGATAGCCAAGTTCCGCACACATGAGGACGGTCTTAATAGGGATCTTGGCTTCATGTCACACTATCTGTAACCCCCGTAACTTGCCTGGGTTAGCAAAAAACCTCACTTACTGTGCTGTCTGGAGAAAATACACAATTCTCTAACCAATGCTCAGGATTTCCTTCACACACATTGTTAGCCACTTTAACACTTGAATAGCAGGTTAGATGTAAGGATTCGCATTCTAATCAGCAGTATGTAACTGTCTGTGTGGATATGAGTGCCTCTGCAGATCAGAATACTGCATTTGCCTGACGAAGGCACAACATAATGTCGAAAGCTCGTGGATTTACTATCAAATAAATTGGTTGGATTTTAAATTGGTGTTGCAAAACTTTACTGAGCTTCTCGGCCATTTCTGAGTTTCTCGGCCATTTCAGGGGATATTTAAGGGTCAACCATATGGCTATGCGTGTGCAGGCCAGACCAGGTAAAGATAGCAGATTTCCTTAATGAACCAGATGACATTTAATAACCATCAACAATAGTCACATGGTTATTAGGTCCTTTAATTCCAGATTTTTAAAAAACTGAATTTAAATTTCATCATGTGCTGTGGTGGGATTCGAACCCCGCTTCCCAGTGCATTACTCTGCCTCACTGCATTACTAGTCCAGGGACAATAAAGCAGCATCACACCTTCCCCACATGCCAACATCATGAGAGATCTGGACAGATTTGACAGGGAGAAACTGTTCCCACTGGTGGAAAACAGTAAAAAGTCCCACGACACTGGGTTAAAGTCCAATAGGTTTATGTGGTAGCACAAGCTTTTGGAGTGTCGCTCCTTCATCAGGTTCTACCAAATAAACCAGTTGGACTTTAATCTGGTGTTGTGAGACTTCTTACTGTGCTTATCCCATCCAACACCAGCAGGTTCACATCACAGAAGAATCAAGAAGCAGGGGACATTGATTTAAAGCGATTGATGAATGAACTCGATGAGTTGTTGGGATCTGCAATGAATTGCTCTCAAGTGCAATGGAGACAGATTCAGTTGTGACTTCCAAACAGGTGATCGGATCAATATCTGGACAGAAAAGGATTGTTACAGGCAGAGAAGTGGGAGTGGTCAAGTTGTTCTTGCAGAAAGCCAGTACCAAAATGATAGAGCCAAATGGGCTCCTTTCTTACCGTCACCATTCTATGATTTGATGAACACTCATGTCCACACTCCAGGCCTCTCACAATAGTTTTGTTTAATGGTTCTTCAGAATGTGGGCCTTTACTGGTATGAGCGCCATGCCTAGATTCCCTTCAGAGTGTGGTGGCAGGACTTCACCGTGAAACTTTGTGATGAAGGAAAACCAAAGTGTGACCTCTGGCACACCATGAGCAACAAATGGGAGATCCATTTGTTATTTATTAAAAATAACATTCTTACTGGGACAAAAAAATTCTAATTTTATCAAGTGACAGGGAATCACTTTGATTCATGCAAATATATGTAACAGTAGATGGATCAGTTGGCAATAACAAATAGAATTTATAGCACAGAAACAGGCTATTCAGCCCATCTAATCCATACTAGTATTTAGGTTCCACACAATCTTCCTCCTATTCCTCTTCATCCAACAGTACAAGTGCAACCTCTCTTCCTTTCCCTCATTCAGAGACCCAGGCTCTGGGGACGTGAGTTCAAATCTCACCCATGCCAGCTGGTGGAATTTTAAATTTATTTCATAAAATGTGGAATTGAAAGCTAGTCTCAGTAATGGTGATCATAATAACTAGCGCTGATTATCATTAAATAAAAATGTCTCTGGTTCACTCATGTCCTTTAGCAAAATCTGCCATCATTACCTGGTCTGGTCTCCATGTGATTTCAGAGCCACAGCAATGTGGTTGATTGTGAACCACCCTCTAAAATGGTCTAGCGAACCATTCACATTAAGGAACAATTAGGGATGGGCAACAAATGCTGGTCCAGCCAGCAACTCCCATTAAAGAATAAAGAATATAATGTGTTTATGTCGCTTAACGAGTCTAAGTTATTGTCTTAACGATTCCTTATTATGGTGAATTCCAGATTCGATTCACACTTCCAGGTTAAAGCATTCCTCCTGAATTCACTACTAAACCTCTCGGTGACCACACTAAATTGAGTGTCAGCAATGGCTCAGCTGGTGGAACTTCTGCCTCTGAATCAACATATTTTAGGGTTTGAGCACCAAAGTCAAGGCAAACACTTCAATGTGGTACAAAGATAGTACTGCACTGTTAACGTAAAGTATTAAGGACACAATAGATGTGAAAGACATTGAATCAACCATGATCAGATTAAATGGGGTAGTAGGCTCTGTGGGCTGAATGGCCTATTCCTGGTCCTATGCTGGAAGTGCTGTCTTTTGGATAAAATGGAAGACCAAGGTCCCATCTGCTGCTCAGGGGGATGCAAAAAATCCCACTGCATTATTTCAGTGAAGAATTCTAGTGTTCTGACCAACATTTAGTCCACAATCACTATCATACAAAAAAAGACGGGATATAATGGCATCACTGGACTGTGGGAGGAAACTGATATGCAGACACTGGGAGAACATGCAAACTGCACACAGACAGTGACCCGAAGCCAGAATTGGGTCCCTGATGTGTGAGGCAGCAGTGCTAACCAGTGTGCCACCATGCTGCTGAATGCTGTTTGTGTGAGCTTGCTGTGCACATATTGCCAGCCACATTTTTCACATTACAACAATAACTCCACTTCAAAAGTAAATCACTGGTTGTAAGGCACTTGGAGATGTCCTGCAAAGCACTATGTAAATGCAAGTCTTTCTCTCCTCCTTCGTGGGTCTCTCCACATCCACCTGAGCAGGGACCACCGTCTTCCATCTTATCCACAAAAAAGGAACATCCAAACCATATTTCACTGAGATTGAAACATGCATTGGAAAAATAGGCGCAATAGAAAGATGCGTTACTTAATGGTACAACTGCTGTGTTTACATCAGGAAAAAGAAGGCCCATCGAGTCAGCACCAACTACAAACCTACTCAGGCCCTATTCCCGTAACCCGACATATTTACCCTGCTAATCCCTTTGACTCTAGGGTCAATTTATCATGGCCAATCAAACTAACCTGCACATTTTTGGATTGTGTGTCCAAAGGAAACCCAAGCAAACATAGGGAGAATGTGCAAATTCTACACAGACTGTGACCCAAACCGGGAATTGAACCCAGGTCCATGGAACTATGAGGCAGCAATGCTAACAGCTATGTGACCATGCCACCCTCAACTACACTTTAACAGCTTAAAATTTGTTCTTGTGTTTCAGGTAAAAAAAACATCACTATTATAAAAACACCTCTGGTTTATAGACAGATTAATAAAATCTTCTTTCTGAATATTATTTTGTTTCCCACTTTCTGATTGATAAGTATGTCTATTAAGAGATACTCTACAACGGTAGGGATTTCAGGTCTGAAGACCCCGGAACTTGAGTGAATTTAATTCAGAACAACTTTGGGGCCAGGATATGCACAAGGATGCTGAGGGACTTCTGTCATTGCAAAAAATGGTGGAGGAGATGGAATTCTGGAGGTCTTATTCCCCCCTAACATGCCACCTATTCATTTTGGCAGGGGCATGAACAGGGCTGTGTTGGGGTTTCACAGGAGAAGCTGTCTATATCAAACAGCAGCTAATGGCAGTCATGTCTGATTTTCTTCAGCCAGGAGAATGAAATACAACGTGTGCAGACTACACCTGGCAGGAACAGGTCCAAACTTTAGAGTTCTTTGGACAGGTGGGGTGCCCTTTTAGGGAGGTAAGGTACCTCTTGGATATGGCCCAGAAGGAGGGGAAATCTTTGCAGGAGATCAAGTCCTGTTTGTAGAGATAAAATGCCTTGGAAGTTGTTAAAAGCAAAATCTTATGTGTGCTGTCAATAACAACAATCAGAAGTGTCAATAACAACAATCAAAAGGAATCTCAAAAGTAATTGGAAAAAGTATCATAAATGTGCTTGTACTTGAGAATTCTGATTAATTCTAAATACCCAACATGAGGATAATTAGCAGCTAATGTTTTAATATGTGGTTTGAGAATACAAAATATGTAAGTGACATCTTAATGTCGCTAAGAAATGCTTTTAACATGCTATTAAAATAAAAGATGTATTCATGATACATGTCAGCACAAGACAGGCACAAATAATGCAACAAATTACCAATGCATACCTAAACCGGGGAAAATAAGTCCAATAGATAAAGGTTTAAATTGGTTAGAGGAAATGCTGAATCATAAGAAGCCATTTTTTGGGAGAGAATTTCCATGAAATAGACTGACAAATAACAGAGTTATATTAGAAAGTGTCAGAATTATTGATTGAAAGACATGTCATCCGTAGATTGACAAATCAATGGATAAATAAATTGCTGTTAATTAAGTGCTGGGCAGATTAAACTGATAAAAAACTATAACTATTCTAGTTTTTTGGTGTGAAATTTGAGATCTTTTGTGAAAAACCTAATAGCACATTAGCTGTGTAGGTGGAACAATTGATCTCCCATTTTGGCCAAAATGAGATTTGTCTTGTCCTAATTGTATGTTTATATGAATATTGTTAATTTGTATTGTTTCTGAATCTAACATTTCAATGTTTTAATAAAAACTAGTTTAATTGAAGAATTTCATTGAACAGGACGCAGAGAGACTTGGGGGTGCAGGTTCACAAGTGTCTGAAGGTGTCCTCACAGGTGGAGAAGGTGATAAAGAAGGCGTATAGTATGTTAGCTTTCATAGAAAAGGGTATAGAATACAAGAGTAGGAGTTTGATGTTGCAGTTGTATAGAACGTTGGTTAGGCCTCACTTGGAATACTGCGTCCAGTTCTGGTCGCCGTACTATCGGAAGGATGTGGAGTCCTTGGAGAGAGTGCAGAGGAGGTTTACCAGGATGCTGCCTGGTATGGAAGGACTGTCTTATGAGGAACGATTAAATAGACTGGGGTTGTTTTCCCTTGAAAGACGTCGGCTTAGAGGGGATCTCATAGAGGTGTATAAGATTATAAGGGGTATAGATAGAGTAAATGGTGGTAAACTTTTTCCACCTTCAGAAATGGATAGGACGAGGGGTCATGGCCTTAGGGTGAGGGGGGCTATGTATAAGACGAATATTAGAGGGCAGTTTTTCACACAAAGGGTAGTGGGGGTGTGGAATGCACTGCCGAGTAAGGTGGTGGGAGCAAGCACGCTGGGGCTGTTTAAGGGTGTCTTGGACAGCCACATGAGCGGTATGCAGATAGAGGGATATATTAGGACTGTTTAACTATGGCTTTTTTTCCACAGGTAATTCGGTCCATACTTGACCAACATTGAGCATGCATTCGGCAGGTGGTGCGAGTACAGCTCTTGGATGTTGATTCATGGGTTGCCTGGTACTTCATGTCGTAAATGAGTGCTTTATGTGGACCACCTGAAGGGCACCATGACAGCTCAGAGACTATCGATGTGGCTGTGCAGACACTTGGAATTGGGCCGGTGTCTGCGGGAGTTTGCGCGTTCTCCCCGTGGTTGCGTGGGTTTTCTCCGGGCACTCCGGTTTCCTCCCACAACCCAAAAATTTGCTCTTAGGCTGATTGGGAAACAAATTGTCCCTATAGTGAGAGTCTTCCATATTAGGAATAACCTAAATCTATAATAGAATAATGGAATTGCTACTATATAGTTATGACGGCGGCGCGGGCTCGTTGGGCCAAAGGGCCTGTTTCCCGTGCTTTGTTGCTCTTAAAAAAAAAGAATAAACTTTTTTTGCCCTTGTGAAATGAAGTAGAGTCATAGAGGTTTATGGCATAAAAACAGGCCCTTCGGCCCAACTTGTACAAGCCATTCTTTTGTTTTAAACCCCAAAGCTAATTCCAATTGTCCGCATATAGCTCATATCCCTCTTACCCATGTAACTGTCTAAATGCTTTTTGAAGGACAAAATTGTACCCGCCTCTACTACTACTTCTGGCAGCTTATTCCAGACACTCCCAACACTCTGTGTGAAAAAATTGCCCCTCTTCCCTCTCACCTTAAATCTATGTCCTCTAGTTTTAGTCTCCCCTATCTTCGGGAAAACTGATCAACGCCTCTCATTATTTTATAGACCTCTATAAGATCACCCTTCTACACTGCAGAGAAAGAAAGTCCCAGTGTGTCCAGCCTCTCCTTATAACTCAAACCATCAAACCATTCCAGCAGCATCCTAGTAAATCTTTTCTGCATTCTTTCTAGTTTAATAATATCCTTTCTATAATAAGGTGACAGAAATGTTTAATAAAAAGCCTTTAAATTAATCAGGGTGCCTAAAAGAATTTCCTACAACAATTTTAAAATCTCAACTAAACAGTCAAAAACAACTGTCAAGCTATAAAGGCCTTTAAAACTCCTACCATTTAAATTTTTGAAAAAAAAATGGTGTGGAATCATTGCTTGCTATTTCAATGCTTGGTGTTTCACACCCATCTAAAAACATGAGCTTAATCATGCTGCTGCATGACTGATTTTGCAATGTTCCAGTGGGAGCCTACCATTTCACAAGTTGATTGATAGCTACAAACTGTTTTGGCTCTTTGAAGTGGGATAATGAATTTTAATGTTTGCTTTTATAAGAAATTAAGCACTTGAATTAAATATTTATTTTTATAAAGGATTATGTTGAAGGAAGATAAATAAACTGAATCTGTTTTCATGATAAGTGCTTTTATAAAAAACAAAGTTGACAATAAACATAGAACTTTATTTTATTTTATCTCAATGTGGAAGATACAGGGTGAGTTGGCATGGAGGATGTAAAGGTGAATCAGGGTCATGGGTTAGTATGAATTGGCATTAAATTATTTATGGACAATAAAGAGCCACTGAAGTGGGTAGAGTGGTGTAGGTATCAACACAGATGATACTGCATTGACCAACAGAGAGGATATTTCAGCCAATAAGCACTTCTTCTCCTGTGATACAAATGATTGTGATCATTGGAAATTTGTCATTCTTGTGTTTGTCCTGATGAGTGCAAGAGCAAAAACTTTACAGCAATAAAGTTATGCCTCTCTTTTCAAAAATGTTCAAATATAGAGTCAATATAGTTGCGCAATTTGGTTATGTTGTTATCTTCTTTTCCTGTGTCTATTTTTTGGTTTTAAATCTATCTGAATTCCTGTTTTTTTAATTCCTTTGTGGGACACGGGCATCGCTAGCAGGCCAGCATTTATTGTCCATTCCTAGTTGCCCAAGGACAATTGAGAGTCAACCACAGTACTCTGGAGTCACATGTAGGCCAGACCAGGTAAAGATGGCAGATTTCCTTCATTAGTAAACCTGATGGTTTTTCCTACAATCGACAATGGTTTTGTGATCATTGGTAGATTGTTAATTCCAAATATTTTTTCTAAGTGAATTCAAATTCCACCATCTGCCATGGCAAGATTCGAACCCAGGTCCCCAGAATATTAGCTGTGTTTCTGGATTAATAATCTAGTGATAATACTACTAGGTCATTGTTTTCCTGTTCCAATGGTAGATTTTTCAGGCTCTAGCACAGGGATTCCCTTCATTCTCCACTGCATAGTTCTTACACTTTTTGTGTTGTCTGTCATGTAATGGTGCTCTCTTTGATTTGATTTGATTTATTATTGTCACATGTATTAACATACAGTGTAAAGTATTGTTTCTTGCATGCTGTACAAACAAAGCAGGCCATTCATAGAGAGGGAAAGGAGAGGGCGCATAATGTAGTGTTACAGTCATAGCTAAGATGTAGAGAACGATCAATTTACTGCAAGGTAAGTCCATTCAAAAGTCTGAAGGCATCAGGGAAAAAACTGTTCTTGAGTTAATTGGTACGTGACCTCAGACTTTTGTATCTTTTCCCCAATGGAAGAAGGTAGAAGAGAGAATGTCTGGAGTGCATGGAGTCCTTAATTATGCTGGCTGCTTTGCCGAGGCAGTGGGAAGTGTAGGCAGAGTCAATGGATTATGAGACTGGTTTGAGTGACGGATTGGGCTACATTCACATAAGAACATAAGAACATAAGAACTAGGAGCAGGAGAAGGCCATCTTGCCCCTTGACCCTGCTCCATCATTCAATAAGATCATGGCTGATCTTTTCTATGGACTCAGCTCCACTTACCCGCCCACTCACCATAACCCTTAATTTGTTTAATGTTCAAAAATTTATCTATTCTTGCCATAAAAATATTTAATGAGGTAGCCTCAACTGTTTCACTGGATAGGGAATTCCACAGATTCACAATTCTTTGTGTGAAGAAGTTCCTCCTCAACTCAATCCGAAATCTGTTTCTCCTTAATTTGAGGCCATGCCCCCTAGTTCTAGTTTCACTCACCAGTGGAAACAACTTCCCTGCTTCAAACTTATCTATTCCTTTCATAATCTTATACGTTTCTATAAGATCTCCCCTCATTCTTTTGAATTCCAATGAGTATAGCCCCAACCTACTCAGTCTCATAAGCCAGCCTGTTAAATTCCAAAATCAACATAGTGAATAATCTCCTCTGCACCCCCTCCAGTGCCAGGATATCCTTTCTGACGTCAGGAGGACAGAACTGTACACAGTATTCCAGGTGTGGTCTCACCAGCACCTTATACAGCTACAACATAATCTCACTGTTTATAAACTCCATCCTTCTCGCAATGAAGGACAAAATTCCATTTGCCTTCTTAATTACCTGCTACACTTGCAAATGAACTCCTTGAGATTCCTGCACAAGGACACCCAGGTCCCTCTGCACACCAGCATGTTGCAATTTTTTACCATTTAAATAATAGTCCATTTTGCTGCTATTCCTACCAAAATGGATGACCTCACATTTGCCAACATTGCATTCCATCTGCCAGACCCTTGCCCACTTACATAGATTATCTATATCCCTTTGCATACTTTCAGCATTCTCTGCACATTTCGCTATTTCACCCATCTTCATGTTATCTGCAAATTTTGACACACTAACTTGGTCCCCAGCACTAATTTATCTATGTAAATTGTAAATAATTGAGGTCCCATTACTGATCCCTGAGGCAAACCATTGTCACTGATTACCAACCAGAAAAACACCCATTTATACCACTCTTTGCTTTCTATTAGTTAACCAATCTTCTGTCCATGCTAATACATCACCCGTAACTTTGTGCAGTTTTATCTTATGTAGCAGTCTTTGGCGCGGCACCTTGTTAAATGCCTTCTGGAAATCCAAATACACCACACCCACAGGTTCCCCATTGTCCACTGCACATGTAATGTTCTCAAAGAATTCCACCAAATTAGTCAAACATGACCTGCCCGAGTCATGATCTTTTATAGTTCCTTGCGGTCTTTGGCACAGCAGGCTCTGAACCCTGTTTTCATTACCAGCTTCATGTGGAATGAGTTGTATGTGTTGTATGAGTTGAAACATATAATTACTGATTTACAGATTTATGTATTGGTTGGAATGTAGTGGAGACTTTCAGTGTAATGATGGGGCCAAAATGGTATGAAAATATTTTATCCTCTGAGCAAACTTACATTGAAACATCGTTACAAACACATTATTAAAATTCATTCATGGGATATGGGCTCCATTGGGTGGGCCAACATTTATTGCTAATTGCCCTCTATTTCAAGGGCAGTTAAGCATCTATCACCTTGCTGTGGATCTGGACTCACATATAGGCAAGACCAGGTAAGGACAGCAGATTTCCTTCCTAAAGGACAATAGTGAACCAGATGTGTTTTTATGACAATCAACAATGGGTTCATGATCATCAGTAGATTCTTCATTCCAGATTTTTTAAATGGAATTCAAATTCCACCACTTGAATCCAGGTCATAGAATCATAAAGTCTTTGCAGTGCAGAATGAGGCCATTCGGCCCATCGAGCCTGCACTGACCACAATCCCACCCAAGTCCTATTCCTGTAAACTCAATTAATTACCCAGTTAATCTCCTGACACTGGGGTCAATTTAATCTGGCCAATCTACCTAACCCGCACATCTTTGGAATGTGGGAGGAAACCGGAGCACCTGGAGGAAACCCAGTTTCTGGATTAATAGTCTGGTGATAACACACCAGACCAGCTTCTCCCATTTTCACTGGGATACAACTGTGGAAACCCTCCACATATGGCCATCACCTCACTCCTCACTCCCTCTCACCAGCTCCCAAACACCAGCTCACAGGAGTTTCCTGCTTTTATATAGATGTGGCTGTTTCAATAAATTTAAGACCCAAAATCTAGGTCCAATAGATCACAAAGTCACTTGATACCAACTGAACTCAGATTTTCAGAATTGAGTAGCTATTCTCTTCGGAATTGCATTTTTGTTGAGTTTTCTTGACTGAGGCCAGTACTGTAATAAATCCAAAGTCAGAATTTTTTCACAAGGCAAGAAGTCCTGGCACTGGCACCAAATATGGTATCTAACACCCTGTGGAATGTGGGTGACGGGACCCTGTATAATAATAGGAGAAGAGGCCAGAGAAAAAGTGCACTCTTTATTATTCCCATTTGTACTGTTGCATTTTGCTTGTTCTATAGGGTTTATTATTTCTAATTAGCTCCGCAGAAAATTTCCATCATTAGCAATCTGGTCCAGTAACCAGCACATAAAATTCTTTGTATAATCCTGATCCAAACACTTTTAATCATGACGGTAACATAGAAATGAAATGCAAAGGCATCATTTGAGCCATGTGCTGTAACGGTACTCCGAATGCTATCCCAGGATTTTTTTTTCAAATATTTAGACATTTACTGTATATTTATTTTACTTCCACATGAAAGTTCTCTTGCATTTTCTTCCCACACTTAAAGTGGTACATTAAGAAGTGAGCTTGTGAAAGCACCTCCATAAGAGCACTTCATTCTAACAGCAAAGTGCTGTCTTTGTGGGGGACTTAACAGGTGCCACTGTGTATTTACATGTGCTCCTTAAATTTTGAAAATATATTACTTTGGACTCACTTCAATAAATGCGCAGATAATACTGCTTGGTGCTATGACTACCAATCTTGTTAATTTTCCATATTTGGTTTGGGTATTATGTATGTTGCATAGTGGTGAATTTCACTAATCCTTTAACTGCCCTCCCTTCAAAGGAACAGATTAAATGAATGAAATTCTCCAGATCTCCTGAAAAGGGTTTGATTCCTCTTCCCCCCATTAACTGCTAAACCTGACTTGTTTCTCACCAGGCTAAGTGATAAACTTATAACATTCGTTGAATGTCAGAGAGTGGCATAAGCTAGTTTTTTTTTCTAAAGATGATGTGTATAGCCTGATCATCACAGATGCTTTGGCCGGAATTTTCTGACCTCGCCTGTGGCTACGATTCTGCATCCAGCTGCTCTGAATGGAGATTTGGCTGGGCGGCAAATTCTCCATTCTCGCTGGCAGTGGTAGACAGGTGTGTGAGATGAGAGAATTAAGAGCAGTGTTCTTGGATATCTGAGCAGGAAACATTGGCATTGTAACAAAAATGTCAGAGTCAGAGCTTACCGAACACCAGCTGTCTGACCCTGGAGCATTATTATTAGCTATTATTTTTGTTATTTATTATTATTATCACAAGTAGCTATACAGTAATACTGCAATGAAGTTACAGTGAACATCCCTTAGTTGTTACACTCCGGCACTTGTTCAGGTATACTGAGCAACAAAGTAGCGCAGCCAATGCACCTAACCCGCATGTCTTTTGGATTGTGGGATCACCCGGAGAAAACTCATGCAGACACATGGAGAGAATGTGCAGTCTTCGCGGAGACAGCGACTGAAGTTGGGAATCAAACCCGGGTCCCGGACGATATGAGACAGCGACGCCAACCACTGTGCCACTCCTGTGTCTGAGTTGTGTGCGAGAGCTTCAAATGATGGGATACATAAATAAGGTTGAAGTGTTCCAAAGACATGCTGTACAAATTCAGCATGAATCAGGTTGGGGAATATATCAGGGTTGCATCCTTCATTAAAGATATATGCTGGAATTCTACCGTCCTGACCACCACAGAATCAGAGTGGGCAACAGGCGGACAATGGAAATATTCTTTGCACTTGGGTGGAAATTTCCGGCTGTTAAATCCCACCCATGGAATGGGAATTTCTCCAATAAAGGAGGGAGAAAAATAGACTACCATATTCCTGAAAATATGGGATAGACTGATGGGAATTGACAGAAACAAATACCTGGTGCCTTCCAACAAAGCGAAAACACAAATTAGCCATCCATACAAAGTATTTGTTTACAAGGCTGTGTATCAATAGTCTTTCTTCCTAAGACAATTCCACAATGTTTATTCAAATTTATTTATTAGTGTCATACGTAGGCTTACATTAAAACCGCAATGAGTTTACTGTGAAAATTCCCTTATTGCTACACTCCAGAGCCTGTTTGGGTATACTGAGGAAAAATTTAGCACAGCCAATGCACCTAACCAGCACATCTTTAAGACTGTGGGAGGAGACTGAAGCACCGGAGGAAACCCACGCAGACATGAGGAGAACGTGTACACTCCACACCAGCTGTGACCCAAGCTGGGAATCAAACTCAGGTTCTAGGCGCTGTGAGGCAGCAATGCTAACCACTGTGCCATCCTATTGCCCTTGGAACATATTGTCAGAGGAAAAAGTCACAGTCCCATCACTGGAAAGCTTTAAGACCAATCTTTAGACTATTTCTATTTAAAGTTTTACGTTATCAGGATGGCCATCAGGTCATCTTTGATTTAACTCGCTGCCAATGTAAATGTGGGTGGAATATGGCGATTAGTCTGTGATCCCGATACAATCAAAGCAGAAACAGAAAAGCATAAACAAGACAGAGCTGGTGAATCAGACCATATTTTTTGAGTTCTCACACAAAACACAATCACCCTCCAAAATCACCCTCACACACATCTGGAAATGTCTTCAGCATTTTAACTAAAAGACATGCAGAAAAAGATAAGAAAACTGGAAAGAAAATTTCACTAAAATGCACTATGGCTGTGGACAATGAGTGGATCTTTAAAAGAAAGAATCATTAATGAGGAAATTCTTTAATGGCACATTGACATGCAACTGGGGCGGCACGGTGGCACAATGTTTAACACTGCTGTCTCACGGCGCCAGAGACCCAGGTTCAATTCCTAGCTTGGGTAACTGTCTGTGTGGCATCTGTAAATTATCCCTGTGTCTGCTCTGGTTACGTGCATTGGCCATGCTAAATTCTCCTTTAGTGTACCCAAACAGACACCAGAGTGTGGCAACTCGGGGATTTTTCACAGTAACTTCATTGCAGTGTTAATGTAAGCCTACTCGTGACACTAATAAATGAACTTAACTGAACCAACACAAGCCAAATGGTCTGTTTCTGTGTTAGAACATTTAACAAGTCTGTGATAATTGTAAAACCACTGAGTGTTATGACATGGTTGGAGGTCATTTAACAAATTACATCTGTTCTTGCTCTGTCCCATTCTAGACATTCTACGCACTAAACTAACCCAGCTTGGCAGCCCGTTTGGAATAAAGGGAAGGCTGTCTCAGAGTTGCTATAAATTGGACAAGAGATTAAATATATATATATAACTGCAATTTTTAATATTGAACCAGTTGCAGGATAAGAACAGAGTTCAGTGGAATAAATTAGATATCACTGGCAGAGTGTTGTAGAGGTTCTGGTCAGAAGACAAGAGCAGAAAACCAGACTGAAATTTTACTCAACTGAGATGAGTTCAGTTGGGATTCTCTGATTTCGTCCCTGCCCACTCTGATGGCAGCAAGGATGGAGAATTTGGCACTCAGCCGAAACTTCATTCATTGTAGCGGCACCAGAGAATCTCTGCAAGGTCGGAAGTTTTCGATACATTGCTCTCTCTAACTTCTTGATAGAGTATTTCCCAAATGCTGAATAAAAAGGACATTGTATTAACTTCATCAACTAGAACTAACAGCGGTGTGGCAGTGAGGTCTAAAGCTCTTCAGGATGGTTTAAACCCTTTAAGCAGAAACAAATGTTATTAAAAATTAATTACAAATCGGTAGGTCCCAATAGAAACGGTAGGAGAGAAAATCAACTTTGCTGGTGAACTGGCCCAGATAGATGAAGTTGCATCGCTTAAGTGGGTCATCGGGAAAAATAAAACTAGATTCTTTTCGCGATATTTCCTGCCTATCACATCATTCCAGTTCCAGAACACAGAAGGAAAATATGAAGGCTTGCCTGCTATCAATCAGGTTGATGGTTTATTGTGACTGGTTCTTACTCTTGTCCAGCCAGTGCTGCCTAAAGGCATGGAGGAGAGGGAGGGGAAGCATACACCATTTCTATTTGCTTTATTGAGTGGTGGTGATGAAAGATTCCCTTTGGCCCACCTGATACTTTTTGCTCATCCAGTGCAAAGCATTATCCTTGACCAAGTGTCGCAGACTGGCACATTGCAAGGTCCAAGGCTTTGTGTTGAGGATCGCGCTCAAGCTCTGGGCAGCCAACCACTACAAGGAGGGGAAGGCCACCCTCTACTATCTTTTAGCCATCTTGTGCCAAGAAGCTAGAAATTTTGTAGAACCCCCACATCTGTTCACAAGGAAGGCACCTCAAATGGCAAGAATATCAAAATTGTGTCAAGGAATCTCAAAGTGGAACTTGCTGCATAGAAGATAAGATGGGCAGTACAGTGGTACAGTGATTAGCATTGCTGCCTCACAGTGCCAGTGACATGGATTCAATTCCAATGTTGAATGACTGTGTGGGCTTTGCACATTGTCCCCATGTCTATGTGGGTTTACTCCAGGTGCTCCGGTTTCATCCCACAATACAAAAATAAAGTTTATTTATTAATGTACAAGTAGACTTATATTAACACTGCAATGAAGTTACTGTGAAAATCCCCCAGTCGCCACAGTCCAGTGCCTGTTTGGGTACACTAAGAGAGAATCCAACATGGCCAATGTGCCTAACCAGCATATCTTTCAGACTGTGGGAGGAAACTGGACCACCCAGAAGAAACCCACACAGACACGGGGAGAACGTGCAAACTCCACACAGACAGTGACTCAAGGCTGGTATTGAACCCTGATCCCTGGCGGTGTGAGGCAGCAGTGCTAACCACAGCGCCAACATGCCGCCCAAAGATGTGCTGGTTCGGTTGGCTGGCTGTGCTAAATTACCTCTTACTCTCTATGTTAGATGAATTGGCCATGCTAAATTGCGCCTTCATGTCCAAAGATGTGTATCTTAGATGGCTTGGCTTTGCTAAATGTGGGGTTATGCGGATGGGTTGGGAGAAGTGCCTGGGTCTGAGAGCCAGACAGTCGATGGGTCGAATGGCCTCCTCCTACACTGCAGGGATTGACTGTGGGGATTGTATGCCGATATCTATTCCGTGGAGATGAATTTCATTGAATCTTTTATAATTTTCAAACTGACACGTTTTAGAATGTGATCAGTGAAGGGTATTTCATAATTTTTTCAAGATGAAGCCACGCCTCTTCTTCCAGCCCCTACACGTCATCTTGTCTCCCCCCAGGTTCGCATTGTTGACAGGAGTGGGGAGTGGGGGTGGCTGAGTGGTTTTGATGATGCAGGCTCCCTAATCCCTCAGCACAGGGTAAACACACACACACACACACACACACACACTAAAGCAGCGGGAGCACAGGCTGGGGGATGTGACAGCAGTTCCTTAGCTCCATGTGTTAGCCAGCGGGTGAGGATAGAGTGTAGCAGCACAGTTGCACACACAGTACCTGGTTAAACCTCCCCGCTCTGTCTCACTGGTATATACCAGTGCTACAGCTGGGACCAAGGATGCTGGAGTGTGTGAAGTGAGTTGGGGCTGAGAAGTGGAGGGAGAGCTGGATTATCTGATACCGACCGTTCCAAAAAAAAAACACCCTCCAGATCAAGAGAAGATCTTAAAATATGCAAGCTGACTTCTGTGGCGGTGGGAACAGCTCCGGCGCTTCGCGATGAATTGCTTTCCCATTTTGCAGTCGGATCTGGATGATTGAAGCTGATATTTTTATTTATTTCTGGGAGGGGTGGATGACTGGGAGGGAGAGGGGGAGACTCTTGGCTCACACAAACCTTACCCCACAAGAGGCTGTGGATTTTCCCCCAGGTGGCCAGCCAGAGGATGTCTTTTTTCACGTAAGTAACCCCCCATCTCTTCACCCTTCTTAGAAATCCCCTTAAAGAGAAGCAGCGGAGGCAGACATTCCATGTGGAAATGTATCATTAGCAAATGTCCTAATATCAGGAATTACCGGGCGGATTGGGAAAATCCACAACAATGTATGTTTTTTTTAATGTAATTCCATCGGTTGCCCCCTTGTTTTGGGGAGGAATGAATTGGGACCTGGATGGGAAACTGAAACTGAAATTTTCTGTGTCTATCACTGGGGTTTAATTCAGTTCCCAGTCTCAAGCCTGTTGCCTGTAATTTTTTATTTGCTATCACGCTGGTTTTTCTGCTGCAGATAACCGGGAGGGTGGGGTTATCAAATGTGTATCCAGCTAAACCTCCTTCCTTTGTATCTGTATGGGTGTTGCGTGTGTGTGTCTGTGTGTGCGTATCTCCTTCATATGAAGCCAGTGACAGATAGATTCGAATCTCCAAAATAGATTCACAGCTCGGGAATGTAGGCACAGGTAAAGCCGAGTGAGAACAGATTTAAATAGGAACAAGGAGGTTCTGAGACATACACGTCTGATACCCTTGTGGCCAGTGGCTGGGAAAGATGTCGTTTGATTCTTTTGGCGAGGTGAAAGGGGTTTTATTTTTCCTGGCAAATCCTTTTAGTTTACCAAAATGTATCACATTGCCAGACTGATATTCGGTATCTGGTGAAGAATTCCTGCTGCGTCTTCATTGTATTTGCTGCGAGTATGTACAGAAGGATTTGTCTAGTACCGCTTTCGCCACCATGCGACTTGTATAACCATAGAATCCCTATAGTGCAGAAAGAGGCCATTCAGCCCATCGTGCCTGCACCAACAACAATCCCACCGAGCCCTATCCCTGTAACCTCCCCCATATCTTTCCCACTAGTCTCCCTGACGCTAAGGTGCAATTTAGCATAGCTAATCCACCTAACCCATACATCTTTGGACACTAAGGGGTAATTTAGTGTGGCCAACTTACCGGACCTGTATATCTTTGGACATTAAAGAATAATTTAGTGTGGTCAAGTTACCTGATTTGTACATCTTTGGACATTAAGGGGCAATTTAGCATGGTCAATCCACCTAACCACACACCTTTAGACACCAAGGGGCAATTTAGCATAGCCAGTCAACCTAACCTGCACATCTCTGGAGTGTGGGAGGAAACTCGAACACTCAAAGACATGGGGAGCACATGTAGACTTCACACAGACAGTCACCCGAGTCCGGAATCAAACCCAGGTCCCCGGAGCTGTGAGACAGTAGTACTTACCACTGTGTCACAATACTGCCCCCAATCCACCTAACCTACACATCTTTGGATACTAAGATGCAATTTAGCATGGCCAATTCACCTAACCTGCACGTCTTAAGGATGTGATTACATTGGGGGAAGCAGAGCAGATTCACCAGGAAGATGCCTGGGATTGAATATTTAAGTTATAAAGAGAGATTGGATAATCTTGGATTGTTTTCATTGCGGCAGAGAAGTCTGAAGGGTGGTTTGATTGAGGCGTACAAGATTATGAGGGCACGGACAGAGAAGTGAAAGAGCAGCTGTTCCCCTGAGTTGAAGGATCAGCCATGGGAGGACATAGGTTCAAATTGATAGGCAGAAGGGATGTGAGGAAAAACCTTTTTACCTGGAGGGTGATGACAGTCTGGAATGCACTGCCTGGGATGGTGATAGATGTGAGTTACCTCACATTGTTTAAAATGTACCCGGATGAGTACTTGGCATGTCGTAATATTCAAATGCTGGTAAATGGGATTAGGTGGGAAAGCAGGTGTGTCAGTGCAGACTCGATAGGCCAAAGGCCTCTTTTTTTTATTTATTAGTCACAAGTAAGGCTTACATTGACACTGCAATTAAGTTCTGTAAAATTCCCCTAGTTGCCATGTTCCAGCATCTGTTTGGGTCAATGCACCTAACTAACACTTATTTCAGACTGTGGGAGAAAACTGGAGCACTTGGAGGAAACCCACGCAGACACAGGGAGAACATGCAAATTCCACAGACACCCAAGGCTAGAATTGAACCTGGATCCCTGTGCTGTGAGGCAGCAGTGCTAACCACTGTGCCAATATGCAGCCCTGTCAGTGAAGTATTTTTCAGCTGACTAAGAGTCATCCCCAGACTCGAAACATTGGCTCTATTCTCTTTCCACAGATGCTATCAGACCTGCTGAGATTTTCCAGCATTTTCTGTTTTGTTTCAAATTCCGGCATCTGCATCAATTTGCTCTTATTATAGCAATGTGATAATGAGCGGGTAATCAGTTTGTGGGGCTGATTGAGGGATAGATCAACACCAGGATGATGGAGGTGATGGCCTAGTGGTACTATCGCAAGACTATTAATCCTGCAACTCATCTAATATTTTGGGGACTCCGGTTCGAATCCTGCCACGGCAGGTGGTGGAATTTAAATTCATTAAAAATAATCTGGAATTAAGAATCTACCGATGACCATGAAACTATTGTCAGAAAAACCCATCTGGTTCACTAATGTCCTTTAAGAAAGGAAATCTGCCATTGTTACCTGGTCTGGCCTATATTGACTCCAGAGCAATGTGGTTGACTCTCAAATGCCCTCTGAAATGACCGAGCCATCACTCAGTTTCAAGGGCAACTAGGGATGGGTAATAAATGCTGGCCAGCCAGCAAAACTCATGTCCCAGGAATAAAAAGAAAACTGGCACCATTGCCATGGCAACACACCAATTGAATGCCACTCTTAATTTTTGTGCTTAAGTGGAATTGAACCCACATCGGAGGTATCTGCTTGACTAACTGATCTACGGCTGGCAGCTCAGGGAGTTCCCATTCACCTGACGAAAGAGCAGCACTCCGAAAGCTAGTGGCATTTGTTACCAAATAAACCTCTTGGATTTTAACTGGTGTTGTAGACTTCTCACTGTGCTTACCCCAGTCCAACGCTGGCACATCATGTGTAGTGAGTACAGAGGAGGCAGTCAGCTCTTTTAACTTCAGCGCAATAGACATAATGCACAGTATGTCACCTGGGCAACGCTGCTCAAATTAACCTAAAATTTATTCATGCAGCCAGGACCTCAGTCTGAATGCACAAACACAGGAAACACCTGCCCTGAACATAGAAAATAATTGACATCACTTCCTAGTAGTAAAATGAATTGAATTTGGTATCAATATATTAGAATATGTATGATTGTTAAAATTTGTTCCTGTTGTCCTTATTCTGTTGTACAATATGGATTGTACAACATGGGTCATTGTTTGCAAATAAGGGCTTGCATATTTAAAATGGAGCCGAGGAGAATTCTTTTCCTCTGAGGGTCATGGATCTTTGGAACTCTCTTCATCAAAAGGCAGTGGAAGCAGAGTCTCTGGGTGGGATTTTCCAGCCTTTCCCGCCAGCAGGATCATCCAGTCCCACTGATAGCAAGCCCATTGAAAGCACCGGGACTGGAAGATCCTACCGCCCACCAATGGTGGGCCACCTTCCATGTCGCAAAGCACACCATGGGGGTGGGTGGAAAATCACATCCTATTTAAGGTAGAGTCAGCTAGACTGTTGATGAGCAAATTGCGGGGGGGAGGTCCGTAGATATGAAGAAAGTGGATTTGAGGTTACAAATCAAATCCGCCATGATCTCATTGGATGATGGAATAGGCTGGAGGGGCTGAGTGGCCTACTCCTGCTCTAATTAGTTTGTCTGTATGTCACAGGTCAATATGATGCGATCAGTTGTTCTGCAAAATGCAAAACGATTATTGAGAATTTGTGCTTATTGTCTGGACTTCCTTTGTAAGTGTGGCCAGAAATAAAAGTAACTGGGACTTTCTCTGGGAGGCAAGAGAGGAGATTGCAGAGCCTCTGGCTCTGATCTTCAGGTCGTCGTTGGTTACAGGTGTGGTTCCGGAGGACTGGAGGATAGCGAATGTGGTCCCATTGTTTAAGAAGGGGAAGAGAGACCTTCCAGGGAATTATAGGCCAGTGAGTCTTACTTCTGTTGTGGGCAAAGTATTGGAGAGAATTATTAGGGATAGGATTTATAGTTATTTAGAGAGTAATGAATTGATTGGGGATAGTCAGCATGGTTTTGTGAAGGGTAGGTCGTGCCTTACTAACCTCATTGAGTTTTTTGAAAAAGTGACTAAGGAGGTGGATGGGGGTAAGGCGGTTGATGTGGTATATATGGACTTTAGTAAGGCGTTTGATAAGGTGGCCCATGGAAGACTTCTGCAGAAAATGCAGATGTATGGGATAGAGGGTGATTTAGCTAATTGGGTTAGGAATTGGCTAGCAGATAGAAGACAGAGGGTGGTGGTTGATGGGAGATATTCATCTTGGAGTTCGGTGACAAGTGGTGTACCTCAGGGGTCTGTTTTGGGGCCCCTGCTGTTTGTAATTTTTATAAATGATCTGGATGAGGGTATTGAAGGATGGATTAGTAAATTTGCAGATGACACTAAAGTCGGTGGAGTGGTAGATAGTGAAGAGGGGTGTTATAGTTTGCAGAGGGACTTGGACAAGTTGCAGAGCTGGGCCGAGAGGTGGCAAATGGAGTTTAATGTGGAAAAGTGTGAGGTAATGCACTATGGCAGAAATAATAAATGTGTAGAGTATAGGGCAAATGGTAGGATTCTTAGTAGTCTAGATGAACAGAGGGATCTTGGTGTGTATGTGCATAGATCCCTGAAAGTAGGCAGTCAGGTCGAGAAGGTTGTTAGGAAGGCATATGGAGTCTTGGCTTTTATTGATAGAGGGATTGAATTTCGGAGCCGCAACGTCATGTTGCAACTGTACAAAACTCTAGTGCGGCCGCACTTGGAGTATTGTGTGCAGTTCTGGTCCCCACATTATAAGAAAGATGTGGAGGCATTGGAGAGGGTACAGAGGAGGTTTACCAGGATGTTGCCTGGTATGGAGGGCAGTCTTATGAGGAGAGGCTGAGGGATTTGAGGTTGTTTTCGTTAGAAAGGAGGAGGCTAAGAGGGGACCTGATCGAAACATATAAGATGATTAGAGGTTTAGATAGGGTGGACAGTGATAGCCTTTTTCCTAGGATGGAAAAAGCTAGCACGAGGGGACACAGCTTTAAATTAAGGGGTGATAGTTATAGGACGGATATCAGAGGTAGGTTCTTTACCCAAAGGGTGGTTCGGGAGTGGAATGCCCTGCCTGCAGCAGTTGTAGATGCGCCAAGTTTGGTGGCGTTTAAGAGGTTAGTTGATAAGTATATGGAAGAGAAGGGAATGGTTTAGTTTGGAGGGCATTGCTTTTTATATTGGTCGGCGCAACATCGAAGGCCGAAGGGCCTGTTCTGTGCTGTAATGCTCTATGTTCTATGTTCTATAAACCAACATACAATCTAAAAGACTCCTAATTTCTGGGCACAAGTGAGTAACACATATAATGACAATAGACCTAGAATTTCTTCATTTTTTACAACCTCACCCCATTCCCAGGCCAATGCCATGTATGCATTTCCTTAGAATTTCTGTTCAAATTATCATAGAAATCATAGAGTTCTTACAGTCCAGAAGGAGGACATTCAGCCCAGTAAGGCTGCACAATCCCACCCAGATCCTATCCCCGTAACCCCGCGCATTTAATCCCCCGACACTAAAGGGCAATCTGCACATTCTCTGAGTGTGAGAGGAAAGCAGAGCATCTGGAGGAAACCTTCGCAGACATAGGGAGGATGTGCAAACTCCACACAGACAGTTGCCTGAGGCTGGAATTGAACTCGGGTCCCTGGTGTTGTGAGGCAGCAGTGCTAACCGCTGTGCCACAGTGCCATCGTTTTAGGAGTACATTTAGTGAGCTTAGGAGCATGTTTTCTGACTTGCCTGGAAGTAATGTAATTTTACGGGTGTTTTACAGTCCGCGTTCTAACAGTGGACAATTGTGCCAATTAAGCTGTGTCCAATGATCTGGGTGAGGCAAGCACTCCTTCACTGGTGTCAGAAGTAAATTGAACAGCACCCCTCCTCAGTGAGCACAATCAGCAGGCGCTAACATTATCCAGTCTGCCTCATTTTTCGAGCACTTCCTCAGCAGTTTGATATTCCAGTTTAAAATGGAGCCGGAAGTTGTCAAGCTCAGCATGCTGGTCAGAGCGACTTGCAGCAGCCCACTGGTCCTGGAAGCTTTTTATAGCCATTTCCTCTCGTTAACCTTCAAGAAAAGACTTTCTTCTCTGTGAAGGAAAATTAATTGTGAAACGCTGAAACTGAAACTGCTGTTTGCAAGCAGTGAATAAATTAGTGGCAGGTAATAAATGATGAGGCACAAACTGTTCCGGGAATAAACTTTAAGCAATGTGGTTGCTGCCTATGGAAATTACAAACGGTCAGTTAGCATTTCTTTCCTTCATCTTTGTGTGCATGTGTATATTGCTGGCAAGGCCAGAATTTGTTGCTCATCCCTAATTGCCCTTGAACTGTCTGGCTTGCTGGGAAGTTTCAGAAGGCAGTTAAGAGCAAAGCACATTGCTGTGGGTTGGCAGTCACATGTAGGCCAAGCCAGGAAAAGACGGCAGATATTCTTCCCTAAAGGACATGCACATTCTCATCGTGTCTCCGTGGGCTTCCTCCAGATGTTCTCATTTTTTTCCCACAGTCCAGAGATGTGCAGGTTAGGTGGATTGGCCATGCTAAACTGCCCTTTAGTGCCCCAAGATATGTAGGGTAGGATGATTATAAATACGTGGAGATAAGGCCTGGGTAAGATGCTCTGATGGAAAGTCAGTGCAGACTCTATGGGTCGAATGGCCTCCTTCTGCACTTTAGGAGTTCTATTTTATGATTTCTGAGTCAAGCATAATTGAATTCAAATTCCACTGGTTGTCAAGGTAGGATTTGAACCCATGTCCCCAAAGCATTAACCTAGACCTCCGGATTGTTAGTCTAGTAACATCACTTATACACCACCATATCCCCTTTACCTACATCTGCATTTATATGTCTGATATAGGTTGTTGCAATTGTACAAGGCCTTGGAGAAGCCACACCTAGAATATTGTGTGCAATTTCGGTCCCCTTTTCTGAGGAAGGATGTTCTTGCTTTCGAGGGAGCGCAGCAAAGATTTACCAGGCTAATTCCAGGGATGGCGGGACTGATGTATGAGGGGAGATTGACTAGGATAGGATTGTTTTCGCTGGAGTTCAGACGAATGAGAAGGGGGGAATCTCATAGAGACTTATAACCATTCTAACAGGACTGGACAGGGTAGATGCAGAAAGAATGTTCCTGATGGTGAGGGTGCCCAGAATCAGGGCTCACAGTCTGAGGATTCAGGGTAGACCATTTAGGGTGGAGATGAGGAGACAATTCTTCACCCAACGAGTGGTGAATCTGTGGAATTCATTACCACAGAAAACATTGAATATATTCAAGAGGCAGCTGGATATAGCAACTGGGGCAAATGGGATCAAAGATTATGGGGCAAAAGCAGGATTAGGCTAATGAGTTGGATGATTAGCCATGATCGCAGTGAATGGTGGAGCTAGCTCGAAGGACCAATTGGCCTCCTGCTCCTATCTCCTCTGTTTCTATAAATAAACAGTGGTGCAAATTAATGAAGCATTTTTAAAAATGATACCAATTCCGTGCTTTCTGTGGAGCACATGAATAGAAATAAATCATTTGGCTTTTTGAGCCTTTGTTAAACCGTTCAATGAGATCATCAGTGATCTGCAATCTAACTTCATATACCTGTCTTTGTTCCTTATTTCTTTGGAGTACAAAAATCTACCAATCTTAGGTTTAAAAGCTACAATTGATCTTGTAATTTTAATTTATTTATTAGTGTCACAAGTTGGCTTATATAAACACTACAATGAAGTTACTGTGAAAATCCCCCAGTTGCCAAACTCCGGTGCCTATATGGGTACACTGAGGGATAATTTAGCATGGGCAATGCACCTAACCAGCACATCTTTCAGACTGTGGGAGGATCACCCGAAGGAAACCCACGCAGACATGGGGAGAACATGCAGACTCCTGAGACAGAACCCAGGCCTCTGCTGCTGTGAAGCAGCAGTGCTAACCACTGTGCCACCCCACCAACTGCTGTTTTCAGAAGAGAATTCCAAACTTTTGTGGCGGGATTTTCTGGCCACGCTTGCCCCGGAAAGACCGGAAAAATCCTTCCCAAGGCCAACAGACCTTTGCACGGTCTATATCCTGCCCGCTACAGTTCCTGTGACAGACACAATAGGAACATTCCATCCCTCATGTTTCATAATTTCACTCCTAAAATGTTGGCTCAAATTCTTTAGACTCTGATCCTGACCCCCAGACTCCTCAACCAGCAGAAACAATCTCCCTCTCTCTCTATTTATCTGTTTCACTTTATATCATAGAATCCCTACTGTACAGAAGAAGGCTATTCGGTCCATCGAACCTGCAGCAACAAAATCCTGCTCATGCCCTATCCCCATAACTCCATGTATTTACTCTGCTAAGCCCCCTGACATAATTTAGCATGGTCAATCAATCTAACCTATCAACTAACCCGACCTATCTTGAAAACTTCAATCAAATCACCCCTTGCCCATCTAAATTCCAAGGAATACAGCCTTCGTTTGTCTAATCTCCTTTTGTAATATAGTTGTCAGAGTCCAGATATCATCCTGGTAAACCTAAGCTGTCTTCCCTCTGAGGGATTATTTCCTTCTATCCGATACCCGTTACTGCTCATTGGAATGTTTATCGCATTGGTATAAACCAGATTAGTAAATGAAATTGCTTGCCTGATCTGTAAAATCCTAAACTTGCTGTGCCCAAAGTGCACAGATAATGTTAATTTAGTTAATCGCTAATTATTTCAACTAGAGAAGGGACATATGGGCCAGAATTTTCTACCTTTCGTTCCCTGGCACCACTGCTAGCGCTACGGGAAAGTTGGCACTCAACAAATATCCATTAAATGTGCAGGTTAGGTTGATTGGCCATGTTAAATTGCCCCTTACTGTCAGGGGATTATAGGAATAAGGCCTAGGCGGGATTGTTGTCAGTGCACGTTCAATGGACTGAATGGCCTCCTTCTGCACTCTAGGGATTCTATGAGTTGCAGCAAGATTGGAGAATCCCACCAGCGTGAATGGCTGGAAAATTTTGGTCAAAGTGTTAGTTTGGCATTGTTTTGTCTTTGGAAATTAGGCACATTTTTACCTATTCTAATAGGATTGGCAGCCATTTTTAATGTAACTTGACCTCGGTATTTTGGATATGATTTTTCAGCTCCACCTTTCGACATACGAACAGACAAATTCGGAGCAACAGTAGGCCATTCAGCCCCTCAAACTGGCTCTGCCATTCCTCAAGATCTCAGCTAAGGTGACTCTAATCTCAATTCCACATTCTCATTTATTGCCCCCATTTCCCAATAGCCTTTCACTCCCTTGTCAAGAACCCATCTATCTCTGTGTTTAAAATAGTCAAAGATCCTCTTGAGGAAGACAATTCCTGGCTAAAGGAACTAAGAAAAAACTGAATTTAATTTCAAGTAAGATCATTTCACTTCCCTTCTTTCCTCCTGATCGGGAGTCACCAGTACCCAAGATTGAATCAATGACTGTTTTGACCTTCGAGTCCAAGGACTATTTGCAGCACTGAGAATCGTACCGATAGCTGGAAATTGTACTAAGTCATAGAGTGAATCATTTTCTTCCCTCAGCCAAGAGTGACCCTTTCTAAGGGATTATATCAATACTCATCTCACAATACAGTTTAGATTTTGTCATGGGGGCGGAATTTTGTATAGATAATTGGTCTCCCCACTACTCCATCTCCATGGTCACTTTGCACTCCGAGGAACATTCATTGACTGCAAAACATTGGCTCCACCCCTTACTCGGGTGGCAGTCCAGTCAAGGAAAACTTCTCACTAATTGATTGACTGTAAGCTGTGTAGCCCCAGCAGGGCCAGTGGCAGCAGTGGTCAGGAATGGGGATACAAATAGCCCCCAGATGCGAAATCCCAGAGTTGGGGAGCAGGTAAATGCAGAGAAATCTCTGTACGGCGAGGGAAGGTAAAGCTCAAGAGAATGTGGGGGTTTTGTTAGAGATGCTATGGGGAGAGGGAGCACCAAATGGGGCTGACCTTGGAGGTGGAGAAGGGCTCATCAATGTGGACAAAGAGCCCTCAAAAGTGCCCCCTCTGTCTGCCCAAGTTCCAAATAGGATGAAGGAAGGGCTTTTCCATCTGCCCTGGCTAATTCCCACTTGTCAACACCAGCATCTCTACATCATGATTCCCACTTACCAACCTCAGAATTGAAGCTGGGTGCAAAATAGTTTTTAGGTGGCCAATAAAGTTTATTTATAGTCACAAGTAGGCTTACATTCACTGTAATGAAGTTACTGTGAAAATTTCCTAATTGCCACACTCCAGCACTTATTCGGGTACAATGAGGGAGAATTTAGCATGGCCAATACACCTAACTAGTCTTCCTAACTGTGGAAGAAAACTGGAGCACTATGAGGAAACCCACGCAGACACAGGGAGAATGTGCAGACTCCACAGAGACAGTGAACTAAGCCGGGAATCAAATCTGAGTCTGTGGCATTGTGAGGCAGCTGTACTAACCACTGTGCCACTATTTAAGGGTCTCAATCAGGACAAGAGGGGTGAGACCACCCCCACCTCCTTCTCCTCCTCTCCCCCTCTACAAAATTGCAAATAGATTGAGGCAAGTGGGAGGGCAGTGGGAAGACCACCCAGAGAATTTTATAGGCATACTCATCAGTGGGGGGCTGTAGAAATCTGCCCTGGGTGAAAAATGGTAATATAACCTGGGCATCAGTACTTGCAATGACACCTCAGGAGTCTAATCCATCAGGAATGGTTGGGGTTCGCACTCAATCTAATGTGAGTCTACTCCAATGTGAAGTTGCATTTTAAAATTGCCTAGACACTGTGGTAACTTTTCAAACAGAAAGTGAGAAGGAAACTGGCATGAAACATAAGCTGGTGGGAGATTTCTGGAGTGCAAAGTAGAAATGTGCAGATTTGAAATGTTATGGCTTGAAGTATGTCCAAGATTCAGCTAGAGTCGAAATGACTGAAGCACAAAGTTCAGTGCTGAAAAACTTTCAACTATTGAGCTCTTTGGGAAAAATATCTCAGCCAGTGACCATTGTCAAAGCAACCATCTCCCATCAATGACTTCAGTGTTGATAATTCATGGCATGTGGGGTAGCATGTGGCACAGTGGTTAGCACTGCTGCCTCACAGTGCCAAGGACCCGGGTTCTATTCCGACCTTGGGTCACTATTTGTATCTGCGTGGGTTTCCTCTGGGTGCTCCAGTTTCCTCATGCAGTCCAAAGATGTGTGCGTTAGGTTACATAGAACATAGAACACTACAGCACAAACAGGCCCTTCGGCCCACAAGTTGTGCTGATCATATCAGTACCTACCAGGCCATAGAACTATCTGTAACTCCCAATCCCATTAAATCCCATGTACTCATCCAGAAGTCTCTTAAAAGACCCCAGCGAGTTCGCCTCTACCACCACTGACGGCAGCCGATTCCATTCACTCACCACCCTCTGAGTGAAAAACTTACCTCTAATATCTCCTCTGTACTTGCCTCCCAGCACCTTAAACCTGTGTCCTCTCATTTCATCCCTGGGAAATAGCCTCCGAGAATCCACTCTATCTATTCCTCTCAACATCTTGTAAACCTCTATCGGGTCGCCTTTCAACCTTTGTCTCTCCAGGCTCTCTCAAACTATCTTCATAAGGCATGCCCCCCAATCCATGCAACATCCTTGTAAATCTCCTCTGCACCCTCTCAATAGCTTCCACATCCTTCCTATAGTGAATTGACCAGAACTGCATACAGTACTCCAAATGGGGTCTGACAAGGGTCTTATAAAGTTGCAGCATTACCTCCTGACTCCTGAACTCAATCCCTCTACTAATGAAGGACAGTACACCATATGCCTCTTGACCACATCTTCCACTTGAAGGGCAGATTTAAGAGTCCTATGGACCCGGACCCCAAGATCCTTCTGCTCCTCAACACTGCCTAGACTCCTACCCTTGATATTATACTCCTTCATCCTGTTGGTCCTGCCAAAATGGACCACTGCACATTTATCTGCGTTGAAGTCCATCTGCCACTTCTCCAGTCTTGCATCCTATCTATGTCTCGCTGCAACTTCAGACATCCCTCCAGACTATCCACAACACCACCAACCTTCGTATCGTCAGCGAATTTACTAACCCATCCCTCTACTTCCTCATCCAGGTGATTTATAAAAATGACAAACAGCAAGGGTCTTAGAACAGATCCTTGGGGCACTCCACTGGTGACTGACCTCCATGCAGAAAAAGACCCATCCACAACCACAACACAACTTTTAGGTGATTAGCAGGAGAAATATGGGGGGGGTTATGGGAATAGGACCTGGGTGGGATTGTGGTCAGTGTAAACTTGATGAGCCGAACGGCCTCCTTCTGCACTGTATAGATTTATGATTTATGAATCATCAGCATTACATTGACCAAACTGTAGATTATTTAGTCTACAGTGGAGAATTAACCTGGTTCTAATCTCCTTTCAGTGACCATGCCACCTTGGTGCTAACTCATTGTAAGTTAGCCACTTACCTTGTGTACAGAATTGTTCGACAATTTGAGTGCTTGGTGGCGGCACAGTGGCGCAGTGTTTAGTGCTGCTGCTTCACAGCATCAGGCAACTTGCATTCAATTCTCATCTCAGGTCACTGCCTGTGTGAGGTTTGAACATTCTCCCTATGTCTGTGTGGGTTTCCTCCGGTTTTCTCCCACAGTCCAAAGATGTGCGGGCTAGGTTGATTAGTTATACTCAATCACCCCTTAGCATCAGGGAGATTAGCAGTGTAAATATTTGGGGTTATGGCATAGAGCCTAGGTGGGATTGTGGGCAGTGCAGGCATGATGGGCTAAATGGCCTTTTCCTCACTGCATGGATTCTATGATTAACAAGCTCCAGACCCTTCCCACATAAACTATATGCTCCAGATCCTTGCCATCATCATTCCTCTTCACAATTATGTCTCACCAAACAACAGGATTTAAACTGGGGGGTCAAGAGGAGGGGAATGATAATAGTTAAAGATTTATTTATTAGTGTCACAAATAGGTTTACATCAACACTGCAATGAAGTTACTGTGAAAATCACTGAGTCGCCACACTCTAGTGCCTGTTTGAATACATTGAGGGAGTATTTAATATGGTCAATGTACCTAACCTGCACATTTTCAGATTGTGGGAGGAAACTAGACCACCCAGAGGAAGCCTATGTAGACGCGGGGAGAACGTGCAGACTCCACATAGACAGTGACCTAAGCTGGGAATTGAGCCTGCTCCCTGATGCTGCGAGGCAGCAGTGCTAACCACTGCACCCCTTGGACGCCAAAGTAAATGCTGAGATATGAACATTGATTTGATTCATTATTGTCACATGTATTGGGATACTATGTCACTTGTGTGGGATACTGACAAAGCATACCATTTATGAAATGAAAGGAGTGGGTGCAGAATGTGGTGTTCCAGTCACAGCTAGGTTATTGAGAAAGATCAACTTACTATATGGAAGGATCATTCAAAAGTCTGATGGCAGCAGGGAAGAAGCTGTCATTGAGTCACTTGGTACATGACAATTTATTTACAGGATGCAGCATGATAGATATCTGCTTCCTACCAACTACTAACTTACACAGCAGTCTCTTTATATTCTTTTTTAAAGAAGTATATGATTAACTAATGACAAAGAAGTGATAGCCCCTGGTGGAGCAGTCTCTCTTTATAAGTGCTCTAATTACTCAATTCAACAATGATCTTCACCTGGGTTTCTTAATAATATAATTAATATACTGCTAATAGAGAATAATAGAAGGTTTTGTAATACGTGATTTAAAAAGCAATTCTGACTTTGCAATGCCATACTGCATTGATCCTACAATGCATTTTGTTATAGTTGTCAGGTAAAAGCAAAGTTGCCATAGTCTCAGATAACAATAGGCTGCTGTCCTCTTTGAAGAAAGAGTTAACTAGTGGCGATTTAAACCGAGGGTCTCCATACGTCAGGCAAAGGGCAAAATGAGGCTCTCATGAACAACTTCAGCCATAATAGGAATTGAGCCCATGTTATTAACATCGCTCTGCATCATAAACCAGCCATCCAGCCAACTGAGCTAAATTAACTCCAATATCAGGCAGAGACTTGATAACAAGTCCCAGTCACAAAGAGTTGCTGACACAAAGTACAAAGAAAAGTACAGCACAGGAATAGGCTCTTCGGCCCTTCAAGCCTGCACCGATCATGATACCCTAACTAAACTAAAACCGTTTGATCTCCAGTAAACTGTCAAGGAAGGGAACAGGAGGGAAAAGCGAGAGGCATTCATGAATGAAAGAATGAGTAATCGCAGGACATAGCCTCTAGCAGACAGTGACAGTCTGGCTTTGGAAGGGGAATGTGAGAAAATTTCCTGGCTGACCTTCTGCAGCTGGAGAATCATGTGCGCTGAGGGAATTAGGGGCAATGGGGGTAGTGGTGGTGGGGGGGGGGGGGGGGGGGGGGGGGGGGGTGGGGGGGGAGGTGGAGGGGAGGTGCTGAGATAGAATGAGGAAAAACAAACTTAACTCAGATGTTTGCATTCAGATTTTTTGATGCCGGTCTTTGTCAAGCTGTGTAGTATGACATAGATTCGCTTCTGGGATCCAGGGAAACAGGGGAAGGGGGAGGGGGAATGCTGCTTAAAACCCTTCAACTGAAAATCTCCTCTCTCTGCCAGTTTTCAACATCCAATGAAAAACGAATCAACCCAGTCCCAATTTAGTCTTCTGTTGAAAAAACACATCCACAGTTCAGCACTAAAACGTTGGATAACATCCAAAACCGTGTCCAGTTGTTGACACAGGAAATGAAAAGAATAAGTTGGAGCCATGTTCTAAATAACGAAGAAATCTCAGTGGAACTGAATACAGAGATCTTTCGTCTGCATCGCACCGGGGAGAGCTTGAGGCACGGAGAGTTCCAAAAATACAATACGGGCAATGTTTCAGCCCAACAAGCTAACACATGGAAGCACTGAGGTTATTGTGTAATCGTGGAGAGCTAAGAGGAGTTATCAGGTTAGCTCAATGGATAAAGATACTTCTGTTCAGTATTGTCTGTCCATGTGGATAAGCGAACAACCAGGTCTGGTCTGTGTTAAATTGTACGGGGAGACAATGATGTTGGGTGGGATTTTCTGGCCCCACTCATCCCAAAACCGGAAAATCCCATCCCAGGTCAACGGACCTTTTCATTGTCCGTGTCCCACCCACTACGATTCCCATGGTGGATGGGAATAAAAACTCCAGTCATAGAATTATAGACTCTCTACAGGAGGTTATTCAGCCTACAGAGTCTGTATCGACTTTCCAGCAACAATTCCACCCAGGCCCTATCTCTGTAACCTTACCAATTCACCTAAGCCTATACATTTTTGAAATTGAGAGAGGATATATTGGCATTGGAGGAGATTCACAAGGTTGATTCCGGAATTGAAAGGATTGGCTTATAAGGAGAGAGTGAGGAGGCTGGGGCTATACTCGTTGGAATTCAGAAGAATGAAGGGAGATCTTATAGAAACATATAAGATTATGATGGGAATAGATAAGATAGAAGCATGGAAGTTGTTTTCACTGGCGGGTGAAACTAGAATTAGGGGCCACAGCCTCAAAATAAAGGGGAGCAGATTTAGAACTGAGTTGAGGAGGAACTTCTTCACCCAAAGGACTGTGAATCAGTGGAATTCCTTACTCAGTGAAGCAATTGAGGCTACCTCATTGAATGTTTTTAAGGCAAGGATAGGTAAATTTGTTGAACAGTGAAGAATTAAGGGTTATAATGAGCCGGTGGGTAAGTGGAGCTGAGTCCACGAAAAGATCAGTCGTGAACTTATTGAATGGCGGAGCAGGCTCAAGGGGCCGGATGGTCTTCTCCTGCCTCTAGTTTTTATATTCTTACATTCTAATTGGGCAAGTTGCCTTGTACCCATCTTCTAACACAGTCATCCCATGAATGATCCCATTGTTTTAATGTATGGAGTGATTTCTGTGAGAGTCCTGTGTAATCCAAACCCTTTTGAAGAAAGAATTTTATTTCAGGCAGCAAGTGTTGTGATAACATGTTGATTTTTCAGGTATAAATTCTTACTAAAGGTTTTGCACTCTTTGCATCAGAATGACTATCAGTAAACATGAGAGAGATTTGAAGGGGAGGACTTGTGGTCTAATGACCAAGAACCACTTTGTGACTATTTGATTTTGTGTTAGCAGATTCTGGGTTAATAAATGCAAGTAGACTTGGATCTATTAAAGGCAAATTATGTATGGCTAATGTGATTGAGAGGGACAGAGAGGGTTGATGAAGGTCATGGGGTTGATTTTATTTGCATAGATTTGCAAAAGCCATTCGACAAAGTTCTACATAATGGACTTCTTAGCAAAATTAAAGGCCCTGTGAATAAAGCATCAATGCCAGTGTGGATGCAAATTTGGCAGAAAGCAGAGAGTAGTGGTGAATAGTTATTTCTCAGAGTGGAGGAAGGAGTGCAGCAATGGACCCCAACAAGAGTTGAAACCGAGACCATCTTTTTTTTAACATGTTAATGAACAGGACCTGAGTGTACAGCTATAATTTCAGAGAAGTAGATGACATCATAAAATCCCAGCAGAGCAGAAGGAGACCATTTGGCCATTGAGTTTGCACCAACAACAATCCCAACCAGGTATGATACCTGTGATCCCACATATTTATCTCGTTAATCCCTCTAATCTATGCATCTCAGGACATTAAGGGCAATTTAGCATGGCCAATCAAACTAACCCACACATCTTTGGACTGGGGGAGGAAACCAGAGCATCTGGAGGAACATAAGAACAAGGAACAGAAGTAGGCCATCTGTCCTCTCAAGCCTGCTCTGCAATTCAATAAGATCTTTTCATGGACTCAGCTCCATTTACCTACTCACCATAACCTTTCATTTCTTTACTGTTCAAAAATGTATCTATCCTTGTCTTAAAAACATTCAATGAGGTAGCCTTAGCTGCTTCACTGGACAGGGAATTCCACAAATTCACAAGCCTTTGTGTGAAGAAGTTCCTCCTTAACTTGGTCCTAAATCTGCTCCCTCTTATTTTGAGGCTAAGCCTCCTAGTTTTACTTTCATCTGCCAATGGAAACAACTTCCCTGCTCCTATCATATTTATTCAATTCATAATCTTATATGTTTCTATAAGATCTCCCCTCATTCTTCTGAATTCCACACAGACACAGGGAGAACATGTAGACTCCACATAGTGGCCCAAGCCGGGAATCAAACCCATGTCACTGAAGCTGTAGGCTGGAGCAGCAGTGCCAACCACTGCCCGATGCACTTTGGAAATGGAGTAAATGAAGAAGATTACAACAGGCTTTCTTTCTTATTTATTCATTTTTATGGGATATGGCTGGGCCAGCATTTATTGCCCATCCCTAACTGCCTTCCATTTCAGAGGGCATTTGAGAGTCAACCACATTGTTGTAGATCTGGAGTCACATGTGAGTCAGACCAGTTAAGGACGGCAGATTTCCTTCCCTAAAAGACATCAGTGAACCAGATGGGTTTTTACAACAATTGACAATGGTTTCATGGTCATCGTTAGACTTCTAATTCCTGATTTTTTTACTGAATTTTTTTTAAAAATAAGGAGGAAGACACAATGGTGAAATGACACATTGATGGCAAATACAATCCAATGTACAGTAGTTTGGTACGAAGAGGAAACTACGTTGTAGAATTATGTAAAGAGGGTGCAGGAACAGAGAGGTCCGAAATTGTGCACATTATTGTTGCAAAATAATGAAATCAGCTACTGAATTTCAGAGACAAAATGTTTTTATTTTCAAATGCAGCAAAATTACTATTTCCATTAGAATCCCAGTCAGTTCAGGGTGAGTCTGTCAAACAGGTACTCTCCCATGCTATTCTCAGAGGCTCCCAGTATCTTCAGGTTAGGTTGGGAAAGCTGTGAAAGAAGAGTAATGGGATTTTTGGCTTTAATAATGGAGAATTGGAGTACAAAGCAAAGATGTTATAATGAATCTTTACAAACTCCAGTTAGGCTGAAGATGGAGCATTGGGATCAATTCTGGCCACTACACTTTAGCAAGGCTGTCAAATTCTTAAAAGTTCACAAAGAAGATTTACTCAATCCATTACCAGGGCTGAATGGGGAGAGTTGAGAAACTGTGATTGTTTTCCTTACAGCAGGCAAGATTAATGGGTGATTTGACAGAGATATTCAAGAATCGCAACAGCTAGCAAATAAACCAGAGACAACATGAGGAGAAAAAAAACATTTACATAACATATTGCTATGACCTGGAATATACCGCCCAAAAATAAATTCAATAGTAGCTTTTGAAGGGAAATTGGATTAAAAATTGACAGGGGAAAGAAATTGCAGGACTATAGGGAAAGAAGTGGGACCACTGGATATCTGTTACAAAGAGCTGGTACAGGTACAATGAGTCAAATACTCTTATTAGCATGCTGTATCCTTCTATGACGCTGGATGATTGCGCAAAAATTAAATCAAATCGTGACTATTCTAAGCATTGGCTGCATAAATGAATACTTCTATGTCTAAACTATATTGGAGCCAAGAAGAGGTCTTGCAACAGGTCAGATAGTTCTTTTTTAATTGCACTGTTTATTTTTCCACTGTTCCAGCAGCTTTACAAGACATTTGCCCTTTTGTGTTTTGCAGGTTTTGATAGGTCTTCAGGCTGGAGATCTGGAAAAAGAACATTCGTAGAATTAAACATCTCCTCTTTTGGTTCTCTGCTGCGAGGCGCAATCCTTCCCTGTAGGCAAGTGTGAAAGATCGTTCAAACTGCGCACAAACTGGGGTTACTGAGGCCAGCGTCTGGAGTGGGTCTTGTCAGTGCTGATGGTTAGAAACTGGTCTTTCTCAGCAGGGGTTGATGTTCAACTGCAGCCAAATGAAAGAAAGGCGACTTTCTGTGAAATAAGCCCCAGCCACCTCAAACCAGAGAAGAAGGAGGTTTACTCTGCATCAAGGCAACTTACATTTAACTTTGAGATTGTCTTAGGGTGCCTGAATTGTAGCTCCCTCCATTTTATTTGGTATTGAAAGAAAAAGAGCTGAATCAGAGAGCTGCTTAAACGTATGAGTTTCCAATTTTCTGTGGATGCATTTTCTGAATCCAAGTTATCTAATAGTTCAAGCATTTATTCATTTATTTATTTTATTTTCTTTTTGGCAGATTGGAAACCATTTGCTCCTAATCGCTAGATGTCGGTCCCACGTGCGTACCTGTGACTGTTTTCGTTGTGCATGCTACAATGTCCATGACCCTTTAGAAAGGAGGAACTGCACTCTTAGTAGATGTCTGCAAAACACACAAACCAAAATTCCCTGATCTTTAATCAAGAATGCTTATGAATACAGTGGTTGAGGGTGAAGAACACTGCAGAGGCCGTTGTTGTTTTGTTACTGCAGTGGGAAAAATATAGGGTGCAATGTGCAGGACATCCCAGTCTCGTCTGGTTTTCACTGAGTTTGCTAAATTCAACCTAGCTCGCGGTTATGGGGGGTGCAGTGAGAAGCTCTTTCTTTAAGCTCCATTCTTAGGAAATCGAAAGTTGATCATCTTCCTGGATTTCTGCTTTGGATCACGATTGAGTGATGCCCGAAATGTGTGTGTTTACATGTGTGTTGGGATGTCACGGGCTGAATACAGGATTAGCTTCAGTGTGGTATATCCTTCCAGCCCAAAAAGATGATGATTCTCAAGAGACTATCAATGCCCTGACTCCAGCAGGAGGTAACATATTCAAAAATGGAATGAAAAATCCAGGGCTGGTTTAGTGGATTTAATGCACTAAGGCATAGAGATGCAAGATATAGACTTGGTGCGCATGAATGGCTTGAACTTTTTCCAGCAACACACTAATTGTGAATTTTCTTCCATCGCTTCCTCTTCTGCCAGTATGACTAACTTGTAAGCTCCCTTCAGATCCTCTTCTCTCTGGCTTCCAACATGTGATCCTGAATGGAATGTCCCCAATATATACCTCAGAAGTGTGTTCCCGAACATGCCACCATCATTAATCTCATCTTCGATCTGCCTCTTCTCTTCCGTGGAATTTTACCCATGCTGAGACCACATTGTCCTTCTCAGCTTATTAACTTATTAACATTATAACCCTTCCACTGCAACTTTCTACGGCATCTCCTACTTCCTCTCCAAAGATTCAGTAACTTGGATGTTCTGATCTGTTTCCTTATCATCAGTATGAGTTTTGTTCTGGGCATTCCTTTCATGTTCTTATTGTTATATATCTATGGGATTCTGTTCTTGATTATGCCTAGGCTTGCCGCTGCCTCAGGAAAGCAACCAGCATAATCAAGGACCCCGAACAAATCCCCTTCCATCTTCTTCCATCGGGAAAAAGGTACAGAAGTCTGAGGTCACGTACCAACCAACTAAAGAACAACTTCTTTCCTGCTGCCATCAGACTTTTGATTGGTCCTATCATATATTAAGCTGTTTTTTGCTCTTTACCCTACTTGTAACTGCACTTCTCTAGCCCTGACTCTACCATCACAGTTGCCCTGACACCGGTGCGGGCAAAGCTCGGAGATGGCATTCCCCATTGGCCTTGGGCATGACTGTAAGAGCCTCAGGCAACCATGACAGTAAAATCTGGAACAATATCCTGCACGCTATCCTTTCCTGCTCCCTTATGTGCTCTATGAATGATATACTTTGTATAGCATGCAGGAAACAATACTTTTCACTGTATCCCGATACGTGACAATAATAAATCAAATCATCTGTTCTTACATTGGACATTTGTGAAGTATCTGACATCTGGCATTCTGTGTAGCTGAACAAATTATCATTAACTAGTCTCTCGCCAATGTTATCTATCATCCTCTGAAAAGGCTCTGTTTGATGGAAACTTCACTCAGGAGTTTCCTGGGACTTTGCCACTCCGTTTCTTCTTCACATCGACGGCTTCCTCTTCTCAACACCAATCCAATCTTCTCCTGATGTTTCCATTCCACAATTTAGCAGTTTCCTTTGGATCTCATGCTGTCAAGTGCTTCCAAACTTCCTCTCAATGCACTGACTGAATCACTATGTCAGCTGCACAATGACGCACAGTGGGACAAATAAAACCTTTGTTCTTCTAATTCTGCCAAGGCCCAGTCTTTTCAAGACTCTCAAGGCCAACCAGCAGGTATTAGTTCTGATTCTGAGGGCTCTATCTGTAGTTCTTCAGCCATTGATGTACCAGGCTGATTCCTGGTATGGCAGGTCTGTCACATGAGGAGACACTAAGTTGGCTAGCATTGTATTCACTGGAGTTTGGAAGAGTGAGAGGGAATCTCACAGAAACTTATAAAATTCTAAAGAATTCGACAGGGTAAATTCAGGAAAATTGCTCCCAATGGTTATACTTTGAGGATAAGGGGTAAACATTTTAAAACTGAGGTGAGGAAAAATGTCTTCACCTAGAGTCTGGTGAATGTGTGGAATTCAGTCCCACTGAATTCAGATGAGGCCGAAATGTTGTGTAATTTGAAGAAATTAGATATAGCTCTTGGTCCAAAGGCATCAAAGATTATGGGAGGAAGGCAGGAATCAGGGTAATGAATTCGGTGATCAGCCATGATCAAAAAGAATAGTGGACCAGGTTCAAAGGGCTCTGTGGCCTACTCCTACTTCTACTTTCTATGTTTAAATCATCATTTGGTAGTGCAGAACTTGAGTGTTGCTGAAGAAAGACATTTTGTCGAAGCTTTCTGCCTGGCACTCATCAGGTCAATCGCAAGAATTACAATGTCGGGAGAAACAACAACTTTACGCTGTACACGAAGAGACCAACCAATCAGCACTCTTTTCTCACGCAGTATAAAGTTGTTTACCTGACATTGCTATTCTTGTGATTGATCTGATGAGTGCAAGACAAAAAACTTCCAAATGTTTTCCTTTCAGCAATACTATCGATATTCCTTGCTGCATTATCTCCTTGAACCACAATTGGAACTCTTGGATTTCTTCTTCTGTTGCTCCAAGGTTATGTTTTCCTTGATTTTGTCACATGCATGTTCTTTAATTCTTCCATGGCCACTGGGGCCACCAGGCGAGAGATAGCTGCTGCTCTTGTATCAAAGGAAGCCCTCCAAATAACTTTCTCATAAACCTAGACAAGATGCAAGAAAAAGCTTATCACAGTCTTCCTTCTCCCTCTTTTTGGTCATCAAGGGTGAGTGCTGATGGACAAACCTTCATTTCTCTTTAATTTAAGCTACGCATGTATCACCCAACTGTTCTTCTGTTGTTCTCTCACTATCCTACATGACCCTTGCTGCTCTCCAACCATGCTTCCAGCCTGTAAAATCCACATTTAACACCAACTAATCCCTTCCTCTGATTTGGCTAATCTCTGTCACTCCTTGGCCTGTTCACCTTAGTAGCTCAGGTTGAAATATGTTGTCTCTTTGAGTAGATGGACAGAATGGAGTCAACTGTGACAACAGGCAGAAAGAGAAAGAGACAGAGAAAAGGAGAGATGAGGAAATCTGAAATCTGAAAGACAACAAGAGGAAACTAATATAGAAAATAAGATCCTGCTGCCTTGTCAGAAAGATATCTCATTCAATTCCAGAATGCAGAGTAACAGAGGAATTGGTGTTGTGTAACAAGTTTACCAGAGAAGGTCTCGTAGCACAGTGGATAGCGTCTCTGTCCTGGAGCCTGAAGTTCTGGGTTCAAGTCCCATTCTAAGGTTTATTGGCCAAGCAAGGTTGAGTATTACCCTGACAACATACACTGGTGGCAGGTGGTTCATATATGAAAGATTCCAGTGATTGGAAAGAAAGTTAGAGTCTTTAACACTACTATAACTATTATCTTTTAGTATGAATGGCACAGTGGTTAACTTTGCTGCCTCACAGCACCAGGGACCTGGATTTAATTCCAATCTCAGGTCACTGTCTTTGTGGGATTTGCACATTCTCGCTGTGACTCTGTGAGTTTTCTCCGGGTGCTCTGGTTTTCTCCCACAGTATAAAGATTTGCAGTTTCAGTTAATTGGCCATGCTAAATTGCCTTTTAGTGTCCTAATTGGCATAGCGGTTCGCACTACTGCCTCACAGCGCCAGGGATCCGGGTTAGATTCCCAGCTCAGGTGACTGTGTGGAGTTTGCACATTCTCCTCATGTCTGCGTGCATTTCCTCCCATAATCCAGAACACGTGCTGATTAGGTGCACTGGCCATGCTAAATTCTCCCTCAGTGTACCCAAAAAGACACCAGAGTTTGGTGACTAGGGGATTTTCACAGTAACTTCATTGCAGTGTTATGTAAATCTACTTGTGACTAATAAACTTCACCCTTAACATAGATATCAACAGCATTGTGCCAGAGTAAAATCAGATGCTTGCTTTAACATAATGCATAGAAAAACTAAAGTGGGGTTATTTTGGTGAAGTAATGCTGATAAACTTTGTCATTCTCATCTTGCAACTTTCCAAGATGAAAGAACTACCCACTCGGCACACTGGGAGTTGCTTCGCAGTCAATAAATTACTACTGAGATGTACAGGATTAACTTGACCCTGTCTGTAGCAAATTATAAACTCCTGAAAGCAGCTGGTCACACCGAACTGATTCCTGGGGTGACAGGATTGTCGTAAGAGGAAAGAATAGGTCAACTGGGCCCTGTACTCACTGGATTTTAGAAGAACACGAGGGAATCTCACTGAAATGTATAAACTTCTGGCAGAGCTGGACTTTCCTCTGGCTGGGGATGGGGGTTGGGGTGGATATAGAAGGAGCCACAATCTCAGGATATGGAGTCAGCAATTAGGTCAGGGATGAAGAGGATTTTCTTCACTCAGAGGGTGGGGATCCTGTGGAATTCTCTACCACAGAAGGCTGTGGAGGCCAGGTCACTGAATATAGTTAAGGAAAGATGAGCGATTACACGACACCAGGTTATTTGAAATCACAAGCTTTCGGAGTGCTGCCCCTTTTGTCAAATGAAGCGATTTATATTTAAGAAAAGAATAGATCAAATTCTAGATTTTGGGTGGCACGGTGGCACAGTGGTTAGCACTGCTGCCTCACAGTGCCAAGGAGCCAGGTTTGATTCCTGGCTTCAATCACAGTCTGTGTAGAGTCTGCACGTTCTCCCTGTGTTTGTGTGGGTTTCCTCTGGGTGCTACAGTTTCCTCCTCCAGTCCAAAAGATGTGCTGATTAGGTGCATTGGCCAATTCTCCCTCAGTGTACCTGAACAGGTGCCAAAGTGTGGCAACTAGGGAATTTTCATAGTAACTTCTTTGCAGTGTTAATGTAAGCATACTCGTGACATTAATAAATAAACTTAAACTAAAAGCATCAAGGGGTATGAGGAGAGCTCAGGTGTATGGTGTTGAGATAGAGGATCAACCATGATCATACTGAATGACAGAACAGACTCAATATGCTGAGTAACTTATTTCTGCTCCTATGTTTGTAAAACCTCATCTGAAAAGGTTTGGAAAAGTCATTCACTGTGATACATCTTACAGTGCAGTACAGGTGGGTATAGCTATATGTATATAGACAGCAGTATAGGTAAAATCCCTGGGTTAAATAGCAGCTGTTATAATTCTAACGAGATGGGTATCTTCCTCTCATTATCATCTTGGAATGGAACAAGACGACCCATTTCAGCTCAGAGGTTTAATGTGCAAAATCAGTTCTGAAGGCGTTTGTGAGACTCACTCTCACTCAACGACTAACAAAAAAGATTTGCTTCTGCTTCTCCAGATATTCAATTTTTTTTTGAAATTGATCTTATTTCCTCAGGAACAATGATTCCAGTCACGGAGTTCAAGCAGTTTACTGACCATCAGCCTGCATTTCGAGTACTGAAGCCATGGTGGGACGTTTTCACTGATTACCTGGCCATCGCCATGTTGATGATTGGTGTGTTTGGATGCACGTTACAGGTACGTCCCCTCAGACTTGAGACCCGATCAACTCTGTGTTTGCTCCAATATCTCGGAGTGATTTTCACTGTAGTGTAGTGACCAGGGGATTTTCACTGTAACTTTACTGTAACGGGCGGCACTGTAGCGAAGTAATCAGCACTGCTGCCTCACTGTGCCAGGGACCCAGGTTCAATTCCTGGCTTGGATGACTGTCTGTGTATCTGCGTGGGTTTCCTTCCACAGTCTGAAAGATGTGCTGGTTGTGCTCCAGCAATGAAGGACAAAATTCCATTTGCCTTCTTAATTACCTGCACCTGCAAACCAACTCTTTGAGATTTCTGCACAAAGACACCCAGATCCTTCTGCACAGCAACATGCTCTAATTTTTTTACCATTTAAATAATAGTCCATTTTGCTGTTATTCCTGACAAAATGATGACCTCATATTTACTAACATTTGAACTCCATCTGCCAGAGCCTCTAACCACTCACTTAGTCTATCTGTATCCCTTTGCAGACTTCCAATGTCCTCTGAACACTTTGCTCTTCCACCCATCTTAGTGTCATCTGCAAATTTTGACGCTGTGTACTTGGTCCCCAATGGCCTGTTGATCAGTGTCATCCTTACTTTCCACCTTGTCTCAAAGTTTAGGATCATTATAAAATGTTGTATTTCAATGTCCAAGATATTTACATATTGTTCCCCAAAGGTCAGATATATATGGATACGTAAAGCTAAAGTCACCGTGGTCTGAAATGACCGTAGGCTGTAACTGGCGGTAATTTAACCTGAGGACCACCACACCTCAGGTCAGGGGCTGGTATGGAACTGAACCCGCACTGTTGGCATCTCAAATCAGCTGTCCAACCAATTGAGCTAAACCAATATATGTATACATGTGTACTGGGCAGCATAGTGGCACAGTGGTTAGTGCTACCACCTCACAGTGCCAGGGAGCTGGGTTCGATTCCCAGCCTGTGGAGTCTATATGTTCTCCCTGTGTCTGTGTGTGTTTCCTCTAGGTATTCCGGATTCATCCCATAGTCTATGCTAAATTCTCCCTCAGTGCACCTGAACAGGCAACAGAGTGTGGCGATAGGGGATTTTCACAGTAACTTCATTGCAACGTTAATGTAAGCCTACTTGCGACACTGATAAATAAAATTTAAACTGATATTTCATATGTACAGAGATATATATCAGGGAACACCCCTATCTACCTTCCAGTCTGAAAAACAACCATTTGTCATGACCTGCTGCTTTCTGTTGTTCAATTTTCTTTATCCAAGCTAATCCTCATCCACCTATTACATGAGCTTCAATTTTATTAAAAAGTCTTCCGTTGAGTCATAGAGCAATGCAGAACAGAATTGCCTGGGTTTGGCCCATATCCCTCTAATCCTTTACAAATGCTTTATAAATGTTACTATTGAATCTGGCTCAACTATTTTCTCTGGCAGCTTATTCCATGTACACATCACCCCCTGCGTGAAGAATCACCCTCATGCTTGAAGAATCTATTGGAATTTTTTGACAATGTAACTAGTGGAGTTGGCCGAGGAGAACCAGTGGATATGATTTATTTAGATTTTCAGGAGGCTTTCAACAAGATCTCACATAACAGCATACTATGTAAAGTTAAAGCACATGGGATTGTGGATTGTGGGTGTTTTGAGATGGATAGAAAGCTGGATAGAAAGATATTAGGCAAGGAGTTGGCATAAATGGGTCCTTTCCTGATTGGCAGTCAGTGATTAGTGGGGTTATGCAGGGATCTGAGCCAGGACCCCAAGTGTTCACATTATATATTAATAATTTGGAAGAAGGAACTGAATGTTTTATTTCCAAATTTGCAGATGATAAAAGTTGGGTGAGAGGCTGAATTGTGAGCAGGATGCAGAAATGGTTCAGTGTACTTGGACAGGCTGAGTGGACATCTGCATGGCAAATGGCGTATGATCTGGATAAATGTGAAGTTATCCACTTTGGTAGCAATAATAGGAAGACAGATTATTACTTGAATGCATGCCTTAGTTGCTGAAAGTAAGCACACAGATGCAGCATGCAGTAAAGAAGGCAAATAGTATGTTGGCCTTCAGTACAAGAGGATTTAAGTACAGAGATAGGGATGTTCTGCTACAATTGGTGTGGCCATACCTGGAGTATTGTGTGCTGTTTTGGATGTCCTTATCTGAGGAAGGATATAGAGGAAGTACAATGAAGGCTGATTCCTGGGATGGCAGGTCTGTCATGTGAGGAGAGACTAAATCATTTTGGATTTATATTCATTGGAGTTCAGAAGAGTAAAAGGGGATCTCCTGAAAACTTATGAAATTTTAACAGGTTTAGACAGGGTAGGCTTAGAAATTATGTTCTCAATTGGGAAGGGACGGGGGTCTGAAACCAGGGTCATAGTTTGAGGATAAGGGGTAAATCTTTTAGAACTGAGGTGAGGAGAAATTTTTTCACCCAGAGGATGGTGAATGTGTGGAATTCACTATCACAGAAAGGTCATTGAGGCCAAAACATTGTCTGATTTCAAGAAGAAATTAGATATGGCTCTTGGGGCTAAAGGGATCAAGGGATATGGGGGAAAGGGGAGATCAGGATATTGAATTTGATGATCAGCCATGATCAAGATAAATAGCGGAGCAGGCTCGAAGGGCCAAATGCTCTACTCCCGATTCTGGTTTCTATGTTTCTAGAACCTTACCCACCACCAGCTAGCCAGCAATTACTAGAACTGTCTTTACACCCTTCCTGGAATAAGTATATCACGTTTGCCACTTTCCAATACTCCAGCACCTAGGGAAGATTGGAAAGTATCTGTTATCTCTGCATCTTCCAATATATTGTCAGCATCTTCTTTCATATTGAACATCGATATAGTCATTTCCTAACCTATCAAGGTATATCACCTTGTTTGGCCTTTGTAAGGTGATGTATGCTTTGAGGTTTAGGTCTGGGCTAGTCTGTTGGTAGAATAATTTTTAATTTCTTTTTATGTCAGCTACCATTCTGTTCTCATACTTTCTCTGATCCAGTCTTATTTTCCTCTTTACATCTCTTCTCAACTTATTGTATTTGGCTTAATTCTTGCTTGGTGAATTCATCTGGTATGCATCGTACACACTCATCACATGCTTGATCTTCCGTGGAGCCCTGGTTCCCATATCTTTCCTTTTGCTGCAATGTTTTGAGCCTGTACCTGAAACGCCTTTTCCTTAAAGATCATTCCCCATTGTTCTGTAACAGTTTTTTTCTGTCAAATTTGGTTCCATTTCACTCTGGCTGTATCATATTCTATCCCTCAAAGATAGCCATCTTCCCATTTATAAATTCTGTTTTAAATTATTCCTCGCACTTCATATTGCTCTTACCCATTAGGGGTGGCATGGTGGCACAAGGGGCAGCACCGTGGCACAGTGATTAACACTGCTGCCTCACAGCATAGGGACACGGGTTCAATTCCAGCCTTGGATCACTATGTGGAGTTTGCACGTTCTCCCTGTGTCTGCTTGGATTTCCTTCAGGTGCTCTGGTTTCCTCCCACAATCCAAAGATGAGTGGGTTACGTTGATTGGCCATGCTAAATCCTCTTTCAGTGTCAGCGGGACTAGCTAGATTAAATATATGGGGTTACAGGGATAGTGCCTAGATGGGATTGTTGTTAGTGCAGGCTCAATAGGCTGAATGGCCTCCTTCTCTACAATAGGGGTTCTATGATTCTAAGTATTCCCCATAGTCGCTTAATCCACTTTGCCCAAGTCATTCCCTACTATAGGTCCAAAAATGCCTCCTTCCTATTTGACTGAGAACATACTGGTTAAGGAAGTTCTCTTGAACACATTCTGGAAATTCCTTCCCCTCCATATCCCTTACTCTAATATTTTCCCAATCCATATTTGGGTAATTGGAGGCCTCCAATATCGCCACTCTGTAGTTCGTGCACACTCTGACTTTGCACAAGAATAAGTAGTTGTGTGGGAATGTGATAGAATAGAATCATAGAATCCCTATAGTGTAGAAGGAGGCCATTCAGCCCATTGAGCCTGCACCAACAACAAACATTCACAATGTACAGAATTTATAATGGGAAGACGACTATCTTGATGGGATGAGCTATGATTCATAATGTTTGTTTTCGGTGCAAACTCAATGGGATGAACGTCTTCCTTCTGCATTGTAGAGATTCTATGATTCTATTCTATCATATCCCACACAATACTACTACTTATTCTTGTAACTGTGTAACCTTATTCACTAATTGTGTGCATTTACTCACATGCATTCTAAACTGTGTTTATATTCCTCATTGTCCTTCTTAGTCTGTTCCTGTCAAATATGATACTATTTCCTAAGGAAGTATGATCCCACATTCTCACTCCTTTATGCAACTTACATGCTTATATACCCCACCAAAATCCTCTTCATCCACACTAGTGAACCTTCCAAGAGGACAGCAGTCCCTGTTTGGTCGATGTACAACCAATCATTTTTGAATAACTGCTTTCTGCCCCCCTGAGCAGGTGCTAATAACCCAAAAACCTGAAGCCCTCCATTCTGCAATATGCCTCAGGCATTGATCCTCCCTATCTCCCTATTCCTAATCTCAATGGTGCATGGCAGTGGGAGAAGTCAAAGATGTGCAGGTTAGGTTGATTGTCCATGCTAAAATTGACCCTTAGTATCCTGAGATGCATAGGTTAGAGGAGTTAGTGGGTAAAATATGTAGGTACATGGGAGTAGGGCCTGGGTGGGATTGTGGTTGGTGCAGACTCGATGGGTTGATTGGCCTCTTTCTGTATTGTAGGGTTTCTATGATTCTATGAAATCCAGAGAATACTGCCTTTGAACTCCAACTTTTTAAATTCCTGTCACGCTCCCAAAAATCTAACCTTTGGTCCTTAATTCCTGCTCTCCACTATATGGTTGATACTGCTGTGTCCTCAACTTCTAATTCACTCCATTTCCCCTAATCCTGCATCCGCACCATGATGTTCTTTACCTTGGAACCAGGGAGATCACATACTATGTGTGACTCATGATGGTTAAGAAATGTCTGTCTCTCTCCCTAACTATGTAACCGTCTTTAATGACTGTAGTCCCTTGGCCATTGGTGCCATGATCTGCACTGTACTCCTTTACGATGTCCTCACTCCCGGCAGTCTCTGGTGCTGAACTACTAGCTTGGGAGTGGCTCATGCTCCAAAGACTCTTTCTGCAGCTTTCTACTGTTCCATTCTCCTGAGCTGAACTTTCACTGCCTCACCGAGGCTTCCAAATCTGTGTCCACTGCCACCTGGCAAGACAAGGGCAGCAGATAACTGGGAAAACTATCACCAGGACATTCCCTTCTGAGTCACACACCATTCTGATTTGGCAATGTATCTTTGTTTCTTCACTGCCGCTGGGTCAAAATCCTGGACACTCTCCCTTGCAGCACTGGATGGGTGTACCTACACCACATGAAGTGCAGCGGTAAGAGAAGACAGCTCATTGCCATCTTCTCAACTGGGCAATTAGTGAATGCTGGCCTAGCCAGTAAAGTTCACATCCCGTGAATAAATAGAAAAGCACAAACTGTCTTGATTCATGGAATGGGATTTTATGGCCTCACTTGACACGAGCCAGAAAATCCTGCCCGAGGTCAATGGATATTTCCATTGTCCATCCATCCCACTCCAATTCCATGGCAGACGGGGTTGTAGGATCCCAGTGAAGGTGTCCCAAAGGCCACTAATGAGTGATTTGTAGTGACTTCACAACACATTGGGACATTTCTCTGTGAATTAGAATCAGAGAATCCTGCAAGCAGGAGATCACTCAGCCTATTGACAACAATTGCACCAAGGCTTTGTCCCCATAACTGCGTGCATTTACCCTAGCTAGTCATCCTGACACTAAGAGGCAGTTTAGCATGGCCAATCCATCTAACCCCCGCATCTTTGGACTGTGGGAGTAAACCAGAACCCCCAAACGAAACCCATGCAGATACACGGAGAACATGCAGACTCCACACAGGCAGCGACCCAAGCCGGGAATTGAATGCAGTCCCAGGCGCTGTGAGGCAGCAGTACTAACCACTATGCCATTGGGCCACCTGGATGAATTAAAACCAGGAAGTACATGGGATTTATGCTCTGGAATGTACTGGTGTGCATTGTTTATTTGTGTGTCAAGCCTTCACACTAAGCTGAATTTCCAACCTTTGAACAACTCTGAACAAGAGCCAAATGTGCAAGTTTGCTGTGTCTGCACTCCAACTTAATCTTTGAAACAGGAGCCAGCAACATACAATAATGTAATATTCTTCAGCTGATGTGAAAAAGAGTACACTGTGGAAAATAGTAAGCACATATCAGATCACAGGAAACTGGGGAGAAGGCAGGATCAAGCGGTTAAATTAAATGATCAAAATGAATGGCCGAGTAGTTAGAAGGGCTGAATGGCCTCCTCCGGCTCCTATTTTATGTTTCTAAAGGTTCCTCATTATTTGGAGTTGTAGGAGCTACAATAATCCGGTAAGTATGTTAAACACAGGTAAGCAATGGCACAAAGGTGAAGATGTTGTGTTATTTCAATGATATTTGTCAGTTGAATAGGTTTTCTCTTAATTGGTTGAGTAAATTGAAATTTTGGATGCTGACCAATGGTGCTTGTTGATTGAGAGTGGACGTGCTGCCATCGTGTGGTCAGTGCAGGAATTGTTGAATTGTATTTCCCTTGAAGGCGGACAACCCTGGAAGGTGATCAGCCAGGGGCCCAGGCACCTGAACTTTGCCATTCCAGTAGTTGTCCTGTCCTTAACATTTACAATTGTCTCCGAGGATTATTTTTTTTTCAACTGAACAAGCCTAATTATTTACATCCCCACTGGTTGTTGGTCTTCTGCAGGTATTCTGCAGGTGGCCAATCCATCTAACCCGCACATATTTGGACTGTGGGAGGAAACCAGAGCACTCAGAGGAAACTCATGCAGACATGGGGAGAATGTGCACACTCCACACAGACGCCGCAATAAGGTTATTTTATATACCTCAATAAGGTAGCCCCTCACTCTCCTACATTCCAAGGAATAAAGTCCTAATCTGGCCAATCTCTCCCTGTAACTCCTAATAGTTCTGGTAACATCCTTGTAAATCTTTCCATACTCTTTCCAGTTTAAATCACTACAGGTAACAACTCAGGTTAATAAGGCAAAGCAAGCACCAGGAATGATTTCTAGAGTGATAGATTTGAAAAATCTAGTTATGCTAAGATTGCTTATAACACTAAATTAGTCAACAGCTGGAGTACTGTGAATAAGCACCCACAAACATCCACTCCCTCCACCACCAATGCACAATGGCACCATCTACAAGACGCACTGCAGGAGCTTGACAAGGCTCCTTAGGCAGCACCTTCCAAACCCATGACTGCTTCCATCCAGAAAGTCAAGAGCAGCGGACACATGGGAATACCATCATCTGGAGGTTCTCCTCCAATCCATTTACCGCCCTGACTTGGAAATATGTTGCCATTTCTCCACTGTTGCTGGGTCAAAATCTTCACATTTGTTCCCTGATAAATAATGACCAGGAATTGAATGAAATGAGGTGCCACACTCATGTGTTAAAGTTTTATAAGTTTATTTATTAGTGCCACAATTAGGGTTACATTAACACCACATTGAAGTTACTGTGAAAATCCCCCAGTTGCCACACTCCAGCACCTGTTTGGGTACACCGAGGGAGGATTTAGCACAGCCAATTCATCTAACCACACGTCTTTCAGACTGTGAAAGGAAACCGGAGCACTGGCAGAATCCCATGCAGAGACAGGAAAACATGCAGACAGTGCAAAGTCCCTGGTGCTGTGAGGCAGCAGTGCTAACTACTGTGCCACCGTGCCACCTATCAAAATCAGGCACAATGCAGGTTTATTTTGGAGATGTTGTTTGTTCAAGGTCCAGGATGGATTTTGCCCCAAAGGCCCTCAAAAACCTCTGCTTATGACACTACAGGGTCAGATAATCTTCAATTAGCAGCGATGCAACCACTTTAAATACATAACATGCCTTAACAGCACTATGGGTGCACCTACACCACATGGACTGCTGCAGTTCAAGAAGGGCAGCTCACCACTACCTTCTGATGGGCAACTGCAGATGGACAATAAAATGCTGATCTAATTAGTGGTGCCCACGTTCCATGAGCAAATAAAAAAATGCAGTTTTGGTCTCCATTTTACATATGAGATGAAGATGCAACAGAGAGGGTACAAAATATTTACAAGGATGGTTCCAGATCTTCAAGGTGATTGCTGTTGTATTTGTACTGGTATTAGTGAGACCGCATCTTGGATGGCACAGTGGCACAGTGGTTAGCACTGTTACTTCACAGTGCCAGAGACGCAGGTTTAGTTCCAGCCTCAGGTCACTATCTGTGTGGAGTTTGCACATTCTCCTTGCGTCTGTGTGGGTCTCTTCCGGGTGCTCCGGTTTTGTCCCACAGTCCAAAGATGTGCGGATTAGGATGATTGGCCATGCTAAAAATTACTCTTTAGAGTCCTGAGATGTGTAGATTAGAGGGATTAGCAGGTAAATATGTAGGAATATGGGGATAAGGCCTGCATGGGATTGTGATCGGCGCAGACTCAATGAGCCAAATGGCCTCTTTCTGCGTGGTAGGGTTTCTATGATTTCTTTCTATGATTTCTATGTAATCCCTGTGTCTTGATCCATGTTTACCATTCAAGTATCATCTCTAAAGGAACAGATTGTTTGGTGATGTCTTTTTTACGGGACCTTCTTTTTTGTAAATTGTAAGATACATCATTTCAGAGACACTTATTTGGCTGTCGGGCACTTTGTAATCTAAAATGTTTTACACCAACACAAGTGGTTTCTTTCTTTACTTTAGGATACATACTCTTTTATCAGCACACTCAAGGCAAGCGTGGCTCACAGAGCGGCATCTTCCATTGGCCTCGGGCTGGAACTTACAAGCCTCAGGCAGTCGAGGTGGTAAAATTCCGGAACGTGTATCACTAATTGAAAAGTTAGGATGAGTGCAGGCACCTAATGACTTCTTTCTGTCTAATCATTGCGATGACCCTATGATTCATTGATAAATATTTCTTAATATTAAACTTGCTCAGAATTTATACTTTTGAATGACTTGTTTCTTTTCCCTCCCTCCTCCCCATGTCTCTGCCCCAGGTGATGCAAGACAAGATCATTTGCCTTCCTAAACGGAACTCACCCCACAACCTTCGTCCTCTTCAAAATCAAACACTCGTCAACATCTCTTCCAGTCCCTTTGTGGCACCAGCAACATTGCCGCTGCCACGTCCTTCCCCTTCTCCTCATTCTCCTGCTGAAATGAAAGGATTAAAAACCAATCTTGACCTTCAACAGTACAGCTTTATAAACCAAATGTGCTACGAGCGGGCGCTGCATTGGTATGCTAAGTATTTTCCCTATCTTGTCCTGATACACACCCTGATTTTCATGCTGTGCAGCAACTTTTGGTTCAAGTTTCCTGGGTCCAGTTCCAAGATCGAACACTTCATCTCCATCCTGGGGAAGTGCTTTGACTCGCTGTGGACCACCCGCGCCCTGTCTGAAGTCTCCGGTGAGAATCCTGAGGAGAAGGACAGCAAGAGCAACCAGAAGAACCACCAAATCAAAGTCGCGCCGGGCCTCTCCAGCTCCGAGGGCAACCTGGTGAAAACACAATCCTTGCGATCAATCCCTGAGAGGATCGTGGTGGAGAAGCCAACAGTCAGTGCCCTGGACAAAAAGGAAGGCGAGCAGGCCAAAGCGCTCTTTGAGAAAGTCAAGAAATTCAGACTGCATGTCGAGGAGGGCGATCTTCTATATTCCATGTATGTGCGACAGACCATCATCAAAGTCATCAAGTTCATCTTCATCATTGCTTATAATAGCATCCTCGTCTCGAAAGTAAACTTCACTGTGGATTGTGAGGTCAATATCCAGGAGATGACAGGCTACTGTAAGTTTTCCTGCAATCACACCATGGCCCACCTATTCTCCAAGCTCTCCATTTGCTACCTATGTTTTGTCAGTGTCTATGGCCTCACCTGCCTTTACACTCTCTACTGGCTATTTTACCGCTCCCTTAAGGAATACTCCTTTGAGTACGTCCGGCAAGAGACCGGCATCGACGACATTCCCGATGTCAAGAACGACTTTGCCTTCATGCTGCACCTGATTGACCAGTACGACCCTCTGTACTCCAAGAGGTTCGCAGTCTTCCTGTCGGAGGTCAGCGAGAACAAGCTGAAGCAGTTGAACCTGAACAACGAGTGGACCCCGGATAAGCTGCGACAGAGGTTGCAGACCAACGCTCAGAACCGGCTGGAGCTGCAGCTTTTTATGCTGTCGGGTTTGCCGGACACTGTGTTCGAACTCACGGAACTGCAATCGCTGAAACTGGAGATCATCAACAACGTCACTATCCCGGCCACCATCGTGCAGCTCGAGGACCTGCGGGAGCTGTCCCTGTACCAGTGCTCCGTCAAGGTCCACAGCGCCGCCCTGGCATTCTTGAAGGAGAACCTCAAGGTTTTACGGGTCAAGTTTGATGATCTTCGGGAGCTCCCCCAGTGGATGTACGGGCTGAAGAGCTTGGAAGAGTTGCACCTCCAGGGCTTTTTGAGTGCCGACCTCTCTAAGAACATCACACTGGACTCCCTGCGGGAACTGAAAAGTCTCAAGGTTCTTAACATTAAGAGTAACCTGACCAAAATCCCACCGCCAATTGTTGAAACCTCGAGTCACCTTCAGACGCTGTGCATCCAAAACGATGGCACCAAGTTGGTGATGCTCAATAGCTTGAAGAAAATGGTCAATCTCACTGAGCTGGAGCTGATTCACTGCGACCTGGAGCGGATCCCCCACGCCGTCTTCAGCCTGATCAATCTCCAAGACCTGGACTTGAAGGAAAACAACCTGAAATCCGTCGAGGAAATCATCAGCTTCCAACATTGCCGCAAACTCACCTGTCTCAAGCTGTGGCACAACAGTATAACTTACATCCCGGAGCACATTAAGAAGTTGTCGAGCTTGGAGCGCCTGTACTTTAACCACAACAAGATCGAGGTGCTGCCGTCGCACCTCTTTCTGTGCAACAAGCTGAGGTCCCTGGACTTGGGTCACAACGACATCCGCTTCATCCCACCTGAAATTGGAGTTCTCCAGAGCCTACAGGACTTCACCATCACCAGCAACAAGGTGGAGAGCTTGCCGGACGAGCTGTACTTCTGCAAGAAGCTGAAGACACTCAAAATTGGCAAGAACAACCTGTCAGTGCTATCCCCAAAGATCGGCAATTTGGCGCATCTCACCGTGCTGGAACTGAGGGGGAACCACTTCGAAGGACTGCCGGCTGAGTTGGGGGCTTGCCGGGCACTGAAGCGAAGTGGTCTCCTGGTGGAGGACGCTTTGTTTGACGGGCTGCCTTCCGATGTCAGGGAACAAATGAAAATGGAGTAGCGTGTGGTCAAAATGGGCGAGTCTAAGTTTCATCTATAATGTCGCCACTTTTAAAATCAAGTGACCCTTGATGGGTGAGTCTGTCGTGAGCTGGCTGTGGTTTTTTCAGGTTTGTCTTTTTTTTTGCTCTTAAATTGTATAACTCAAGAGTTACTGCCAACGTTTTTACATGAATCTTGTATTTTATAATCCATCGTGTTCATTTTAGCTGCACTGTAAGAAACAACAGATGGAATCAGTGATGATTCAGTCATTAATGCCTCTTATGTAGTCGACAGATTTCAAAGAGTGAACTTTAAATGTGTTACAAAAATTCTGGATCAGTGTCAGAGAAATCTTTTTGGAGTAGACCCTTGCCTTCCTGCACTGGGAAACATTTATCAGTGCACATAGAGTGAAGTCATGACCAGCCTTTTTAAAACATGTATGATATATATAGTATATATATAAAATCAGAACACTGTTCTCTGTAAACAGGGGCCACAGAAGATGGTGATTGCTCCCACAAATTTATTTATTTAACAAGAAAAAAAATTTTAAATGTGCCTTTAGTAGGGTGTCAATGCCCAGAACTGCTGCACAGGCTAGTATAACATGCCACTAAATCATTCAAAGATACCACAAACCAATTGAAAAACTGATTGTTTATCGATTACTCAATGCAACGTACTGGCAGGGAAAATAGGATTTTTGCACTAAAACGAAAGAATTGCCATTATGGCACAGGAGGAGGCCATTTGGCTCATTGATTGTGTAACTCAATATGAGCTAGTACCAGTTGAAGGGACAGTGGAGGGTTGGTGAGGGATTGATGTAGGAATTATGCCTCGATGTTACTTATTTGAAACAGGCCTACATTTGGAGGCTGGAGTGGAAGTAACCAGGAACTGAGGTACACTTGTGCATAGTCTTGTCAGTTTGAACTGCATCTATACTGTGTATAGGTAATGGGAGACAGACCATGCTACAGTGTAGTGTTTCAATATAGTCCTTCAGATGTTGTAGAAGATGGGTGACTGAACTGCTACTAGAGAACTGTTGATAAATAAAAATTATTCACTACGTTACAAGAAATTTTTACTAACAATTACATATAGGTTGGCAAAGTATAGTAGAAGCAATGTGATATGGTCAGGAAGGTAATTAACAGCATGGTGACAAGAGCTATAGCTTCAAATGGCTAAATGAAAGTTATTTCTAAGGAGAATATGGAAAGAAGCACTATACACCTGTCCATATATACTTTGTGTGTGTGTGTGTGTGTCTATCTGTCTCTATGTGCGGATGTATGTATGGGTGTGTGTGGGTGTATATGTGTGTGCGTGTACATGTGACTACATGCATGTGTGTAGTATATCATATATATACATACACACACAAAATACAATTACTTCATTTTATTTATGGGAGAGAGTAATTCAGAATGTAAGTTTAAAAATGCAAGGCTGCCATTATATGTCCTGCCAATCTGAGATTATAAAGTCTGAATCATAATGTGTGCCCGCAAACCAGAGCTATTCTGTGGAATACATAGTAGACGGTCTTAAGAGATAACTCTATGAGCATCTGCTGACAGGACGTACACAGTTCCATTCAGTTTAGATATACGCTTGCACTAGCTCTCTACAAAGCCTTACTCCTGTTGATAACTTTTTAATCACATATCTGTGTCAACCTTTTCCCCATTATAGGTTTGTATTCCCACGTTTATAATGGAACATGTACACACATGTGAATGCTTCTAGCATGACAATGATTATAAGGTTGTCCAATTACAAACGCTTCCTTTAAAAGAAAAAGATTCCTTCAAGCCAGATCCAATGTTGGGCTACCAACTGGTCCAACAGCAGAGGGTGCTGGTGCTTTCATTCATTGGGTCAGAGAACCAAACTCTTGCCCAGCTATAATGCTGCTTAATGCATCAGTGTGAAATGGAAATCACTTAGCAGTAATGTGATGGCATTAGATAAGGACTAAGGAAATAAGATCCAAAGAGGCATAGATTAGGTTGATTGCTAAATTGACCCTTGAGTCAGGGGAATTATAAGACCATAAGACCATGTGACATACGAGCAGGATTAGACCCATAGAGTCTGCTCCACCATTCAATCATGGCTAATATTTTTCTCATCCCCATTGTCCTGCCTTTTCCCCATAAGCCCTGATCCCCTTATTAATCAAGAACTTATCTATTTCTGTCTTAAAGACACTCAGTGACCTGGCCATCACAGCCTTTTGCGGCAAAGAATTCCACAGATTCACCACTCGGGCTGAAGAAATTCCTCCTCATCTCCATTTTAAAGGATCGTCCCTTTAGCCTGAGACTGTGTCCTCAATCCTGGTTTTTTCTACTAGTGGAAACATTTTCTTCGTGTCCACTCTATCCAGGCTTCGTGATACCCTGTAAGTTTCAATAAGGTCCCCTCTCATCCTTCCAAACTCCAATGAGTACAGACCCAGAGTCCTCAACATTTTCTCATACAACAAGCTCTTCATTCCAGGCATCATTCTCGTGAACTTTCTGTGGACTCTTCCAAAGGCCAGCACATCCTTTCTTCGATATGGGGCCCAAAACAGCTCAAATACTCCAAATTAGAAGAGTAAACGTATGCGGTTATGGGAATAGAGCCTCTGTGGGATTGTGGTCAGTACAGACTTGATAGGCTGAATGGTCTCCTTCTGTATTGTAGGAATTCTATAATTGCTTTGATTAACAGGGGGATATTTCAGAGACCTCGTCTTGGAAGTTTACTCCACCATTGATTGTGCGGTGATGTATATTGTCTCTGGATTGTTGTTGGATGGTTTGGCTGCATGGGCTAACTGACCCTTTCCCACTCTGTGCTTCAGTGAGCACCATTCCATACTTTATAGAAGAGAAGATTGTGTGTACAGTTTAATACTGATCCGTTTTATTTTAAATTCTTTTTTAACTAGATGAAGATAATGATGGAAAGATGAGAAGTGTGCAGCTAAGAGTGCAGCGCTTTCCTTCCTTACCCCACACTCTGTACAAAGTCCAAAAATATATTCTTTCATTTTCAATGTAGAAACGTGCAGAACTTTTAAGCTTAGAAATAAGAATCAATGACTTGTATTACCTTTGCCAGAATTTGTCTGCAACAGTGGAAGAAAATGATAATCTTTGGGCTAGATCTTTATTTCCAACAATGCCAAAAATCTATCTGACTCCAATAATGGACAACCTCAATTGTCAAATGCCCTCTCCTTTCATTTTATACTCCTCACTTTGCCCCTTGCCATACACCATTCTTTGAGCAAGAAACAAGCAGTCCATGACCAATCTCCATCACCAGTTACTTGTCGATGTATGAGAGCAATTTGATTTGATTTGGCCTTTGAATATATCCCTTTCATGCATTGAAATATAAGACGATAAGATAATAAGATATACGAGCAGAATTAGACCATTCAGCCCATTGAGTCTTCTCCGCCATTCAATCATACCTGATATGATTCTCATCCCCATTCTCCTGTCTTCTCCCCTTGATCCCCTTATTAATCAAGAACCTATCTATCTCTGTCTTAAAGACACCCAGTGACCTGGCCTCCACAGCCCTCTATGGCAATGAATTCACAGATTCATCGCCTTCTGGCTGAAGAAATTCCTCCTCATCTCAGGTTTAATTCCTCTGTTTAACATTTCTACCTTCTTACGAACCCAGCTGAGAAAGGGTGTCTTGCATTTAAAATCATCCTACCTGTGCACTTACTCCAAGTTGCACTCACCCATCCCCTGCACACACCTGCATTATACTAACTCCCAGTTGTCCTTCCATGGCTGCCCCCTTCGCTAACTCGGTAATCTCCTCCAGCCCTTCAGCCTTCATATAGTTGAGGCCTCTTGGGGCATTCCTGACTTTGATGACTTCCATTTGGTGGCAGTGCCTTCAGCTGCCTCAGCCCTGAGCTCTGGATTTTTTTTTGTAATCTCTCCCCTTCTCCATCTCCTGGGTCCTGGTGCTGTGAGGCAGCAGTGCTAACCACTGTGCCATATGCTGCCTGTGACCTTAGAACATTCCAAAGTGATAATGGCCAGATGATCAGGAACCCACTGACTAGGGAATTACAGATGTAACCAATTCTACCTGTGACGTTGAAGCATTGACATAGCAATATATTTCAGCAGCACATCATTGCAATTGAATCATAAAATCTCCACAGTGCAGAAGGGAGCCATTCAGCCCATTGAGCCTGCGCCAACAACAAACCCACCCTATCTCCATAACCCCATGTATTTACCCTGCTAATCCCCCTGACATTAAGGGACAATTTAACATGGCCAAACCTGCACAACTTTGGACTGTGGGAGGAAACTGGAGCACCAAGAGAAAACCCACGCAGACATTGGGAGAACATGAAAACTCTGCACAATCACCCTCAGGCCAGGATTGAACTGGGGTCCCTGGCGCTATGAGGCAGCAGTGCTAACCACTATGCCATTGTGCCATCTGGAGTGGAGAGGCAAAGCTGCACTGTGATACCTAGAAACACAACTCTGCAAATATCTTTCCCAAAGCCCAATGTTTAAGCTTATTCTTTTACCCTACCAAGAGAGATTTTCCTTCCAAACACGGGGGCAGCAGACTTGGGATGTATTGTAGATCTTGTCTTTGGCTTTTTTGATTTGATTTGATTTATTATTGTCACATGTATAACATATAATGAGAAGTATTATTTCTTGCTTGTTATACTAACAAAACATACTGTTCATAGAGAAGGAAAGGAAAGAGTGCAGAATGTAGTGTTACAATCATAGTTAGGATCTAGAGAAAGATCAATTTAATGCAAGGTAAGTCCATTCAAAATATGATAACAGCAGAGAAGAAGCTGATCTTGTGTCAATTAGTAGGTGATCTCAGACTTTTGTATCTTTTTTCAAAGGAAGAAAGTGGAAGAGAGAATGTCAGGGATATGTGGGGTCCTTAATTATGCTGGCTGCTTTGCTGAGGCAAGGGGCAGTGTAGACAGAGTCAATGGATGGGAGGGTGATTTGCCTGATCGATTGGGCTACATTCACGACCTTTTGAAGTTCATTGCTGTCTTGGACAGACCAGGAGCCATATCAAGCTGTGATACAACCAGAAAGAATGCTTTCTAAGGTGCATCTGTAAAAGTTGGTGAGAGCCATTACTGACATGTCAAATTTCCTTAGTCTTCTGAGAAAGTAGAGGCTTTGATGGGTTTTCTTTAGTGTCGGCGTGGAGACAATAGGGAAAAATCAGGAAAAACGATAAAATTCAAGCAACAGCAAATTGGAAACTACCTAACAAGACTGTTTGGAAGATTAAGGCCTATGAAATTACTCTTTGGGAGGAATTTTCCCATCCCACCCACCATGGGATTTGTAGTGGGCGGGGCACGAACTGTGCAAAGGTGGGATTTTGCGACCTTGGGGTGAGTGCGGCAGGAAAATCCCACCCTTTGTGTTACAAGCATGGAAGCCCTTAATATCCTCGTATAACATTTGAATATTGATGAAAAGAGGGACGAGCTACTGAAACTTTTTGTTTTGCCCTTATCAGGACAAACACAAGGGTTGGGAAACTCAGGTCGCGCACACCCCAATGCCAGAAATTCTCACCCAAACTCAACAGATCTTTGGATAGTCTGCCTAATATTCTATCTCGCTCGCAACAACTCTCGCAGTGGGCAAGAGGAGAGAATTTCAGCCAAAAATTCCAAATTTCAGATGATGACTGCAATTTGTACTCTTGGAGAGAAAATTGGGGGAAGGAGGTAGAAGGAGTAAAGGAGATCTAGAATAAATAGTTGTGAACATTGCAACATGCTGCTCTCTTCAATAATATTTAATTTCTTTATGCATTATTGTAAATGAGGTGTGAACCAGTTTGGAAAGGATTTTTGCCTCTGTTCTAATGGCATTTCAGGGAAACATCATATGAGTATCTTACATTTTCAGAAGCATTTTGTCGTCATTTGTTGCAAAGAAAATATCTGCGGGATGGCATTTGCCGCCTCCCAGTCGCATGTTTCCCAGCAATGGGAGACGGCGTGCTGTTTGTCGGCCTCGGGATTCCCCTGTCCTGCTGTCATCAGTGGGATTTCCCGTTGAAGCCACCCCAAGCTGCCTTAAAGCTGCAGACACTGCCAGCGGGATCAGAGAATCCCGCAGGCCACAAACAACTGGAGAATTCCCCTTGTGGTGTCTGAAACCCCCAATTGATCTTGCTTCCTGTAGCAAATAGGAATACCACACAGAACTATTTTTTTTTTCATTCTTTCATCACTGTTAAGTCCAGCATTTGCTATCCATCCATTAACACCCTTTAACTGACTAGCTTGCTGGGCCAATGCAGAGATTGGCATCTCTGCCAATCTCTGCCAAGAATCAACCACATTGCTGTGGCTCTGAAGTCACATGTAGGTCAGATCAGGATGTAGATTCCTTCCCTAAAGGATGTTAGTGAACCAGATGGATTTTTATAACAAGTGACAATACTTTCATGGTCACCATTAATGAGACTCGTTCTATACTTCAAGATTTTATTGATTGAGATCAACCTTCACCAGCTGCCATGGTGGGATTTGAACCTATGCCTCCCAGAGCATCAGCTTGGACCTCCGAATTACAAGTAACAATAACATTACCACTATCTAACTCTCGCCTGCATTCCTGAGGCAGGAATCAAAGAACCAAAAAGTTATTTGGCCCATCGTGTTGTGTCAACTCATTGAAAGACCTGCTCCATTAGTTCTACTCCCCTAATCTGGGGAAGTGATGGCCTAGTGGTATTACTGCCAGACTGTTAATCCAGAAACTCAACTAATGTTCCAGGGACTTGGGTTCCAATCTCACCACGGAAGATGGTGGAATTTAAAATCAACAAAATATATCTGGAATGAGGAATCTATTGATGACCATGAAACCATTGTTGATCAACAGAAGAAAAACCCATCTGGTTCACTAATGTCCTTTAGGGAAGGAAATCGGCCATCCTGGGCTGGCCTGGCCGACATATGACTCCAGAGCCACAGCAATGTGGCTGAATCTCAACTGCCCTTCAAGGGCAACGAGGGATGGGCCATAAATGTTGACCAGCCAGCAATGCCCATGTCCCACAAATTAATTTTAAAAAATCTGAAAGACCTGTAATCCTTCTTCACGTATACAATTCTCTTTAGAAAGCATCTATTGAATCTATTTCTATGATTCCTGGGAGGCCACAACAACTTACGATGTAAGTAAAAAACATTCTCTCTGTCTCCCTTTCAAGCTTTTTTACCAAAGCAAGTCCTTTGTAAAATAGACGTAGGTAAGCTAATTCTGATTTTTTTAATATTTATTTTATTAAAAACACAGCAGTCTTAGTAGGCCCAAGATTTTGGAATTACCACATTCCATCGCTTCATCCCCTCTGGACATGCTGTAAGACCATAAGACATGGGAGCAGATTTAGGCCACTTGGCTCATTGAGTCTGCTCTTCTATTCAATCATAGCTGATATTTTTCTCAGCCCCATTCTTCTGTCTTTTCCTCATAACTCTTGATCCCCTTATTAATCAAGGACCTATCTATCTCTGTCTTAAAGACACTCAATGACCTGGCCTCCGTAGCCTTTTGTGGCCAAGAGTTCCATAGATTCACTACTCTCTGGTTGAAGAAATTCCTCCTCATGTCTGTTTTAAAGAATTGTCTCTTGAGCCTGCCGTTGTGTCCTCTGGTCCTAGTTTTTCCTACTAGTGGAAACATCCTCTCCACATCCACTCTATCCAGCCCTTGCAGTATTGTGTAAGTTCCAATAAGATCCCCCCTCATCCTTTTAAACTCTAATGAGTATAGACCCAGAGTCCTCAACCATTCCTCATACGACAATCTCTTCAGTCCAGAGATCATTCTTGTGAATTTACTCTGGATCCTTCCCAAGGCCTGCACATCCATCATTAGATATGAGGCCTAACATTGCTCATTATACTCTATATGGGGTCTGAAAATAGCCTTATACAGCATCAGAAGTACATCCCTGTGATGGGGTTTTATTATCCCAGTTCTATGAAAGCTATAAAATTATTGCCAATTTAAAAATAACTGGTCAGCGAAGCCTGGCTTGAGAAAACATCTCAATCACATCACAGTGAGTTACCCGGAATTGTACTGTTTGTTATTAACCAAGTAAGAGTAACCAGAATAACTAGTCCTGTTCATTGTTTTGACAGTGTTAATTGAGAAAGGAATGTAGTCTAAGGCACCTGGAAAGTTTCTTATTTTACTCCAGTCAGGTTCCTTCCATAACAATTTTTGAGAAGTGGGCATCACTGGCAGAGTCAATGCTTATTACCCAATCCCACTTACCCATGGTTTACCATTGCAGTCCATCCACAGGATAGGACACCAAGCTGTGTGGGGTGCAGGAAGTGATTAGAAGATTGAATGCCATAGTAGCCCCATGCATGCCCACTGTCTCCCTGCCCGCATGGGTATTTTATCCATGGCGGGGGAAACATCAGGTAACCTATTCATCTCATGGGCCAGTTAACGGTCACTTAAGGGTCTCCTCCTGTCACTGCTGGGGTTTTCCCACATTGGCGGAGGCCCACTCCAAGGCTCCACTCCAAACTGCCAGGTTTGAGGCATTGAGCTGCCCTCCCAGTTGACCACTCTGTGCTCATCAAAGGTACTTTTACATCCACCCCCATTCTCGAATCCAGCATTTCTCCCTCCCTATGACATCTCAGCCCTTCCCTCATCCCACAGCAGGGACTGGCAGCCTGACCAGAGTGAGGGCCTGGACTTCCAAGTTGATGGGTGACTCCCCTGCAGAAAGACTCCCAGCGGAGGCCAGCACTTCCAGTGCTGCTGCAGGAACAAAAAAGCCACTGGCTATTTCAGTGGCCAATGTCAGAGGTGGGACTTGAGATGGACGCACCTCAGGCTCTTTAAGGGCTCACACATTAAATAGGCTGTATGGTGAACCAGTCAAACCTCTCCCATGCAAAATTCAACCCAGTCTGAAGGAGCTCTCATTGTTTTGTTGTGTAAGGAGTTTGATGATTTTTAACCAGTGAAGATGAAGGAAGAACAACATACTCTTTGACTCATGATGGTGCATAAGTTGGAAGAGAATTTGGGGCTGATAGATTTTTCATGTGCCTTGTCCTTTTGGGTAGCGGAGATTATAGATTTGGGTGGGTTCCATAGTGGACATTTTGGGTGAGTTGCTACAATGTGTCCTGTAGGTATTGCACACTGGTGCACCTTTTTACAATTGTTTTTAATTCATTCAAGAGATATGGACATCACTGGCTGGCCAGCATTTATTGCCCATCCCTAGTTGTCCTTAAACCAAGTGGTTTGCTAGGCCATTTCAGAGGGCAGTTGAGAATCAATCACATTGCTGTGGTCTGAAGCTACATGTTGGCCAGACCAAATAAAGATGGCAGATTTCCTCCCCTAAAGGACATTAGTGAACCAGATGGGTTTTTCCAACAATCAACAATGGTTTCATGGTCATCAGCAGATTTTTAATTGAAATCAAATTCCATCATCCGCTGTGGTGGGATTTGAACCCCAAACCCCAGACATTAGCATCTTAGCTAAGATAAAAGCAAAATACTGCAGATGCTGGAATCTGAAACAGAAACAGAAAATGCTGGAAAATCTCAGTAGATCTGACAGCATCTGTGGAGAGAGAATAGACTGAATGTTTTCAGTCTAAATGACCCTTTGTCAGAGCTTAATCCTTCAACAGCTCTGACAAAACGTCAGCTCTATTCTCTCTTCACAGATGCTGTCAGACCTGCTGAGATTTTCTAACATTTTCTGTATTTGTTTCTGTATTACTAGTCTAGCGAGAACACCACCAGGCTATTGCCTCCCCCAAACTAACAAGCATCTTGAACAAGCAGACCAGATCCGAATGAGGAATTTTTGATATCAGGTTTATTTTTAAATTTAATTTTACCCAGAACATTCCCTGTCGAGCTCTCTGCCAGCTCTGTCAAGAGACACGTAGCTGTTTTTTGCACTTTATCACTGATGCTGCCTTTCCCTTCAGCTCTGAAAGGAGCGCACATTGTCTTTTGTAATCAGAATTTTTTGTTAAATACTTCAATAAGCTGGATTTATAGATTAGGTTATAGAATAGCAAGCCTCTGAAGCATACTGTTTGAAATCTTTCTTAATACCAATAGCTGGAATAAGCACGGGTGAGGGTCAGACAACGGAAATCTCCTGTGACCTCGGGCAGGGATTTCTGGTCTCGCCTGAGTGAGACCATAAAATTCCTCCCAAAATGTATTCTGAACAGTTCAACCAAAGAACATTAGAGCTGATTGTGAGTGAGATATTTGAAAAGAATCATTCCATGATAGGATAACTGTGTTTGTATGATACATGTACGTTTGACATACATGGACCAATTTATTTCTCCTGTGGGCTCCCGAAATTATATTGCTATTTGATCAAATGCGTCAAAACTTCTGCTTTAGTGACTGAGAGAGAATTCATTCCTTACGTATGTCTCACAATAAGTTGGCAATATCGCACTAATAAACTGCATTTCTTTTAAAGCACTTATCAGTGACTGGAATGAGGCAGACTGAGAATCCCCAGAGGACGGATTGTCACTCTGTTTGGCCTCGGTGAGTTAGCTGGGGCCCTCCCATCCAATTTCCGCAGGTCTAAACATTTACACAGCTAAACTGCTTTGCACTGAGGCTCTACTTTGTCCCTGTAGACACACCCAAAGAAGGATGCTTCCATATCACAAGAGGGCCAGTTCAGCATTCCGAATGGAAATGTTGACACTAGATCAATGCAGGCTCTCTGAATCATTCCTGCAATCTGAATTGGATTTAATACCAATTCAACTGCATGAGGGCCTCCTTGTGTTCAAAATATTATTATCACTCACTAATGCACTTGCTTATTACAGCAAACAAAACAGTAATTACATTGTGGCTTCTTGTATCATTAATAAAAGGCTAGGAGGGTTTGTGTACTTCTTTTCTTGTCTGAAAGACCCAAATTATCCTCAAATAAGGAAAACCCCTATTACTGAAATCCTAAATCATTATTTTCTTCATTTGACATCTGGTTGCGTGATATCTGAGTGTCCAGTACTGATTTTAGAACAAGATTGCCTTTTTATTTTTTTAAATGTCGATTTTTATCACACTGTACCTATTAATATATTGTATTTTATTGACATTATGTTACAGCAAGGCTGAGTGAGCCAACTGTGAAATTTTGTACTCATAAATAATATTTCAAATAGAAATATCATGCATGATTATGTTTCAAGCACAACACTAAGAGTTGTTCAAAATGGACTCCCTCCATATCTACCCATGTATTCCAAACAATATTTATCCCACGTACGAAGGATGTGTTTTGCTTATTTAATGCAGTTTTTTTAAAGGCCTTTTCAGACAACCATTTCTCACTTAGAAACATTGTGAAATGTTTAGCTATGGTTAAGAAAAGCAATTGAACCTCATGCAAGCGTCTGCCAAAAACGAGTGCGATTATAAAAGAGAATTTTGCGCCATCTATCTTCCTTCTGGGTTTTGACAAACGAATCATCAAGTTACTGCAGGATTGGAGTCACAAAAATTACCGACTGAAAGAAGCACAATAATGTTCCCTGAATTACAATACATCGGAAGTAACTTGCTAATGACACAAATGACTGTTTTAAAAACATGTTACAGGTGGCTTGACCAATACAACTAGTTGTACAGAGTTTGTTCAATGATAAACTGTGCACACAAGTCTTTCAGCTGTGTTGTGCTTGTTCTTCAAAGGAACACGTGCAGATTTTGGAATGCGACAGGACACCTAATGGGATGCACTCCACAAAGTGTTGTGAATTTTGACTTATGTAATGCTGCAAAAAGTCTTTATCAGACAAGCCAAGAATATCTGTTCCTTCTGGTAGTTACTTCACTGAAAGTCTAATTTGTCAAAAGAAAAACGTTTCTTTACATGAAAATAAAAGAGAATAAATCTAGTGGCAAAATGACTACAATTTGTTGTAGTATTGCTGCCTGTTTCTTTATGGCTTTATTATTTATGCTTTGCAGTGTTCAGCAGATGGCATGGTGGCACGGTGGTTTGCACTGCTACCTCCCAGTGCCAGGGACCCGTGTTCGATTCCAGCATTGGGTGACTTTCTGTGTGGAGTTTGCACGTTTCACCATATCTGCGTGTGTTTCCCCTGAGTGCTCCGGTTTCCCCCCACATTCCAAAGATGTGCAGGTTAGGTGGATTGGCCATGCTCAATTGCTCCTTAGATATGTAGTTTAGAAGAATTTGGCCTGGATATGATATTGTTAGAGAGTTGATGCAGATTTGATGGGCTCCTTCTGAACTGTAGGGATTCCAAGAGAATAAATAACGGGTCATAGAATATCACAGCCCCACCAGGTCATATTTTCTGCTTCATGGAGGCTAAGTGCATCATTATCAGGTCCAATTTCCTTCAACATTAATTAATGAGGAAAATATACCAAAAAGATACATTCAGGTCATTGCAGTTCAATGGCTTCATAATAAATGGCACTGAGAACAGTATGGAGGCAAAGTGATTGACACTGCTGCTTCATAGGGCCAGGAGCCTGTGTCGGATTCCCGACTTGGGTCACTGTCTGTGAGGAGTCTGCACATTCTCCCTGTGTCTGCGTGTGTTTCCTCGGGTGCTCCGGTTTCCTGCAACAGTCCGAAAGACATGCCAGTTCGGTGTATTGGCTATGCTAAATTCTCCCTCAGTGTACCCAAACAGGCGCTAGAGTGTGGCAACTCGGGGATTTTCACAGTAACTTCATTGCAATGTTAATGTAAGCTGACTTGTAACACTAATAAATAAACTTTAAAAATTCTTAATAAAGAAACATGCACAGTGAAATTATTTTTACACAAAATCTTTGTATTAAACTTGCAGACAAATTGAATATTGGCTGGATTTGGTTTGAAATATGCACAGGATCTGAGTCACATGTCATATAATGTCTGTGCAAACTCTTTGAAAGAATTATCCACTTAGTTCCATTCTGCCTTATCTTATAACAGTTCAATCATTAGTTTCAATTATTTATTTACTTCCCTTCTAGACTATTATGATTTTGTTTCCAGCCGAGGTACAGCATTCTATGTTCTCCTTCTCTAAGTGCAAGGCTATTGATTTTTAAAAAGTTGCTTTGTTCTATTCCGTCCTTTAGCCTGCAGATAGGGAGGAGCAATGGTCACTGCATTTACCCCATGAACAGTTTGGAAAAGCTAACAATGAAACATACCTTAAGACTGTCAAAATTGGAGGTTCATAACCACTGCGAACTTAATCGCTAAGATAAAAGCAAATTACTGTGGATGCTGGAATCTAAAACAAAAGCAGAAATGCTGGAAAATCTCAGCAGGTCAGACAGCGTCTGTGGAGAGTGAACAGATTAAGAAGTCTCACAATACCAGGTTAAAGTCCAACAGGTTTATTTGGTAGTAAATGCCATTAGCTTTCAGAGTGCTGCTCCTTCATCAGGTGAGTGGGAAGTTAGACTTTAACCTAGTGTTGTGAGACAAATTACTGTGTTTACCCCAGTCCAACGCCAGCATCTCCATATCGAGAGTGAATAGAGCCAACATTTTGAGCCTGAATGACCCTTCCTCACAGCCTTAATCATATCCACGAGAAACAACCCCTGGCATACTGGGTATCAGAGCGAGTTTCGTTTAAAGGTGACATCATTGGGTAACAAAGAAATAAAACAAAGAAACAAAGAACAATACAGCACAGGAATAGCTCTTCGGCCCACTAAACCTGCACTAATACATAGTTTCTGTCTTCTCTTCGCTTCCCGTTCATGTGTCTATCAAGGTACACCTTGAATGTTGCTAACTTGCCTGCTTCCTCCACCTCCTCTGGCAGTGCGTTCCAGGCACCCTCTACCCTCTGTTGAAAAACTTTTCCCTCGCATCTTTCTTAAACTTTCCCCCTCTCACCTTAAATCAATGCACCCTTATAACTGACACTTCCACCCAGGGAAAAAAATCTCTCACTACCTTATCTATGCCTGTCATAATTTTGTAGACCTCTATCAGGTTGCCTCTCAGCCTTCCTCTTTCCACCGAAAACAACATCTGTGTTTATCCAACATCTCATACCTAAAACCCTCCAGACCAGGCAACATCCTAATGAACCTTTTTTGCACTCTCTTCAAAGCATTCATGTTCTTCTGGTAGTGTGGCAACCTGAACCACATGCAATACTCCAAATGCAACCATTAGCTTCCAGAGCACTGCTCCTTTGTCAAATGTTGGAGTTCTGTTCATAAACAGAGCATATAAAGACACAAATTCAATTTACAGAATAATGATGGAATGCGAGTCTTACAGATAATCAAGTCTTAAAGGTACAGATAATGTGAGTTGCAGAACTCCTACTCACCTGATGAAGGAGCAGTGCTCCAAAAACTAGTGGCGCTTGCTACCAAATAAACCTGTTGGACTTCAACCTGGTGTTGTGAGACTTCTTACTGTGTTCACCCCAGTCCAACGCCAGCATCTCCATGTCATTATATAGGGCAATGCAGCATGGAAACAGCCCAACTAGTCCATGCCCTCCCAGCTAGTCCCAATTGCTTATGACAGTTAGTGCCATAAAATAGAGGCATGACCTCCTTTCCTGCAATGCAGAAGCACGCGACTGAAGGCTTCAGGAGTCCCAAAGCCCAGCTCCTGTTTCTCACTCCAACTCCATCCCAGGGCTGACTCCCAACACTAACCCCCAAACCCCCACTAAGTTTGAAATTGAAGTTTGAAACCCCCACTAAGTGAGACTTCTTACTTTGTTCACCCCAGTCCAACACCAGCATCTCCATGTCATTATAGAGTTATAGGGCAATACAGCATGGAAACAGCCCAACTAGTCCATGCCCTCCCAGCTAGTCCCAATTGCTTATGACAGTTAGTGCCATAAAATAGAGGCATGACCTCCTTTCCTGCAATTCAGGAAAGGTTGAAAATTCAGACAAGACAGGATCAAAAAAATTTAAAGAAAAGAAAGAGGGAGTGAAGTGGCAAGCCAATGCTGGTTACCACTTCATGGAAGTTCAGACCCAATACTCAGTGGATGTGTATTGTTAGAAGCCCAACTTGTACTCAGTTTCTCTTTGCTTTCCTCTCAAACACTTTCACAAAGTAGTTTTGAATGTTCATTCTTTTTTTAATTCTTTCATGGGATCTGGGACGTCACTGGCAAGGTCAGCATTTGTTTCCCAAACCTTAATTGCCCTGAAACTGAGTGGCTTGCTCGGCCATTTGATAGGGCAGTTAAAAGTCACCATATTGCTGTGGATCTGGAGTCAGATGTAGACCAGACCAGGTAAGGATGGCAGATTTCCTTCTCTAAAGGATATTAATGAACCAAATGGATTTTTAACACAATCAGTCTCCATTACTGAGATTATATTATAGAAATATTAAGGCTACAGATCTAAACCATTAATTGCAAATACATTTGCAGAATATTTTGCAGTACCCTACATAGAAATTAAAAACAGGAATAGGCCATTCTCTGCCTGCTCTGCTAATCAGTATGATCATGGCTGATCATCAAATTCAATATCGTGATTTTCCCCCCTTCCCCACATATCCTTTGATCCTTTTAGCCCCAAAAGTGATGTCTAATTTCTTCTTGAAATCAGACAATGTTTTTGTGGCAGTGAATTGCACACATTCACCACCCTCTGGGTGGACAAATTTCTCCTCACCTTAGTTCTAATGGTTTAACTCCTTATCCTCAAATTGATGACCCCTAGTCAAGGTAGTCAAGAAGGAATATGGTATACTTGCCTTCATATGCTGGGGCATTGAGTTTAGAAATTGGCAAGTCATGTTGCAGCTTTATAGAACTTTATTTAGGTTGCACTTGGAATACAGTGTTCAATTCTGGTCACCACACAATCAGAACGATATGGAGACTTTGGAGAGGGTACAGAAAAGATTTATCAGGATGTTGCCTGGTATGGGGGCATTAGCTTTGAAGAGAGGTTGGAGAATCTTAATTTGTTCTCACTGGAACGATGGGGGTTGGAGGGCAATCTGATAGAAGTGTCCAAGAATATGAAGGGCATGGACAGAATGGACAGTCACAAGATCTTTCTCAGGATGTAAGAGGCAATTACTCAGGAGCATAGGTTTAAGGTTTGAGGGGCAAAGTTTAAAGAAGATGTACGAAGCAAGTTTTTTACATTGAGGGTGGTGGGTGCCTGGAACTCGCTGTCAAGGGAGGTAGTGGAAGTGGATACAATAGTGATTTTTAAGGGGCGTCTTGAAAATACATGAATAGAATGGAAGTAGAGAGATATGGTCCCTCGAAGGGCAGGGGGTTTTAAGTTCGGTCGGGGAGCATGGTTGATGCAGGCCTGGAGGGCTGAAGGGCCTTGTCCTGTGCTGTAATTTTCTTTGTTCTGGCACATTTTTTCTGAATCTACCTTATCTAATCTTGTTAGAATGTTATAAGTTTCTATGAGATCCCCTCTCACTCTTCTAAACTCCAGTGAATATAATCCTAACTGATTTATTCTTTCTTCATATCACAAACATACCATCCCTGGAATCAGCCTGGTAACCCCCATTGTACTCCCTCCTTTCTCAGATAAGAACTCCAAATCTGAACACAATATTCCAGGTGTAGCTTTGCCAACCACCCATATTATAGTAAGAAAACATCCCTATCCCTGTACTCAAGTTTTCTCACTATGAAGACGAAGTACCATTTGCCTCCTATACTGCATGCTATACCTGAGCACTTACCTTCAGCAACTGATACACCAAGATCTTGCTAATTTTCCATCTCTCTCAATTTACACCCATTCAAATAATAATTCTTAAAGTGGATAACCTCACTTTTATTCACATTATATTGTACCTGCCATGCAGATGCCCATACTCTCAGCCTATCCAAATCACATTGAAACATCTTTACATCCTCTTCACAGCTCACCCTTCTACCCAACTTCGTATCATCTGCAAAATTGGAAATATTGCATTCAGATTCCTCTTCCAAGTAATTAACATATAATGTGAACAGTTGTGATCCTAGCACAGATCCCTGCAGAACCAGTTAAGGGGACAGTTAGGAGAGTTTGTGGGAATGAGCGAGACTCGTTGTTGGTATGCTGTCTCCCAGGTGCCAGTGTCCGTGATGTCTCTGACTGAGGGCTTGAGATCCTTAAGGGGGTGGGGGGTGGGGGGGGAACCAGCTCCAAATCATGGTTCACAAAGGCACCCATGACATTGATAGGAAAAGGGGTGGGGATGTAAATCAGAAATTCAGGGAGTTAGGGTGGAAGCTTAAGGCTAAAACAAACAGAGTTGTTATCTCTGGTTTGTTACCCATGCCGTGGGATAATGTGGAGAAGATAAGAGAGAGAGAACATTTGAACTCGTGGATAAAGGGATGGTGCAGGAGGGAAAGTTTCAGATACCTGGACAATTGGGGCTCATTCTTGGGTAGGTGGAACTCTACAAAAGGGATGGTCTGCGCCTGAACCAATATCTTGTGGGGAAATTTTGCCAATGGTATTCGGGGGGGTTTAAACTGATTCAGAAGGGGAATGGGAACCTAAATTGTAGCTCCAATGTGCAGGAGGTTGAGAATAGGGATGAGAACAAGGATAAGGTTTTGAGGTCGCAGCAGTGTTGATAAAGTGGCCCATGGAAGACTTCTGCAGAAAATGCAGATGTATGGGATAGAGAGTGATTTAGCTAATTGGGTTAGGAATTGGCTAGCAGATAGAAGACAGAGGGTGGTGGTTGATGGGAGATATTCACCTTGGAGTACGGTGACAAGTGGCGTACCTCAGGGGTCTGTTTTGGGGCCCCTGCTGTTTGTAATTTTTATAAATGATCTGGATGAGGGTATTGAAGGATGGATTAGTAAATTTGCAGATGACACTAAGTCGGTGGAGTGGTAGATAGTGAAGAGGGGTGTTATAGTTTGCAGAGGGACTTGGACAAGTTGCAGAGCTGGGCCGAGAGGTGGCAAATGGAGTTTAAATGTGGAAAAGTGTGAGGTAATGCACTATGGCAGAAATAATAAATGTGTAGAGTATAGGGCAAATGGTAGGATTCTTAGTAGTCTAGATGAACAGAGGGATCTTGGTGTGTATGTGCATAGATCACTGAAAGTAGGCAGTCAGGTCGAGAAGGTTGTTAGGAAGGCATATGGAGTCTTGGCTTTTATTGGTAGAGGGATTGAATTTCGGAGCCGCAACGTCATGTTGCAACTGTACAAAACTCTAGTGCGCCCGCACTTGGAGTATTGTGTGCAGTTCTGGTCCCCACATTATAGAAAGATGTGGAGGCATTGGAGAGGGTACAGAGGAGGTTTACCAGGATGTTGCCTGGTATGGAGGGCAGGTCTTATGAAGAGGGGCTGAGGGATTTGAGGTTGTTTTCGTTAGAAAGAAGGCGGCTAAGAGGAGACCGTATTGAAACATATAAGATGATTAGAGGTTTAGATAGGGTGGACAGTGATAGCCTTTTTCCTAGGATGGAGAAAGCTAGCACGAGGGGACACAGCTTTAAATTAAGGGGTGATAGTTATAGGACGGATATCAGAGACAGGTTCTTTACCCAAAGGGTGGTTCGGGAGTGGAATGCCCTGCCTGCAGCAGTTGTAGATGCGCCAAGTTTGGTGGCGTTTAAGAGGTTAGTTGATAAGTATATGGAAGAGAGGGAATGGTTTAGTTTGGAGGGGCATTGCTTTTTATATTGGTCGGCGCAACATCGAAGGCCGAAGGGCCTGTTCTGTGCTGTAATGTTCTATGTTCTATGTTCTATTGGCAGCCGGGAGAGTGGTTTAAAGTATGTATACTTTAATACAAGAAACATATGCAATAAGGTGGATAAACTTGCAGCCTGGATGGTACCTGGGAGTTTGATGTTGTGGCCATTTCAGAGACATGGGTAGAGCAGGGACAGGAATGGTTATTGCACGTTCTGGGGTTCAGATGTTTCAGTCAGAGCAGAGAAGGTGGTAGAAGAGGGGTTTGTGTGGCATTGTTAGTCAAGGACAGTATTACGGTGCAGAAAGGACATTTGATGTGGACTCATCTATCGAGGTAGTATGGGCTGAGATTAGAAACAGGAAAGGAGAGGTCACCCTGCTGGGAGTTGTTTATAGGCCCCCAAAAAGTTCCAGATATATAGAGGAAAGGATTGTAAAGAAGACTGTGGATAGGAGCAAAAGTAACAGAATAGTTGTTATGGGGGAATTTAACTTTACAAATATTGATTGGAAAAGCTATAGTTCAAGCTATAGTTAGAGGGGTCAATTTTTGTCCAATGTGTGCAGGAAGGTTTCCTGACACAGTATGTAGATAGGCCAACAAGAGGTGAGGCAATATTGGATTTGGTACTGGGTAATGAACCAGATGCGGTGTTAGACTTGGAGGTAGGTGAGCACTTTGATGATAGTGACCACAATTCGGTTACCTTTACCTTAGTAATGGAAAGGGATAGGTATATACCGAAGGGCAGAAGTTATGGCTGGGGGAAAGGAAATTATGAGGCGATTAGGCGAGATTTAGGATACATAAAACATAGAACATAGAACAATACAGCACAAAAAGGCCCTTCGGCCCATGAGTTGCACCGATTACATCTATATCTACCAATCCACAGACTTATCTATAACCCCCTATCCTATTCGTTTCCATATACTCATCCAGAAGTCTTTTAAAAGACCCCAGCGAGTTTGCCTCAACCACCTCCGACGGCAGCCGATTCCATTCACTCACCACCCTCTGAGTGAAAAACTTACCCCTAACATCTCCTCTGTATTTGCTTCCCTGCACCTTAAATCTGTGTCCTCTCGTAGTGACCATTTCAGCTTGGGGAAATAGTCTCTGAGAGTCCACCCTATCTATTCCTCTCAATATTTTATAAACCTCTATCAGGTCACCTCTCAACCTACGTCTCTCCAATGGAGTCCCAGCTCCCTCAACCTATCTTCATAAGACCTGCCTCCCAATCCAGGCAGCATCCTTGTAAATCTCCTCTGCACTCTCTCAATAGCCACTACATCCTTCCTATAGTGAGGTGACCAGAACCGCACACAATACTTCAAGTGGGGTCTGACAAGGGTCTTATAGAGCTGCATCATTACCTCCTGACTCCTAAACTCAATTCCTCGATTAATGAAGGCCAGTACACCATATGTCTTCTTGACTACTTCTTCCACCTGCGAGGCCGATTTAAGAGTCCTATGGCCCCGGACCCCGAGATCCTTCTGCTCTACAACACAGCTAAGACTCCTACCCCTTATACTGTACTCCTTCATCCCACTTTTCCTACCAAAATGGACCACTACACATTTATCCGCGTTGAAGTCCATCTGCCACTTCTCCGTCCAGTCTTGCATCCTGTCTATGTCGCGCTGCAAGTTTATAGGATCAAGAGAAACCAGAATAGGAAACTGCAGGGGCTGAGAACAACTGAAATGTGGAGCTTGTTCAAGGAGCAGTTAGTGCGAGTTGTTGATAAACGTGTACCTGTCAGGCAGGGAGGAAGTGATCAAGTGAAGGAACTGTGGTGTACTAAGGAAGTTGAATCTCTGGTGAAGAGGAAGAAGGAGGCATATGTAAAAATGAGACGTGAATGCTCAGTTAGGGCACTGGAGAGTTACAAATTAGCCAGGAAGGAGCTAAAGAGAGAGTTAAGAAGAGCTAGAAGTAGATATGAGAAGACTTTGGTGGGTAGGATCAGGGAAAACCTTAAAGCTTTCTATAGGTATGTCAAGAATAAAAGATTGGTTAGGGCAAAATTTGGTACGTCAAGAATAAAAGGTTAGTCAGGGACAATAGTGGGAAGTTGTGCGTGGAGCCTGAAGAGATAGGAGAGGCACTAAATGAATATTTTTCGTCAGTATTCATGCAGGAAAAAGTCAATGTAGTTGAGAAGAATACTGAGATACAAGCTTTTAGAGTAGACGGGATTGAGGTACATAAGGAGAAGGTGTTCACAATTCTTGGGAGTATGAAAATAGATAAGTCCCCTGGGCTGGATGGGATTTATCCTAGGATTCTCTGGGAGACTAGGGAGGAGATTGCAGAGCCTTTGGCTTTGATCTTTATGTCGTCATTGGCTACAGACATAGTGCCGGAAGACTGGAGGATAGCAAATGTTATCCCCTTGTTCAAGAAGGGGAGTAGAGACCATCCTGGGAATTATAGAACAGTAAGCCTTACTTCTGATGTGGGCAAAGTTTTGGAAAGAATTATGAAAGATAGAATTTATAATCATCTAGAGAGAAATTTATTAGGGATAGTCAACATGGTTTTGTGAAGGGTAGGTCATGCCTCACAATCCTTATCGAGTTCTTTGAGAAGGTAACCAAAGAGATGGATAAGGGTAAAGTAGTTGACCTGGTGTATATGGATTTTAGCAAAGCGTTTGATAAGGTTCCCCATGGTAGGCTACTGTAGAAAATATGGATGCATGGGATTGAAGGTGATTTAGCAGTTTGGATCAAGAATTGGCTAGCTGATAGAAGACAGAGGGTGGTGGTTAATGGGAAATATTCAACCTGGATCTCAGTTACTAGTGGTGTACCTCAGGAATCTGTTTTGCGGCCACTGCTGTTTGTCATTTTTATAAATGACCTAGATGAGGGTATAGAAGGAAGGGTTAGTAAATTTGCAGACGACACTAAAGTCGGAGGAGTTGTAGACAGTGAGGATGGATGTTACAGTTTGCAGAGGGACATAGATAAGCTGCAGAACTGGGCTGAGAGGTGGCAAATGGAGTTTAATGCGGAAAAATGTGAAGTGATTCACTTTGGAAAGAGTAACAGGATTACAGAATATAATGGAAGGACTCTTGGTAGTGTCAACGAACAGAGAGATCTCGGTGTACATGTGCATAGATCCTTGAAAGTTGGCACCCCTGAAAGTTTGGTAAGGTTATTAAGAAAGGATACGGTGTGTTAGCTTTTATTGGTAGAGGGATTGAATTTCAGAGCCATGAGATCATGTTGCAACTGTACAAAACTCTGGTGCGGCTGTACTTGGAGTGTTGCATACTGCTTTGGTCGCCACATTATAAAAAAGATGTGGAAGCTTTGGAAAGCGTGCAGAGGAGCTTTACCAGGATGTTGTCTAGTATGGTGAGAAGGTCTTATGAGGAAAGGCTGAGGGACTTGAGGTTGTTTTTGTTAGAGAGAAGAAGGTTAAGAGGTAATCTAATTGAGGCATACAAGATGATCAGAGGATTAGTTGGGTGGACATTGAAAGTTTTTTCCCTTGGATGGTGATTGCTAACACGAGGGGTGTTAACTATAGTGTTAAGTGTGGAGAGAGCAGGACAGATTGTTGATGATCTGAATTGCCCCTTAGTTCTCAAGATATATAGGTTAGGGGGATTAGTGGGGTAAATATGTGGGGTTACTGGAAAGGGCCTCGTTGGAATCCTCTGTCAGCAAGTCATGCAGACTTAATGGATCAATGGCCTCCTTCTGCACTGTAGGGGTTCTATGATTCTATGAATCTTAGATAAAAGAGTCCAGAACAGAAGTAGGCAAAATGTAGTGATCTCTGGGCTAGGAAAGGAAAACCATTCTTGATGTTCAACACAACCTGAGGAGAGGTTAAATCATGGTGGAGGCAAGGAGTCCAGAAAGACTATGATCAAAGAACTAAACATCCCAAACTTTATTCATTACTGGTGACATGTCCATTTAAGTCTTTGAATGAATGAGTGGGTGAGCGGGGAATGTGGGTCAGGGATAGTTGGATCAAGTAGGGGTAGGTCTAGTCGGGTGGTTGGGGATAGTTGGGTCAGCTCAGGGAATAGATGACGGGTTGGATCAGGCAGGGATAGAGTTGAGGGTATCAGGGATAGTTGGATCAAGTAGGGGTAGGTCCAGTCGGGTGGTTGGGGGTAGTTGGGTCAGCTCAGGGAATAGGTGACAGGTTGGATCAGGCATGGATAGAGTTGAGAGGACATTCTCTCTTCTACCTTCTTCCATCAGGAAAAAGTTACAAAAGTCTGAGAACACATACCAACCGAAACAAGAATAGCTTCTTCTCTCTGGCCGTCAGACTTTTGAATAGATGTATCAGTTATTCAGCTGATTTTTCTCTTCACCCTACCTGTAACTGCAGCACCATATTCTACACCTCCTCCTTAAACTAAGGGGTGATAATTATAGGACAGATATCAGAGGTAGGTTCTTTATTCAGAGAGTAGTAAGGGCGTGGAATGCCCTGCCGCTTTAAAGGCATTCAAATGGTCATTGGATACGCATATAGGTAACATTGGAATAGTTTAGGTTAGAGGGTCATTAGATTTGATCGACTGGTCGGCGCAACATCGAGGGCCGAAGGGCCTGTACTACGCTGTAACGTTCTATGTTCTATGCTAATTACTGAGTGTCAATTGGAAAAAGACCTATTAATGAAAAGACTATAACACTGCATTCTGCACCCTCTCCTTTCCTTCTCTATGTACAGTATGCTTTGTCTGTATAATGTACAAGAAGCAATGCTTTTCACTGTGTACTAATACATCTGACAATAATAAATTAAATCAAATCAAATATTAATGCTAAATCTGTGCTGCCTATTTACTATCAAGCTATTTGTAGGTTTATTGGAAGCTGCTCCGGGCTTTCATTATGTTTGGGAATTTTCAAAAACATCAGGAAGGCAGCATTTACTGCCAATATTTAGCTGCTGTGCTTGTATTCAGAATCCACCACACTGGTGGGATTAAACACACTTGTAGGCCTGAGCAGGTCATGACAGTAGTTCCTCCTCCAAATTATGAGTTCACCAGATATTTTTGTACAATAATCTGAATGCTTGTGTGATCGATTTTGCCCTGAAATAATCAAATTTCAGAGAATCGTAGAATCCCTACTGTGAAGAGGGAAGCCATTCAGCCCATCACTTCTGTACCAATCGCAATCCCACCCTGGCGCAATTCCCATAACCCCACATATTTACCCTGCTAATCCCAATGCATCCCAATACACTTCGGAGCAATTTAGCATGGCCAATGCGCCTATTGTAATTAATTTTTCACTTGTCCTGCTGTGGAATTTGAACTTGAATCTCAGGGTAGCTAGATCAAGTTAATTCCTCGCACTCAGGATCCATTTCTATTTGGAGGGAAGGTTCATGTTGGAAAGCCTGAACTCAGGGCAAAGACTTGAAACAGAAGCATGGTACTTCCCTGGATAATTGTCCAGGAGATGTTTAATGCCTGATCTAACAGTTGTGTAGTGACAAAAGCAACACTTCCACTAATACCCTCAACTCTACCCCTGCCTGATCCAATCTGTCACCTACTCCCTGAGCTGACCCAACTACCCTCAACCACCCGACTAGACCTACCCCTACATGATCCAACTATCCCTGACCCACATTTCCCACTCACCCACTCATTCATTCAAAAACTTAAATGGACATATCACCAGTAATGAATAAAGTTTGGGATGTTTAGTTCTTTGATCATAGTCTTTCTGGACTCCTTGCCTCCACCATGATTTAATCTCTCCTCAGGTTGTGTTGAACATCAAGAATGGTTTTCCTTTCCTAGCCCAGAGATCATTACCTTTTTGCCTGCTTCTGTTCTGGACTCTTTTATCTAAGATTCATAGAATCATAGAATTCCTACAATGCAGAAGGAGGCCATTTGATCCATTAAGTCTGCATGACTTGCTGACAGAGGATTCCAACCAGGCCCTTTCCAGTAACCCCACATATTTACCCTACTAATCCCCCTAACCTATGTATCTTGAGAACTGAGGGGCAATTCAGATCATCAACAATCTGTCCTGCTCTCTCCACACTGACACTATAGTTAAGAAAGCCACCAACACCTCTACTTTCTCAGAAAGCTAAGGAAACTCGGTATGTTCACTCCAACTTTCATCAATTTTTACAGATGCAGCATAAAAAGCATCCTTTCCAGATGTATCATAGCTTGGTTTGTCTTCTGCTCTGATAAAGACGGCAAAAAAACTACAAAGGATCGTGAATGTAGCCCAATCTATCACACAAACCCATCCATTGGCTCCATCTACACTTCCTCCTGCCTTGGCAAAGCAACCAGTATAATCAACGACCCCATGCACCCCAGACATTTTCTCTTCTACCTTCTTCCATCAGGAAAAAGTTACAAAAGTCTGAGAACACATACCAACCGAAACAAGAATAGCTTCTTCTCTCTGGCCGTCAGACTTTTGAATGGATGTATCAGTTATTAAGCTGATTTTTCTCTTCACCCTACCTGTAACTGCAGCACCATATTCTACACCTTCTCCTTTCCTTCTCCACATCTATTTTATGAATAGTATGTTTTGTCTGTGTAGTGCAGAAGAAACAATACTTTCCGCTGAATCGCAACATATATGACAATAATAAATCAAATCAAAAAACCTGCACATCTCTGGATTGCGAGAGGAAATCGGAGCACATAGACACGGGGCGAACACGCAACCTCCACACAAGCTGGGAATTGAACCTGGGTCCCTGGCATTGTGAGGCAGCAGTGCTAATCACTATACCATCATGTCACCTTCCATTACAGCTAAGGTTACATGTCTGAAATATACAACTTTATTGACTGCAAAGTGCTTTGGAATGTCCTAAGGTCATAAATGCCAGCTTTCTGCTCTTGCCAAGTCTTTGATTTCATCCTGGTTTCTCTGTAGCCATTTGGTTCATGGGGCAGCAATCTCAGCCATGGGTCAAAGGATGAGGGTGAAGGCTAGGGAAGGGAAAATGTGCAGAATTCAGCTGGGTAGCATTACTTGAAGACCAAGCTGAGTTTTTGAAAGCAAGATTTTCCCACCAGTTGCTACCTGAATGCCCACGCAGCATCCTCTGAGGATATGGTGCAGGCCAGAAGCCTTGCCCATACGATGTCAGATAACATTGGGAGAAATTTTCCATCATTGACTCTAAGATAGTGTCAAACAGGAAAGTTGGCAAAATTCCCACTGTCGACGGGGTGGTGAACACAGGAGATCTTCCGCTTTTCAGCTGATCAAGTGTTTATTTGCACCATTACCTCATGATGTTTGTGATTCAGATTTGAGTCTGAATGCAATCCTTCTTTGTGGATGTAGGGCTTGAATATTTTGTACAATTAAATCTTGAAGTGCCCCAGAGGCATTTTGCAATTCTTGGCAGAGAGTAACATAAAGCTTTTTCACCAAGGATATAAAGCTATCAGTAGCACCTTTATCATCCCCTGATTAGTAAGCAGTGCTTGCTCATTGCCTTTGGAGTTTAGCAATTGACGTTTAGCATAAGGTTATTGCTCAGGGCTGCTCTGAGATTGGGTGGATTTTAAAGTGATGTTTCTCATATAGAATATGCCGTCTTGTCTTAAAAGCAGCCCACTTGTTTAGCATTACATCCACAAACATCCACTCACTCCACCACCAACACTGAGTAGCAGCAGTGTGTACTATCTACACATTGCAGCAATTCACCAAAGACTCTTAGACAGCACCTTCCAAACCCACAACCCCTTCCATCTGGAAGGACAAGGGCAGCAGATGCATTGGAACAACATCATCTGCAAGTTCCCCGACAAGCCAGTCACCATCCCGACTTGGAAATATATCACCGTTCCTTTGCAGTCACTGGGTCAAAATCTTGGAATTCTCTCTTTAATGGCGTTGTGGATCAACCCACAGCACATGGACTGCAGCGATTCAAGAAGGCAGCTCACCATCACCTTCTCAAGGACAACTAGGCTTGGACAATAAATGCTGGCCAGTCAGTGACATCCATGTTCCACAAATGAATAACAAAAATAACATGAAATGGGGCAACTGAAATGATTTCATATTAAGATTGACATTAAAATGAACATTATTAGGTTTTAGACTGGACAAATTAACAGCCTTAGAATAGATGAATGTAGTGACAGCTATTTCTAGCCATGATGGGAAATTTAGCTGATATGATATGCATTGTGGGATTTTTTGCCAATACTATAAATATGATAGGCTTGTATTTGGGAACCTAACTAACTTCAACAGTTTGGGTAGGAAAACAGACAGGGAATCATTAGGGAGACTGTAACACACCTCCAGAGGCCAAAAGCTGAGATAACAGAGCACATCTGCGAGAAGGAATTACACCACTATTGCTTAGTGTATCTAGTGTATGTGCTAAAGCAATAGCTATGATTATGGACTGAACCATACAGCCACAGGTTGAATCACTTACTCACTAACCAGGAACTTTGTTTCCTTTTCTTTCCCTTCCTCTTCTCTTTTCTTTCCCCGTCAATCAAACCACTTCAAAGGAACCAGACACCAAATGCTATTCTTTCTATATTAAAAGATAACGTCCCAGTGAAACTCAATCCCTAATGTCCATCATAGAATCCCTACATAGAACATAGAACATTACAGCGCAGTATAGGCCCTTCGGCCCTCGATGTTGCGCCAGCCGGTGGACCCTCTAACCTAAACTATTCCAATATCATCCATATGCCTATCCACCGACCATTTGAATGCCCCCAAAGTAGGCGAGTCCACAACTGCTGCAGGCAGGGCATTCCACGCCCTCACCACCCTCTGTGTAAAGAACCTGCCTCTGACATCCGTCCTATAACTACCACCTCTTAATTTAAAGTTATGTCCCCTCATGTTGGTCATCACCATCCGAGGAAAAAGGCTCTCAGTATCCACCCTATCCAGTCCTTTGATCATCTTATACGCCTCAATTAGGTCACCGCGTAACCTTCTTCTCTCTAATGAAAATAACCTCAGATCCCTCAGCCTTTCCTCATAAGGCCTTCCCACCATACCAGGCAACATCCTGGTAAACCTCCTCTGCACCCTTTCCAATGCTTCCACATCTTTCTTATAATGCGGCGACCAGAACTGTACGCAATACTCCAAGTGCGGCCGCACCAGAGTTTTGTACAGTTGTAACATAACCTCACGGCTCCTAAATTCAATCCCTCTACCAATAAAAGCTAACACACCGTACGCCTTCTTAACAACTTTATCAACCTGGGTGCCAACTTTCAAAGAGCTATGTGCTTGTACCCCAAGATCCCTCTGCTCGACAACACTATTGAGGGTCCTTCCATTAGCCCTATATTTCATTTGCCTGTTATTCCTACCAAAGTGAATCACCTCACACTTGTCCATATTGAATTCCATTTGCCACCTTATGCATACAGTGCATAAAGTGGCCATTCAGCCCATTGAGTCTGCACTGACAACAATCCCTTCACGGTCTTACCCCAGTAACCCCATATTATCTACCCTGCTTATCCCCCAACACTAAGAAGCAATTTAGTATGACCAACGCACCTAATCTACACATCTTTGGACAGTGGGAAGAAACCAGAGCATCTGGAGGAAATCCATGCAGACACAGGGAGAACATACAGACCCCACATAGACATTCACCCAAGCTTGGAATTGAACCCGGGTCCATCAAAGCACTTCCAAGAGGTTTTGGAGCAGCTGGAGCCTATGACGTAAAGCAAGAGGATCTCCCTCAAGAGGTAGTTTTACCTCAAGAGGTAAAACTAACAGGTCATTTCTGAAAGAGCACTTTAAAGAGGTCATTTATCATGTCATTAGGAGCTTATGACATTAACCTGGGGCAATCCCTGCTGTGGAATGCAATGCGGTGATATTGAATGCTGCCAGATATCCATAGATTATAGAGGACAGAGACAATAATGGATATCTTTACCAGGATTGTGTCTCAAATCACCATCCTCAGATCGAATACTATTTTCCCCAGGATAAAAAGCACAGCCACTGGATCTCTATCTTGGGGGAGACCCTGAATAGTCAATCCCTTGCACCCATCCCCCGAACCCACCCATGTCCGGTGGAGGGTCCCGTGAGGAATCCTTCCTGTGCCACTTGGCAATGGCAGAGGGCACATGGGCACAGCACTCACCCCCATGACTTCCCTCACAATCAAAGATGCCAGATCAGGGTGCTACGGCCAGGGTATTGGAAAAAGTGCAATGTTGGCACTATCAAGAAGTGAGGGCTGAGTGGGCAGGGCTCCCTTATCAGAGTGTCACTCTTGTGGAATAGGGAATAAGGACTCTGGCTGGGGGAGGAAGACTCTGACTGGGGAGGGGTGTCAGGTCATCCTTACACCTTTATAGAACATAGAACATAGAACATTACAGCGCAGTACAGGCCCTTCGGCCCTCGATGTTGCGCCGGCCAGTGGACCCTCTAACCTAAACTATTCCAATATCATCCATATGCCTATCCACCGAACATTTGAATGCCCCAAAGTAGGCGAGTCCACAACTGCTGCAGGCAGGGCATTCCACGCCCTCACCACCCTCTGTGTGAAGAACCTGCCTCTGACATCCGTCCTATAACTACCACCTCTTAATTTAAAAGTTATGTCCCCTCGTGTTGGTCATCACCATCCGAGGAAAAAGGCTCTCACTATCCACCCTATCCAATCCCTTGATCATCTCATACGCCTCAATTAGGTCACCGCATAACCTTCTTCTCTCTAATGAAAATAACCTCAGGTCCCTCAGCCTTTCCTCATAAAGCCTTCCCACCATACCAGGCAACATCCTGGTAAACCTCCTTTGCACTCTTTCCATGCTTCCACATCTTTCTTATAATGGAGCGACCAGAACTGTACGCAATACTCCAAGTGCGGCCGCACCAGAGTTTTGTACAGTAAATGTACAGTAAATTTGTACAGTAAATTTATGGAATTCTTTCAGTGGTAGGAGGGAAAATGTCCATCTGTGCTGAGGGGCTAGGAGTGCTCCTCTTGCAGGGATTCACCATAACTGCTTTAAAGACCTCCGTAAGGCCTGGCTGGCCAGTGTGTTCTGTGTAATGAATATTTTTAGATGTTGAAGACGGGAGAATGGCGCCTGACAGAAACTGCTAATGCCAATGGAAACACTTAAATTTACCAATTGGCATGAGCATTTAGGATGTAAATGGGAGAATCAGGCCCACTGTTCATTTGTTTTCTCTCCTGTTTGCCTCCACGTTCTATCTGGGAGTCTGTGCCATGCATTGCTAGTGGGAATTCTGAAGTTCATCCTACTTGTCTGTGTGACTGAACACATTGACAAAGGAAGGGCAGTGGACGTAGTGTACATGGACTTTAGTGAGGCGTTTGATAAGGTCCCACATGCAAGGCTTCTGGAGAAGGTGAGAGGGCATGGGATCCAAGGGGCTTTGGCCTCGTGGATCCAGAACTGGCTTGCCGGCAGAAGGCAGAGAGTGGTTGTGGATGGGTCTTGTTCTGCATGGAGGTCGGTAACCAGTGGAGTGCTCCGGGGATCTGTTCTGGGACCACTGCTGTTTGTCATTTTCATAAATGACCTGGATGAGGAAGTGGAGGGATGGGTTAGGACGTTCGCTGACGATACAAAGATCGGTGGTGTTGTGGATGGTCTGGAGGGATGCCAAAAGTTGCAGCGGGACAGAGACAGGATGCAAGACTGGGCGGAGAAGTGGCAGATGGACTTCAACGCAGATAAATGTGTAGTGGTCCATTTTGGCAGGTATAATGGGATGAAGAAGTACAATATAAGGGGTAGGAGTCTTAGCTGTGTTGTAGAGCAGAAGGATCTCGGGGTCCGGATCCATAGGACTCTTAAATCAGCCTCGCAGGTGGAGGAAGTGGTCAAGAAGGCGTACGGTGTACTGGCCTTCATTAATCGAGGAATAGAGTTTAGGAGTCAGGAGGTAATGATGCATCTCTATAAGACTCTTGTCAGACCCCAGTTGGAGTATTGTGCGCAGTTCTGGTCGCCTCATTATAGGAAGGATGTAGAGGCTATTGAGAGAGTTCAGAGGAGATTTACAAGGATGCTGCCTGGATTGTGAGGCAGGCCTTATGAAGATAGGTTGAGGGAGCTGGGACTCTTCTCACTGGAGAGACGTAGGTTGAGAGGCGACCTGATAGAGGTTTATAAAATGTTGAGAGGAATAGATGGGGTGGACTCTCAGAGACTATTTCCCCGAGCTGAAATGGTCACTACGAGAGGACACAGATTTAAGGTGCAGGGAAGCAAATACAAAGGAGATGTCAGGGGTAGGTTTTTCACTCAGAGGGTGGTGAGTGAATGGAACCGACTGCTGTCGGAGATTGTTGAGGCAAACTCACTGGGGTCTTTTAAGAGACTTCTGGATGAGTATACGGAAAAGAATAGGATAGGGGGTTATAGATAGGTCTGTGGATTGGTAGATGTGATCGGCGCAACTCGTGGGCCGAAGGGGCTGTTTGTGCTGTATTGTTCTATGCTCTATGTTCTATGTTCTATGTTCTAAGTATATCTTTTACTTTAAAGTAATATTCTAAGATTGTTTTATCTTTCCCCATATCTATCATATTTACACTTACAACATCACCTCCTTCCTACACTGCATAGCCCTTCTTTACACAAATTTCATAGAATCATAGGATTCCTAGAGTGCAGAAGGTGGCCATTTGCCCCATTGAGTCTGCACCAACCACAATCCCATCCAAGCCCCATTTCCGTTACTCCACATATTTATCCTGCTAATCCCCTGACATGAGGAAAAATTTAACATGTCCAATTCAACCAACCTGAACATTTTTTGGATTGCGCAAGGAAACCAGAGCACCCAGAGGAAACTCACACAGACAAGAGGAGAATGTGCAAACTCCACATATACAGTGACCCGAAGCCGAAATTAAACCCTGGTTCTTGGCATTGTTCATTGACAGCAGTACTAACCACTGTGCCGCCGCCCAAATTTCTCAATGTCTTCTTTCTTCAGAAAGGAATTATATTACATTTCAATGACCTTCAGTGGTGACTTATTTCATCATTTATTATCTCTCAGTCAAGACGTTCCGCCTGGCTTGCCCCTGTAGACCTAACATGATAATCTTTTTAACATTTAAAGAAAGGCAGGAGTGATCTCTCCCAACAAATAAGGATGTTTTTGCAAGGATGTTGCCTGGATTGGGGGGTATGTCTTATGAAGATAGGTTGAGAGAGCTAGGTCTCCTCTCCCTGGAGAGACGAAGGTTGAGAGGTGACCTGATAGAGGTTTATAAGATGTTGAGAGGAATAGATAGAGTGGATTCTCGGAGGCTACTTCCCAGGGCTGAAATGGTCGCTACGAGAGGACACATGTTTAAGGTGCTGGGGAGCAAGTACATAGGAGATGTTAGAGGTAAGCTTTTCACTCAGAGGGTGGTGAGTGAATGGAATCGGTTGCCGTCAGTGGTGGTAGAGGCAAACTCGCTGGGGTCTTTTAAGAGACTTCTGGATGAGTACATGGGATTTAATGGGATTGGGAGTTACAGATAGTTCTATGGCCTGGTAAGTATAGATATGATCGGCACAACTTGTGGGCCGAAGGGCCTGTTTGTGCTGTAGTGTTCTATGTTCTAAATATTTGTTCCTCAACCAGCATCGCTAACAATTACACATAGATCCATTATCGCAATGCTGTTTATGGGATCTTGCTGGTCACAAATTGATGGCCATGCTTCCTACTTCAGCATTGGCTTTTCAGAATAATACGAGAGTTCAAAGTCTTAGGATGGTTTACAACTTGGTCCTCTAAGATAATGCGGGTCCCATTTAAGTCAACGTTGACACCATTCTGAACTGTAACTGGCCCTTTAATGTTGTGAAAGATGCCATAGAAATGCAAGTCTTTCTTTATCCGAACAGTGAACAGAGAAAATACTGTTTTCTCCACAAAGCACTGGCTATTTGATCTAGACAGAGAATCAGGACCTTGATTGAACAGTCCCCATGAGAGTACAGCAGTCACACAATGCTGCATCGGAGTATTAGCCTACTTAGTGTTGATTTGATTTGATTTATTATTGTCACAAATATTAGTGTACAGCGGAAAGTATTGTTTCCTGTACACTAAGATGTGAAGTGGACTTGAACTCACAATTGCCTGACTCAGAGGGGAAGACACATTGAGACTTCCTCTGTTAGCAAAGCCTTGCTGATGCTTTCACTGTTATGACCTGCTTCCTGAAATTAAGTTCATTTTGTTTCTACTGTTGTGACTCAGTGAGAAATTATTTCTTCTAATACCCTGTTAGTTATATACACTTGTTACTTTTCCTGCTGCCAAATTCAAAATTCCAGCCAGCACTCTGATAAGTGTTCAATTCTATTTGATTTTAGCCGCATTCAGCAAAACAATGCAGATTTGTTCCATTTAAGTCACTGTTGTGTCAAAGGGACTTGAGGGTTCAAAGTCTTGGGATGGTTTACAAATTAGACCTATGTGATAACTTTGGTCTCATTTAAGTCAACGTTGACACTGTTCTGAACTGTATTGGATTTAAATGACTCCTGGAAATTCTTCACTAGTCTATCAAAATCATATGTATTACCCAAATGATGATTGTTAGGATTGTTGTGAACTGATTTTAAATCTTAGATTATCACCCGGGTTTTCAAAAAGCAGAATAATTATGGACTCAAGAAACACAGCTCTCATTAAACCTCTGACAATTAATATTATTCTTGGAACATAAGTCTTTATTTCAGGAACTATTAATGGATCCAAATTCTGCCAGTTTTCAGGTTAATTTAGTTTTTCTTTTTTAGACAGTTCATCTCTCAATACCATCTCTCTTCAGAAAGGAATCAAATAATATATTCAACTTCTTTAGTGACCTGGTTAATAGCCAAGTGGCTCAATAACTACTCGGGCACCGACAGACCTGCCTCAACCACCCTTCAATCGCCATTTTGCGTTCTTGCACTTGCATTCAATTGCCCTTCCACGCTCATGGACTCATGGAAAGTGATATTCATGCCACAGGAACGCCAGGCAATGACCATCTCCAACAAGAGATTATTAGCCATTGCCCCTTGAATTTCAATGGCATTACCTCACAATGCCAGGGGCCTGGGTTTGATTCCCAGATGGGGGTCATTGTCTGTACTGAGTCTGTATATTCTCCCTGTGTCTGCATGGGTTTCCTCCAGATGCTTCAGACCCCTCCCAACAATCTGCAAGACCTGCTGGTTAGGTGAATTGACCATGCTAAATTCTCCCTCAGTATACCTGAACAGGCGATATACTGAGGCGACTAGGAGATCTTCACAGTTACTTTGTTGCAATGTTAATATAAGTCCACTTGTGACATTTATTAATTAGTATCAACATCCTGTGGGTTATGATTGACCAGAAACTGGATTGGACCAACTATTAAATACCATGGCTACCATAGCAAGTCAAAGGCTAGGAACACTGTGACAAGTAACTCATCTCCTGACTCTTCCAAAACCTATCCATCATCTACAAGGCACAAGTCAAGTGTATAATGGAATACTCTCCACTTGCCTGGATGGGTACAGCTCCAACAATATTCAAGAAGCCTGACTCTATCCAAGGCAAAGCAGTCCAGTTGATTGCCACCCCGTCCACAAACATTCAATTCCTCCACTAACAATGAACAATAGTAGCAGAGTGTCTCAACTACAAGATGCACTGCTGGAACTCACCAAGGTTCCTTAGGCAGAACCTTGATCACTGCCAACTAGAAGGACAAAACCAGCAGTTACCTGAGATACAACACTATCTGGAAGTTCCCCTCCAAGTCACTCACCATCTTGAGTTGGAAATAGATTGCTGTTCCTTTACTGTTGCTGGGTCAAATCTTGGAACACTCTCCCTAACAGCACCTGTGGTTATACCAATACCTCAGGGACTGCAGTGGTTCAAGAAGGCAGCTCACCACTATCTTTTGAAGGGCTACTGGGAATGGACAATAAATGCTGACCTAGCTAGTGATGCCCATATCTTGTAAAAAAGATTTGTTTTAATTCTAAAGAAATTATCTGAATAGATCTTTCTAAAAAACTCCAAGATCTTGATCCAAATCTGCATCCTTGCCAAGAATATTAATTTCTTCCTTGGGTCATTCCTTTTGTGTATGCAAAGTTTCATTGAAATCCATTCATTGTTGTGTCAGATATGTTGTTTACAAATGGACTAACAAACATGCAAAAAATTAGTTCCATAGAATCCTTCAATGCAACAGACCAATTAAGTCCATCAAGCTAATACTGACAACAATTCCACCCAGGCCATGTCCCTGTAACCCCATATATTCACCTCACTAATCTCCCTAACCTACACAACTTTGGACACTAAGGGCAATTTAGGTTGGCAATCCATCTAGCCCGCACATCTTAAGTTTAAGTTTACTTAAGTTTATTTGTGTCACAAGTAGGCTTACATTAACACTGCAAAATTACTGTGAAAATCCTATAATCACCACACTCTGGTGCCTGTTCAGGTACATTGAGGGAGAATTTAGTATGGCCAATGTACCTAACCAGCATGTCTTTAGGACTGTGGGAGAAAATTGGAGCACTCGGAGGAAACCCATGGGGAGAACATGCAAATTCCACACAGATAGTGACCCAAACTGGGAACTGAACCAGGGTCCTTAGCATGTGAGGCAGCAGTGTTAACTATTTTGTCACTATGTGCCCTAGTTTGGAGTTTGGGAATGTGGGAGGAAACCGAAGCACCTGGAGGAAACCCACCCAAACATGGGGAGAACATGCAAACTCCGCACAGTCACCCAAGGATGGAATCAAACTGGGTCCCTGATGCTTGTGAAACAGCAGTGTTAACCCCTGTGCTACTGTTCTGCCCACCTTTGGAGGAAGTGGTAATTCGAGAGAATGTTGCTGCTTCCTTGATCACAAATTCTCAGAACGAGGAGAAGCCCCTTCCATCCATCTCCTTCCTCTACATGAAGAGTTCACAGGAAGAGGAGAGATCTATCCTCTCTTTTCATTGCCCTCTCCTCTCCCCCATAAACAGGGCCCACAGGACTTTAATGTTACTCCAAATTGGTGAATACTGTGGGCCATGTAACCTTCTCATCCACAAGTAATTTATGATCTTGAGATGCTGGTACTCTTTCCTGATTGTGGGTCCAATCATCACATCAGGATTTGGTTCTCCACTGTATTACTGAGGGATTGCACATCAGACTGTGCCTCTATCTGTGCCATTGAATTGGACAATACTGAAGATCCCAATCCAAAGGATGGTAGTACAGTAGCACAGTGGTTAGCACTACTGCTTCACTGTGCCAGGGACCATGGTTCAATTCTGACCTTGGGTCACTGTCCGTGTTGAGTATACACATTCTCCCATGTCTGTGTGGGTTTTCCTCTGGGTGCTCCAGTTTCCTCCCACAGTCCAAACAAAGATGTGCAGGTTAGGTGGATTGGCCATGCTAAATTGTCCCTTAATTTCAGGGGGATTGTCAGGGTAAATATATGGTGTTACAGGGATAGGATGGGATTGATGTCAATGCAGTCTCTATGAGCCGAATGGCCTCCTTCTGCATGGTATCCAAGCAAATATTCTTACATAGAACATAGAACATTACAGCGCAGTACAGGCCCTTTGGCCCTCGAAGTTGCGCCAACCAATGGAACCAATTTTATGACCGACTATACTAAACTATTCCAATGCTATCCATACGCCTATCCACTGACCATTTGAATACCCTTAAACTTGACGAGTCCACAACTGCTGCAGGCAGGGCATTCCATGCCCTTACTACCCTCTGAGTAAAGAACCCACCTCCACCATCTATCCTATAACTACCACCCCTTATTTTAAAGCTATGTCCCCTCATGTTATCCATCTCCATCCGAGGAAAAAGGCTCTCACTATCCACTCTATCTAACCCTCTTTCGGTAGTCAGTGCTATTAAAAGCAGATTAACTGGTCATTCCTATTCACATCTAAATATAGCAACTCACTGTGTGCTAAATTGCATCGTCCTCTGGTAAAAAAATTTCAGTTAGTTACATGAGAAGCACTTTGAGATATTTCTGAGGGACATGATGCAAGCTTTTCATAGAATCATACAATCCCTACAGTATAAAAGAAGGCCATTTGGCCCATCAAGTCTGCACTGACTCTTACCCATTCCCTACCCTCTTAACTCCACGTATTTAGAACATAGAACATAGAACATTACAGCGCAGAACAGGCCCTTTGGCCCTCGATGTTGCGCCGACCAATTATGAAAAAAGCAATGACCCTCCAAACTAAACCATTCCCTTCTCTTCCATAAATTTATCAACTAACCTCTTAAACGCCACCAAACTTGGCGCATCTACAACTGCCGCAGGCAGGGCATTCCACTCCCTAACCACCCTCTGGGTAAAGAACCTACCTCTGATATCCGTCCTATAACTATCACCCCTTAATTTAAAGCTGTGTGCCCTCGTGCTAGCTTTCTCCATCCTAGGAAAAAGGCTATCACTGTCCACCCTATCTAAACCTCTAATCATCTTATATGTTTCGATAAGGTCCCCTCTTAGCCGCCTCCTTTCTAACGAAAACAACCTCAAATCCCTCAGCCTCTCCTCATAAGACCTGCCCTCCATACCAGGCAACATCCTGGTAAAACTTCTCTGTACCCTCTCCAATGCCTCCACATCTTTCTTATAATGTGGGGACCAGAACTGCACACAATACTCCAAGTGCGGCCGCACTAGAGTTTGTACAGTTGCAACATGACGTTGCGGCTCCGAAATTCAATCCCCCTACCAATAAAAGCTAAGACTCCATATGCCTTCTTAACAACCTTATCGACTTGACTGCCTACTTTCAGGGATCTATGCACATACACACCAAGATCCCTCTGTTCATCAAGACTACTAAGAATCCTACCATTAGCCCTATACTCTACACATTTATTATTCCTGCCATAGTGCATTACCTCACACTTTTCCACATTAAACTCCATTTGCCACCTCTCGGCCCAGCTCTGCAACTTGTCCAAGTCCCTCTGCAAACTATAACACCCCTCTTCACTATCTACCACTCCACCGACTTTAGTGTCATCTGCAAATTTACTAATCCATCCTTCAATACCCTCATCCAGATCATTTATAAAAATTACAAACAGCAGGGGCGCCAAAACAGACCCCTGAGGTACACCACTTGTAACCGAACTTTATCCCACTAATCTCCCTAACCTATGTATCTTGCGATACTAGGAGGGCAATTTAGCACAGCCAATCCCCTTAACCTGCACATCTTTGGACCTGCACATCTTTTTCTTTGTGTTCTCTCTGTGGCATGAATGTCAAGGGCAATAAAGACTTTCATTATCCCTGGTCATGCATAAATACAGGCAACAAATAGTTGCATCTGGTTTTCAAAGGCTGTGTAGCAAGACCCAGCCACAGGCTCCTTGCCCTTGCCCAGCATCTACCTGGTTCTGAACCTTTAATCTCCAGCACCATGAAGGAGCTGGCTGCTACATTTACATTCTTTGAGAAAAGAAACAGGCTGTGTTGACATTGTATAATGTGTATTGCTATTTACCTTTTTGATAAAGCTCCTTTTTTGCCATGTCATTTCTTCCTTTCTGCTCTTTTTTTCAATTATTGTTCCAGAAAAATTCCCATTGTCTTTTTAAGGGTTAATGTCAGTCCAATTAAGCAATGGCAGAATTCCAATTCTGAGCAAATCCCACTGGTTAATAGCGACAAAAAAACAGAATGATATGTTTTGATTCAAATATACATCTGATAAGTTTGGCTTCATAATCTCAGGTTGTTTAAGTGTCAAGGTTAATTAAAAAGCCACTGATAATTTATTTTCAACAATCATAAGAACACCACAGTGCAGAGGAGACCCTTCGGCCCATCGAGTCTGCACCAATGCATGAAAAGTCCTGATCTGCCCAGCTAATCCCACTTGCCAACGCTTAGCCTTGAACATTATGTCATGCCAAGTACTCATCCAGGTACTTTTTAAAGGATGGAAGACAGTCCGCCTTCACCATAGAGGTGGAAACATCGGGGTGGCGGCGTGGGCTCGTTGGGCCAAAGGGCCTGTTTCCCGTGCTGTTTTGTTCTTTGTTCTTATCCTCCCAGGCAGTGCGTTCCAGTGCATGGGTGGCACAACAGCACAGTGGTTAGTACTGTGGCCTCATGGCGCCGGGGCCTGGGTTCACTTTCCAGCTTGGGTCACCATCTGTGTGGAGTTTGCACATTCTCCCCGTGTCTGCATGGGTTTCCTCCTGGTGCTCTGGTTTCTTCCCACAGTCTTAAAGATGTGCTGGTTAGATGCATTGCCCTGAATGGGTGCCAGAGTGTGGAGACTAGGGGAATTTCACAGTAACTTGCAATGTTAACGATAACCTTACTTGTGACTAATAGATAAGGTTTACTTTACTTTAGTTCCAAACCGTCACCACCCTCTGGGTAAAAAAGGTTTTCCTCAAATCCCTCCTAAACCCTCCGCCCGTCACTTTCAACTTGTGTCCAACATAACTGACCCTTCAATTAAAGAGAACAGCTGGTCCCTATCCAGCCTGTATGTTACCTATCAATATATTATGAAGTACCATAGAACCCTTACAGGCTGAAAAGAAGCTAACTGGTCCATTGAGTCGGCACTAGCTTTCTGAAAGAACCTCCCTTCTATCCTGTCCCTATGTCCCCACACATTTACTGTGGCCAATCCATCTAGCCTGCACATCTTTGATCATTAAGGGCAATTTAGTATAGCCAATCCACCTACTTGCATGCCTTTGTGACTGTGGGAGGAAACCAGAGGAAACCCACACAGATACAAAAAGAATGTGCAAACTCCACACGGACAGTCACCCAAGGCCAGGATCGCATCCGGGTCCCTGGATCTGTAAGGCAGTGGTGTTAACCAGTAATCCAATGCTGTTTCACTTTATTTATCTGTTTACCTGTGTTAGATTTAAAAGGTAATTGCATTATTATGCTTAATCTTATAGCATTGTCCATCCTATGCTCATTCTCAATATTTGGTGTATTTCTTAATCATTTTCAAACATGTTTAAACTGGTTCTTATCTGCAGTATTATCCATCTTTCTCCATTTTCAGGAGCTATTTCTTCTTCAGTTATTCATCACATCTGTAATTCTTCTCCACTTGGTGTCCACCTTCCCCTATGAAGTGCTTTGGAACATTTTGCTATGTGTAAGTTGCTGCATAACCATTATCTTATCTAGAAGGGTGGCATGGTGGCACAATGATTAGCACTGCTGCCTCACAGCTTCAGGGACCTGGGTTTGATTTCCAATTTGGGTCACTGTCAGTGTGGAGTTTGCACATTCTCCCTGTGTCTGCTTGGGTTTCCTTCGGGTGCTCTGATTTCCTCCCACAGTCTAAAGATGTGCCAGTTAGGTGCATCGGCCATGCTAAATTTCTACTTAGTGTCTCGGGATGAGTAGATTAGATGGATTAGTGGATAAATATGTGGGATTACAGAGATAAGGGTGAGATGAGATTGTTGTCGATGCAGACTCAATGGGCCGAATGGCCTCCTTCTGCAATGTAGGGATTCTACGATTCTATATCCTTCGATCATTCTGATTTGAGAGGACAAGACAAGAGACAGGAAAGCCTATCTTGTTCATTCAAAGGTTCCATTTTGAAATGAAGTCAAGAGAAAATTGATGCAATAAAGGAAATCTCCCTCTGATGTAGACTGAGATAATACTCAGTGGTATTGTACATGTGGCAGGTCACATTTGTAGAAAAATAAAAATTAACAAGGAATATATTTAAGTTTTGTTTTAATTGTCGTGAATGTATTTGCTTTCCAGGTGGCTACAGCTGAGGATAACGTGCCCCTTTGATTTGATTTGATTTATTATTGTCACATGTATTGGGATGCAGTGAAAAGTATTGTTTCTCATATGCTATACAGCAATAACCTGCTTGGTGACAGCTAGTTTAGGTTTCACCAGGATCACTCAGCGATGGACCTCATTACAGCCTTGGTTCAAACATGGACAAAAGAGTTGAATTCCAGAGGTGAGCTGTGAGTGACAATCATTGGCATCAAGGCTGCATTCGACCAAGTGTGGCATTAAGGAGCCCTAGTAAAACTGGAATCAATGACTATCAGGGGGCAAACTCACCGCTGGTTGCAGTCATACACAGGAAGATGACTGTGGTTGTGGAGGGTCAGTCATCCCAGCTTCAGGACATCTCTGCAGAAGTCCCTGAGGGAGTGTCCTAGGCCCAATCATCTTTAGCTGTTCATCAATAACCTTCCCTCAATCATAAGGTCAGAAGTGGGAATGTTCACCAGTGATTGCTCAGCACCACTTGCGACTTCTCAGATATTGAAGCAGTTCATGTTTAAATGCAACAAAATCTGGACAATATCCAGGCTTAGGCTGACAAGTGAAAATAACATTCACACCACACAAATGCCAGGCAATGTCCATGACTAATAAGAGACACTCTAGCCACCGGCCCTTGACATTCAGTGATGTAACCATCACTGAATCCCCCACTGTCAACATCCTTATGGTTACCATTGACCAGAAACTCAACTGGACTCACCACAAAAAATATAGTGGCTACAAGAGTGGGTCAGAGGCTAGGAATATTGCAATGAGTAATTCACCTCTTGACTCTCCAAAGTCTGTCCACCATCTACAAGGCATAAGTTAGGAGTGTGATGGAACTCTCCTCACTTGCCTGGATGGGTGCAGCTCCAACAATGCTCAAGAAGCTTGACACCATCCAGGACAAAGCCCACTTGAGTGGCATCACATCCATAAATAACCACTCCAATATCCCTCATTGTTTAATAAATCAACCCTCCCATCACCGACTCTCAGTAGCAGGAGTATGTACTATTTACAAGATGCACTGCAGCAATTCACCTAAGATTTTAGGCAGCACCTTCCAAACCCACAACTTGCATCTAGAAGGACAAAGCAGCTGATACATGGGAACACCACCCTCTGCAAGTTCCCCTCCAAGCCATTCATTTTCCTGACTTGGAACTATATCGCCATTCCTTCACAGTCACTGGGTCAAAATCCTGAAATTCTCTTCCTAATGGCATTGAGGGTCAACCACAGCACGAGGACTGCAGTGATTCAAGAAGGCAGCTCACCACCATCTTCTCAAGGGCAACTGGAATGGGCAATAAATTCTGGTCAGCCAGCGACATCCATTTCCCATGATGAATAGGAAAAAAGGTACAGACAAAACATATCATTCCTAGAGTACACAGGGGAAAAAGAAAGGAAAACTAATGAGTAGAATTTATGGGCTTGTATTCTCTCGAATATAGAAGGTTAATGGCTGATTTGGTTGAGATTTTAAGATTTTGAAAAGAATTGATAGGGTAAATTTTTCTTTTGCTTTTATGCTGTCCATGACTTCCCTTGTCAGCCATGGGTGCCTCGTCCTCCCCTTAGCATGTTTCCTCCTCATGTACATGTACTAAATATAATGTAAAGAATTTATTTTGATTAAATTTGAAGTGCTGAAAAATGTTTTCCCCAGCCTTGAAAATTCTTATTCCTAGAAACAGATCAAATTACCCACTGGACATTAAGAATGAAGGTGACATAACCAACATCGGAATAAAATAAGCACCCAATGCAAGTCAACACACAACATAGTATTTCTGAATTACATGGATTTGGAATATGTTGTTCAGTTAATTGGAGAATGGACAATTCCCTGCCAATGAGCCACACTTCTACCAAACTTCTATGTGGTCAAATGGTTCCCAGCTTCCTGTCTGGTCTACCCCTGATTTTATGACCATGAACCTTTGGTTCAGATTCCTCTCCAGCTGCAGAAGCAAATTCTCTATCTACCCTACCAAATCTTTTCAAAATCTCAAGGATGTTGCCTGAATTGGGTGGCATGCCTTATGAGCTTAGATTGAGGGAGCTCAGTCTTTTCCCCTTATATAGACGAAGGTGACCTGAGAGGTGACTTGATAGAAGTGTATAAGATGTTAAGAGGTATAGATTGGGTGGAATCTCAGAGCTTTTTCCAAGGGCTGGAATGGTTGCAATGAGAGAACACAGGTTAAAGGTGCTGGGGAGATATAAGAGATAAGTTTTTCACTCAGAGGTTGATGGGTGAGTGGAATCGGCTGCTGTCGGTGATGTTGGAGGCGAATTCATTTGACACATTGTATACTCTCCAGCTTCATCATTTTAAAGATCTCTATTCTATCACTCCATAAACTATTCAATCTTTCCTTATAATAATTTTCTGATAGCACATTTAGCCTTAGCATCTCTGGGTTACTCAGGGAAGAAAACATCAGGCTGACTTACCATTGCTGATCACTATCTAAGGACACAGAGTGGAAAGCATGATAGTGTGAGGTGAACAATATCAGTCTTGGTCATGATGTCCTCATCTCAAATAGCTTGGCAATTCTCACTGTCTAGGCTGATACATGACATTAAACATGATACATTAAATAGACAGGAAAGATACCAGACAGGGTCCATGAAACCTTAGCCTAAGGTGTGTCAAATGCAATGTGTGAGAGTGGGGAGTGGGGAGCATTAGTAACATAGTGAATAGTCCCACTTTCAAAATATTAGTTTTAACATTTCTTCCAGCCAAGAATAGTAACTTCATTCTACTTTGCAGCAGCGCAGTTGCTGTATTTCTTCCACCCCCTTGTTATTAGTCAGAGTAACTGCAGTAATTATTTTTTCAGATTTCTGATTAAGGTGCTGGGGAAAGGAAAACTAAGGTTCACATTGCTAAGCCACATAATCAGTGTGTGTGAGAGAGAGAAACCCTAGATATGTAGAATCATAGAATCCTAACAGTATAGAAGGCCATTTAGCTCGTTGAGTCTGCACCAACCAGAATCCCACACAAGCCTTAATTCCCGTAACCCCACATATTTACTCTGCTAATCCCCTAACAATAGAGCTAATTCATCATGGCCAATCAACCTAACACACATATCTTTGGAGTATGCGGGGAAACCGAAGCACCTAAAGAAAATCCACACCGATAGTGACCCAAACCAGGAATTGAACCCGGGTCCCTGGCGCAGTAAGGCACCAATGTTAACCACTGCGCTGCCCAATAACAGTATGTGGTGGCTCAGGGCTAGCTATAGATGTCAGTTCATAAATGTGACATAGTGGTTAGCACGGCTGCCACACAGCACCAAGGACTCGAGTTCGATTCCCTGCTCGGGTCCCTGTCTGTGCGGAGTCTGCACGTTCTCCGTGTGTCTGCGTGGGTTTCCTCCAGGTGCTCTGGTTTTCTCCCACAGTCCGAAAGACGGGCTGGTAAGGTGCATTGGCTGTGCTAAATTCTCCCTAAGTGTACCTGAACAGACATTGGATTGTGGGGACTAAGGAATTTACACAGTAACTATGTTGCAGTGTTAATGTAAGCCTGTTTGTGAAACTAATAAATAAATCATTTGTAAACCAATGAAGGGCCCCGTGGAGTGAACTTGAAGCTCACGGTTTCAGCCTCACTTGTACTCCGATCGGGATTGTTGGAGTCTGGTTCCGGTTACAAACAGCTGACTGAGGAACCTTTGCCACCGGTCCTGCCATTGAATTTCGTCCAGGCCCCCTGGAGATAGAGAAATTAAACACAAACCGCATTAAAAAGCTGGAGGGTTAATCCGTGGATGTTGTGCCTTTTATAAGCCGCACGTTGGATTACATCTGGCGTTGTGTGAGTGTGTTTTTTTTTGGTAAAGTGTTTCCCTTGTGACAAGGGAATCCCTGCTAGATCCGTACAGCAACACTCATGAACAGTTTCCAGATTAGTCAGAGGATTTGTACAGACAGTTGTATTTATTCAGGTGTGTCAGTCAACGGTTTGGAGGAAATAGGTCAATAGAATATATAAATTAGACAAATGAGAAAATAGGCTTGTTTGTCTCCCATTGATGTCAAGATTTTTTTCTGCAAAAAAAAAAGGAAAAACTTTTATACTAAGAGAGCAATGTCCTTGTTATTTACAGGCGTGGTTCCAGTGTGTGTGTGTCTGCAGCAACACCTGCATTTGTTCGAGTTTAGCTGGCGAATTAATTTCTAGTTTCCTGTCTGCATTTAGCCCAGTAAAACCCATAACCAGCATACATTTTTATTTTGTATTATCCCGAAAGTTCAATACAGTTTCTCTGCACTTCATCCTGCAGTGCTTTCCTTGGCTTCTTTACTAAATTGAAACAATTAGGACGATGTTTTATTGTTGCGACTCTATATAGGGAGGCGGGTGTTATTTAAATAAGCAATCGTGTCACGAAAAGAGTCCAAATGCATCAACCAAAGTTTCAACAGGAATCTGCACAAGTCTGTTGAATGGTATCACCAATCTGTCCGGAACAAAGTAGTCCTCCTGTCCCCACCCACATCCTGTGTCCAGCATCCCCTTTAACCCACTCTGTACCTCTCCACCTACTCATCACGCACCCTCTTCCCCACCCTCTCTCTATCAAACACCCCCCCAGCCTTCTGCCCTGTCCTTCTAGGGAAAGGTTGCATTTACGTTCAGGATTCACTTGCCCTTTCCAAAGGATCTTCCGGAAAAGTGGCCAATGTAAATACCCCGGGAGGGAGAGGGGTAAACACACTCACACACGGAGTGATAGCAGCGTTCATTCTCAGCAAGTTGAGCCTCAGTGTACAAAGGGTGGTCAAAGATACCTTATTATCTCCCAATCATAATAGTGTGTGTGGGTGGGAGAGAGAGAGAGGGAGAGACTTAGAAAGATTGATTCAATGCAATTGGAAACTCTTAATTGATTTGCAAAGTTTTGGGCTTATTTTATGTAAACTTGGATATTTGAAAATTGGCCGTAAAAAATGTATAACGTGTGTGGAAGGAGGTGAGAGAGAATGAAAACATCATTGCGTTTGGAAACTCTTTATTAATGGATTGAAAAGCTTTTGTTTTTTGGGGGATGCTTGTTTGAATTGATATAAAGTTTGAAAAATATTGAGAATGTTTGCACAATGCCCCCTTTCCCGCGACCTAGCCACTGACTCAGTGCCTGCCACATAGGGACATGCTGCCGTAGTCACCGCCTTTCTCTCTCTCTCTCTGGGATTACACCAAACGTGGCAGCAGCCGGCCGGCTCCGACTGAAACAGGTTCTGACTAGTCAAACCGCGCCTGCCAGCCAACCCCAGCACTCAGCCTGAGTCTCAATAAAAAAAAACACACACAAAGTAGCACTTGGGACGTGAGGGGAAATAAAAGGGTGATTAAATAATTCTCACACAGAAAAAAACACAGAATTCACCTCAAATTAAAAATAAAAGCCTTTAAAATGTATGTAATAATGCAGTGAGCAGTGTTGGAAGATGCACTATAGCTGTCTCACTGCTCCAGCTGTGTTGTAACAAGCTCTTTGTCACTAAAGAAGATTGTGTATTTTATATTTTACACTCTTTATTGGTGTTAGCAATGGCATTTTTATATTTTATTTCGGGGGTGGGTGAGGATCTGAACTAAAGTGGGGCCATAAAGGCAGCAAGGAAGCGAAAGGATCCTGGCCGCAAAAGGGGGAGAATGCGCCCGGCTTGCCCGCCTCCTCCTCCTCTCACTGGAGGGAAGCGCTCCGCTCCGGCTGGAGACGCGGTTCACTCTCACTCCACTCCCTCTCACACAGAGAGGAGAGCGGGAGGCTGCCGATTGGGGGCAGGAGGGGGGTAACTGGCCGGCCACTCAGCACCCCCGGTAAGTAGCACAGGCTTCAAAACGAGAGAGAGGGAGGGAAATGACGGCAGAGAAAGAGGAAAAAAAACATCCAACCATCTCTCCATTGCGGCTCCAGTGCAGCATCAAAGAGGCAAGCTGTGGGCAGCCTTATCCAGAGGTACAGCTGCCACCATAGCGGCTCCAGTGTATGTGTTTAGGCAGGTGTGGGGGGTCTCAGCTCAGCAGGGACTGTGGAAGAGATTGGGAAGGGCGGGGGGGTTGTCTGTTAGTGTGGGGAAGGAGAGGAGGGCTGTTAGTGTAGCGAGGTAGAGGAAGGGGGGCTGTTAGTGTGTGGAGGGGAGGGACAGAGGCTCTGCCTAAATGTGCTGCTTCTTGAGCTGCACTGTCTTGTCTATATACCCTTCTGTCTTATGGCGGTCTGAGCTCAGCTAACTGTAACACTGCTTTTGGGTTTTGGGTTAAATGTCTGTAATGAGCTGCTACCTTCTCTCTCTCTTTCTCTCTAGCAATCATTCCAACCAAATGAAGCAAAGGGCATTATCGTCTTGACCTTAGAGGGGTGAATTGCGTCATGTTTTGCTCAATCTCAAATAGTGTCAACTGGTTCAGTGCAGTTAGTTGGTTGATGAGTTTGGGATTTTTTAAATCTGCTGACATTTTTGAGTTTTTTGTTTTTTAACGTCTTTCTCGAGAGGAATTGGAGGTTGCGATAGCTCAGAAACAAACATCAGTCTTGAGGACAGAATGATCTATTTCAGAACCTTGTGTGTTTGATCCTATTTTTGTATTACACATCTACCGGGTAGTATAACTTCTTGCAACTTTTAAGAAAATATGTAGTAATCTGAATGTAACTTCTTGCAACCTTGAAAATATATAGTAATTTGAATATAACTTCCTGCAACTCTTAAGAAAATATATAATCACCTGAGTGTTAAAGGAGAAACAATTTGGAAGAACCCCAAAAGGTTTGGTGGCAAATTGGGATTTCTCTGAAGGATTATAGATGAGACTTTATTGCAAGACTTTCCCAACAAATTGATTTTTTTTTTTGCTTTGGATTTTCTTTTCTCCTCAAATTGTACTGGTTTTATTTTGTGGGAAGTCCCTGACATGTTCAGATACTGCTTGTACATTCAGTGATGGTAGATACTGTACTCTAATTCAGATACACAGTTGCTAATATGGCAGGGAGCTGGTTAGCTTATTGTTTATGGTGCTCGGAATTCTCAGTGCTTTTAACAACCTTCAATTTAAAGCATCAGAAAAATGTTGAGGATTAGAAAGTCATTGGGCTGCCTTGTGCTTGGCTCCAAACGCTCCAATCCATCATGGATGGCACGTTGGTTAGCACTGCTGCCTCTCAGCACCAGGGACATGAGTTCAGTTCTGGTCTCAGATCATAGTATGTGCAGAGTTTACACATTTTTCCCATGTCTGGGTGGGTTTCTTCCTCCTGCATTCCACAGATCTGTGGGTTAAGTTGTTTGGCCATGTTAAATTGCTCCTTAGTGTCAGGAGGATTAGCAGGGTAAATAGGTGGGGTTAAGGAGTTAGAGCTTGATTCAGGTTTGATGGGCCTGCATTGTAGGGATTCTGTGGCATTCAGTTGTATATCTGTAATGTGGAACTGTATAATTTTTTAGGACAGAAGGAAATCATTGAAAAAACTATCCAACTTTACACTTTTTCAAAAAAGTCTTTACTTAAGCCCTTTTTGGTTAATCTGTGATAAGAGTTTGCTACCATTCCTATTTCTGTTTAGGGCATTGCATCTGTTTCCTAATAGCTCAGGCCTAAGCAGCCATGCCTAGAGGTTGCATGTAACTTTCTTGTGTTCCTATACTCTGTTTATAAGACCAACAATCTATTTATTAACCTTCTCAGTGTGCCCTGTCACCTGCAAAAATTTATGCCATTTGGTTATGCTGAAGTGAGACTCTTATTTGACATCCAGTCCTCTAAACTGGAGGGCTTTTCTAATAAAGGTCAGAAGTTTTTTTATTTGTTGGGATGTGGGCATCATCGGCTGGGCTGGCATTTATTATCCATCCCTAATTGTCCTTGAACTGAGTGGCTTGCTGGGCCATTTCAGAGGGTATTTATCAGTCAGTCATGTTACTCATGTGGAATCGCATGTAGGCTAGATTAGGTAAGCAAGTCAGATTTCTGTCCCATGAATAGATGAGTTTTTATAACAATTGGCAATGGTTTCATGGTCTCCATCAGAATTTTAATTCCAGTTTTGATTTTAAGCTTCACCATCATCCGTGGGGGGATTTGAACTTGGGTTGTCAGAGCATCGCTCTTGATTACTAATCCAATGACAATACCACCACTCTGCTACCAGGGGACCCCTTTAGCCTGTCCTGCTATTCAATCAGATAACAGCTGATTCAATTGTAGTCTCAACTTCACTTTCCTTTCTACTGACTCAGCCCTTTGACCTTTTTGTCAATTAAAAATTTATTCAACTTGGCATTGAAAATATTCAGTGACCCCGGAAAAGAGAGTTTCACAGACTCATGATCCTCTGAGAGAAAATGAAATCTCCTAATCACATCCCTGCCACTCCAATATCTCCTGAATTCTAGTGTTTCCCACAAGGGGAAAATTCCTGTCAGCATGCACCCTGTCACATCCTCCCAGTATCTTGTGCATATCATTAAGATCACCTCTCATCCTTCTAAACTCCATTTTTTCCTCCAAAGAGAACCCCCTTGTTTCAGTAGTCAGTCAAGTGAGCTATTTTGGAACTGTCTCTAATGCAATTCTGTCCTTTTCCTCTGCATAAGTAGACCAAAACTATTTACAGTATGCAGTCTCACCAATACCCTGTATAACCTGGCAAAACATCACCATTTTTATATTGCATTCCCCTTGCAATAAACTGCAATTATCCTTTGCTTTCCTAATTACTTGCACATCATGCTATTTGCATTTGGAGTGGTGCTTCTGCTTCTGTTGCTTTAGCTGCTGTATGTGTGATACAGTGGCACCGTGGTTAATACTGCTGCCTCATAGCGCCAGGGACCCAGGTTCAATTCCTGGCTTGGGTCACTGTCTGAGCAGAGTCTGCGTGTTCTCCCCATGTCTACATGGGTTTCCTTTGGGTGTTCCGGTTTCCTCCCACAGGCCTAAAGATGTGCTGGTTAGGTACATTGTGCTAAATTTTACCTTGGTGTATCCAAAAAGGTGCCAGAATGTGGAAATTGGGGGGAATTTTCACAGCAGCTTCATTGCAGTGTAAATGTAAGCATATTTGTGACACTAATGAATAAATGTTAAAACTCTTTGTTGTTTCTTTGCTCACCATGGAATTGCCGCATGAAGTTACAATGATTTCTAGAGACCCACTATGCTGTTGTAAGGAGCACCATAATCTTGTAGTTCTAAAGCAGGAATCATTGTAAACAGAAAACAAGTCTGTCAGCCTCTGGGGATAACAGACAAGTCAATATTTTGGGCTGGGTTCTATTTGAAATCAGTAAAGTACGGGATTAGCAGGTCTATTAATAGAATCCTAAACAAAACTGGAAGGGTGTATGAATGATCGAGATAATATAACGGATCACCTGTTATGCAGTGGGATGAAGTATTAACAAAACACAGAACATGTGGATAGCTGAAGTATTGGATAGCTTTCTTTCCCCCCAAGGAAAAGCAGAAAAATGGAGGAGGTGGAAAACTTGGGAAGCCTACAGTTCAGGCCTGAATCCAAAGCAGAAATTATCAATAAAGTACGTTAGGGGTGCAGCTCTAAAAGAAAAGAACTGGTTATTATTCCCTCTTCCTGCTCTCACTGATACAAGTGCTGTGTTCTGATATTAAACATTTATTTATTCATTTATGACACATTGGCACTGGTGGCTGGCCAGCATTTATTGCCCATCCCTAGTTATCCAAGAGAATCAACCATGTTGCTGTGACTCAGAGGTTACATGTAAGTCAGACAAGGTAAAGACAGCAGATTTCCTTCCCTAAACAACATTAGTGAATCAGCTGGAGTTTTAGAAAAATTGACAATGGTTTCATGGTTATCAGTAGATTCTTACTTCTAGATTTTTTTTAAATTAAATTAATTTCTATCATCTACTGTGGTGGGATTCAAATCTGGTCCCCAGAACAGTAGCTAAGTTTCTGGATTAATAATCCAGCAATAATACCACTTGGTCATCATCTCCTCATGTTGGGTTTTTCTCCTTCTCCTTCCCTCCTTTCTCTCCCATCCCTCACAAAAAAAGCCAACATATCACCCTGCTTTTCAAATAGCAGTCAACTTGAAATTGTCAGCTCCTTTTTTGTATAAAAAATGGAGGATCTTGTTCAGATTTGCAGGCACTTAAAGATTACACTTTGTGGCCTTTGGTTCAAATGTTCAGGAGAGATATTTTGTTTAAAATATTATTTTCCACATTGTCATGACATTGGAAGTGATGAAGCTACAACTCACATCTTTCTCAATCAATTCTTTTATAAGAGGGTTTTTCAAATTCATTCATGGGACATAGGCATCACTGGCTGGCTAGCACTTAATGCCTATCCTTAGCTGCCATCGAAAGGCAGTTGAGAGTTAATCGCATTGCTATGGCTCTGGAATCATCTGTAGGTCACACCGGTAAGGATGAAAGATTTCCTTTCCTAAAGAATATGAGAGAATCACATGGGTTTTTGCGATAATCAACAATGGTTTCATTAGTAGATCCTTAAGTCCAGATTTTTTTATTAAATTCAAATTCCATCATCTACTGTGGCCAGATTCAATCTGGGTCCACAGAACATTAGCTGAGTTTCTTGATTAATGATCTAGTAATAATACAGTAGGCCCCCACCTGCCTCTTGCAGTATGTAATCATTTACATTTGTTGATATTTAATTTCATGTGCCAAGAATTTGTGACTTGTAAGTAACAATACGCAGGAAGAGTGTTTCCACGGCAGTCATCACTTGATATGGTATTGAGAGTCCAAGTGATTTACTTTTGCCAGCAATGACCTCTAAGTGAACAAGGATCAATACTTGATCAATTTCTAGTTTAATGCAGTGCTCTGTTATACAGCATCTGCTGTTTAAAAACTCTCTTAAATCCAAAATAACTGAAAATAACATGACTTTTCCCCTTTCAGTTTCCGTTCTAAAATAGCATTTTAAGACTCTCAAGTGTGGATATAATTCAGCTTTCATGTTTTTCTTTTGTACAAGGCATATTTCAAGTATCTTGTATACAGCATGTGATGTTAAATATGAACACTCTTGATCTTCGATGCTGGTGAATTAGTCTGTTTCATGGCTGCTACTGAGCCTGAACTCTGTCATCTACAATGCCAAAATTAAAATTCAGGGCCACTGTTTGACCATGACTGAGTTGTTGCATGTGTAGGATATAGTAAAGTATTATTTCTTGCAAGCTATGCAGACAAAGCATGTTTGTACACTACATAAAGGAGAAGATACAGAATGTAGTGTTACAGTCATAGCTAGGTTATAGAGAAAGATCCACATAAAATGTGGCAGGTCTATTCAAACCGTGGTGGCAGCAAAGAAGAAGCTGTTCTTGTGTCAGACTGGCTCCCCCCAAGGTGAATTTTCTTATTCTGCCCGCTACAGGAATCATAGCAGGTGAGGGGCGGACAATGGAAAGGTCTGTTGATTTTGGGTGGGACTTTCTGGATTTGGGGCAAACGTGGCTGAAAAATCCCACCCTATATTTTTTTTGTGTACAATTGCAATAATATTTGTGATGGTTCACTATTCCCTCCAAGTTAGTAGATCATTACTTAATCGGTTAGTGAGTTGGAATTCAACCTTGCTTCTGATAGAACAGAATCGACAAATAGAGAGGAAAGTACAGATTGCAGAACATAGTGTAGGACAGGAGGCAAGTGCATTGGATATTAGTGAAATATGGATGTTGAGATGGACAAATGGAGCAATGAGAAAGGGCAAGAAAAAGCATCATGCAGTCCATAGAACTCCTACCGTGTATAGGAGGCCATTCAGCTATGGAGGCATAAGTCCTGTCACCAAGTTATTTTATTTACACCATACATCTGTACACAGCTAGCTCTCCAATTGCTCTTTGCTGAATGCAGCCTAGGAGACTGACACACCTGCTTTAAATGGGGAGCATGAGGCTCCCTGGTTTAACATCAATTAGGACCCATCAGGTAGAGTTCTTTGGTATCACCATCTGGCGGAAGGTTCGAGAGTCGAGGCAAAGCCACAGCAGATTGAGTTGGGTGCAAGCTGTGGAGGACAGCCGACGCTACGGATGCAAGCCGATCCCGCACGCCCCAATCGTGGTTGGCTGGGGAAGGGGGCACGGCAGAATGCTCACAGCAGACTGTGCGTGGACATTCTCTTGAACACAAGCCGCCAGGACAAGCACGCAAGCCCGCAGCAGTTCTCTCTCCATTTCAACTGCAGATGTAATGCCGCAGGGCGGTGGCAAGGTCATTTTGTAGCCCGCAAGCAATCACCAGGCAAGAGGAAGACCATCCAAGGACTCATCAGGCAGTTCATACTCTAGCAAACCGACTTGTTAGCCTGGCTGAAGTCATCACAGGTAGTTTAAGAGAAAATGGACAATTGGTAGTGTAGTGAATGGTTTTGCATTAGGCAATTGTATTTATCTTCTTTCTGGAATACAAAAACATTTTGAAAAACTGCACCTTAAACAATAGAGCAGCAATTTTAAACCTTATAAAGTGAAGCAATATATTTCAGGGCATTCAGTTGCACAAATTTGTTGTTCAGCAGTTTCAGCAAAACCTTCTGATTTGTAAGATTTGAACTTGAGACGTACAGCAGCATAACATGCAACTTGTTGAAAAACACAAGCCTCCAGCTGTTACGTATTAAAGGATCTCTTTTGATCTCTGAAAATGGTGCGTGAACTAATCTGCTGTTTAGCTGCAAGCACAGTCTTCTGGCAACTAAATAGGGCACCGATGTTAAGAGCAGTCGTTTGTTCGAATAGAAGTAAGTATTTGGCAGCTGTGTACTTTGGTGAATGTATTTGTGTAATGAATAAATAAATGATTATTCAAGGAGAAAAGGTCCCAGTGCCATAAGACCATAAGACATAGGAGCAGAGTTAGGCCACTCAGCCCATGAATCTGTTCCACTATTCAATCACGGCTGATATTTTTCTCATCCCCATTCTCCTGCCTTTTCCCCATAACCCCTGATCCCTTTATTAATCAAGAATCTATCTATCTCTGTCTTAAAGACTTTCAAAGACCTGGCCTCCATAGCTTTTTGCGACAAAGAGTTCCACAGATTCACTGCTCTCTCTGGTTGAAGGAATTCCTTCTCACCTCTGTTTTAAAGAATCGTCCCTTCAGTCTGAGGTTGTGCCCTCTCATTTTAGTTTTTCCTACTAGTGGAAATGTCCTCTCCATATCTACTCTATCCAACTTTCAATAAGATACCCCCTCATCCTTCTAAACTTGTATAGACCCAGAGTTCTCAACTGCTGAACGACAAGCTCTTTGTTCCAGGGATCATTCTTGTGAACTTTCTCTGGACCCTTTCCAAGGCCACATCCTTCCTTAGATCTGAGGCCCAAAACTGTTCACAGTATTCCAAATAAGACTCTAGTCAGACTCTTATACAGCCTCAGAAGTACATCCTTACATTATCCAAATCATCCATTGAATCTGAGCAAAATGCTGAAAAAGGCCGGGAAAGGGTGTTGCATAGAATTCTATAGTGCAGAAGGAGGCCATTCAGCCCATTGAGTCTGCACCAATCACAATTCCACTCAGGCCCCATCCCCATAACCCCGTGCATTTACCCTAGCTAGTCCCCCTGACACTAAAGGGCAATTTAGCATGACCAATTGACCTAACTGTATATCTTTGGAGTGTGGGAGAAAACCGGTGCAACCAGAGAGAACCCATGTAGATGTGGGGTGAACGTGAAAATTCCATACAGTCACCCGAGCTTGGAATTGAACCTTGGTCCCTGACGCTGTGAGGCAGTAGTGCTAATCACTGTGCCATCGTGCTGCATATGGAACATAAATTTGTGGTAGATTTTGAAATGCAGAACAAATATCAAGCTATGATTCACTGGATTCCTGAAATCTCTTGCTAGGTAAGACGGGAGGGGTAAAGGAGAATTGAGTAGGTTGTAGTTGATACAAATGTTCTATGTAATGAGAGGGATGTTTGCATTGATTTGTCACGGTTAGGAGAGGTGAAAAAAAACTTCTGAATTCAAAACTGCACTTTGCTGTGATGTTTCAACTGTTAGATTATAATAATGTTCTCATGAACATTGATGCTTAGTATTGTTATTACTGGACTTTTAATCCAGAAATTTAGCTAATCATCTGGGAATCTGAGTTTGAATCTCGCGGATGGTGAAACTTAAGTTCAATAACAAACATCAAGAATTAACAATCTACTGATGATGAGGAAGCCATTGTTGATTCTTAGAAAAACCCATCCGGTTCACTAGTGTCCTTTTTAGGGAAGGAAATCTGCCATCCTTACCTGGTCTGGTCTACATGTGATGATGTACAGATGCCGGTGTTGGATTGGGGTGGTAAGAACTCAGTAAGAATTTAGCAACACCAATTTATAATCCAACCGATTTATTTGATAGTAAAAAAGCGAGCTTTCGACTCTTGTGTCTTCTTCAGGCAAATGCAGTGTTCTGGTCTGCAATAGCACACATCAGCACTGACAGTCAGAGATTGCTGATTAGAATGCGAATCCTTACATCTAACCTGCTATTCAAGTGTTAAAATGGCGAACAATGTGTGTGAAGGGAATCCTGAGCATTGTTGGAGAATTGTGTATTTTCTCCAGACAGCACAGTAAGTGAGGTTTTTTGCTAACCCAGGCAAGTTACGGGGGTTACAGATAGTGTGTCATGAAGCCAAGATCCCTGTTAAGACCGTCCTCATGTGTGCGGAGCTTGGCTATCAGTCTCTGTTCAGCGACTCTGCGCTGTCGTGTATCACGAAAGCCCCCTTGAAGAACATTTACCAGCAGGTCGGAGGCCGAATGCCCATGACTGCTGAAGTGTTCGCCCACAGGAAGGGAACTGTTTTGCCTGGTGATTGTTGAGCGATGCTCATTCATCCGCTGTCGTAGTGTCTGCATGGTCTCCCCAATATACCATGCTTCGGGACATCCTTTCTTGCAACGTATTAGGTAGACAACGTTGGCCGAGTTGCAAGAGTATGTACCGTGTACCTGGTGAATGGTATCCTCACGTTTGATGATGTCGTCCATGTCTATGATCTGGCATGTCTTGCAGAGGTTGCTGTGGCAGGGTTGTGTGGTATTGTGGTCACTGTTCTCCTGAAGGTTGGGTAGTTTGCTGCGAACAATGATCTGTTTGAGGTTGTGCGGTTGTCTGAAAGCAAGAAGTGGGGGGTGGGGATGGCCCTAGCGAGATGTTCATCGTCATCAATGATATGTTGAAGATTCCGGAGAAGATGTCGTAGCTTCTCCGCTCCGGGGAAGTACTGGACAACAAAGGGTACTCTGTCCACCGTGTCCCGTGTTCGTCTTCTGAGGAGGTCAGTGCGGTTTATCGTTGTGGCACGTCGGAACTGTCGATCGATGAGTCAAGCGCCATATCCTGTTCTCACGAGGGCATCCTTCAGCGTCTGGAGGTGTCTGTCATGATCCTCCTCATCTGAGCAAATTCTGTGTATACGGAGGGCTTGTCCATAGGGAATGGCTTCTTTAACGTGTCTAGGGTGGAAGCTGGAGAAGTGGAGCATTGTGAGGTTGTCTGTCGGTTTGCGGTACAGTGAGGTGCTGAGGTGACCGTCCTTGATGGAGATGCGTGTGTCCAAGAATGCAACTGATTCTGGAGAATAGTCCATGGTGAGTCTGATGGTGGGATGGAACTTGTTGATATCATCATACAGTTGTTTCAATGATTGTTCACCATGAGTCCAAAGGAAAAAGATGTCATCAATGTATCTAGTATATAACCTTGGTTGGAGATCTCGTGTGGTGAAGAAGTCTTGTTCGAACCTGTGCATGAAGATGTTGGCATACTGAGGTGCGAATTTGGTCCCCATGGCTGTTCCGTGTGTCTGGATGAAAAGCTGATTCAACAATCGAACAAGACTTCTTCACCACACGAGATCTCCAACCAAGGTTATATACTAGATACATTGATGACATCTTTTTCCTTTGGACTCATGGTGAACAATCATTGAAACAACTGTATGATGATATCAACAAGTTCCATCCCACCATCAGACTCACCATGGACTATTCTCCAGAATCAGTTGCATTCTTGGACACACGCATCTCCATCAAGGACGGTCACCTCAGCACCTCACTGTACCGCAAACCGACAGACAACCTCACAATGCTCCACTTCTCCAGCTTCCACCCTAGACACGTTAAAGAAGCCATTCCCTATGGACAAGCCCTCCGTATACACAGAATTTGCTCAGATGAGGAGGATCATGACAGACACCTCCAGACGCTGAAGGATGCCCTCGTGAGAACAGGATATGGCGCTTGACTCATCGATCGACAGTTCCGACGTGCCACACGATAAACCGCACTGACCTCCTCAGAAGACGGACCACGGTGGACAGAGTACCCTTTGTTGTCCAATACTTCCCCGGAGCGAGAAGCTACGACATCTTCACCGGAATCTTCAACATATCATGATGATGATGATGAACATCTCGCTAGGGCCATCCCCACCCCCCCACTTCTTGCTTTCAGACAACCACACAACCTCAAACAGATCATTGTTCGCAGCAAACTACCCAACCTTCAGGAGAACAGTGACCACAATACCACACAACCCTGCCACAGCAACCTCTGCAAGACATGCCAGATCATAGACATGGACGACATCATCAAACGTGAGGATACCATTCACCAGGTACACGGTACATACTCTTGCAACTCGGCCAACGTTGTCTACCTAATACGTTGCAAGAAAGGATGTCCCGAAGCATGGTATATTGGGGAGACCATGCAGACACTACGACAGCGGATGAATGAGCATCGCTCAACAATCACCAGGCAAAACAGTTCCCTTCCTGTGGGCGAACACTTCAGCAGTCATGGGCATTCGGCCTCCGACCTGCGGGTAAATGTTCTTCAAGGGGGCTTTCGTGATACACGACAGCGCAGAGTCGCTGAGCAGAGACTGATAGCCAAGCTCCGCACACATGAGTGGTCTTAACAGGGATCTTGGCTTCATGACACACTATCTGTAACCCCCGTAACTTGCCTGGGTTAGCAAAAAACCTCACTTACTGTGCTGTCTGGAGAAAATACACAATTCTCCAACAATGCTCAGGATTCCCTTCACACACATTGTTAGCCACTTTAACACTTGAATAGCAGGTTAGATGTAAGGATTCGCATTCTAATCAGCAATCTCTGACTGTCTGTGCTGATGTGTGCTATTGCAGATCAGAACACTGCATTTGCCTGAAGAAGACACAAGAGTCGAAAGCTCGCTTTTTTACTATCAAATAAATAGGTTGGATTATAAATTGGCGTTGCTAAATTCTTACTGAGTTCCTACATGTGATGTCAGAGCCACAGCAACATCTCTGAACTGCCCTCTCAGATGACCCAGCGAACGACTCAGCTCAAAGGCGACTAGGGATGGGCAATAAATGCTGGCCTGCCAGCGATGTCCATTATCCCATGAATGAATTAAAAAAAGATATCCTGAAGGGTTGGCAAGTGCTCATGGACCTACACAGCAGTATTGAAGGTGTGGGGAACAATCATTCCGATGCATTTTTTTTCTCTTTTGTTATGCAAATTGAAACTTCATCACTGCTGCTATTTAGCTAAGGTATTCTATCTTGTAACTACAGTCAATATGAGTCCCATGTTTTAGGAGAAAAGGAATTATGGGGAAACGCACCTATTCTGTCCAGCATTTCTCCTATTGGATTCTGATTGTAAACTCACCTGGTGAGGACGTTGGGCTGATTTGTGAGAAACCTTACCTGAGAGAGGCAGTTTGCCAGTTTAAATTTGTTAATATTTGATTAAGAACTTTGAGTTTTCAACTTTAATTGTGGGCGCACAAAATTCTCTGGATTACGGGAACTCCCCAATGAAACAACATGGGGTGGCATGGTGGCACAGTGCCAGGGACCGGGTTCGATTCCCAGCTTGGTTCACTGTCTGTGCAGTGTCTGAACGTTCTCTTTGTGTCTGCCTGGATTTCCTCTCTGTCCCAAAGATGTGCTGGTTAGGTGCGTTGATGAAGTTAAATTCTTCCTGTGTGTACCAACAAGTATTGGAGTATGTTGACTAGGAGAATTTCACAGTAACTTCATTGCAGTGTTAATGAAAACCTACTTGTGATTAATAAATAAACTTTAACAAGATGTGAGACTATCACAATCAAGGAGACAGAAAATGGTGGGCAAAAAAGTAATCGCATAGATGCTGAAACCTCTCACCTGCTTCTTCATCTAATACCTTTTGCTCTTAGTACATTTATGAGCAATTTCTACACCTTTGCAGCTTCTACACAGGAGCCTTGTGCTTTTTTGTTTAGAGCAGCACAGCACGGAAAACAGGCCCTTTGGCCCAACGAGCCCGCGCCGCCGTCATAACTATATAGTAACAATTCCATTATCCTATTCTAATTTTAGGTTATTCCTAATATGGAAGAATCTCAATGTAGGGACAATTTGTTTCCCAATCAGCCTAAGAGCGAATTTTTGGGATGTGGGAGGAAACCGGAGCGCCCGGAGAAAACCCACGCAACCACGGGGAGAACGCGCAAACTCCCGCAGACACCGGCCCAATCCCAAGTGTCTGCACAGCTACAGCGATAGTCACTGAGCTGTCATGGTGCCCTTCAGATGGTCCAGATAAAGCACTCATTTACGACATGAAGCACCAGGCAACCCATGAATCAACATCCAAGAGCTGTACTTGCACCACCTGCCGAATGCATGCTCCTTGTTGGTCAAGTTGGACCGAATTACCTGTGGAAAAAAAGTCATAGTTAAACAGTCCTACTATATCCCTCTATCTGCATACCGCTCATGTGGCTGTCCAAGAGACCCTTAAACAGCCCCAGCGTGCCTGTTCCCACCACCTTACTCAGCAGTGCATTCCACACCCCCACTACCCTTTGTGTGAAAAACTGCCCTCTAATATTCGTCCTATACATAGCCCCCCTCACCCTATGGCCATGACCCCTCGTCCTATCCATTTCTAAAGGTGGAAAAAGTTTACTTCCATTTACTCTATCTATACCCCTTATAATCTTATACACCTCTATGAGATCCCCTCTGAGCCGACGTCTTTCAAGGGAAAACAACCCCAGTCTATTCAATCGTTCCTCATAAGACAGTCCTTCCATACCAGGCAGCATCCTGGTAAACCTCCTCTGCGCTCTCTCCAAGGACTCCACATCCTTCCGATAGTACGGCGACCAGAACTGGACGCAGTATTCCAAGTGAGGCCTAACCAACGTTCTATACAACTGCAACATCAAACTCCTACTCTTGGATTCTATACCCTTTTCTATGAAAGCTAACATACTATACGCCTTCTTTATCACCTTCTCCACCTGTGAGGACACCTTCAGAGACTTGTGAACCTGCACCCCCAAGTCTCTCTGCGTCTCTATGCTCCGTATAGTTTTACCTTTTACCCTATAACTCTCTTCTACATTTTTCCGGCCAAAATGCATCACCTCGCATTTATCTGGATTAAATTCCATTTGCCATCTATCTTCCCAGTCTACCAACCTATGTCCTGTTGTATTGCCTGGCACTGCTCCTCTGTACCCGCCAATCCAAGCATCTTAGTGTCATCAGCAAATTTGCTGATCTCACCACCTACCCCAACTTCCAAGTCATTTATGTAGACCACAAATAGAACAGGACCTAGTACTGAGCCTTGTGGCACTCCACTAGTGACAGGCTTCCAGCCGGAAAAAGAGCCTTCCACTACTACCCTCTGTCTCCTCCTCCCGAGCCCGTTCTCGACCCATCTACATACCCGACCCTGTATCCCATGCGCCTTCACCTTCTCTATCAGTCTACCATGAGGAACCTTGTCAAACGCCTTACTGAAATCCATGTAGACGACATCAACCGCATGTCCTTCATCAACTGTTTTTGTCACTTCTTCAAAAAATTCCACTAGATTTGTAAGACAAGACTTCCCCTTGACGAAGCCATGCTGCGTATCCCTGATCATATCGCAGCGCTCCAGATGCTCATACATCCTGTCCCTAAGGATCCTCTCCATTAGCTTACCTATAACTGAAGTCAAGCTCACCAGCCTATAGTTCCCTGGGTTATCCCTCTGACCTTTTTTAAACAACGGTACTACATTTGTTATCCTCCAGTCCTCTGGGACCTCGCCTGTGTCCAAGGAAGAGACAAAGATTTGCGTCAGAGGCCCAGCTAGGTCTTCCCTCAAGTCCCTTAGCAGCCTGGGGTAAATGCCGTCAGGCCCCGGAGCTTTATATGTCTTTAAGCTGCCTAACAGCCCCAACACCTCTTTCCTCGTAATCTTTATTTCCCTCAACGGATCCTCAACTTTGTCAACATCAGCAACAGACATCTGGCCAGTCTCCTGCGTGAATACCGACGCAAAGTATTCATTCAGGATCTCCCCCATTCCCTCAGGCTCTAAGCATAGATCCCCTCCTCTGTCCCTGAGAGGTCCAATGTTGCCTCTAACCATCCTTTTGCTCCTTACATAGGAGTAAAATGCCTTAGGATTTTCCTTAATTCTACCTGCCAGAGCCAATTCATGGCCCCTTTTTGCCTTTCTAACACCCCTTTTAAGATCCTGTCTACACTCTCTATAAGCTTCCAGTGCTGTCTCAGTCCCCAGTTGCATAGATCTAATGTAAGCCTCTCGCGTCTTCCTGATCAAATCTGAGCTCTATTTGCCATCAATGCGATATCTGATCAATATAGGTGTGGCTCGTGCTATTTTCACTTGCATCTCAATGAGAAGCAAGATTACCAGCAGCAGCCTTCTGTTCAAAAGCTTTGCAGGACAGAGGAGATGGACGAGGAAATTCAGTACAGGAGGTGGTAGCCACAACATGGGATATATGGGCAGGTGATCAGCTTCTTGGATCTGTCTGGACAGTGAGGATCTTTTACCAGGTGGTGACAGTCATGTAGCTTTGCTGCTGCTATAAGTCCTGGCTTGGCGCCTGTGCTTTTGTCAATGGCTGTCATAGTTACCTGCTGCAGCTTGGAGCTACCTCTGCTGTGATGGTCCATCCTACTCTTCTGTCTTGCAGCATCCTCGCACATCTGGTGGGATTCTTTGGTCATGTCCATGGTGGAATCTTGTAAACGAGAATGGAAAATTGGGTTTTCCAGCCAAAACTCTATTAACTTTTAGCCCACACTGGAAAATTCCAGCTGTGCATGAGGACAGATGATTTTAGTCATCTGTTCTAACTCATCTGTGACCTCTCTGTGACAGCCATCAATGAGGCTGCCCCTCCTTTCTGGCACCCTCCATTTTGCCCTCTAGAAAAAGGTTGAGGTTTTTCAGCCTTGATCAAATGGCCAATATACTGACATCTTTTTTGAATGTTATTTGAGTTTCTTTTGCTCTTGCAATTTTGAACATCTCATCATTTGTCCAATGTCCGTGCACAGAACTTTTAGATTACGTTTTAGCATTTATGTTTCGAAGGCCTCTATTTTCTCCCATTGATCTGTGATCAAAGTTACTGCTGCCTGAAATTCTTTGTCTTGGGTCTCTTCCAGAAGACATTTTGAGATTTTCTGGAGTTTGCTTTGGCCTCCCATAGACATAGTTCATGGAGTAAGCTTGGAAAGGCAGAGTGAGTAAAGGGCTTGGTGTGATGCACTCAGCAGCATGTGTTTGGTGTAATCTTCTGCTTGGCACAGGAATTCATGAGAAGTTTTATCATTTTAAGAGTGTGGCAAGTCTGGAAAAATGGATTATATGATAGATAGAAGTTACGATATGTAAATAACACCTCAATTGTTGGATATCTAAAATGAAACAAGAAATGTTTTGAATTATTTACCAGATTGATCAACATCATTTATTAGGGCAGAGTTAGATTGAGTCCTAGCCATCTAATCTCTCATGCACTCCTTCTCACCCCATTATTTCCCTGTATGAGGGACCTGTAAATTTATCATGAAAATGCATGCAATAGAAGCAGGAGTAAACCATATAGAATCATTGCCTCCTGTAGTGCAGAAAGAGGCCATTCAGTCCACTGAGTCTGCACCAACCACAATCCCACCCAGGCCGTATCCACATTATCTCTTAACTCTATACATTTACTCCAAGGGCTAATTTGACACAGCCTAACCTGTACGTTTTCAGAGTGTGAGAGGAAATCGGAGCTCCCGGAGGAAACCCATGCAGACATGGGGAGAATGTACAAATGTCCAAACGGCTCAAGGCTGGAATTGAACTCAGGTCCCTGGTGCTGTGAGACTGTAGCACTAATCACTGTGCCACTGTGCTGCCCGTGCCAGTCAAACTTGCTCCTCCATTCAACATGTTCATGACAGATCTTGAGCTTTAAGTCCGGTTCCCTGCCTGTCCCCATATCCCTCAAGCACAAGGAACCTTAAATATGTTTATTGCAGCTTTAAATGTATTAAACGATGAAGAATCCACAACTCTCTGGGGTAGAGAACTCCAAAGATTTGCAATTCTTTGAGTGAAGTAATTTCCTCTCATCTCAGTCTTAAATGATCCATCCTCCATCCTGACTCTGTGCCTTTTAATGTGTTAGATTCCTCAACCTGTGGAAACAACTTCTGCATCCACCCGACCAAGCTTTTTCAGGAGCTTGTACGTTTCAATAAGATCACCTCTCATTCTTTGAAACATCAAAGAAAATAAAATCCCAGATTGTTCAATGTCCTATCATAGATTAACCTCGTCACCCCAGCGATCAATATAATGAGCTTTTACTGTATTGCCTTTAATGCAACAATATCCATTATTAAATGCATAGACTAAAATTGTACATTGTATTCCAGATGTGGCCTTACCAAAACCCTGTGCAATGCTACCAAGATTTCTTTATTAAGTACTCCAGTCCCTTTGCATCAAAGATCAGCATGCAATTTGTCTTCTGAATTTATTGCTGCATCTGTATGTTAACTTTTAGTGATCCTTGCGTAAGTCCACCCAAGATTCTTAGAACATCGACGTTTACAAGTTTCTTATCTTTTAAAGAAATATTCAACAGTATTATTTTGACCAAAATGAATAACTTTACCCTACTATCTGCTGTCTTCACATCTACTACTACCAAAGGAACTTTTAACATCAATCCACAGATACAGTGACAAGAATGGTATTATTACAGGTGCACAGTATGTTTCTTGTAATTCATTATGTCCCAATTGTTCCGGCCACTACTAGCAGATGTAGTAATACTGGTCATTCACTTGACACTACACTGCTTAAGATGCTCTGTCTTGATGGAGAGCAGTGGACAGAAGGTTGTTTGTACAGTTGGATATTTTTCATCATTTGAGTTGGCATAAGATGAATTTTTACATTCTCACCATTGTGCTTTGCTGCTAGTGAGAATGCAATGGATTATTGGGTTGTTCTCACAAAACAGTAGAGTTCTCCGCAACAGAAAGAAAGAACTTGATATTATATAGAATCCTCTAGCATGCCTCAAAATGATCTGTAGCCAGTGAAGCTCCATCAAAGGTAATTTTGGTTTGTGACTCCCACAAACAGCTGTGTGATCATAGCTTGATAATCTGTTTAATTGGCCAAGTCATTCCTCCGCTTTTTAAATGGCGGTATGGGGATCTTTGAGAGGACGGTCAGGACTTGAGTTTATTATGTCTCACCTGAAGAACCACACCTTCGACAGTGTAGTGCTCCCTCAATAGTGCATTGGGGTGTCAGTCTGGAGGATGGGGATGAAGCTTGGATCCATAGTTGTCTGCCTCAGAGGTGACAGTATTAGCTTACAGCTGACATACCCAGAAGGAAGACGGGATTAGAATGGGCAGATAATTTTATTTTTCAGCTGGCAGGCTGACTAGCTTGCTTCTGCATCATAACCTTTCTGTGGTTCCATTTCACCATATAGTATGGTGTTGTCCAAAAGTGAAGCTGACACTATTTCTTTTTCTCGCTGAAATGGTTTTTCCATCAACATTCTACTGGCTCCCTTTTGTTAAAATGATAAGGTGGCAATTTTCTATTTCTGTACATGAAGAAACCTCTGGCTTAATGGTTAACCAATCATTTTTATAATGTAGATTGTAAATGGTATGGGGGGGCTATCACAAAGACTTTGGTCTGAATTTTGAAGTTTTCAGTTATATCTTTGCCTCATTCCTCTAATGTCAGAAGTTTTATTTGTTACAATAGAATTTTTGGGCATTAATTGATTTCTAAATCTATTGTAATGATATTGGTTGAGGGAACATTGGGCAGAACTTCCATGTCCTCCTTTAGATAGTGCTGTTAGATTTTTATAGACTGGGAGTAGCGTGCCTAGATTATATCTCTTACAGAGCGGTAACTCCTGTAATTGTTCAGCAATTCCTCCTTACTACATTGAGTGTCAGCTGAGAGATTATGTTCTTGAGTGAGACCTGAGACCAAACTGGATTCGTGTTGCTCAGGAAGCTTAATGGCCCCATTGGCCATGAAGCATTATCTGCCTTGCTGCAGGAGTAAGCTGACATTTCATGAAGGTGAGAATCCTGTATTGTGAACCCTGCGGTTTTCAAAATGGCAGTGACTCAATTTCAGCATAGTGCTTATTATATATTTCAGTCTCTCCTTCAACATGTACAGAGATGGAATATTTGGCTGATCAGGTGTGGCTGGATGTGAGTTTTGTTTCGGCTGAATTTCTTGCACGCAGAATTGAGAGTGGCTTGCAAAACTGTTGCAGAGTGGGCAATGTCATTGCATTCATTCGCAAACTGTAAATCATGTATGTTTTATGATAGCCAGTTTAATCTTGGTGTGGAGACAACCTGAGGTTAAAGATATTTCCAACTAGACAGTACTAGCACTGACATCAGAAGGCAGTTGATTCTATAAATGGTTTGGGGGCTATCACAAAGTAGCTTGATTTAAGTCCAAATTTTGAAGGCATCTGTTTCAGGTCTCCAATCATGTAATCATGTCATCATGAAGCTTTTTGCACACCAAATCCTTGGAGCGTTTCCCATATTTAGGCAACCACTGGTCTCAAAAGGCTGCCACTGACAAGACAATTCAAGGCTGTATGAGCCAAGCCAGCCCAGCCTTCTACAAACTATGGCAATTCCGAAAAAGAGTCATATTGGGCTCTATGTTAAATGTCTGTTTGTCTTCCCTCAGAATCTGCCAGGCCTGCTGAGATTTTCCAGCATTTTCAGTTTTGTTATGGAAGTGAGTGTTTGTCAACAAACATGTCCACAAAAACTCTGTCTCTGTATAGTGTACCTAACTGTACAAAGCAGTTGTCATCACTATGCTACTGTACTGTAATGTGACCTGCACTATGTATCAGTAACACGTGAGTGCTAGAGAAATTCCATCAATGACTCTAACACATTTTGTTTTTTATTCATCCGTGGGACATGGGCAGTCCTGGATGGCCAGCTTTTATTGCCTATCCCTATTTGCCCTTGGAAAACAGTTCAGAGTCAACCACATTGCTGTTGCTCTGGAATAACAAAGTGGTCATGATGTAGAGATGCCGGCGTTGGACTGGGGTAAACTCAGTAAAGTTTTACAACACCAATTTTAAATCCAACCAGTTTATTTGATAGTAAATTCGCGAGCTTTCAACTTTATAGCCTTTGTCAGGCAAATGCAGTGTTCTGGTCTGCAATAGCACTCGTATCCACACAGTTACAGATTGCTGATTAGAATGCGAATCCTTACATCTAACCTGCTATTCAAGTGTTAAAGTGGCTAACAATGTGTGTGAAGGGAATCCTGAGCATTGGTTAGAGAATTGTGTATTTTCTCCAGACAGCACAGTAAGTGAGGTTTTTTGCTAACCCAGGCAAGTTACGGGGGTTACAGATAGTGTGTCATGAAGCCAAGATCCCTACTTAATAGGGATCTTGGCTTCATGACACACTATCTGTAACCCCCGTAACTTGCCTGGGTTAGCAATAAACCTCACTCACTGTGCTGTCTGGAGAAAATACACAATTCTCTAACCAATGCTCAGGATTCCCTTCACACACACTGTTAGCCACTTTAACACTTGAATAGCAGGTTAGATGTAAGGATTCGCATTCTAATCAGCAATCTGTAACTGTCTGTGTGGATACGAGTGCTATTGCAGACCAGAACATTGCATTTGCCTGACAAAGGCTATAAAGTTGAAAGCTTGCGAATTTACTATCAAATAAATTGATTGGATTTAAAATTAGTGTTGTAAAACTTTACATAACGAAGTAGGCCAGATCAGGTAAGGAAGCAAATTTCCTTCCCTAAAGGGACGTTAGTGAATTAGGTGGGTTTTTCCGACAATCGACAATGGTTTCATAGTCATCGTAGATTCTTAATTTCAGATTTTTTTATATGAATTCAAAATCCATCACTTGCTGTGGCGGGATTCAAATCCAAGTTCCCCGAAGACTAGCTGAGTTTCGGGATTAATAGTTTAGTGATAATCTTCTGGTTTCACGGGGTGGGCGAACTATCAGATAAACTCTAGTTTCCTTGAAGTCTACCCCCCAAGCATTCAGGCAAATCTCCTGCAAAGTGAACTTTAACGGGTAGACATTGGCTAGCTGGCTCCCCTTGCCAAGTCCTCAAGTAGCTGACATTCCAGGAGGACAAAGAAAATGCTTCGAATTCAGCGTGGTAGCATTGACATTAATGACCGACAGGTGTTTGCTATCATTTGCTCATAATAGTGATAACTTGTCCATTAGGCCGCTTCAAGTCCCAACTTCTTGACGGATGAGGCAGAGCGGTGGCAGAGAAGGAAAGAAAAGATATCAAGTTCTGCACTCCGGATCCCACTGACCCATAGGATGCCCTGTCCTATGTGTGTGGAGAATTAGCCTGTTCAGTAGCGGGAAGGTCCGTTGCCTTCTTGCTATTCTCAAATCGAGGGACAGCTGGTGATGCTAAATGTAGCACAGCCATAGCAAATAGCATTTTGTTTGTGAGTAACTAACTGAAAATTCTAAGCAACAATTTGACTACTTTTCTGAAGCCTGTAGAAGCCTTTTTCACTGAATGTTGCGTTAGTGGACAGTAAACACCAAAGCATCAACTGAGCTTGCTCTTATTCAAATTGAACTAATTAAAATAGTGTTTAAACAGCAGCATTTTCTGTATTTTTAGGTATCCTGCCCTCTTTCTGCTTTTGGAGTAAAAGCACAACTCTGCAGATGTGCATCTATTTCAGAATGGAAGAGATGTTCTGACAACCTCATCTGATGACAGTGAGCTGCACTTGACCTTTCGGCATCACCATTAACCAAGTAAGTCCAGCTATCTATATTTCCCTGTGAAACCAAATTCTGCAGCTGTGTTCCATTTGTTAAAGTTATATTTCATCACAACTTTATTTTGGCAGGCGATGTGTGTGTGCCTGTTGCATCACTCCTTTATTTTAGCAGGAATCATGTGCATTTATGTGTATGCTTGTTTGTTTGTTTGTTTGTATGTCTGTAACCCTCTCTCCAAAGTCACATTTAAAGCTTAAAGTTTGTTTATTGGTGTCACAAGTAGCCTTACATTAACACTGCAGTTAAGTTGCTGTGAAAATCCCTTATTCGCCACACAGAATTTAGCATGGCCAATGCATGTAACCAGCAGGTTTTTCAGACTGTGGGAGGAAACCAGAGCATCTGGAGGAAATCCACACAGACACTGTGAGAACTTGCAGACTCCGTAAGACAATGACCCAGGCTGGGTATTTGAACCCAGGTCCCTGGTGCAGTGAAGCAGCAGTGCTAATCACTGTGTTAGTCGAGGCATCCATCTAATTTCCTTACTCTTAAACATTTCCCAAAGTCTGCATGATATTTTGCATGCAAGATAACTCATTTAGTCTCAAAAACACTGGTTGCCTTATCGTTTTTACTCTATGCATCTGACAGTTACCCTTGCATTCAACTTGCTTTCACAGCCATTGTCACATTTTGAATCTCAATGACAAATCTTCTGTAATGTACAGTAAAAATAGAAATTATGTATCAGCTATTAAAGTCCTAGTTAGACCGGTGTTGGGAGGCTCGATCACGTTTGGAGTGCTTTAAACTGTCCAAGGCATCACTTCTTTGGAAGTACATATAGGGCTTGAAGGGAGTGTAGCACCAGAGCGATACTGCACTTCACGGGTTAAATCGCAAAGAGAGATTATACAATGCAGCACTGCATTCACTAATGCTCTTTTAGGGAAGGAAATCTGCAGTCCTTACCTGATCTGGCCTACATACGATTCCAGAGTCACAGCAACGTTGTTGACTCTCACCTGCCCTCTGAAATGGCGTAGCAAGCCACTCAGTTCAAAGGCAACTGGAGATGTGCAATAAATGCTGGCCAGCCAGCGACGCCCATGTCCCATGCATGAATAAGAAAATCCGTGGAATTTAGAGGCATGGGTAATTTACATAAGAACATAAGAAATAGGAGCAGGAGTAGGCTATCTAGCCCTTCTATCGTGCCCTGCCATTCAATAAGATCATGGCTGATCTGCAGTGGATCAGTTCCACTTTCCTGCTTTCTCCCCATAACTTTTAATTCCCTTGTCTATCAGAAATCTATCTATTCATGACTTAAATATAGTCAACGAGGTAGTCTCCACTACTTCAATGGGCAGAGAGTTCCAGAGTTTCACCACCCTTTGAGTGAAAAAGTTCCTCCTCAACTTGTCAATTTGATTGAGCTTGATAAGGTATTCGGGGGAGCAGAGAAACTATTGTCTATTGGTGATAGGGTCTAGAACAAGTCAAAAAACAGTCATTTTAGGAGTGAAATTTACCACACAAAGGATGATAAAAGTTTACAACTCTCTTCCACAAATAGTAATTAATGCTAGATCAGTTATACATTTGAATTCTGAGATAAATGGATTTTTGTTAACCAGGCTGATTCCTGGGATGGCAGGTCTGTCATAAAAGAAGAAACTAAGTCAGTTAGGATTATTTTCACTGTTTAGAACAGTGAGAGGGGCTCTCATAGAAACTTATAAAATTATAACGGGATTAGATAAGGTCGATTTCAGAAAGAATGTTCCCAATAGTGGGGGAATCCAGAATTAGGATCATAGTTTGAAGACAAGGAATAAATCTTATAGGACTGAGGTGAGGAGAAATTTCTTCACCCAGAAAATGATGAATATGTGGAATTCATTACCACAGAAAGTAGTTGATTTCAAGAAGGATTTAGACATAGCTCTTGGAATTAAAGAGATCAAGGGATATGGGGAGGCGGGATCAGGATATTAAATTTGATGATCAAAATGAATGGTAGAATAGCTCGAAGGGTTGAATGGCCTATTCTATGTAAAGATTTTGAGGGACATGAGGAGTTAGGTCACAGATCAGCCATGATCTCATTGAATAGTGGAACTGGCTTGAGAGGCTGAATGGCCTCCTGCTGTTTATGTTCCTAATCAAGTGTTTCTTTGGTCAGTCGTTCGTGCATATTGCTATCTACTGTTAATACATTATAGTTATTGTATTTATCACTTAAATATGAGATGCATATACTAAGCACACACCTGGGTAGTCCCATTGTTCTGAATGCTTTTGAACAGTTTTTCGTTCTGTATCTCTTGTTTGTTAGCGCTGTAACCATTCAGTTTGTTCTGATAAGAAATTCAGTAAAAGGTAATGATAGGTGAGTGAAAGTTTAAGTTTAAACTTTAATTTATTAGTGTGACAAGTAGATTTACATTCGTGAGACACTGTTTCACTGGCTGGCCACCATTTATTATCTATCCCCAGCTGCCCTTCAATGGGCAATTTAAAGTCAATCACATTGCTGTGGCTCTGGAGTCACATGTAGGCCAGATCCCCGGTAAGGACAGCAGATTTCCTTCCCCAAAGGACATTGGTAAACCAGATGGGGGTTTTCTGACAATGGTTTATAATCATCAGTAGACTCTTCATTCCTGATTTTTAAAAAATTGAAATCCAATTCCACCAACTGCCGTGGTGAGATTTGAACCTGGGTCCCGAAAATGTTAGTTGATTTTCTGGATTAATGGCCTTGTAGTAATAGTACTAGGTCATTGGCTCCCCTGTAATCAATTTCCGGATCCCCAAGCTATAATCACGGGCATCTCAAAGTAGGTTCCTACACTTCTAGTTCATGGGGGGGAGGAAAGGAGATAAATTAGGAGCGTTTTTAAATTGACCACTCACTTTATTATTAAATGGAAGACTGCAATGCTCCTAACAACCTTGCCATTGCTGATGTGATGTCTTCACCATGGGTCCCGTTTTTGGATTTGTTTTTGATTTTTTTTTCGTGAGTTCTCCTATCTCCACTTCACCAAAGCTACTTTTTCTAAATTAAGAAATTTGTTAAAAAATGAGTTGAAGCTCAAGGGGAATGTAAAAGCTGATGTGGAATTGTCCAGTGGAATCATAGAATCCCAAAACTGCAAAAGGCAGTCATTCAGCCCATCGAGCCTGTACCGATAACAATCCCGCCCTGGACTGTTTCTGTTATGTGCATCCCAAGTAATCCTTTGTAACCAACTCATTTGGTGTCTTGATTAACCAGTTAATTGGTTGCATAATGGTGTGATGAGCAGTTCTCTCGCTCTAATCTCCAATGACGATTGGGCTGCTATAAACAGAGATTCATGATTTTTTTTTTTTTAAGAGCAACACAGCACGGGAAACAGGCCCTTCGGCCCAACGAGCCCGCTCCGCCGTCATAACTATATAGTAGCAAATCCATTATCATAATATAAAATTAGGTTATTCCTAATATGGAAGACTCTCACTATAGGGTCAATTTGTTTCCCAATCAGCCTAAGAGCGAATTTTTGGGATGTGGGAGGAAACCGGAGCGCCCGGAGAAAACCCACGCAACCACGGGGAGAACGCGCAAACTCCCGCAGACACCGGCCCAATTCCAAGTGTCTGCACAGCCACATTGATAGTCTCTGAGCTGTCATGGTGCCCTTCAGATGGTCCACATAAAGCACTCACTTACGACATGAAGTACCAGGCAACCCATGAATCAACATCCAAGAGCTGTCCTCGCACCACCTGCCGAATGCATGCTCCTTGTTGGTCAAGTATGGACCGAATTACCTGTGGAAAAAAAGCCGTAGTTAAACAGTCCTACTATATCCCTCTATCTGCATACTGCTCATGTGGCTGTCCAAGAGACCCTTAAACAGCCCTAGCGTGCCTGCTCCCACCACCTTACTCGGCAGTGCATTCCACACCCCCACTACCCTTTGTGTGAAAAACTGCCCTCTAATATTCGTCTTATACGTAGCCCCCCTCACCCTAAGGCCATGTCCCCTCGTCCTATCCATTTCTGAAAGTGGAAAAAGTTTACCTCCATTTACTCTATCTATACCCCTTATAATCTTATACACCTCTATGAGATCCCCTCTAAGCCGACGTCTTTCAAGGGAAAACAACCCCAGTCTATTTAATCGTTCCTCATAAGACAGTCCTTCCATACCAGGCAGCATCCTGGTAAACCTCCTCTGCACTCTCTCCAAGGACTCCACATCCTTCCGATAGTACGGCGACCAGAACTGGACGCAGTATTCCAAGTGAGGCCTAACCAACGTTCTATACAATTGCAACATCAAACTCCTACTCTTGTATTCTATACCTTTTTCTATGAAAGCTAACATACTATACGCTTTCTTTATCACCTTCTCCACCTGTGAAGACACCTTCAGAGACTTGTGAACCTGCACCCCCAAGTCTCTCTGCGTCTCTATACTCCGAATAGTTTTACCTTTTATCCTATAACTCTCCTCTACATTTTTCTGGCCAAAATGCATCACCTCGCATTTATCCGGATTAAATTCCATTTGCCATCTATCTGCCCAGTCTACCAACCTATCTTTGTCCTGTTGTATTGCCTGGCACTGCTCCTCTGTACCCGCCTCTGATGTGGAGATGCCAGCATTGGACTGGGGTAAAAACGGAAAGAAGTCTCACAACACTGACTTCTTTTTGTATAAACAAGGAAGACAGACTAGCTAACAAATGGCATAGTGGTAAGCACTGCTGCCTTACAGAATAGGGACCTGGGTTCGATTCCTGGCTTGGGTTACTATCTGTGTGGAGTTTGCACGTTCTCCCCATGTCTGTGTGCATTTTCTCTGGATGCCCTGGTTTTCTCCCACACTCCAAAGGTGTGCAGGTTCAATGAATTGGTCATGCTAAGTTCTTCCTCAGTGTACCCAAACAGGCGCCGGAGTGTGGCGACTAGAGAATTTTCACAGTACCTTCGTTGCAGTGTTAATGTAAGCCTACTTGTGTCTAATACAGAAACTTTAACACTTAAATAAATAATTAATGAACTTGATCTAAAAGGCCACAAGAAAATTCTGTCTGTTACTCTTGCTGTGATTGGGACATAAAGTAGAGATATCGTCACTTATTTGTTTTACTGTTTTATCTTTAAATGCTGAATAGTTGAAGCTGTTTGCTTTTCCAGTGGCTATGTTTGATCTGGTAGTTGGTCAGTTAATTTATTGTAAAAGTGCTGTGATTAGAAACAAAGAAGAAAATCCTTTTGGAGAATGATAGAATGGTGAAAACACTAGAGGTGTATTTTGCTTCGTCTTCGATGTGGGAATGGGAATGAAAGAGTACAAGAGGACGAGTTAGTATAGTTAGATTAATTCTAACGTTTGAACGCAGAAAGGTCTGCCCAGGAGTAAAGGCAAGCATGCAGAAGAATGGAAAATACTGTAGGTGCTGCAAATCTGAAATAAAGCCGGAAATATTTAGCAGCTCAGGCAGCCTCTGTGAAGAGGGAAAGACAGTTAACGTTTCAGATCTGTGACATACTGTCAGAATTGGAAATGGTTAAAACTTCAGATCATATCTCTGCTCCAATGTTTATTTTGAAGGCAATTGTTGGCAATGATTCTGCTATTCCCACGTGCAACTCTTTTTTTTTTTGTTTCTTGTCCCATCACCGTTTCCTTTTCATCTTGCATCTTTGTAACCTTTTCCACGAATGGCCCCCGCAAATTCCACCCAATCACAGATCTTCCGTTTATGTTTCTTTTGCAATCCCTTCAGCTCCACCTTTTTTTTCCCCTGTTGTATACTTGCTTTGAACCTGTTTCTGCTCTAACGTCATCCAGTTCTGATGCAAGATCGTGGACCAGAAACGTTAACTCCATTTCTCTCTCCTCAGATGCTGCCTGATCTGCTGAGTATTTCTGACATTTTCTAACTTTATGCCTCAAGGTGAAATGTGGGGTGGAGCTGCGACATGGGGTTGGTTACCCGCAGACTAAACAGCCGCAGCAACAGTGTGTAGACGGGAGTTGAGCAATCAACACCACCAATGGGTCAGAGCAAGGATCTGTCTCGCTTCAGGTAGAAGATAGTGACAAGCAGCCACGCAACGAATGGGAAAGTCCAGGAGCACTGCCACCATGAGAGTGTAGGAGGCAAGGCTTCAGTTAACAGTGTCAAAATGGATGATCCTTCTCTCTGCCACCAGTGATAAACTAATTCAATTTACTCCATGTGACATAACAAAACAACTGACTGCATTGGACACAGCAAACAACATCTCACTGGTAAATGCAGAGGACCTATTCAATAGAGACAGTAGCCCTCCTTAGCTTGTGGGAGGCCTAGCGATATTTATCGCTGGAATGTTAATCCAGAAACTCAGCTAATGTTCTGGGGACCTGGGTTCAAATCCTGTCACAGCAGATGATGGAATTTGAATTCCATAAAAAATATCTGGAGTTAAGAATTTACTGATGACCACGAAACCATTGTTGATTATTGAAAAAGCCCATCTAGTTCACTAATGTCCTTTAGGGAAGAAGATCTGCCATCCTTACCCAGTCTGGCCTACATGTGACTCCAGAGTCACAGCAATGTGGTTGACTCTCAGCTGCCCTTGGGGCAACTAGTGATGGGCAATAAATGCTAGCCAGCCAGTGATGCCCATGGTCCACAAATGAATTACACTAAAAGCTAAGATGTTCCAGTACAACTCTGAGACCACGTATCTGCACAGCAGTGTGGAAGATGGGTATATTCCATCAATTAAAAAAAAACGAGGATAAATAGAAATAATTTCTCGGACAGACTGTCAAATTCACTTTATATTGTTGTTTTAGCTTTATTCTATCTAAATCTGATCGGAATCAATTATTTTGCCATCTTTAATTAAGAGTGAAGGTTAAGGTGTTTTTTAACTTCCTGGTTTGCTGCCTGTCGGGATACTGCAGTGTTTATCCTGCTTGCTGATGTCACTCTGGCTGGACCCGGGGTGATCTCTTTGACTTGGCACCTGATTGAAACGTCATTGAGACAGGGGAATCCTGCACCACAAGAGATTACTCAATTTGTTGTGGGACAGCTTTCCTCCAGTTCAACGGTGAGTGCCACCCACTCTGCCTCTGGCTACAAACTGTCTCTGACCTGCTTGAAGCTTTGGTTGATTGCTATGACGTTTAGGCACAGCTGTTTCCTGATGGAGATTTGGATTACAGTCATGTATGTGTGTGAGAGAGAATCAGTGAATGGAATTTACTTTTGAGATATTAGTGTCAAATCCTGTGTTTAAAGTTTATCTGTTGGTGTCATAAGTATCCCTGCATTATCACTGCAATGAAGTTACTGTGAAAATCCCCTAGTTGCCACACGCCAACTACCTGTTCGGGTACACTGAGGGAGAATTTAGCACGGCCGATTCATCTAATCAGCACGTCTTTTGGACTATGTGTGGAAACTGGAGCACCCGGGGAGAACGTGCAGACTCCACACAGTGACCCAGGCCAGGGATTAAACCTGGGCCCCTGGCACTGTGAGGCAGCAGTGTTAACCACTGTTCCTCCCCAAGATCTAAACTCTTAAGTACTATGAACTTTCTAGCCGGTCCATACACGATGAAAACTGCCAGATATGTTTGGGCAGGCCCGTTTCCTGTTTGTTCATTCCAAGTAAATCTTTACCAGAAAGCTTTCTTGATTTCTCTAAGCTGTTCTTGTGTCCTGGCTGAGAGCTGCTTGGTATTTTTTATTTTAACCCTTCCAGCAAGTTAATTTCCTTTTGTTTTTGATGTTGGTGTGCCTGCACTTGCTGAGAGCTCTTTGCCTGAAAGAAACCTGGAACTTTTGGAAACTATTGGCAACGGCTCGCACAGAGATCACCAGCATATTCAATCGCCCCCTCCAGCCTCGCAGATCTTAGTGCTGGGTAACAGCTGCTCAGTGGAATGTGCTGAAGCTGATTTAACCTTCTTGTGTTGCAATCTTGTTATTTCTTAATTATCCCGTTTGTTCCAATCTTTTTACTCGCAGTGTAGCTCTACAGTTGTCATATTTGCCTTGTTGTCAGACTTAAAGAACATAAGAACTCACAGCAGGAGTAGGCCATGTGGCCCCTCGAGCCTGCTCTGCCATTCAATAAGATAATGGCTGATGTTGATGATTAATTCTCATATGCACATTTCAAAAAAGATTCCTCTGTTTTTATTACTGTCATTTGCTCTGATTACTCACTCGGGCAACCCCACAGAAGGTTGAACTCGAGAATGGAGGGATTTTCTTATGGCGAGATGTTGAGTGGATTGGGTCTGTACCCAGAGTAAGAGCTGACCTAATTGAGACATATAGAGAGCTATTTTACGGTCTCACTCGGACGAAGCTTGTAAAATCCTGCCCAGGATCAACGGAAAATTCTATTCCGCCTGTCCTGGAATTGGAGCAGTAAAATTCCGACAGTAAATTTTCAGGGACCTAGATAGGGCAGATGCTGCAAGGTTGTCTCCCATTGTGAAAGAGTCTATGATTAGAGGGCATAATCTCAGAATAAGGGATTGCCCATCTATTACAGGTGAGATAGGTTTTTTGCTCTGGAGGATAGTGAATCTGGAATTCTTTACCATGGCGGTTGGGTCGTTAGGTTTTTCCAGGCTGAGAGGGGCAGATTTTTAATCCGTAAAGGAATCCAGATTTATTGGGATTGGGTGGGAAAATGGACAGGAAGATTATCAGATCAGAATGATCTCATTGAATGGCGGAACAGATTTGATGGATTGAATGGCCAACTTCTGCTCCTATATCTGATTCAGCGCTTCTATCTTTCAAAAAAAATTCTAACCTAGCACTTATGTTCTTTGAAAGTTATACTCCTATCAGTTTGCCAAAATGTGACTGTTGAAAGTTGATATATCCTCCTGAGTCATCAACTTTACTGCGGGAGAGGGAGGAGGATTTTCAAACTTGTTCTGATAATGCTCAAGTAACCAGGTGATGAGACAAACGTCACCTCGAGCTGCCAGTCTCTCTCAAACAAGGGGCTATAAAAAGTCCATCCTCTTTTAAGCTGGCTTAATTGGCATTTTGGGACTGAAAATAATGGAGTTCTGTCTATATATAATTTTTTTTAACTCCTAGCTTTGCATTCAGTGCAGTCTTCAGAAAAAGAAGATGGGTTCCCTGTAACAGATTGTAAGAGTTTTCTGACCGTTTATAGTGGACTGCTGTGCTGAGATGAGTTGATCGTAAGATATAGGAGCAAAATTAGGGCATCAGCCCACTGTGTCTGCTCTGCCATTCAATCATGGCTTGCAACCTTATTCTCCTGCTTTTTCCCTGTAACCTTTGATCTCTTCACCAATCGAGAACCCATCTTATTGCTTGAAACCATTATGTCGATGGAATTTAAAACTTGCTTTTGTGTTCCAATTTGACCTGAATTTCTGCAGGATAACTGGATGTGAAGTAACTTTCTTTTCATTTAGCATTTGAAGGAGTTTAACATTACTGAAATAATTGCTAAAATTGGTCATTGGGTGGGGTGAGTTAGGTTATAGGCAGCAAACATTTTGATGTGCTCAAGTAATTTGCAGAGGAAGCAGGGTGGGAATCCAAGCCCATGAGTGAATTGCAGTAGTCGGGTCCAGAGGTTAACAAAGATATAGATGAAGGTTTCAGCAGCAGATAAGCTGAGGCAGAAGTGGAAGTGGACGATTGTTTGGGGGTGAGAGGTGTATCATGGGAATGGGCAACATATGGATCCAGATTGGTCAACAGGATGCTAAGATTGCACTATAGAAATCCTACAGTACAGAAAGAGGCCATTTGGTCCATTGAGCTTACACTGACTCTCTGAAAGAGCATCCCATGCAGGTCCTCCTGTCCGTCCTAAACTCCACACATTTATCATTGCCAATCCCCCTAATGTCCACATCTTTGGGCAATTTTGCATGACCAATCCACCTAGCCTGCACATCTTTTAAATTGGCTGAGGTAATGTGTTAACAATTGCTCCTATCTTTTTGGAGTTGATGTTAAATAACTTGCTTAATTCATTGAATAAATGTTATCTTGTTTCTGCTTTGGATGAAGAATTACTAAAGTTCCCCTCAAAATGCAAAGTTAAATTATTCTTGCACAATAATTTGGTCAAGTAAAACATATTAAAAACATTTGTCATTTCTCTATATCACCTGTAATGCAGCTAATTTGATACAATTATTGACCCATGCACAAAATGCTGTTACACAAATGACAATCCCTTAATGTATTAAGACTTTTTTTTAACTGATCAAATTGCAGGCTTGATTCAGGATTTTGCTTGTTTACATGAAGTGATCACCTTTTATTGCAGAATGTTATGCTCTCTTAATTGGATGAAAACAATAAAGATCTAAATTAAATATACTGAAGCATAGTGTTTGGAATTGTGAATATGCCCTTACATCTCCAGCCGTAAACAGTATAACTCTCAGAAAGCAATAACCCGATAGAAGGTTAACCATGGCACCTATTTTTGTTGAGTAGAAATCAAAGGATGTGTTGAGCAAGGAGGGTGGTTTCACTTTATTGACGTGGTTTAGTTTGCACCAACAGTACAAACGGAAACTTCCTCTTTCTCTTTTGTCTCAGTTTTTAAGTGTATTTGTTGCCCATCTGAACCAAAAAAAAATGCCCCCATCCCAACAATAACATCTCCTTCAAGATTTCAAAATCTATCTCCAAATGACATTGTAAAGTTACTGAATTTCTTATTGAACAGCTCATTAAAGCTGACTAGTTTAGTGTTTCATTTCAAAGTTATTTGCGATTGGCACAGGGATGCTCTAACTTGACTTTGGACCAAGGAAAGGTGATTTCGGCTCAAGCTTGGGTTTCTGAATAGTATCTAGGGTGGGATTTTCCAGCCACACACTTCCCAAGACTGGAAAATATTGCCCGTGGTCAACAAACCTTTACATGGTCCTGTCCCATCCACGCGCCATTGTAGTGGGTGGGATGGAAAAATTCTGCCCCTGGTGATTGCCCCAAGATGTGCAGGGTTAAGTTGTTAAGTGAGAAAATAGCATCAAACCTGGCTGTGTTGGCCACTTTTGTTTAATGTTCAGGCCTATGCATATAAACACTTGAGGCTGATTACCTCCTTCCCCCAGCCCCATATATAAGTGAGTGTTATGTATTGTAAGTTTTGTCTGCCTTGCCATACTTTGAAAGTCAGTGCAGTATAAAGTTTTAAAGTTTACTTATTAATGTCACAAATAGGCTTACATTAACACTGCAATGAAATTACTGTGAAAAACACCTAGTCACCACGCTCTGGCGCCTGTTTGGATACAATGAGGGAGAATTTAGCATGGCCAATGCATCTAACCATTTCATCTTTCGGACTGTGGGATGAAAAACACACAGACGCTGAAAAAATATGCAGACTCAACTCAATCTCGGTGACAAGTGGTGTACCTCAGGGGTCTGTTTTGGGGCCTCTGCTGTTTGTAATTTTTATAAATGATCTGGATGAGGGTATTGAAGGATGGATTAGTAAATTTGCGGATGACACCAAAGTCGGAGGAGTGGTAGATAGTGAAGAGGGGTGTTATAGTTTGCAGAGAGACTTGGACAAGTTGCAGAGCTGGGCCGAGAGGTGGCAAATGGAGTTTAATGTGGAAAAGTGTGAGGTAATGCACTATGGCAGAAATAATAAATGTGTAGAGTATAGGGCAAATGGTAGGATTCTTAGTAGTCTAGATGAACAGAGGGATCTTGGTGTGTATGTGCATAGATCCCTGAAAGTAGGCAGTCAGGTCGAGAAGGTTGTTAGGAAGGCATATGGAGTCTTGGCTTTTATTGGTAGAGGGATTGAATTTCGGAGCCGCGACGTCATGTTGCAACTGTACAAAACTCTAGTGCGGCCGCACTTGGAGTATTGTGTGCAGTTCTGGTCCCCACATTATAAGAAAGATGTGGAGGCATTGGAGAGGGTACAGAGGAGGTTTACCAGGATGTTGCCTGGTATGGAGGGCAGGTCTTATGAGGAGAGGCTGAGGGATTTGAGGTTGTTTTCGTTAGAAAGGAGGCGGCTAAGAGGGGACCTTATCGAAACATATAAGATGATTAGAGGTTTAGATAGGGTGGACAGTGATAGCCTTTTTCCTAGGATGGAGAAAGCTAGCACGAGGGGACACAGCTTTAAATTAAGGGGTGATAGTTATAGGACGGATATCAGAGGTAGGTTCTTTACCCAAAGGGTGGTTCGGGAGTGGAATGCCCTGCCTGCAGCAGTTGTAGATGCGCCAAGTTTGGTGGCGTTTAAGAGGTTAGTTGATAAGTATATGGAAGAGAAGGGAATGGTTTAGTTTGGAGGGGCATTGCTTTTTATATTGGTCGGCGCAACATCGAAGGCCGAAGGGCCTGTTCTGTGCTGTAATGTTCTATGTTCTATGTTCAATCAGTGACGTAAGCCAAAAATTGAACCTTGGTCCTAGCGTTGAGAGTCAGCAGTGCTAATCACTGTGCCACCATTGCAGCAGGACCCATGTTTTACTTTAGTTTGACTGTGACAGCACTAATGGATAGTTCCAATGTTCATATCGACTTGTGTACTCCTTGATCTTGATCGACAACAGGATCAAAGACTCAACAAACTGGTGACAAGGATAATGGACCTTTGCAAATTGCTGCTCAAAATGAAAGTGAAGAAACTTTATGAACCTCATGTTGGATTTGTACTTCATGGCAAAAAAGACTGGCAGTTAAACACAAGGACCTACGGAGTTTGGAACAAAAAGAAACCTGCAGAATTTACAAGGGAATTGCAGAGTATGTAAAGAAAGCTGGCCTTCAGAAGGTTTAAAGAAAAATATCTGAATTTTTTTTTTAAAAAACAATAATAATAATGAAGGCTCTACTACAGGCTAGTGAATTACAAGTGAAATGAAAATGGGTCAGATCAGACCACAGATCTGCTAGGGTTCCAAAGCACGAGAATCCTAGAGAGTGTGAGAGAGTCTCTGCTAAGTAAAAAGTGAAAAAATACACTTCTCCTCCAATTGCTCAGGAAAAAAGAACCGAGATAGCTGCTGTGTTAACTAGCAACGGTTTTTAAACACTTTTTAAAACAGAATGTAGCCATGTTGCCCATGAGCTGGCGAAGTGGGGGAAGTCACGGCTGAAAGAGCTGACAGCTGCAGTAGCAGCTTTGAAGTGAAAACAATTCTGCAAAACTCAAAGTGGCAGCACGTTTAAAACAGTAACTGACAGATTATAGAAAAAGGTTGAGAATGGCCATGCTTACCGCACTTATGGGACAATTTGAAGAGACTGTTGAACAGTGGAGGTCCTATACTGATCTGAAGTGATTTATTATTGTCACATGTATTTATAGTGAAAAGTACTATTTCTTGTGTGTTATACAGACAAAGCATACCATTCATAGAGAAGGAAAGGAGAGAGTGCAGAATATAAGGGGTGTAGAATCAAGTTAACGTGAGGTAGGTCCATTCGAAAGTCTGATAGCAGCGAGAAAGAAGCTGTTCTTGAGTCGGTTGGTACGTGACCTCAGATTTTTGTATCTCTTTCCGAACTGAAAAAGAGAGAATGTCCAGGTGCATGGGGTCCTTTCTATATGGTGGCTGCTTTTTTTGAAGCAGTGGAAAGTGTCAATGAATGAGAGGCTAGTTTGTGTAATGGACTGGGCTATATTCACGACCCTTTGTGGTTTCTTGCGGTCTTGGACAGAGCCATACCAAGCTGTAATACAGCCAGAAAGAATGCTTTCTATGGTGAATCTATAGAAGTTGGAAAGAGCTGTACACTAAACCTTTTCTCTTTTTTTTGTCCTTGATGATAGAAAGTGTTAACTTTCTGAGAGGTGAAAACCATTGGGTTATTAAGAAGCTTGACGCACCTGAAAAACCCGGCACACAATCCTATAAGAATGTTATAAAAGTTCTGGAGATGCATTTCTCCCCCAGGCTACCCAAATCAGAGCGGAAAGATCCAGGTTTGAGAAAGGAAACCAAATAGATGGAGAAACAATTATGCAGTATGTAGCAGTACTTAAAAAGCTCACTGATCATTGTGAATTCAATGAAGCACTGAATGAGATCTTCTGTGACAGGTTGATCTTTGGTCTTTGTAGTTAAGCAATCCAGAAATGCTTTGTGACAGAGCCTAATTGCACCCTGCAGAAAACCATTGAGATTACAGATATAATGGAGCTGGCTGTGAAAGAAGCAAAGCAGCTCAATGCTTCGACTCAACTGCCTAATGTGACAATTAAGCACACAGGATAGGCAGGCAAAAATGTTGCTATTGTCAAAAGTCTGGTCACCATCTGTATGAATGTTGGTGCAGTGACCTTGAATGCTGTCAATGTTGACAAGAAGGGACGTTTGAGCATGAGAAATAATATGGATTCATTTCAGAGAGAAAAGACGTAACTAGTGGAGTATCTCAGGAATCAGTTCTTGGCCCGCAATTGTTTATTATTTACATTAAAACTGGGAGGAAGAAACAGAATGTAAAGTTTCCAAATTTACTGATGATACGAAGATAGGTGAAAGGGCATGTTGTGATGAGGTTATCGTGATTCTCCAAAGGGATATAGATTGATTGGGAGACTGGGTGAAGACCTGGCCAAAGGAGTTTAGTGTGAGGCCGTACACTTGGGTAGGAGGATTCAAAAGACAAATTATTATCTAAATGGCAAATCTGCAGATGAACAAAGTATAGAGGGATCTAGGTGTTTGAGTGCATGAATTACAAAAAGCTAGTAGGCAGGTTCAACAAGTAGTTTATAAGATAAACAGCATTTTGGCCTTTATTGCAAAGGGGTTGGGGGGTCTAAAAAGATGGAGGGTTTTTTTTTGCAATTGTACAGGGTGTTGGTGAGGCCTGATCTGGAATATTGTATACAGTTTTGGTCCCCTTACCTAAAAAAGGATACAGTAACATTGAAGCCAGTCCAAAGGAGATTCACTAGGCTAATTCCAGGATGAGAAGACTGCTCTGTCAAGAGAGACTAACTAGTCTGGGAGTTTAAAAGAGTGAAGGGTGACCTTATTCAAACATAAAAGACCCTGAGGGGGCTTGACAGAGTGAATGGTGAGATGTTTTTACAAGTGGGGGAGTCTCAAACAAGGGAAAGGGCTGCAGGATAAAGAGCTAAGGTGCATAGAAATTTCTTCTTGCAGTGGGTGGTGAATGTCTGGAATTCAGACAGACTATCACTGTTGAAGGGTCATCCAGACTTGAAACAGTGGCTCTATTCTTTCTCCACAGATGCTGTCAGACCTGCTGAGATTTTCCAGCATTTTCTGATTTTTGATTTGATTTGTTATTGTCACATGTATTAACATAATGAAAAGTATTGTTTCTATGTACTATACAGACAAAACATACCATTCACAGAGAAGGAAAGGAGAGAGTGCAGAATGTAGTGTTACAGTCGTAGCTAGGGTGTAAAAAAAAACATCAGCTTAATGCAAGGCAAGTCCATTCAAAAGTCTGATAGCAGCAGGGAAGAAGCTGTTCTTGAGTTGGTTAGTATGTGACCTCAGACTTTTGTATCTATTTCCCAAAGGAAGAAGGTGGAAGAGAGAACGTCTGGAATGGGTGGGGTCCTTAATTATGCTGGCTGCTTTGCCAAGGCACCAGGAAGTGCAGACAGAGTCAACGGAAGGGAGGTGTAATGGACTGGGTTACATTCACGACCTTTTGTAGTTCTTTGCAGTCTTGAGTAGAGCAGGAGCCATACCGAGCTGTGGTGCAACCAGAAAGAATGCTTTCTCTGGTGCATCTGTAAAAGTTGGTGAGAGTCATAGCTGACATGCCAAACTTCCGTTATCTTCTAAGAAAATAGAGGTGTTGGTGGGCTTTTTTTGCTATAGTGTCGGTATGGGGGAGGACTAGGACAGATTGTTGGTGACCTGGGCACCTTAAAAACTTGAAGCTCTTGACCCTTTTCACTTTGTCCCCATTGGTGTAGACAGGGGCGTGTTCTCCTTTACGCTTTTTGAAATCAATGTAGTGGGACAGTTGTGGTTGGAGAAGATCCAGTTAAACTGGATGAACACGCACAGCATTGCAACAGAAGAAACTGGTCTGTCAGCTGTTGCACAAAAACATGCTGTCGTTTTCAAAGATTTGGGAAACACGTAGGGAACTTGCTGTAAGATTGCAAATCAAAGCTAACTCTCAGCCAGTTTCCAAAGGCCAGAACTGAGCTTCATACCAGATAGCCAAAAGTTGAAGCTGACCTGGAGCATCAGGTCAAGAAACATGGATCTTTCTCTATACTCTAATTATGACTGTAAATCACATTCTGCAGTCTCTCTCCTCTATGAATAGTATGTTTTTGTCTTTTTAGCACGCAAGAAACGATACTTTTTACTGTATACTAATACATGTGACAATAATAAATCCAATCAAAGAAAGAAGCCTGGGCATCTGTAACCCCCAAAGCAAATGGGCAGCACCCATAATTCCAATGCTCAAGCAAGATGATGGCTCCATATGCATCTGCAGGGATTTCAGGATTACTGTTAATCCCATGTCAAGTGCTAAACAACATCCACTTCACTGCGTTGAGAACCTTGTGTCACAGACCTGGCTGGTGCCCAGAAATAAAATGGACTTGTACCAAGTATACTTGCAGATACACGTGGATGATAAGTCACAAAGGCTTTCTTACCATAGAATCCTATAGTGCAGAAGAAGGCCATTCAACTCTTTTTGAGTCTGCACTGACTACAATCCCACCCAGGCCTATCCCTGTAATCCCATGCAATTCCCAGCTATCCACCACCACCACATTCCTTCCCCGCCCCCAACACTAAGGGACAATTTAGTACGGCCAATCCATGTAACCCATACATCTTTGGACTAAGTGGGATAAGTGTGTTTAAAATTTAAAGTTAAACAGACAGCTAACCGCTATAAATATTTGGCAGAAAGGTTCACATGTTTAAAATGCTTTGGGATGGAGGAATATAATGATGATAATAATTGTAGCAGCATGCATTTAATACATTATCCATATTTTTACAATAAATTTAACAGAGTAAGACAGTTTTCAGCTCAAATAGTGCATCTTCTGTTATATGACCCAATATAACTATTATTCACTAAGCAGCATCAGAATATGAAATATTAAATGGCTGTAAAAAGTGAGTTTTTGCATGTTCTCTTATTACATTTTATCTAAAACCAACTTGAATTAACATGTGGCTAATATGCTATGGTTCTACAGTGTGTATTTGCAGTTATCATTCATGTGCAGAATATCCTGAGTCACTGGTGAGAAGGGCAGAGTCTTTGCCCAAAGATCTTCTGTTCATCCAAATTTATAGATTTATTGATTCTTCTAAAACTTATAGATTAACCATCACAACCCACAGTATAAATATTGCCATTTACTTTTTGCAATAATGTTATCTCCAGCTCTCTTTTGGAAGTCAATGAACCAGATCTTGTGTGGCTGTCTTGAAGTCCAGTGCTATCTTGATGAGTTGTTGGTCATGAGGAAGACTAATGAGGATCTCAAAAACTTGGACGCCACCTACATAAGTTAGAGGAATACGGCCTATGTGTCTGTAAAGACCAACACGAGTTTGTACAGCACTCTGGAATATTTGGGGTGTGTCATTGATGCTGCTGAATTTCACATAGTATCCTCCAAGATTAAGGCTATTCTGGATGTTCCAGCTCCCCAGAATATCAGCTAGCTTTGCTCGTTCTTTGAGTTGCGTAATTACGGGAGATTGATTCCATAATTGGCAGCTCTGCTGAAACTCCTGCATGAGCTTCTGTGCCAGAATAAAGCCTGGGAATGGATAGAAGCCTCTGATGCTACGTTTAAGAAGGCTGACAGATTCAGAGGTACTGACATACTTTGATCCAAGAGCAAGCTGTAAGTGATAACTTGCCTTATGGAGTTGGGGCTGCTGTTTCACACCCAGGGGGCCATTCTCTAGCATTCTGTATTCATGTGTAGATTGCACTTGATGTGTAGAACCACAGCACTTTAGTGCTGGGGCGAACCCCCTTTGAGAATTTCCCTGTCCCTGCACTCTGATGTAATCTGGTTCATTCTCCGCAAGTGTGTAAAACAGATTAGCATGTTTAAACTTCAGTTTAATATGCTGTGAAAGGCAAGTCCGCTAGACACAATCACAAATTGCCAGGGCCCAGAGAATCAGGCATGGATACAAAGACAGCTTTTGCACTGAGCGCCAAACCCCTGTGAACCTTCCAGACTGCACTATTGGCCGTGATCAAGTTCCTGCCCATAACGAGTGGGAATCCGATATATATGAAGTGGCTAACTTTAAATATAATTAGAGGGCTTGCAGGCTGATTTCCAATAGCTTTCCCTATTCATCCGACTCCGTGGTGGGTGAGCTTTTATATTGGTCGAGAACCTAACGTGTTGGATCCTGAGCTGTGAAAGCACCGCCAACCTCTCAACAATGAGGAGGATCTTCCTCCACGCACACATACGTACACCACACAGATATGAGGTTTATCCAGTCCCCGACCCAGGCCCCCCTCTGCCCTCAGACGTGAATCGAGATCTCCTGGAGAATTCCCCTCGTCCTCGCGTTTGGAAGCTGTTGATTTACTTTTCTTCCCCCTTTCCCAATGCTCCAGTCTTCACGTCCATAATTCATCAATTACTAGATATAAAATTTGAATGCACAGATTCTTGTTTCAAAACTCGAGCTGATGGTTCTTTAGGTTTTTGGCTGATTCAGTGTTTTTCCAGATTTCACCGTTGCTTTTGACCTGAGTTGTCGCTCTGTTTCCTCGATAGTTGAATTGATTGACATGTTAGAAACATAGAAACACAAAAAAACTACAGTACAAACAGGCCCTTTGGCCTACAAGTTGCACCGATCATATCTCTACATACTAGTTTATAGAAACATAGAAAAATTCCTGTTGTAACTCACTTTCATTTATTGTGGTACTGTACAGTGGAACGTCTGTTCGTTTTCTTGGTGCCAAGAATGGACTGCGTGTGCTACAGAGACAGTGCAAGGAGGGCAAATTTAGAGTGGTAAAGATATTGGGGTGAATTCTTCCATGGAAGTGGTTTATAAACCACATTCCTATAGAAAAATCAACAAAAAAAATACATGGAGGAGAAACCTTATTTTTATCCAACTTGGTCTTGATGCACATATTTCTTGTGAATCTGTGTTAGGCCTATATCTCAGACAAACACTTTATTTAGTGAGTTGCTTTTTTTAAAAAAAACGATGATCGGCATGATGGCACATTGGTTAGCACTGCTGCTGCACAGTGCCAGGGAACTGGGTTCAATTCCTGGAATGGATCACTGTTCATGCGGAATCTGCATGTTCTCCCCCATGTGTGCACCCAGGTTTCCACCAGATGTTCCAGAATACTCCCACGCTCATTCCAGAGATGTGTGGGTTATGTTGATTAGCCATGCTAAATTGCCCCTTAAGATAGACACAAAGTACTGCAGATGCTGGAATCTGAAACAAAAGCAGAAAAATGCTGGAAAATGTCAGCAGATCTGTCAGATCTGAGATTTTCCAGCATTTTCCTAAATTGCCCCTTTAGTGCCGGGGGACCAGCAGCGTAAATACCTGAGTGGTTACAGTGATAGGGCTTGGTGAGATTGTTATCAGTGCAGGCTCAATGGGCTGAATGGTATCTTTGTGCACTTAGGGATTCTGACTATAAATGGAAGCAAAAACGTGTGGATTTTGTCTGCATGTGAGCTGTTGATGCTAGGAAATGGATCAGCTGGAGTTAAGGCTTCTGATGTCCACATCAGACACTAGCATCAAATATAACAATGTTTGATGCAAAGTAAAGCTCTTATTGATCTGTCCAACTTCAAAAGGGTGCCACCTCCGCCAGCTTGCATCAATGCCCCATTGTGCCATCATTTCACATGCGCCCTTTTATAACTAGCTGTGGGAAAGGACTTTCATCTCAGCAGTATTGAGAGGTGAAAGATCAGTATCCAAACTACTCCATCTTGTAATCATCTTTCTCCCATCGTTTCTCAAGTTCTGTGCTGGCTATGAAAGTGGAAATCTGGCATTGGTTAAGATGCTATGCGTAATAATTTGGGTGGCATAGTTGTTAGCACTGCTGCCTCACAGCACGAGTGACTTAAGTTCAGTTCCGGCTGAGGATCACTGTCTGTGTGGAATCTGCATGTTCTCCCCATGTCTGCATGGGTTTCCTCCCACAGCCCAAAGATATGTGGGTTAGATTAATTGGCCATGCAAAATTGCCTCTTTTAGTGTCAGAGGAATTAGGAGAGTAAATATACGGAGCTCTGAGAATAGGGCCTAGGTGGAGTTGTGGTTGGTGCAGACTCGATGGGCTGAATGGCCTCCTTGTGCACTGTAGGCTTTCTATATGATTCTAATTGTGTGGCATTCATATTCTTTAACAAAAACAACAAAATAAATCTTTCTGTCAGTGTCCCTGTAGAGATCATTTAGAACTTGCTCTTTGACACTGTGGTTCCCGGGAGAATGTTTTATGCAGCATGCAATTGTTTTTCCTCTCTGGCGAGGGATAAAGGGAACATAACTGTTCTCGTTGAAGCACTGAGTATGTTCTGTTTATGTCTGGCTGAAAGTAGCTTGTTTCCCCGAATTGTGTCTCTCACGGTTTATCTCCAATGAAGAGTTGAATATTGCAATACTCAACAACGTAAACATCTTTCCGAAACCACCTCAAGACCGCGTGTATGGACACAGTAATGGCTTCCAGCATTTTAGGATTTTTAGTATTCCACAGGTTAATGTCCTAATCTGTCTTACAATCAGTTCAGCGTCGTCTTTGTTTACACAACTTGTCTAAGTAAACGATAAACTTTAGATAACCTTTAGTGAGAGTAAATTCCAATACAATCCAGTTAGATTGGGTCAAAGTTTCCACTTCCTAATGTGGAGTCACTGTTGACTATAAACGAAGTGAAAATCCAGCTCTTCCATCCACCTTGGGAGCATTTCAACATGTCACCTTCTGTTAGCCTGCATCTACTGTCCTTTTATCTTTCAGTTTCTGTCACTGTATGACTTCTTCAAACTCTTCTCGGCATTTCCTGATTAAATTTGCTTGTAGACCTGTTTGATATGAGGAGGGCTGCTATGTTGAGCTGAATAGCCAGATTCGGTGAATCTAAATGTGCTCCTGTATCAATGTACCCTTGTATATGGACAGTGCCACTCCAGTTACCAACACAAGGAAACAGAAAGCGACATCACATCAGGCAGTTTCAGAACAAAGGGTGAAATCTTCCAGTCCCGCCACCAACGAGAAGTGTAGCAGGTGGGGGGATTTAATTTGGCCAAAGGCCAAAAAACAATTTCCCGATGGCAGGATGGATTTAAGTTCTCGGGACTTTCAAGGTGGGTCCTGCATCCTGACAAGGAATGTGGGAATCAGCAAGTCGCATCCCCTCACTAAAAGGCCATCTTGCCAGAATTAAGTTCCTCACAGCGAGAAATTAGAATATTTACTTTCACAACTGTGTAAGTGGGATGGAGTGGTGAGATCAGCTTGCATCACTATTAGTGTGAGCTGCTGCTCCATGGTCCTCTTTGGAAGTATCTGTAAATGCCAATCTGTGCCTGTGACCCAGTGCTGGCAATGCAGGTCACGTGAAAAAAAACAAAGGAAGTGGGAATGGGGGAAAGATGGAGCAGTGCCAAGGCAGAGGTGGAACGGATAGTACAGGCTGTTCAGGTGCCCTTTAAATATGGTGCCCAGATCTTTGCCATGAGATAATGCTGGAGATAGCAGCTTCTTGTCTATTCTCTGTTTACCTATCGTTGTCATTTGATCACTTATATCTCTTCATCTGACTCTCTGATATTTTGTTTGGTAAAAGTCCTGTGAAGTAGTTTGGGGACATTTCACCGTATGCAAGATGCCTATATAAATGCCAACTGTTAATATCTAAGCCCATTGTAAATTTTTGTGCATTTTTTTGACATCACCAAAGTCCTGTTTGGTTGGGTTGGAGTTTCTGGCTTTGCTTTTTCCTTGTCATATGATGAAAATCTGTTAAGCCCAAGAGTGCAGAAACCTCCTCTTAAACAGGATTATCTGTGTCAGAACTAAACCTGATATTTTATGATCTTTGTGTAGCCGCCATACACTAAAAAAGCAAAAGGAGCTGAAAATTTCCTCTAATTGTTGGGAAGTAAAATTTGAGAGATTCGATGAATTTCATTGGTGATGAGATTTTATAATTGTTGAAGGTAAGTTTCCTGAGAAAATTCACTTGTAGCACAAAAAATAATCTGCAAATTGAACAGAACTTCAGAGAGATCTGAACTGGTGAATTAAATGGCTCCGTTTCAGTTTAGATTTTGGTGACCTGGCTTTTGTTCAGTGACAGATTCAACAACCAGTGACGCAGGTTCAATTCCCGACTTGGGTCACTGTCTGTGCAGAATGTGCACATTCTCCCTGTGTCTGTGTGGATTTCTTCTGGTTGCTTCAGTTTCCTTCCACAGTCTGAAAGATGTGCTGGTTTAATGCATTGGCTGTGCTAAATTCTTCCTCAGTGTATCCAAACAGGTGCTAGGGTGTGGTGACTAGGGGATTTTCACAGTACTTTCATTGCAGTGTTAATGTAAGCCTACTTGTGACTAATAAATAAACTAGTTTAAACAAACTAATTCATTGATAATGCCACTGATGGCTACATTTTTTTCATTCATTCATGGAATGTGAGTGTCACGAGTATTTGGAGCCAATTTTAATTGCCTTGAGAAGGCATCTCAAAAACCTGAACACCAAGTTAAGCAAGCCACTTTATGTTGTTAGTCTGCAGGTAGCATTTTCCTTTAATAGGATGCTGCCATTGGTCCATAAAAATATTCTTCTGCTATGCAATTGAATAATGTTGTGCATGAATTTCGAGCCAGTGTCATTCCTGATATTTAGGTTGTACGTACACACAAGCATGTTCTTTTGGTTCTTCTGAACGTTCGGACTGACTGTAGCCAACATGTCCGAAATCCGGAACCAAACATCTCCTGTTAGATGCTAATCTGTGATTGGGCAGCACCTGCTGAAGGGTCTTAATTTTGTCCTGAAGTGTAGCTAACAGCTACACTAACAAGCAATGTTAAGATAATCAGTCGAGCCCATAACATGGTTTACTTGTGCTTGCTGGAAGTATTCATGCAGAGTGACCCGTTCTTTACAAAGAAGAGGAATATGCTCAAGCCTTGCACCTTTCTTTGAATTATTCAGGAAATTGCGGCGCTCCAACACCTCAGCCAATCAGAATTGATTTGCCATCCAATCAACAGCCTTTTCTCCTGGACTATAAATTGTTGTGATCACTTGAAATTTGGCATTCTTAATTTTGTCCTGCTGAGTGCCAGACAAAAAGTTTCAACAACATGTTACTGTTCAGCAATATTTAAGTCCTGTAGCCACAACACTGCTAGAGAGGGGGAATTTCAGGACTTTTGTACCAACAGCGAGAAGGAATAGTGATTATATTTCCAAGTCAGAATGTTGTGTGACTTGGAAGGAAACCTCCAACTATGGTGGTCGCATGTATCTGCTGCCCTTGTCCTTCTAGAATCATAGATTGTAGTGCAGAAGGAAACCAATTGACCCATCGAGTATACACTGACAACAATTCTACCTAGGCCCGATCTCCATAACCTCACGCATTTACTCTAGCTAGTGCTGCGACACTAAAGATTAATTTAGCATGGCCAATCCACCAAAATTGCACATCTTTGGACTGTGGGAGGAAACTAGAGCATCCAGAGGAAACCCATGCAGACAAGGGGAAAATGTGCAAACTCCACACAGACAGTGACCCAAGCCAGGAATTGAACATGGGTCCCTGGCACTATGAGGAGCAGTGCTAATCACTCTGGCACCATGCTGCCTGTATAGGATAGGTCATGAATTTGAAAAGTGTTGTTGAAGGAATCTTGCTGACTTTCTGCAATGGAGGTGTTGTACATTGCTACCATTGTACACTGATGGAGGAAAGAATAAATGTTTTCAGTTGATGGATAGAATGACGACCAAGTGAGCTGCTTTGTAATGGATGGGACTAAACTTGAAAGTTGTTGAAGCTGCACTCATCCAGGCAAATGGGAAGTATTCCATCACACACAAAGCAAAAATGCTGGAAAATCTCAGCAGGTCTGACAACATCTGTGCAGTGAATAGAGCCAACATTTCGAGTTCATTGAGTAACTCTGACAAGAGGTCATCCAGATGCTCTATGCACTCTCCACAGATGCTGTCAGACTTGCGGAGATTTTCCAGCATTTTCTAAATTTGTTTTAGATTCCCGCATCCACAGTATTTTGCTTTTATCTTAGTTTCTATTGAGCTCCTGACTTGTGCCTTGTAGATGGAAAGGCTTTTGGGAATTGTGCGTTAGTCTGATTCATCCTATGTATCTGTGGTTGAATGAGTAACACAATTAATCTAAAAATAGTCTATTACTTCCAAACTGGTTGAGAAAGTTGGGCTGTTTACAAAATATTCTTTCAAATACTGGAAATGAATGGCAAGGATTGGGTGGCAGGACTGGTGCTTATCTGAAATTTGAACTTTGGTATCAAGTTGCCCACACATTTACATCTCCCATGACTTTTCTCTCCATTGCAGGGCTGCTAAGCATGGGCACTGGAGGCAGAAAAAGAATTGCCTGTTGCCTGGGCAGCATCGTGGTACAGTGGTTAGCACTGCTGCCTCACAGCACCAGGAACTCGGGTCACTATCTGTATCGAGTTTGCACATTCTCCCTGCGTCTACATGGGTTTCCTCTGAGTGCTCTGGTTTCTCCTCTCACCCCGAAAGATGTGAGGGTTAGGTTGATTGGCCCTTCTAAATGGGTACATTGACCCAATTAGGCACTGGAATGTGGTGACAAGGGGAATTTTACAGTAATTTCATTGCAGAGTTAATGTAAACCTTACATGCGATTAATAAATTTTAACTAAGTTGACCCTTGTGTCGGGAATTAGCAAGGTAAATATATGGGGTTACAGGAAAAGGGCCTTGTGGCTTTGTGATCGGTGCAGACTCAATGAGCCGAATGGCCTCCTGCACTGTAGGGATTCTGTGATTCTAGTGTTACACTCAGACCAATTTCTCATGCAACAGGATGAGCGTCTTCAATATTTTAGAGTATGAACATTATGATTTGAGCACTGTTTGTAATTTGAACTATGATTTCCTTGATAATGTCTTTCCTGCTGTTGGGAGCCATAAAGATTAATTAATGTCCGTACTTCCTGTGGGCTAAGTATGTTATTCTGATACACAACTGAATTTTAGTGTGGCTGATACCAAGTGTGTCATTGGGTTACTGCGTGGTCTCTGTAATCTAATTTCTGGGAAGCTAAGTTATTGGAACCATGACAGATGCAATCTGCATGTTATTGGCAAGTATTCAGTACTTGCTTTGATGCACTTTGTACTTTCAAGATCCGAGGTACTCGTGAAGCACTCGAGTCCTAAAGCTCAACATGAGATCTGGAGTTGGAACTCTCTATCCCTTTATCCTAGCCCATTTTTTTCCCTGTATCCCTTCAGCCCCAGTCCTTTAGAAAATATTAGTCTGTCGTTGCACAGATTTATTTAGGGGAAAAAGAAACCACACTTTTAATGAATCAGCACAGCTTTAATAATATTGATGTCTGTGAATTCTTCAAAGCATCTGGCAATAGAAAAACAAAGGCCTCACTGTTTTCCTTTGCACACCATCAAAATGTGACATGTTTAAACAGAAGAATAATTCTCATGACTTGCCAGATGCCTTGAGTAGCCACGTGCACACATTTTAAACTAGGTTACTGAATATTCTGCAGGGACTCTGTGTAGGGCTGGCTACACAGTTGAGCTCTGCAGGCTGTGGAAGGCCTGGGTGGAATTTTCCATTCTGGAGACAAATGGAAGATGTCGGCAAGATTCCCGCTCGGTAGCGGGATGGCTGAACATACACGATCCTCCACTAGCCACCTTGTTAATTATATATCAGCGAAAAGCTCGGCGAATCTCTTGGGAGGGAGACAGGATGTTATCAGTCCTGCCATTAGCTCATGGGGTTGAAGGTCCTGGTGCCATATTTAAACATTATCCAGGCAGCCATTTGCTCAACATAGGACAAGAGCTCCTTGTGGCTGCAGATGAACTTGGGAGAAGCGTGCAGATCTGAGCAACTACATCACAAAGTGCCTCCAGCATTGCTGTTTGTTCACTGTAGATAAGAACACTGTTGGAGACGCACCCACAGTTTGCTCACTGTTAGTAGTCCATGATTGTGAGACTCTTCACCTTTTAGAGGCCTTGCTCGATTAGAGCCATCACCAAGGCAGGCTTACCAAAAGTGATATATTTTAGTGAGCATGTCCTTTACAGAGTTCCCCTCCACCTCGAAGCAGACTGATACTAAGCCTTTTATAGGGCCTCTGTCTAGATGTGGAGTCCCCACCCCACCCCTTTTCAGATGAAAGATATCCTGAAGGGTCACAGATAGGTGTTCCTTTGCTTTGTGCATGCTTTGTGGAGACATTGCTCTTTGACCAAGGAGGTGAGCATCATGTGCAAGAATCATCCCTCTGACAATATTCCACTTGTCTCTATTACCCTTGAGATAACAGAGGGACCATTGCCTTGGCATTATAGAATGATGAACCACATGAGACCTTGTCAGCCTTGACCATTTCACCAGGAGGATGGACCTTTGGAATACTGAGTTGGTTGCTGTCCACCAGCCATGCCTCATTGAGATATCCACTTGCTCCTTGCTTGCCTGTGACTGCAGGTGATAGCAAAAAGGTACAGAAAGAAAGGCAGCTTCATACCTTGCTGGGATCTTTGATGCTATGAGACCTGTGATTTGGAAATAAACTTGCTGCAATGTGGGATTTACTATGAAGAGGACAATGCAGCTGACCATGCTTGACATCCAGTTGTTTTATTATCATCAGTGTGTCCCTTTAGTGCTGACCGTGAATCTACCTACCTGAAAAGACCCTTCTCCTCCTTCCAGGCATCTCAGTCACTGGCGTACTTTGTGGTCAAGGTCAGATTTGAGAAATGGTGCATATCATCCATCACATTGAGTCTGCTACCTTTTACCCTCCTCCTATCCCCATCAAACATCAACTCCACACCCCCATTACCTTTAACCAACCATTCCTCTCCACTTTGTCACCTTCAAAACACCTCCTGTTACCCTGGACCCTGTCAGGATCCAACTCCACATGCCTCCCCATGCTCACCATGATCCTCTTCACCCCTATTATCAACCTGCCAACTTGGTTTATCTCTGAGACTCTGCCAATAAGACCTTCATCTACCAAACTTTTGCCATGGATCTGCCACCGTACCGCATCCCAATCCCACCTCTGACGGGAACTGTTCCCTTCTTATACTGATGAATACTGAGTTCAGATCTCACTATCCTATTGTTGACATCTCCAACAATGCCCTCTAACCTGTTCACTTCTTCCCCTGATCCTCTTGCCTTCTTCCAGCCTTCATACCTGCCTGCCTATCCCCTTCATTCCAGCCTACCTCCACATCTCCTTCTAGCCTACCTCCTCCTCTTCTAGCCTTTGCTCCAGCCTATGCTTGTACCCTCACAGTAGTACTGTATCCCTTTCAGCCTTCATCCTCCTCCTGTGTCCTTGACTTGGACAAGTTGCAGAGTTGGGCCGAGAGGTGGCAAATGGAGTTTAATGTGGAAAAGTGTGAGGTAATTCACTTTGGCAGGAATAACAAATGTGTAGAGTATAGGGCTAATGGTAGGACTCTTAATAGTGTTGATGAACAGAGGGATCTTGGTGTATGTGTGCATAGATTCCTGAAAGTTGGCAATCAAGTCGATAAGGTTGTTAAGAAGGCATACGGAGTCTTAGCTTTTATTGGTAGGGGGATTGAATTTTGGAGCAGCAACGTCATGTTGCACTGTACAAAACTCTAGTGCGGCCGCACTTGGAGTATTGTGTACAGTTCTGGTCCCCGCATTATAAGAAAGATGTGGAGGCATTGGAGAGAGTACAGAGGAGGTTTACCAGGATGTTGCCTGGTATGGAGGTCAGGTCTTATGAAGAGAGGCTGAGGGATTTGAGGTTGTTTTCGTTAGAAAGAAGGCGGCTAAGAGGAGACCTTATTGAAACATATAAGATGATTAGAGGTTTAGATAAGGTGGACAGTGATAGCCTTTTCCCTAGGATGGAGAAAGCTAGCATGAGGGGACATAGCTTTAAATTAAGGGGTGGTAGTTATAGGACGGATGTCAGAGGTAGGTTCTTTACCCAGAGGGTGGTAAGGGTATGGAATTCCCTGCCTGCTGCAGTTGTAGATGCGCCAAGTTTGGTGGCGTTTAAGAGGTTAGTAGATAAGTTTATGGATGAAAAGGGAATGGTTTAGGTTAGAGGGTCATTGCTTTTTTCTTAATTGGTCGGCGCAACATTGAAGGCCGAAAGGCCTGTTCTGCGCTGTAATGTTCTATGTGTCTAGTCCTGATGTGGATTTTGTTACCAACTCTGCAAGTGAATGAGGTCCCTCAAACGGTATAAGTAACAACCGACTGATCTCCACTTTTCAGTGAGTAGATGAGGGTTTTCTCCCCTCTTCTTCCCCTCCCCAAGAAAAAAGAATTCTAAATTCTTGCTGGTGGGGAACTTAAATTAATGGGGTGCCCTTTTAATCAGCATTCACGAATGCAAATAGGATTCCCAACATTATGCCGTAGGGATGTCAGGGGAACAAAATTCCAAATTCTTTTTTCCCTACCTGCAGGAAATTAATTTTCCTAATGCCAAAATTCAGTGCCTCCAGCTGCTCTGGTTCCCATTGTGATGGTAGCGGACAATTCCACTGAGCGTGTACAAATGGCAAATAGCAGCCCACCAAATGGACAGACTTCGACATACTTCCCTTCCCCCTTCACCCACACATCTTTCCCAGGGCTTAACAGAATCTGTGTGACCTGTTACCAGATCCTGCCATTTGCTGCTCACCATCAGTGTGGCAACACCTGCAGCCTCAGGGGTAACATACTGCCTGGTATCTCCTTTCCCCTATGGAGAAGTGCCTCACCCCTGCTCAGCTTTTTCATCAGGCATATTAAGGCTGAGAAACATCATCAATGTGAATCTGCGTCTAGTATTTCCCACAGTGTCAGGCCGCTCTGTAATGAAGATGTTTCTTTCCTAAATATGCAATCAGGGCAGAACAATGGCACAGTAGTTATCACCGCTGTCTGACAGCGCCAGAGGTCCAAGTTCAATTTCAGCCTCGGGTGACTGCGTGAAATTTGCATGTTTTCCCCATGTCTGTGTGGGTTTCCTCCCATGCCGCAAAGATGTGCAGGTTAAGTGGATTGGCCACAATAAATTGCCCCTTGGTTTGAAGAGGATTAGTGGGGTAAATATGGGGGTAGGACATGGAACTGTTGTTGATGCAGACGTAATGGGCTGAGTGGCCTCCTTCTGCACTGTAGAGTTTCTATGATTTTATTTATGAAATATGAAATTTTCTTTGGAATGTTCATGTGACAAATTATCGTTATATTGTAAAGGACTTCATGGTCACTTGAGTCAAATGGTCTTCCTCACATTGATGCTTTTGTTAACTTGAGGTTTTCAGTTGGAAGCTTAGAGGGAGAGCTGATATGAAACAATGCATTCTTAAGCATGCATTTAATGCAGTTGGCCAACAGGGTGACACAGGAGTGAGAGTGAATTTTGCGGGGGTGCGGCGAGAGAAATATAACATGATATGTGGCAATGGAATGATACTGAAAGAATGAAATAGATTTAAACTATGGTAGATAATCGAAAATTCTTCCTCCTCTCTAATTCCAGTTCATTCTATTTAGATCATGTGGCAATTTGATTTTTTGAAGTATTAAATTTTCACCTGGTATTAAATTATTTTGTGGAAAGCCAAAAGAGATAAGAATATGCGATTGGCTTGCAATGCCGTGGTCTGGGTCCTCCATTCTGCATTCATTGGCTTTACCAGACTGATTCCTGGAATGGCAAGGTTGACGTAGGATGAGAGATTGAATTAGTTAGGATTGTATTTGCTGGAATTCAGAAGAATGAGGGTGGATCTTATAAAATTCTAACCAGACTAGACAGAGTAGATCAAGAAGGATGTTCCCAATGGTGGAGGGTATCCAGAACCAGGAGTCACAGTCTGAGGATAGAGAGTAGACTGTTCTGGACAGAAATGAGGAGAAATGTATTCACCCCCAGTGGTCAGCCTATGAAATTCATTAAACGCAGAGATTAGTTGAGGCCAAAATACACTGTTTTCAAAAAGCATTTAGATATAGAACTTGAGGTGAAGAGGATCAAAGGATATGGGGGGGGTGGTGGGATCATGCCAATGAGTTGGATGATCAGTCATGATCATTACGAATGGCGGAGCAGGACTGAAGGGCCAAATGGCCTTCTCCTACTTTTTAGTTTCTATGTTTCTATGATGGTATAATGTCATTTTGAATTTAGTTCCTCCCACGACTCAAGGCTAGGCTTGTGGAGACTGATTGCAATTTGAGGTAATGGCATAGTGGTATTATCACTAGACTATCAATCCAGAAACTCAGTTAATGTTCTGGGAACTGGCAGGTTTGAATCCTGTCGCGGCAGATGGTGGAATTTAAATTCAATAAAACATATCTGGAATTAATCTACTGATGACCAGGAAACTACTGATTGTCGAAAAATCCCATCAGGTTCACTAACGGCCTTTAGGAAACGAAATCTGCCTTCTTTACCTGGTCTGGCCTACAGGTGACTCCAGAACCACAGCAATGTGATTGACTCTCAAAGGCAACTAAGGATGGGCAATAAATGCTGGTTGGCTGGACAACCAGCAATGCTCCACGGCCCAGAAATGAATAAAAAATAAGCTGTTTGCTGCACCAATGGAAAATGGATTTAGACTGGGGATTGAACTTGCAACCTACTTTTGTAAAGCTCAGTTACTTCTTGGGCTTTGCAAAATTATTGGCCAATCAGTGTGAAGCAGACTCAACTGGCTTTGGATCTGAAGATGTTGCTCAGTGCACAGAGGCTCTGAAACTAAATAAGGACTTGTTGCAAAGACTGTCTTTGCTCTGTTATTGTAAACAATCCTGTTGGGAAGGAAACGGTGAGGAGACAAAGTAAGCAACACAACCTGGCTGCTTTTACCCTTGCAGCAGAAATTTGGCAGCTGCTTATATGGAAAGGTGTCATGAGATTTATTATGACCTCTTTTTGTCAAGCAATCTGTTGAGATGTGGCACTGTAGGGCAGTGTATACATGCTGCCTTACATAGTTGGGTTTCACTGCAGGCTGCATTTGACGGAATTAATGTTTCCCTTCTAAGATAGTTATGAAGGTCATTTGAGAAGCGTGTTTACGTAGTCTCAACTCTTGTCAAGCTGAAAACAAAATTCTTCTGCACCAGATAGGCAGTCTTGATTGTCCACAAAGAGTGTTGTGAGAAGCAGATCTTGGCACATTAGAAAGAAAGATTTGCATATATGATGCCTTTCTTAAACTTTGCCCTAAATGTGTTTCGAATGAACGAATTGGTAACACAGCGGCTGTCTCACTGTGCCGGGGACCCGGGTTCAATTCTTATTTTGGGTCACCGTCTGTGTGGAATCTGTACATTTTACCCCTGTGCATGGATTTCTTTGAGGTGCTGCAGTTTTCTCCCACAGTCCGAAAGACGGGCTAGTTAGATGCATTGCCCGTGCTAAAATTCTCCTTCAGTGTGCCTGAACAGACACCAGAGTATGGCAATCAGGAGATTTTCACAATGACTTTATTGTAGTGTTAATGTAAATCTACTTGTGACATGAATATATAATAAATAAATAAGTACTTTTGAAGTACAGCAACTGTTGTAATGTAGGAAATGCAATAATGGACAACAAACCCCCAAAGAGGATCAAGTGGTAACAACCAGATAGTCTGTTCTTGTGAAGTTTGGTGCCTGAAATTAGGATAGATCCTATTTCCTAATGTCTTTTGCACAGAATATTTACCAGAAGTGAAAACCGTTAGTGGCGATAGGGGTGATACATTTAAGTCTGACAGTATTTTATCATCCCATGCACTTCGGACATTCTCTCTTCCAACTTCTTCCATTGAGCAAAAGACACAAAAGTCTGAGGACACATACCAACTGACTCGAGAACTGTTTCTTCCCTGTTGCCAGTAGACTTTTGAATGGACTTACCTTGTACTAAGTTGATCTTTCTCTACATCCTAGCTATGACTGTAATACAACCCTCTGCACCCGCTCCTTTCCTTCTCCCCTATGTATTCAATGAATGGTATATTTTGTTTGTACAGCACAAGAAACAATACTTTACATGGCATCTCAATACATGTGACAATAAATCAAATCACCTGTCATGGGTTTTGCATTACATCGTCCATTCTTTTGATTTTCACCAGTTGAATCCCATTGGGAAGTGACTGATGCAGGTCCACACCCAACATTGTGGAAACACAGCACAGGTTCTTTATCTAAATTGGACAAGAATACATTTTCAGTCAGAGTTTGAATAAAAATAAACAGTCATCGAGGTCTCCACTTTGATTTCACTGTCTGTACCAATCAGACAGTTCACAGCTTGTTTCCTTTCTCACGTACAACCGAAAAAAGTTTTTGAAGAAACAATCACATTGAAAAAAACAAATAGAGGTAATTCAGATTATAGGAATACAAGCTTCAAATAAATGTGAATACTCAAAGTAAAGAGAAGGCTCCTAATATGTAAAAACAATAGGGTCATGTTTTGGATGTCAATAAAAGATCAACAGCTGAAATATTTACCATTTCTTTATAGCATTTGTTAAATCTGGAATAAGCTGTCAGAACTGGCAGTAGAAGCAAGTACAGTCTTTTTCTTTTAAAAAGCATTTAGACAGTTACATAGGTAAGATGGGTATAGAAGGGTATGGGCAAGATGCGGGCAATTGGGATTATCTTAGGGGTTTTTTTTTAAAAAAAAGAGCGATATGAACAAGTTGGGCCAAAAAGCCTGTTTCCATGCCTTCAACTCTGTTGTCTAAATGTTGGACAGAAGAGATATTACGTGATAAACTGGAGCCTGGTTTGTTTTGTCAATAAAATACTGCCCATTTTTCTCTTCCCACCATTTGTATTAATAAATGTATTGTGAATGTTTCCAATATCTTAGAATGTCATTAATTTTTCCTTGTTACGTGCAAAGAATTTTCTAATCATGCCTGAGTTTTCAGAATCACAAGGAAGGCCAATAATTATTGCCTATCCTTAGTTGTGATATCATTAAATATCAAGGGGAATGATTCTCTTTGTTGAAGATGGTCATTGCCTGAACATGGGTATGGTACAAATATTACTCACTACTTATCAACCCAAGCCTCAGTGTTGCCCAGATCTTGCTGCATACAGGAACAGACTGCTTTAGTATCTCGAGGAGTTGTGAACGGTATATTGAATTCTGTACAGTCATCAACTAAACATCCCCACTTCTGACATTATGATGAAGGGAAAGTCATTGATAAAGCAACCGAAGATGGTTGGGCCTAGGACACCGTCCTAAGATTTCCTGCAGCTATGACCTGATAATGAGATGATTGAAATCCCCCTTCTCCCAACCATCTTTCTTTGAGCTAGTATGACTTGATTCCTATTGACTTTGATTTTGCTAGGAATTCTTGATGCCATGCTCTGGTAGATATTGTCTTGATGTTAAAGACCATCACTATCTAAAACCTTTTGTCCATGTGTGGAGCAAGACTGTATTAAGATCTGGAATCAATTGGCTCTGGCGGAACCCAAATAAAGCATTGGTGGTCAGGTTATTGGTGTTCGGGTTATTGGTGAGTAAGTGCTGCTTGATGGCACTGGTGCTAACACTTCGCAATGTATTTTGCTGATAATTTGAGATAGACTGAAAGGGCAGTAATTGGCCAGATTAAAAAGTAAAATAAAGTGTATTTATTAGTCACAAATAGGCTTACATTCACATTGAAATGAACTTACTGTGAAAATCCCCTAGATTAGATTTGTCCTAGTATTTGTTGGAAGGTCATACCTTGGTACTGTCTGTGCTGGGTAAACACTCACGTTGTTCAGAAACGACTCAGCAAGTTTCTTTGTTCTCGGCCCTTTCTTGGTTTCATGTGGAGTTTTTTTTTGTTATTTATTCTTTTATGTTGTGAATGTCATTGGATAGGCCAGCATTTATTGCCCTTGAGAAAGTGATGGTGAGCTGCCTCCTTGAACCGCTGCAGTCGTGTGGTGTAGGTACACCATCATGCTGTTAGGAAAACAGTTTCAGAATTTTGACCCTGTGACAGTGGAGGATTGGCAGTGTAGTCGCAATGGCATGTGACTTAGAAGGGGAACTTGCAGGCGTTGGTATTCCCATACATCTGCTACCTTTGTCCTTCTAGATGGTTGAGGTCATGGGTTTGAAACCGCTGTTGAACCAGCCTTGATGAGTTGCTGCAGTGCATCTTGTAGATGGTACACACTGTTGCCACTGAAACACAGCATTGTTACAACGCTGAAGAAGGCTATTTGACCCGTTGTATCTGTTCTCTGAATAAGCAACTCATTTAGTTCTGTGCTCTCTGCATCTCCCATTGCTGTGCACAATCTTCCTGGTTTCCTCCCATACTCCAGAGATGTGCAGGTTAGATGGATTGGCCATGTTAAGTTAGTGTTGGGGGGCTAGCTTGGGTAAATGCATGGTGTTATGGGGGTAGGGTCTGGGTGGGAGTGTGTAGGGCTGACTCGATGGGCTGAATAACCTGCTTCTGCATTGTAGAATTCTATGATTCTACCATAACAAAACACAAGCTTAATAGATTTGCAGTTTGGTGTTCTCCATCAGGTTGCTGTGAAACCACACTGCTCAGTGGCAATTTTTGCAATGTGTGTGTCAATTTCAGGCTGCTAGTGATTGTAACACTTTCGACAATCTCCAGCATCACATTGTCACTGCTGTGAGATAGCAGTACGGCAACTTCTTGGACCATGACATTGTCTTCCTGATTCTGTTGGTTAAACCAAACTCTTTACTGGTGAGGGTGAGTGGTGCCCATGAAGGTATTCCGCAGTTAATTAGACATGTTGGATTCTGAGCTTTACATAGAGGCATAGAGCACAAAAACCAAGACCTTTATAATGCCTCTTTGGCCTCGATTATAGGCACTGCATTTTAGGAAGAATGTGAATGTGAAGGCCAATGTTCTTCAAGGGGGCCTTCGTGACACACGACAGCGCAGAGTTGCTGAGCAGAGACTGATAGCCAAGTTCTGCACACATGAGGACGGTCTTAACAGGGATCTTGGCTTCATGTCACACTATCTGTAACCCCCGTAACTTGCCTGGATTAGCAAAAAACCTCACTTACTGTGCTGTCTGGAGAAAATACACAATTCTCTAACCAATGCTCAGGATTTCCTTCACACACATTGTTAGCCACTTTAACACTTGAATAGCAGGTTAGATGTAAGGATTCGCATTCTAATCAGCAATCTGTAACTGTCTGTGTGGATATGAGTGCCTCTGCAGATCAGAACACTGCATTTGCCTGACGAAGGCACGTAGTGTCGAAAGCTCGCGGATTTACTATCAAATAAATTGGTTGGATTTAAAATTGGTGTTGTAAAACTTTACTGAGTTTACCCCAGTCCAACGCCGGCATCTCTACATCATGACTCCTGTAAATTGGTCCAGAGAGGAAACCCGATACTCTACACAGGTAGAGTATCCCACCCTCCCCCCTCCTCTAACCTAATAATAAAAGTGTGTGGGAAGTTTTTTTTCTCTCTCCTAGAAAGTAAAGTATCAGGGATGGCAGTGCAGGCAGTACATTGCACCTCCTGCGGTATGTACGAGGTGAGGGACACCAGTAGTGTTCCTGCTGATTATACCTGCAGGAAGTGTGCCGATTTGCAGCTCCTTGAGGATCGTGTTAAGGAGCTGGAGCTGGAATTAGAGGAACTCAGGATAATTCGGGAGGTTGAGGCGGATATTGACAGGAGTTACAAAGAGATAGTCACTTCTAAAAGTGATTCTTGGGTAACTATTAGGAAGAGGGGTAAGAAGCAATCAGGGAGACAATCCCCTGGGGCTGTTCCCCTCCAAAACAAGTTTTCTGTCCTGGAGGCTACAGTTGAGGAGGAATCAACTGGAGATGGCCAAAGGGAGCAGGTCCCTGGGGGTGAGCCTGCTGGGAATGCTCAGGTGGGTAGGGGGAATAAGAGGTTGGGCCTGGTAATTGGAGACTCCATAGTTAGGGGGACAGATAGGAGAGTAAATAGTAATAAACGGGACTCAGGGCTGGTGTGTTGCCTCCCAGGGGCCGGGGTCCAGGATGTCTCAGAGCGGGTTTTTAAGATTCTTAAGGGAGAGGGGAGTCAGCCCCAAGTCATAGTTCATGTAGGGACTCATGATGTAGGTAGGACTAGGGAAGGGGATATTAAACAGAAATTTATGGAGTTGGGGGTGGAAGCTTAGGGCCAAAACAGACAGAGTGGTTATCTCTGGACTCTTGCCTGTGCCACGGGATAGTTTAGAGAAGAACAGAGAGAGGGAATGTTTGAACTCGTGGCTGCGGGGATGGTGCAGGAGGGAGGGGTTCAGGTTCCTGAACAACTGGGACTCATTCTGGGATAGGTGGGACCTCTACAAGAGAGATGGTCTACACCTGAACCAGAGGGGAACCAATATCTTGGGGGGAAAATTTGCAAAGGCTATGCAGGGGGCTTTAAACTGATTCAGAGGGGGGTGGGATCCTGAGTAGTTTGGATGTTAAGAGGGACGAGAACAGGGGGTCATAGATGAGAACTGTAAAACACAGCAGCGTACGGGTGGAGTAGGGCATGGTTTGAAATGCGTATACTTTAATGCAAGAAGTATTCGCAATAAGGTGGAGGAACTTGCAGCTTGGACCAGTACCTGGAACTTCGATGTTGTGGCCATTTCAGAGACATGGATAGAGCAGGGACAGGAATGGTTGTTGCAGGTTCTGGGGTTCAAATGCTTCAGTCGGAGTAGAGAAGGAGGTAGAGGGGGGGGAGGAGTGGCATTATTAGTTAAAGACTGTATCACAGTGACAGAAAGGAAGTTTGATGAGGACTTGTCTGTTGAGGTAGTATGGGCTGAGGTTAGAAACAGGAGAGGAGAGGTCACCCTGTTGGGAGTCTTTTATAGACCTCCTAAAAGTTCTAGAGAGGTAGAGGAAAGGATTGCAAAGTCGATCCTGGTCAGGAGTGAAAGTAATAGGGTAATTGTTATGGGGGACTTTAACTTTACTAATATTGATTGGAATAGCTATAGCTCTAGCTCGTTAGAGGGGTCAGTTTTTGTACAAAGTGTGCAGGAAGGTTTTTTGACTCAGTATGTAGATAGGCCAACTAGAGGTGAGGCTACATTGGATTTGGTGCTGGGCAATGAGCCAGACCAGGTGTTAGGCTTGGAAGTTGGTGAACATTTTGGTGATAGTGACCACAATTCGGTTACGTTCACCTTAGTGATGGATAGGGATAGGCATGAAGCTGGGGGCAGTAGTTATAGCTGGGGGAATGGTAATTATGAGGCCATAAGGAGGGAATTAGGGTGCATAGGTTGGACTAGGAAACTACAGGGACTGGGAACATCTGAAATGTGGAGCTTATTCAAGGAGCAGCTACTGCGAGTCCTTGATAAGTATGTCCCTGTCAGGCAAGGAGGAAATGGTCAAGTAAGGGAACCATGGTGTACTAAAAAAGTTAATTCATTGGTTGAAAGGAAAAAAGAGGCTTATGTCAGGATGAGGCTTGAAGGCTCAGTTAGTGCAATGGATAGCTATAGATTAGCCAGGAGTGAGCTAAAGAGTGAGTTGAGGAGGGCTAAAAGGGGACACGAGAAGACTTTGGCTGATAGGATGAAGGAGAATCCTAAAGCTTTCTTTAGATATGTTAAGAATAGAAGATTGGTTAGGGCCAGTGGGACAGCAGTGGGAAGTTGTGCGTGGAGCCTGAAGAGATTGGAGAGGCACTAAACAAATATTTCTCTTCAGTATTCACGCAGGGTGATGTAAATGTAGTTGTGGAGAACACTGGGATACAGGGTTGCAAACTGGAAAGTATTGAAGTAGATAAGGAGGATGTGCTAGATATTCTTGAGGGTTTGAAGTTAGATAAGTCCCCTGGGCCGGACGGGATTTACCCTAGGATTCTCTGGGAGGCAAGAGAGGAGATTGCAGAGCCTCTGCCTCTGATCTTCAGGTCGTCGTTGGTTACGGGTGTGGTTCCGGAGGACTGGAGGATAGCGAATGTGGTCCCGTTGTTCAAGAAGGGGAAGAGAGACCTTCCAGGGAATTATAGGCCAGTGAGTCTTACTTCTGTTGTGGGCAAAGTATTGGAGAGAATAATTAGGGATAGGATTTATAGTTATTTAGAGAGAAATGAATTGATTGGGGATAGTCAGCATGGTTTTGTGAAGGGTAGGTCGTGCCTTACTAACCTTATTGAGTTTTTTGAAAAAGTGACCAAAGACGTGGATGGGGGTAAGGCGGTTGATGTGGTATATATGGACTTTAGTAAGGCGTTCGATAAGGTGGCCCATGGAAGGCTTCTGCAGAAAATGCAGATGTATGGGATTGAGGGTGATTTAGCTAATTGGATTAGGAATTGGCTAGCAGATAGAAGACAGAGGGTGGTGGTTGATGGAAGTTATTCATCGTGGAGTTCGGTTACAAGTGGTGTACCTCAGGGATCTGTTTTGGGGGCCCCTGCTGTTTGTAATTTTTATAAATGATCTGGATGAGGGTATTGAAGGATGGATTAGTAAATTTGCAGATGACACTAAAGTCGGTGGAGTGGTAGATAGTGAAGAGGGGTGTTATAGTTTGCAGAGAGACTTGGACAAGTTGCAGAGCTGGGCCGAGAGGTGGCAAATGGAGTTTAATGTGGAAAAGTGTGAGTTAATTCACTTTGGCAGGAATAACAAGTGTGTAGAGTATAGGGCTAATGGTAGGACTCTTAATAGTGTTGATGAACAGAGGGATCTTGGTGTATGTGTGCATAGATCCCTGAAAGTTGGCAATCAAGTCGATAAGGTTGTTAAGAAGGCATACGGAGTCTTAGCTTTTATTGGTAGGGGGATTGAATTTCGGAGCCGCAACGTCATGTTGCAACTGTACAAAACTCTAGTGCGGCCGCACTTGGAGTATTGTGTGCAGTTCTGGTCCCCACATTATAAGAAAGATGTGGAGGCATTGGAGAGGGTACAAAGGAGGTTTACCAGGATGTTGCCTGGTATGGAGGGCAGGTCTTATGAAGAGAGGCTGAGGGATTTGAGGTTGTTTTCGTTAGAAAGGAGGCGGCTAAGAGGAGACCTAATCGAAACATATAAGATGATTAGAGGTTTAGATAGGGTGGACAGTGATAGCCTTTTTCCTAGGATGGAGAAAGCTAGCACGAGGGGACATAGCTTAAATTAAGGGGTGGTAGTTATAGGACGGATGTCAGAGGTAGGTTCTTTACCCAGAGGGTGGTAAGGGTATGGAATGCCTTGCCTGCGTCAGTTGTAGATGCGCCAAGTTTGGTGGCGTTTAAGAGGTTAGTAGATAAGTTTATGGATGAAAGGGGAATGGTTTAGGTTAGAGGGTCACTGCTTGTTCCTAATTGGTCGGCGCAACATCGAAGGCCGAAGGGCCTGTTCTGCGCTGTAATGTTCTATGTTCTAAGTGACAATACCACTACAATACCATCAGGTCTGCTGACATGTGTTTCCATAAAGCAGAGATCTCCACAAATGTCCATGTGGAGTTTGCACAGTTTCCCAAGTCCCTGGCACTGTGAGGCAGCAGGGCTAACCACTGTACTGCCCTATTGAATAGCCACTCTGTGGCTGGAGATTAATCAGCTTTATTTTTGGACCTGTCTGCTTGCTTTGCAAGTTAATTTATTTTTTATTTCCATTATGTATCATTTTATATTTAATTTCTTTCATATTGTTCCCTATATTAATTGTAGCTTTGTTTCTTTAATAAAATACTAATTCTTTCTCTAATCTTTATTAATGCCATTGAGACGTTCCTTTTGGTCTTTGGTGGAATGTCTTTAACCTGCCTAACTGTATCAAACTTCTGTTTAAATGCCTCTTACTTAAGTAGGGCACTGTATAACCTGCTGTTTATTTTTCAAAAGTGTTTCTTTTAGTCACACTGAAATTGTGTTAGTTTCTAGTCTTAAAATTTATACCTTGAAATTATTACTGCAGATAGAAATCACTTTTGACTTTGAGTTAGAAGGTTAAGATTTCGAGCCTGCTCCAGGGACTGGAGCACGTAATCACCGTGCTTATTTGTATCTGTGCGGGAGCCACACAAGACACTAGGCCGAATTTTCAGCACTTACCCTCCCATAGAACATAGAACATTACAGCACAGAACAGGCCCTTCGGCCTTCGATGTTGCGCCGACCAATATAAAAAGCAATGATCCTCCAAACTAAACCATTCCCTTCTCTTCCATATACTTATCAACTAACCTCTTAAACGCCACCAAACTTGGCGCATCTACAACTGCTGCAGGCAGGGCATTCCACTCCCGAACCACCCTTTGGGTAAAGAACCTACCTCTGATATCCGTCCTATAACTATCACCCCTTAATTTAAAGCTGTGTCCCCTCGTGCTAGCTTTCTCCATCCTAGGAAAAAGGCTATCACTGTCCACCCTATCTAAACCTCTAATCATCTTATATGTTTCGATAAGGTCCCCTCTTAGCCGCCTCCTTTCTAACGAAAACAACCTCAAATCCCTCAGCCTCTCTTCATAAGACCTGCCCTCCATACCAGGCAACATCCTGGTAAACCTCCTCTGTACCCTCTCCAATGCCTCCACATCTTTCTTATAATGTGGGGACCAGAACTGCACACAATACTCCAAGTGCGGCCGCACTAGAGTTTTGTACAGTTGCAACATGACGTTGCGGCTCCGAAATTCAATCCCCCTACCAATAAAAGCTAAGACTCCATATGCCTTCTTAACAACCTTATCGACTTGACTGCCTACTTTCAGGGATCTATGCACAAATACACCAAGATCCCTCTGTTCATCAACCCCCCCCGGGTTTATTTTGCAGAGGCAGCCCACCATTGGTTGGTGGCGGGATCTACTGGTCTCACTGCTGTCAATGGAGTTTCCTGGTTTTTGCACACACTGCCACCAATGCACATGCAGCTGGAGATCACCACTGATGGGCCAGGATGATCCTGCTGGCGGAAACGGCCGGAAAATTCCAGCCATTATTTTCAAGGTTCAAAGCTGCCTGACCAGATGGATGGAAAAGATTCCAGAACAACATTTATCCTTTGAGCCGTCCAATGTGTTTACTTTCATTTGTATAATTGCAATACTGTTTGTCATGTTTTGATATACAGTGAGAAATATTGTTTCTTGTGCACTATGCAGACAAACCATACTGTTTATAGAGAAAGAAACAAGAGCGTGCAGAATGTAGTGTTACAGTCATAGGGCGTAGAGAATGATCAACTTATTGCGAGGTAGGTCCATTCAAAAGTCAGATGGCCGCAGGGAAGTTGGTTGATACGTGATCTCAGACTTTTGTATCTTGTTCCCAATGGAAGAGGTGGAAGTCTGCCCGTGGTGCGTGGGGTCCTTGATTATGCCGGCTACTTTTCCGATGCAGCGGGAACTGAAAATGGAGCTAATGGATGGGGGGCTGGTTTGTGTGATGGATTGGGCTACGTTCACAGTCCTTTGTAGTTCCTTGCAGTCTTGTGCAGTGCAGGATCCATACCAGCCTATGATACAACCAGAAAGAATGCTTTCTACGGTGGTTCTGTAAAAGTACTTGAATTGGCTGCTGTGTTTGGGTTACATAAGGTATATGGTACAGAAACATGTGTTTATGCCCACCTTACTGCAATGGCTATATTAATTAGCTGTGAAGTGCCTTACCATATATAGAGATGAAGGACACTTTGTAAATGCACTGATGTTTAATTTTCTGAATCTTGAATCAAGTTAAATTACGGCCAGCATTTGCCACACGTTTTCTAATATTCCCTTTTGCCAGCCAGGAACAGTTCTAGTTCTGCACCTTTTTTTTTCATCAATAATGCTTAGTTGTATTATTACAAGGCACAGGCATGTATTACTATACTGAGGGCCTGAGGCAAATTGACCCTATCTGGCAGTGAGATGGGGAAATGAGTTTCTGAACAGCATCTGTATTGTTCGTGGCTTGATTTCTCGAATGTCATCTTGACGCTGCTCAAAACTCCTTTTGGCATAGAAAGGAGTATTGAAACTGCCAAATTACTCTATCCATGAAATTAAATGTCCGACAGGTGTAAGTATTAATGTCTGTTTATAGTCCTTTATTTATAATTAAGGAAGGAGTGACTGCAAGTGAATAGATTGGGGGATCCAGAAGATAGCAATGAAGGAGCCTCAGTTCTTGCATCAAGTTCTTGTGTGTGGATGAGAGCAGAGACTGCAGGAAGATCTGTGCGCTATTCAGACAAAGCATACTGTTCTTTGGCCAGACGTGTTGAATAGATGATCCATCTCAGTTTCCTCTGGAGAACCCTGCATCACACATGCCGGTCTTCAGCCAATTCGATTCACTCCACATGAAGAAACAGCTGAAGACATTCAAACTAGGGGAGTTAAAAGGAATGCAGTTGTAGTAAGGGACAGCATTATCAGGAAGATGGATCTGTTCTCTACAGCTAAGTGAAGTCCTGAAGGCTGTGTTATCTGCCCAGTGCCAAGGTTAAGGATACCTTGAGGATAGTAAGAGGTCTGACAACATCAGTTTTAAATCCAACTGATTTATTTGACAGTGCTCTTTCCACTCACATTGTTAGCTACTTTAAGACTTGAATAGCAGGTTAGGTGTAAAGATTCGCATTCTAATCAGCAATCTGTAAACTGTCTTTGCTATATGTGTGCTATTGCAGACCAGAACACCTCATTCGCTTGAAGAAGGCTATAATAGCCTAAAGCTTACAAGTTTACTATCAAATAAATCGGTTGGATTTAAAACTGATGTTGTCAGACCTCTTACTGTGTTTACCCCAGTCCAACACTGGCATCTCTACATCATACCTTGAGGATGCCAGGGGGTAGATTTAGAATGGGAGGGGAAGGATCCAGTTGTCTTGTGCTGTGGGTACCCTGTTGGGATTTGAACCCATGCTCCTAAATCATTATCCTGGACCTCTGGATTCTTCAGTGACACTATCATTATGTGCGTGGTGGTGCAGCAGTTAGCAATGCTGCCTCATGGCTCCAAGTTCATTTCCTGGTTTGGGTCATTGTCTGTAAGGAATCTGCACATTCTCCTTGCATCTGCCTAGGTTTCTTGTGTGCTGTGGTTTCTTCCCACAGTCCGAAAGACATGCTGGTTAGGTGCATTGGCCGTGCTAAATTCTCCCTCAGTGTACACAAACAGGTGCCGCAGTGTAGCGACTAAGGGATTTTCATTGCAGTTTAATGTAAGCCATTTGTGACACTAACAAATAAAATAAATAAAAAAACCTTTAATTATGTTCAAAATTATGAGGGGTTTTGAGAAAATCTATAGGGAAAAACTGTTTCCAAGGCAGGGGGCTCAGTAATCAATGGCACATATTTAAAGTAATTAGAAAAAAAGAATCGGAACCGACATGGGAAGATTTTTATTATTTCAATGCAGCAAATTGTTATGATTTGGGTCACATCACCTGAGAGGGTGACAGAAGCAGATCCAATATTAACTTTTGAAAAGGAATTAGATAAATATTTGCTAAGGAAACATATACAGGATTGCGGTGATTGATGAGTAGAAGTGTTGAACGGATGATTCATCTCAGCCTCCTTCAGACATTCCCCAGCATCGCAGATGCCAGTCTTCAGCCAATTCAATTCACTCCACATGAAGAAACAGCTGAAGGCAATGGATACTGCAAAGGTGCTAGTATTGACTGGGATTCGCCAATGTCACCCTGCCAGCGAGAACACAGGATTTGGTGCCCGGCCAAAACTTCATTCAGCAGCAGGACCGGAGAATTTCAGGTGTGGGCAACATCAGAGAATTTCAGTCTGTATTCTAAATATTCCAGCAGTGGTACTGAAAACTTATGCTCCAGAACTTGTCATATGCCTTACCAAGTGCTCCGGTACAACTAATAACACTGACATTTACCCAGCAATGTGGAAAATTGCCCAGGTAAAGATACAAGAGTCTGAGATCACATACCAACTGACTTGAGAACAGCTTCTTCTCTGCTGCTATCAGACTTTTGAATGGACCTGCCTTTATACTAAGCTGATCTTTCTCTACACTCTAACTGTGACTATAATACTACATTCTGCACCCGCTCCTTTTTCTTCTCCTGTATATACTCTATAAATGAATGGTATTTTTCATCTGTACAGAAAGCAACAAACAATACTTTTCACTGTATACCAATACATGTGACAATAATAAATTAAAGGTATGTCCTGAACACATGAAACAGCACAAACCCAACTTTACAATTATTGCCCCATCAGTCTACTACTCATTCATCAACAGCACAATCAGGTGACACTTGCTTAGCAATAATCTGCTCACAGATGTTCTGTTTGGATTCCACCAGAGCACATCTTTTAATCAAGGCTTAGATGAAACTTGTTGCTTTTATATGCCACGCCTCTATTTAGAAATGCACAGACTGTCTTGTCTCCTTTTTTCTGCAAAGATCGGTGTGCATAAATCCTTGGGTCTCCCTCTCTTCTGACACTCCTTTCCAAATGGTACTGATAATTTATATTGTTTCTTCTTACACGTCCTTCCAAAATGCATAGCTTCGCACTTCACTGCCTGGAAATTCCGCCTGCTGTGTACCTGGAGGATGTGCTTCTGTTACTATACTCCTCGCTGTTTACACTGCTAAGTTTTGTATCATCTGTAAACTTTGAAATTGTACCCTGCATGCTCCAGCTCCATTGGTATATATCAAGAAAATCAGTGAACCTTATGTTGACCCCATTGGGAGACTACTGTATACTACCCTTCAGTCTGAGGACAGCTATTCCATCACTGTTCTGCGCTATCCACTCTTTGTGGGAAAATGTTTCTGCTGAAAAGTTGTGAATATTCATTCCTTAATTTGCTGTGTTTCCAAATTAATTTTTAACAACTCTGAAATGAGAGATTTAAAAATTTGTATAATATTTCACTGTCTTTTTCATGGTGCTTCAAGTAGACAATTAATTGATTTTGAAATGCAGTCCATGTTGTCATGTAAACAAGTGTTCAATCAATCCGTACACAGCAAACTTCCATACCCAGAACTGAGAAGCAATCTTTTGATGGTCTTAACTTAGGAAGATTTGTTGAAAAAGACAACAGGATAAACTCTTTTTTTTAAAATTGAGTAGTGCCATGGGATGTCGTGTCCACTTGAGTGTACATATTCAGATGGTTTCGTAGGAAGAGGGAGACCCAACACGTTTTTGAAGATTGTAGGGAGCAGCAGACAGTCCATGGCTTTTTAAATAGAGGTGTGGAATACAAAAGCAGCGAGTTCCTTCTTAATCTTGATATTAGAAACAAACACACTTTAAGCCCCAGCTAGTGCAATGTTTGAAGCATCATATTTTGGATTTGGTGGAGGAGGGGGGGTGTATTTGTGAGCTTTCCATTTGTAGCATTCTACAGTACAGAATCAGTCCATTGAATCTGATCCAGCTTTCTAAAAGAACTATCGACCTAGTCCTAATTTTACCGTGCATTCCTTTTTAAAAAAAAAAAAAAATTTTTTTTCAAAAATTCATCCTCTGGTCCTTTGGAAGTTATTATGGATTCTCCTACACCACTTTGAGAATGCAGTCTAATGCTCCTGAAGGCACTAAATAGAATAGTTTACAGTAGATTATTAATGTCACAAGCAGGCTTGTATTAACATTGCATTGAAGGTACTGTAAAAATCCGCCAGTTGCCATGCTACAGCACCTGTTCGGGCACACTCGGGGAGAATTTAGCACGGCCAACCTTTTGGATTGTGGGAGGAAAATGGAGCACTTGGAAGAAACCCACTGGATGAACATGCAGACTCCACACGGACAGTGATCTGAGTCTCTGGTGCTATGAGGCAGCAATACTAATGCTAGTACAGTAATACTAACCATGCCACCCTACTGAAAATACATGAACCCAATTCAATACTATTTGACCAGGTGACCACAATGGCAAATGTGAACAATGATTTTTGCCAAGCTCAGCTCCCATTTTGCTATTGGCAAATGAGAATGTTAGACTGGCTGACTTCTTTGGTTAGTTTCGTGTTCTCCTTTGCATGCTGCTGTTTTTTCTGCAGGTTTCACAAATCATAGTTCTTCAGCTTACTGCTAGCTTCAGACATAATTCATCATGTTTTCCTCTTCCCTAATGTCTTGAGTGGAATACCAATGGGAGCAGGAAAGAAATGAATTATAAGTTATGAGACGTGAAGAATTCATTGGAATTTCCGATTGTGGAAATGATCCAGTTCCTTACCCCAGACCAGACCGAATATTTCCCTGAAATCATCTGTTTGTTACCTGAAATCCACATTTCATGTGAATGCTAATCTTGGATTTTTTTTCATGCTTTAACAAAAGATGAACCATTTCCTCAATTTAATTTCTGTGCTAAAGAGTGGCTCCCTCACCCGCGCACCATTGCCAGCTGTGAATGTTAATAAAATCGGATTTTCTATTGGTTAGTTATTAACACAAGCTACTTTGTGCACCTCGAACTCCTGGCATTTTTATAGAGTGACTTAGCTGCAACCTGTTCAATAATGTTCTGCCGACTTGATTGACTCTTTCTTCTGCAAGATGTACATCTTCTTTGTCGCCCTAATTTCCACTGATTGTTAATCCTCGTCTTACACAAGGCAGTTTTTGTCTTGTGATGGGATAGAAACCTGGCTGTGCCTCCAAATAATCCCCAGTAAAACAGATGCTGCAGTTTAACTTGATTGTGTTACTAATCTCTCAATGTAGCAGGAGCTCATTGGGGAAGGGGAATAGACAATTAATTGATTTTGAAATGCAGTCCACGTTGTTGTGTAAACAAGTGTTCAAACAGTCCATACACAGCAAGATTCCATGCCCAGAATTGAGCTGAATGACCAAGCATTCTAATATTTTTTGACAGTCTTAGCTTAGGAAGGTTTATTGAGTAAGATATCAGAGGGACATATTTTATAAAGAGGATGGTAGGGGCCTGGAATGCACTGCCAAACAGGGTGGTGGAGGCTGACACACTGAGATTGTTTAAGGCTTATCTGGATAGTCACATGAGCAGACTGGGAATGGAGGGATACAGAAGGGTGGTCTAGTTGGACCAATGAGCGGCGCAGGCCTGGAGGGCTGAAGGGCCTATTTCCTGTGCTGTATTGTTCTTTTGTTTTTATTTTCACAACACCAGGTTAAAGTCCAATAGATTTATTTGGTACCACGAGCTTTCGGAGTGCTGCTCCTTCATCAGGTAAGTCTGTTGAGTCCATTCACCTGATGAAGGAGCAGCCCTGTGAAAGTTTGTGCAACCAAATAATGCTATTGGACTTTAATCTGGGATTGTGAGATTTCTTATTGTGCCTAAGCAGTCCAACGCCGGCATCTCCATATGAAGGTTTGTTGAAAAAGATAACAGGATAACTTTTTTAAAAAATTGAATAGTGCCATGGGATGTCATGTCTGTTTGAACTAGCATGTTTCGATGCTCTCATAGGAAGAGGGAGACTCGACACATCTTTGAAGAATGTAGAGGGCAGTAGACAATCCGTAGCTTTTTAAATAGAGGTGTGGAGTACAAAAGCAACAAGTTCTTTCTAAATCTTGATTTTAAAAACAAACACTTTTTAAACCCAGCTACAGAAGTGTTTGATATTCTGGCCATCATATTTTGTATTTAGTGGAGACGGGGGAACACTTGTGAGCTTTCCATTGTAACATTCTATAGTACAGAATCAGTCCATTTAACCCATTATACCTGACCCAGCTTTGTGAAAGAACGATCCACTTAATCCTAATTTTACTACGCATTTCTTTAAAAATTTTTATTTTTTCAAATATTTATTCTCTGGTCTTTTGGAAGTTATTATGGATTCTTCTACCATTACTTTGGGAATGCAGTCTAGCACTCGTGGAGGCACTAAATAGAGTAGTTTACAGTAGTTTATGAGTGTCATAAGTAGGCTTACATTAAGACTTCGTTGCAGTTTCTGTGAAAATCCCCTAATCGTCACACTACAGCATATGTTGGGTACACAAGGAGAATTTAGCATGGTCAATGCAACCAACTGGCACATCTTTTGGACAGTGGGAGGAAACCGGAGCACCAGAGGAAACCCACACAGACATGGGAGAATGTGTAGACTCCGCATAGTGATCCAAGTCGGGAATTGAACCCGGAATTCTGGCATCGTGAGCTAGCACTGCTAATCACTGTGCCACCATGCCGAAAACACATGAATCTTATTTAGTATTATTCAACCAGGCGAATGACTGCTTTTATAATGGCATATGTGAACAATGATTTTTTTTTTTGCTGAGCTCAGCTCCCATTTTGCTGTTGGCAAATTTGAATGTTAGACTGACTCCCTTGGTTAATTTCGTGTTCTTGTCTGCGTTTTGCTGTTTTCTCCTCTGCAGGTTTCACAGATCATAGTTCTTCGGCCTTGCTACTAGCTTCAGATATAATTCATCATGTTTTCCTCTCCCCTAATGCCTTGAGTGGAATACCAATAGTGGCAAGGAAGAGATGAATTATAAGTCATGAGATGTGAGGAATTTATTGGAATTTCCAATTGAGGAAATGATCAAGCTCCTTATTCCCAGACTGGGAATTTCTCTGAAATCATCTGTTTGTTACCTGAAATCTACATTTTCATGTGGATGTTAATCTGGGATTTTTTTTTCATTGTTTAAACAAAAGACTAACCATTCTCTGTACTTAATTTCTATACTCCAGAGTCACACTCTCACCTGCACACCATTGCCTGGTGAGCATGTTAATAAAACCAGATTTTCTATCGGTTAGTTATTAATACAAGCTGCTTTCTGCACCTCGAACTCTTGGCATTGTTACAGAGTGATGCAGCTGCAGCATGTTCAATAATGTTCTGCTGACTTGATTGACTTTTTCTCCTGCAAGATGTGCATCTTTTTCGTCGCCTTAATTTGCACTGATTGTTAATCCTCATCTTATACAAGGCAGTTTTTGTCTCGCGATAAGAAGGAAATCAGGCTGTGCCTCCAAAGAATAATCCCTGATAAAACAGATGCGACCGTTTAACTTCATTGTGTTGCTAATCTTGCAACATAATGGGAGTTCATTTGGGAGGGAAAACAGCATTCTGTAGCTATGAGTAGCTCATCTACCCTGATCAATATGGTGGGTAATGTCTGACATGAGAGGGTGCTGGACAGGGCAGCATGTGGTGTTTAGGCTGAAGGTTGATTGACGCTATCTCCAGTGTCAGACGGGCATCGACTAAGGTAAGCTACTCTTGTGAGGCTGAGGAGATGGTGGTGCTGCTATATCAGTCGCACCACTTGAACTGTGGAAGGGCCAGAGTCCATGCCTCAAGTGCGCAACTGTCCCCAGCACTCTGTCTCCTTCCTTGGGCTGAACACAATTTCTCTGGCAAAGAGAGAGAAAGGTATACAGTTCCCATGTGCCCACTTGTCTGATGGTACCAGTGTGTTGCACCAAAGAGTTGAGCCCAGCACTGATTATTCTGTCAAGGGGCAGACACAGCACCGACTAGTGCAACCGAACAGGCTGAGAGTCTTCGCAGCTTTGCTCAAGCGTGTTCACAGCACCAATGTGCCATACCATCTTGTCAGATCTGTATGATACAGCACTGTGTGTATGTGTGTGTGTGTGTGTGTGTGTATGTAGCTCCTTGCATACTGGGACCTTAAAACCATACAGAAAGAGGCCATTTAGCCCATGAAATCTGCCACCGATTCTGGGTGAAGAGCAATCCACCCAGGCCCTTCACTCCATCCTATCCCTGTAACTCTGTGCATTTACCATCGCTAATTGACCTAAGCTATATATCTTTGGACACTAATGGGCAATTTACCATGGCCACGCACCCAACTCGCACATCTTTGAACTGTGGGAGGAAACTGAAGCAACCTGAGGAAACCCACACTGACACAAGGAAAATCTGCAAACTCCACACACCGTCCCAAGGCCATAATCAAACCTGGATCCCTGGCGCTGTGAGACACTGTCTGTATTTTAAATAATAAAAATTCTAACCAGCATTAGCATTTTTGTATTTGGATTACTTTTATAAATATCTGACATATATTTTCCCGTTGGCAGTGACGTTGAAAATAACACGTCAGACAGAGCTGGCGTCGTGAACTTCACTGTGTATTTTTAGATTAACTTTGCAATGTTTACTGTCATCTATGAGTCAGTGCCCTGTTTGCATGTTGTGTCTGCTTCGCTAACTATGTCCCTTTCTAAGGAGTGTCTTTGCGGAATGACAGCTGGAATGGAGGGTGGGTGCCAGCAGGAGATTCCCCTTGTCGGAGATATTAGAATGAGGGAATAGTTTTAAAATAAATGGTTGCCAATTTAAACTGGAGGAGAACTATTTTCTCCCCTCAAAAGTCATTAGTCTGTGGCATTCTTTTCACCAGAAAGCAGTGGAGGCACAGTTGTTGAATATTTCTAAGGCTGAGTAAGAAAAGCTCTTGATTAACAAGGGAGTCAGAGACTATCGCAGCATAAACAAGAAAGTAGAGTTGAAACCACAATTAGATCAGCCATTGATCTTATGAAATGGTGGAGCAGGCTCAAGGTACTGAATAGTAACTTCATTGAGGTATTAATGCAAGCCTACTTGTGATGCTAATAAATAAACTATAAACTAAGCTATTCCTCCCTGTACCAATGTCCCTTTCTGTACTACCTCAGTAAGAAGTCTGTCAACACCAGATTAAAGTCCAACAGATTTAATTGATCTCTCAAGTTTTTGGAGCACTGTTCCTTCCTTAGGTGAGTGTTGGACTCACTTGATTGAAGGAGCAGTGCTCTAAAAGCTCGTGAGATCAAATAACCTGTTGGAATTTAACCTGGTGCTATGAGACTTCTTACTGTGCCCACCCCAGTCCCACGCTGGCATCTTCACATCACACTACTTCATGGATGGGATTCTCCCATCCCGCTGCAGTGAATGGAGGTTTGGCTGAGTGCCAAATTCTTTGACCTGTCTAGCAGTGGTGGCAGGGTGTGAATGGCCAGAGAATTCTGGCCAGTATGAATATATTTGATTTATTATTATCATGTGTTAACACATAGTGAAAAGTATTGTTTCTTGCAAACTATACAGACAAAGCATATTGCTCATAGAGAAGGAAATGAGAGAGAGCAGAATGTAGTGTTACAGTCACAACTTGGTCGTGGAGAAAGATCAACTTAATGTGAGAAGTCCATTCAAAAGTCTCAGCAGCAGGGAAAAAGCTTTTCTTGAGTTGGTTGGTACATGACTTCTCTATCTTTTTCCTGATGGAAGAAGGCAGAAGAGAGAATGGCCAGGGTGCGTAGGGTCCCTAGTTATGCTGGCTGCTTTTCTGCAGCAATGGGAAATGTAGACAGAGTCAGTGGATGGGTGGAAGAATGGGGAGAAATGAGCATCTGATCTATCAAAGCTTCCCTATCTAATAGTGGAGTTGTTTCTTGCATCGTCTTCTCTCAGAAGATGTCACAAGCAGAGAGTAAGAGTATACCAGAAGGTGAAAAGAAATCTATGACCAGTTCAAGGATTATTACTACCAAAGTTCTCTGGTCTTATTCACCCCACCACTGCTGCCAGTGAGAATTCATCCATCTCGCCACTCCTGCCAGCAAGACTGGAGAATTTAGCACTCAGCCAGACCCCTCTTCGCTGCATTGGGACGAGAGAATCCCAGTCACGGGCGCGAGTGAAGGATTCCAGCCTCCATGTTTAGTGTAAGTTAAATGAGTAAGACTATAATTCTAAAAGGATAAATTGTGTGTGAGGAGAAAGCACAGCTCTGCCTACAGCTCAAGAATGTGAATGAAGGGCATCCTTAATCTTGTACCGTGTTGGAATCTTTACTACAACGGATGGGACAATGCAGTAGCTATGAAGATTAGAATCTGTAAGCCCAGGTAATACATTTAGAAGCTTTGTCCTTTGAAGGATGATGAATCACCCACACTGCATCAATTTCTGTGGTGACTCATTATGCCTATGTTCATTTTTATTTGTCCTCTTCCCCATTGCTTTCAAATTGTGAAATTTGATAAAATGTGTTCAGCCAATTCTGGCTCACGCTAGCGCACTCTCTCACCAGCAACATTTCGCTTCAGCTTTGGCAGTGCAACTGACCAGGAAATACTTGACCAAGCTGAAGACTGACTGGCCCAACTGAAACTTGTACCATGGTCACATAAAATGTGGGTGGTGGTACAATGCTGGAGATCCCAGTATTTCTGTTAGTAGAATGAGGATTCTCATTGGTTATAAATTCTTCATGAGCTGCAAATTTCACACAATTTGTATTCTGGGCCACCCCGTGATATCTATTATATTAATATTATATATTAATTCCTACGAGCAACATCTAAAATACGTTGCTGCAATTCAAGAGGTTTCTCTCATTTCTCAGAATTTGCTAACTTCACACGAGCTTGTGATTTGTGGTAGGGCTTGCTTCCCCAATCTGTAAGTAAAATGTTGGAAAGTGATCCTGTTTTTTTTTGTTATTGAAAATCAATCTGTTTGCAGCCTGTTTTTAACTGAGGTTCAGTGTGGGTTTTCTCTGCATTACTGACTGCTGATGAGAGTTGGAAGAATCATGTTAGATATTTCAGTATTGGGCTGTACCATGAATTGCAGTAATTGCAAGATAAACTGGATAGATGATTAAACTTTGAAAGGACTATTACGTTATTCCTGATGGCAGTTAGTCAGGTAATGCTGTAGCATGACAAGGGCAGAGAGTACATTTTTTCCACTATTGTAGCAGAGATGTCTATGTGTGTGTCCTTGATTAATCTGAAAGTAAAAATATTCTCTTAGATCAAGCTATCAGTTTTTGGATTGTGCTTGATTGTAATAGTAGCAACTTTTAGCAGGACTGGTTTCTACTGGTAGATAAAAGGTAATGAATTAACCTGGTTGTTGAAAGTAACGTATACATCATAGAATTCCTATAGTGCAGAAGGAAGCTATTAGACCCATTGAGCCTGCAACAACAACAATTCCACTCAGGCTGTATCCCCGTAATGTCACATATTTACTCTATTAATCCCGCTGACATCAAGAGGCAATTTAATATGTCCAATCAACTTAACTCGCATTTTTTTTTTTAAATTAAGCAACACAGCACGGGAAACAGGCCCTTCGGCCCAACGAGCCCGCGCCACCGTAATACCAAATACATTATCCTATTTTAATATTCCTATATAATATATATATTAATCCTAATTTGGAAAATTTTCACCATAGGGACAATTTGTTACCCAATCAGCCTAAGAGCGAATTGTTGGGTTGTGGGAGGAAACCGGAGTGCCCGGAGAAAACCCACGCAACCACGGGGAGAACGCGCAAACTCCCGCAGACACCGGCCCAATTCCAAGTGTCTGCACAGCCACATCGATAGTCTCTGAGCTGTCATGGTGCCCTTCAGGTGGTCCACATAAAGCACTCATATACGACATGAGGTACCAGGCAACCAATGAATCAACATCCAAGAGCTGTACCCGCACCACCTGCCGAATGCGTGCTCAAATTATGGACCGAATTACCTGTGGAAAAAAGCCGTAGTTAACAGTCCTAATATATCCCTCTATCTGCATACTGCTCATGTGGCTGTCCAAGAGACCCTTAAACAGCCCCAGCGTGCCTGCTCCCACACCTTACTCGGCAGTGCATTCCACACCCCCACTACCCTTTGTGTGAAAAACTGCCCTCTAATATTCGTCCTATACATAGCCCCCCTCACCCTATGGCCATGACCTCTCGTCCTATCCATTTCTAAAGGTGGAAAAAGTTTACCTCCATTTACTCTATCTATACCCCTTATAATCTTATACACCTCTATGAGATCCCCTCTAAGCCGACGTCTTTCAAGGGAAAACAACCCCAGTCTATCTATTCGTTCCTCATAAGACAGTCCTTCCATACCAGGCAGCATCCTGGTAAACCTCCTCTGCACTCTCTCCAAGGACTCCACATCCTTCCGATAGTACGGAGACCAGAACTGGGCGCAGTATTCCAAGTGAGGCCTAACCAAAGTTGTATACAACTGCAACATCAAACTCCTACTCTTATATTCTATACCCTTTTCTATGAAAGCTAACATACTATACGCCTTCTTTTTCACCTTCTCCACCTGTGAGGACACCTTCAGAGACTTGTGAACCTGCACCCCCAAGTCTCTCTGCGTCTCTATGCTCTTTATAGTTTTATCTTTTATCCTATAATTCTCTTCTACATTTTTCCGGCCAAAATGCATCACCTCGCATTTTTCCGGATTAAATTCCATTTGCCATCTATCTGCCCAATCTACCAACCTGTCTATGTCCTGTTGTATTGCCGGACACTGCTCTTCTGTACCCGCCAATCCAAGCATCTTGGTGTCATCAGCAAATTTGCTGATCTCACCACCTACCCCTACTTCCAAGTCGTTTATGTAGACCACAAATAGAAGAGGACCTAGTACTGAGCCTTGTGGCACTCCACTAGTGACAGGCTTCCAGCTGGAAAAGAGCCTTCCACTACTACCCTCTGTCTCCTCCTTCCGAGCCAGTTTTCGACCCATCTACATACCCGACCCTGTATCCCATGCGCCTTCACCTTCACCGTTTTAAACAACGGTACTACGTTTGCTATCCTCCAGTCCTCTGGGACCTCACCTGTGTCCAAGGAAGAGACAAAGATTTGCGTCAGAGGCCCAGCCAAGTCTTCCCTCAACTCCCTTAGCAGCCTGGTGTAAATGCCATCAGGCCCCGGAGCTTTATATGTCTTTAAGCTGCCTAACAGCTCCAACACCTCTTTCCTCGTAATCTTTATTTCCCTCAACCGATCCTCAACTTTGTCAACATCAGCAACAGACATCTTGCCAGTCTCCTGCGTGAATACCGACGCAAAGTATTCATTCAGGATCTCCCCCATCCCCTCAGGCTCTAAGCATAGATCCCCTCCACTGTCCCTAAGAGGTCCAATCTTGCCTCTAACCATCCTTTTGCTCCTTACATAGGTGTAAAATGCCTTTGGATTTTCCTTAATCCTACCTGCCAGAGCCACCTCGTGGCCCCTTTTTGCCTTTTTAATACCCCTTTTAAGATCCCGTCTACACTCTCTATAAGCTTCCAGCGCTATCTCAGTCCCTAGTTGCCTAGATCTAATGTAAGCCTCTCTCTTTTTCTTGATCACGTCCTCAATCTCCCTGGTAAGCCAAGGTTCTCTAATCCTACCTTTCCCATCCTTCCTCCTGGCCGGCACATATCTTTCCTGCAGAGAGTTTAGTTTTCCCTTGAAAGACTCCCACATGTACCTCGTCGACCTGCCCTCAAAAAGCTTATCCCAATCCGTATCTTTAAGATCTTGCCTAATCTGGCCGTATCTAGCCCTCCCCCAGTTAAATACCCTCCCTTTTGGGCCAGTCTCATCCTTTTCCATTAATATCCTAAAGCAGACAGAGGTGTGATCACTATTTGACACCTGCTCTCCTACCTCGACGTCAACCACCTGGCCTGGCTCATTCCCCAGAACCAAATCCAGTATAGCCCCCCCTCTAGTCGGGCCATCCACATACTGCTCCAAGGACCCTTCCAAAACACACTGTACAAATTCCTCCCCATCCACTCCTACAGCCCTGGGCACACTCCAATCTACTCCAGAAAAATTGAAATCTCCCACTACTACCACCCTATTTTTCCTACACTTATCTAAAATGTCCCTGCATATCCCTTCTTCCGCAGCCTGCAGGCTGTTGGGCGGTCTGTAGTAAACACCCAACAGAGTAACCACTCCCTTCCTATTCCTCAACTCCACCCATAGAGACTCAATTCCTAAATCATCCATACCTCTCTCCCTCTGCACTGCTATGACGTTGTCCTTAACTAATAAAGCCACTCCCCCGCCTCTCTTTACACCAACTCTGTCACACCTAAAACACTTATACCCTGGAATATTCAATTGCCAGTCTTGCCCCTCCTTCAACCACGTCTCGGTCACCGCCACCACTTCTAAACTCCTCGTGAACATTATTGCCTTCAGTTCATCTGTTTTGCCAGTCCCACTCCTCGCATTAAAACACATGCACTGAAGACCCTCAGCTCTCGGAAATACCTTTCTACCTACTGGTGTTGCCCTATCATCCCTCTCTATCCCACTCCCAGTTCCTGCTGTCTCCCCACCCTCCCTCCCTATTAGTTTAAACATTTTTGAAACACTCCAGCTAACCTCCCAGCTAAAATATGTGTTCCCCTCCCCGTCAACTGCTCCCTATCCCTCATGAATAGGTGACCCTCCCTCCTGAAGACTTCCCAATGATCAATAAATATGAAGCCTTCTGCCCTACACCAATCCCTCATCCATGCATTTAGTTGGAGTGTCTCATTTATTACCCAATCGGTCCCAGGCACAGGCAGCAGCCCAGAGAACGCCACCCTGGAGGCCCTACCTTTCAGTTGATCCCCCAACTCCCTAAACTGTCTACATAAGTCCCCCCTGCGCTTTCTTCCTACATCTTTTTGTCCTATGTGAACTATTACATTTGCCTTAGTCCCTTCTCCCTTCAAAATTCCCTCTACCCTCTCTGATACATCCTGGACCCCTGCTCCAGGGAGGCAGACTACCATCCTGGAGTCTCTCTTTTCCCCACAGAATCTCCTATCGATCCCTTTAACCATCCCATCCCCCACCACTATCTCACTTCCTGCTTTCCCGCCGGTCTCTGTGGCATTCTGTTCCCCTTCACTTGCCCTCTCCATCACAGCCTTTACCCCCCCCTTGGTTTTCTGGGGATCCTCCTTAGAGATGGCCTTTGTGCCTTGATTTTTGTTCTTATTCCTTGTAACTGTACCCAGCCCATCCATACTACTAGATCCTGGGGTCCCTGCAGGTCTGCCTTCCCTATTCATTGTATCCTCATTTTCCCTCACCAGACAAACGTCCTCCAAGCGCAGCTCCAGCTGTCTCAACTTTGCTCGTAAACGCGGCAGTTCTAAACATTTTGCGCATATGTGGGGCTTCGGGAGACGTGATGCCTCCAAGAAGGTCCACATATGGCAGCGTACACAGTGGACGCGTTTGGCCAAGTATCGTGGCATTTTATATACCCCTTTAAAGGTGATTAGGTAAGAAGCACGTTACTCAGTGCGTCCAAGCCTGCACTTACCCAAGCCCAGTGAGCTTAAGCCCTTGTTCCTCTCACTCTAATTCCCGTCTCACTCCACTGCCCGCTCCCGACGCTGCCCGCTGTCTACCTTGGCCTTCCTTTTATACTCCCGCGCTTCCTCCCCTGCAGCCCCCTGCGCCTACCTCCCGCTACGGAGCGCCGAAATAAACACTCTGCAAAATAAAGTACAAGACAGAAATTGCAAGTCAGGATTCTCTCCAGCCACTCTCCAAATAACTCTGCTCCGGAGAACAGTAAGGACTGTGGGAGAGAACTGGAGCACCTGCAGGAAACCCACGCAGACGCAGGGAGAATGTGCAGACTGTGACCCAAGGCCAAAATTGGACCCAGATCCCTGGAGTTGTGAGGCAGCAGTGCTAACCACTGTGCCACCCCAATAAGTAATTAATCTCTCATTCTGTCTCACGTGCACCAAAAGACAGATGAATGCGCTTAGATTTGATACGCTTGTCTTCCAATTAAGAATCGGTGATTAGCAATTAATTTTTACTTTTCCAAATCATTCCTGTTTGTACCGTTCCTGCAGAACAGTGAAGGTCATAATTGTGGTGACGCATTACTAAAGCGATCTGTTCCAATTTTGCAGTTGATTTGAAGATAACTTGTTCTGTGAGTAATTTAAAAGATTGGGACCATGACTTATTGGGTCAAGCTTCACTGTTGTGTGTTGTCTGTTAATGATGGTGAAGTGTCTCTACTACCATCTTTTAAAAAAACCAAATGATTTCTGCAACTCCACTTGCAAAACGATTGGATGAATCATGAGTGAGCAGTGGAGACTTCAGACTGCTAACTTTACAGCCATTGACCCTTTTCCAAAACTATATCTCCTGTTCTTTCATTGCCACTGGGCCAAAGCCCAAGAACTCCCTCAGTAAAAGCTCTGGGGGTGTACCCCTTCACCACGAGTTGCAGCAGTTTAAGAAGGCAGCTCACCACTCCAAATAGAACTCGGACAGGTTGGTGAAGTTGAGACCAAGACACACAGCTTTTCTATGCTGAGAGAGGTTAGTCTCATATGGCTGTCTTCTCACCCTCAGTATCCCAGCCATCCCCATTTATATTTCTTAAAAAATATCAAATTAATAAACTAAACTGATCACCTCTCAGAAGGGACATTGCAACAAAAAGGCAAGACCTGTGCCACTCCTAATTTTGAATTTTGTTGGCAGCTCAGTGATTAGCATCGTTGTCTCACAGTGCCAGGGATCTGGGTTCAATTCACAGCTTGGGTCAAAGTCTACGTGGAGTCTGTGTGGGTTTCTTCTGGGTGTTCTGGTTTCCTTCTACAGTCCAAAAGACGTCCTGGTCAGTACATTGGCCATGCTGAATTCTCCCTCAACGTACCTGAACAGACACCAAAGTAGTAACTTCATTGCAGTGTTCATGTAAGCCTACTTACAACATTAATAAATAAACTTAAAGAAAACTTAACAAATTAAGTTCAAATGTTGTTTCTAGACCTGATGATACACTCCAGTTCCTGGGTATCCCCCAATTATATTCTTTCTGAAATTAATTAAGTAAAATGACGGGTAGCACCTCCTTAAAGGCACACTATGTATTAAAAAATTGGAAACTTATCAAATCAAGATATATTCCAGGATTGAGGATGCATTTCAGACTTTGTGGAATCCATTGCACATGGAAGATCAGTGGACACTGTGCCTCCTCCCTAGAACAACTGGGTATGAACATGATCACGGTCAGGACAGTCAAGTCTAGTCCCCTATTTATCTGTTCTTTTCAATGGAGCAGAATACTGCAAAGTAATTAACGATTGACATAGGGGACAGGATCCCCTCTATTTATAGACTCTTGAATAAAATAAAAAAGACAGGGGTGATAGGCTCTGGTGGGACACTGTAAAACAAAACCTCAAAGGAAACTTAATAAACTGGCCTAAAATATCATTTCTAGGGATGGTGTACCACAGCTCCCGCAGTGCCCACTCAATATGAAAGTCTGAAGCATGACAGTGAACATCACATGTTCCCTCTCCAAGGCCACCCAGCCATGAATATAGCCATGACAGAAGGGGCAAAGAGTCCGTCTCCCTTCCCTCCCCCTCCTCCACACCAGATGGCAAAAGTTAAGAGTGTAGGGCTGGCGAGCAACCATAAGATGAGGAGTAGCCCCTTCAAATATATCCTCTATTTATACATACTCAAAGTACTGCATTAAACCTAGCCCTTCACCTGTTTTCAATTTAACTAACATATTGTTAACAGCTGTTATTTGCTCAAAGACTGATAGGGATGTACAATAAATATGGATCTTGCCAGCAAAGCCCTCATCTCTTAAATTAATCAAAAAAATGTCCTTCCTTATGTAGAGAAGAACAAAACTGGAGGCCATCAACATAAGATGGTCGCCAAAAAATCCAGTAAAATAATTCAGAAGAGACTTATTTACCCAAAGAGCGGACAGAATATGGAACTTGCTACTATATAAGAGGAAGTTGGGTGGACACTTGGCACGTTATAACACTCAAGGCTATGGGCCAAGTGCTGGCAATGGGATTATGTGGGAGGTCAGGTGTTCCTTGTGTGTTGGTGCACTTTGGATGGGTCAAAGGGTCTCTGCTGCACTGTATGATTTTTACCACACTAGGGAGCAAAGGTAGGTGAGATTTGTTGATAGAACATGATGAGAAAGACCTAGAGAATGGCACAGAAACAATAGAGTGGGCTGGGTGAACTACATAACCTATTTCTGTGCTGCAGATTCTATTTAGCATTGTAACCCTGTATGCTTTTAAGGCAATTCTTAAAATGCTTATAGGGGCTTTATATACTTCATAATATTGTTTAACATAAATGGCAGGTTACTGGAATGGAGAAGAATTTTCCCATCCTGCCTGCCACAGAAATCATAGTGGGCGGGACCATTCAAAGGCATGTTGACCTCTGGTGGGATTTTCTGGTTTTGGGGCAAGCATGATCAGAAAATCTCACTCCTAAAATTAATTGTGGGTATGGTGTTCCTTTCTTAAAACCCAGTTCTTGACTGCTATCTGAATCATTTGGTGGCGATCAGCATGGTGAACTGGAGAATTCCACAGCTCCTGTATATCATGAATCTTGCATGGGAAATGCTGAGCCAGCGGCTAGAAATGAAAACATGGAATTAAATGAAAAGAAGGGAATCTAAAGAAGGAGGATTAAAGGATTATTTGAGAGATCAAAGGAAATATGCTGTTAATTGGATAGCACTGGGCACAGTATGCACGCCCATTCTGATGGTGAGGAAAGACTAATAGAACATAGAACATAGAACAATACAGCACAGAACAAGCCCTTCGGCCTTCGATGTTGTGCCGACCAAAATAAAAAGCAATGCCCCTCCAAACTAAACCATTCCCTTCTCTTCCATATACTTATCAATTAAACTCTTAAACGCCACCAAACTTGGCGCATCTACAACAGCTGCAGGCAGGGCATTCCACTCCCTAATCACTCTTGAGTAAAGAACCTACCTCTGATATCCGTCCTATAACTCATACCCCTTAATTTAAAGCTGTGTCCCCTCGTGCTAGCTTTCTCCATCCTAGGAAAAAGGCTATCACGGTCCACCCTATCTAAACCTCTAATCATCTTATATGCTTCAATAAGATCCCCTCTTAGCCGCCTCCTTTCTAACGAAAACAACCTCAAATCCTTCAACCTCTCTTCATAGGACCTGCCCTCCATACCAGGCAACATCCTGGTAAACCTCCTCTGTACCCTCTCCAATGCCTCCAATCTTTCTTATAATGTGGGGACCAGAACTGCACACAATACTCCAAGTGCGCCCGCACTAGAGTTTTGTACAGTTGCAACATGATGCTGCGGCTCCTAAATTCAATCCCCCTGCCAATAAAAGCTAAGACTCCATATGCCTTCTTAACAACTTTATCCACTTGACTGCTACTTTCAGGGATCTATTGACACATACACCAAGATCCTTCTGTTCCTCAACACTATTAAGAGCCCTACCATTAGCCCTATACTCTACACATTTATTGTTCCTGCCAAAGTGCATTACCTCACACTTTTCCACATTAAACTCCATTTGCCACCTCTCGGCCCAGCTCTGCAACTTGTCCAAGTCACATAATAGTGAGAAACAAATATGTACTTAGCACCAAGATAGAGAAAGCAGTCTTGGGCCAGCAGCATGTTATGGAGGTGGAAGTAGCCAACCTTTTATGATGGCAAGCAAATGAGATTGCAAGTACAACTCGGGTAAATAAATTTCAAGCCAGTTTCATTGAATTCATACAATATAGAAGAGGCCATTTGGCCCAATTCTCTGACATTTTTTGACCCAGGCACTCTCTCCACAGTAAATAAATTTTAAGAAAGTTCCATAGAATCACAGAATCCCCACAGTTCAGAAGAGCCCCGTTGAGTCTGCGCTCTCTGACGGTTTCTTACCCAGGCTCTTTCCCATGCCTTATCCCTGTAACCCCACACATTACCATTCATCTAACTTGCACGTCTTAGGACACTGAGGGACAACTTAGCATGGCCAATCTACCTAACCTGCGCATCTGTGGACTGTAGGAGAAGATCGGAGCATTTGGAAGAAACGCACGCAGACACAAGAAGAACATGCAAATTCCATAAGACAGCCACACAAGACAGTGGTAGCAATATAGAATCTGTAGCAGATGAATGAAAGTGCTGAGGGTAATTTTGACATTGGGACATAGTGTAAACTGGTGATATTGGATCAACTATCAGTTATACATCTTCAGACTTTCAAGAATTCTTCAAATTTCTGAAGTCCAAAAAAAGCACCAGTTCTTTCTTTCTGACCATTATTCTGGTCATTATTTAACCACTTTCCTTCAATCCAGTCTCTCATGTTTTTGCCTTCAAGAGGTGATAGGTAGAGAATAATAATTTTGAAGGACAGGTGAGACAATGAAATAAGTTGAAATGTTCAATTGAGGACAAGGTGCAAGAAGGTTAAGAGAGATAAGGTTAAGAGAGATATTGCAGGAACAATAAATGTGTAGAGTATAGGGCTAATGGTAGGGCTCTTAATAGTGTTGAGGAACAGAAGGATCTTGGTGTATGTGTCAATAGATCCCTGAAAGTAGGCAGTCAAGTGGATAAAGTTGTTAAGAAGGCTTATGGAGTCTTAGCTTTTATTGGTAGGGGGATTGAATTTAGGAGCCGCAGCATCATGTTGCCGCTGTACAAAACTCTAGTGCGGCCGCACTTGGAGTATTGTGTGCAGTTCTGGTCGCCACATTATAAGAAAGATGTGGAGGCATTGGAGAGGGTACAGAGGAGGTTTACTAGGATGTTGCCTGGTATGGAGGCAGGTCCTATGAAGAGAGGTTGAAGGATTTGAAGTTGTTTTCGTTAGAAAGGAGGCGGCTAAGGGGGGATCTTATTGAAGCATATAAGATGATTAGAGGTTTGGCTAGGGTGGACAGTGATAGCCTTTTTCCTAGGATGGAGAAAGCTAGCACGAGGGGACACAACTTTAAATTAAGGGGTATGAGTTATAGGACGGATATCAGAGGTAGGTTCTTTACTCAAAGAGTGATTAGGGAGTGGAATGCCCTGCCTGCAGCTGTTGTAGATGCGCCAAGTTTGGTGCGTTTAAGAGGTTAGTTGATAAGTATATGGAAGAGAAGGGAATGGTTTAGTTTGGGGGGGCATTGCTTTTTATTTTGGTCGGCACAACATCGAAGGCCGAAGGGCCTGTTCTGTGCTGTATTGTTCTATGTTCTATGTTCTATATATCTTGTAATAATTCTTGTTCAATTGTTAGGGGGGAAAAAACGCATTAATTTCTAGGTAACAGCTATACCGAGGCTTACAGCCTCATGGCTGTGGCCAGCTCCCAAGAATGTTCAGGAACATAATCAAGGTGACCCTTACCCTGGTTCCCTGGGTCACATTATCCTTATTCTGCTGATTTAATACTTTGAGACAATCACCACAATCCTCTCCCTGCAAGACCATTCATAGAAATGTTAGTACTCAATTTATACAATACCAAATAATTAAACATTTAGTACATGAATCCAGTGTATTATAAGTTACATCTTTTGGGGGCTGGGAGGTCCGATTTCTAGTGAAGCAGTGTAACTCCTCTGTCTGGGCTGCTTCCAATGGATTGCTGTCAGTTGAAATCACAATGACAGGTGTCTCTTCAGGCACAGGAAGTTCAATTCTATCTGTTTCTATGGGATGTCGGTTCCTATAACAATGGTACTTTAATGGTTAGATGGACGGCAATATTTCCTGATGGCATTACTGGCTGTTGGGGCAATTCTCGCTGTCTCAAATGGTCAGCACATTTCCAGGTGATCCTTCCTTCCATGCCACTTGATAAGACGGGTGCAGTTTTGAACGCAACAACTTGGGTGATCCAACCCGACCCACTTCCAAATTTTTTCCATTCACCGTGAATGACCATGTTGATTATCATGAATTACAGTTTGCCTTCTGCCTGCTTTGGCCAGTTTCTACTCTCCCCAGCAAAGTTGGAAGCACAAGACTCAGTCTCATTCTGGGTTGATAGTTCATTAACAGCTCTGCTGGCGGGACTCCCGTTGTTGAATGCGGGGCGGTATGCAGAGTTATTGAAAGAAATGAAATTCTTAAAGACTTGACAGGATAGTCCAAAGAGGATGTTTCCCTTTGAGGGGAAATCTAGAAAGAACAAGGGCCATAGTCTCAGAATGAGAGGCCACATATCTAAGATAGAGATAAGGAGTAATTTCTTCTCTGAGTGAAAGTTTATGGAATTTTCTTCTCCAGAGAGCTGTCTGAATCATTGAATATATTCAAAGCTGAGATAGAAAAAATTTTAAAAAATATAGAGGAGTTAAAGACTATGGGTAATAGCCTTGATCCTATTGAATAGTAGAATAGGCTTGAGGGACTGAATGGACTATCCCATTTAAGTTTTATGTTGATGTTTAAATATCCAATAGATATACAAAGAACTTGTTTTTACATAGCCTGATATTGCAATGGAAGCTGTTTGAAAGAATGCTTAATGTCTGAAATATGTTTATATGTTCACTGTGACTTCTATTGACATGCTAATTGACAAAATGTACAGAATACTGCACAGATCTTGTCATCTCGGGAGAATCTGTGCCTCCTTCTCAGAGGGAGGCACTGTGACTTCTACTTCAGTATCAAGCTAAGAGACTTTATTTCAAGAAAGTGAACTTTGCAACTGCCCACCCACCACACCACCAATCCTGTCCCACCCTGATTACACTCTTGTGATTGCGATTGGATCAGCTGTAAAGTACTGGAATGCAGAATGTCAGTGTGAGTGATACTGGATTCCTGCATTTACATTGATACAACAATATCCTAAAAAAAATGGTGGCCCATGATTTCACTTGTAATCTGAACATCTTGTGAAGCTTCAACTGGAGTATTGTGTGCCATTCTGATCACCATATTATAGGAAAGGTGTAATTGCTATGGGGAAAGTAGAGAGGAGGTATACAAGAATGTTGCAAGGACTGGAAAAGTGAAGCTACGAGGAGAGATTGAATAGATTGGGGTTATTTTCCTTGGACCAAAGAAGGCTGAGGGGTGACTTGATAGAGGTATTCAAGATTATCACAGAAAGAGAGAGTAGATAGGTTAAAATTGTTTTCCCAACAGAGAATTCTAGTATTAGGGGACATAGATTCAAGATAAATGGCAGTAGGTATAGAGGCGACATGAGGAAGAACTTTTTTACACATAGAAGGTAGTGGGTGTCTGAAATTCACTGCTCAAGTTGGTGGTGAAGGCAAAGACCCCGAACTCAAGTACCTTAAGTGCTATAAGATACAGGGCTATGGGCTGGGTGCAAATGGTGGGCTCAGAAAGGGGACCTGGGTGTCCTTAATTTGGCATGGAAAAGATGGGTCAAATGGCCTCTTTCTATGCTATAACTCTCCTATAGTCACTTGCTTAGTGGATTGGACTCTTGGTGTGTTTAAGCCTAAAGCTTAGTTTCCAACAAATGAACATTAATGTTTTGCCTCATCAGATGACCGCAATAGAGTTTTGCCATTTAACTTTGGGCTATTGAGACAACCACAAATTAGCTGAGTTGCTGCAAGGTCTTTCATCTCATTTCATTTCATTCCCCTTCTCAGTTGCCAGGCCACCAAACTGAGACTCTTCCTATTGTTAGATTGGTTAATTGTCCCAGCCTTGACAATCTTGCACCAACTCAGCTGTTGATGTCTCTGGGTGAAAAAATGATTGTTGACATCTGGCTTAAATTAGCCTTTCACAGCTGTGCTCTTGCACCGATGTATAATGTTCACTTTTGACTATCCCATGAAGTGTAGCTGTGTAGCTCCTCGAAGGTCATTTCTCAGTTTGAAGTTGAAGAGTCTGAATTATTGCTCGTAACTCCAGAGATTTGAACTCAAACGTTTTCTGGCAGTGTAAACCAGTGACCTTTTGCTCCTTACCCTCTATTTTGACATTGTGCCTTATGGGTCAATGATTAGATAAAAGTAAATCACTGAAGATGCTGGAATCTGAAACAAAAACAGAAAATGCTGGAAAATCTCAGCAGGTCTGACAGCATTTATGGAGAGAGAACAGATCATGATGTGGAGATGCCGGCGTTGGACTGTGTTGGTCAGACTTCTTACTGAGACAGAACAGAGCCAGTGCAGTGGGAACAGAGCCAGCGTTTCGCGCTTGGATGGCTGTTCTATGTGAGTCAGTGATTGTTGCTTGCCCTGTTTACATCCCAGCCTCAGTTAATGTAAATTCTCCCATCTGTGTCCCAAAATTAAAAAAGTAGAAGTTTCTTGTTAATAATATGACCAGACAAATGGCAATGTTTATTGACTACGAACTGAACTTTGAATCTGACCCTTGAACACACAGAGTTAATGTGCCTCCAATCAGGGAGGTGATGGTTTTATCACCAGACTATTCGCGTAGAAACTCAGCCATTGTTCTGGGACCTGGGTTCGAATCCCACCACAGCAGATGTTGGAATTTGAATTCAATAAAAAATATCTGGAATTAAGAATCTACTAATGACTATGGAACCATTGTCAATTGTTGGAAAACCCATTTGGTTCACTAATTTCCTTTAAGGAAAGAAATCTACTGTCCTTACCTGGTCTGGCCTACATGTGACTCCAGAGCCATAGCAATATGGTTGACTCTCAATTGATCTCTGAAATGGCCTAGCGAGACATTCCATTGTATCAAACATTCAAGATGGCAGCTCACCACCACCTTCTCAAAGGCAACTAGGGATAGGGAATAAATGTTGGCTAGCCAATAACACCCATGTCCCATGAATGACTGCTCCAGTTAGGTATTGTGAAGATGAATGCCACTGACTTTGGTTCCTATGACTCCAATCCATCAACTCTATTCCTTGTCTAGGCAACTGTGTGATTTGATTTGATTTTGAATTTGATCTAACTTATTATCGTCACATGTGTTAGTATACAGTGAAAAATATTGTTTCTTTGGTGCTATACAGACAAAGTATATAGAGAAGGAAAGGAGCGTAGAATTTAGTGTTACAGCCATAGCTAAGATGTAGAGAAATAACAATTTAGTGCAAGATAGATCCATTCAAAAGTCTGATGGCAACAGGGAAGAAGCTGTTCTTAGTTGATTGGTATACGATCTCAGACTTTTGTATCATTTTCCTGAAGGATGAAAGTGGAAAAGAGTATGTCTGGGATGCGGGGGTCCTTGATTATGCTGGCTGCTTTTCCAAGGCAGCGGAAAGTGTAGACAGAGTCAGTGAATGGGAGGCTGGTTTGCATGATGGAGTGGCCTTCATTCACGATCCTTTCTAGTTTCTTACAGTCTTGGGCAGAGCAGGAATCATATTAAACTGTGATACAAGAAATGATGCTTTCTATGATGCATCTGTAAAAACTGGTAAGAGTCATAGCATTCATGGCAAATTTCCTTAGTCTTCTGAGAAAGTAGAGATGGTTGTAGCTTTTCTTATCTATAGTGTCAGCATGGGGGACCAGGACAGGTTGTTAGTGATCTGGACACCTAAAAACTTGAAGAAACAAACTGTCATATTTGACCTCAAGATGAGCTTTCACCCACATATATCCACAGCGAAGACTACTGGAGATTGTCTTACTCCATCTGTAACAAGGCTCATCCCTGTCTGTGCCTCAGCTCTTCTGTGGCTGATACCCCTTCATCCATGCCTGTGTTACCTTCAGATGTGACGATTCTAAGATCATCCAACACTCTGATCAGGTGCCCTAACTTGCACCAAATCTTTTTATGCCCATGACCCCTGTGCTCACTGATCTACATTGATCCCAGGTTGGCCAGTGTCTTAATTTTAAAACTCTCATCTTTGTTTTCTAAATCCATGAATGCCTCACCTCTCTCTATCTCTGCAACCTCTTCCAGTCCCACAACCCTCTGAGATACTGCCTACGTTTATGTAACTTTGGCTTCTTGACCATTCCAGTCTTAATTGTGCCATTATTGGTGACTGTGTCTTCAGCATCCTTGGGCCTGACTCTATCTGCACCGTTAACCTCACTTTTTTCCTTTTAAGGCACTCTTTCAAACCTAGCTCATTGACCAAGCATTTGGTCATCCAACTTAATATCTCCTCATGTGGCACACTGCCCCAATTTGTTTCTAAAAATTGTGAAGCCCTTTACAATGTTTTATGACAATTAACAGTTTGAGGGCGGCACAGTGGTTAGCGCTGGGATCTATGTTCAATGCGTGTACTCTCTGTGTGGAGTCTGCACATTCTCCCTGTGTCCATATGGGTTTCCAGTTTCCTCCCACAGTCCAAAAATGTGCGCGTTAGATTGATTGGCATGCTAAATTGCCCATTAGCGTCAGGAGGACTAGTAGGATAAATAATGGAGTTATGGGGATAGAGCCTGTGAGGCATTGTGGTTGATGCAGACTCAATGGGCCAAATGGCCTCCATCTGCACTGTAGGGATTCTAAAGGTGCTATTAAAATTCAAGCTGCTGCTTCTCAACCCCCGTCACCAATCTGGTTTTGCTTCTTTTGTAAGATATTAGGCGACACAACAGTTAGCACTGCTGCCTCGCAGTATCAATGACCTGGGTTCAGTTCTGGCCTTGGATAACTGTGTATGGAGTTTGAATGCTCCTCGTGTCTGCATGGGTTTCTTCCGGTTTCCTCCCACGCTCTAAAGATGTACAGGTTCGGTGGGTTGGCTCTGCTAAATTGCCCCTTAGTGTCAGGGTTTTATTTAGCAGCATAAATACATAGTTACAAGGATAGGGCCAGGTTGGGATTGTTGTTGGTGCAAGCTTAACGGGCTGAAGTGCCACCTCCTGCATTATAAGGGCTCTATGATATTGGTCTTCTCTGATTCAAAAGTTGTCAACCCCTTGCTCATCTACCCAGTAGCAATGTGGCTGTGGCTTTAGTTCACTTGCAATTATTAGGGACAAAAGGGAGCCATCGTGGACTCTAGAACATATCACTTAATATCTTCATCCTTTTAGTGTCATCTAACACCACTTAACGTCACCTGTCTGCTTCCGCCTTTCTCTTCAGGTAGTTACTGTTCTAACTCCTGATACAATCCTTGTTTATCAAAGGATCACCAGAGAGTAACTTTACCAGAGAATCTTTGTACATCACATTGCTTCCCCCCGTCCATTTCTAAGGCCACCTGCCAAGAACAGGTAAAACTATTGGTCAACAAGGAAGATGCACCCTCTCTGAAGTGATGCTGATTGTTTTCATGCTTTGACAGTGGCAGCAGCTTGGGGGTTAAAATGTTCTTTTGCCAGAAGCTATTCCTCATTCGCTGCACGAGATGTCTGTTTTAAGTGTCAGTCTTTTATCTATGCACTTTGCTCCAAGCCAACTGAAGGCTAGAGCTATTTCTGTTGAATCATAGTTTGGGCAACGTTGAAGCTTTTTTTTTAATTGCATTGATAACGCCTGGGATTAGTGTAATGAATATAAACTTGCATTAACTTGTGTCATTCGCTTTACCAAATTCCACAATAGTTTTATAACTGGGCTTTTAACTTGAGCTATAAATGCTACAGAACGAATTACAACTCTCATGTAATATAAATAAAATTCCAAATCTGTTCCCATCAAACACTGGTTTTAAAACCAGAACTCTGAAATGCTGTGTAACAAAGAACAGCTTATAATGCAACATTGCTCCTTAAGGAATGAGACAGAGGGACAATAAGGGAACAGCAGGCCAGTTTGTTTTACGTCAGTCATCGGGAAAACACTGGAGTCCATTATTAAGAAAATGTACTAGGGCATTTTGCCTATTGAGTCAAATGCCTTTATGAAAAGGAAATTGTGTTGGACAATTGTGGTTGTCAGTGGCCTCACTTTTTATTTTCAAGATGGCTCCTGGGTGTTCAATTCCTGAGGAAGCTTCTTATTGTGTGACTCTATTCTTGGCCATCCATTGTCATCTGTTGCTTTTTCTCCCCCAATGTCCTCCCATTGGAATATTTATGTTCCAGCTCTAGTAGTAGCTTTGTGTTAGCACTGCTGCCTGTCAGCGTCACAGGGATCCAGGTTCGATTCCTGGCTTGGATCACTTGGTGTAGAGTCTGCACGTTCTCCCCGTGTCAGTGTGAACTTCTCCCACTTGCTCCGGTTTCCTCCCACAGTCTGAAAGATGTGCTGGTTAAGTACGTTGGTCACGCTAAATTCACCCTCAGTGTACCTGGATAGATTCCAGAGCATGGCGACTCAGGGATTTTCATGGTAACGTCAATGCAGTATTAATGTGAGCCCACTTGTGATACTAAAAAATAAACGTTTTAAAAATTTAAGATCTGGAATGTACTGTCTGAGCGTGTGGTAGAGACAGATTCACATAGTGACTGGTTAGGATCTGGAATGACGTTAATTGCTAACTTAAATTGCCACTATTCTTGACCATACCTAGTCCCTACTTTTCTCAATCAGCATTGGATCTTTTCTCAAATATGGGTTGGGTCTCTCAGCATAACCCACCACCAGGATTGTCTGGTCCCGCTGAAAGTCAATTCTGGCTCGGTCACCGAATTTCCCATGGTGGAGCTTGCCATAATAGAGCCAGAAATGCCCAGCCAGAGTTTCCAAGTTCCCAGGCTTCCCTGGAAATCAAGATTTATTTCTGTACTGAATCATAGAATCTAACAGTGCAGAAGACGCCATTCAGCCCATCAGGTCTGCATAGACTCTCGAACAGAGTATCTTACACAGACCCTCTCTCCTATCCTATCCCTGTAACCTGTAAAAATTTCCCATAGTTGATCCAAAAAATGTACACATCTCAGGACACGAAGGGCAATTTTACCAGGGCCAATCCACCTAACCTGCACATTTTTGGACTGTGGGAAGAAACCGGAGTAGCTGGAGGAAACCCATGCAGACACGATGAGAATGTGCAAACTCCACCCAGTCACCCAAGGCTGGAATCAAATCTGGATCCCTGGCATTGTGAGGCAGCAGTGCTAATCACTGTGCCATCATGCTGCCCCATACTGCAAGACTCTGATCTAATGCTTTGTTGTTATTCTCCCCCATTGCTGCTGTTCACTTTTGTACATAAAATTACACTTTTTGATAGGAAGGATGAAAAAGCAGAGTTTTCTAAAGGTGGCAGAATAAGAATAAAGTAATAGAAAGTTGATATGCAGGTATTATGAATGCAAGTGTTACATAAGCTTTTGTTCCACATAGATTGGAATAAGAAAAATGAGGTCTTGCTGCAATTATGGAGGGTTTTAGTAAGATCACAAATAGAGAACTCACCCAAGGAAAAATATACGTGTCTTGAAATCCTGAGGGGTTTTGACAGGGTGGATGTGGAGATAATGTTTCCTCTTGTGGAGAATCTAGAACAAGGAGTCACTGTTTAAAAATAAGGGGGTTGCTTATTTAAAATGGAGATGAGGTTAACTTTTTCTGAGGGTTATAAGTTGCTTGGAACTCTTCCTAAAAAGGCGGTGGAAGCAGAGTCTTTGAATATTTTCAAGATAGAGGTGGATAGATTCTTGTTAAGTGTGGGGGGAGGGGGGGATGGAGGCAGGGGGTTGATAGATTATTCGGGGTAGGTGGAGTGCACATTTGAAGTTCCTGTCGCATCAACCACGATCTTATTAAATGGCGGAGCAGGCTCGAGATGCCAAATGACCTATTGCTGCTCTTAATTCGTACATGTTAGAAAATATACAACGAACATTCACTAGATTGATTCCAAGGGTGAACAGGTTATCTTATAAGAAGAAATTGACTAAAATTTGCCTCTAGCCATCAGAGCTCAGAAGAGTGAGAAGTGATCTTACAGGAACTAGTACAATTCTTATATAGCTTGTTAGAATCAGTACAGAGAAGCTATTTTCCTGGCTAGAGCTCATGGTTTCTTGGATAAAGGATCAGCTGTTTCAGACTCAGTTAAGAAGTTTCTTCATTCAAGTATTATGAAATATTTAAAACTCTGTACCCTACAGGGCTGGAGCTGCCCTGTCGTTGAATCGATTAGAGGATGAGATTGATTAAATTTTGAGCTCAAGTTAATTGAGGAATGTGGGACTCTGGGTCCGAGATGTACGGGTTAGGTGGATTGGCCATGCAAAATTATCACTAGACTATTAATCCAGAAATTCAGCTACTGTTCTGGGGATCTGGGTTTGAATCCCGCCACAGCAGATGGTGGAATTTGAATTCAATAAAAAAAAAAAGCCTGGAATTAAGAATTCACTGATGACCATGGAATCATTGTCAATTGTTGGAAAAATCCATCTGTTCACTAACGCCCTTTAGGAAAGGAAAACTGCCATCCTTAATTGGGCTGGCCTACAGGTAAAAGGAAACATAGCTGATGGTGTCCCTTGCATTTGCTGCAATCTGTGAATTAGTTCTATTCTGGAACTGTAAACATATGTATACGTCTTGATCCACAGCAATATGGTTGATTTTCAACCGTCCTCGGGCAACTAAAGATGGACAATTAATGCTGGCCAGCCAGTGAAGCCCATGTCCCTCGAATGAATTTTTTAAAAAAATTGCCCCTTAATGTCAGGAGGATTTGCAGGGTAAATACGCTGGGTTACAGGGATAGGGCCTGGGTGGGATTGTTGTCACTGCAGGCTCAATGGGCTGAATGGCCTCCTTCAGTATTGCTATGATTCTCTGATTCTACAGTAGTAAACTGAATAGCACAACAGACCTATTAACTGAGCAAGAAGGGGAAGGCACCAGACTCCAAATTTGGAATATGATCTCTCAATTCCAGTAATTTCCTCCTTGCTTATTCTACCTTTTTATATTTTTTTACAGGAATGTTTACTCTCACAGAAGTTGCATCTCTTAATGACATACAGGCAACCTATCGAATCCTGAAGCCATGGTGGGATGTGTTCATGGATTATTTAGCCATTGTAATGTTGATGGTCGCTATCTTTGCGGGCACCATGCAGCTGACTAAAGATCAAGTCGTGTGTCTTCCTAAGCCCCTGTCGGACGAGCGGTCAGAAACCCAACGCAGCTTCACTGACAGCCCTACCAAAGGGCCCAAAACATCTGTCATGCCGGATTTGGAAAGTGCGACACCCTCAAGAGGGAGCCGGAATCATGCTTCTGGGGGAGCGTTTGAAAGCATGTCTACAATAACCGCTCACCTATCCAATGACGACCTCAATCCCCCTGTGCAAAGAGGCCCTGTCAACCTGGGACGCCCGACCAACTTGGAGTACCAGCAATATATCTTCATCAATCAGATGTGCTATCATGTGGCCTTGCCCTGGTACTCCAAGTACTTCCCCTACCTCGCCCTAATCCACACCCTCATCCTGATGGTCAGTAGCAATTTCTGGTTCAAGTACCCCAAGACCAGTTCAAAGATCGAGCACTTTGTTTCTATACTGGGCAAGTGTTTTGAGTCTCCCTGGACCACGAAAGCCCTCTCCGAGACTGCATGCGAGGACTCGGAGGAGAACAAGCAGCGTTTTAAAACCTCTGTGGCAAAGCATTTATCGACAGGTAGTGAGGAAGAGAGCCCTAGTTCCAGCACACCCATGATAACCAGGACTGGGCCCAAATTTTCTGCAGAGAAGCCAGTAATTGAAGTTCCCAGCATGACTATTTTGGACAAGAAAGATGGGGAACAGGCCAAAGCCCTTTTTGAGAAAGTTCGGAAGTTCCGTGCTCATGTTGAAGACAGTGATTTAATTTATAAACTCTATGTTGTCCAGACAGTTATAAAGACAGTGAAGTTGATGTTCATTTTGTGTTATACACTTACCTTTGTGACTTCTATACAGTTTGATCACACCTGTGTACCAGGGATAGAGCATTTGACTGGATATTTTGAATTCCATTGTACTCATAACATGGCTTTTATGCTACGAAAATTATTAATTAGTTACATTGCACTCATTTGTGTCTATGGATTGGTTTGTATCTATACTTTGTTTTGGTTATTTAGGCGGCCCTTAAAGGAATATTCATTTGAAAAGGTCCGTGAGGAAAGTAGCTTCAGTGACATTCCGGATGTTAAAAATGACTTTGCCTTTCTGTTGCATATGGTTGACCAGTATGACCAGCTTTACTCAAAGCGCTTTGGGGTCTTCCTGTCGGAAGTGAGCGAGAACAAACTGCGGGAACTCAGTTTGAACCACGAGTGGACTTACGAAAAGCTCAAGCAGCATGTGTCCAGAAACTCCCAGGACAAGCAGGAGCTGCACCTCTTCATGCTGTCTGGGGTGCCTGACGCTGTGTTTGACATGACTGAGCTGGAGGTATTGAAACTAGAGCTCATTCCCGAGGCCAAGATTCCTGCCAAAATCTCCCAAATGACCAATCTCCAGGAGCTGCACCTTTATCATTGCCCGGCCAAAGTGGAGCAGACTGCCTTCAGCTTCCTCCGCGATCACTTGCGGTACCTGCACATCAAGTTCACCGACGTGGCAGAGATTCCCACCTGGGTCTATCTGCTGAAAAACCTGCGCGAACTCTACCTGGTTGGCAATCTGAACTCTGAGAATAACAAGATGATAGCTCTGGAGTCGCTTCGAGAGTTGAAACACCTGAAGATCTTGCACCTGAAGAGCAACCTGACCAAAATTCCTTCCAACATCACTGATGTGGCGCCGCACCTCACTGCGCTGTTGGTTCATAATGATGGGACCAAACTTCTGGTGCTGAACAGCCTGAAGAAGATGATCAACCTCACTGAGCTGGAGCTGCAGAACTGTGAGCTGGAACGGATCCCACATGCAATTTTCAGTTTGAACAACCTGCAGGAGCTGGATTTGAAATCCAACAACATCCGCACCATTGAAGAGGTAATCAGCTTCCAGCATCTCAAGCGCCTGACATGCCTGAAACTGTGGCACAACAAAATCATCACCATCCCGTCCTCCATCAGCTTGGTGAAGAACCTGGAGCTGCTCTACCTGGCTCAGAACAAACTGGAGGCCCTCCCGGCGGCTCTCTTCACCTTGCAGAAGCTCAGGTATCTGGATGTGAGTCATAACTCCATCACCGTTATTCCGGCTGAGATCTTGGCCCTCCAGAATTTGCAGTATTTTGCAGCTACGGGGAACCGGGTGGAGGTTTTGCCAAAGCAGATTTTTAAGTGCACAAAGTTGCGGATTCTGAACGTGGGTCAAAACTGCATCACTTCCATTTCGGAAAAGGTGGGCCAGCTGGTGCAACTAACCCAGCTGGAGCTCAGGGGGAATTGCTTGGACAGACTGCCTGCAGAGTTAGCCCACTGCCGCCTTCTGAAGAAAAGTGGTCTTATCGTCGAAGATCACCTCTTTGACACCCTGCCCTCGGAAGTTAAAGACCTCTTTAATCAAGACTTTAACTCAAACTCAACGTTTGGCACAGGAATATAAATTATTTGAGCAAAGCCTATGTAGCAGCTTTGGAACTGAATGTTTGTTTGCTTGTTAACTGGAAGAAAAATGTATAAAATAGATCAAGGTACTTAAAAAAAAAAAGTGACAACTGTTTAAAAAAACTAGATAAGGTGATGCTAGTTTTTGCCCTGAAAAAAAAGTGCTCAAATCATTGTAATAAATCTTAACCAATTAACTAACTGTTAATCACTGGTTGTCTAATACAAGTCTGTCAATGACTGAATATTTGTTCATATATCCTTGTTTGTAAATGGATGTAATTTTAATTTATTCTTGACACTTTAAAAAAACCAACTTAATTTTCAGCTTATCAAAAGCTGTTCTCTCGCCCCTCCGAATGCATGCATGTCCTCTTTCAGTGCTGCTACTAATCTGGCCATTACAAGATTTGTGAATGAGCACCAGTACATCTTAAACACTTCACTTTAATTTCCTCAATGTGAGAGCCCAGCTGCCGACCTCCTCTCCTTTTTGCTTTCCCAGCTAAGATCAGAGGTTTGTCATGTTGGACATGAACTCGTATTTTGTGTGTGTCTTTCTCTCTCTTTGGGTATCTCATCAATTGTTACGCTGTCGTCTGTATTTCTGTAGGAAAATTGAGTTCTGGGTTTTTAAACTCTCTGTGGATCAAACATGCAGAATGTGCCAATATCTAACTCCTAGCACCAATTTCAGCTATTTCTAAATAAAAGAAAACAAACTTACTTCAAAGCAATTGTTTTTGTTTACTTGTTGTAAAGGAAAGAGGCCCAAGGTGTCTAATTTCAGCAAAGTTTTACAACACCAATTTTAAATCCAACCAATTTATTTGATAGTAAATTCGCAAGCTTTCGACTTTATAGCTTTCGTCAGGCAAATGCAGTGTTCTGATCTGCAGAGGCACTCATATCCACACAGACAGTTACAGATTGCTGATTAGAATGCGAATCCTTACATCTAACCTGCTATTCAAGTGTTAAAGTGGCTAACAGTGTGTGTGAAGGGAGTCCTGAGCATTGGTTAGAGAATTGTTCAGGATTCCCTTCACACACATTGTTAGCCACTTTAACACTTGAATAGCAGGTTAGATGTAAGGATTCGCATTCTAATCAGCAATCTGTAACTGTCTGTGTGGATATGAGTGCTATTGCAGATCAGAACACTGCATTTGCCTGACGAAAGCTATAAAGTCGAAAGCTCGCGAATTTACTATCAAATAAATTGGTTGGATTTAAAATTGGTGTTGTAAAACTTTACTGAGTTTACCCTAGTCCAACGCCGGCATCTCTACATCATGTCTAATTTCAGCACCAGACCACATCCTCCTCTGCCAAACGTGCTGCTCCTCAAGTGAGTCAAATGTACCCATTGCCCCATAAAGGAAATGTGCCCGGCTGAGCAATCCCAGAATTGTCTCTGAAATAGACTAAGGGTGCATCTTGCCACATTGTGTCTCTGTGGTTTTATAAAAGTAGTGCTCTATGTTGGCCTTGACGTGCCAATCTGCAAGCTGAGCTCGAACCAGGAGGGGAAAAGAAAATGTGAATATTGGCAACTATTCCTCCCCCCGCTTCCTCCCTCCCAATACTTGGCTAGCTCTGAATTAAATCTTCAGATGCACAAGATTTTGTGTAAATATATGGCATTGCTCTAGAATGCAACTTGGCTCTCCTCCAGTATATGTCATGCTTGGCTCTGGTGGAGGAGACCTGAAATGATACCAAATGATTCACTTAAATCAAGAGTCCCTCCCAGCAGAAATGTCTTCAACACACAACAGAAACACATTCTCTGCCTAGCCCTTTTCCTTCCACTTTCCAAGTGTTGGAAAACCCCAGTTGTGCTTTTATTGCATCATAATAGTCAACTGGCAAGTCCAAAGGATTCAGAAAGACCAGTAAAAGGAGTTTGTGTTAAGAAAAATATAGTTACAAATTACCAGCTCTTACTGACATGAGTTGTAGAGCTATAGGGATGATACGGACCCCAGATCCTTGTTTACTGATTTTAGCAAAATCCATAATAGAACTTCCACAAATTGATTTCTGTGACATAGAATTCCTACACTGCAGAAAAGACTACTCAGCCCATTGAGTCAGCATCAATTCTTCGACAGAATATCTTATCCAAGCGCGCACCTTGCTTTATTCCTGTAACCCCACACATTTATCATGTTAACCATAGAATCCTGCAGTGCAAAAGAAGGCTATTCACCCATCGATTCTGCACCTTTCCATAATCTCACGCAAGCCTTATCCCTATGACTCCTGCATTTACCTGAGATAGTCCCCCTGCCATTAATGGGCAATTTAGCATAGCCAATCCACCTAACCTGCATATCTTTGGAATTTGGGAGAAAATCTGATCACCTGGAGGAAACACATGCAGGCGTGGGGTGAACGTACAGTCTCTGCACAGACAGTAACTTGAGCTGGGAATCAAACCCAGATCCCTGGTTCTGAGAGGCAGCAATGCTAATCACTGTCACCATGTTTCCCTATAAGATTCTATCTTAAGGACAGGAACCTTTACTGAATCTGCCTTCAGACTTCAGTGGGGAAGTCTGGATATGGAACTGCCTAATACTGGTGGTGTTAATAGTGACTGACAGTTAACTGCCAAGCGTTGTTTGAAAGGTAAAACCACCAGCTTGACTCTCAATGGTCAAGGCATTGCCCTGAGGAATGAGCCAATGAATGGCTATATTTTGTTTAGCAGAAACACACAATATGTGTACCTGTTTTTTCTGTCTGTGAAGAACAGGGCCCTGTGCATTAATTTCCAGCACATGCAACTGAGATAGTGTGCATCTTAAATTGGTTGTCAAATTTTTACCACACAGAGGATCATATAGTGAATGGGCTTTGAGCTCAAGTTATCCTGGGAAGGGCAAGGTATCTCCAAAGTTTGAGCGATAGGTGCAAGACAAAAGCTTTGACAAAATGTATTTTTTTTCAGCAATTCTAAACAGATTGCAATTATGTAGTTCATTTCATGTCTTCAGCATATCCTGAAATACTGCATAGATAATGGATTAAAATCCCTGGCACAAAGTAGGTATTTGTGCACATCCCTTAATCTTCATTTTAGATGAAGAAATGAGCATAATCCAGCAAGTAAGTAAAGTCTAAAATGAAAACAACTATACAACCAGTCCATCAGATTTGGAAATGTTAATGTTTCTGGTGCAGGCATTCTTCAGAACTGAATAATTCTCATCCAGCACCCAACATATCCTTTCTCTTTACAGTCATACACAGACTGTATTTCCAGCATCTTGGCTTACCTAGGCTTCAATGTTTCTTTCCACAGAATCTCTACAGTACAGAAGGAGGCCATTCAGCCCATTAAATCTGTACTGACACTTCAGAAGAGCATTTTACCCAGCCTCACCCCCATCCCTGTAATCTTGCATGTTTTCCATGGCTACTCCACCTAATCTGCACATTTTTGGACACTAAGGGTCAACTTTAGCATAGCTAATCTACCTAACCTGCACACCTTTGAGTTTGGGAGGAAAATGGAACACCTGGAAGAAACTCACACAGACAGGGGAAAGAACATGCAGCCATAATTGAACCTGGGTCCGGAACCGTGCAGCAGCAATGCAAACTACCGTTCAGCCCCACAAAGTGAGACCAGTAGATAATGTTTTAATCGCTATTGCTTAATCACCTGGTGGCAACACCACAATTGCAAGTTTTATTGTTTGCCTCAGTCATCAATACTAATACCTAGACCTTAGATTGAGATCCTCTCAAACAGGTGACAAAAAAACCCTACAAATTAGAAGACTCACATTGTGAAAATGATGAAATCAAAGTCAAAAAATTTGTGCTAGGTTATAGATATTGGAGGAATGTCTCATGCATCAAGTTTTCTTTTGGTTAAAACTCTTTGCCTGGATCTTGATACATTCAGCACAAGAGAGTGCAATGAAAAAATAAAATTAGTGATGGGATAGCAGATAGTTTATGTCGTGATCTGTTATGTCATTTGAGGGAAAATTAGATAAATACATAAGGGAGACAGAAGTTAACAGATCTGCTGAGAGCAAAATGGGATAGGAGGAGCCTTCATGAGAGCAGATAAACTGGCATCACCAAGTTAGACTGACCTATTTCTGTGTTGTAAGTTTTATGTAACTCTGAAAAAATTGAGGGAATCCAGTTGGTATGCTGAGTTATGTTGCTGTCCTAATATTACAAGTTCTCCTATTGAAGCTTGCTTATTTATCAGATCTATGGTGCCGAGATCAGTATTTCTCAATAACCCTGTTTGGTTGAGCAGAAAATTGCTTTGCACACGTTTGAGAAAATTCCCTCTTGGCTACAACAGATGCCAAGAGGTTTTAGTATCCATGGTTGAAGAGGAAACGTGCTGAAAGAATTCTAGGTAAAGGGCTACGTTGTATGCCACATGGGTTTATTTTGATGTTTATGTGTGTTTTAACATATGGATACAAAGTCAATGGTACTTGGCAACATTCTAAGTACAGGAAAAAAAATCCATGCAAGTGGCCCAAATTCAGGATCAGAATTTTACAGTTATTACCCTGTTTAAATTGGGAAATTACATCTTTTTAAAAGTTAGAATACAACTGGGCACCATGGACAAAATACATTTTTATATATAAAACAATTATCATGCAAATACAATGCATTTTTTTTGGAACTTTTTAAATGATCTGAATGAGTGTGAATCCACAATCATGACCTGTTTGTTTTAACCCTCTACTGCACTGTAAAGATTATTCTACTGGTTTTAGCAACTGCATGATTTTTTCATGAATGTTTGAGAGATATTGGGGTAGAAATTGGTCGCTGGCGATGATTTGAAATGGCCATTATCAGATCCATTTTCCATTATGTGTACAGCCAAATATTCAGTTCTATTATCACAGAATGTCTACAGTGCAGAAGGATCAAGCCTGCACCAACAACAGTCCCATCCAGGCCCAATCTTTTTAATCTCAAGTATTTACTCTGCTAGTCCCCCTGACACTAAATGGGCAATTTAGGATGGTCAATGAACCTAAATTACACATCTTTGGACTGTGGGAGGAAACCCATGCAGATGCAGATGTGGGGAGAACGTGCAGACTACCCACAGACAGTGAATCCAGGCTAGAATTGAACCTGGATTCCTGGAGTTGTGAGGCAGCAATGCTAATCACTGCCACTGTACTGCCCTTATAGTCAATGGAACTCAATATCAAGCGCTGCTTTGAACAACTGGCTGCTGTATTCTGTCTATTTTATGGCATCTCTGGATGAATTTTTACCCCACTGTTTACAATTAGTCCTACCATTAGTAACTTTAAAAGAAACTTGAACAGTTTGCATGCCTGTATATCAATGCTCCAACTTTGATTATCAGGAGCCAGTTATTCCTCTATTAATCTGTAATTTGGAACATACGTCTTGTTTAATTTCAGACAAATTGTTGCTCTCTCAAAGGCAATGCACCTTTTTTTTTTGTTAATCAAACCAATCTTGGTTGTTTTGAGAACAGAATAAAGATGCTTAAAATGTTCACTTACTGCATCTTGCTAATGCAACCAGGACATTTATTACTGTAAGTCATGACTGCCCTCTAGTGCAAGTTCAATGGCATTGGTCAGTGAATTGTGCCGGATAGTGTGACTCCTATGTCCAGTTGTGTCTGAGAGAATTTACAGACGCCCAAAAAGACCAAAACCAACATCTGTATTTACCTGCATCACTGACCACAATTAGTCAAAAAGTGAGTTGACTAATTTCTTCCTCGATAGTGTAGATACTTATGCACAACAAAATTCACCATTTATATAAAGTATTAAAATGCAGTTTCCTGATTATCTGCATAACTCGATTCAAGTTGGCCAACTAAACAATATTACACTATCACTTAATAAACTCTAAAAGGAAAAGCTCTGCCTTTTCCATTGGCATTTTATTTAGATGAGAGAATATGATACACGAAGTTTCTAATGTTGGTGGCTTTTAGAAGTGACTTTTTATTTTCCCACTGAAAAATGGTGCTATATTGATGCACAATACTCATGGCAGCAGGAAATGCTGGACAATGTCTACATCCAGTCTGAATGGCCAAATGCTTATTTTGCATTGTGTGCCTGCCGTTTACTAGTGTTATTGGTAATAGTGGTCATTAGGTGGGGGAACATAGTAGCAAAATGGTAATCTCAGTGGGCTAGTAATCTACAGGCCCAGGCTCAGAGGACTTCGGTTCGAATCCCACCACAGCAGATGGCAGAATCTAAATTCAATGAATAAATCTGGAATCAAAAACTATTATTAATTGTCATATAAGTCCTTTAGGGAAGGAAATCTACCATCCTTGCGTGGTCTGGCCTACATGTAACTCCAGCAATGCGTCCTCATTAATGGCCTAGGACAATTAGGGATGGGCAATAAATGCAAGTGATGTGAAAGAATCCATACCTGGCAGTGTTTTATCTCCCCACATTTCTTATACTCAACTTCGAAGATGTATAGAACCTATGTTGTGCTAGTAGGGACTGGGAAAATTGTTGCTAGGTCGAGACAATTAGTCTTCTGTCAGTTTTTTTGTTTGATGTTGCCTCTATGGTTTCATTTTTGCTGTTATTGCTGCTTACATTAAGCAGTTGTGAACAGCACATTTAACATTTGGAGATCCTTTCAAATTTGCACATTTCAGAACAGCAAACAAAAACTAATTGTGTATTGACTCATCTGTTTGTCACTGTGACTAAAGTATAACAGTCTGTATTGAGATTGATAATGCACAGCTTGCTATGACCTTGGAAATGCAAGTGGATTCCATCTGTACAGTTCCATTTTCTAACAAATCAAATTTTGATTTAGACAACTCAACAGCCCCACCTCTTAAGAAACAGTCAAACTGCTGGAGAAGTCATGAAGAACAATGAAAAGAACATTACAGATTAAATTTTTTAAAAAATAATATATTTAGAAAAAAAAAGCAATCAAGAGCATCATGATAATGAGTCACTAAAATGTATAATGGAATTCTAAGAATGCAAATAAAGATGATAATTAAATTTACTTTTCTTATTCATTGAAAAACCAAGTCATCATCTCAACATATTTTGTATTTTTCACCTTCTGTTTGATTGATCCTGAGAAAGCACCTTCTGAGCATGCACATGAAAAAGCCATCATGACATTGGATTTGGGGAAAGGTACAGGCGGCATTACATTAACATCATTGGATAAATAATGTTCAGAGACTCAGGTTAATGCTCTAGGGACATCAATTAATACATCCGAAATGTAAAGCTAACCTTAATGACGGTGACCAGAAAACTATCATTGATTGTTGTTAATCCCTATCTGGTTCACTCATGCGGTTTAGGGAAGGAAATCTTCCATCCTTACTTGGTCTGGCTGATGTGTGAGTCCAGACCTACAGCAATGTGGTTGACTCTTTTCTGCTCCTGAAATGCCTAGCAAGCCACTACATTCAAGGGAACTAGGGATGGGGCAAAAATCTCCCATTAAATTTCTGCACTCATTCTACTCTCTTTCACCAAAAGGGGCTGGGAGCAGGATAAGTATTTTGATGAAAGATTGGACAGACTGGGGTTGATTTCTTTAAAGCAGAGGAGATTGAGGGACAATTTTGTTGAGGTTAACAAGGTTATGAAGAATCTGGATGAGAAGGACCTAATTATTTTGGCAGCAATGTCTCTGAGAAGGAAACTAAAGTGACTAGTAAAACAATTAAAAGGGAGATGAAGAAAAAGGTTTTCGTCGAGAGAATGAAAGGAGTCTAGAACTAAGTGTCTGAAAAAACAATAGAGGCAGGAACCTTCAATGCATTTAAAAGCTGCCTGGAAATGCACCTAAAGTTCCATAATCTCCAGGGCTACAGCTCAAATGTTAGAAAATGGGATTAGGCTGGGAGGGCTTGTTTTTCATCCAGTGCGGGATGAAGGGTGGTTTCTTGTGCCATACTTTTTTTTTAAATCCAGATCTAACATGGGTACAAGATGACAATTCTCCTTTCTCTCCTGTGCCAATTCTGTACTTTCTACTTTCACCATGTGGACAGTAGGCTGGCACAGCAGAATGCCTGCCCATTACAGAACATGTCAATTTTCATTATGAAATAAAAGTGATGTTGTAGGAGGGTATTCCGCTGTGTCAATTTGCTGCCCATGCAGTAAAGGTAAACACGGCCTCAATTTTCTCCCAATTCACAAGAATAGATTAGGCATACTCGATCACATGCACAATTCTTTACGTTTTCTCCTGACTTCCCAGGAGTTACATAGAAACATAAAAAATAGAAGCAGGACTAGGCCATTCAGCCCTTCGAGTGAGCTCAACCATTCATTTTGATCCTGGCTGATCAAATTCAACATCCTGATCCTTCGTTTCCCCCCGCATCCTTTAATCCCTTTAGCCCCATGAGCAATATCTAATTTTTTGAAATCAGACAGAGTTTTGGCGTCATCATTCTCTGGGTGAAGAAATTTCTCCTTGCCTCAGTCCTAAAAGGTTTACCTCTTATCCTCAAACTATGACCTATGGTTCTGGGCTTCTCCACATCAGGGACGTTCTTTTTAAATCTACCCTGTCTAATCCTGTTAGAATTTTATAAGTATCTATGAGATCCCCTCTCACTCTTCTGAACTCCAATGAATATAATCCTAACCAATAATCCAAGCACTGGTCAACAGATCATCCATGATCATGTTGAATGGTAGAGAAGAAGGGGCCAAGATGATCTACTCCAATTCTGTAAGATACCGTAAGAGCATAATTTCCTCTTCTTTTACATATTATTCAGTGGTGACTGATGATAGCAAAATCTAGTCCAATATTGTGTTATTTTTCATTAATTCTAACACCTTTCCCATGACAAAAGCCAGGCTAACTGGCCTTTAGTTTCCTATTTTCTGCCCCCCTCCTTTCTTGAATAAAGAGTTACATTTGCTGCTTTCCATTATGACGGATCTTTTCAGAATCTAGACAATTTTGAAAAATTACTACCAATGCATCCATTACCTCATGATCCATCACTTTTAAGAACTCATGGTGAAGTCTATCAGTATCTGGAGACTTGTCAGCCTGCACCTCCATCAGTTTGCACTGTGCTGCTTCTCTTTCACCAAGTTCTTCTCTCCCTCCACCTTCTGATTTACGGCGATCATTGGAATGATTTTTGGATCATCCATAATGAGACAGAAGAAATATACTTGCTCATTTCACCTACCATTTTCCATCCTCACTCTCTAGACGACCAACACTTGCTTTACTTTTACAGTTTTAGAAATTTGTAGAAGTTCTTGTTCTCCATTATTACACTTCTAGCCATCTTCCTCTCATACTCTAATTTCTTTCTTCTGATTAATTTTTGTTATTCTCTGATATTCTTCATATTTTGACTAACGATCTGACCTGCCACTAATCTTTGCACAGTTATATACGTCTCAATGTCCAAAGATGTATAGATTAGCTGTGGTAAATGGTTATGGCGGGGGAGAGGAATCAGTGTAGACTCGATGGGCCAAATAGCCTCTTCTGCATTCGATAATTACTGGTCTCGATTCATAGAACATAGAACACTACAGCACAAACAGGCCCTTCGGCCCACAAGTTGTGCTGAACACATCAAAACCTACCCAGCCATAGACCTATCTATAACCCCCAATCCCATTGGATCCCATATACTCATCCAGAAGTCTTTTAAAAGACCCCCGCGAGTTCGCCTCGACCACCACCGACGGCAGCCGATTCCATTCACTCACCACCCTCTGAGTGAAAAACTTTCCCCTAGCATCCCCTCTGTACTTGCTTCCCTGCACCTTACATCTGTGCCCTCTCGTCGCGACCATTTCAGCCCTGGGAAATAGTCTCTGAGAGTCCACCCTATCTAATCCTCTCAACATCTTGTAAACCTCTATCATGTCGCCTCTCAACCTTCGTCTCTCCAGGGAGAACAGTCCCAGCTCCCTCAACCTGTCTTCATAAGGCATGCCTCCCAATCCAGGCAACATCCTTGTAAATCTCCTCTGCACCTTTCAATAGCTTCCACGTCCTTCCTATAGTGAGGCGACCAGAACTGCGCACAGTACTCCAAGTGTGGTCTGACAAGGGTCCTATAAAGCTGCAGCATTACCTCCTGACTCCTGACCTCAATCCCTCGATGAATGAAGGCCAGTACACCGTAAGCTTTCTTAACCACATCCTCCACCTGGGAGGCCAATTTGAGAGTCTTATGGACCCAGACCCCAAGATCCCTCTGCTGTTCCACACAGCTAAGACTCCTACCTTTGATAGTGTACTCATTCATCCCGTTGGATCTGCCAAAATGGACCACAACACATTTATCCGCGTTGAAGTCCAGCTGCCACTTCTCCGCCCAGTCTTGCATCCTGTCGATGTCATGCTGCAACTTCTGACATCCCTCCAGACCATCCACAACACCACCGACCTTCGTGTCATCAGCGAACTTACTCACCCATCCCTCCACTTTCTCATCCACGTCATTTATGAAAATGACAAACAGCAAGGGTCCTAGAACAGATCCCTGGGGCACTCCACTGGTGACCGACCTCCATGCAGAAAAAGAGCCATCCACAACCCACCCTCTGCCTTCTGCAGGAAAGCCAGTTCTGGATCCACAAGGCCAAAGCCCCTTGGATCCCATGGCCTCTCACCTTCTCAAGAAGCCTTGCATGTGGGACCTTGTCAAATGCCTTGCTGAAGTCCATGTACACCACATCCACTGCTCTTCCTTCGTCAATGTGTTCAGTCACATTTTCGAAGAACTCAATTAAGCTCGTAAGGCACGACCTGCCTTTTACAAAACCATGTTGACTATTTCTAATCAAAAAATCATGTTGACTATTTTGCAAAATCATGTTGACTATTTCTAATTCCTGTGGTGAAGTCGTTCCATTGCCTGGAACAAAGATGGCGGAAGTTCAAATCCTCACAGTCCGCGCCGCCAGGACCGCTCAAATCCTCGCGGCCGCGCTGTCCGACCTTTCGCCCTGCATGCCTGTCAAAAAGATGGAGGAAGGTGGCCGCTCAGGGTGGTGCTGCTCTGTCAGTCACTAAGCATGCGCGGTCTCCCAATCTCCCAGCCTGCCCCGTTCCCATACCCGGCGCGCGGGAACCGTTGAATTTGAAAAGGGCAGACCAACTGTCAACTTTCGCCGCGCGTGCGCAGTGCCGATTCCGGCCCTGAAGCGTACAGTCCAAAGGTAATGTCAGTTTTTTGGTGGAGTGGACAGGCTGAGTGATGGTCAGAGAAGACTAGTTAAGGAATTATAAATATATGTTTTAGAACACTCAGACGGAGGACAAAGGCGCACCTTTAATTCAGAAAAGGATTATAGCATTATCTCGGGATAGTCTGTTAAGTTTTAAAGTTTATTTTATTGGTGTCACAAGTAGGCTTACATTAACGCTGCAGTGAAGTTAGTGTGAAAATCCCCTAGTTGTCACAGTCCAGCGCCTGCTCAGGTACACTGAGGAAGAATGGTCAATGCACCTAACCAGCACGTCTTTCCCATTATGGGAGAATATTGTAGCACTCCGGAGGAAACCCATCCAGACGTGGGGAGAGCGCAAAGACTGAGCACAGACGGTGACCCAAGCTGGGAATTGAACCCAAGTTCCTCATGCTGGGAGGCAACAGTTTGAAGTTGAGGTGTGTGTCAACCCTGGCTAACAAATAGTATGTAGGCAACACAGAGCTTGCTGAAAAAAGAGAAAGTTTCAACAAAAAAAAGTCTTTTCCAGCAATCCACAAGCCAATCCTATCCTATGGGCATTTGATAGGAGAGGACTGACCAGATATAACCTCCCTCTCCAAAAACACATATGCGTATATAGGAACTAACAGAAGAAGCTACGACATCTTCTCCGGAGTCTTCAACATATCATTGATGAAGATGAACATCTCGACAGGGCCACCCCCACACTCCCACTTCTTGCCTTCAGACAACTGCACAACTTCAAATAGACCATTGTTTGCAGCAAACTACCCAGCCTTCAGGAGAACAGTGATCACAATACTACATAACCCTGCCACAGCAACCACTGCGAGACATGCCAGATCATCGACATGGATGACATCATCACATGTGAGAATACTAACCACCAGCTACATGGTACATACTCTTGCACCTCGGCCAACATTGTCTATCTAATAACGTTGCCAGAAAGGATGTCCTGAACCATGATACATTGGGGAGATTATGCAAACGCTATGACAACGGATGAATGAATACTGTTTGACAATCACTAGGCAAGACTGTTCCCTTCCTGTTAGCGAACACTTCAGCGGTCATGAGCATTCGGCCTCTGACCTTCAGGTAAGCATTCTCCAAGGCGGTCTTCACGACACATGACAGTGCAGTCGCTGGGCACAGACTGATAGCCAAGTTCTGCACACGTGAGGATGATCTCAACAGGAATCTTGGGTTCATGTCATACTATCTGTAACCCCCATGACTTGCCTGGGTTTGCAAAACCTCACTTACTGTACTGTCTGGAGACAATACACATCTCTTTAACCTGTGCACAATGCTCCTTCCACTCACATTGTTGGCCACTTTAAGACTTGAATACCAGGTTAGGTTGGACTTAAACCTGGTGTTGTCAGATTTCTTACTGTGTTTACCCCATTCCAACACTGACATCTCTACATCATGACTAGTGGACACCACAGTGATTCTCACTGTGCCTGAGGGTTGGAAGATCCTGGAGGCTGAGAGAATCTGTTATCGAATGGACCAAGCATATTTAAATAAACATTAAATGACAATTAAACAATAACATTCCATTGGCTTTATTAATTATTTTCAGTACCCACATGCTAACTTTTTGTGACTTATGCACTTGCAAGATGAACAGAGGGATCTTGGTGTGTATGTGCATAGATCCCTGAAAGTAGGCAGTCAGGTCAAGAAGGTTGTTAGGAAGGCATATGGAGTCTTGGCTTTTATTGGTAGAGGGATTGAATTTCGGAGCCGCAACGTCATGTTGCAACTGTACAAAACTCTAGTGCGGCCGCACTTGGAGTATTGTGTGCAGTTCTGGTCCCCACATTATAAGAAAGATGTGGAGGCATTGGAGAGGGTACAGAGGAGGTTTACCAGGATGTTGCCTGGTATGGAGGGCAGGTCTTATGAGGAGAGGCTGAGGGATTTGAGGTTGTTTTCGTTAGAAAGGAGGAGGCTAAGAGGGGACCTGATCGAAACATATAAGATGATTAGAGGTTTAGATAGGGTGGACAGTGATAGCCTTTTTCCTAGGATGGAAAAAGCTAGCACGAGGGGACACAGCTTTAAATTAAGGGGTGATAGTTATAGGACAGATATCAGAGGCAGGTTCTTTACCCAAAGGGTGGTTCGGGAGTGGAATGCCCTGCCTGCAGCGGTTGTAGATGCGCCAAGTTTGGTGGCGTTTAAGAGGTTAGTTGATAAGTATATGGAAGAGAAGGGAATGGGTTAGTTTGGAGGGGCATTGCTTTTTATATTGGTCGGCGCAACATCGAAGGCCGAAGGGCCTGTTCTGTGCTGTTATGTTCTATGTTCTATATTTCCAGATCCTTCTGCAACTCAGAGCTCTGTAGTCTTTCACTGTAACAAGTTTTTTTTTTATTCTTCCTGTCAAAATGGACAATTTCACATTATACTTTTGTATTTGTGAGTATTAAAAATAGGATGTAGCTTAATGTAAATTTAAATTTGTTTTTCTGTATTTGAAAGGGTTAGTGATTTCAGTTTGGTTTAGATGCATGCATGGTGTTAAAGGTTTATGATGTGAAAACAAACCGGGCTTAAAGGAAAACTAGGTTGTTGCTTAGCAAACAGAGACCAGCCAAGGATGGAAAGGACTTTTGAGTTTGTTTTAAACTGGAAGCAGGAGAAGCTTGTCAGAACAAAGGAGCTGCAGAAAGCAGCCTTCCCAAAAGAACAAAAGAAATGCCAGCCACCAGGGAGTTGGAAAAAAAAGAATGTCTCAGGAAGCCATTTATGTTAAAGGAACAAAGGACAAGAGTTAAACAAAGTCCTATTGAGAATGCAAGTAAAAAGAAGAGAAAGTGCCCTAAGTTAAATAGACAGCTGAAAGAACCAGATATAGAGTTGTTTAGATGAGAAGCCAGATATCCGAGGTAAATCAAAAGACTGATATATCTTACCTTGCCTATGAAGCAATAGTGCTGGATATCCGAGAGATTGTGTGGAAGCTTGAAAGCATGACGTAATGCAAGGCAGAGGAATACTGAAAAGGAAGATTAAAAACCTGGAAGTAGATCCTTAAAGAACTTAATTTGGTTTGATTTATTATAGTCACATTTATTATACTGTGAAAAGTACTGTCTCGTGTTCTATACAGACAAAGCACACTATACATAGAGAAGCAAAGGAAAGGGTGTAGAACATAGTGTTATGCTTGTAGCTAAGGTGCAGAGGAAAATCAACTTAATCTGAGGTAGGTTCATTCAAAAGTCTGATGGCAACAGGGAAGAAGCTGTTCTTGAGTTGGTTGGTATGTGACCTCAGAATTTTGTATCTTTTTCCTGACAGAAGAAGATAGAAGAGAGTATGACCTAGAGAGAGTTGATGGGGTCGGTCCTTGATTATGCTGGCTACTTTTCAAGGCAGTGAGAAATGTAGACAGTGTCAATTGGTGGGAGACTGGTTTAAGTGATGGACTAGGTTTCGCCCATAACCCTTCATTGTTTTTTGTGGTCTTAGACAGAGCGGGAGCCATATCAAGCTGTGATACAGCCAAAATAAATGCTTTCTATGGTGCATCTCTAAAAGTTGGTGAGAGTCATAGCAGACATGCCAAATTTTGTTAGCCTCCTGTGAAAGTACAGGTGTTGATGGTCTTTTCTTAACTATAGCATCAGCATGGAGGGATCAGGACAGGTTGTTGGTGATCTGGACACCTAGAAATCTGAAGCTCTTGACCATTTCCACTTCGTTCCCGCTGATGTAAACAGGAGCGTGTCCTCCACTGTGCTTCCTGAAATCGATGAATATCTCCTACATTTTGTTGACCTTGTGAAGAGATTATTGTCGTCAACCATTTCACCAGATTTTGATTTGATTTGATTCTTTATTGTCACATGTATGAACATAAAGTGAAAAGTATTGTTTCTTGTATGCTACACAAACAAAGTATACTGTTCGTAGAGAAGGAAAAGAATGCAGTATGTAATACTACGGTCATAACTAGGGTGTAGAGTAAGATCAACTTAATGCAAAGTAAGTCCATTCAAATGTCTGACAGCAGCAGGGAAGAAACTGTTCTTCATGATATGTGACATCAGACTTTTGTATCTTTTTCCCGAAGGACGAAGGTGGAAGAGAGAATGTATGGGGTGCATAGGGTCCTTAATTATGCTGGCTGCTTTGTCGAGGCAGCGGGAAGTATAAAAAGAGTCAATGGATGGGAAACTGGTTTGCATGATGGATTGGGCTACATTCATGACCTTTTGAAGTTCCTTGTGGTTTTGGGCAGAGCAAAAGCCATACCAAGATGTGATACAAAGAGAAAGAATGCTTTCTCTGATGCATCTGTAAAAGTTGGTGAGACTCATAGCTGACATGCCAAGTTTCGTTAGCCTCCTTGAAAGTACAAGTGTTGGTGGGCTTTCTTAACTATAGCATCAGCGTGGAGGGACCAGGACAAGTTGTTGGTGGTCTGGAAACCTGAGGCTCTTTACCATTTCCACTTCATCCCTGTTAACGTAATCAGGAACATGTCCTCCACTGTGTTTCCTGAATTGGATGAATATCTCCTTCGTTTTGTTGACATTGCGGAAAAGATTGCCGTCGCACCATTTCACCAGATTTTGATATGATTTGATTCGTTATTGTCACATATATGTGACATATATTGTCACACACTGTTAAAAAGTATTGTTTCTTGCGCACTATACGGACAAAATATACTGTTCATAGAGAAGGAAAAGAGAGAGTGCAGAATGTAGTGTTACAGTCATAACTAGAGTGTAAGAAAGATCAACTCAAGCGAGATCAAAGGTCTGACAGCGGCAGGGAAGCAGCTGTTCTTCATGATATGGAACTCAGACTTCTGTATCTTTTTCACAAAGGACATATGTGGAAGAGAGAACGTCAGGGGTGCATGGGGTCCTTAATTATGCTGGCTGCTTTGTCAAGGCAGCGGGAAGTATAAACAGAGTCAATGGATGTGAGACTGATTTGCATGATGGATTGGGCTACATTCACGACCTTTTGTAGTTCCTTGTGGTCTTGGGCAGAGCTGGAGCCATACCAAGGTGTGATATAACCAAAAAGAATGCTTTCTATGGTGCATCTGTAAAAGTTGGTGAGAGTTGTAGCTGACATGCCAAATTTTCTTAGTCTTCAGAGAAAGTAGAGGCATTGGATGGCCCTTCTTAACTATATGTTGGCATGGGGGTACCAGGACAGATTGTTGGTGATCTGGACACCTAAAAACTTGAAGCTCTTGACCCTTTCTACTTCATCCCCATTGTTGTAGACAGGGGCATGTTCTCCTTTACGCTTCCTGAAGTCAATGACAACCTCCTTCATTTTGTTGACATTGAGGGAAAGATTGTTGTTGCTGTTTCAGTTCACCAGATCCTCTATCTCATTTCTGTACTCTATCTCGTAATTGTTTGAGATCCGACCCACTATGGTGGTGTCGTCAGCAAACTTGAAAATCAAATTGGAGGGAAATTTGACTACACGGTCATAGGTGTGTAAAGAGTATAGTAGGTGGCTGAGAACGCAGCCTTGTGGGGCACCAGTACAGTTATCTAGATGATAGAGATACATTCTCTATCTCTTTCCTATACTCCGTCTCATCATTGTTTGAGATCCGGCCCATTAAGATGGTGTCATCAGAAAACTTGAAAACAGAGTAAGAAGAGAATTAGCCATGTAGTCCTAGGTGTATAAGGATTATTGTAAGGGACTGAGGATATACACTTGTGGGGCACAGATGTTGAGGATGATCATGGAGGAGGTGTTGTTGCCTATCCTTACTGATTGTGGTCTGTGAGTTAGGAACTTCAGGATCCAGTCTCATAGGGAGGAGCTGAGTCCCAGGGCCACGGAGTTTGGGGATGTGCTTTGTAGGAATAGAGTTGAAGGCTGAGGTGTAGTCAATAAATAAGAATCTGCCATAGGTGTCTTCATTAACTAGGTGTTCCAGGGTTGACTGTAGGGCCAGAGTGATGTCGTCTGCAGTGGACTTGTTGCAGTAATAGGCCAGCTGTAGTGGATCCAGGCAGTCTGTGAGGCAGACTATGACTTTCAAAGCATTTCACAGTGATGGATGTCAGAGCCATCAGACAATAGTCATTAAGGCAAGCTGCCTGGCTTTTCTTTGGTACTGGGATGATGGTCATCTTCTTGAAGCAGATAGGGACATCAGATTGGTGTATGGAGAAGTAAAAGATGTCTCAGGATCTGAATGCTCATCTGAGTACCCTATCCGGACCAGTTGCTTTCTGTGGATCAAGTCTTGAGAAGGCTGCTTTGATGTCTGCAATGGTGATGTCACATACAGTTTCATCCAATTCTTCTGAGGTGGAGGGCGTGCTCACACTGACCTCTTGCTCAAAACAAGAATGCATTGAGCTAACCGGGGTGGGTTGCATTGGTGCTTTTACATATCTTCATTTTGTTATGTCTTATAGAGCTTGCCATTGTTGGTTGGAATCCATGTGGCTAGTCTGGGACTCTAGCTTGGTCCAATATGTCTTTTGACATCTTTGATGGATTTCCAAAAATCATATATACATTTCTTGTATAATTCGGGATCACCTGACTTGTTCGCCTCAAATCTGGATTTCAGCAAACAATAGATGTTCCTGTTCATCCATGGTTTCCAATTGGGAAACACATTGATTTATTTCTTTCGCACACTGTCTACTACACACTAATGAAGTGAGTTATTGCAGTGGTGTATTCATTCAGGTTGGTTGCTGAACTTTTAAATATTGACCTGTCCAGTGACTTGAAGCAATCCCGTCAGAGGTCATCTGATTCCTCAGACCAACATTGCACGACTTTCTTGAGCAGATTCTGCTAAGATTACCAAACTATACTTTGCTGTTTTCCTAGCATTCCGAAAATCATTGAAGCTTGATCATACAAAATTCTGACAGCAATGCAGAAAAGCATGGGATGAAAATAAAAGACCATCTAAGCCCTTTGGTACTGTTATTTCCACAATTCAGTCCACTATTTAATCTCCTTACAACCAAGTAAATTAGGGCAAAACCTCCAGAATGCTTCTACAACCTGTTCATATTAGATAGATTGCTTGTGTAACTTCAGCACAAGAATCCTTACGTTGCATGCAACATTTAATTATCTCCTGCTATTCTTAAAAGTCACGAATCAATTCCTTACAATCTATTCATCTAATTTTCTTTTTGATAATGTGATTATCTATTTATTTGGAAGTCTATTACACATGTGAATAGGGTGGGGATGCACAAAATAATTCTAATCTTGTCTAGGATTCATCCTCTAGATTTATACCTGGAATTTAACTTAAATAACCAGCTTATGCTAACAGTAACCATTCCATTCACCATTCTAAGAACTTGACATGTTCTTTAAATCTTCTTTTCGCCAATGAAATTAAGTTTAGATTTCTAAGTGTCTTTCCAGGGCTCTAAATCCTACATTCCTAGAATCATTATTCTTCTGTAAATCTCCAACATATCAGTTTCTATTAAAAGTAGGTACATTGATCAGAATATAATTTTCAAAATATGACATTACCTTATCAACGTTTCAATTAATCAAGGTCTGTAACACAATTAGGCTCAATTTTAACATTTTGATTCTAGTTTTCAAATCTCCACATAGCCTCACCTCTCCCTATCTCCATTATTTGTTCAAACTCCACAATCCTCCAAGATATCTGTGCTCTGCTAATCCTGGCCTCCTGAGCATCCCTGATTTTAATCATTCTACTTCTGGTGGTTGTATCATCAACTGTCTTTTGATTTGGTTTGATTTATTAGTGTCATATGTATTAATTAGTATACAGTGGATAGTATTGTTTCTTGCATGATATACAGACAAAACATACCATTCACAGAGAAGGAAACGAGCATGTCCAGAATGTAGTGTTACAATTATAGTTAGGGTATAGAGAAAGATCAACTTAATGGAATGACGGAGGTTGAGGGGCAACCTGACAGAAGTTTACAAGATTATGAGGGACATGGACAGAATGGAAGCTTTTCCCAGGATGGAAGAATCAATTATTGGGGGGCATAGGTTTAAATGCAAGGGGCAAGATTTAAAGATGTACAAGACAAGTTTTTTACACAGAGGATGGGGGGTGCCTGGAACTCACTGCCAGAGGAGGTAGTGGAAGCAGATACAATAGTGACATTTAAGGGACATTTGACAAATACATGAATAGGATGGGATAGAGGGATACAGTCCCCGGAAGGGTAGGGGATTTTAGTTCAGTTGGGCAGCATGGTCGGTGCAGGCCCGGAGGGCTGGTTGGCCTGTTCCTGTATTTAATTTCTTTGTTCTTTGTGAGCTAGGTCCGTTCAAAAATCTGATGACAATAGGAAAGAAGCTGTTCTTGAGTTGGTTAGTACATGTCCTTAGACTTTTGTATCTTTTTCCAAAGAAGGTGGAAAAGAGTATGTCCGGAGTGCATGGGGTCCTTAATTATGCTGGCTGCTTTTCCGAGGCAGCAGGAAATGTAGACAGTGTTAGTGGGTGGGAGATTGGTTTGAGAGATGGACTGGGCATTGTTCATGCCCCTTTGTAGTTTCTTGCTGTTTTGGACAGAGCAAGAGCTATACCAAGCTGTGATACAACAAGGAAGCAAGCTTTCTATGATGTATCTGTAAAAGTTAGTGAAAATCATAGCAGACATACCAAATTTCCTTAGTCTTCTGAGAAAGTAGAGGCAGTGGTGAGCTTTCTTAACTATAGTACCAGCGTGGGGAGACCAGATCAGGTTGTTGGTGATCTGGACACCTAAAAATCTGAAGCTGTTGATCATTTCTACATCACCTCTATTGACGTAGATAGGGGTATGTCCTCCACTACGCTTCCTGAAGTCGATGACTATCTCCTTTGCCTACCAGCCCCTCATTATAGAACCCACCACCACCACCCACCCCAACCCATCCCACCCCACCCTGCCAAATGTCTTTGCCTGTCTACTCATCTTTTCTTCTTTAAGATGCTCCTTAAAACTTAGCTCTTTGACTAAGGTTCTGGTCATCTACCCTGATAAGTCCTTAAATGGTTTGTGTCGAATTTTGTTCAATAATGTTGAAATTATCTCCATTTACTCTGAAGAGTTTTGTAAGTACAAGTTATTTTTTGTGAAGAAATGCTTGGTGCCAATAATTTATATACATAGTAACATCTTTTGTTCTTTTAGGTATGTTTTCAGTGGTTGAGCTGAAATATTTTGGAGAGCAAAGAGCTACATTTAAAATCTTGAAACCATGGTGGGATGTTTTCACAGATTATTTAACTATTTTGATGCTTATGATAGCAGTTTTTGGAGGAACATTACAGGTAACACCAATGTATATAATATGGTTGCATGTATACTTCTCTGATTTATCAAGTGTCCTTTCTAACCAGTTTATTTTGTAATGATGTTTGATGTAATAATGTTTCAGATTAAAAGGCAGATTTTCTGATGGTTTCAATTGATTTCAAGCAATAGAGGGATTAAAAACTTATGAACTTTGGAAGAAGTAAAATGTAACATTCTACTATTATCATAGTAATCCAAATTATTCCAAATGCTATCTTATTATGATTAATATGTCTACACTTTTTGTAACACTATAAATTTAAAGAAGAATTTGGACTAGGTAACATACCTGTCCACTTTAATGAAACATATACTCATTTTAATACATTTGATTTAGAAGATTGTCCTTGTCTGGTTTACATGATTACCTGAATAATTACTTCTAGCAACATTTTTATATGGCTGTTGACAATACTGAACTTAAAAATAATTCTGAAGCACTACATTTTATTTCTGAGCTGTCTTTTCCTCCCAGTTAACATAGAACATAGAACAATACAGCACAAACAGGCCCTTCGGCCCACGAGTTGCACCGATCACATCTACCAGTCCACAGACCTATCTATAACCCCCTATCCTATTCTTTTCCATATACTCATCCAGAAGTCTTTTAAAAGATCCCAGTGAGTTTGCCTCAACAACCTCCAACGGCAGTCGGTTCCATTCACTCACCACCCTCTGAGTGAAAAACCTACCCCTGACAGTTCTCCATGTAACGTACATTGGATAATGTCCCTTTATCTCTTTCGTATATTTTCTTCTATTTACCAGTGCAGATACAGTGGCCGGAATTTACCACCATACCTGTCCTGGAATCAGGGCAGGCGCAACGAGCAGAATGGAATTCTCCATTGGCTTGGGTGGGATTTTACGAATTTTGGCCGGACAATGTCATAGAAATACTGGCCAATGAGCAGTAACATAGTATTTCATTGCCTATAAAGCATTTGGAGATTTCCTGAGTTTGTGAATAGTGCCAACAAGATGCAAGCCTGCCTCTTTTTTTTATCAGTTAACTAAAGATTCTGATGTGACTTTTCTGCTTGCACTCCCTTGATTTGATTTGACTTATTATTGTCACATGTATTAGCATACAGTGAAAAGTATTGTTTCTTGCACATTATGCAAAGATACCGTTCATAGAGAAGAAAATGAGAGCATGCAGAATGTAGTATTATAGTATAGCTATGGTAGAGAGAAAGATGAATTTAATGGAAGGTAGGTCAATTCAAAAATCTGACATAGCAGGGACGAAGCTGTTCTTGAGTTGTTTGGTACATGTCCTCAGACTTTTGTATCTTATTTCCAATGAAAAACGATGGAAAGGAGAATGTCCGGCGTCCTTAATTATGCTGGCTGTTTTGCTGATTCAGTAGGAAGAGTAGATAGAGTCAGTGGATGGGAGACTGGATTGGATGATGGATTCGGTTACATTCACGACCTTTTACAGTTTCCTGTGGTCTTGGGCAGAGCAAGAGCCATATCAAGCTGTGATGCAACCAGAAAGAAAGCTTTCTATGGTAAAAGTTGGTAAGAGTCATAGCTAACATGCCAAATTTCCTTAGTCTTCTGAGAAAGTAGAAGAGCTGGTGGACTTTCTGAACTACAGTGTTGGTATGAGGTTATCAAGACAGATTGTTGGTGAGGTTGGTGGGGAAGCATTTGATCTCTGAACCATGGTTAAGATTGGAACTTGCTGTAAAGTGTAATCCTGCTCCTTAGCGCCCCATAATGCACTATTTGCACAGATCAGCTTCATTATGAACACTGGGTTTTGAAATGTAACCAGTCTGATTGACATGTCTGCCTTTCCATAGTCATGTGACCAGGTCCCAGAGGCTGCCTTTGGAGGCAGCTATCTCAAGGCAATTCAATAAAGATTCTCACTGAGACAGGACATTGAAGAAGACTGTTTTTATACAGGAAACAAGGTGTACAGAAATAGAGAAAATGATTATTGAACCTGGAAAATAACACACTTGAGAACCCAGGAACACAGATTGAAATCTGCTAATAAGCTACTTAAGAAAGGATTAAAAAAAAGCTGAGTAAATAGTGAGGTGAGTAAAAATGGTTGCAGTAACTTTTCCCATTCCACCTCCAGTGACATTTGACAATGATACATAGTAAAACTGGCAGTTTTTCCACTCACAATGGCAAAACCATGAGATTGCAACAGATTTAAGTCTCAACCAATAAGGAGTAGCCTTATTCCTAGGGACTGCTACAAAGGCTATACCTTCCAAAATCCAACTATCAAAGAAAACTGATCGCAGAGATTTTGAATGCTTTGAACAAACATTTTGTTCATATGTAACATTCACTAAGGATTCAAAATGTTCGTTCAAAGCATTCAAAAGGGTTCATGACAGCAGTAACACAGCCAAAAGAATCACGTGAATTTGGACAACTAAAAGATTAAAAGATGATCTGATTAAAGATGAATTAGTCCTAGTGTGGGAGATCCCTCAGTGAGAGCATGTCTACTGAAGGATAAGAAACTAATGCTAAAGAAAGTAGTAGAAATGTATCAAAATGCAAAACATGACTTGAGCATATATGTGGCAGGGCAGACTCGGAGATACATTATGCCAAGAGAGAGTCCATGCCAAAAGAGGGAAGCAATTGCAGACAAAAGGCAAGATACAGTGGAGAATACTGTGCGGAAGAAAAGAAGGATTCTTCAGCATAGAACCAGAATTGCAAAAAACAGACCCATTTTTCACACAAGTGTTTGATGAGAAAAAACAAAATAAGCCTATACAGATACCTACTGGAGAGATTTTAGCAGATGACTCTGATGAAGAACAATAGACAATACAAAATACAATAGGCTTGTTCAGTCAAGCCTATTGGCCACAAACGGTTGTGACAATTACCATTATGACTGCAGAGAGAAAGTATCAATGACCTTTGAAATATCAGTTGAGGGTGAGTGGACGAATCAGCTGCCAGGAGAATTGGAGGTAAACTTTTGTGTTCATAATTAATAGGATTCCAAATGCAGAATCTGGCACAGCTCCCACTACTCTGGTTGGCAGAACAGGCACCATCGGAGCTGTCCACACTGTACTTAGTCTCAAAATGGGAGAATTCCAGCCAAAAGTTTTTTTTTTCAAAATAGAGTTTGCAGCACAGCAGAAGGCCATTTGACTAGTCATAGCTGTACCAGCTCTCTGCAAGAGCAATTCATCTATTGCTATTCTCCTGCCTTTTCTATGTGGCTCGGTAACCTTTTCTTCTTCAGATAATAATCCAATTCTTTCTTGAATGTTTCAATTGAATCTGGCTCCATATAAATATACAAATTAGGAACAGGAGTAGGCCAATTGGTCTTTCATGATTGCTCCATCATTCAGTAAGATCATGGCTGATTGGATTGTAACCTCAACCCCACAATCCTGTTTACCCCCAATAATCTTTCACCTCCTTGTTAATCAATAATCCATTGAGCTCCGTCTTAAAAATATTCAAAAATTCTGCAACTGCTACCTCTTGAGGAAAACAGTTCCAGAGACTCCTGACCCTCTTCAAAAAACATTGTCTGCATCTTTGTCTCTTTATTAAGTGACCTCTTAATTTTAAACAGTAACCCATAGTTCCAGATTTTCAGTAAAAGGAAACATCCTCTCCGCATCCACCATGTCAATAGCCTGTAGGATCATAAAGGTTTCAATCAAATTGCCCCTTACTCTTCTAGACTCTACTGGATATAAACCTAATCTCTTCAACGTTTCCTTACGATATAACCCCCCCCCTTCCTAGTACTAGTTTGATAAACCTTGAGACTGCAATCACATTTATATCTTTCCTCAAATAAGGAGACCAATACTACATGCAGTACCCCAGGTGTGGTCTCACCAATGCCTAGTGGAACTAAAACATAACCTCCCTATACTTTCAATCAATTCCTCTCACAGTAGACAATAACATTCTATTAGTTTTCCTAATTACTTGCTGTACTTGTTTACTAGCTTTTTGTGATTCATACAGTAAAATACCCAGGAGCCTCTGCACCTTAGAGCTCCACAATCTAACTACACTCTCAGGCAGTGCGTTCCAGACCCTAACCATTTGCTGCATAAAAAGATATTTTCTCGTGTTACCATTGCTTCTTTTGCCAATCACTTTGCATTGGTATCCTCTTGGCCTTGACCCTTTAATGAATGGGAACAGTTTCTCCCTACTCTGTCCACACCATTCAATTTATATCAAATTTCCTGGCAACCTTCTTTTCTGCAGCTTCTCCAGCTATTGGCATTATTGAAGTTCCTTATCCCTGGAACCAATCTAATGAGTCTTTTTGGATCCTTTTGAATGCCATTCCATTCTTCCCAAAGTGTGGTGCAGAGTTGAGACTGCACCAGTGTTTTATACGATTCATCATTATTTCTTTCATTTTCTATACTCTTTTCCTTGAATGCTTTTTTAACCACTCATTCAACCTCCCCTGTCACTGTCAATAAATTTGCACATGTACCCTATGTCCCTCTGTTCCTGCTCCCCATTCAGAATTGCATACTTTGTTTTATATCGTCTTTCTCAGTTCCTCCTACCAAAATGAATCACTTCACAGCTTTCGGCATTAAATGTCATATATCATTGGTGAGATTCTTTGGCCTCCCACCAGGTGTTTCCTGGCAGTGTGCTATTAGCTCTGTCAATGTCTTGCAAAGTTGGGTAGAGTAATTGTAGATTGGGTGATGGGAAATTAAAAGGTAGTGTTTTTAAAAGTGCAAGGTCATAGGGAGCCCAAACTGAAACATTTGTATTGAAAGGCCAAGCAGCAGTTTTTACCAAAACAGCAGGTTTTTGAATTTAGTCAATCAATTTGAATCAGGCACTTAGTTATCAAAAACCTATCAAATTTAAATCTGATGGATTTGATAAACTAGGATTGATCCTATTGTGGGAAATATTGATCTGTCATGGGTATAAAAGAAGGGGGCAGTGGAATAGAGAGAGGAGAGCAACTGCTCTTGCCAGAGCTAATGACTTTCAGCTCTCAACTCTGTAGCGAGAGAATCACTGGCTCTCATCACTTCATCTATGTCTTAGAGAATAAACCATCTAGACAACAAAGCTACCAAAGAAGAAAGTTCCAGCCAGAAGGATCAACAGAGAAGGTCCAGAATGTTTCTGAAGATGCAAAACCTGGTTGTAATTTAGACTGTGACTAAATTCTACTTTGTTAATGAGTGGGAATTGTATTTATTGGAACAACTATCAGAATCTTGTTTTATTCAGGAATAGTTAATAGAAGGGATTTATTCTGTTTGCTAATGGTTTACTTAATTTATTCACTGTTAGTTAGATAAATAAATATGTGTGGATTTTACAGTAAGTGTCAGGGATTTATTTTGTATTTAACCACTAGAAGTTGTTGAAGAGCAGACTACATCACTTCACACACTTGTTTTAAAGATTATAAAGCAAGGTACTCTTTGGGTGTTTTGGTGTTAGTTCTCAGAGTGGGAAACTACTTCTGCTTTATAACATATAGACTTTCCCATTGATACGTGATATCAATTCTCTGGTCCCACTGGCAGCACACCCACACCATGTTTCCCATGCCACTGCAAACTCACAGGTGTGGGTGTGCTGCTGGCGGGATCAGAGAATCCCTCTGGCATGAATGGCTGGAAAATTTCAGCCCAGTTGTCTTCTTATTCCATCAGTCTGTTTGCCTTTTTGAAGTTCAATCCTTGTAAGTTTTGTGTCATCCATAACTTTTGAATTTGTGCCTGTACACCAAAGTTTGCAATATATATTAGGAAGAATCTTAGGTCTTATGCAGGTCTTATGAAGAGAGGCTGAGAGATTTGAGGTTGTTTTCATTAGAAAGAAGGCGGCTAAGAGGAGACCTTATTGAAACATATAAGATGATTAGAGGTTTAGATAGGATGGACAGTGATAGCCTTTTTCCTAGGATGGAGAAAGCTAGCACGAGGGAACATAGCTTTAAATTAAGGGGTGGTGGTTTTAGGACAGATGTCAGAGGTAGGTTCTTTACCCAGAGGGTGGTAAGGGTATGGAATGCCTTGCCTGCATCAGTTGTACATGCGCCAAGTTTGGTGGCGTTTAAGAGGTTAGTAGATAGGTTTATGGATGAAAGGGGAATGGTTTCGGTTAGAGGGTCACTGCTTGTTCCTAATTGGTCGGCGCAACATCGAAGGCCGAAGGGCCTGTTCTGCGCTGTAATGTTCTATGTTCTATTAGAATAGGGGTCCTAACACAGACCTCTGGGAAACCCCAATATAAACCTTCCCCCAGTTCAAAATACAACTGTTCACAACTACTGTTTCCTTTTATTCAGCCAGTTTGGTACCAATGTTGCTGCTGCCCAGTTATAACATAAGCTTTAACTTTGCTCACAAATCAGTTTTGTCAAATATTGCTCAACAGAAAAATAAATGAGGAGAGATCCCCAATATTTGACAGTCCTGTATAGTTAAATTCACGTCAAATTTCCTTTTTTCTGTATTTAAACAGATATCAACAGACAAGATCATCTGTGTTCCTGTGCCAGAAGGCTTCTCAATGATCACCATGCAATGGAACAAAAGTGCTCTTAAAGATCTTAAACTAAATAGTTTTGATTCTGGATTTAAGACTGACTTGGACCGTGAACAATACAATTTAATGGATCAATATTGTTATGATCATGCAATTCAATGGTATTCAAAATATTTCCCATACATAGCTATCATCCACACACTTGTGTTTTTGATAAGCAGTAACTTTTGGTTCAAATTTCCAGGAACAAGTTCCAAAATTGAACATTTCATATCGATCCTTGGAAAATGTTTAGATTCTCAATGGACTACTAAGGCACTTTCAGAAACTGTTTATGAAGATTCAGATCTACAGATCCCACAAAAAACAGTTTTATCAACTGAACCATCTGTATCTTGCTCTTTAAATATACAACAGTCCTCTGATACTGCCCTCTTATTGGGACAAAAGGAATCTAGTAATGACAGGTTATGTGAGAATGAAACCCAAGTGTCCTTGTGTAAACCTCCATCGAAGACTTTCAAAACTGTTGGAGGTGGTGTTTATGGTCATACTGCAGTGAAAATCCTCGATAAAAAAGAAGGGGAACAAGCAAAAGCATTGTTTGAAAAAGTCAAAAAATTTCGTCTTCACACAGAAGAAGGTCATATTCTTTATATGATGTACACAAGACAAACCATTTTGCGTTCCGTTCAAACAATTCTCATTCTCGCCTATTTTGTAACTCGGATTCCTCAAATGAAACACATTGTCCACTGTGTAGATAAAATTCATATCACAGGCTTCACAGAATTTTTCTGCATCCATGGTCTTTGGAGGATATTCAGGATGTTGTCTATTGTTTATGTAGTTGTCATCTTCATTTATTGTATAACCTGTATCTACACATTGTACTGGATCTTCTATTTTAAACTTAAAGAATATTCGTTTGCATATGTCAGAGAAGAAACTGGAATTGATGACATTCCTGATGTAAAGAATGATTTTGCTTTTTTGCTACATCTGATTGACCAATATGATAAACTGTATGCTAGGAAGTTTGCTGTGTTTCTATCTGATGTCAGTGAAAATAAACTCCGTCAACTAAACCTGAGCTATGAGTGGACACACGAGAAGCTTCAGCAGCGTATTGTTACCAATGAAGACAACAAGACTGAATTACATCTCTTTATGCTACCTGGCATTCCCAATAATGTTTATGATATTTATAACCTGGAAGTACTAAAGTTAGAATTTATTAAGGATGTCTCTATTAGTGCAGCCATTTCGCAGCAGACTTCACTCCAAGAACTATGGGTTTATAACTGTATAATAAAGGTAGAAAATCGAGCACTTGCATTTTTAAAAGACACAATAACAATTTTGAGAGTTCGGTTTGCAAATGCTTATGAAATACCACAATGGATGTACTGTCTGAAGAATCTCCGTGAACTGTACCTGGAAGGAAATTTATTAATCGACAATAAGACTTCCATTGCCCTACAATCTTTATGTGACTTAGAACGTCTTAAATCTCTGCACCTGAAGTCCAATGTCACCAAAATACCAGCAGCAGTCATTGATGTTGCCCATCACCTGCAGCAGCTCACAATCCACAATCAGGACAAAAAGTTCAGCACCCTTAATGGCCTTAGGAAGATGCTTTGCCTGTCTGTTCTAAAGCTGTATAACTGTGATCTGGAGAGAATCCCAAGTGCTATATTTAGTTTGAGCAATCTTCAAGAATTGGACCTCAAAGACAACAATCTGAGAACTTTAGAGGAGCTGGTTAGTTTCCAGCAGCTTCGTAAACTTACCATACTCAAACTTCACCATAATAAAATTACACAAATTCCTCTTTACATTGCCAAGGCCAGCTCGCTGGAAATGCTTTATTTAACGAAAAATAGTATCACTTTCCTTCCATCATATCTGTTTAAACTCAGCAGGCTACGACACCTTGAAGTTGGTCATAATAATATTACGAACATTCCCACTGAAATAGAACAACTGGAGGACCTTCACTACTTTGACATTGAAAGTAACAAAATATCTGAGCTTCCTTTGGAACTGTTTTATTGCACAAAGCTTAGAGTGCTAATACTTTCACACAACCTTTTGACTTCCATTCCGCCTAAGGTGAAAAATTTGACACACCTGCGACAATTAGATCTGAAAGGGAACAAATTACAATATTTGCCACCTGAGTTGGCAAAGTGCCAATGTTTGAAGAGGAGTCAACTGAATGTGGAAGAGGACATTTTCAACACTCTCCCATATGATGTCAGGGAAGAGTTTCTAAACAGAGATTCTAGGTGAACAAGAACTAAACTTCAACACATCGAAGGTTAAATGAATTATTTTCCTCAGATTTTTAAATGAATCGTAAGTGTATTGTTTAAATAGATTCTTGTGTTTATTTTCTTCAAAAATGAGATCTTTTTCAAATCGGATCCTTTACTTTTATACTACCTTTAATGTAGTGAGATATTTCAGGATGAACACACTGTCTCAAATGAGATATGCCAATTATATCAGATGAGGAGTTAAGGGAGGCCAAAGAGAAAAAGAGTTTTCTATCAACAGGCAGCAAAGTGTGAAGCCCATCTGGTTTAATGTTCTGCCAAAGAAGGAGGAATGAAGGCAAGGGAAAGTAGAATAGGAAGAATAGGGATCAAGCAGAATGCATCAACTTCTCAGAGATGGAGGAGGAGCAGGGAGGAACGGAGGGATTTCTAGAAGTGGGTGGTAAGTTCAATGTTTTAGTGAACAGGGGACCAATGGAAACCAATAACGAATGACGTATTGTTAAGCATGACATGTAAGCAACAGAGCTTTTGAGAAGTGGCATCTGTGAGACTGAGATGCTTGATGAAATGATTGTTAGAGAAATCTGAGGTGGTAAATCTGTGGATGAGGGTTCAATAGTGGTCGGCAGAGACAATTGAGTGGCTAAAAAAGATTGGATGGTAGGATTATGGGATGAAAACAAGGGGTAAAATTAAATTGATAGACATAAATTGTGTTCTTCTAGTTTGATTTTATGATTTTCACCAATAACAGAAGGTTCTAGTTTATCCGTAGCTTAATGGGCGGCACGGTAGCACAATGGTTAGCACTGTTGCTTCACAGTTCCAGGGATCTAGGTTCAATTCCCAGCTCGGGTCACTGTCTCTGTGGAGTTTGCACATTGTCTGCGTGGGTCTTCTCCGGGTGCTCCAGTTTCCTTCCACAGTCCAAAGATGTGTGGGTTAGGTTGATTGGCCATGCTAAAATTGCCTGTTAGTGTACTAGGATGTTTATGTTAAAGGGATTAGTGGGTAAATATGTAGGGATATGGGGGTAGGATCTGGGTGGGATTGTGGTTGGTGCAGACTCGGTGGGCCAAAGGGCCTTTTTCTGCACTGTATGGGTTCTATGGTTCTAATGTCAGACAAATAGCTGTACAGTGTGCAGACTGTATATGGAGCCTGTTTGCAGAAGATGTCTGTTGAGGGAAGTGTACAGATAAGGAATCAAAGTGGGTGCAGTACAAATGAGGTGGCATTGAGAAGAAACCTATTCAAGTCTTACAGAAACACTTGGAAGATAAAAATGTGGTGGGGTTTTCAAGATGGCCAGGCACCATCAGAAATTTCAGACAATACAAGACTCATGAAGCCAGTGTCTCAATTTAAAGACATAACCTTTATTTAGACCAGTGCTAGGAGAAATCATCAAAGGGTCAGGGCATCTCCCAAGATGGAGCAGCTAGACCTCTCCAATTAGTTCTGACATATATAATCCAAAACAGATCAATTTCTGATTAATTATTCCCGCCTTTCATTAGCTTTAAATCAATCATCTTCAATATATATAAATCAACAATAATACTTGTCACATACCTTAGCCAATCGCATCTTACCATCTAGCATAATGGCATTTCATTAGTTCTTAGAATCTAGACTTATCCTCCCTTTTGGCTAATTCAGTATCCTGCATCCCTTAATAACCAGATACCAGCCACAAAGTTCAAAAGATATGTTCCATAAGTTCCTCTACAGGTCACTGCCAACCCAAATTAACGCATAATTCCACAACAGGGCATGCATCCATCTTATTTGGACAGTGAATAAACCCTATTTATAAAGTCTGATTAAGTGTTCTGAATGTTCTTTCCATTAGAAACTCTGCTGATAAAACTTGCATATTCCAAAGACTTCAGTATTCCTTTCGAACATGGCTTTGTCTTAAAGCCCTTTACCACGAAGCTTTGCAGCAAACTGCTTTTGAGTAAAATGAACAATAATTTTTTAAAATACATTAATACATTCAAAATATCAGTATAGTGCTTTTAAATCACATTCACTTGTTTATTTCTCACTGCATTTCATACGTATGTAAACTTTCTTGTTAGCTTATAAATTTATTTTAAAATTATTTAATAACAGGTTGACATCCGTATCACAGATAGCGATTCACTTTAACTCCCAAAGAGGAGTGCTACATGACTGGTTCTCATTGTGTAATATCCTTCTCCTTTCATTCAAGGCAGCCTCTGAAGTTTTAAGCTTTTTTTAAAGTTTATTTATTAATGTCACAAGTAGGCTTGCATTAACACTTCAGTGAAGTTATTGTGAAAATCCCCCAGTCGCCATTCTCCAGCACCTGCTCAGGAACTCTGAGGGAGAATTTATCATGGTCACTGCACCTAACCAATACATCTTTTGGACTACCTACCTCTTAAGGACTCAGGAATGTAATGTATCTTAATGCTTGTTTGAAAGTTCTGACATTTAACCAATTGACTTTGACAGTCTGCTCAGTGAACCATCCAACAAGATCTATCATCCCCTTTTCCTATGGAGCCACTGGGACATTATGTACAGAAGATTATCTGATGGGCTTGTTTTCAAAGATGTTCTCCTGCATAATTTTTTTTACAAGGGATAGATGATACAGCACAGTCCAACTTGCAAACAATCTGCAGCAATGTGGCCAGATCTACTGTTCACAGCACCAGCGACAGGTAAACCTTCAGCATACAATGACATTCGGTGTTTGAGTAGCGAATGTGCATGCACAATTTGTTGCAGCCACACAAAGCTGGACATTAGAATGAGGATGCATTTGAGAATGTGTTTTTCATGCTTTGTCCAGAGGTCTGTATATTGTATTCCTGCAAAGGTAATCCATTTCTGACCTCTAAATGGAAGCTGGCTCAGGTGAATGCCATGGCACACAAGGGAGGAATGGACCAGATCTGTGCCACGTAAAGCGACATTGAGAGTACCTCATATCTGCTGACGAGATTCTTAATCGCAATGGAGAGGAAGCATTGTTTGTGTCCGTCCAGTTTTTGTTTCACTATAGCTACAGACTCCTTTTCAGTGCACACCCAAGCCATGCTAAATCATAACCCCAGCACCTTTAGGTAATCAGATGTAACTGTGAAGGGGGTCAAAGGATCAGGCAGCCCAGTTCCCAAAGAACATAGCCTCATTCTTGTTACAATTTACTTTGGCTCCTCAGAGGCTAGTTCATACTTGTTGCAGATTCTTATCAGTTTGCATACAGCGAATCCAAGCAGAAGATGGTGATGTTATCCATGTATAGGGAGGCTTTGACTGGGCCTCCAATGTCTGCAATGGTCACCCCCCTTTTGTCCACATCTTTCCTGGTGAACTCAGAAAAAGGGTTAATAGGACAGGGAGAGAGGAGAGCCTTGTCTGACTCCAGAGAGGAAGATGTCTGATTCCCACCCACTGGTTAAAACTACACTACTGAGGTTTGTATAGAGCAATAAAATCTCCAAAGACTCTTGAAAATCAAAAGAGCTCTGACAATGAGTCACGTAAGCCACATTTAAGTCACCAGCATTCAATAGGTTGGTTATTGAAGAGATGAAGACTCACTACTCAAAAAGAAAAAAGCAGTAAAATGGGGAAATAAGAATACTGGCCTGAATAGTCTTGTATACTTTAAAATGGAACCCCAGTAAAATGGGGAAATGTGAATATTGGTTCCAATTTTTTATTCCTGCTGTGCAGTTTCATTTTATCAGGGAGACTTCAAAGAACAAAACAGCACGGGAAATAGGCCCTTCGGCCCAATAAGCCCACGCCGCCACCCCGATGTCCCCACCTCTACCCGCTATCCCTGTCCATGTTTATAGATCTATGGATTAAAAACCAAATTTGAGACAATTTAGGGAGAATTTGTTTTGCCAATTAGCCTAAGAGCACACCTTTCGGATGTGGGAGGAAACCGGAGCTCCCGGAGAAAACCCACGCAAGCACGGGGAGAATGCGCAAACTCCCACAGACACAGGACCAAATCCATGTATCTGCACAGCACAGCGATAGTCACTGAGCTGTCGTGTTGCCCATCAAATGGTCCAGGTCAAGCGTACACTAACGACGTGAAGCACTAGGATACTCTCAAAAAAAAATCCAAGAGCAGCCCCCTCATGACCCATTGCGTGTATGCCCCTCGTTAGACAACAGGGTGGACCAAAGCACCTGTAGGATAAAAACAAGTACATCAATATCATCATCTATTTACACACTTCCCAGGGACTCCCAAGGCTCATGATCCCTATTTTATATCAGTTTTCTATATCCCTCCATTCCCATTCTGTTCATGTGCCCATCTAAGTATTTCTTAAATAACTCCAGACTACCTGCCTCCACCACTTTACTTGGCAGCGCATTCCATACCCCAACCACCCTCTGTGTGAAAAAACTCCCTCTCGCATCCAAATTATACCTTACCCCCCTCACCCTAAGCCCGTGACCCCTCATGCTATTTGAGTCCATCCTAGGAAAAAGCTTAACCCTGTTTACTCTATCTATCCCCTTCATAATCTTGTACACCTCTATCAGATTTCCTCTAAGTCTATGTCTTTCTAAGGAAAACAGTCCCAATTTGCCTAATCTCTCCTCGTAACTCAGACCTTCCATACCAGGCAGCATCCTGGTAAAACTCCTCTGCACTCTCTCCAGACTCTCCACGTCCTTCTGGTAGTAGGGCGACCAGAACTGGACGCAGTATTCCAAATGAGGTCTAACCAGCGTTTTATACAACTGCAACATTAAAGGCCAGCTCTTGTACTCTATACCCCTTCCTATAAAGGCTAATATACTATATGCTTTCTTCACAACCTTCTCCACTTGCTCTGCCACCTTCAGAGACTTGTTCACCTGTACCCCCAGGTCCCTCTGCGTTTCTGTACTCTTAATAGGTCTACCCTTTATCATATACCTCCCCTCTACATTCTTCCTCCCAAAATGCATCACCTCACATTTATCAGGATTGAATTCCATCTGCCATCTATCTGCCCAAGCTACCAGCCTATCTATGTCCTGCTGCATTACCTGACAATGCTCCTCACTATCCGCAAGTCCAGCCATCTTTGTATCGTCTGCAAACTTGCTGATCACTCCACTTACTCCCTCTTCCAAGTCATTCATATATATTACAAACAGAAGAGGTCCCAGTACCGAGCCGTGCGACACACCACTAGTGACCGACCTCCAGCTAGAGAAACACCCTTCCACTATTACTCTCTGTCTCCTATTACCAAGCCAGTTACTTATCCATCTAGCTACTTGTCCTTGTGTCCCATTTGCCTTGACCTTCTCGACTAACCTCCCATGAGGGACTTGGTCAAACGTCTTACTAAAATCCAAATAGACAACATCAACGGCTCGCCCTTCATCCACTGATTTCGTCACCTCCTCAAAAAATTCTACCAGATTTGTAAGGCACGACCTCCCCTTAACAAATCCATGCTGCGTTCCCTAATCAGATCGCAACGCTCTAAGTGCCTATACATCCTATCTCTAAGAATCCCCTCCAACAGCTTCCCTACCACTGACGTCAAACTCACCGGCCTATAATTTCTATAACTTCATTAAAACCCAGCGAATTACATGGAAGTGGTATTTTGAATAATTATGAGATTCTTGCCAATAAAAGGTGAGCTTCCTTCTCGCTCAACCTCCTGCTACTGACATTGGGAGTTGTTTTCTCATTTGCAGGATTCTGGCAAACAGCTTTCCACATGATTCTCTGAACCTACCCACTATTTTGCCCATTGTTGTGGACTCTGCAAAATCTAGCCCATAGAATCAAACTGGAGATCTGCCTGCTTTTTGTAGCTTAGTACTATATCATAAAATTTATCCATGCAGCCTATTTAGAATATACATTTTTTGGCTGGAGTGGTTAAATACAATGTAGAAAAGATTCGAATTTTAAACATAATGCTCAAGAATATAACGGGAATTAAATCCCTACTAATTTTTCAGTTTTGTTAATTAGTTTTCCAGTGGACTATTAGGTTCACAAATTTGTTATGTCCCATTTTGAAAGGCAAGCTTTATTTGTGTTTATAAATTTGCACAGTATTGCTTCAGATTCCAAAATTTGAGATCTGCATCTGAATCTACACACCGTTAACAAGGATTTCAGTGTAAGTGATGACTCTGTAAATCCTGACTCGCCACCTGCAGGTTCAATGCATGCTTTCTCTTAAAGACAGTCGTAAAGCCAGTTGATATACAATGATATGTCATTTTTAAATCCAAGTTGTGATTGCATACTACTTTCAACTGTCTTGTTTGAACTGCATAGGTTTAAAATTGATGATTTGACGGCCCTTTGAGTTTGTGAGAGATGACTGAGAAAGTTGTCAAAGTTTGATCTCATAATTCAATTGCCCAAAATCACATTATGTTTTAAAATTAATGTAAAGATATTCATGTACACTATTTAACAATATTTAATATTTACTTTTGTATAATCTAAAATATAATTATTGTTTGATTTTAAATAACCATCCCACAAACAAAATTTGGTAATTTTACAGTTTCCACAAAAAGTTTGCAGGAGATTCAAACTATAAAGTGTATTGCATTGAATTTACATTTCATATGAAGCCACATCCTATGGTCTGATCTTTGCACTGTGCAAGTTTGAATTATTGATATTTCTCTATTGTACATAAAGCTATAAATATATATAGAATTAAATGTTGATTGTAAGAAACTTTTTCTCTGAAAGTTGGTTGTGTAACAGACTATAATCTCTGATTTGATGGAGAAAAAAGCAAGTTTCTGAAACTTTTAGTTCTATATTTAATTTGGGGTCTTTGGTGACTTAGTAATAATATTTGTTTATTGTGGTACTGGTCCATGAAAGCCAGCAAGATCCCATATTTGATCTGGTACTCTGCTGTCAGTTGAACAATAATATTTGGTTTCCAATTTCCTGGTCTATTGATGGGTGTTACAAGCTCAAAGACTACAATCATTCTAGTATAATGTCTTTATTGAACTGAATGTGTCATGGCTGCCCCACACGTTTACTCATAGTGAAGATCACATTAATACAGGAAGCTAGGTAGGACACTTAGTAACCATTGCATTTCAAAATTCAAACATCCCTCTTTCCATAATAAACAACAGGTATTATGTGTAACAATATGTTACCCCATTACACCACAACTGTTCTCATGCATTAACAAACAGTTTATTATGGTCAATCTCTCCACATGCATTGCATTCATAGTCATTAAACTGAGCAGGTTTCTGGTTGATATGCATACATATTATCATTGGCTATTCATCTGGATGATTTTTTTTGAGTCCCATGTCACTTGTTGTTGCCTTGGTAACTGTTACTCCATTTCTGTTGTTGGATACTGGTGGACCTCTGGGAGTGATGGTTGTTCTGTGCAGCTTGTGAGATTTCATATTCTTGATGGGCCACCAACAGTGAAGAACATTTTCTCTAGTTCATAAATCCCTGCAGTTGTTTACATATGCCTGCAGTTGCAGAGGTATCACCAGTCGCTCAGCTCCACCATGTGTGATTCAGGTGAAACTGCTCAATGCATGTCCTAAGTTCAGTAAGAGTCTGGCAACATCAATTTTAAATCCAACCGATTTATTTGATAGTAAGTCTGCTAGCTTTCGGCGTTTGTGCCTTCATCAGGTGAATGAGGTGTTCCGGTCTCCAAAAGCACACATATCAGCACAGACAGTTTACAGATTGCTGATTAGAATGCGAATCCTTACATCTAAGCATTGAATAGCAGGTTAGATGTAAGGATTTGTATTCTAATCAGCAATCTGTAAACTGTCTGTGCTGATATGTGTGCTTTTGGAGACCGGAACACCTCATTCACCTGATGAAGGCACAAACGCCGAAAGCTAGCAGATTTACTATCAAATAAATCGGTTGGATTTAAAATTGGTGTTGCCAGACTCTTACTGAGTTTACCTCAGTCCAACACCGGCATCTCTACATCATGTCCTAAGTTGCCAGGTGATCTGACAGCTGTTGAGAGCTTTGAAGGTTTGTCCCCTATGGGCTCTCCTAGGCTCAACACTGGCAATAGTTTGGCAGTCTTATCAAACAAAATTTGGCTTTCTGAGATTTCACTTTGAATTTTCTCATTCATGCCTCACTACTGTTTTTGTTATTGGAGTAGTTTGGGTCTGATACAACATTAGTCTTTAGTCTGGGCTACTTTCTATGCCTTTGGTCGGTGTATTTCTCCATTCAAGACTTGCTTTGTATGCATTTGAAGCTTGCTTTCAAATGTACAACTATGGGCCTGATTTTACCATTTTCATTCTAAGTGCTGAATCTGAGCACAATTCAGATTCGATTTGGAAATCTGTTTTCATGCATCCTCATATGCACTTAACCTGAAAAAAAATTGCGGGTCTGTATTGCGCATTGGGTGGGGCTTAGCACCCATAGCGAAATGATCGGAGCTCTGAACTGACATGCACAATTAGAAAAAAGTTTCAAAATCACACCACTGTCACATCACTCCCAGACCACAAAAAGCGGGTAAAGTGGCCCGGGAGTGATGGTCCCCACAGACATCATTCCCACCTCTACAACATAACTTCACCCCTCATCCACCCACCTCCCCATTGTCCTGACCAATCGCGACTCCTTGCCTTCTTCCTCCTACACCGATCGCCCACAAAGTGACAGCAGACCCCACCTCCCACACCAGCAATCCATCAGGCCTCCCTCCCAGTATATTTCACATACTCTCAGCACATGCACTATTATAGTTGTGGAATCCCTTCTCTCTGCAGCCTGTACTTGCACAATTCACTGAAGTACATATCCAAGCTTTTATTGAAGTTGTGTGATGAAACATATAAATGCACGTACAAATAACTGTTCCTTGATTCAACAACCTTTGCAATTGTGTTTAGGAACAGTCCTTTTGCACTAAATTCTAAGGGCTGCATTTTCAAGTTGTTCAGAATTAGAAATGTGTTGGGATATAATTAACCCCCCCCCCAACCCCTGAGAGTGATCAGGCCTCCTCGCCTCCACCAGACAGCAATCTGCCTCCCCCCGCCCCCACCAGACAATGATCTGGCCTCCCTCCTCCCTACCAGAGATACATCTGACCCACCTCTCCCCTCCCCCATCAGAAAATGATCTGCCTTCCCCCGCACCCACCGCACCTGATCTGAGTCAGCGAGCCATTGGAAGTTCTGAACTTACCTTTTGAGCAACTGGAATGCCTTAAACAGACTTTTGCTGAGCATATCTGTTAAATGCACGCAAATGCATTTAAATTACTGTTGCGCCCATTTCGGGTGTGAATCGGATCGCATCCATTTTCATGTCTTGGTAAAGTGGGCATCTGTGCAGACATGGGCCTTACATCTAACTTTACCATGTTTTCATGCCCGAAAATGGGTATGATGCAATGATAAAATCGGGCCCTATGTCTCTTCTGTATTTGAAGTCAGCTGGCCTACGTGTTAGTGGTCAGAATAGTCTACAGTGACAGGATAATCAGTTCCTGCTATAATGGAACAGCTTCATCATCGTTCTCCTGGGATGTCATGCATCATTAACAAATCTGTCACTTGTTTAGCTTGGTACTTGTTAGAAGCACCACACTGGCTGGTGAAGTCTTTTATTTCATTGCTCATGTTTGGTGAAAAGAGCATTTTCCTGCTTTCTGCTGACTCAATTTCATTCCTTAATGGCTTGCATGGATGTGCTAAGCGTATCTCCTCTCATCTTAAAGATAATGACTCTATCCTTCATTCAGGATGCCATCATGTGTTGTCAATTAATCTCAGTATGCCCTATATGCTCTTTTTAAAATCTGTATTCAAGGGATGTGAGTGTCGCTGACTGGTCCAGCATGAACTATTGCTCATCCCTGAGGGCAATTAAGAGTCAACCAAATTGCTGTGGGTCTGGAGTCACACGTAGGCCAGACTGGGTAAGAATGGCAGATGTCCTTCCCTAAAGGACATCAGTGAACCTGATGGGTTTTTACAACAATTGACAATGGTTTCATGGTCATCATCAGACTTTTAATTCTGGATTTTTATTGAATTCAAATTTCACAGTCTGTTATAGTGGGATTTGAACCTGGGGCCCCAGAGTAGTATCGTGGTACTCTGGATTACTTGTCCAATGGCCTCCACTGCGGTGTGTCCTTGATGTTCTCAGACCCTCCTTTGATCACTACTACTTACAGCACTTGAAAAGTTGCATGTTGTTGGTAGTTTGCTTGTTTTGAACAAAGTCAGATTCAATGGCAGCATTTTCCACTCCACCACCACCACTGCCCCCCGCCCCCCAATATCATGTTTACTGACAGTGGATGCAGTTTGTTAATGGCTGCAAACATCTACAGTTTTGCATGATTTCCCCATCCTGTTGCCGTGGATTCTGCAGGGAGTGGGGGAGATGAAAATGTCTCAGCTGGATTGATAACTTGCACAGCATGTTGAGATGCTGCATCATGTTGAATCTGGAAATTTCACATTCTGTCGTAGCATCCTTAACTTCACGAGAAGTGCAGCTCTTGACAGCACATCAATAAAATGTTTCTTTTGCTCGTATTTTACATCAGATGATATATCTATTAATTCTATTCTTTGCAGATGCTTTGAAGAAGATAATGCTTTGAAATGGCTTGTGGTCAGACTCCACTGTTACTTTGTTTCTCCCAAGCAAATATTGAGATTTTATTTTTTAAATTTATTATTAGTGTCACAAGTAGGCTTACATTAACACTGCAGTGAAGTTACTGTGAAAATCCCCTAGGTGCCACACCCCAGGGAGAATTTAGCACCAAACTAACTGGGAGAAAACTGGAGCACTCAGAGAAAACCCATGCAAGTACAGGGAGAACTTGCAGACTCTGCACAGACAGTGACTCAATCTGGGAATTGAATCCGGGACTCTGGTACTGTGAGGCAGCAGTGCTAACCATTGGTTTACTGTGCTGCCCTGATGAAAATACAGCAGTGATCAAAAGCAACAGCCAGGTACGAGCATAGTGCCATTCAGTTTGCATTAATGCCAAGGATACAAATGCAACTGGTTGTCCTTGCTACATTAAAGTTGCTCCACAGGTATCACACTGCAAGGTGACTTCATCAATGTCGCTATAGTACTTCAACATTGGTGTTGTCATCGCTGGTTGTTTGATTTTAGTAAACACTGCTTCTTGTTTTTGCCTCAATGTCGCTGCACATCCATGGCAGTGACCTGGGTAGTGGTTTGCACTGCAACAAATTAGACAACAATTTTGCTAGATAGTTCATGAATCCAACAAATCTTTGCATTGCATTTACATCTGTTAGTTGCTGCTACAGGTCTCACCTTATCGGGATCTGGGCAAAGTTCTTTTACTGTTACATAGGAACATAGGAATTTGCAGCACAAGTTGCCAAATTAATCTCTTTGAGCCTGCTCCACCATTCAATCAGATCATGGCTGATCTCTCGCTAGTCTCAAATCCACTTCCCCACCTGTCCCTGATATTCCCCTTTCCCTTTTTATTAATTAAGAATGTATCTATCTCCTTCTTGAAACCATTCAATGTTTCAGACTGCACCATACTATGGGACAGCAAGTTCCACAAATTCACTACCCTCTGTGAGAAGTAGCTCCTCCTCATCTCTTTTAAATCTACCACCTCACAACCTATAACTGGTGACCTTTTGTTCCCTATTGTCCCATAAGAGGAAACATTTGGTCTGCATTTACTTTATCAATCATTCTTAAAATTTTATATACTTCGATCAGATCCATTCTCATTCTTCTAAATTCCAGTGAGTATGAGCCCAACTGTTTAATCTCTCTTTATATGTCAATCCTTTCGTTCCTGGAATCAATTGTTAGTACATGAGCCATGTACTTTATAATTGCAGTTTTTTTCTTGTTCAGCTTCAGGTTCATCTCTAGCCTTTCTGTTAAATTCTGATTGTGATCAGCTATGGCTTCTTCCACATCTATAGACTATGATCATATAAGATATATCATATAATCATCCATTATGGCTTCAACTCCAGAAAGATCACAGGCTACCTCATGCAGTTGATACTCTTCTGGAGTTGCCAAATGAGTGGAGTGGAAATGCCAAATGACATACACAACCATTTGTATGGCATCCAGGACGTGTGTAGAAAGCTGCTGTTTTCAGCCAGCTTCATTAGCCAGTAACTAACCTTTGTTTCTAGGGTAGTAAAAATCTTTGCCATGGCAAATTGTAGCAAAATGCCTTTAATGGTTGGCCTGGGGCAGTAAGATCTCTTCAGTGCTTTATTTCGATCCTTTGAATCTAAGCATACTCTTAGCTTTTCACATTGTTTCACTAATATCACGCTGCTAATCCAGTCTGGAATCTTAGAATCATAGAACCCCTACAGTTCAGGAGGAGGTGTGACACACAGGGAGAATGTGCAAACTCCACAGTAACCTCAGGAATCAAACCCAAGTCCCTGGTGCTGTGAAGCAGCAATACTAACCACCATACCATCCACTTTGTGCCACGTAAGGTGTTATTTTCTTGATAAAAGCAAATTACTGCAATCTGAAACCAAAAGAGAAAATACTGGAAAATCTCAGCAGATCTGACAGCATAAGTAAGGAGAAAAAAGAGCTGACGTTTTGAGTCCAGATGAGCCTTTGTCAAAACTAAAAGACATAGAAAGATATTTATACTGCCGGAGGAGGGAATGAAAGATGAATCTTAGTCACAGAAACCAGGGCAAAAGACTGATAATGGTTGCCCACAGAGAGAATAAAGGGTGTGAATGACCAAATGGCAGAGAAGCTGTACTTTGGTATGCACGGTAGAAAGAGATCTTGGTGGTTGTAATGCAGGCTGACAGCGGGCTGAAAATCTTGAGTGTGTGGACATTAAGCAAGAGGATGTGTAGAAGCTTTTGAATAGCACCAAGATAGTTAAGTTGCCAGGACTGGATGGGATGTACCACAGGTAACCGTGAGAGGCGAGAGAAGAGATTGCAGAGCCTCTGGCGATGATTGATGGAGACAGGAGAGGATCTGGAGGATTGTGGATGTGGTTCCTATATTCAAGAAAGGGAATAGAGATAGCCCAGGAAATTATCAACTGGTGAGTCTAACCTCAGTGGTTCGTAAGTTGATGGAAAAGATCCTGAGAGACAGGATTTATGAACATTTAGAGAAATATAGTATGATTAAAAGTAGTCAGCACGGCTTTGTTAAAGGCAGATCGTGTCTTAGAAGCCTGGTTGAGTTTTTTGAAAATGTGACTAAACACATTGACGAAGAAAGAGCAGTGGATGTGGTTTATATGGACTTCAGCAAGGCATTCGATAAGGGCCCTCATGCAAGGCTTATTGAGAACATGAGGGATCATGGAATCCAAGGGGATGTTGCTTTGTGGATCTAGAACTGGCTTGCCTGCAGAAGGCAGAGAGTTGTTGTAGATGGTCTTTTTCTGCATGAAGGTCGGTTGGTCACCAGTGGAGTGCCCCAAGGATCTTTCTGGAACCTTTGTTGTTTGTCATTTTTATAAATGACCTGGATGAGGAAGTGAGTGATGGGTTGGTAAGTTTGCCGATGACACGAAGGTCGGAGGTGTTGTGGATAGTTTGGAGGGATGTCAGAAGTTGCAGCATTACATAGGATGCAAGACTGGGTGGAGAAGTGGCAGATGGACTTCAACCCGAATAAATGTGTTGTGGTACACTCTGGCAGGTCAAATGGGATAAAGGAATATAATATTAAGGGTAAGATTCTTAGCAGTGTGGAAGACCAGAAGAATCTTGGGATCCAGATTCGTGGGACTCTGAAATCGGTTTTGCAGATAGAAGATGTGGTTACAAAGGCGTATGATGTACCAGCCTTCACCAATTGAGGAATTGAGTTTAGGAGTTGGGAGATAATGCTGCAGCTATATAAGACCCTGGTCAGACCCCATTTGGAGTATTGTGCTCAGTCTGGTCGCCTCATTACAGGAAGGATGTGGAAGCCATAGAAGAGGAGATTTACAAGGATATTACCTGGATTGGGTGGCATGCCTTATGAGGATATGTTGAGAGAGCTTGATCTTTTCTTAGAGAGACAAAGGATGAGAGGGGACCTGATAGAGGTGTATAAGATGATGAGAGGTATTGATCAGGCAGACTCTCAGAGGCTTTTCCCCAAGGTTGAAATGGCTGCCACAAGGTGCTGAAGAATAGGTACAGAGGAGATGTCAGGGGTAAGTTTTTCACACACAGGATGGTGGGTGAGTGGAATCGGCTGCCGTCGGTGGTTGTGAAGGCAAATTTGTTAGGGTCTTTTGAGACTTCTGGATGAGTACATAGGACTTAATATAATTGAGGGTCTCATCAGATATGGATATCATCGGTGCAACTTGTGGGACAAAGGGTCTGTTTGTGCAGTAGTTTTTCTATTTTTCTATGTTCTAATTAGCGTAAACCAATTACAATCACTTTGTGCTTGTTTCATTATAATATCTGATCAGCATGAAAGCTCTCGTTTCTATGGATCACTCCCATTTTCCAGGTACAGATGTCTGATCTATGTGCTTTGCCAGATTAATAGCCTGTGAAGGCTACTCTAAAACTTTTGTTCTTCAGCCTTTGTGATTTTTAAATGTGTGTGACTATTAACCCTTTTGCAGCTCAAATCATTGTCTCCCACAGATTTCTAGAAATAGGGCGGAACAAGTGTATGCCATCACTCCCATCTCCTGCTGGTGAAGACCTCCATTGCACACTCTCTTTGGTCATCTTGCACACGAGAAACTGTCAAGACAAGGAACAATTTCTTAAAATAAGGACAGTCACGCCGCTATGCATAGATTCTGTGTAGGAGTTAAATGAGTTCACCCAATGTAGGAAAGCCCTGGATAAGCCATTCAGATAGTGTAACATTCTTGCTGTAATATTGAAACAATTAGTAATATTACACGGTAACAAGCGAACTGTGAAAATAAATTCTTTACAACAATATTTAGAATAACATTTGCTGTTAAATGAATGGGTTTAAGGTTAGTTTAGTTAATTGGCAAAAGATAGGAACCGGGGGAAAAATAAAGCCGATACGCCGGGGTGAGAGTATTACGATTACGCACTGGGAGCTGGGGAGGAAGAGTAAGGCGGAGACACCGGGGGAAGAGTAAGGTGGTGACACCGGGAGCCGCGGGGGGAAAGAGTAAGGTGGGACAGTGAGTACCCGGGGCCGGGCAGCAGGCGAATGGACATGGACGGTCTGAGAGGAGCGAGTCGCGGCTGGGGAGTCAGCGACACCGAGGGACTGAGAGGGTCCAGCCGGGCCTGGGGTTCCACCGAGTCGGAGAGTCTAAGAGGTAGGAGTCGCGCTGGGGGAGCGGCCCACTAATGTTTGGTATTTTATTGTGGAGGTAGCCTCATTCCGAGGCCCCGCACTGGGGGAGAGGAGGCGGCGCCGGGAGCGGGGGGAGCCGGCTCCATACCGTTGTGGGCGGCTGTAGTTGAAGGGGCGGCGCAGCTGGTTTAAAATGGCGACGACGCTGAGGGAGCGAGTGAGGCTGGGCTGGACTGTGTGGAGAGGAATCAGCGCCTGTCTATCCCCCAGAGTGGGTGCTACAGGCTGTGTAACTACAAACAGTGCCGTTTCATCACCCCCCGCCGGTCTGCCGCCATTTTGTCAGCACTTAATGGCGGATTCTCCTCCCGCGTAGCTCCCCCATTGCAATCGCTGCCACCCCGCTCGATCCTACGTTGTAGCGAGCGCCGCGCCCGCTGGGCGCCAAATTGTAGCGAGCGCCGCGCCCGCTGGGCGCCAAATTCCAGCAGCCACTCCCCCGGTTGCCCTCAGATTTTCATCTCATTCTGGATTCACTTAATAATTCCACACCATCTCTTTGTTCGGTTTATTTACATTCTGAGCCCCTTTGGAAAAGATGGTTCAATCCTGTGTTTCGTTATGGGTTTCAAATCAATTAATGAATAAGTATTTCAGTTGGTGATTAACTGCTCAGTTAAGGCTTATTTAATTACAAGATCAAACACGAATGTTATAGTTTTGAGTGGCTTCCTAGGGCAACTCATGGAATCGCTACAGTGAGAAGGAGGGCATTTGGCCCATTGAACCTGTACCAATCTCACTCGGGCCCTATCCCAGTAACTTCACTTAACCCTGCTAATCTCCCTGACACTAAAAGGCAAATTAGCATCGCCAATCTATGTAACCAACACATTGGAGTGTGGGAGGAAACCCACCTAGACATGAGAACATTCAAACTCCACGTAGTTATCCGGGGCCGGAATTGAACCCAGATTCCCCCGGCACTGTGTATCAGCTGTGCTAATCATTGTATCATCATGCTGTCCCTGTAATTACATTTCAAACTTCAAGTTGAATAACTGGTTTTAAAATATTATTTTTATTTTCAACTTCTTTTAATTGATGTACAATTGTAGCTTTTTGCCTGTGATTCAAGGATATCCATAGCATAATTTACTGTAATTAAAGTTTTGATCAGGCTTATGTTAGTTTTCTTTAGATGTAGTATGTGAAATGTTAAGCCAGAAATGAGAACTCAGAATTCCTACATTGCAAAAGGAGATTCATCTTATCAAGTCTGCAGGAATAGGCTTGGATAAGTTATCCAAGTCCATTCCAATAACCCCATGCATTTAGCACAGCCAATCCTTGGACCTAAATATATTTGGACTGTTGGGGAGTATTCTGTTGTCTTTGAGAAATGCACAAATATGGGGAGCATATACAAATTCCAAGGTGGAATTGAACCCAGGTCCTTGGTGCTGCAAGGTGGTAGTAGTACTAACTTTTGGAACATTGGCACAGACTCAATGGGTCAAATGGATTCTATGGCCTTAAAAATAAACACCAACTACTGATTGATATGATCAGAACCATTTCCCCGAATTCAGTATTGCGTATAGGCACACAATTCAGCAATATGTTCCTAAGTATTTGTTAAAAATAGCCCCTGCCACAGCTGATCTCTTGAAAGCTTCATTCACCTCTCTCTTTATTTGATTTGTTATTTGTCACATGTCTGTATAGTGAAAAGTCTTGCTGTCCTGACCAGTCTCTTATCTTCTCCCTCCATAAATCAGAGCAACTAAAACTGACAGTTGCTTAATACATTGAATCCTGTTCCTTGTCACCTCTGCTTGCTGCCTTCCTTTTGTTCGTGGTCCAGCAGTGCATCAATTTTCAGTTTCTCATTCTGGTTTTCTCCCATCTCCCTCCTCCTGATATACTTCTAGCTTTTCTCTGTTTCTCTGATTTTGGCCTCCTGCTCATTCCAGTTATCATCATTCCATCTTAGACAGCAATGACTTCAGCTGCCTGAAACTCAAAAAAAACACACTTCCTTGTCTTTTAAGATGTCCCTCTCAGACTGTCTGTGTTTGAGCAAATCAAAAATAAATCTCCTTGTATGACTTGCTGTTAAACTTTGTTTGGTAATCCTTGGGATGTTAAAGGCATCATTTTAAATGCAAGTTGTTGTTGATTGTCTGAGACTGAAAGAATTTTGCCTGTACTGAGTCCATTTCTAAATGGGATATTCACGTGCAAATGGGTATTTCTGAATCTGAGCATCTGGAAAGAATTATAAGCATTAAATTGCAGTGCCTTTACCCACTTCTGAGATTGAGTAACAAGGAATTTATTTTGAAATGAATGAAATCAAAGGTTGCTGGTCAATCAGCCTGTCAGATCTATTTTGACAATTGGCATTGAGAGCTAAATGGGAAGGGAATAGTGATGCAGAGAGCGATGATGTTTCTTAGCATCGTATTTCGATGCGAGATTATGTAGCCATTACCAGCTCTTGGTAACTCCCCGCCTCACTAGATTTTTGTGTTTTTTTTTCTTATTGATTCTTGTTAATATGATTAAGAGATTAAAATTGAGTATTAAAAGTATGCATGTGCAACACTTCATTTGTGGAACTGATTTCAGAAAATTCTTCACACTGGCAATATAAGAATTTTTTAAATAAAAGTTTTCATTCCCCATGTAGGGCATTGGCTATTAGAATAGCTTGCCACAGTGTAGTTTTCATGACGAGCATAATTTTAAAAAATCCTTATTTGACTGTAAAGTATTTTAAAAGTTTATTTATTAGTGTCACAATTAGGGTAAAATTAACACTACAATAAAGTTACTGAGAAAATCCCCAAGTCACCACCCTCCGGCAGCTGTTCGGGAAAATTTAGAATGGCCAGTGCATCTAACTAGCATATCTTTTGGACGATGGAAGGAAACCGGAACACTCAACCCACGCAGACATGGGGAAAATGTGCAGACTCCACACAAACACACAAACGTTGTTGTTAGACCGCAGAATAGACATGTTGGGTAGCAGAAATTAGTATTTTCGTGAACATTGCAGATATTGCTTTTTGTCTATTCACAAACAGTGCATATTTCTGGAATGGTGCACAGGCTCCATCTAGAGATCATTGTGGGTGGTGCTTTCATTGTGCTTGTTATGAAGCTCTGATATAAATGTGTATTAATTTATTCAAAATTATCTGAAAAGAAAACGAGTAAAACTAGTAGTTCCACTTTTAAATTTTGCACATTTCTGGTATCGCCCTACAATTGTGTGATTAAAATGATCACCCTATGTTAGGGAGTATTCTGTTGTCTTTGAGAAATGCATACTATAACTTTGCTAAGACATACTTCTTGTGAATATGAAATTTTTGTTATTAAAAGGTGTTTACTTTGCTGAAGGACAGTAGCCCAACAATAATGTCTCTGGGCTAGGAATTGAGGCCTGACCTGATGATCCAATCCCGCACTGCAGCTGGGGAATTTAAAATCAGTTAGTTCAATAATTCTGTAATAATGAACTAAAGTCATAATTATGAACCATGAAATTCCTGCATTTTGATAAAACCTTTGCTTGTTCAGTAATGTTCTTTAGTGAAGGAAATCTGCCATCCGTACCTGTTTGAACTAAATGTGATTTGCTATTAACTGCCCCCTGAAAAGGCCTAACAAGCAGTTACCCCCTTTCTTCCCTACCAGTGAATATGTTCTTTAAAAGTGCTACCTTGCGATGAGTCTTGAGCCAATATCTGATATCGTTAGCATCTTTTACTTAATGCTACTACAAGAAAGTTCAGGATTTCCAGATTTGCAAATGTTCAGAACCTTGTTCATAATTCTTATGCAGATGAATCCACCGATACATGAATAGTAGAGTATTCAGGTTCTGAAGGTACTTATTTGAAGAGGGTGGGTAGATCCTGGGTAAAGCCTGGCTGTATTTCACACATCAGATTATACACAAGATGAGATTTCTTATATTAGGCAGCATAGAAATTAGAAGCAGGAGTAGGCTATTTGACCTTTTGAGTATGAAGAGAGAGATGATGTTTCTTAGTGTCATGTTTCAATAATAGTTCTTGTAGTTATTATCAGTTCTCAGTAACCCCCGACCCCACCAGATTTTTGTGTTTTTTTTAATTAAATTTTAATGACTAAAATTGGGCATTAAAAGTATGCATGTGCAACATTTCATTTGTGAGACTGATTTCAGGAAATTCTTCATACTGTGGCAATATAAGAATTTTTAATTAAAAGTTTTCATTCCCCATGTGGGGCATTGGCCATTAGAATAGCTTGCCGCAGTGTAGTTTTCATGATGAGCATGGTTTAAAAAAATCTTTATTTACCTGTAAAGCATTTTAAAAGTTTATTTATTAGGATAACAAGTAGGCTAAAATTAACACTGCAATAAAGTTACTGTGAAAACCCCCAAGTCACCACCCTCTGGCAGCTGTTTGGGAGAATTTAGAATGGCCAATGCACCTAACTACAACCACCATTCATCTTGATCGTGGCTGATCATATTCTATAACCCTTCCTCCCATAATGCTTGATCCCTTTAATCCCAAGAGCTATATCTAATTTCTTCTTGAAATCATCCATTGTTTTGGCCTCCTATGTTTTGTGGTAGTGAATTCCATGTATTCAGCATCCTCTGAGTGAAGAAATTTCTCTTCATCTCAGTTCTAAAAGGTTTACCTGTTATCGTCAAACTGTGACCCCTAGTTCTTAACTGCCCCATCATTGGGAACATTCTTTCTGTATCTGCCCTGTCTAACTGTTAGAATTTTATAAGTTTCTCTGAGAGCCCTTCTCATTCTTCTAAACTCCAGTAAATATAACCCTAACAAATTTAGTCTCTTCCCATGTGACAGACTTGCCACCCCAGGAATCAGCCTGGTAAATCTTCACTTGTACTCCCTCTATAGGAAGAATGTCCTTCCTCAGATAAGAACATCAAGTCTGCAGACAATACTCCCAGGTGTGGCCTCACCAGTGCCTTATACAGTTGCAGCAAAGCATCCCTATCACTATACTCAAATCCTCTCGCGATGAAGGTCAACATACCATTTGCCACCTTTACTGTACACTTAATTTCAGCGACGGATGCAAGAAGTTTCCAAGGTCTTGTTGCGAATGCCCTTTCTCGATTTACACCAATTCAAGTAATCTGTTGTTGTTGCCAAATAGATAATCTCTCATTTATCCACGCAATACTGCATCTGCCAAGCAGATGCTCACACAGTCAATCCAAATCACACTGAAGCATCTCTGCATCCCCCTTACTGATGAACTTTCCATCCAACTTTATCTCCAGATTTGCAGATGATACAATATATTCAGTTCCCTCTTCCAAATCATTAATATATAATGTTGGGATCCTAACACAGATCCCTGCAGAACCCCAGTAGCCACTACCAATCAGAAAAAAATTTATTTATGCCAACATTTTGCTTCATATCTGCTGGCCAACTTTCAAGACTTTACCTGCAATCCCATGTACTTTAACTTTACATAGTAGTCTGTTATGTGAGAATGATGTATTGCATAGAACGTGAGTAAGCAATATTTGCTCAGTGCTGCAAAATGCAAGTTGCATCCTGTGTTGATCATGAAGAAGTGGTTCAGCAAGGTGAGAATGCATTGATATACATAGCTTTGGCCTTTTGTAGCTGTAGAACAAAGAACAAAACAGCACGGGAAACAGACCCTTCGGCCCAACGAGCCTGCGCTGCCATCCCGATGTTCCCACCTCTACCTGCGATCCCTGTCCATGTTTATAGATCTATGGGTTAAAAACCAAATTTGAGACAATTTAGGGAGAATTTGTTTTGCCAATTAGCCTAAGAGCACATCTTTGGGATGTAGGAGGAAACTGGAGCTCCCGGAGAAAACCCACGCAAGCACGGGGAGAATGCGCAAATTCCCACAGACACAGGCCCAAATCCATGTATCTGCACAGCACAGCGATACTCACTGAGCTGTCATGTTGCCCATCAAATGGTCCAGGTCAAGCACACACTAATGACGTGAAGCACTAGAATACTCTCAAAAAAATCCAAGAGCAGCCCTCTCATGACCCATCGCGTGTATGCCCCTCTTTAGACAACAAGGTGGACCAAAGCACCTGTAGGATAAAAACAAGTACATCAATATCATCATCTATTTACACACTTCCCAGGGACTCCCAAGGCTCATGATCCCTATTTTAAATCAGTTTTCTATACCCCTCCATTCCCATTCTGCTCATGTGCCCATCTAAGTATTTCTTAAATAACTCCAGAGTACCTGCCTCCACCACTTTACTTGGCAGCGCATTCCATACCCCCACCACCCTCTGTGTGAGAAAACTCCCTCTAGCATCCAAATTGTACCTTACCCTCCTCACCCTAAGCCCGTGACCCCTCGTGCTGTTCAAGTCCATCCTAGGAAAAAGCTTAACCTTGTTTACTCTATCTATACCCCTCATAATCTTGTACACCAATCTTGTATAAACTAAGCAATGCAAATTACAGAGACAGTTTTAGCTATCTGTGTGTGCTACAATGTTATAAATTGAAGTTGTTAACTCCCTTTTGAAGTATTTTTTCAGGGGTGATGACCGTGTTCTGATATGATACGGTGAGCTTGACTTCAGTTATAGGTAAGCTAATGGAGAGGATCCTCAGGGACAGGATGTATGAGCATCTGGAGGCTGCAATCTGATCAGGGATACGCAGCATGGCTTTGTTAAGGGGAGGTCGTGCCTTACGAATCTAGTGGAATTTTTTGAAGAGGTGACAAAAACGGTTGATGAAGGACAGGCCGTTGATGTCGTCTACATGGATTTCAGTAATGCGTTTGACAAGGTTCCCCATGGTAGGCTGATAAAAAAGGTGAAGGCGCATGGGATACAGGGCCAGGTATGTAGATGGGTTGAGAACTGGCTTGGGAGGAGGAGACAGCGGGTAGTAGTGGAAGGCTCATTTTCCAACTGGAGGTCTGTCACTAGTGGTGTGCCACAGGGCTCAGTACTAGGACCTCTTCTATTTGTGGTTTATATAAATGCCTTGGAAGAGGGGGTAGGTGGTGTGATCAGCAAATTTGCTGATGACACTAAGATGCTTGGATTGGCGGGTACTGAGGAGCAGTGCCAGGCAATACAACAGGACATAGGCTGGTAGACTGGGCAGATAGATGGCAAATGGAATTTAATCCAGATAAATGCGAGGTGATGCATTTTGGTCGGAATAATGTAGAGGGGAGTTATAGGATAAAAGGTAAAACTATCCGGAGTATAGAGACGCAGAGAGACCTGGGGTGCAGGTTCACAAGTCTCTGAAGGTGTCAGTACAGGTGGAGAATGTGATAAAGAAAGTGTATGGTATGTTAACCTTCATAGGAAGGGGTATAGAATACAAGAGTAGGAGTTTGATGTTGCAAGTGTATAGAACGTTGGTTAGGCCTCACTTGGAGTACTGCGTCCAGTTCTGGTCGCCGTACTACCGGAAGGATGTGGAGGCCTTGGAGAGAGTGCAGAGGAGATTTACCAGGATGCTGCCTTGTATGGAAGGGCTGTCTTACGAGGAAAGATTGAACACACTGGGATTGTTTTCCTTGAAAGACGTCGGCTGAGAGGGGATCTAATAGAGGTATATAAGATTATAAGGGGTATAGATAGAGTAAATGTTGGTAAGCTTTTTCCACCATTAGAAATGGATAGAACAAGGGGTCATGGCCTTAGAGTGATGGGGGGGCTATGTATCAGACGAATATTCGAGGGCAGTTCTTCACACAAAGGGTGGTGGGGGTTTGGAATGCACTGCCGAGTAAGGTGGTGGGAGCAGGCACGCTAGGGTTGTTTAAGGGTCTCTTGGACAGCCACATGAGTGGTCTGCAGATAGAGGGATATAGCAGGACCATCTAAATATCTTATTTGTTTCCACAGGCAATTCGGTCCACCTTGTTGACCAACAAGGTGCATGCATTCGGCAGGTCGTGCGAGGGCTGCTCTTGGATGCTGTTTCAGCAGTAGCCTAATGCTTCAAGTCGTTAGTGTATGCTTAAACTGGACCATCTGATGGGCAACATGACAGCTCAGAGACTATCACTGTTGCTGTGCTGACACATGGATTTGGGCCTGTGTCTGCAGGAGTTTGCGCATTCTCCCCGTGGTTGCATGGGTTTCCTCCGGGTGCTCCGGTTTCCTCCCACATCCCAAAAATGTGCTCTTATGCTGATTGGGTAACAAATTGTCCCTATATTGGTCCCTATATGGGAATCTTCCACAATAGGCATAGCCTAAAGTCATGGATATGTCATTAAGACGTTAGGACAGCGGCGTGGGCTCGTTGGGCCGAAGGGCCTGTTTCCTGTGCTGTGTTGCTCTTTGTTCTTTGTATATCTCGTTCAGCTATTTCCAAATTAATGTTGATGGGAGTAGCAGATTATTTGGCTGCAGCAGGTATTGATGATGGAATTGTGTTTACGTAGTGCATAACCTCAGAATAGCCCAAGGTACTTGCAGACAACCAGTTAGGTGCTTTTAAACAGTGGTCATTGTAACTGAATAAAGCAACGTACTAAAGCATTGTCATCCCATTGTTCTTGGCTTCTATGTTTCAAATAGGAAATCTTTGCCAGAGAATAGAGGCTGATGTAGGAAATGTTTCCCTCTTTTTCCAACACAATAGTCTCAACCACTCTGTGGGCTGATATCAGCTAACTTAGTATAGACTAGAAATTGAACGCTTTGGTTTTCATAGCCCCTAATTTGTTCTTAGCATGCAACCTACTCAAGCAACTTCCTGATGTGTTAAAATGTTCATTCTGGAAATATCCTTATCCACTTAGTTTCACTACATAAGCAAATCTTTGTGTTGAATACTGCAATGGCACTTATATTGATGGGCTTAGATTATGTGTTATACTGTGGCTTGGCATTCTGTAATGTAGAAGAAAAAACTTTCCTAGTTAGTTTAGAGGCTTAATTGTTTAAAACAATAGTCTTGACTGAAATAGTGTTCGGGTCCAATGGAGCTTAGTCTTGGAGGTGCTTTATAAAGAGTGTCTTAAACAAGGAGAGAGAAGTAAAATAAATTTAGGAAGGGAATCTGAGTTTGGGGTTTAGCCAGCTTGAGGTATTACTGTCAGTCCCATCATAAGTAGAACAAAGTTCCGGAGTGGGGTAAAATTACAGGTGGAAAGGGTGGTGACATCTCCAACGGATTTGGACACAAGCGCGAGAATGTTCCATCAAAGCTGTTCAGGAATCAGCAACTTGAGCAATAAAGGGTGAACAATTCTGGGGTGAACAATTCTGGGGGTAACCTCTGGGCTGCATTGTTTTCAATACATACGATTGTTTAAGCAGAGAGGAACTCAAACAGGCATGTAATAATAGAAATGGGCAGTCTTTGATCGGAGGATATCAGTTGGAAGTTCAACTTGGATGGGTGTTGAGGAGGTAAAGTTTAATTGGCTCAGCCAAGACAATATTAGACAAACAATTTTAGCAGTTCAAAACTCAGGCCCAAAGAAGCCATAAAAATCATCATAGAAACCCTACAGTACAAAGAGAGACCATTTGGCCCATTGAATCTGCACTGACCACCCGCATCCCACATATTTTACTCACTAATCGCTCTAACCTACACATATCAGGATACTAAGGGGTAATTTAAGCAAGGCCAATCAACCTAACCCGCACTTCTTTGGACTGTGGGAGGAAACTGGAGCAGCCAGAGGAAACCCATGGAGACACAAGGAGGATGTGCAAACTCTACACAGACGTTGACCCAAGCCAGGAATCGAACCCAGTTCCATGGGGCTGTGAAGCAGCAGTGCTAACCACTACTAATGTGCTATCCCTTCTGAGGCTCTTCTGGTTTGTGAAGCTGTACCACATCAAATAGTAGATTTAGTCATTGATGTCAGAATCCATAGACTTGTTTGCAATCATGATCACCAGGAGAATTTATATAATGCATATCATATATAGTTGAGACAATCTCAAGCCCACAAGTTGCTGGTATGCTGAAACATATTCCACTTGGTGTGTCATTCAGCTGCTTGGTGTGAAATTAACATCTTGAAAGTCTCGTCGGCAGTCTCTGAATAAAAAATAATTGAAAATTGCATCTGTTCAAGACCAGTCAGGCTGAGAAGCCTCAATGAGGCAATACTGCAGCCAGCTGAGAATTGTAGGGATTTTATTTGGTTTATCATTGGGCTAAATTGTGATTTGAATTTTTGTTGGTTCATCATAGGTGGATCGGAATGGCTGAACAGTGGCAGCAACAGCAGTTGGAGCACAAGGGACAACTGGAAATCAGGTGGGATCTGAATGACTGAGCAATACCCATTGGAGTATCAAGGACCTGCAAAGCAACCAGGCTTCAATATTCACATTTAATTTCATTTTATAATTTTGTATAGTGCAATAGGCATCTTACATTTGTTGATACACAGTAAATACTGTGAATCTGAAACAAAATCTATAATATTGTGTTAGCACTTGAAGTGACCTCAACCCTAGAAGTTGTTAGTATGCTGTGTAACGTACTCCAAACGTTTATTGCTTGCATTCCAGTTTCAACTGATGGACACTTTGCTATCGTTAAAAGTTCTATTTCTATTGCTTTCCTAGGTGAAGTGGAAGTATTGGGTAATTTTCCATGTATTTCTTGTTAAATTTAGCATCTTTCAGTGGATATGCTATGTGGAGATGGAAGTGATTTTTTTTTTGCATGCCAAAAGTACGCCAGATCCTTCACATATTTGCAAGATAGCTTCATACTGCAAAACCTGAGGATTTACAAACAATCTCAGTGACTGACAGAGTTCCCACCTCAAAATTGGGTCTTTTTTGCTTATAAAGCAAACTATTTAACGCCATTCTATGTGATGTTAGTAGCTGTATCTTGTCAAACAATTTGCACTTACTGTGCTAAATTTTCAAATGTACTACAGGGATCAAGATACATTAGCAGTTTGCCCTACAAAGCAGTTGTAAAGTTTACACTGCTAATACAATATCAGTTAACATCTGATTACTCTAATTCAATGGAAAATCTGCTAATGAGGTTGATAGTATAGTAGTGATAATGAAGTCAAATCAGAAATTGAACCTTTGTAGCATAGTTTCTGTGGTGTGTTGCATGTTAAAGTCTGAAGTGTATTTGTGCTATTTCATTTTCTTGCAGTTTACAAAATTGGTTAAGGCAACACCTGATTAGAATTCAGTCTTCCATTGCAGAACTTGATGTAATAGGTGTCACAGAAATTGCAAAATTGCATTATTTGGCGAATACGTTTCTTTATAAATGCCTTTAGGGAAAGTTCTAAAAGGCATACTGAAGGATTACTGAAATTGGCAATCTCCCCATTCTCTAAGATTAAAGCAAAATGCTGTGGATACTGAAAACAAACAAAAGCATAAAATGCTGGAAAATCTCAGCAGATCTTACAGCATGTGTGAGAGCATAGAGCCAACATGTCAAATCTGGTTGACCCTTCATCAGAGCTGTTCCTAATACTCTATGATTTATTATTGTCTCATGTATTGGTACACAGTGAAAAGTATTGTTTCTTGCACAATATGCAGACAAAGCATACAATTCACAGAAGGAAAGAAGAGGGTACAAAATGTAGTGTTGTAGTTATAGCTAGGGTGTAGAGAAGGATCAACTTAATATAAGATAGGTCCATTCAAAAGTCTGATGGCAGCAGGGAAGAAGCTGTTCTCCAGTTAGTTGGGACATGACCTTAGAATTGTGCATCTTTTTCCTGATGGGGAAAAAGTATGTGTGTGTGTGTGTCCAGGGTGCGTGGGCCCTTGATTATGCCGGCTGCTTTTCTGAGGCAAGAGGAAGTATAGGTAGAGTTGATGGATTGGCAGGGTGAACAAAGAACAAAACAGCATACCATATGTTTTCTTCACAACCTTCTCCACCTGCTCTGCCACCTCCAGAGACTTGTGCACCTGTACCACCAGGTCCCTCTGCGTTTCTGTACTCTTAATAGGTCTACTCTTTATCATATACCTCCCCCCTACATTCTTTCTCCCGAAATGCATCACTTCGCATTTATCAGGATTGAATTCCATCTGCCATCTATCTGCCCAAGCTACCAGCCTACCTATGTCCTGCTGCATCGCCTGACAATGCTCCTCACTATCCGCAAGTCCAGCCATCTTTGTATCGTCTGCAAACTTGCTGATCACTCCACTTACTCCCTCTTCCAAGTCATTTATATATATATATATATATATATATAATATATATATTACAAATAGAAGAAGTCCCAGTACCGAGCCCTGCGGCATACCAGTAGTTACCGACCTTCAGCTAGAAAAACACCCTTCCACTATTACTCTGTTTTCTATTACCAAGCTAGTTACTTATCCATCTAGCTACCTGTCCTTGTTCCCATTAACCTTGACCTTTTCAACTAACCTCCCATGAGGGACTTTGTCAAATGCCTTACTGAAATCCATATAGACGATATCAATGGCTTGCCTGTCGTCAACCATTTTTGTCACCTCCTCAAAAAATTCTACCAGATTTGTAAGGCACGACCTCCCCTTAACAAAGCCATGCTGCGTATCCCTAATCAGATCACAACGCTCTAAGTGCCTATACAACCTATCTTTAAGAATTCCCTCCAACAGCTTCCCTACCACTGACGTCAAACTCACCGGTGTATAATTATAATGGTGCTGGTTTGCATGATGGACTGGGCTTTGTCAAAATTATGAGTATGGCAGGCTTCAACTTTTATCTGGCAGTAGCAAATCAGCTACTTTTTTTTAAACTTGTGCTGGCTGATGAACCTTTCTGTTTAATCACTGGGTAAACTCAGCCATTGCTACCAGCTTTACACACTGTTCAAATCCATGTTAGTCTTGCAAAAACCTAGCATTTGCTTATTCTGGTTGGAGCTGCTGTAGATCTGGCACGCAGAATTTCTCAGAAATGGTATCGGATTTGCAAGCAAAATTTAAATTATGGGCAGGTGAAAAATGCAATCTAGATGTAAAGCACAATCAAGTATCAACTCAGGAGTTTGGGCACATCTCTTAGACAGCTGAAAAATGAATTTAATATCTTGAAACCTCCCTGGAATTGCTCATGATTATCATATCCTGTGAAGATGTGGAACTTTGAAGTTTGTCCTGAAGCATTGATTCCTTATTTTCTGACTACACGAGTCTCTGCCTTAATTATTATATGTTTTTCAATCGGAGAACGTAAATCCCAGGCTCCCGCCTTAGCAGCAAATGAATTTCCTGAAATGAATAGCTTAAGCAGTAATTTGTGATTAAGTCTGTTGAGTACAATTATTTATGACTGCTTGAGCGGGTGAATTTTTGATAAAAATCAAAAGGTCTAGCTCTTATTACTTCAGGGTTTTGCAGGTTTTGAAAAATATTCAGCATGGAGAATATTAATGTCAAGTTTTACATTTCAGTTGCAATAAGCTTGACTCAAGAAACACATTTATCAAGGGGAAAGTGGGTATGATTGGTGAAAAGTGGCAGGGGGCACCATATATGTGGTCTAAAATATGAATAGAAAATTTGCTCTGTGACCACTAAATTGGACTCACCTAGGGTAGAGGCAACGGAGCAATTAAGCAAAAACAAAATACTACAGATGCTGGAAATCTAAAATGAAAACAAAAGGTGCTGGAGATATTCAGCAGGTTAGGCAGTCACTCTGGAGAGAGAAACCAAGTTAACAGTTTGGGCCAATGATCTTTCATCAGCTATTAAACAGACTACTATAGCATTAAAACAAAATTATAAAATGAAAATAGTGTTTCTGGTTTTGTGTGCAGTGCGGATTACATGGTAGGATGCCCATGGAGTATGTGGTTTTTCTAATTTGGCTCTATTGAGTAAATTGAGGGGAATCTCTTCGAGAACAAACTTTGCTGGAAAAATAGTCACATCCTATAGAAGAATTGAAGGTTTAAAATACAGTTGTATGGAGCTGTTAACCATTTCCATTTTTAATATTTGTGTAAGCAGTTCGAAATGTTTCAGCTAAATAGTAGTTGATTAAAATGTGATCAAGTCATCATAGATTCCCTACAGTGCAGAAAGAGGCCATTCAGCCCAACGAGTCTGCACCAACCACAATCCCACCCAGGTCCTATTCCCGTCACCTCATGTTTACTCTGCTAATCCCCGTGACACTAGAGTCAATTTAGCATGGCCAGTCAACCTAACCTGCACGTGTTTGGACTGTGGGAGGAAACCAGAGCACCAGAGGATACCTATGCAGACAGTACCCAAGGCCAAAATTGAACCTGGGTTCCTAGTGCTATGACGCAGCAATGCTAACCACGATGCTGTTGTGCCACTTCATTTAAGAATATCATTGCTTTGTTAGGCCAGTAAGAATGGAGTCTTCCCAATTTCTTTTTCTGAAGTAGATTTCTGTTTTTATAAGTGCTTTTATAAATGCTTTTAATAAATGGTTGCACACATATGGTAATCTTCTGGTTTCACTTGGACAGTTAACAGTTCAAATACATAAATCATATTGCTGCATGCTGTATAAGAAAATTCAGATAGTTTGCAAAATAGGGAATACGTTCACAATTTACTGCTGTTGCCTTGGGCAGGAACTGGAAGAATGTAGAAACCTGCCAGAATAGACAAGAGGCTGATATTGGTGTGAAAGCAGAGGTGGGAAATAGGTGCCAATATCTGAGAGTCCTTTTTAAAATTCAGATGTGTCTTGTTTTTCAGGTGGCAAGTAAGATTCATGTTGTTACTTACTTGTTGTTCACACCAAAGTCTGAAGAGTGCATGTTAGTGAATTCTATAGCTCTCAGAGCTCAGCCAATTCAGTAGAGAACAATTGTTGAACCTGAGGCCACATGTCTGTATGATCATGCTATGTTCTATATTTATCCACAGAGTGAACACGATGGGGATTTAAGCTGAATGCATGTGCGTTAATACAAAGAAAATGAAAATGAGAAGTATTCACTAATCCAATCCAGCTCTCCCAGTCAGCTGTTGCTTGCATTTTGATCATTTTTACCTCCCTTTTGCCTTGATGCCCAACTCGGCCATTTATTTTTGAATGCTGCAAGTGATTGGTCTGTTAAATATTTCATTAGTTAACTGTTAAATGTAAATATTCATTTTAATGAGTGCTCAACTGAAAAGTTTAACTTTGTTTTTTCTTTCAATTAAAGGTATGATGAGTGGTGACTATGAGCGTAGCTCTTATGGGAACTCCAGGTCTTTCCTGGAATCTTATCCTAGTAGGAATGAAAGGTAGGTGAAACAATCCTAGTCACTTATAATGTATCTTTAGAGTCATGCTGCAGAATTTTAATTCAATGCTAAGGAAAGTGTATTCAACTAATTACACATTTCAAATCCATGCTGGAGTTCTGATAAGGTCAAGTCAACCAGGCAAGTTGCCTTTAAAAATTCATAACTGGGCACAGTTATTTCATTTCTAAGGCAATTGCGTTGGCCTGCTTTCTACTACAGTGGTTGATTTATTCCAGTGGTAGCTGCTAATTAGACTTTTGAAAATTTCCTGGCATTCTAACCAAAGCGGGATGGGTGTGATTTAATTATTTCATTGTCCTATTGGGTTTAAAGAATGAGTGGTTTTTTGTCTTATATTAAACCCCGGGAGAAGTTAGTCATTGGTCACCAAAGCCAGCGTAACCAACATTAAACGTGTATTTTAAAGTGACAGATTTCTGATTGAAATATAACCTGGGAAGGTGGGTGGAGAGAGAAAATCTCAGCTCTTACAGTGAGCTGTAAAGTCTTCTGATTACATAATCTCCAAACAAGATAAAAACTCTAGTTCAGAGAAATACTATTTAATTTTTGGGCATGATGGGTTATTTTAAGAAGATATTTCTCATTCTTGGGTAACCACACAGTGACAGTTCAGATGATGTTGATCAGATGGTTAAACAGAGTTCCTTAGAGAGGCAAATACTTTTATGGCTTTAAATTCATTAGAAAAAAAGTGAAATATCACCAATAATTTTATTGGAAACTTTCAAAAGCTTTCCATTCTCCCAAAACCTAATGAGGACAAATAATTGCCAGTGTTGTCATGAAGAAATTGAGAAGATCACATGAAAGCACATCTCACATTGATATTGCTTGGTCCTTAATGGAGATAGCAAATTAAAATATCTGAACACTGATGTTGGAAGTACGATGGAAATGGCTTCAAACACTACTCAGAGGAGACAATAAAATTCTTTCCCTAATGAGCATTTATGTTTTTACTCAGAGCTCGCCTTTAATTGTGTTTCCAGTGGGTATGAAGCCACACTGAAAATGTAACTACTTTGTTAAACCTCCTGACTCGGAACCAGATTGCTGTTCCTTCATTGTCACTGGGGGTCTTTATCTCTCAGCACTGTGGATGTACTTGCACCATGAGCTGCAGTATTTCAGGAAGGCAGTTCACCACTATATTCTTATTCCTGGGGCTGGGCAATAAATGCTGAACTTGCTGACGATGCCCCAGTCCAGTGAATGAATGGAAGGAACAGTGAGAGGATGAAAATAGAGGTGTTAGATGATACTCTTCCAAAGCTGGATTTGAGGCTTGCTGTCTCAGTGACTTTGCATTTCTTTTGAAATTGAGGATCCTATGTAGGATCTGGGTCATCATTCTGTATGCTTATATGTGAAAGGATTTGTTAGCTTTTCTTTTGATGTTGATTCTTAAAATACTTTAAGTGATAAATTAGGTTCTTTCTGACGGGCAATTTAGGATTGCCCATAAATGATGGCCGAGTCAGCACTGCCCATGTTCCATGAATTAATTCTTAAAAAAGGGCTGACATAATCCTTAGAGAATAAGTTTACCAAGTATATTCCGAATAAACTGTTTGTGCACTAACGTGCAGATAATAAGATCATTGAGTTGACTTGGAAAGTCTGGCTTTTACCTCTCAAGATGTCAACAAATCCACAACATATAAATATACTGATGATTTCAGAAATTACAGAAGCTGTATCAATCACAATCATTGAACTTCCATGCTAAATTGCTACAGATGTGAAAACTTAAATGGGTTACCGTTACTTGTGCATAAAAAAGAAAAATGCTCTGGAAACTTGTTCAAAGAATGTAATTATTTTATAAAAAGAACTTTAATGCAAGCATATGCATAATTTTGTATAAAGAATTCAGACAATATCCTAAAGGTTAGCTGCTTATGATTCTTGCTAACTTGCTTTCATATTGTAGGTAGGTTTTATCATTTTACTGAAATGCTTTAACTTTACTGTAAATAAGTTTTCATGCTCATTTAAAAAGGAAAGTTGCGACTTGTATATTAAATGGTCAACATTTAATACTCTGGGCAGTAACTGTATTGTCTAATGGTTTCAATACGAAAAGGACTTGATGCAGGAAAAATAAACATAAAAGAACAGTTCGAAATCATGGACTGCCTTTTTAATATAAGGTGATCAAGGTAAATGCTACCTTTTGAGTTTGAAAACTTATTTTCATAGCACATTTACTATTTAAACTAATGCTGTATATAATTCATATATACGTCAACAAGAATATATACCTACAAAAAAGGGAATGAGTATTTGAACCCTTTTTAGCAGGTAAACAGTGTTTTGTTCTGGTTTTTATTGTATGTCACTGGTAACTTTACCGGTTTCCTTACTGTGCAATTTTTCCAGGTTTGGACCTTATGAGTCGCATGACTCCAGGTCTGCTCTGGATGGCCGTGATCTGTATAGATCTGGCTACGATTTACATGAACCAGGACGAAGTCGCTTTGGGGATAGCTATCCTGATCGATCCGAGAGCTCCTACAGGAATTTCGGTGATCAATACCTTGACCCTTATGAAGGTAGAAGCCAGAGCCGGTTATATGATAATGGCAGGTCTAACTGGGATGACACCTACACACATTCAAGTTCAATGCCTAGGGTGTGGGCTGATACGGAAACAGGAACAGGAAGAGGAAGTTACTCTTCCTACAGCAGCTTTTCTTCACTCCTTTCGAAGCCTTCATCTGTAGGCTCTCGGGGGAGGGGAATGCTTGCTTATACTGGCAACGATTATGGAGGCGGATCCCTTTCGATTCTGGGAGGACAAGGAGGAGGCAGAGGTCGAGGCAGAGAAGTAAGTACAGAATCTTTGAGATTCTATTCCCTTGCCACCTTTTTATAAAGGGTACAAAATTAACTTTTCTGGTCACTAGCATTATTTTGCTAGTGAGGGAAAATAAATTATTCACATGAACTAAAACAACTGATAGAACAGTTAATACAATGTTTTAAAAATGAATTGACTTTTGTTAACAGTAGGTATTAATTTTGGACTTTTTTTTTCAAATAGTAAAACTGTTTTGAGTTGCTATTCTTACCACTAAACCCCCTCAAATTTTGGAATATAATCTCCACTGTTGGGATTTTCGGTATTAAACGTATTTTCAAGAGCATTGGGCTGCAGTAAGATTTCCTCTGAACTTAAGTCTGAAAAATGTTGCTGCACCACCTTTCATACGTGAGGCAGTCTTAAGTGATAACTCTGCCAATTCACCAGCATTCTCGTGAGTGAAGTGGAAGGCTTGGTTGCAGGTGGACCTTGTGGTGGTTTTGGCTCTTACATCCACCCACCATGGTCAGGTAGATTTGGAAATTGTGCTGGATTCAGCACAATTCTTAAGACTTGTTACATGTCTGAGAACACTTTAAAAGAAAATGCCCAGTGCCAGTTTAGTTTTAACACCAGGCTTGATTTGCTCGGAATGATCTTGGATCAGATTCGGCCATCTGGTGTGTCCATACCTACCTTTATTTCGTTAAAGGTTTACCCTCTGATCTGAATCCTGGAGTAGGATTGCTGGAGCTGTGCTCCAACCCACTGCTTAACTAAACCCTTAAGGAAAAGTTATTCTGTGCTCATTGTGTGCATGAAAACACATACAGTTTGATTTATGGTGATAATCAGAATGACCAATGCCCCCTTTCTGGTATCTTGCAAATGTTACATTTATCAATCTAAAGCTGTTTTCTGGTAGGGAGAGGGTTGGGCTGATAATTATGACAGTGATGAAGACACGCTATTCACTTAGTTAAAATAAATGAATTTGAATATTTCCAAGATGATGTAATGGTTTTTTTTTCTGAAAGTTGTAAACATTTATATTTTATATTTATATCTGGCAAATTGGATTTTGCAGCAATTCTCCATAAAACACAACCAATTAGGCGAAAACATGAAAAACAGTGCCAAGGACATGTTTAGATTTCTGAGGATGTGTGCACAGTATGCCTTGAAAGCCTGTTGACTTGTGTATTTTTATAATTAAACAGACAATTTGGGCTTGTCAGTGGTTATAGATGGTTAATTTAATCATTCTTATTTGATGTAAGAGATCTCATCTAGATGAGTATATATTAAATATAAAATATATTTGGGATTATGATTTTGGGAAGTGTTCTAAATTGTGTAGGTGCCTAGGTTTTAGTGTACTGCAGAATGTTTTCTAATAGTATTCACAGTGGATGAAGTCAAGTGGTTAGAATGTTTGGTCATTCATGCTGTATTCATTTGCTATCACTGGATGTCTTAAACTATGCTTTGTAACTACTCTACATTGTACTGCTATTTGCCAGTATCATAGTTACATCTGATGCCAAAATCTGAATCAGTGGGCTTTCCTTTTCCAGCTATGAATATCCATTAACTTTAGCTATACCACAACCACAGAAATGATTTACATGCAAGTTAACCAACAAATTGGCTATGTTATGCATTATTAGTACATACCTGCATAGAAATTAGGTGCAGGAGTAGGCTGCTTAAGTCTGCTCCGCTACTCAATAAGATCATGGCTGATTGGATTGTAACTTCAACTCCACGTTCCTGTCCACCCCCAATAACCGTCCACCTTTGTTAATCAAAAATATTCAAAGATTCTGCTGCTATTGCCTTTTTAGAGGAAGTTGTTCCAGTAACATTCAGCTATCCAAAAGGAAAAAATCTTCTCATCTCTGTCTGAAAACAGCAACACCTTGTTTTTAACAGTGATATCTGATCCTAGGTTTTCTATCAAGAGGGAACATTCTCTTCACAACCATCCTGTCAATGCCCCTCAGAATCTTAAAGGTTCTGACCAAGTTGCCTTGATGTCTAGCGGATACAAATCTAACCCATTCAATCTCTCCACATAAGTCAACCTGCCCATTTTCAGTTTTAATCTATGAAACCTTCTCTGAAATGCTTTTAGCACCTTGACATATTTCCCTAAATAAGGAGTCTAATACAGTACACAAATTCAGATGCAGTCTCGCCAATTTCCTCGCAATACCGAATATCATTCTATTGGCTATCCTAATTACTCACTGTACTTGTGTATTAGCCTTTTGTGATTTATTAAAGTGAATGTAATCCCACATGTTTCAGCTGTGCATTGTTTTATTGAAGTGTTCTCCACATGGTAAACAGTTGAAAAATGGTTTCTTTTCAGCCCAAATTGTTTCAAATCTTTAGCTAGCAACAAACATTGTTTACACAGCATACCTACAAGAATATTAGAAATAGGAACAGAAGTAAGCCATTTGCTCTCTTGAGCCTGCTGCTTTGTAAGATCATGGCTGCTGCACTTCTGAAGAACCTGCCCCCAAATGAACTTTAAAACCCTTGCCAACCAAGTCTAAGTCAACTGTGGATATATTCAATGACCTGGCCTCCGCTCCTCAGAAGAAATTCCTCCTCACCTCCATCCTAAATGGGAGACTCCTTATTTTGTAACTGTGTCCCCTTGTTTTAAATTTCCCCTGTAAAGGGTAGCATCCCTCAGCATCTACCAGTGGGATATTATCCCATTTGTTGTGTTCGCTCAATTCTGTAGAATGGTACAGCGTTCTGGGTAACTGGTATCAATGGAAATATTTCTACTTACAAAACAAGACTTTTAAATTTTACAACCAATTTCATTTCCCTGTTTTGAAGAATGTAGCTGAATAGCTCTTGACATTGCAATGCTTTTAAATATTTCAGCATTAGCACTGAAACTTACCCTTATTAGCAGTGGAAATAAAATCATATCCTTGATCGATTATCAAGTCACCAACTTCTCAACTTGATTTGTTTAATATATTTCATATGTTCATGCTGCTGATATTTTCCCCAAGGAGAAATTGCCAATCTCATTTGCAGTCACGGCCTCTCTTCCTAGACTGTAATTCTGCACCTGTGGCATTTGCTTCTGCAAAACAATTGTGTGCAAAGCACTCTAAAGTAGAAAACAAATGCTGCAGCCACAAAATCCAAGAGCCTTTGAGTAGCAGAAGAGCCATAGGGCTCATGAGACCTGTATCAGCCATTGCCCAACTAAGTGGGAATCACTTAACTTCCAGTGAGACTAGGTATACTGTAGAAAGATGCATTTACAATATTAAACATCGCTTCATTTTCTGAGGCAACACTGGCTGATTGAAATAATTTACTTGATGCTGGGGTGTTAGAAAATTACATCATGCTTTTCACCAGAAAATTGGAATACAGCAGTCGATTCAGATTTGTTTTTATTCCCGCCTGATGAATGGCGGGAGAATGAAAGCTGTGTTGAAATGCCAATAATTTGTTTAGTTACAAAGCATGCTGTAACCATCCAGTGATGTTTTAAAATATTTTCACGCAGAGTTTATACACTTTTGAAATGGCAATTTTAGGGGGTTTTTTTTTGTTCCCCCTTTTTATTGATGGGAGCAAAATTGTCCTGTTTACACCAGCACTGAGCTAGTGAATAGAACAGCAAAATATAATCAATCAAAATATTCATGTAATCATCAAAATGACTATTAGAACACAAAAATAATCTGGGGCAACAGCATTTGAAAACAACTCTTCACAAATAAAATAATTCATTTTTACTTCAACTGCAGCACGTAGTAGGCAGCTAATGAAAGAGATTCAAATTAGAGACATTCAAGCAAATATTCTTGAATAATCTATCAAATATACAGATGCAGCATAATTAGTCCCAAGAAGTCAGTTTTGTCAATGTATGCAAATTTTTTAAACGATAAAATGCCATGTTAATGTAGTCTAGCAAATTCTAAGTAATTCAGGACATCAAAAATCAAGATTTGGGTGCAGATAATCATTTATTCAAATTAATGAGATTTGAGTAATTTTATACATGGCCTCTTCATCTGCTATGATTCACATCTAAATTAGCATATGTGAAACATCAATGTACCACATGTCCATTCCTTTACCAACAAACTGATCTAATTTTAACAAGGTTAGCTATTTTGCCTTTCTTGTTTTTTTTTCCCCCTTGCCTCCGGTTGTGTATCTCCTGAGGCTGAATGGGGAACGTAATTCTCCCTGAGCCTCTTTGTTCACAGCTGGAACTGCTCCAAAGGTATCCTGTCAACAGCTGGTGTGACCCAGGGAGACCAAAGAAGATGATGTGATTTCTCCTTTCTCCATCCGCAAAGAACACAGTGATGTGTACAGATGTACTTTCTTGTAGCATGAAGTCAAAATGCAGTTACACAAGAGAATATTTGTAAACCTGTGGGATTCGCACTTTTTGAAAATTTTTAAGACTTTTTCTGGACACTTTTGCTGATTGTCCTCAAATTTGGAATTTTGGATGCACATTTGTGTGATGTACTGTTAATTTAAGGGCTGTTTTCAAATGCTGTAGTTACACTCATCCGAAGATTATTTTGCATTCTAATATTCCCTTTCAAACACATAGAAGATTTGTGTACATTTAGGTCTTTTTCTATTCTGTTCACTAGTTCTTGTATATCTTCTGCTTTAATATTATGAATGAATAACTTTCAAAACCAGCCCTCTGTTAGCAGCTGCCTACTTTGCTGAATTAGAATTATTCTCATAGAACAATGACGTCTTCTAGCAATTCTGTAGCACTGAAGGCTTAAGATAGTATCCCAAATTATGGCTTGAATGATGTGCAGAGCTGTTCCAGTCATTACAAAATCTTTAAATATGTGACCTGTGATCTAATGATCATCTTCAGATTGAGTTTTAGGTGGCATTTTAAACATCACTACTTAATATAGATTCAAAAGCTGAATCATTGCGCATAGTTTCATTGTATAATTAGGACCTGGGTATTGTCATTTTAAAGGGGAGATGAGGAAGAAGTTAACAGGAAAGGGTAATATTTGATGTATCTATGAAGAGCTGGAATGAAATTTCTACGTTAATTCTGAGCACTAACAATCTTTAAAGGGCGATGAATATGGGTAAATCCTAATGGGTTAGATAGTTCCAATGGTAAGCATTTTGAAGAGTAGTAGTAATGTTCCAGACATGTATTGAAATTACAGTGAAATTTATCTCCCCAAAGTTTCTTGCTACAAGGTAAAGTTTGCATGACTTGCAAGTGGTTAAGTGCATGCTTGATTTTTGAGAATTTTTTTTAAGATTAGCTTTGTTAGCTTTCACAGAGTTCAGTTAGATTTAGACATTGGCGAGATTGACTTGTTTGAACATTTAGATATGTTCATGGCCAGCTTTGTAACATTTGTGCTTGGTTTTTAAAATACATTACAGCTATCAGACTTAGATATGTTCTCGAGATCTGGGAGTGGTCTGTCATATAACAGAGGTGGATTCTCATCAAATGTTGGAAGAGGCATGAAAAGGAAAGGGACACAAGCCAACAAAACCGCAATAAAGAAACAGAAAGTGACTGCTGCTGAAAAAGCACTCAAAGCAGCTGGTAAGTATTAATGCATCACCTTATGCAGAATGCTCCCTTCTCTCAATGCTACCAACACAAAGAAACTTAACTGACAGAACAGGTTTGTGAGTAAGTTAATCTCGTATAAAATCAACCCCTAAATATCTGCCCAAAAATCCAGAATTATTCACAATGTTTCTAAAAATTGGTCCTAACTATCCAAGGACACTGCTGTCAGTCAGCTTCTTGCACAATCAGGGTAACACAATGGAGACCAGGATTTCATAGATACCTACAGTGCAAAAGAAGGCCATTCGGCCCATTGAGCTTGCATCAACCACAATCCCAGGCCTTATCTCCGTAACCCCATGTACTTATCCTACTAATCCCCTTGAAACTAAAGGGCAATTTAGTGTGATGAACCCACCTAATCTTTAAGTCAATTTTTTCTGATCTTTGTGTTATTGCTAGATCAGATTGTAATTTGCCTATTTAGATATGGGGCAACTTTTAGTAAAAGTTTAATTTCTCATTGAAATGGCAGATGTAAAATTGGAACAAATTGCAGTTAATGTGCAAAGTGTGTGAGCTGTGAGGGTATTAGATTTTCCCAGAAATGGAACAAGATCATTGATCTGCCATGGCCAGTCCTATGGTCCTATAAGAAAAGAAATGCTGTTTATTTGAGTTATTCTCGTCAAGCTTCCTTCTTGATCCATTCCACTTCCTTGCAAGCTGCAACCGTCTGAAACGGAGACAGAGAAAACCCAGCATGTTTCTCTGCTGGATTTGAGAGCTTTGGGTGTAAAAGCCCCTCAAAAACATTATTGTCTACTTTGCTGGTAAACGGATACCAGAATTTACCAACAAAATGGCAAAGTGTCAGGATCTGACTGAAAATTGGCAAGTTTCTAGAGAAACAGGCAGGTTTTCTCTCCAAATCGTATGGCAATTTGTCCAAAAAGAACTGAGGATGTGTTTCATGTCGTTATTGAGGGGTGGGATCTAACACAGCACTAAGAGCTGCATTGAGATTGGGGTGCTTAAGAACAATGTCACCAAACCTCCACCCCATATACACAAGCATCTCTCTGTCCCCCACACTGCCTACACCTAACCAACAGTCATCATTGGCATCTGCTCTCCCCCTCAACAACACCAGCAGCTTGTACAGTGCCAGACGTGTACCTCTGCCCCAGGCCTACGCTCAGTTTTGTGACCTCAAAGGGATCCCACAACAGGTTCACATCAGGGTAAATCTGTTGTCAACATAGATTTGAAAATATAGCGAGGACGCTATGTTGGGGCAGAGTTTGTGGTTGATGTACAAATATATTAAAATACATTTAAATTTAGCTCTTGGCCTTTGTCAACTTTGCTACGTCACTGGTAAGGGGTGTGAAAATCATGGAATGCAATCTCTTCGGAATGATTTTTCCTGATTTTTTTTTTTCAACCCTCTTACAGTAAACACTGGTTGAAAATTGCCCCAATGTTTTAAAAATCCTGTTTTTTTTCCCTATGACTTAAATTGTGTAATTTTTCTAATTACTTCCAACAACATGATTAAGGTGAGCTTAACAGGCCATTCCTGTCCACCTTCAGAGCTCCCCTAAACAATTTGCTGTTAATCAAACCACTTTAAGGACTGCCGCTACTTTGCTGTGATATGTTCCAGATCAACTCAAATAAAAAAGTGGTTACAGTAATACTTGAAAAGTAAGGTTCCCTTATTCTAAAATTGGAAACTTGTAATCCTTATACTCTGGTGTGCTGTGTATTATGAAGAGAGCCACCGTATAATGTAGTTAGTACATTGATTATTTAATGTTTTCAATAAAGTATAATTGAGGGTAGTGTAAAGTATAAATATTTGGAAAAGTTTTTACAGTAACCTGAAGTGCATGTCATGCTTCATAACGAAATTAATAATTCTTCAGACTGAAATTTTTAATTATCAGGCATTGCTTTGCTGCTGTTCATAATATACAAATATGTGTACTATGGTTTGGTGTTAAAGTACCAGGCTAGTTGAACAATAGAAAATTATCTGTTTCAATTTTTTTCAGTGGCCAAGGCTCAGGCTAGCAATGCTGGGACGAAGACAACAAAGGCTCAGGTAAACTTCTCATTGAATTTGGATATGTACTTATTGCTATATTGTATAAAGGTGTCTTTTTTGATCTGATATTAAATAGCCATGCTGAAAAGGTAGGGATGGGGCGGGTGGTTGTTGGCATAATATGTGTAAAAGCGATGTACTGCAGAAGTGTTTTACAAAGGTTTTGTTGGGTTTAGATAAAGTGCATTAGTGGCCAGAGTTATGCTGAATATACCGTAGTCGTCTTTTACCATTAGTGACGCTCTGCAAATAATCAAAAACAATCTATTGCTTATTGGAAAGTATAAAATTGAAAAGTATGAAGTTAGATTGCAGTCATACAAATTTCATTATTGTTATTTCTATTTATTTCTGTCCCTTTTCAGAACACTGCAACTAACGTGGTTCAGGATCGAGAAACAAAGGATGAGGATTTTACAAAAGATGCGTATGAACCAGATGCATATGAATGCTTTGACAAAAATGAAGGTAAGTAAATAAATTCTTCCTAACGTCTGTAGTTACTTTCATTAGTACTTTTTAATTAAAAAAGAAACTTGTCACTGTCAAGGTAAAAAGAAAACTGAGAATGAAGATGAAGAGGAGAAAAAAAAACTTGAGGCACGGAGAGAGAAACAGCGGCGTAGACGTGAGAAGAATACTGAGAAATACGGAGAGGATTACCGGTAAGATTAAATGAAATGAAACGCTATAGCGTACGAGGCTGTAGACCAAGAGCTGGAAAATGGGATTAGAATGGATAGATGTTTGATGGCTGGTACAAACACGATGTGCCAAGGGACCACCTTCTGTGCTGTAAAGCTCTGACTATATACAGTGGTGCCTGGGGTCACAGTCTGTGTTGAGTCTGTACATTCTTCTTGTGTCTGCATGGCTTTCTCTGGGTGCGCCGATTTCTTCCCACAGTTCAGAGGTGTGCAGGTTAGGTGGATTGGCTATGCTAAATTCTTCCTTAGTTTGCCTGAACAGGCACCGGAGTGTGACACCTAGGGGATTTTTACAGTAACTTCATTGCAGTGTTAATGTAAGCCTACTTGTGAAACTAATAAATAAACTTATTGTCAAAGCCAGCCGTTAGCAAAATAAATGCCACAAATTGTGTTACAACACAGTATTAAATTTTGGGAAGTCCAGTTTGTATGAATTTCATGGTAGAGTGACGAGGATTTAAATTCAGGAACGTGCTTAACCTGGTTCTAATTGAAAATGCACCTGGAAACTGGCACAAAAATAGAATCACCCAGGTTTTAAATGTTCAACTTTCTTGGAAATTCATTATGCTGTCTGTTTGTGTAGTTTTAGTTAAAATCTCTTCAGTTGGGGTGAATGGACAACCCATTTCCCTGTCTTCCCTGCATGAATTGAACCTTCTGTCGTTACATACTTGGGTCCATCAACGCTCACTCAGGAAGTACCATCTGGATCTGGGATCTAAGAAAATGCCTACACTTTGAATTCAATAAAATACTAAAGGAGAGGAAATCTCAGCAGTCTGCTTGACTATATTAAGTTATTTATAGAAATATCACGTTTATTTTCTTGGAAGCCAGCAGGACGATGAGTAAAAATGCTCTGGATTTGATAGGAAATGGGGAAGGAGTTAGGAAAGCCCCAAACTCTCAGAATAGCTCTAGATGTTTAATCTACATATGTATCTTATGTAGATTAAAGCAACTCTATTGAATTTAATGCAGCTATTGCCCTTCTTAAAATCCCATTATCCCTATTTGGAGATGTAGACAGCATTAAAAACAAATCAGTAATGTCTGATTGCAGGTCTAAGCTTCATCCCTTCCCTGTGTAAGGGAAATGTGTACTGTTTTCATTTCATTTCCAAAGTTACTAATATGATTTTCCTGTGAAGTTGCTTGTACTAGGAATATAATGGAATAGAGTCAGAGGTTTAAAGCATGGAGACAGGCCTTTGGCCCAAAGCTAGTCGTAATTGTCTGCATTTAGCCCATATCTCTCTGTATCCATCTTACCAATGTAACTATCTAAATGCTTTTTAAAAGACACAATTGTATCACCTCACTACTACCTCTGACAGCTTGTTCCAGATGCGCTCTACTGTGTGGAAAAAATTGCCCCTCTGGACTTTTTTGTACCTCTCCCCCTCATTTTAAACCTATGTCCTCTAAGTGAGTTAGGTTTAGGCAGCTTTGTACCTAAGAAGTCCCGTTCAGGGCTGAGGTTAGAACCTGCTGAGGAAGCAGAGAAGCAGTTTTCCAAAATCATTCCATAATGAACTGTTTTGGACAGTGAGCAGAATTCAGAGTTTCTGTATGATGCGCGAGAGCCAATTCTTTTTACTTTATGCTATTACACATGGCAATAATAGATCAAATCTGCATCAATTTTTATTTTTTAGGAATGCATTTACCTGCTCCCTTTGTAAATTCCGAACCACGGAGGAACAAGAAATTGAGGCTCACCTGGAAACTCCTTATCACAAGGAAACTCTTGAGTTTATTGGAAAGAACATTCAGTTTGAAAAAGGAGCTGCTGACTTTCTTCATGTAAGTTTCTTTGAAGTGATTTGAATTTTAAACTGAACTGAATATACACTAATTAAAAAAAACACCATGTCAATCCCAATACACAATTCTATATTGGGCTAACTTAATTTGCAACTTGTTTTCATACAAGAAATGCATCATATTTCGTGTCACTTGTAGTTTACAGTGTCTAGTTGGAAATTAGTTTTTTGAAGCAGTTTAAATTTGATGGAGTGAATTGTCATGATTGATTAGCAGTGCAAACTGCACCAGCATCCACTATCAATATGAGGATGGGGCACGCGTATTTGTAGTGCCTTTCTCAACTTCAGGATCACCAAAAGCCTTTTATAGGCAATTAGTTATTTTAATGTAGGGATAGATAGCAGCCAATTTATGTCCATCATAATCCCACAAACAGAAATGCGAGACACGTGACCGGAATAATTGATTCTAGTGATTTTGTTTGATGGATGAGTTTGGTCAAGACCAGGTGGATCTCCCCTCCTTTTTCAATAATGCCATGGAATTTTTTATATTCACCCAAGAGGCCAGATGGTTTTTGTTTTTAACATCTTATCTGAAAGCTGGCATGTGAATGCCGCGACAGTGCAACATTTTTTGAAGTGGCAGCCTGGATTGTCTGAATCTCAGATTTTCATTTATAACTGTACAGTATCATGGCTAATGCCTAATATAAGACCCAAAACTGAATTGACCCTGTGCACTGAAGAAGTTGGATTTTGAAACATGATTTCAAGAATATTCATATTTTATCCAAGTTGAAATAGGTTTTGTTGTTCTGATTTATGGTAAGTATTGGACCCCTCGAATAGACCGCTGCCATATTTTAACTTCTGGGTATTCGTTATTCCACACACAGTATAGTTTTCCTGTCAAATCTTTTCTTCAGAAGTACATAATTTGTTACTGACAGCTTGTTCATGCGTTCCTTTCTGCTACAAGGCACGAGGGGGCTGCTTGAATACTGAATTAAGTAATTTAATTTTCTTATACTGATCTTTGTGATAATCAACGGGGAAACAGCCCAGCCTGTGGCATTCATACCCTCGCTGCTAAACAGCTCTAGTTTACTGTGCAAATTGAGCCTGCCTATTGATTAGTACCCTGCAGGGTTTTTCAATAAAATATGGTGAAGATTCTCTTTCTCAGTTTTTTTATGATGGACATGCAGTTTTTTGGATGAAATACTGATTTATCAAAAATGGAAAACCAGCTGAAGAAATGGGATTACGTTTACAATTTAATTCACAATGGAATTTGGACAGCAGTTTGTGAAGTTGAGCATCCGGATATGTAGATTCATTGCTTTATTTATATTGCTTGCATGTTGTAGTGTTTGTGCTTTCAGAAAGATACATAACACAAAATGTTCAGTCTTAATGGTGAGGGTGTGATATAATCTTGAAGTTTGCATGGTGAACTATCTGTGTAATACTTTCCTTTATATACTGCCATTTTGCATTAAATTCTCAATCCACTTCAGACTTTTAGAAGTACGGTAAATGCATCAATTGAAATGCCTGGGCAGTGCTGTGGAAACGATATTAAGTTGAACTAGCTGTTGAGATATTTTTGATGATGCAGCTGGGAAGAGAAATGGAGCAGGGCACCAGAAAACTTCCGACTCTTTGATTAGTGGCACGAGATAGCATTCACCTGAATGGATGCGTGTGATCTTTAACATCAATGCAGCATTCCCTCTGTTAAATGTCAGCTGGGTTATGAGATGGAAATTGGGTATGCTTGAAACCTTACTCATATGGATATGATTTTGATGATCGGCCATGATCAAAATGAATGGCAGACCTGGATCAGAGGGCCGAATGGCTTATCCCTGTTTTCTATGTTCTGAACCCCTGGAGTTGAAAGTAGTATTGTCTGAGTGGTTTACATTTAATTTAAATTCTTAGATTTTAATCCTCCCAGGTCATTAATTTTAATGACATTTAAATATATTTCCATCCAAAATAGTATTTGCTTTATTGGTCTTTTAACAAGATTTGAACATCTTGTTACAAACTTATTTTATTCAGGCATCGATGGTCAACAAGAATAAAAAGATTGCTGCTCGTAAACAATTGCAGCAGCAGGAACAAAAGGAGCCAGCACAGAAACTGACAAAGGATGTTTTGATGGGTAGGTTATGTATTGACATATTGTGGACCCTACTTTTTTTTTTTACTATTGTAGTTCATTTCGCTATATAGTGAGGTTTAATGGCAATGGACGTTGCTGGTTATTGGCTGTTGTAGATGTTCAAAGAATTGCACCACATGCACATTATTGTGGAGTTTTTGGGAGTTATTTATCTAGTAAAATAAATGTGGCTGTTGATTTATACAATGGTACTGTGTCATTTGCCTTTCAAAACACTTGTAGTAAATAGGTGAATGGATAGAATGTGAAAATTGAAGTTTCATTGGTAACAATCTCCATATTGAAAGGGCAGATTAATCATTTTACAGCAAATGGCTGCCATCATGACAGTTTCTATAAAATGGCAGAATTCGATATATGACTATTATAATCAAAGTCTTTAATAACTACAGTATAACAGCCTTTTTTGTGGAACCTTATCAAAATCTTTCTGGAAATCCAACTAATTATACATCTAGAATAATACGTAAATTGTACTTCAGAATGATCTTTGTGGTTATAATTAAGTTTGTCTCCAATGCTGCTACAAATGTATGCACTGCTGAACAGCCAAACATCAAATTTGAAATTCTTCAGTCAGTTGGCAGCCTCCTTGTCAGCCTGGTGCAGGGCAGTGAGACTACCACTGAAGCACAGGTTGGGGCACTTGTCAATTATATGCACCATGGTTTGCGCTTCACCACAATTGTACAGGATGATTCACGGTGCCACTACAGGAAGAGGTTGTTGTGGCAGGGTTCAACTCCAGAACAGAACTTATTCCGTTTGACCCATTCGTCATGTGGGAGGCTGAAGCCTGGCATATCTAATGTGAGATCATCAACCAGGTGATGATTCAGGGCTGTGCAATTGGTGTTGTGTCACAGGTCTGAATAGGTTTGCTGGATAGATGGGTGATGTCTTCTACCAGTGGCAATTTCACAGTAACTCTAAACTAGGTCCAGATATTTGTGCCCTCTTTCTAGTAATGCCAGCTACACAATGGATTTGTGCTGGTGCAATGTTGCAAAGTGCAGGTAGCTAGTTTGTATTTGACTGAATTGCTCCTGATATATTCCTCATGATCTCAATATGTATTGACTAGACCAGAATATAAGGATATAGAGAGTGTGTGTGTGTGTATTTGTAGCATCAGTTTTTTTTGCCATCAATGGAAATTCTGAAGAAAATTAAATATTTGCTAAACAGGTTTCAACCACTTTGAAATAGCAATATAATAGACTTCTTGCAGGTAGCATTTTTCAGTTTATATATGCAGCATTTCATTATGAATCTCATACATTATATTATGCAAAACAGACCTAATTATTCAGGTAAGTAACACTGAGAGCTGGGCGTAATGCATCCGTTGACTTATGAATTTGTCATGAATCTGTCCACTTACGAAGAGGGGAATTTTTACACAATTGTGCACCCTTCGATTGAATTCAAATTAATATTGGAGAGTCCAAAATGGCAATCACTTTTCAGCGTCTGCTGTTTTAGAATGATCATACTACTCTAATATTATTAGAATAGTTCTGTTGTCTAGAGATAGACACTTATGTCAAAATTATACATATTAAAATGTATTTTTATTTCCTTCCTTTTGGTTTATAGGAGTTGCTCCAGATGACCAAATGAAAAGAGTTGAAGCTGTTCAGTGTGCTGTCTGCAATACCTATATTCCTTTCCTGTTTCACTCTGTGCAGCAACATCTGAAATCCAATGAACATACTAACAGCAAGAAGGTATTTTTTTATATAATGGGAGCTTCCATAGACAAGTATTTGGGACTAGTGTTGTTAATCATTAAAAACATATCTCCCTAATTTTTAGTCTTGTCTCCATTATGGCTAAGATTGCAACTTGTATTAATTTAAAGCAAGTTAGTGGTCGGCACAGTGGTTAGCACTACTGCCTTACAGTTCCGGGGGCCTGGGTTCAATTCCGTGCTTGGGTCACTGTCTGTGTGGAATTTGCACATTTTCTTCTGGGTACTCCGGTTTCTACCACAGTCCCAAGATGTTCAGGTTAGGTAGATTGACTATGTTGAATTGCTCCTTAGTGTCCTGGTTAGTAGGTTAGCAGGATTAGTGAGATAAATATGTGGGGTTACGGGGATAGGGCCTGGGTGAGATTGTTGTCGGTGCAGACTTTATGGGCCAAATGTCCATCTCCTGCGCTGTAGGGATTCTATGATTTTTATAAATGTTATTGATATGAGCACAGTTTACTGCTTTTGAGCTGACCAACAAGTTGCTCCTGCATAGTCTCTGTAAAGTTGTAAAATATCCCAATGTATGAGTAAGCCATGGAAAAATTTGTGAATGATAGCTAAGATTTTGGAAGTGATACATTGCAGATGTGGGCAAAGATTGATGTGATAGGCAAGCGGGGGGCTTAGTTTGGCACAAGTCTAGTCAGAAATTGATAAATGGCAGAGGCAGTTAAGAGTTAAATCCAAGGTGCTTCAATGTAACTTGTGCAGCAGGAATATTTACATTTCTTGTTCTTCATGGGTTTTGTTGCTTTGCTGATCATTAAACTAAGGGAAGGGAAGCATACTTGTATTACAGTTTTTTTTATATATTTTCCTCCTTGCTGGTGCTAATTCTTCTTCAAATTTCAGAATTACCATGACCAGGTCAGAAGGGAAAGTCTCCTCACAGCCAGCAGCATGCTCAACAACCCAACTGTAAAGGCTAAATTTGATATGTTCTTGAAGGTAAGGCTGAAGTATAAATGCACAAATCACTCATATTTTGATTCACTGCTTGCAGAGGAGATATTAGTATATTACCTTGGGGTCAAGGGCAGTGGCATGGTGAATTGGGACATCTTTGCAAAAAAGGGAAGGGGTGAGGAGTTTGAAAGACGCCATAGTAGGACTTTGCTATGAGTGTTGTTCTGTGGTTTAGGTAAAGCCTGTGGTATGAATAGCTAATTTGGTGGTGGTGTTAAGGGGAAAGGAGCTTCCATTTGTTTGCCAAGTTTTTTGTCAATGCCAAAGCATCAATGATGTGGCAGCATGGAAAAGGAGGTTGAGGAAGTAAAAGGAACAAAGTTCAAGTTGGAGACATTAGCTGATGACGTAAGCTCAATGTTATTTGACATGGAATATGAGCCATTTGTGTTACTACTTTGTCATGCGTAATAATATTATTTCTGCATTGCTAAATTGAATGTGTCCAAAACTAAATTACATCGGATATGTGATGCTATTCTATATGGCGCAAAAAGAGGCAGTTTGAATAACCTGTCCATGCTGGTGTTTATACTCTCGGGAGATTAGATTATATCTTCATATTTAATCTAAATCTACCATCATAGTTATCTATTTTTTCCCTTTTCCATTGTATGCTTGTTTAGTTTCCCCTTAAATGTGCCTATACCATGCTTGCATCAATCACATCCTGCAGCAGTCTGATCTGCATTCGCATAGGTTTGGGTGAATTCCAAATTGGATATTTGGCAACTATTGCAATGATGATTTTTATTGTAAAGGTCTCTGATATATATACTTAGGCGTTTCTGATACCATCCTTTGCACCCGTTCCAGTTCCTCTGTATCCTTACAATATGCCAGCTAGAACAGCAAACATACTGGAGTGTGATTTAAGCGAAGTTCAATACAAGCTCAGCACAACTTCTCTACTTTTCAATTCTGTCCCTCCTAGAAATAAAGCCTAGTGCTTTGTTTGCTTTCCTGTGGCTCAACCTTTAATTGCCTCACCCCTGCCCATAAAATCATTTTATAATAAAATGTGTGTTCACCATTGGGTTTCTTGCTTGTGTGCAGGGCGAGAACCCTTTTGAAAATCCTCAGGAGCAACCGCAGCCGCAGCAGCAGCAGCAACAACAAAAGCTGCCAGAGCAAGCGGAAGAGCAAACAGCAGAGCAAGATGAAGTCCAGCCTTATCTGGAGGAAGGAGCAAGTGAGCCAATTGACCAGTAGCATCTTCAGAATGGGGATGAAATAATTTGAATTCTGAACCTGTTAAAAAATGCAGCAGTAATGGAGAAAAAAATGTTTGCTTTGCTATTCTTGTAGAGCATTGGTGTGGTGGTTTAATGTTCCTTGGCTGATTGTAACTGAAATGCTTTTTCTGCAGTCTATGTATTAATGTTTTCTGCTAACAAGATAGTGATAGTTTTCCATGAATAACCATGTATTTAATGGAGAAAATGTTGACTGCTTCTAAATACTAAAGAAATGTTAAGATTGAGTAATGAATGACTTTAGTCAAAAATGAACAGTTGTATTGGAGGGAGAGATGCATTCAATGGGCCCTTTGTGTTCAGTACTGGTGAACACAATCTTCATTAATGTCTTTTTTAAAAAAATCTTTTTAAGCATCTTGGTTTGTATGCTGTTTAGAACTTTGTAGTGTTCAGTAACCCAGTGCTGCTTTGTTGCATTGTTTAGATAGCTAAGGAAATACTGTAATTTTCCTTGGACATTTATATTGGGACTAATTAAAATACAGTTGTGACTAGTTTGACAAGGACTACTGGTTCGTATTGAAAAGTTTTGCTTGTTTATTGTAAAGTCAAAGTCTGACTTCATCCTTTCATTGATGTTATTCCATGTATACCTTTGTATGCTCATGGCAATAAAGAATTTTAGATATGTAATCTGCTAACTTTTGTTTACAAAAATCAAAATTTGACAATAGCATGGTCACCTTCCCCAATTGCACATTTAAAATTAAGTGTGCAAATATTGCTGAAATGTGACATTTCAAAGCCTGAGCATTTTGCTATAAGCATGAATTGATCAGAGTGTTTTATGTGTAACTAATTGAGTTATAGAATCTTACAATATGGAAAGCTGTTCAGCCCATTGAGTCTGCACCAACCACAATCTCAGTCGGGCCCTATCCCCATAACCCCATGCATTTACCTTAGCTGGTCCCTCTAACACTAAGGGAGAATTTAGCCTGTCCAATGCACCTAAACCCACACATCTTTAGATCGTGGGAGAAAACAGGAATATCTGGAGGAAACTCACGCAGACATAGGGAGAATGTCTGTGGACCCCAACTGGGAATCAAATGTGGATCCCTGGTGCTGTGAGGCAACAGTGCTAATCACTCTTCAACCTTTCAGATTAATACTAAGAAACATAATGGAGCATCTATCAATGTTATCTGTGTGGTCATCTAGAAAGCACATGAGGTTCCAAGGAAGCAATTACTTGTAAAACTGATGGTGGGTAGTGTTTGATCTGGGTTACAAATTGGCCTATATGTAGTTGATGAGATTGGATAAAGGTGGAGTGAGTGATAAGAGTTCTGTGGCATTTCCACCATATTTATTAATACCTTTGAATGAAGGACTTAAGAGGTCTTGTTCGAACCTGTGCATGAAGATGTTGGTAAACTGAAGTGTGAGTTTGGTCCTTATGGCTGTTCCATGTGTCTGGATGAAGAACTGGTTGAAGGTGAAGACATTGTGGTCCAGGATAAAACGGATAACTTGTATCTGGAGATTGGAGTTATCAGCGCTAAGTATTGAAGTGGTTGCAGCAATGCTGTTTTCATGAGGTGTAGAGTGCTGAGACATCCACTGTGATGAGGAGTGTTCCTGCTTCAACTGCTCCATGGGCGCTGAGTTTCTGTAAGAAGTCCATTGTGACAGAAGCTGGAGGTTCTTTGTACAATGGGTTTCAGGATGCCCTTGACATAGCCTTACTATGCTTATCCTAGTCTAACACCAGCATTTCTACATCATGGGTTAGCTAGAAATTAACTGCATTCTTAAAGGATACACAATGCAGGCAAAACAAGCTTTTCACAATAGCAGCTGCAAGGACTGTTTTTGCAAACAGCGTATGAAAAACACTCCTGATGGTATAAAGTTAATTTATTAGTCACAAAGCTTACATTAACACAATGAAATTCCTCTAGTTGCCACACTGTAGTGCCTGTTTCGGTCAATGCACCTAACCAGCACATCTTTCAGACTGAGAGGAAACTGGAGTACATGGAGGAAACCCATGGGGACAGTGTGCAGTCTCTGTACAGACAGCTGGGAATCCAACCTGGATCCTGGCGCTGAGAGACAGCAATGCTAACTACTGTGCCACCATGTTGCCCTGAATGAGATAAGAATAATATATTTCCATTTCAGTACATGTTCAATTCTGATTTGCTCACCTCAGTATATGTTTTTGTATAGGGCCTGGCTGTACAGCCAGTCTCCAAGTTCGTGCTCTCACTTCTGTCATGTTCATTGTTTTTTTTTAAAGTTTTGTTCAATAAAGGAAAGCCATTTTAAAACTCATACCAAATGCTGTCCCTTGTGTATTCAAACAAATGAATGGATCCAATAGTGGGACTGTCCGATCTCATTCGCCCTGCCAAAGTTGCCAATGAAAACAGAATTTGTGTGGATTTGGCCTTGCACTTCAGTGTCTTTCACACCTCTGTCCCAAGTGTTTTACAAGCAATAATGGCAATCCCAGTTGTTGGAGTCACACAGCACAAAGGAAAATGGTTGTTGAAGGTCAATCATCTCAGTCTCAGTACATCATTGCCACAGTTCCTCGAGGTAGTTTTCTAGACCCACTAGCTTCAACACCTGCATCAGCCACCTTCCCTCCATGATCATGTCAGAATTGGAGATGTTTATTGATGATTACAAAGCTGAGCACAATTCATGTCTCATCTGCTATGAAGCAGTCTGTGCCCATATAGAGCAAGAATTGGAATAACATCCAGGTTTGGACTGATAATTGGTAAGTAATGTTTGTGCCACATGAGTGCCAGACAATGGCCACCTCCAGAAAGAGTGTCTAAACATTTCCCCTTGACATTTAATGACTGCTTTTTCTGAATCCCCCACTATTGACATCCTGGGGGTTATTATTGAGCAGAAATTGAACTGGACCAGCCTTTTCAATTTTTCTGCTTATATGGGGTCAGTTTGCTCAGTTGGCTGGTTCGTGATGTGGAGTGATCCCTGTACCAGCTGAAGTTATTCACGAAGGCCTTGCGTTCTCAACCTTGCCCCTCACCTGAGGTGCGGTGATCCTCCAATTAAATCACCACCGGTCAGCCCTCCCCTTAACAGGGAGCAGCAGCCTATGGACAGTTGGACCTATGGCAACTTTTGTCTTGTCTGCAGCTACAAGAATAGATTAGAGGCTGAGAATTCTGTGGTGGGGTAATTCACCTCCTAATTCCCTGTCCGCCATTCACAAAGCAAAAGATGGAATACTCTTCACTTCCCTGGATGCAACAAAAAGTTTGGCACCATCCAGTGCAAAGAGGTACATGCCTTAGAAGGCACAGGAGGACAATGCAGTCTCACAGCACCAAGGACTCAATTCAATTCTTGGCTTGGGTCACTGTCTCTGTGGAGTTTGTATGTTCTCCCTGAGTCTCCAAGTTTCCACCGGGTGCTCAGGTTTCCTCCCATGGTACAAAGGTGTGCGGATTAAGTGGATTGGGCCGTGCTAAATTGTCCCTTAGTGTCGGGGGACTAGATAGGGTAAATGAGTGGGGTTGTGGTGGGATTGCGGTCAGTGCAGACTCGATGGGCTGAATTGCCGTCTCCTGCATTATAGGATTCTATGATTCTATGAAAGCAGTTTGATGGATTGGCATCCCATAAACATTCCCTTCACTACTGGTTAACGGTGGCAGTAGTGTGTACCATCTACAAGATACATTACAGTAAGTCACAGCCCCCTTCAACAGCACCATCCAAACCTGTAACCACTACCACCCAGAAAGACAAGGGCAGCAGATGCATGGAACACCATGACCTGCAAGTTCCTCTCCAAGTCACATACCATCCTGACTTGAAAATATATCACTGTTTATTCACTGTCTTTGGGTCAAAATCTTGGAACTTCCTCCCTGGCAAAGCTGTGGGTGTACCCACACCAAAAAGGCAGCTCACGGCTACCTTCACAAGGGCAATTAGACCACAAGGAATAGGCCATTTGGCCTATGGAGTCTATAAGACCATAAGATACGGGAGCAGAATTAGGCCACTCAGCCCATTGAGTCTGCTCTGCTATTCAATCATGGTTGATATTTTTCTCATCTGCCATTAGATGAGATCATGACTAATCTGCTATGATAGCCCTCAACATTTTTCCACTTTATATCAATAACCTTTGATTCCCTTACTGATTAAAATTGGCCTATCTCACCTTTGAACATATTGAAGACTCAGCTTTCCAGAGCTTTGTGGTAAAGAATTCCACAGATTCACTATATTCTGAGAGAAGAAATTCCTCCTGTTTAAATGGGTGACCCCTTACTCTGAGATTATTCCCTCAGGATTAGACTCTCCCACAAGGGGAAATAACCCCACAGCATCCACCCTGTCAAGTCTCCTGAGTAATCCCTTAACATTGCAAACTACTCTCACCTTTCCCAAGCATAAAAAGAAGCAGTCGCTCCAGGAAGCATGGAAAACATGCAGGCCTGCAGGTGAGAGTGAAAAACATGGTCCCAAGGCTCCACTCCCCAGCTTACTGCTCGCAAATGTCCAGTCTCTGGTAAACAAGCTAGACAAACTCAGGTCCAGACCCACTTTCCAAAGAGAACTGAGGGACTGCTGTGTTCTCTGTTTCATAGAGACATGGCTCACTCCTGCTTCACCAGACTGTGACCTACAACCTGAGGACTTCTCAATCCATCAAATGGACCATACAGCGGCTTCAAGCAAGGCTGGGAGAGATGAGGTCTGCTTCCTAATCAATACCTCATGGTACCTAGACATAGCAACACTGGTGAGTTTCTGCTCCCGGACCTAGAACACTTGATGCTAAAATGCTGCCCCTATTACCTTCTGTGAGAGTTCACCTCTGTTACCCTGATGGCAGTTTAGATTTCATGAGGATGTGAAGACTGCACTGGACAAAATATACATCACTACAAATAGCTTTGAAATGAAACATCCCACAGCCTTGTTCATCATGGTCAGGAGTGCAATCAGGCCAAGGTCAAGAGCCTAGATCATAAGGTTTGCAGTTTGAATTTAGCTAGAGTCAGTATGCGATGTTTCACTTCAGGTATAATTCGAATGACCCACGTGGGAGCTTTTATCAAGCAAAGTTTATGTAAAAATCTCATTAACATATAGAAAGAAAATTAGCAATAGCTTTTACCAATTATAAGCAAGAAAAAAATGATATTGTATAAACCTTAACAACTAAATGCACCTTTCTAACATATCAAACCTTCCTATAAATGTATATCCATCTCAGGTTTAGCACAGAAAATAAGAATGCTTATGTGATGCTGGATCTTGCAGCTCTGCAACACCTGCTGTGAATTAGTCCTTTGGCTGGAGAACTGAAACTCCTGACTTCTCTGTTCTGGAAATCCCAGTTGCTCTTGAGGTTGAAATAGACCCTCTGCTGACCTCTAGCTAGCAAACCACCAACAGTGAAGTTTTCACTCCAGGAAGGCAAGAAAAACTGCAAACTGCAGTTTTGTTGATTGTGATTGTGTTGATTGACAGAGACAATCATGCGTTAATGGGAGGAACTAAGTTTACAGGAAAATATCATCAGTTTTCTGTCTGGCTCCTGAAAGAAGCCAGAGGTAACCTTTCATCTCGAACTCTCTGGAAGTTGCTGCCTGAGTGATAGAAGGCAGGTGTCTCTCTCTATCTCTCTCTCCAGAGGTTTTCAAAGACTCTATTAACAAATAAAAGCACGTAAGCCTATGTTATTTGTTTATTGATTATGATGAGGAATTTAAGTTAATAAGACGAATATTGCTTGCATTGGAATCAATAGAGATAGCAGTTGAGAATTGTATCTTGTCATGTTTAAGTATTTAAGTTGATAAAAATTGTTTCATTTGTTATAGCTAAACTGTACTGATAAATAAAGTTTAGCTTTGATAAAAGCTTGCTGTTGTGTCAATAGAATCACAACTAGAGTAAAACACCTCGGGAGCGATTCTCCCCAAAAGATCCTAAGCGTTAAGTTTGCATAAAAACGAGTAAATCCTGCTGTGTTTCCGTGGAAGTTTCGAAATGAATTTCTCATATTCTGCAGAGTGCCCTAGTATGTTTCATGCTGAAAATCAGTGGGCAGGGCCTTTTCCTGCTGGAGAGGCCAGCAGCACAATACTGAGCAGGACGCTGTGCAAGTGCTGATGTGTCAGTACCGAGATTGGTGCATACGTATGGCCCCGCACTGCCAACCTTTCATTCACTGGCCAGTCCCACAACTCCCACATTGCCAGCACACTGACCCCACTGAACATGTCCAGGACAGCCTCGACCCCTCCTCTGCCCTGGCTTGCCTTGATCTTGCACCCCCATCCCCCATCCTCCTGGCAGCCATGATCTCTTAATCTCCCCACCCCACCAGAGCTTTGACAACCCTCCCCCCCTCCATCCCAACCCCCACTTTGAAAGGTCTAGTGGCCTACTCCTGCTTCTAGTCAAGAGTGGATAGGTTTCTGATAGACAAGGGAATTAAGGGTTATGGGGAGAAAGTGGGAAAGTGGCACTGAACCACTACAGATCAGCCATGATCTTATTGAATGGCGGGGCAGGCTCGAGGGGCTGGATGGCCGACTCCTGCTCCTATTTCTTACGTTCTTATGTTCCATTTCTTGTGTGTGATTAATTATTATTAGTGATTAGTTATTATTAGTGACTGTGTGTGAGTGGTGAGATGCATTGATCTGAACAGGCACCAAAGTGTCGCGACAAGGGGAATTTCACAATAACTCCATTGCCGTGTTAATGTAAGCTTACTTGTGACTCATAAATAAACTTTGTTTTTGATCTTGTGTGGGGCTGGAGGAAGTTGCAGAGTTTGCAAGCCTGAGGGATGTAACCACCAGGAAAGGGACCAAAATTAATTTAATAAAAGCAGTATTTATTTTCCTGCTTGTTTTTAACATTCGGCGGCATTATATTTTCAGGAAATCAGAACCAGTTGATGTTGCACAACATCTCAATCAGCAGACAGAGGGCACCATAACTATTCTTCAGCGACAACGCTCCTAAAACAGTAACTTATCAACTCTGTAACATGTAGAGAGTGGTTTATTTTTAATTCGGTGAACACTTAATGCAAGATCGGATATTGTAAGATACATTTGTTGCAGCATTTGAAGATGAGAAGGAATGAAGTGTGGCACAGATTTCTGCACAATAGCATCAATAGTGATTAAGATCTGAAGTGGAGAGTGAAAGAAAAATCTCCCTGAATCCAACGGCTGGTAATTTTCTACTGTTGCTCCGTTGAAGTGGCAGCTGTATAAATTCCAGGCAGTGGTAAAGCTGGACTGATGCAAGTTAATGGATAACAGTGTAACAGGTTTTGACAAAGTTTCGCTCCTCACCTTGCGGGCGCTGCCAGCTATTAGGTTGCCTTTTTTATGGATCACAGTTGAATTCTGTCGCGCTGTGCAAATTGCCCAAGCCTTGAGCAGCTCCGCGCTGATTAACTCCTGAGGTCGTGAGCTGAGGCACTTAATCAAAAACGAAAGTGCCATTAATTGCATAAACTTCGGCGGTGTTGAAAGAATTAATAATGAACTTCTGAATGTCAGGAAGATTAGGACCATATTATCCCCTCGGCACTTGTTGTCAGGACAAAGTTGAATATTGACTAGACGAGCGGATGGGAAAGGATGCAGTGAAATGTGGCAATGGTCTGTTTTAACTGCTGCCTTTGAGTCTGATTGTACATAAGTCAGAAAACACATTTGAACCACTCTGAAAATGCTGTGCATAATATTGGGTTGGTTATACAAATGGTACCTAAAGCGTGGATGGAAATTTCCTTAGTAGAAACTTAAAATATACAGAAACCAAAGATTTCAAGCAGAGTTTCGAGTGACTTGGAGCCTTTTGTAAGAGATGATAACACAGAGGATTTATAGTCAGGCTTCTCCTGCCTCCTACAGTTGCTAATCTGAAGAAGCTATTTCTTTATAAAGCCACTCATTCTGCCGAACATTTAAAGTGAATAATTAATGTGGGTTTCTTTGTGAGTTACACAGGCTCTTAGGTTGATCTCATGTTCTGTGGAAGAATAAAAGAACAAGTGTGGGATTTGCTTCCCCCTCTCTCTCCCCGATTGACTATTAATGACCGCAGGGGAGATTGAAAGGACGGACCAGGATTTGGAGCGGTGAATAGGGCGGACCCGCGCTCACAGGGTGGGTGTCACAGTCTGACTGAGTCCTGGCACAGTTTGGGGAGTGTGCCTAAGAGGCTACACTAACCGATTATGTTCAGAGCACTAAAGATATTCAGTTTGTAGGACTTTGACAGAACTGCTACTCTTTTTTGTGTAAGAAAGACCCCACTGCAAATTAAAATGAGCCTACTTTTGTTATCTGTGATGCTTAAATGCTTACACTCCAGGTCTGTGTCATAGAATCCCTACAGTACAGAGGGTGGCCATTCGGTCCATGGAGTCTGCACCACCCAAGTCCTATCCCTATAACTCGACATTTTACTACACTTGTCCCCCAGACACTAAGGCCCTGGTTTGGCCACCTGGGCAAGACTTGCAGAATGGCATTCCCCATTGGCCTTGGGCAGCTGTGCCAGTAAAAATCAGAGCCTAAGGGGCAATTTAGCATGGCCAATCCACCTAAACCCGCACTGTAGGAGGAAACCAGAGTACCCAGAGGAAACCCACACAGACACGGGGAGAATGTGCAAACTCCACACAGACATTGACCCAAGGTGGGAATCGAACCTAGTTCCCTGGTGTTGTGAGGCAGCGGTGCTAACCATTGTGCCGCCCTATCAATGGTGCGTCTCTCCAGGTGAATTCCTAACCTCTTCTCTTTCTCCTCTCCCCTAGCTGTTGGAGAAGTAGTTTTCTTTTTATTTGTTCATGAGATGTGGGTGTCACTGGCTGAACCAGCACTTACTGAGGGTATTTAAGAATCAACCACATTGCTGTGGATCTAGAATCAATGTAGGCCAAACTGGGTAAGGATGGCAGATTTCCTTTCCTGAGGGACATTAGTGAACCAGATGGATTTTTTCTGACAATTGACAATAGTTTTACGGGGATAGGATTTTCTGGCTTCCCTCATCCCGAAACCATAAAATCCCACCCGAGGTCAACGAATCTTTCCATGGTTCATCTCTCAGCCACTCTCATTCCTGGAACAGTAAAATTCTGGACACGGTCATCATTAAACTTTTAATTCCAGATTTTTATTGAATTCAAATTTCATCATCTGCCAGAGTTTCGGACCTGGGACCGCAAGACATTAGATACCCTGCATCTCTGAGTTACTGGGGAGGAAATGGCCTAGTGATATTATTGTTAGACCATTAATCCAGGAAGTCAGCTAATATTCTGGGAATCTGGGTTCAATTCCCACCAAGGCAGATGGTGGAATTTTAATTCAGCAAAATATTTCTGAAATGAGGAATCTACTGATAACCATGAATTCAATTCTGGCCTTAGGTGTGTGGAGTTTGCACATTCTCCCTATGTCTTACGTGGGTTTCCTCTGGGTGCTCCTGTTTCTTCCCACAGTCTGAAGATGTGCAGGTTAGGTGGATTGGCCATGCTAAATCTGACAGTTTCAGGCTGAAGAGTGGAGTGAAATAGGGCCATGTCCAATTTTCCATTTTGTTTGCTATTTTCTGCTCCATTTTCTGATTCTTTGTGTTTGCTGCAGTATTTTACCTGCAAACTAAGGCAGACAGCAAGCTCGACAATCTGTCCACAATGAAGGGCAAGGTGAAGGTACAGCTTGCCCTGATTGATCCGAATGGGAACTTCTCTCCTCTGATAGTGGCGCACTGCTCACTCACAGAGCTTGCTCCTCCCAGGCTCCTGACTTGTTCTCTGTTCCTGCATACATTAGGAAAGCCGCGATTGTGGGCCTGAGTGTGAAAGCTCCACCCTTGATTATATTAAACAATATCCCGCTGGAAGTGGTTAGCAAATTCTGTCACTATGGTGATAGACAATCTGCTTCTTAATGCAGAACTCAGTACACACGCCGACACTCACTCCCTCCACCACTGACACTGTCAGCAGGCTGTACCCTCGACTGGATGCAGTGCACCAAGGTCTCCTTCGACACCTTCCAAACTTACAACTACTACCATCGAGAAAGGTAATGGGCAACCTAGACTTTCAAATGTGCCCAGTGAGTGGCCCTCCTTCATCTCAGCGGGCCACAAGATTGCAACCGGGCTTGTTCATTAAGTGTGACCCCATGAATAGGATTGAATACGTTGAATACAAACCAAATATTTCATGAGTAATAGAGAATGCTTAATCATTCATATAACTCTCAATTTTAAATGGTATAAACAAAAGAAATATTGACAATTTGGACACAGAGAGAGCGCACGGCTCTCACACTCAATGTTGTAAGCAATCAGCACACACCTCACTTAGCTAGTCCTTGTTTTACCTGCTTTACCATTTCAATCATAGGTTAAAACCTACATGGTCAGAATCAGTGGAATGTGGTACCTCTGCCCACGGGCAACGGTTAACAAAATATCTTACAGGGCGCATTCAGAACCCAGATGGGCCCAGTCTGCCCACCATTAATCTAGAAGCACCATTGGCAGCTGGTGCAATGGCAATACTACCATCTTCAAGATCCCTTCTACGCCATCCTGACTTGGAATTTTATTATCATTCCTTCAAGGTTGCAGGGTCAAAATCCTGCAGAGTCCGCACGTTCTCCCTCTCTGTCTGCAGGAGTTTCTTCCGCTTGCTCCGGTTTCCTCTGAAAGACATGCTTGTTAGGGTGCATTGGCTATACTAAATTCTCCCTCAGTGTATCCAAACAGGTGCCTGAGTGTGGCGACTAGGGAATTTTCACAGTAACTTCATTGCAGTGTTAATGTAAGCCTACTCAAAACACTAATAAATAAACTTTAAAAGGAATAAAGGAATATGGTAGGAGAATGGCGTTAGTGTAGAAGGACAGCCGGGATCCTGTTGAATAGTACAGCAGATTCGAGGGCTGTGAGATCCACTTCTGCTCTTGTTTTTACAGAAAGCATGCAAACAATTACTAGCTCAGTCTTGTTCATGTGATAACAACCTTCTTTTGGAAAATAGATCACTGAGATCTGAATACTGATACCAGTCAAGACCTCCATTATACCTGTTCATCCTTTATTGTTGTAAGATTGTTTTAATTTTAAAGTTTATTTATTAGTCACAAGTAGGCTTACATTCACACTGCAATGAAGTTGCTATGAAATTCCCCTAATTGCCACACTCTGGCTCCTGCTCGGGTCAATGCACCTAACCAGCACATCTTTCAGACTGTGGGAGGAAACCAGAGCACCCGGAGGAAACCCACACAGACATGGGGAGAATATGAAAACTCCACACAGTGACCCAAACCAGGAAATGAGTCTGAGTCCCTGGCACTGTGAGGCAGCAGTGTTACTGTGTCATCCCTATGTGTGGTTTGGGAGATCTCATGAAGATAGTTTAACATTAATTTAACAACTAGCAACTGTGTGCCTATACATATGCAGTAATAGATCTGAGCTAAAAGTTGTCTCCATGCTTGCTTTTACTCACATCTCTGTCCAGTACAAAACTGCCCTCTAGATTTAGGTCGTGTTTCTTTACATCACAGTGTGGGCAGCACTGTATCCAGTCCTATGTTAACCATTTCTATGCCAGCTCTTTATACTACACCTCCCGCAAGTCTTTACCCAACAGATTTATGATGCAATCATTTCTATCCAACATATTTACATTACTTCTACTACTCCTTCTTCCTTGCCACCATCTCGAATCCCTCTGGTTACAGGATCAGGTAGTCTGGAGGTTCCTGATTCCTCCATGTCTTGTCTTTATAACAGTCAGTGTGGACTCAAACTTTATTGAATAGGAGGTTGATCTGAACGTGGTCATTCTGGTACTTGGACATTTTCAGCTTTTTCCAGTGGGCGGATTACCTTGAAGGATGGAGAAGGTTCCCCCTGTTCCTTCTGACTGTTAGCTTCTGGAGTACCAACTAGCTATGATCAGAGTTCGTCACATCTTCCCAGACAATCACATTCCCCCTTTCCAAAGTACTTAATCCAACATCTGTTGTCCTTGGATAATAGGGGCAGGTGTGTAGTGAGGTACCTTTTGTTGGATACAGAAATATACCTCTACCCTTAGGCTGATTGTCAGCCCTGGATGTTTTGTTAGTCTTTGGCTGCCGGGGATTAATTCGTGCGGAGTTTTCTGTCATCAGGAGGTCTGATGAGGTTAAGCCACACTATAGCGAGGTGGACCTGTAGGTTAACAATGCACTTGGAGGGTCTTTGTTCTTCATCAGGAGGGCTTCCATGGTGCAGACTCCACTTTCTGTTCGATTCCTGGAGCTGTGAGGCAACAATGCTAACCACTGTGTCGCCGACACAAATCTATCATTCTATTCTGTGTGTCTTTAGTCTCCTGAAGGTAGACGTGGTCCTAATTTTCTTCTGCCTGTGACTGCGAACTCCCTTCAAATTGGCCTTCTTTGTTTCCAAGACCTTGACAGCCTTGACAGAAACAGTTTCCTCCTTCACCCTTGGAACCATCTTAGATAAAGCTAAAGTTTTGTGCATGCCAACAGCGGAATAATTAACAGGCAATTTAGCCAATTGATAATTGCAGAAGCAACCCAGTTTCAAGTGCATCATCTATCCAGTTTGTGATCCATGTTGTTGTCAAGGGAAATCATTTATGCCTGACCATTGAAATATATCTTTTGAATTAATTAACAGGTAAAATAAGGTGTCACCTCTGAGTCTGAAAGTTGAAGGTTCAAATCCCAAGCCAGGTCTTGAGCACAAAAACTGAAGCTTTACTGCGTGAGTTGCAAACTTTTGGACGAGATGTTAAAGCGAGGACTTGTCTTCTCTCTTGAGGTAGATATGAAACATCCCATGGCCATATTTTGAAGGAGAGGAGGGAGGATTAGTTCCATGGCTAATATTTATCTCTCAGTTAACATCTCAAAGCAGGGCATAGTGGCACTGCCACTGCCTCACAGCATCAGTGTCCTGGGTTTGATTTCCTCTTGGGTCACTAAGTGTGGAGTTTGCACATTCTCCCCATGCTGTGTGGGTTTAACATAGAACATAGAACAATACAGCACAAACAGGCCCTTTGGCCCATGAGTTGCACCGATCACATCTACCAATTCACAGACCTATCTATAACCCCCTATCCTATTCGTTTCCATATACTCATCCAGAAGTCTTTTAAAAGACCCCAGCGAGTTTGCATCAACAACCTCCGATGGCAGCCGATTCCATTCACTCACCACCCTCTGAGTGAAAAACTTACCCCTAACATCTCCTCTGTGTTTGCTTCCCTGCACTTTAAATCTGTGTCCTCTCGTAGTGACCATTTCAGCTTGGGGAAATAGTCTCTGAGAGTCCACCCTATCTATTCCTCTCAACATTTTATAAACCTCTATCAGGTCGCCTCTCAACCTACGTCTCTCCAGTGAGAAGAGTCCCAGCTCCCTCAACCTATCTTCATAAGGCCTGCCTCCCAATCCAAGCAGCATCCTTGTAAATCTCCTCTGAACCCTCTCAATAGCCTCTACATCCTTCCTATAATGAGGCGACCAGAACTGCGCACAATACTCCAACTGGGGTCTGACAAGAGTCTTATAGAGCTGCATCATTACCTCCTGACTCCTAAACTCTATTCCTCGATTAATGAAGGCCAGAACACCGTACGCCTTCTTGACCACTTCCTCCACCTGCGAGGCCGATTTAAGAGTCCTATAGACCCGGACCCCGAGATCCTTCTGCTCCACAACACAGCTAAGACTCCTATCCCTTATATTGTACTCCTTCATCCCATTATTCCTGCCAAAATGGACCACTACACATTTATCCGTGTTGAAGTCCATCTGCCACTTCTCCACCCAGTCTTGCATCCTGTCTATGTCCTGCTGCTCCAGATGCTCTGGTGTCCTCTAGATGCTCTGGTTTCCTCCCATGCTCTGAAAGACGTGCTGGTCAGGTGCATTGACTGTGCTAAATTCTCCCTCCATGTACCCGAACAAGTGCCAGAGTATGGCAACTAGGGGTTTTTCATAGTAACTTCATTGAAGTGTCAATGTAAGCCTAATTGGGACACTAATAAATAAACTTGTTAAAAACAAAGAACGATTATCAGTTTGTTATCATATGGCTGTTAGTGAGATCTTGGTGTGTGCAAATTTGACTGCCTGGTTCTCTACATTGAAATGGTGACTACAACTTCAAAAGCACTTGATCAGTCATAAAACATTGAGAAATCTGAAGGCCATGGAAGGCGCTACATGAATGCAAGCCTTTATTTTATTTTTATTATTGCTGCAATATGTCCCTTGTTGCGATTGGCTGGTGAATAAATTATATAATATAAATTCAGCTACCTTTCCCACATTACTGGGCTGGAAACAGCAGATCTGTCAGTGGCGTACCGAGCTCTCGACCTCAGATATAACAGTTGCCACATTATGAAAAGAGTTGCTGAACTTTGATTGAAGGCTCCTTCCGAGTCATGATGAAAGTGGCTTTAGTGTGTGGAAACTCATTTATGAAGAGATTTAATAGTTGTTTCCTATTCCTTTGTGTTCTCATTTACTTACAAATCAATATGAACTGTAACATTGATTTCTTCCAGCCTCTCAGTTATACTCATTGTCAAGAGATACGAGCTTGTTTGCTAAGTAGACGAGGAAAAAAAAATGTACTTGCAATAAATGTCTGAATAAAGCTTGTGTTTCTTAGATGCTGCTACTTTCAAAGTCATGAGCAGGAAGCTTTGTCTGAGAGATGCTTGTTGCTGTTCCTCTCATCCACTCCTCAGATTTGGCACAGATTCCAACCAACAAAGAGTTTTGGCCCCATTTATCGCATTCTCCAGAACTAACCTTCAGCACTCAAAGCACAGGCCCTGAGTCCACCAGAGATGTGCATCGCAAACAATAAAGCAAAATACCGGGGGGTGCTGGAATCAGAAATAAAAACAGCATTTTTGATTTCACATTAGTGTTTAGTACAGTGCCATTTCCTTCCAGGAATGCCCACCTTGAAGAAATTCTCTTTGCCTCTCTGATTGGATTTCCACTTGGCTTTTTTACCTTTACTATTTTCTCTTTCCCTTTTCCAGTTTTATCAGATTTCTACGAAAGCCTACCTTCATAGTCACATCTCCTTCTTCCCTCCACCCCATCACCTTCCCTTCTATTCTCTGTTCCATCCTCCCCTTTTCACCTATTTAATACTGTCACAGGCAGAATGTATTTGCTCTCAAACCACCTGTAATCGGTGTGTTTGTGTGGGAGGAGATATACCTTTTGGAATCATAGAATCTTTACAGTGCAGAAGGAGGCCATTTGATCTGCACCAACAACAATCCCACCCTATCCCCATATATTAACCCTGCTAATCCTCCGGACAGTAAGGGGCAATTTATCATAGGCAATTCATCCAACCTGCACATCTTTGGACTGTGGGAGGAAACCGGAGCACCTGGAGGGAACCCATGAGAAGAATGTGAAAACTCCACTCAGACAGTGATCCGAGGCTGGAATCGAAGCTGGGTTCCTGGTGCTGTGAAGCTGCGGTGCTAACCGCTGTGCCACCATGTTATTCTGAGAGTGCATATTCCAATTAAATAATTCAGCAGCAAGCTTTTGTGATCACATGCATGCTCACACACCCACACACACACACATACACGCAGACACATACCCATGCACACACATGTGCACACACACACACACACACACACACACACACACACACACACACACACACACACACACACGTTGGTTACAAACAAAGGTAATACATTTTTACAGATTACAGTTAATTTAGTTGGTCTGTCCTGTGATTTGATGATTTAAAGTTGAAGTGAGGATTGTGTAAAAGCAAAGGCTTCACTGAAAGTTGTCAGGTTTCTTGTAGTCAGTTATCTGGGAGGTTAGTTTTCAAGTGAACTTTGGAATTGGAACAGGTTAAGTATTTTGGTTGTTTGATGACTTGCAGCTAATTTCAGAGTCTGGTTCTCAGACTGGAAGCTGGTTCCTACAGGCAGGTGTGGTGGTGCGGGATTTAGAGTCAGCCATTAGCAGGTGAAAGGTGTGTATCTGTTTGATCAGCATCAGTAAGAATTGAGACCCACTTCTGTGCGCAGCTTGTGATTAAGGAGGTTAAGGCTGTTTACTGAACCTTGTGGGCTAAAATGTCAAGGACTCTAAATCTGCATGTGTAGCGGTAAATATGCTGATTAAAAAGATGCTGAATTGTATTGGTTGAAAGTGTGCACCAAACTGTAATGCTATCGGTGTTTTAGCTGGAGTGTATTGGCTGCAAAATGTTATAATTGAAACTGTTTTATGGAGCCTGGTCAGAACATCATATTGAAATATACTCTTGTGTATTAGCAATAATGGCATAGTTTTTGAATACCCACCATGCATCATCTGGTTAATTCTCAGCAATGACACAGCCTTTCTCTGCAGCTATTGCTCTGTCTGTGTTCTCCTGCAGTCTTCCAAGTCTTATTCTGGGTCTTGGATTAAGAAGGAATTTCAATATCAGAAGCCAGTATTGGTCACATGATCAATGGATATTGCCCACACAGAATAGCTTAAAGCTAAAAGATCTTTGACATATAATAGATGGTGATCTTGCACAATTGACTGAAGGATAACTGGTCTCTCTGGCTTTCCGTTGATGAGATGTAAATCTGGAGATAATAGGGTGGTACAGTGGCACAGTGGTTAGAACCGCTGTCTCATGGTGCCAGGGAAACAGGTTCGATTCGTAGCTTGGGTAACTGTCTGTGCTGAGTTTGCATGTTCTCCCTGTATCTGTGTGGGTTTTCTCCAGATGCTGTAGTTTCCTCCTACAGTCTGAAAGACGTGCTGGTTAGGTGCATTGGTCATGCTAAATTCTCCCTCCTTGTATCCAAGCAGGCACCCGAGTGTGGCAATTGGGGGATTTTCACAGTAGCTTCATTGCAGTGTTAATATAAGCCTACTGGTGAGAGGGTAATGCTCTCTAATACATAAACTAATAAATAAACTAAACTAAGAATCTAGGGTGGGACTTTCTGGCTGTGTTCGCCCCGAAACAGGAAAATCCTACCCAAGGTCAATGAACCTTTCCAATGTTCCAATCCTCTCCCGCCACAGTTCCATCGCAGACAGAATTCACGCTAGGAATCCATTCACTTTTCTAAAGAGTGTATTCATTTTTATAAATGCTGGTTGGGCCGGCTTTATTGCCCATCCCTAACTGTGGTTCTGGAGTCACATGTAAACCAAACCAGGTAAGGATGGCAGATTTCCTTCCCTGAAGGACATTAGTGAATTGGATGGTTTTTACAACAACTGACAATGGTTTCATGGCCATAATTAGACTTTTAATTCCAGATTTTTTTTTAAGTTGTATTCAAATACCACCATCAGCCATGGTAGGATTCGAACCCAGGTCTTGGGATTGCTAGTCCTGTGACAATTGCACTGGTCCTCTCCCTCCCTTCTGTGCTTCAAGTAAGTTTTGAACCATGGTAAGTATAACATTAATCTTGGTACATCCAGTCCAGTGAGTGGCCATTCCAGAAACTGGGTCGAATAAATAGAGAACACATGACCCTCCATGGCAGCTATTTTAGCAATTCATCAGGGCCCATTTTGAACTAATAATGGGTGGTTCTAGAAGCTTCCATTTGGCTCAGTCCATCTCAAGCTTGAACTTGAGATGCCTTTACTGGGCATGACAATACCTATTACTGTCCTATTTTTCTTCACCATCAACCTAAAATACCAATTCAGCGTCTCTCTCTCTCCACAAATGTCTAACCTGCTGAGGTTTTTTTTATGTAGATCACAAACCTGCCCATTTACCTTTTACAATAACCTGACAATTTACTGTTCATTAAAAGTAATAAAACTAACTTTCTAAGCTGCCCGCCTATCACACAAAGTTCTAAGTGTACAGAGTCATAAAGAGACAGGATTTTAATGTCCTTGCTATGATTCATGTTTTTGATTACATTACACACTTAGTGAGATATTCTGAGATAGAACATAGAACATAGAACATTACAGCGCAGAACAGGCCCTTCGGCCTTCGATGTTGCGCCGACCATTATAAAAAGCAATGACCCTCCAAACTAAACAATTCCCTTCTCTTCCATAAACTTATCAACTAACCTCTTAAACGCCACCAAACTTGGCGCATCTACAACTGCCGCAGGCAGGGCATTCCACTCCCTAACCACCCTCTGGGTAAAGAACCTACCTCTGATATCCGTCCTATAACTATCACCCCTTAATTTAAAGCTGTGTCCCCTCGTGCTAGCCTTCTCCATCCTAGGAAAAAGGCTATCACTGTCCACCCTATCTAAACCTCTAATCATCTTATATGTTTCGATAAGGTCTCCTCTTAGCTGCCTCCTCTCTAACGAAAACAACCTCAAATCCCTCAGCCTCTCTTCATAAGACCTGCCCTCCATACCAGGCAACATCCTGGTAAACCTCCTCTGTACCCTCTCCAATGATAGTTTCTACCTCTCCATACGAATGTTAAAGGCTGTTGCTATGGAACAGGCCTGGTCTTCTCATTTAAATCCTTTGACAAGTTTTGTGATGGAATCCGTGGTTCCAAACCTCATATTTCTTTGAGGCACACTTTGATCAAAAATGGAGGGTGGCATAATGGCACAGTGGTTGGCATCGCTGCCTCGGAGCACCAGGGATCTGGGTTCAATTGCTGGTTTGGGCCACAGTCTGTGCAGAGTCTACATGTTCTCCCTGTATCTGTGTGGTTTTCCCCTCGGTGCCCCACTTTCCTCCCACAGTCCCAAAGATGTGCTGATTAGGTGCACTGACCATGCTAAATTCTCCTTTAGTGTACCCGATCAGACACCGGAATGTGGCAAGTGGGGGATTTTCATAGTAGCTTCATTGCAGTGTAAGCAATAAATCAACAAATCTTTTAAAAAAAACCATCCCAGTTTCTAAGAACATGAAAACTGTATCTGTGATTGGAAATCTAAACTTCTATGGAGACTGAAGCTTGTTGAAAGCTCACGAAAGGACCAAAATCAATCCAAACCCAATCGTTGATATTAGAGAGTCCAGGGATACAGTACAAGCAGGTTGAAGAAGACAAAATCTAAGAATAAGCAAATACCCAATTGTTGCAGCTGTTTCTGTTAGTCAAAGTTAACATTGGTGAATTTATACCATCAAGACTGAGTTATGATGCTCGCCCCAAAACCGGAAAATTCTATTGGGAAAAAGATACAAAAGTCTGAGGTCAGGGACCAACCGACTCAAGAACTGCTTCTTCCCTGCTGCGTCAGGCTTTTGAATGGACTTACCTCGTATTATGTTGATCTTTCCCTAACCCTAGCTATGAGTGTAACACTACAATCTGCACCTCTTTCCCTTCCTTCTCTGTAAATGGTATGCTTTGTTTGTATAGCGTGCAAGAAACAATACTTTTCACTGTATGTTAATACATGTGAGAATAACAATTCACATCGAATCAAATCAAGAAAGTTTCTTGATTTTGATCTGGTGATGGTAAAGGAGCAGCGATATATTTCCAAGTTAGGATAGTGTATGAATTGGAGGTGAATTTATACAATATGCTGGCGTTTTTATGTGCTTGCTTTCCTATTCTCCTTGGCAACAGAGGGCACAGGTTGCTGACAAAGGAACTTATGAATGTTGCTGCAATTCATCTGCTCACCTTGTGTGTTGGTGCTGAAGGGAGGGAATATTTAAAGTGATGATTAGTGTTGAGCTTCATGCATGCTTTTGGAACTGCTTTCAACAAGACAAATGAGGCTTAGTTCACTGACACTGATGACTTGGACCTGTGGATGGTGGAAAGATCTTAGTGTGTCGGGAGGTGAATTAAGCCCACCCTTACACCAAGCTCTTAGGTAGTTCATTCCAACTTACTTCAGTAAAGAAAGGAGAGGTGATGGCCTAGTGATGTTATGGCTAGGCTATTAATCCAGAAACTCAGCTAATGTTCTAGAGACTGGATTCAAATCCCGCTATGGCAGCTGGTGGGATTTGAAATCAATAAAAATATCTGGTTTAAGAATCTGCTGATAATCATGAAAACATTGTCAATTGTCGGAAAAACCCATCTGGTTCATTAATGTCCTTGAGGAAAAGAAATCTGCCATTCCTACCTGTTCTGGCCTATATGTTTTTTCCACTACAGGCTTTTTCACCTGAGGCTAGAGAAGGAAAAAACCAGAGGGCATGGGTTAAGGGTGAAAGAAGAAAAGTTTGAAGGGAATATTAGGGGGGAGGGGGGGGGGGCTTCTTCACACAGAGAGCGGTGGGAGTGTGCAATGAGCTGCTGGATAAAGTGGTAAATGCGGGGTCACTTTTAACGTTTAAGAAAAACTTGGACAGGTTCATGGATGAGAGGGGTGTAGAGGCATATGGTCCAAGTGCAGGTCAGTGGGACTAGGCAAAAAAAATGGTTTGGCAGAGACAAGAAGGGCCAAAAAGGCCTGTTTCTGAGCTGTAATTTTCTATGGTTCTATATGATTCCAGATCCACAGCAATATAGTTGACTCTCAACTGCTCTCTGAAACGGCCTAACAAGATACTCAGTTCAAGGGCATCTAGGGAGGGGCAATAAATGCTGGCTAGCCAGCAACAGCCACTTCCCACAAATGAGCAAAGAAAAAGTCCAAGAAAAACCTCCAGCTTCTGAGGTTTTAATTTTAGCAACCCTGCTTTGAAAATTTCGTAAAGTATGGGGACACAGGTTTGAGGTGCTGGGGAGTAGGCACAGAGGAGATGTCAGGGGTAAATTTTTCACTCAGAGGGTGGTGAGTGAGTGGAATCGGCTGCCATCGGTGGTGGTAGAGGCGAACTCGTTGGGATCTTTTAAGAGACTTCTGGATGAGTACGTGGGATTTAATGGGATTGGGAGTTATAGATAGGCCTGGTAGGGATGGATATGATCTGGGCAACTTGTGGACAGAAGGGCCTGTTTGTGCTGTAGTGTTCTATGTTCCACGTTCTGTGTTAATTGCATCTGTTCTGGGGCAAGATGAGAACTTGTCAAACGGGAAACCGAGTCAGGATGCTGTGTTTCAGATTTTAACCCGGGGGGACTACAGTTGCTAAATCTCATCCCTTAACAAATAAAAAAAAGACAACACGTTACACCATCTACATCTTTGTTTTCCCCCTTTCTCTCTGTGGAAATGCTTATTTCCCAGAAATAAGTCTCAACAACAAAAAAAAACACTCGTTCCTCTGACAGCTTTAAATCCCGATCCCATCTTGCTCGCATTGCAGCTTTTTCGGAAATCCCATCGAAACTGGCACCGAGCACTGGAGTTCGCTACTGGGAGTCCAACTGGCTGCTCTTGGGAGGTTAGTTACAAGATTTGTCGTCGCGCCAGCCGAACTTATCAGTCTGCCACTGTCTACAGTTTAGGCTAATAACAGTATCAGCATCCTTAAATGTTTTAGCGTTAGACCATCGCAAGGTTGAATTGTACGCACGGTAAATGTCATATTTCTGTCGACAAGTATTAATTTCACTGGCCTTAAGGCCAGAAGAGAATCATAACGGCTATTGCAAAGGATCCCCCCCCCCGCCCCACCTCTCTCTGCTATGATCTTGCAGCTCGTTTAGAAAATTGTTTTCATCCAGTGTTCGCCTTGCTTTGTACTCCTTCCAGTTCTCTGAACAGTGGGCTGAAATGCAACATTTTGGAAGCTGCCCCCCCAGTGCACTGCCGCTCATGACAAAAAAGTCAATTTATGAGTTGCATGTTGATTGCTGGTGAAGCAGGGCTCTGCACCGTGCCCCTTGCAGTGGGTGACACTTGTCTGCCCCCTTCCCCATGTGAAGTCTGCACTGTATGGGAGACACTGGGCAGGGATCGGGCACTTCCCATTGCAGACGGAGAGAATTGGTTGAAGGCGAGATGCCTCCAGGCTCCTTGTTGCCCTCTCCAAAGCAGGGCTGGCAGCAAATCCGGCAAAAGATTGGCAGCCTGGGTCCCTGGCCACAGGATATGTACGGATCAGGGGGCAAGGATTGGTCTGCAAGCTGAGAGTTCAAGTTTTGAACTTTAAAATTGCTTCTCTTTGGTCCAGTTTACAAGAAGTGGCAGATGTCAAAATAGATGTTGACTTTGGCCAATAGCGTGAAATGGTGTGGCTTGGAAGCATTAAAAAAAGTCACATGGTTTCATTCCCACTTCATTGACTAATGGGGAGGTACAGAAAACGTGCATAAATTCTACAAAGCCAAGGATGCATCTCTACTGCATTAATCACCAAACGGTTGCCATTGTACTGAGCAGCGTAAAGTAATATTTAATTATTAAAACCGCCAACCCAGCGATGGCCTTCAGGAAGATATGATGTGTGCCTTTTATATGCCCTGTCTGAGACCAGAACTCACCTGACGAAGGGGCAAACCCCGAAAGCTTGCTATGGAATAAGCTGGTTGGACTTTTAACCTGGTGCTATGAGACTTCTTAATTTCAGGAAGATACCAAAGCAATTCTTCCTCCAAAAGATATTTAATAAAGCTTTTGCACCTTTAAATACGAGATTGAAAACAGGGAGAGTGATTTTTGATGCATGGAAAGAGGGATTGGATTGACTATCACATACACCTTTAGATATCAGATATAAAGATGCAAAACGCCCTCATAATTGCACCATGTAAATATGTATGAACCCCCCCCCCCCCACGCCCCGGACTCGGTCTAGGTGAATAGCTATCTGTGATTGAAATTTAAGCACAATGCAATCATTTCTAAGGGATATTTCTGAGAAGCGATGGTTTCCTGGTCGCAATCAGTCTACTCCAAGGTTCGATGACTGTAAATGCTAGCGCTCGCAATCAGTTTAAAAACCTCTAGTCAATAAAATGTTCCATCGACCAAATGCTCAAAGGGAAGGAATCTCGCTTTCATGCTGGGATAAATGTTATCAAGAGAGGGGTTAAAGTTTATTAGCGAATGTGTAGTTAATGTTTTATTTGGTAGGAAGAAAAAGCTTGTGAAGACTTTGCCATTATAAATTAATCTTTAATGAACAGCTCTCCACAGCAGAACAGAATGTTCAAACCTAATGTAGCAGATATAAGATATTCTGAGTTTTGTCTGTTCTAACATGCCAAGAGAACCCAGAGGCAATCCAAGAACATACACATTGCCCAGATCTGCCTTCCAGCAGTCTGATCCAGAGACAGCTTTCTCATTAGCTTTTCTACACAAAATAAAAATAAAACATTTGCTTTTTAGCATAAATTCAGACAAGATGCATACATTTTTTGTTAATCATATCTATTTTGCGTGCGGTTAATAGTTTGTCAAGGGAAGGAAATCAATTAGAAGCTTCGGATCAGAAGGCCAGACATTAACAAAGTTTATTTTGAGAACTACCTGACTATTAGTGATGATCTGAAGCTCTATGATCCAGTCATGTCCCAGGTGTCCTGCTATGCAAGCCCGTAGGCATCCCTTGCATGGTAAACATGATAGGCACCTGTCCATCCTGGAAGTACTAGCACGTATCCAGTACTAGACAATTTACGAACTGCTTTCCTTTCCCCACGGATCTACAAATATTGGTGCTTGATTTTCCCTAACAGGCAACTTTGGGATTTCACTGTACTGTGTTTACTAGATACCCATTTATTCGCCTTAAATTAGCTCTCGAAAGAGCCACTGCGCGACCAGAGCCACTTTGTTTACCAAAGCAAATCCTCAAAATGGTGCTGGTGTTAAACGACCATCATTATTTTTAATCCTATTCTCTGCAATGAAACCCAAACGGAAATCTTATTAAATATGAATGTGCTTAGGGTGTAAGCTGGTTAAATATTTACAACCTTGATGTTAATGTATAATCTTTTGGATGTTACCAGTCAGCTGAAGTGACGCCACTGCAATGAACATTGTTCTTAATTAATGCTTGGTCACAGAATCACCAACTATTGTCTTATCCTGTGCACACTGGACACTTCCCTGAAGTTACCCCCCCCATTCATTTCCCATTAATTTAATAGAATATACAGGATGATTATTAAACAATTATACCAAAATACAGCTCAGTCTATGTTTATCCTAAGAAAGTTTACCTTCATTGAACAACAAGTTTTTTTAAATTTTCCAAATTTATGGGCTGAATTTTTAGCTCCCACTAGGGGTAAGAATGGAAATGGGTGGGCACAGAATTTTTCCAGTGGTGGATTGGTGGGGTGGTGAGGTGGCAAGGTTACTTGCAATGGGTAACCCATCAAACTACTGAAAGACCAATTAAGTTCATGGTGGTCCATCAATGCTGTAGGCAGGCCAGGAGAGCAGCATTTCAGGCAGGCTCACTGCTCCTCACCAGAGCCCCTCGGTTCCCTCCTTCAACATTAGCTGCAGATCACTTGGTACAGAGTTACCACACTCAAAAGGGGCGGAATTGCAATGAAACACATCATGTCCATGCACTTTGATTTGATTTAATTTGATTTGATTTATTACTGTTGCATGTATTAACATACAGTAAAAAGTATTGTTTCTCACATGCTATACAGCCAGAGCATGCCGTTCATAGGGAAGAAAACGAGAGAGTGCAGAATGCAGTGCTACAATCATAGGGTATGGAGAAACTGAATGCAGATGGGTCCATTCAAAAGTCTGACGGCAGCAGGGAAAAAGCTGTCTGTTCTTGAGTTGGTTGGTATGTGATCTCAGACTTTTGTATCTTTATCTCGATGGAAGAAGGTGGAAGAGAGAATGTCCGGGGTCTGTGGGGTCCTTAATTATGCTGGCTGCTTTTCTGAAGCAGCGGGAGGTGTAGATAGAGAGGTCAAACAACAAGAGGGGGCAGGGGTGGGAGTTGGGGGGGGGGGTGGTGAGGGGGCATTCTGGAAAATTCAAACGGTTGAGTTGGACTTGAATCCCAGCAGCAGGAGAGGGGGGGAGACACTGAGGCAGGGTAGGTGTGGGGAGGAGGGAGAGTGGCGGAAGGGGAAGGAAGATGGCTGCTGCGTCCATCAGGTGTGGATGAGGCAGTAGACCGCAGATCTCCAGAAGGCGAGGTCCCAGGCCAGGCAGGGAACTGCGAGTGAGGCAGTGGATAGGGCTGAGGTAACAGAGTGGAGGGAGGACCTGAAGTGAGGTAGTGGAGTGGGCTGAGGTTCAGCAGTAGAAGATCCCAGGAAAGTGAGGTGATAGAGTGGGGAGTGGGGGCGTTTGGGAGGTAGAGGGGTGGGGGAGAGTGTGTGAAGGGTTTATGGGTGGAGGGAGAGCGAGTGTTGCAGGGAATCCTTGATTAGAATCGCAGTTTCATAATTAGAAGATCAATACCATGTTTGCAGACCCTGATTAAAATGATGGCATTGACCATGTGAATCCTGCTCTCTCAGACACTTTGATAGTTTCCAACAATCAAGATCAGTTTCTTCAGCAATATGAAGCCACACTATGGGCGGGATTTTCTCGTCCCAAGGCCGGAAATCCTGCCCGTGGTCAGGATTTTGCCTGGTCTTTGTCCCGCCCACTACGATTCCTGTGGCTGGAAAATCCCATCCTCTGAATCTGGCAGTCAAAAACACAAAGAAATAAAGGTGAGGCAAGAGGACGAAGCTAAGCAAAAGACATTTATCATTTCATTTTAAAAAGTTCTTGGTATTGAAGAGTGGACATTGGGTGAGAGATGACTTCTAATTTGCAGAGATACCACTGTGACTGCAGAGGCTGAACATGGGCTCTGAATGTGACTGAAAGATATTGCAGAGGGAAGAAACCTACCCAGATTCACAGAATTGTTACAGCACCAAAGGAGACCATTAGGCCCATCAAGTCTGTACTGTCTCTCCAACCGAGCATTATAACTTACTGCCATCCCCCGCCTTTTCCCCTATCCCATTCTTTCTGTTCAAATAATTATCCAATGCCCTCCTGAATGCATCAATTGAATCTGCCTCCACCACAATTCCGGACAGTGCATTTCCAGAACTCAACTTGCTGTGTGAGAAAATGTTCTCTCACATCGTATTTGCTTCTTTTGTAAATCACCTTCAATCTGTCACCTCTCTTCTCTAATCATTTAATAAGAGGAAACAGCTTCTCCCCATTTACTCTGTCCAGCCCTCTCATGCTTTTGAACATCTGAATCAAACCTTCTCTTAGACTGCTCTTCTCCAAGGACAACAGTCTCAATCGCTCCAATCTGTCTTCAGAATTGAAGTTTCTCATTCCTGTAACCATTTTTGTAAACTTCTTCTGTACTCCCTCTAGCGTATTCAAATCCTTTCAATTGTGTCACGATCAGATCTGTGCACTCATATTAAAGCTATTTCAGTTGAGGTCTAACACGTATCTTGTGTTAAGTTCAGTATAACTTCCTTGCTACTATACTCCATGCTCCTATTATTAAAGCCCAGAATACTATGTGCTTTGTTCCTACCCTCGTTACTTGCCTTGCCTATGCATGTATAAAGTTAAAGTTTATTTATTAGTCACAAGTAAGACTTACATTAACACTGCAATAAAATTACTGTGCAATTTAGTGTCTATTTGGGTCAATACACCTAAGCAGCACATCTTTCAGACTGTGGGAGGAAACCAGAGCATCTGGAGGAATGCCTGGGGGCCCCGCAAAACCAAGAAAAAAATGCTGGAAAATCTCAGCAGGTCTGACAACATCAGGAAGGAGAGAAAAGAGCTGATGTTTCGAATCCAGATGATCATTTGTCAAAACTTTTCTCTTTTGGTTTCAGATTCCAGCATCCACACTAATTTGCTTTTACCCAATGTTGGAAGAGACATTGCTGATCATGAAACATCCAAAGCTCATTTTAAAGCTACTTGTCCATTCATTTAAAGATGTAAATTACCTGGAAGAACTGATTCTATGTTACTGGCTCAGTTTGGAAAATAATGTTCTTATTGGAGGATGGTGTTGAGGTGTGTTGTTGCCACGGTCAAACTGTTTTTTTCTGTGGCATTACCTCATATTGTCAATTTGAAAAGGTAATTTTTTAGTCTGCCTTGAACACCTGAGTGAATTTGACGAGTTTCTCAAAGAACATTTGAAAAGTTATCAGTATTACAGCTCAGAGAAGACTGGCTTTTTAACACACTCAATCTATGATGTCTACACCACATAATAGCAGAAACTACTCAGAAGCCAATTCACTAATGAAGTGAAGGATGCTGCTGAGTGTTAGAAATATAGAAACCCTACAGTGCAGAAAGAGGCCAGTTGGTCCATCAAGTCTGCACCGACTACCATCCCATCCAAGCCCCATCCCCCCATCTTCACACATTTACCCGCTAATCCCTCTAACCTACGCATCTCAGGATACTAAGGGGCAATTTTAACATTGCCAATCAACCTAACCCGCGCATCTTTGGACTGTCGAAGGAAACTGGAGCACCTGGAGGAAATCCACACAGATATGAGGAGAATGTACAAACTCCACACAGACAATAACCCAAGCCGGGAATCAGACCGGGGTCCTGGGAGCTGTGAAGCAGCAGTGCTAACCACTGTGCTATCGTGCTACCCATGTTATTCCACAATAGTTCATTCAACACCAGATGTAAGTCATGTCATAAAGTCACAGGGTCGTACAGTGCAGAAAAGGCCCTTTGGCCCATCGAGTCTGTGCCGACAATAACTATCCCTACAGCTGCACTAATCCCATATTCTTGAATCGTATGATATTTCAAGTGCTCATCCAAATACTTTTCTCTAAAGGTTTCCAGCCTTACCCAAGTAGTGCATTCCTGATTGCAACCACCCTCTGTGTGAAAAAATGTTCCCCTCTGAATCTCCTGTCCCTCACACTAAAACTATGCACCCTTGTGATTAATTCCTTAACAAAGGGGAACAGTTACACCCCACTCAGCCTTTCCATATCCCTCATAATCTTATACACTCCAATCATGTCCCCCCTTAGCCTTCTCTGCTCTAGAGAAAACAATCCAAACCCATCCAGTCTCTTCTTACAGCTCAAGTACTCCATCCCAGGCAACATCCTGGGGAATCTCCTCTCTACCCGATCTTGTACAAGAGTGCATGTGGATCAAATATAACATGAATGTTAGGATGTGTGAGCGGCGATGGTGAAAGAATAGAGTGATTATTCTGTTTTGTTGAATTAAAATCCCACATGTCTGGATGTCTAGAGATGACTGTTTCAGAAATCATTGCAAATTGAGATCTTGAGCATCACAAATTGTCAGAGGCAGAGCTCTGACAATACCACGCATATAGCAGGAAAATATTCAGGTTCACAAGCAAGACTCAACAATGTAAACTCCTATGCAACATTGATAGTGGGTGTGGCATATTTAATTGGGCAGGAGGCTGGCCCATGGGGACCTTGCCAGCCTCTCATTTTGAAAACAGAAGCAAGATGCCATGGCAGGTGCGGGAGAGCATGACAGAGAGTGAGAGAAAATGGGCAGGATTTTACAGCTCGTTCATCCCAAAACCGTAAAATCCCGTCGAAGGTCAGCAGACCAATGCAAGACTCTGTACTTAATTCATCCCATGTTCCAGTCACTCCTTTGATTTAATTTATATTTTGTTCCTTGCTAGTTTTCTCTCATACTCTATTGTTTGCTGCTTTCTAAAAAAAATCCCCATCATCTGTCCTAAATGGAATCTTCACTGCATTGTCATTTTTTGATTTTGTTATCATCCTTAACTTCCTTAACTAACCACAAACTGTGCATCCTTCTCATAGAATCCTTCTTTCTCAATGGAATTAATCTTAGTTGAGAGTTTTTAAATACCTTGTTTAATGCTTTATTGATTTTTTTATTAGTATCACGAGTATTACATTCACACTGCAACAAAGTTACTGTGAAACTTCTCTCTCTATCTTTCTACCTTTTAATCTGTTTTACCACTCCACTTTTGACAAGTCTGCCTTTGTACCCTTGTTAATTGCTTTTATTTAAGCAGTGTGAGATTCACTTTTCTTGCTCTTAAATTTAATGTGAAATTTCATCATGTTATGATCAGTCTTGCCTAGAGGGTTCCTTATTATGAGGTGATGAATTAATCCTCTCTCATTACACATTATCAGGTTGAATATAGCCTGCTTCCTGATTCATTCCAGACAGATTGTACTAAGAAACTGGCCCGACTAAATGCAATGAACTCAATCTCCAGGCTACTTTTGCAAATTTGATTAACACAATCTATATGATTAAAATTGCCCATAATTATTGCAATATCTATCTTACAAGCCCCTGTATTTCTAGATTTACACTCATTCCTATAGTATTGTAAATCACTCCCATTAGTGGCTTCCTGCTTTTGCTATTTCTTTTCTCTACCCAAACTGATTCCACATCTTGATCTCTGAATCAAGATCATTTCTCGCTTCTGTATTCATTGTATGTTTTATTAACATAGCCATCCTATCTCCTATACCTTACTTCCTGTCCTTCCGAAATATCAAACACTAAATATTCAGGTCCAAATCTTGGTCACCTTGCAACCACATCTCTGTAATGACTATCATATCATTTATTTCTCTTTGCACTATCAATTCATCCATGTTGTTACGAATGCTCATGCATTAACATAAGAAGCTATGAAATCTGTCTTTTTATCATTTTGATTTGATTTGATTTGATTTATTATTGTCACATGTAAAAGTAAATTAAAGTTTAGTTATCAGTCACAAGTGAGGCTTACATTAACACTGCAATGAAGTTATATGAAATTCCCCTAGTCGCACACACCAGCGCCTGTTTGGGTCATTGCACCTAATCATTGGGTATTGGGATACCGTGAAAAGTATTGTTTCTTGTGCATTATACAGACAAAACATACCATTTATAGAGTACATAGGAGAGAAGGAAAGGAGAGGGTGCAGAATTGTAGTGTTACAGTCATAGCTAGGGTGTAGGGAAAGATCAACTTAGTGAAAGATATTCAAAAGTCTGACAGTGGCAGGGAAGAAACTGTTCTTGAGTCAGTTGGTACGTGATCTCAGACTTTCATATCTTTTAACGGTGGAAGAAGGTGGAAGAGCGTATGTCTGGGATGAGTGGAGCCCTTGATTATGCTGACTGCTTTTCTGAGTCAGCGAAAAGTGTAGACAGAGTCAATGGATGGGAGGCTGGTTTGAGTGATGGACTGGGCTACATTCACAACTTATTATAGTTGCTTGCAGTCTTGGTCAGAGCAGGAACCACACCAAACTGTGATACACTTGGAAAGGATGCTTTACTACTTATTTATTTGTGTGCCCTGTGCCTTCCCTTCTGCACCGTAACACTGCCCTGCATTATTGTCTTTTCATTTCTTTTCCATGTTCCAAATCTTCCCACATATGAGCCTTTTCTCCTTACTATTTAGTTTAAAGCCCCCTCTCCTGGTTGTTTGATTCACCAGAACACTGATCCCAGCACAGTTCAAGTGAAGACCATCTCAACAGGACAGTTCCCCACTTTCCTCATTGCTGATGTCATTCTATAGTGCTTCCTCACACTATTTCTCCCACATAAACCTCTGAACTATGCATTCAAATCTCTGATCTCTGACATGCGCCAATTTGCTTCTGGTTTAGATATTAATCCAAGGGTTATTACCTTTGTGGTTATGCATTTTAATTTTTTTAGAATTCTTATAGTGTAAAAGGAGGCCTGAATCAACAACAATCCTACTGAGGTCCTATTCCTGTAACCCCACTTAGAAACATAGGAAAACTACAGCATAAACAGGCCCTTCGGCCCTCAAGTTGTGCCAATGATATCCACACCTACTAGGCTTACCTATATACCTCAATTCTATCAAGTTCCATGTATTCATTCAGCAGTTTCTTAAAAGACCCCTTTGAATTTGTCTCTACCACCACTGATGGCAGCCGATTCCACTCACCCACCACCCTCTGAGTGAAAAATGTACCCCTGACATCTCCTCTGTACTTAATCTCCAGCACCTTAAACCTGTGGCTACTTGTAGCAACTATTCCAGCTCTTGGGAAAAAGCCAATATTTACCCCATTAATCCCCCATCACTAAGGGACAATTGAGCACGGCAATCAACCTAAGGTGCACATCTTTGGACTGTGGGGAGGAAACTGGAGCACCTGGAGGAAACCCATGCAGACATAGGAAAAATGTGCAAACTCCACACAGAGAGTCACCCATGGCCGGAATTGAATCCGGATCCGTGGCTCTGTGAGAAAATTTGGTGGACCGCTTAAAGGTCTGTTGACCTTGGGCAGGAATTTCTCCTCTTGGAGCGCATATGCCCAGAAAATCCTGCCTTTAATAGTGAGGCTAGCATTAAAACAGGAAGGACAAGGTGAATGAAGTACTTCTCCAGAGCAGGGAGGTTTATGTGGATGTGTTGCTTACTAAAAAAAACATGCAATGTATTGAACATGCATGCAGAATTTATTTCTCACCGCTGAAGTCTTTAAAGAACAGGCCTGATTATGTGTGGGTTTATAAAAGAGTTTCTCTCACTGAGAGGAGAGAGGCCTAGACCTCTGCAACCGTTTTATATTTTGAGTGCACATTGTTCTATCACATCTCAGGGGGCAGGATAACATAACTCTGCTTCAAACTGAGTCACCCTTTTTTTTCAATCTATTATTTGGCAGCCTCCAGTTTCTTTTAGAAAGTTTGGATTTTTTTTTCCCGGCCATGTTTTTAATTCATTATTTATGCTGGTGAGCAGTGCGTCTCTGTAGTCCGTGCGCTGACACCAAGCAAAGACATGACCCAGTTTCTATCTTATGACTGGTCAGCCTTTGATGCACCTCTTTCTGTCAATCCCCTACAAACGCATTGACCCTCCCCTGCTCCTGCCTCCTCTCTCTTACCATTACATGCAAGATACAAAGGTTATCTTCTCCTCTCTCTTAGGCAGTCCCTCGGGGTTGGAGGATGACTTGCTTCCACACTCAAAGTGTTCTCAGGTCGTTGAGAAGTCCATTGTATGATCTACACTCTCTGTCACAGGCAGTGGGGGAGAAGGTGGTAGGAGGAGTGGGTGGATGGAGTGCCCAACAAACAAAGAACAAAGAACAAAGAACAACACAGCACGGGAAACAGGCCCTTCGGCCCAACGAGCCCGCGCCGCCGTCCTAACGTCTTAATGACATATAGAGACCAATATAGGGACAATTTGTTACCCAATCAGCCTAAGAGCACATTTTTGGGATGTGGGAGGAAACCGGAGCACCCGGAGAAAACCCACGCAACCACGGGGAGAACGCGCAAACTCCCACAGACTCAGGCCCAAATCCATGTGTCTGCACAGCAACAGCGATAGTCTCTGAGCTGTCATGTTGCCCTCTGATGCCCGTTTAAGCATATGACATGAAGCACTAGGCCACTCCTGAAGTAACATCCAAGAGCAGCCCTCGCACGACCTGCCGAATGCATGCACCTTGTTGGTCAACAAGGTGGACCGAATAGCCTGTGGAAACAAATAAAGTATTTAAACAGTCCTCCTATATCCCTCTATCTGCAGACCGCTCATGTGGCTGTCCAAGAGACCCTTAAACAACCCTAGCATGCCTGCTCCCACCACCTTACTCGGTAGTGCATTCCACACCCCCACTACCCTTTGTGTGAAAAACTGCCCTCTAATATTCGTCTTATACATATCCCCCCTCACCCTAAGGCCGTGACCCCTCGTTCTATCCGATTCTAATGGTGGAAAAAGCTTACCATCATTTACTCTATCTATACCCCTCATAATCTTATATACCTCTAATAGATCCCTTGTAGATCTAATAAATGCCCAGGTTGCCACGCGCTCCTGTCGCTATGGATGGACGCTTAGCTTCAGTTTTCTTTCAACAATGAGACTCGAGCTCTTTTCCAGATGTTTTTCCTCCAGGTACACAAGTCACTGAAAGTGGGAAAGGTAGTCAAGAAGGTAGTTATACGGCATACTTGCCTTCATCGGCCGTAGCATTCAGTTTAAACACTGGCAACTCGTATTGCAGCTTTATAGAACCTCAATTAGGCTGCACTTAGAATATAGTGTTCAATTCTGGTCACCACACTATCAGAAGAATGTGGAGGCTTTGGACAGAATACAGAAAAGATTTACTAGAATGTTTCCTGGTATGAAGGGCATTATCTATGAGGAGAGAACATAGAATATAGAACACTACAGCACAAACAAGCCCTTCAGCCCACAAGTCATACCCCTACCTGCCAGGCCTATCCATAACTCTCAATCCCATTAAATCCCGTGTACTTATCCAGAAGTCTCTTAAAAGACCCCAATGAGTTCGCCTCTACCACCACCGACGCAGCCGATTCCACTCACTAGAGGTTGGAGAAACTTGGTTTGTTCTCACTGGAATGACAGAGATTGAGGAGCGACCTGACAGAATTCTACAAGGTTATCAGGGATATGCACAGAGTGGATAATCAGAAGCTTTATCCCAGGGTTGGAGTCAATTACTAGGGGGCACAGGTTTAAAGTGCAAGGGGCAAGATTTAAAGGAGATGTACGAGGCAAGGTTTTTACACAGAGGGTGGTGAGTGCCAGGAACTCACTGCCGGAGTAGGTTGTGCAAGTGGAAACGATAGTGAGTTTTAAGGGGTGAATTGACAAATGCGTGAATAGGATAGGAATAGAGGGATATGGTGCCTGGAAGGTTGGGGGTTTTAGATCAGTTGGACAGCGTGCAGGGTTGGAGGGCCAAAGGGCCTGTTCCTCTACTGTAATTTTCTTCTTCCATTTCGGTCAGTCCTGGGCCAGGGACACCCAGATATCATGGGGATGTTGCACTTTGTCAAGGAGGTTTTGTGGATGTCCTTGAAGCATTTTCTCTGCCCTCAGGGGCTCGCTTGCTGTGCTGAAGCTCTGAGTAGAGTACTTGTTTCAGGAGTTTTGTGTCAAGTACGGGGACAAAGTAGCCCAGTGGAGATGTTCGAGCGTGGTCCATGCTTCAATGCTGGCAATGTTGGCCTGAGCATGAACACTGATGTTCATGCAGCTGTCTGGACAATAAATTGGTACCTCTCCAGGGTTTTGAGATGTCTGCTGCATGTAAGCCACATCTCTAAGCCTTATAGGAGGATGGCTTTCATTAATACTCTGTAGACCATGAGCCTGCTGCTGGGTCTAAGACCCTGATATTCAAACACTCTCTTCCTCAGGTGACCGAAGATGACACTGTCTCGCTGAAAGCAGTGTTGAGCCATGTCACCAATGTCAAAGCAGTAAACTCCCAATGTGTGGAAAGTCTCTTCATGGGTTTTGATAACTGGGAGGTGTGGTGGGTGGGATGAGGGGGAGGGGGTTGCAGGGGGCAGTGCTGTGTGGTGGGGACAGGTTGGTAGAGGACTGTTTGTCTTGTAGGTTGTTTAACATAAGCCCCACGCTCTTATCAGCCTCCGTGAAGATGCTGACAATGGTTTGGAGCTTGGCCTCCAAGAGTGTAATCATTTCCTGCTCGTGTAAAGAAGCACAGTCTCCAAGTGGAATTGGGTATACAGCCAGGGAACGATTGGGGAGCGAGAGAATAGTCTACCTGTGGCCTATGAATTCTATGAATTGAGTCTTTCTCTCACAATAGAACAATATAATGAACCCGTAGCAATTCTACTTCATGACTAGCTCTACCAATCCCAATAACTGTCATAACTGCCAAGTTAAACTGTTGACCTGAAGATTAGGTGGAGATCAAGATTGCCTGAGGGATAATGGTGCTCAGATTAGGAAGGGTTACTGTGGGATTGGAGAACAGTACCACTGATGTAGCGAGACACATGGCAATAGGCAGTAGACAGATAGAAAGAATCTGTAAAAAGCAGAGGAGAACACTTAGATAAGGCTAAACCTTGAAGATATTTATATTTGATTTTTGGTTTGAGTTATTATTATCACATGTATTAGTATGTATCATAAAGTATTGTAAAGTATTGGGGCGGCATGGTAGTACAGTGTTTAGCACTGCTTCTTCACAGCTCTAGGGACCTGGGTTCGATTTCTGTCTGTGCGGAGTTTGCACATTCTCTCTGTGTCTGTGTGGGTTTCCTCCAGGTGTTCCAGTTTCCTTCCACAGTCCAAAGATGTGCAGGTCAGGTTGATTGGCCACACTAAATTGTCCCTTAGTGTCCTGGGTTGTGTAAGTTAGAGGGATTAGTTGGTAATATATGGGGATGGGGCCTGGATGTGATTGTAGTAAGTGCAGACTTGATGGGCCAAATGGGGTCTTTCTGCACTATAGGGTTTCTACGTTTGCTGTGTGCTGTACAGATAAAGCTTATCATTTATAGAGAAGGAGAGAGCGCAGAATGTAGCGTTACAGTCATAACTAGAGTGCAGAGAAAGACCAACTTAATATGAGGGAGGTGATTTCAAAAGTCTAATAGCAGGGAAGAAGCTGTTCTTGAGTGTTTGGTATGTGACCCCAGATTTTTTCCTTCTGGAAGAAGGTAGAAGAAAGAATGTCTGGGGTGCATGGGCTCCTTGATTATGCTGGCTGCTTTTCCGAGCAGTGGGAAGTGCAGAGAGAGTCAATGGATGGGAGACTGGTTTACGTGATGGACTGGGCTTCATTCATGATACTTTGTGGTCTTGGTCAGAGCAGGAGCCATGCCAAGCTGTGATACATCCGGAAAAAACACCTTCTGTGGCGTTATTGTTGTATTATGGTCTATATAGCTTTGTGTTACCAATAAACAGTCTATGTTTGAGCATACAAGTCTCCAGCTCACTTAGTGAGGCATCAAACAACCTTACAACCTCACCTTTGGACATCAAGGTTACCTCTGTCACCTTAGGAACTATAGTTTGTTTCTTTGCTGGCAAACTGCTGATGACTGTTGGTTTATTGCATCTTTGGGTCAAAATTACTTAACACAAAGAATGTTCTGGGTGGTTCCATGTGGAAAAGTGACTTGTGGGTCTAAAGGGTTGAATTTTCTTGGAATGAGGCATCTCAAAATTTTTCTTGGATCATTGAATCTAAGATAATTTTGCAGTATACCATTTGGACTGGGAAGACCACTGAGGACACTGAGGGGAGACCTGACAAAGTTCTGCAAAATTATTTAGAGGCAGAGACAGGGTCAGAGGCTTTTCTCTAGGGTGGAAGTATCAATTGGGTGGCACGGTAGCATAGTGGTCACCACTCTTGCTTCACAGCTCCAGGGACCTGGGTTCGGTTCCTGGCTTGGGTCACTGTCTGTGCAGAGTTTGCACATTCCCCCTGTGTCTGCGTGGGTTTCCTCAGGGTGCTCCGGTTCCGTCCCACAGTCCAAAGATGTGCGGGTTAGGTGGATTGGTCATGCTAAATTGCCCCTTAGTGTCCTAAGGTTAGAGGGATCAGTGGGTAAAATATGGGGATAGGGCCTGGGTGGGATTGTTGGCGGTGCAGACTCGATGGGTCGAATGGCCTCTTTCTGCACTGTAGGATTTCTATGATTTCTTAATTACAAGGGGGCACAGGTTCAAGGTGAGAGGGAGAAAGTTCAAGTGAGATGTGCAGGGGATGTTTTTTCACGCAGCGTTGTGGAATGCTCTGCCAGCAGAGATGATAGAAGCAGGCACGTTAGCAACATTTAAGAGATGTCTGGATGGGTACATGAATAGGGAGGGAATAGAGGGATAAGGGCAGGAGGCTTTTCTTAAATTTGGGCATCATAACAGGCACAGGCTTGGAGGGCCGAAGGGCCTGTTCCTGTGCTGTACTTCTCTTTGTTTTTTGTTTTTTGTTCTTACTGGGCTGGTAAAGGCACAGCTTCGGCACCCAAAACCTCGTTCAGCAATGGAACAAACAGGGTATCTCTTTCAAACAAATTTGAGGATTGTGGAATAAACAGAGGAACAACAGAGAAAGAACTCACATAATTCAAAATCAGATCAGATACGGAAAGAGAAATAGGGAGAGAAATGTTAACATTTCAAATATATTACTATACATCTTTAACACCAATTTACAGTTTGCTGATTCTGCCTGAACAGATTGTTGAATGGCATTAATCATTATTACACCATTAATGGGATGCTGCGACTGTTAGACTCGAACCCCAACTTCGCATCAATAATGGGGAACAGAGAAATGGCAGAGGCACTAAAACAATATTTCACCTTGGTTTTCACGGTGGAGAACAGTAAAACCACTCCAGCAGTAACAGGTGATGCAGAAGTCATTCAAACAGAGGAACTTAAAAACAATCGCCATCACCAGGGAAAAAGTACTGAGCAAGCTATTGGGATTGAAGGCACGCAAGTTCCCAGGGCTACACCCCAGGGTCTTAATGGCAGTGGCAGCAGAGATAGTAGAGGCATTCGTTCTAATGTTCCAAAATTCCCTGGATTCTGAAAAGGTTCCAGTGGATTGGAAAAATTCTAATGTAATCTAATGTAAGATCCTCTGACTTCAATGACTTCTGCATCACCTGTTACTGCTGGAAAGTTTTACGATTATTTATGAATATCACAGGTAGGCTTGTATTAACACTGCAATTAAGTTACTGTGAAAATCCCCACGTTGCCACATTCTGATGCCAGTTTGGGTACATTGAGGGAGAATTTAGCATGGCCAATGATTTGATGATTTGAGTTATAAGGAGAGGCTGGATGGACTGGAAACTCATTCTCTGCAGTGTAGAGGCTGAGGGGTGATCTTACTGAGGTCTGTAAAATAATGAGGGCATAGATCAGCTAGATAGCCAATTTTTTCCCATAGGTGGCGGGGGCGGGGCGGGGGGGCATCTGAAACTAGAGGGCATAGGTTTAAGGTGAGAAAGGAGAGATAGAAAAGGGTCCTCAGGGGCAATTTTTTCACACAGAGGGTGATGAGTGTCTGGAACAAGCTGCTTAAGGTGGTAGTAGAGGCGGGTACAATTTTGCCTTTTAAAAAGCATTTAGACAGATACATGGGTAGGATGGGTATTGAGGGATATGGGCCAAATACGGGCAATTGGGCTAGCTTTGTGATTAAAAAAAGGGCAGCATGGACAAGGGCCTGTTTCCATGCTGTAAATCTCTATGACTCTAACTGGCACTGCTAGGGCTAGTGCATTAGGACAGATGGGCACTACCCAGCCATGCCCCTGATTACTGGGGGGGGGGGGCTCAGTGCCTCTGAGACCCTTGGCATGGCCATCATGCTGAGTCTCCTCTAATGGAGGCCAGTCGTGCTTGTTGCCAGGCCCAAGGGCTAGAAAATCCCAGGAGCTGTGAGAATCCAACTTCTGACAGGCTAAGCATATTTAAATACTACATCAAATATTCCAATCAGCCTCAAGAGCAATATCCAGATTACACCGAGATAAAAGGACTAGGATAATTGCAAACTGTTTGGTGCGGGCAAAAAACCTGTTTTTAGGCTTGCACGCAATTTTTCGGGACTGGTGTGATCTGCGCCAGGCACGGCGAGGCTGGAAAATCACACCCAGTGTATCTGGATTTCCAGAAGCATTTGATAAGGTGCTGCACATTAAATAACAAGGTAAGATTCCACTGGGTTGTGGATAATATATTAGTTTGGACAGAAGATTGGCTAACCAACAGAAAGCAGAGAGTGGGAATAAATGAGTCTTTTTCTGGTTGGTAAGATGTAACTAATAGTGTGCCATTACATTCGATCCTCGGACCCCAACTGTCTACAATCTATATTAATGACCTGCATCGAGAGATAGAAGGTACTATGGCTAAATTTGCATTAAAGCGGGTGGGATAGTAAGTTGCAATGAGGAAGTAAGAAATTTATAGATATTGATGGGTTAGGTGAATGGAACAAATTTTGACAGAGAGAGTTTAACATGTATAAGTGTGAGATTACCCATTTTGGTTGGAGGAAGTAAAAGGCAACATGATCTAAATGGAGAGAAACTTCAAAATGCTTTGATGCAGAGGGATCTAGGTGTCCTTTACATAAAGTTATTATGCAGATGCAGCAAGTAATAAGGAAAACAAATAGAATTTTGGCATTCATTGCTAATGGTGTAGAGTATAAAGGAAGGAAAATGCTATTGCAACTGTACAGGGCATTGGTAAGACTGCATCCAGGGTTAGTCTTCTCACTCGATGAAGGATGTATTTGAGGAAGATTCAAGAGATTGATTCCGGGGACTTGTCTTTAGCTGTTTAGGTTTATGCTTGTTGGGCGTTTAGAAGAGTGAGTGATGAGATAATTGAGGTATATAAGCTGTTAAAGGGATTAACTGGGTAGACGGAGTGGATGCTTCCTCTTGTTGGACATTCTAGAATGAGAGGCTAAGGGGTGGTAGATTTAAAACAGAAATGAAGAGGAATTACTTCACTCAAAGAGTCATGGATCTATGGAATTCTCTACTCTAGAACATTAGGGAACACTTTAGGAGGTGATAGCTGGGTTTTTAATTTGCAGAGGGGTGAAAGATTATGTAGAATGGGCAGGAAGGTGAAGTTGAGGCTGAGATGGGGTCAACCATGATTGTGTTGAGCAAGGGAGCAGGTTCAAGGGGCTGAATTGCCCACTCCTGCTCCTAGTTCCTATTCCATTTGCTGAAATGGAGCGAATCAATCAGCAACTTCTGGGGATTCACGATTCCCAACTTGACTCTTAATCCCCTGAATTTGCTGACATGTTTTTGCATTGATTATAGTGTATGCCATTAGCTTGCTGTTATTACCCCAGCAAGTCCTGGCCCACTATTTACCATCACCTTAAACAGGAGTCATTTGCTTCTGCTGTCAGTCAGTAAGTAACAGTACAAGCTATCTCCTAACACATGATAGCACCTCAGCAACACTGTGTTTCATTTCAGGGAAGATACTGTCCTCCTCTTCAGTAATTCAGAAGGAGGTAGAATGTTATAGTAGGAATGAACCCTAACCATAGTTATCTCTGAATCATTTTTGCAGCATCATTTCAACTCTGGATTTGTTCTGCTAATTGACATGTTTGCTTCTTGAATACCTTTTTTTTGCACCAGAGAACAAACAATTTAGACAATGCATTCCCCAGATCTAGATAAAAATCTAGATAAAAATTTCTGCAGAGGAATGGTCTTCCTAAGCAAGTCCTTTCTTATCCCAGATGTCAAGGCACCTTCTCTGTGTTTTCCGTAATACACTTTTTCACCTTTTATCCTTTACGTGGATCTATGGTTTCTCCCTGAGTGTGAGTCTCACTGATTTTATCAGTCAGTAATGGCACTACAGTGTGTGACTCAATGGACTAACCCAAAGCATTATTTATAACGGACTATGTGATTATGTAATATTAGATGATATACACTTTGCTCAATTACATTTATGAATATCGTCTGCATGATTGCACATGGTTAGGCTGAGCTCTGCTAATTTGACGTTTCATAGAATCCCTACAGTGCAGAAGGAGGCCATTTGGCCCATCGAATCCGTACTGACTCTCTGGGAGTATCTAACCAGGCCCTCTCTGGCACATCTAATCTAGATATCTTTTTTGATACAAAAGGACAATTTAGCTCAGCCAATCCATCTAATCCATACACCTTTGGATTGAAGGGAGGAAATCAGAGCACCCAGAGGAAACCCACGCCGACATGGGGAGAATGTGTAGACTCCGCACAGGCTATGATCCAAGGCTGGAATTGAACCCGGGTCAACCTGCTGCCTGATTGCACCTATTTATACCTTATTGTTGAGGCGGCTTTTTCAATGGCAATTCCAAGTTATTCTAGTTGGCTATAAGCCCCGGAATGCAATCACATGGCAGATGTAAGTGCTTGTGAACTTGAAGTTGGCTTTCCAACTCTTCTTAAAGTTGTTTTGCATATGTAACGGATTCTAATACCTTGAAGTGTGACATCTGGGATATCACATTTGGGCTGTGACATCTCAGATATGACATCTAAGGTGTGACAGATGCACACGCTAAGCAAGGCTTTTAAACACACTGGCTGATGTGCTATCGCCCTGTTCAATGTGATTCAGAGCTTTCACAAGAAACAGGAGGGTTGTGCCGGTCATTAGTATCAGAGTTACACATGTTCAGTCTGTTAGCGTGACCCCTCTGGGTTCAATCGTTCAATTGTTCTGTGTTTGATTCTGTGAGTCTGTTTACAATTCATGCTTACTGCACTTGATTGGTTAAAGCTGAGCGTGGATGCAGAGGAAAGTTATTAAACTGTAGAAAGAAATGGAAGTCAGAGCTCGAACCATTGTACAAAGCCCTGAAGATGTAGCTGTCTGCATTACTCTGGGAATATACAACAACTGTAAACATCTGGTCAACCAATAATTTAATTGATTAAATCCAAGGCATGAAGGCCCCTCGACTGCCTGCCCACTCCAACACCTACTGAGGCCCTTAATTGGGAAAATGATGCCTGAGATCCAGCAATGACACTAGGCTTCCGTTAAACCTGGACCCCGGAGGGAGGGTCACCTGCCGTTGGCCTGTCCAGTGCTTGGGTGAAACAAGCTGCAATGAACCTTCCTGAAAAGAGGCGATGCGGGAGTGTAATAATTTTTAATCAGGCAATCGAGGTTGGCCCACTAGAATATGAACTCCCTGATTAAGGGTCAAGCTGATGGGTTAATCAGGGAGTCTCTTGCTTTGTATTTAACCAGTCAGTTTTTCTGTGACTCCTGGTGTAAACCGCTAATTGAAACCATTCTGTATGCTGTTGCCAGACTTGTAAATAAAGGGATTTTGGTGAAGGGACTTCTGCCTCCGATGACTTATTACAGGGGGCTCTCGCTGGCTCACTCAGCAGGTGCCTGAGAACAACACTCCCCCAAAGCTCCTTCTCCTGCCCATTGCCTTAGTTTCTCTTTCCACAGATACTCCCTGGCCTGCTGAGTATTTTCTGCCTTTTCTCTTTTTAATATAATGGCATGATGGATCATTGGAGAGGAGTCAGGAATGTCGGGAGCTGGCCTGGAATTATTTGGGAAATCCAAGGGCCTGGAGCAGGATGAAGCTTTGAATTAAATAATGAAGGTATTCGCAAGACACTTCAATAGATGAATCTAACCATTATTGTTAAATATGTAACGCCTTTCTTTTTATTTTGTTCAAACTTTACTTTGGAAATTACAAGTTTGAAAGTAATTGTAGATGCAAGAAAGTCGATTATTTGATTGGTTTGTTGTCTCCTTTATGAATAATCTTTCCTGGCTGGGTATTCAAGTAATAATGAAATGTTAGTAGTTCCTCATTAGTACTACTCTCAGCAACTTTCGCACTTTAGATTTTATGGAGTACAGTGTAGTACAGAGCCAATTCTGTACTGGCAGAGATGTTGTGAGACTTACATACAAATTTGGATCAAGAATAAGCCATTCAGCCCCTCTATCCTGCCCCACTATTTGGTAAGATCATGGTTAATTTGATTGTGGCTTCATCCCCTCTCAGTTGTCGACCTCCAATAACCTTTGACTCCCCTAGCTGTCAATCAAGAAACAGCCTAACTCAGTTTTGAATATATTTAATGCCTCCATTGCTCAACAGCGAGGAGAATTCCACAGACAACCCTCAGTGAGATAGAAATTGTCCTCATCTCTGCCTCAAGTGAGAAACCCTTTGGCCGTGATCTTATTAGCTTGTTCCACTGATATCTTGAGCCAGTAAGATAGGGCGAGAGGTGAAAAATCTGGATCTGCTTGGGTTTCTCACCTCTCATGATCTGACCAGTACTGATTTGCCAATTAAATACTCATGACATTATTTAAATGTCACTAGTGAGTCCCAGATCATTCGGGCTCACATGTTCTTACCCCTTCACCATTCGTTGTGTTCCCAGCATGGCGAGCCCCTCTTGCCCCCTCACCAACTGCTGCTGGGTTAATAGCTTCAGCAGAATGACATCTTTAAATAGGCCTCAATTGAAGGCTGTTCCTGGGTCTGCCCACCAAAGATTTAATTTGGATGGAGGCAGCAGAGTGGCAGGGTCACTACCTGCCATCTTCCTGGCTCATTTAATGTCCACTCCATGCCAACCCCTCCATGGGGAGTGTTAGAGGGGACATTAAATTCCACCTTCACCAGGCTATACATAACCTGTTGAAAAAGAGGCAGGTTGATTGGCGTGATGTTTATTTTACTTCTTGTGAGGATCAATCAGGAGATCTTTGCAATGTACGTCACCCAGCAAGGAAAAATGGGTGGAGAAGGATGGCATGTCAGTCATGGATGGAAAACTGTTCTGTAATGACTTGGGGAGGTGAATGTAAAGTCTAACTATGGGTAAATGATATATCACACACATTTTATATTATACATTATACATTATATATTTATTTTGTATTATAGAATATATATAATGTATTATACATTCTTATAGATTTTAAGTTATATATAATTTATTATAGAATATGGGGTGAATTTTCCCATTCCATCTGAGAATTGTAGCAGATGAGAGGTGGGCCATGGAAAGACCTGTTGACCTTGGGGTGGAATTTCACAGTTCTGGGGCAAGCGCGGCTGGAACATTCTGACCAAAATGTTATACAATATACTTATTTTATATTCTAGATTATATATCATATGACATATTATATGCAATTAGATATGTTAAAATCATTTCTTATAGGTTATATACTATACTACATATATTTATTTTGCATTATTTTATAGATTTTTTGACTTTTGATTTATTATTGTCACATACAGTGAAAAATATTGCTTCTTGCACACTACACAAAGCATACTGTTCGTAGAGAAGGAAAGGAGGCGATGCAGAATGTAGTGTTACAGTCATAGTTAAGGTTTAGAGAAAGATCAACTCAGTGCGAGGTAAGTCCATTCAAAAGCCTGCTGAGTATTTTTCACATTTTCTGTTTTTGTTATAGTGGTATGATAGATCGTGACTTGTTGGGAGACAAATCCGGGATTGTTGGGAGCATGCCCGGAATTATTTGAGAAATCCAGGGGCCTGGAACAGGATGAAGCTTTGGACAAAATGTTTTGGCCAGAATTTTACTGCCTTGTAGGCAGGGATGGTAGAACAGAAATCTTCAGGCAGGATCCTGCCTGAACGAGATCTTAAAATCCCACCCTATAAATTATATTGCATTTGCTTCTTTCATATTATATTGTAGATCATTTATTTTTCTAGATTACATATAGATCATATTATAGTACACTTCACTTTGCATTACATTATAGACTATGCATAATTATAGATTAGACATCATATTGCATACATTTAATTATTTTATATCATAGAGTACACATTATTACAGATTATATTTTATATTACACATTTATTTTGTATTATACTATAGATTATATAATGTATTATATATTAATGCGTTTCTGTGATGTTTCAGGAAGAAAGTTTTTTCTATTACTTTAGAATTTAACAGTTAGCGAGATACAGAATCCCATGCTCTATTTTTAATGCCTCAGACAGCAAGACATCCAAAAGAAAGAAACGATATAAGATTCCAGCTTTGGTTATCTCCCCAAGATTCTTTGGGCAAGTTTTTCACACTGGTGAGAATGGCTTCTTTTTTTGCCTTCACCTTTTGTGTTCACATAACGTTAATGTACAACTAATTAGACGGCATTACGTGAAAATGTCACTGCCCCTCCTGGGAAAAGCCTGCAGTATATCAGAGCAAGCACAGATCTCCTCAGATTTCATGCTCTCTTATCATCGACACAGCTTAAAAATTTAATCTAAAGGCTTGTGATCCAAACCTTGAGTATAGCGATAGGCAGCAAGCAGCATGAAGTGCTGGTAGCGTTAAATTTTCTTTCTGAAAGATTTAACAGCAGGATGTATTTTTTTAAAGAGATTCTGAAACTGGTCCAATAATCTTTTATTTAGTTGTAGCTGCAGAAGCAGGGGCCGGTAACGAAATAGCTTTTCATATTTCTTATTTTCAGCATTGCAACAGAATTCAATTGTAGTTTGACAAGTCTGGCAGCCAAAGACAAGGTTTGAAATGATTTACATTACAGCACATCTTCCGGATTTTTAACCCTTCCATACGCACTGGCCTCCTTTCTGTAGCTTTTTTCCCCTTTATAACAGACCACACACCATAACTGCTCCTGCTGTGAATAACTCAATGCAAACGCAAGAGTCGGGTTTACTGTTTAGACATCCAGCACAAGAACAGACAGAAAGGGACTTGTTAAAGCATCTTGTCCAAATGGTAGCATCTCTCTGACAGTGCAGCCCATCCTCAATGTTAAATTATCGATCCCTTACAGTGCAGAAGGAGGCCATTCAACATCCAGCCCACAATCCCATCCAGGCCCAATTTCCGTAACCTCACACTCTTACTTTGCCAATTCCTTTGACACTAAGGGGCAATTTAGCCAGTCAACTTTACCTGCACATCTTTGGAGTGTGGGAGGAAACCTGAGCACCCGGAGGAACCCCACGCAAACATGGTGTGGGAGGGGTGGGGTGCGGGGAATGCAAATTCCTCACAACCAGTGACTAAGGCTGGAATTGAACCTGTGTCCCTGGCACTGTGAGGCAGTAGTGCCACTCAAGCACCAGCTTAGATTAGGATTTCACAAGCCTGAGGGTGTGGAGAGGATGAGTAGGGCACACTCTAAGGTGAGACAACCTCCAACACTACACGCACCTGTCTCGGGAGGAAGTCTTGCCTTAGATAACTCTCGGTTAGTCAGATGGTCAGTAACTCTGCAGTCTCAGCAGTGCCAGCCTGGCAAAGTAGCCACTGCGGAGACCGCAGGCAGTGCCAGCATGCTGAGGGGTGCAGGTAAATCCTGGTTTGGGGAATCTCAGCAAGGGGAGAGTTGGGAGCTGGGTTAAATGGAGGAGGATAACTTTGTGGCAATATAAGAACAAAGAAGAAAGAAAACTACAGCACAGGAATAGGCCCTTTGTATTGGTGGATGCAACGCATCTTCTTTTCACTCTGCAAGAACAATGTAAGTCATTGTGAGGCCAAGTTCTCAAATCCTGCAGGGAGCCTCAAACTGTCATCTTCTTACTTGAAGACGAGGGTGCTTCCAACATTAAATGAGCCCAGCCATCGTTCAAAACAAAGACTTTGCTACGCTTAACTCTTTTTATAAAATTATTTGTTGATGGGATTTGGGTCTTGCTGGCTGGGTCAGCATTTATTGACCATCCCTGAGGCTCTGGAGTCACATGTAGGTCAGACCCAGGTAAGGATGGCAAATTTCCTCCTCTGAAGGCATTTTCCAGACCTGCCATGAGGGGCTGTAAAATTCCACCCTACGTGACCTCCTCGGAGACTGCAAAGAAAAAAAAATCTAGGTTAATTTGTGAAAATGAGAATAAGAGCGGAGAGCAGAGATTTCGGGCCCAATTTTACCATTTCCATTCTAAGTGCTGAAGCTGGGTGCAATTCAAATCCGACTTGGGAATCTGCTGTCAGGCACCCCCATGTGCAGTGCATGTGTAGTGAGAAAAAAAATTGGAAAATGCGCTGCTGTCACATTGCTCCCAGGCTGCAAAAGGTAGATAAAGCGGCTCAGGAGTGAAAAGCGGGAGTGATGGCTCCCACAGACATCACCCCATCTCCACAACATAACTGCCCCCCCTTATCCCCTCCCTGCTACCCACACCGATCACGATTCTCTGCCTCCTCCTCTCCCACCGATTGCCCACAGCGGCCTCCCCTTCCCCCCCACCACCACCTCTCGGTCTCCCAACAACCGGGGAATGATCAGCTCTCCCTCTGTCCTGCGCCCCCTCCCACCAGACAACAATCTGATCCCACTCTGCTTCCCCGCCACCAGACAACAATCTGACCTCCGTCTGCCCCCCTCTCCGCAGAGGACTCACCTGACTGAAGGAGAAGCACTCCGAAAGCTAATGGCTTTTGCCACCCCCACCAAATAGACTTGTTGGACTTTAACCTGGTGTTGTGAGACTTCTTACTGTGCCCATCACTACCCCTAGACAACAATGTGGCCTCCCTCTGCCCTCCTCACCCCCCACCAACCAGGCAATGATGTGACTTCTCTCCCTCCCCCCCACCAGAGAGAGATACATCTGACCCACCCCCTCTTCCTCCCCTCCACCAGAAAATGATCAGGACCCCCTTCTCCTGCTTCCCCCCCTCCACCAGACAATAATCTGATCTCCCTCTGCTTCTCCCCCATCAGACCCCCCTCTGACCCCCATCAACATCACCAGGCAACAATCAGGCCTCCCTCTGCATTCCCACCAAAGCCCTCAACCAGACAGTGATCTGGCCTCCTTCCCCCACCCCGCACCAGAGATACATCTGACCAACCCCCCCAAACCCCCACCACCACCAATCTGAGTCAGAGAGTTGTCGGAAGTTCTGAACTTACCTCTTCAGAAGCTGGAGTGCCAGAAACAGACTTTTGCCGAGCAGATCTGTTTTGCGTTAAATTTGGATGGGATTTGGATGGGAGTGCCCCAGGGATCTGTTCTAGGACCCTTGCTGTTTGTCATTTTCATAAATGACCTGGATGAGGAAGTGGAGGGATGGGTGAGTAAGTTCGCCGATGACACGAAGGTCGGTGGTGTTGTGGATGGTCTGGAGGGATGTCAGAAGTTGCAGCATGACATCGACAGGATGCAAGACTGGGCGGAGAAGTGGCAGATGGACTTCAACGCGGATAAATGTGTTGTGGTCCATTTTGGCAGATCCAACGGGATGAATGAGTACACTATCAAAGGTAGGAGTCTTAGCTGTGTGGAAGAGCAGAGGGATCTTGGGGTCCGGGTCCATAAGACTCTCAAATCGGCCTCCCAGGTGGAGGATGTGGTTAAGAAAGCTTACGGTGTACTGGCCTTCATTCATCGAGGGATTGAGTTCAGGAGTCAGGAGGTAATGCTGCAGCTTTATAGGACCCTTGTCAGACCACACTTGGAGTACTGTGCGCAGTTCTGGTCGCCTCACTATAGGAAGGACGTGGAAGCTATTGAAAGGGTGCAGAGGAGATTTACAAGGATGTTGCCTGGATTGGGAGGCATGCCTTATGAAGACAGGTTGAGGGAGCTGGGACTGTTCTCCCTGGAGAGACGAAGGTTGAGAGGCGACCTGATAGAGGTTTACAAGATGCTGAGAGGAATAGATAGGGTGGACTCTCAGAGACTATTTCCCAGGGCTGAAATGGTTGTGACGAGAGGGCACAGATTTAAGGTGCAGGGAAGCAAGTACAGAGGGGATGCTAGGGGAAAGTTTTTCACTGAGAGGGAGGTGAGTGAATGGAATCGGCTGCCGTCAGTGGTGTTCGAGGCGAACTCGCTGGGGTCTTTTAAAAGACTTCTGGATGAGTATATGGGATCCAATGGGATTGGGGGTTATAGATAGGTCTACGGCTGGGTAGGTTTTGATGTGTTCGGCACAACTTGTGGGCCGAAGGGCCTGTTTATGCTGTAGTGTTCTATGTTCTATGTTCTATGAATGCGATGGTAAAGGGGGAAATGCTGGTAAAGTTCCACTAATTCAAATGCAAATATATTTAAATCACTGTTGTGCCTGTTCTGGGCACAAATCAGATCGAGGCCATTTTCGGGCCTTAGTAAAGTGAGCATTTGTGCGGATACAGGCGTGAGTTGTGTTAATGGCCTCATGCCCGACTTTACCAAGTTTTTGAGCAAGCCGCAATGGTAAAATCAGGCCCTTTGTCTTCATTGTGTGGCTTCACTTGCTAGGTTATTGGCCATTAGCCTTACAATGAGTCTTTATAAATTTAATAATTTCTCAGTAGGCAGCGGAAGAAATGAAATCAAAATCCTATCCTACCCTTGGTTTGCTTAAGAGGGATATTTGTTAGTGGCTTGTTACAGTTCACTCAGGGAGTTTGGGTTGCTGTGACAACGTAGACATTTACATATGTTGCAGTCAGGAGTAATGGATAGTGTTGGGAGAGGCTCCAATTTACTTTCCAACACAGGATTGACCATTGATATATGTTGGAAAGGTTTAGCAGGTTGATACTCTATCCATTTGGTCACATTATGAACACACCTTCTCTGGCCATCGAGTCCTGGGGTGGGACTTGAAAGCAGAGCTTCTGGCTCAGAGATCGGGTTGTTACCAACTGTGTGACGATTGTTCCTAAAGGAATCTTCAATGGACATTTTTTTTTTGTCCAATTGTACACTGTTAGTAAGTGCCTAATCTGGATTGGTAAACAGGGACATGCTGTTAGGATGTTTTCATCCAATCTAATAGCTAGATAATCACGGACAGCCGGGTTTCTTGCATTGGATGATGGCATTGCACATTCTGAAACTGGGCCATAGACAGCTCTCTCTTTTTTGGACTATTTACCACCCGAACAAGGTTATTTTTATAATCAGAAAACGCACTGCGTTCATCTGTACAACAAGCGATATATTCTGGTCTACATTCCCGTGAGCAATATGTAAATATGGCACTTTGTGATCAACCCTAACACTTCCTCCCCCACAGTTCCCTTCAACCTACCATGTTTGGTAGCGATCTGACTGCCGAACCACTTCTGACTGATGTTAAGCTCTCAATCTTGAGAGATACTTTTTTGGTTGATGGTAACTTTTGAAAGATATTTAAATTTTTGATTCATGCCGAGCATGACTCATTGATGGAAAGAAATGTATTCTGACTGAGATAGCCCATGCAACATAAAATATATGATACTGCTACATATTAAAGCAACCATTTCAATGCAGTCATAATCATGAAAACTGCAAAAAATAGAGGGCCTGGGGAGTCGCTTTGTGTTCGCACACTGCCCTTTCACAGGAAGGGTGTTTGAACATGGTCTAAATCAACAGCCTGAGAGCCAAGAGTCAAATCGTGATGGTGAATCTATACAAAATATTATCACGCTGGCATGTGGGGATGTAGCTTTAAATTAAATTGAGGAGTGATAGATATAGGACAGATGTCGGAGGTAGGTTCTTTACTCAGAGAGTAGCAAGAGTGTGGAATGCCCTGCCTGCAACAGTAGTGGACTCGCCAACATTAAGGGCATTTAAATGGTCATTGGATAAAGATATGGATGGTATTAGAATAGAGTAGGTTAAATGGGCTTTAGATTAGTTTCACAGGTTGGTGCAACATCGAGGGTCGCAGGACCTGCACTGAACTATAATGTTCTATATATATGAAACCTTCAGTTGTATAACCGTATGAAGATTTGGGTTGGGGGAATTATCCTATGAGGAAATTTTGAGTGGATAAGCTGATCCCTAGAGTTTTTTAGTTTATTTGTTAGTGTCAAAGTCGGCTTACATCAATACTGCGATGAAATTACTGTGAAAATCCCCTAGTGCCATGCTCCAGTGCCTGTTTAGGTACACCAAGGGAGAATTTAGCATGACCAATGCACCAAACCAGCAGGTCTTTCAGGCTGTGGGGGGAATCTGGAACACCCAGAGGAAACCCATGCAGACACGGAGAGAATGCGCAACTCCCATCACAGACCCAAGCTGGGAATTGAACCCGGCTGCCTGGTGCTGTGAGGCAGCTACGCTAACCACTGTGTCACCGTGCTGTTGTTTAGAGGAGAGTGAGAAAATACAGGGCTTACAATCATAGAATGCCACAGTGCAGAAAGAGGCTCTTTGAGTCTGCACCAACCACAATCCTACCCAGGCCCTACCCCAATATCCCTACACATTTACCTGGTAATCCCTCTAATCTATGCATCCTCGGGCACAAGGGGGCAATTTTAGCATGGCCAATCAACCTAACACACACATCTTTGGGCTGTGGGAGGAAACCCAGACAGATATGAGGAGAATGTACAAACTCCACACAGACAGTGACCCGAGCCTGGAATCAAACCCAGGTCCCCGGAGCTGTGAAACAGCAGTGCTAACCACTGTGCTACCGTGCTGCCCTTGACTGGGGGAGTGTCAGGGAATGTTGTTGGGGAATCCAGACCTGTGGGATATGGTCTCAGGATAATGAACGGGCATTCTGAGACAGGGAACAGTTTCTTAATTGAAAGAGTTGCGAATTGTTGGAACTCTTTTCCACAGGGAGCTGTTTTGGAAGAAGTCAGAAGGTTTCTAGATAGTCAGAGCATAAGGGAAATTGAAGATTGTGCGGGAAATTGGATTTAAAGTCAAACATGGTCCAATGTAGTGGAACAGATCAAAAGGCCGAATGTGCGTCTTCTGCTCTTTCTGTTTCCGTGTTGTCATCACCGTTATCAGTCCCTCAATGATGTCTGCTGGGCTTTATGATTTTGGGTGACTCTGCAGGCCACTCCTGGAGGTACAGGTCTTTGGACATTGGGCATCTCTCTGTATCTGCGCGAGTTTCTTCCAGATGCTCTGGTTTCCTCCCACAGTAAGAAATCTGACAACACCAGGTTTAAGTCCAACCGATTTATTTGATAGTAAACTCACAAGCTTTGGGGGTTTGTCCCTTCGTCAGATGAAGGGACAAAGTCCAAAAGCTTGTGAGTTTATTATCAAATAAATTGGTTGGACTTAAGCCTGATGTTGTCAGACTTCTTACTGTGTTTACCCCAGTTCAACACCGGCATCTTGACATCATTCGTCCCATAGTCTAAGTATGAGCGGGTTAAGTGAATTGGCCCGTGCTAAATTCTGTCTTAGTGTCCAACGATGTGTGGCTAGTTGGTGTAGCCATGGTGAATTTGCGGAGTTACTGGGATAAGGCAGAGGAGAGGGCCCCTGTCAGAGAGTCGGTGCAGGCTCGATGGGCGGAATGGCCTCCTTCTTTATCATAGAGATTATAATATTCTGTGCTAGGGGTCAGCTGATCTTGGTGAGTTGTTTGGGAAATCAGTTCTCTCACAGTGGCATAGCGCTTAGCACTGCTGCATCACGATGCCAGGTACTTGGGTTTGATTCCCAGCTCGGTATGTGTGGAGACTGCACTTTCTCACCATGTGGGTTCCCTATGGGTATTCCTGTTTCCTTCAACATTCCGAAAGATCTGGTGGTTAGGTGCATTGGCCGTGGTAAATTTTTCCAATGTGTACCCAAATAGGCTGGGGTGTGGCGACTAGGGGATTTTCATAGTGTCTTCATTGCAGAGTTAATGTAAAACTATTGTGAACTAATAAATAAATATTAAACTTAAACTTTTTACTCTGTCTGTTAACACTAACACTGCAAAATAATCTGACAGGGCAAAAATCAAAATAGCGCTATTTAACGAGACCAGTTATCCCACAACCAAATAACACAGCACAACAAACTGATCCAAAATTGATTGATTATCTAATAGGAGACCATTTCTGCATCTTCTTGATGAATGACAAGGGGCTGAAGTTGGTGGATTGGCAATTTCTCATTCCCGAATTTAACTGTTTTTTATCAACTAAGATCTTTGCAGGCATCCCTTAAGTAATCCATGCATCCACTCTGATAAAATACAGGGTAGGTTGCTGATTTTAGTCTTTCTGCCTGGAAGCAGTAGTGACCCTGAGTTTAGACACTTCACATGGAGAAGGAAGGAAAGTAATGTATGTTTTTGTGCGTGTTCAGCTCTCAGGAATGTTCCCACCTAATATTCCTGCATTACTAGACGAATGGAGTTTTTCAGATAATGGCTTTGCAATTTGCATCCCGGGTCTGCGAAGTACAGCATTAACGTAATAGGCGAAACAGAGATTAACACTGCTGCCTCGGGTTCAATACTGCTGCGTCTGGGTTCGATTCCAGGCTTGGGTCACTGTCTATGTGGAGTCTGCACGTTCTTCCCGTGTTCTTTGGGTGCTCCAGTTTCCACCTACCGTCCAAAAAACAGGCTGGTCAGATGGATTGGTTGTGCTAAATTCTGCCTCAGCGTACCCGAACAGGGGATTTTCACAGTAATTTCATTGCCGTGTTGATGCTTGTGACTAATAAAAAATCTTTAAGTGTACATTCGTTTCCAAAATCACATCACTACAGCATTCAAATCAAATTTTACAGATCATTCCTAGGATACAGAAATTGTTGACGACACTCGTGTAAGTAGATATCTTTTCAAAAAGAGAGATTACTACCGAGGGTAAGGATAGCCAATGCATAGGAAGACCACCACTTTTCCTCCCAGTCAGGCACCATCCTGACTTGGAAATTTATCACTTCTCCTTCACTGTCACTGGGTTCAGAAACCTGGTGCTCACGTTGAAAAGCATAGTTGTCCTACACACCACACGGAGTGCTGTCATTTAAGAGCCTGGTCATTCTGTGACTGTGACCCTCTTTGTCATTCTCAGGATGTCTTGTGGTGCAATGGGTAGTGCCCCTGCCTCTAAGCCAGAAGCTCCAGATTCGAATCCCACTCCGGGACTTGCTGGAATCGAACCCGGGTCCCTGGCGCTGTGAGGCAGCAGTGCTAACCACTGTGCCACCATGCTGCCTTCCAGCTGTGATCCTCAGGCCCCTCAGCTGTGTGTTTCCCGCCAGCAGGAGGTGGCACCTTGTTGGTTGGTCTCTGGTCTTGCCGCTGCCAATGGAGATTCCTATTGATGCCACCCCGCTCTGGCAGGAAAGCTACAGGTAGGGGTGCGCTGCTGGCATGACTGGAGAATCCCATCGGTGTGAACGGCTGGAGAACTCTAGCCGATTATTTTTCTGCAGCTCTGTAACTTGCACTGTGCTTTCCTCTTGATTGAGACCAATCGGGTTTCTTTGCAAAACAGTTTTCTGGACAATAAGAGAGGAGGGAGTCTGTTCGATGCAGAAAGTTAAAGTTTATTTATTTATTCACCACAAGCAAGGCTTACATTAACACTGCAACAAAGTGAAATTCTCTTAATCGCCATATTCCTACACTGGTTCAGGCACCTAACCAACACGTCTTTCAGACTGTGGGAGGAACATGAAGCACCTGGAGGAAACCCAGGCAGACATGGGGAGCATGTGCAGGCTCCACACAGACAGTGACCCAAGCCGGGAATCGAACCTAGGCCCGTGGTTTTGAGAGACAACAGTGCTAACCATCCCATTAAAAGTTGTTTTGCTCCCTTAGATATCTTAACAATCGATTGTGAAGTGCAGGCACGGAGAATATGGAACCTGGCCTGAGATTGAGAATGCTCACACACTACCCATCTGAATATTAGGAAGGAAAATCTCTCCATGCGGAAAGTGTAAAAGGCAATGAAGATTAATTATATTTTCATGGAGACGAGCCTTACATCTACGTGACCTTGATCTTTTAAAGATCTTGGCAATAATTCAAGCATCTGTATGATTGCTCCAACTCAGTAAGAGACTTATCAATGTTAAATGCTATTTTACACCATTAGAATCACTTCTAATTATATCCACTCCTGAAGAATTAGCATCTAGGACAAGAAAAATGTCTGACAAATTGTGGTGAATCGTCACTTGAAACACTTGCACAGTGCAGTAGAGGCCTCACCTGCCAGGATCCTTCTCATCAGAGTATGTTTCCCTTCACTGGGTCTGATAGCGGTTCAGATGAAGAGGGTGATTTATATTGGAAAGAATTGCCATCGCGCTAATCAGAGAAACCTGTTGATAAACTAATTTGAACATTTAAAAATGTCGACTGTTCCTCACGTGAAGTCGATGACAATGCCAAGTCTCTCATTATATTCAGAATCATTCTGGTTCTGCTTAATTTGAGTAGGATTTGCCCTGGGTTTTTTTTTAAATGCTACAGGAGAGTTTGATATTCGGAATAAAGTGTCTCCTGTCGTAACCCCACCATCTCTTTCCAGCTGCCTGAAGTTAAAGTTTATTTATTAGTCACAAGTAGGCTCACATTAACGCTGCAATGAAGTTACTGCGAAAATTCCTAAGTCACCGCTGTCTGGTGCCTGTTCAGGCACATTGAGGGAGAATTTAGTATGGCCAGTGCACCTAGCCAGCATGTCTTTCGGACTGTGGGAGGAAACCAGAGCACCCAGAGGAAACCCACACAGACACAGGGAGAATGTGCAGACAGTCATTCGAACTGTGTTGTGTGAGGACTGTTCCAAGCTTTGTTCTGCTGCTGAGGGGATGTGGCTGTGTGAGGGTTAGATACTTTAGAATGAATGGAGATGCAGGTCTAATACAGCACCAAAGGAGGCCATTTAGCCCATTGAGTCTGGGCAAACTGTTACAAAGAGCAATCTAATGTCATCCTGCTTTCTTGCTCTTTCTCCGTGCATGTTGAATTTTTTGATCTTCAGGTATTTATCCTTTGTACTGAATTTATACCATCCTGTCAGGTTTTTTTTAATTTATTTGTGGGACATAGGCGTTGCCAGCTGACTAGCACTAATTGCCCATCCCTATTTGTCCTTAGTGGGCAGTTGAAAGTCAACCACATTGTTGTGGCTCTGGGGTCACATGTAGGCCAGACCAGGTAAAGACGACAGATTTTCTTCCCTAAAAGACATTAGTGAACCAGATGGGTTTTTCCAACAATCGACAATGGTTTCATGGTCATCAGTAGACTCTTCATTCCAGATGTTTTTTTATTGAATTCAAATTCCACCATCTGCTGGGGTGGGTTTCGAACCCGGATCCCCAGAACATTAGCTGTGTTTCTGGATTAATAGTTGGTGATAATACTACAAGTACATTCCAAATCCTAGCCATTCATTGCACTGGCAAGGTCTTCCATATGTTGTTTCTAGTTATTTAAACCCATGCCCTCAACACTTCAGCCAACTGAAATGGTTTCTTTTTCTTTATTCTCACGCTCTATCGAATCAGCTCTTACCCCTCTGTGCTCAGCCCCAGCTTTTCCAGCCTATCTGTACAACCGTGCTCCCTCATTCCAGCACCAATTCTGTTCAATCTCTCCTGCACCCTCTCCAAAGGTTGCATGTTCTTCCCAAAGTGTGGTGCCCAGAATTGGATAGTGATCCACCAACTGAGGCTGCATCACGTCTTATATAGGTTTAGCAATCACTTTCTGGCTTTCATACTGTATGCCTATTTATAAAAGTCACGATGCCATATGCTTTATTAGCCTGTCCTGCTGCCTTCAAAGATTTATGCACAAATATCCTTTGGATTCTCTTGTGCCTCCATACATTGATCTTTCTTGTTCTTCCCACCAAAATAGATCACCATTCATTTCCTACAATCTTTGGAGATTTTTTTTCCCCAGGGTAGAAATGTCAATTACTAGGGAATATAGATTTAAGGTAAAAAGGGGAAAGTTTAAAGGACTTGTGAGAGGCAAATTCTTTTTATGAGAGAGAGGGAATTGAGGAGCTGATATGTGCCTGGAATTAAGGGTGATGGGAATAAGGCAGGAAAATGGGGTTAAGGGTTATATCTGATCAGTTGTGATCTATTGAATGGTGGTGCAAACTTGATGGGCTGAATGGCCAGCTGCTGTTCTTATGTCTTATGGCCTTAAAGAGAAGTCACAGCCCGATCCCAATCCACTGGAAGACGATGGCGGAATGGTGTTTTGCTTGACTATTAATCTTCGACTAATATTCTGCGGTCCTGCATTCAAATCCCACCCCAGTAGATGGGCTGAATGGCTGCTCCTACATCTTATGGCCTTCAAGGGAAGATGCAGCCCAATGAGAAAATCACATGAGACTATGAGCAAATGTTGAGGAAAACTTCACAAAATAGCACAAACAAAACTTGCCTAATAATGCCAGGAATTTTAAAAAGCACTTTGTAAAGCTTTCAAGATTCCAAGATGTTCTACAATATGTATCAGAGTCGAAAACTAGACTGAAGCTTAAAGAGATATTAGTGAGATGATCTTTACTTAAAATTACAGGCAAATATTGTATTCCACCAAAAAGTCTAATTAGGAATGGTTCTGACTTATTCTCTTTTCTTCCTGTTTGATTCATCTAAGCCACTTAACTGGATCCTTGAAGAAAGCTCTGTTAGCCTGATTTTTAAAAGAATCAAAAGGTTTATGGATGTATTTCCCACAGAGGTTCACAGAACTCCTTGCAATAATGAAGCCCTGTATCTGTCAGATTAACTCCACTTTACATCTTAAAAAATCCACACGTAAATGCATCAAGTACTCCACACGGTGGCACAGTGGTCACCATCATTGCCTCACAGTGCCAGGGACCTGGGTTCAATCCTGGCTTGGGTCACATTAGATCGTAAGATGTAGGAGCAGAATTAGGCCACTCGGCCCATTGAGTCTGCTCCGCCATTCAATCATTGTTGATATTTTTCTCATTCCTATTCTCCTGCCTTTTCCCCATGACCTCTGATCCCCTTATTAATCAAGAACCTATCTGTCTCTATTTTAAAGACACTCAATGACCCGTCCTCCACAGCCTTCTGCGGCAAAGAGTTCCATAGATTCACCACTCTCTGGCTGAAGGAATTCCTCCTCATCTCTGTTTTAAAGGACTATCCCTTTAGCCAGAGGTTGTGCCCTGTGGTTCTAAGTTTTCCTTCGAGTAGAAACATCCACTCCATGTCCACTTAGTCCAGGCCTCGCAGTATCCTGTAAGTTTCAAAGAACAAAGAAAATTACAGCACAGGAATGGGTCATTTGGCCCTCCAAGCCTGCACTGTCCATGCTGCCAGACTTAACTAAAACTCCCTCCCCTTCCAGGGAACATATCCTCTATTCCCATCTCATTCATGTACCTGCCAAAATGCCCCTTAAAAGTCACTACCGTTTCCATTTCCACTATCTCCCCTGGCAACGAATTCCAGGAACCCACCATTTTCTGTGTAAAAAACCTGCCTCACACATTTTCTTTAAACCTTGCCCCACGCACCTTAAATCTATGCCCCCTAGTAATTGACTCTTCCACCCTGGGAAAAAGCTTCTGACTATCCACTATGTCCATGACTCTCATAATCTTGTAGACTTCCATCAGGTCTCCCCTCAATTTCCTTCAGTCCAGTGAAAACAAACCAAGTTTCTTCAATCTCGCCTCATAGCTAATGCCCTCTTCTTCCCTCTTCAATAAGATCCACCCTCATCCTTCTAAACTTCATGAGTACAGACCCAGAGTCCTCAACCATTCCTCATATGAAAAGCTCTTCATTCCAGGAATCATTTTTGTGAAACACCTCTGGACCCTTTCTAAGACCAGCAATCCTTCCTTACATCCTTGCATCTGTAGGGGTTCTTCTAGGTGCTCTGATTTCCTCCCACAGTGTGAAAGATGTGCATTGGCCATGCTAAATTCTCCCTCAGTGTATCTGAACAGGCATTGGAGTATGGAGACTAGGGGATTTCCACACTAACTGCGTTGCAGTGTTAATGTAAGCCTACTTGTGACACTCATAAATAAAAACTTTAAAGTGAAAACAAGACATGGAATTGTCACTCAGTCTCTTGGCTTATTTTCCCCTCTCACTTCTTTCCATAGAAACACACACAACAGATATTTTGGATGTGAAATTTATGTTAGAATATATTATAGTTTTTGACACATTCCTCTCTTGTCCTGAAGGTAATGGGTGGCACAGTAAGGAACAACCTTCTTTATCTGTGTTAGAAGGTCTGGTGCTATGAGAGGCAGCAGTACTAACCACTGTGCTATTGTGCTACCCAATTCTGGTCCAAGTTCTGGACCAAGTTTTGGTTCAAAATTAAATTATTCATGTGTGCAGGGAGGTACCATCCCTCCACAAATCTGCCCAATGCTGTGTTACAATAAACAATGTAAATCACACCAGCCGACAGTTATTGTGAATGGAAGAACCAGGATCTGGAGGTAGGAACGCTATGAAATGTCAGTACAAAAGGTATTGCCTACTTCAATTGTCATCTGATCTACTATACTATAAATTATGTTTTTTTGACTGTAGTGAGTGATGATAGTTCTCTGATTTGAGAAGAAAAGTGACCATTAAATAATGTGGCTGCCAGATTCTTATTTCTGACAATGGGAATTCTGACTAGAGAAAGAACAATATTTTGAAAGTGGAAAGGCCTCTAGATACATTACAGCAGATTATCCACTGGATAAAGTGCTATTGTGCATTGTAAAAATTTGAACGACTTGCCCAGTTTGAAATATAGATTTGATTGTGTAAAATAACTGCGTACTTTGCATTCACTCTTTGCAATGTATTCCAATTATCTATTTACTTATTTCAAAGCTTTGGTAGATGTCTGAGCTTTCATCAAATCTTTGAAGTTCAGCTCAGCCATCTTTCCAATTGTCTGAAAGCATTGATAAACATCTTAGCTTCAGACTGTCTTCAAATACTTTAATAGATTCTACTCTACAAGGTTTTTATGCTGCTGTTTAGGGGAATGTTATTATAAATGCTTGGCTGCATTTCCAACCAATAATGGATGCTGCTAAGTAGGATTGTTTATGGAGCTGGCCAGTGGGATATAATTAAAGTCAGAAACTTCAAAATGTTTTATGAAGCTCACCTGGATTATAAATTTTACAATTTGAAGTTGGCAAGGGGAAGCATGAAATTCTTCACTTCAAGTGTGATTCAACTGATCTACTAGGAAGCTTTTATCAATTTAAGAATATAGTTAACATATAACAATAACTTTTACCAATTACCAACAAGAAAGAAAACAATCATGATATTGTATAACCTTTAACAAATATTTGAAATGTTTTAATCAAACAAATTTCCTGAAGCAAAGCTCTTGCCATATGTTTAGCACAGAAACTACAAATGCGATGTGATGTTGAGTCCTTTGGTTGGATGCTGTAGTTCTCTTGATAAACACACAGCAAGCCTGGAGTCAGAGAATCACCAGGGGGAGAGAGAGAGAGGTAGAGAGAGAGAGACTCTAGGTTCTAGCTAACAAAACTACCAACAGCAGAATTTTCACTCATGTTGTGGGGGAAGGTGGGGGTTACACTGATCTACAGAAACAAGGCCAATGTTTCTCAATAGAGACAGAATTTTAATCAGCTGCTTCTTCATCCAACCACCTGGCAACTTGGGGGTGCCAGGGCTGATTCCAGGTGGTCATCAGCTAGAAATCCCACTGGTCTGCACCCCCCGCCCCCCCCCCCGCTGTGGGAGTTGGGGTTGTGACCTTGGGAAACGTCTCAATTCCTGATTCCTGCCTCAAGCATACTGACACAGTAGTTAACATTGCTGCCTCATTGTGCCAGTGTCCTAGGTTCAATGCTAAACATGGGTGATTGCCTGGGGTGGCACGGTGGCACAGTGATTAGCACTGCAACCTCACAGCACCAGGGACCTGAGTTCGATTCCCGGCTTGGGTCACCGCCTGTGTGGTGTTGGCACATTCTCCCCGTGTCTGCATGGGTTTCCTCCAGATGCTCCAGTTTCCTCCCACTGTCTGAAAGACATGCTAATTAGACGAATTGACCATGCTAAATCCTCCCTCAATGCACCCAAACAGGCACTGGAATGTGGTGACTAGGGGATTTCACAGCAACTAGGGGATTTCATAGAAACCTGTAGTCGGTCCAAACTTTACATTCCACTGGTTAGAACTCTGTCTCTCTGCCATAATCTCAACAACATAATTGAAGATTAATTTACTGTGGTTTTACCTCTTCCATTCCTTTACACTGGTTAGCAAGCTATTTTCTAGGGCTATTTTCTAGAATGGAGTAGGGAGTCCGTGGGATGGGGAAGTGTGGGGTTGCCTGCTTTGCTTTCTGTGCTGGGCTGAGACCATTAGGGAGCTCACTCCAAACTTATCTTCTGACCTCCCGAGGTTTTCAGAAAGCAGGTTGGCCTTTAGGAGTCGACAGAAGCTGACCTGGTGGGAACTGGCCAGCGCTGAAGCAAGATTTATCTCATGGAAAATAAAAATGAAAGTTTTCCCCTGTTCTATCCCAGACCACAAGCACTTTTCGATTCCCCGGCACATTGGGGATGAAGATTCTCTCAATGTTTAAAGCAAGGCCCTCCCCAAACTTGTGGGTCACGACTCCCTAATGGGTTACACCAATGGCTGCTGCAGATTAAATTCTAACAGAATTATATCCTCGCCTTTTTTCCTATTGGTGGGTGTGGTCTAATGGACATCCCAGCAACGAGACACATCCATTTATCATTCCCGAATGATTCCTGGGCTGGTATGGTAGCACTGTGGTTCACATCACTGCTTCACAGCTTCTGGGTTCGATTCCCGGCTTGGGTTACCATCTCTGGAGTTTGCACATTCTCCTCGTGTCTCTGTGGGTTTCCTCTGGGTGCTCCGGTTTCCTCCCACAGTCCAAAGATGTGTGAGTTAGGTTGATTGGCCATGCTAAAATTGCCCCTTACTGTACTAGGATACTTAGGTTAGAGAGATTAGTAGGTAAAATATGTAGGGATATGGGGGCAGGGCTTGGGTGGGATTGTGATCGGTGCAGACTCGATGAGCCAAAAGGCCTCTTTCTCTACTGTATGATTCCATGAAGGAACTAAATCGAGATGAGTCAAAGGAATACTGCAGGAAGATTAAGATCTTGAAAACAGAGGGAAAGAAAACACAGTTCAACACAAGTGTGGCTTGACAAGTAGTAAAAATAATTTATTGATTCAAGAAATACAAGTGGTTAGAAAGAAGCAAAGACACCACAAGGGAAGACAAGTCCTCTATAATCTGCGCTATCTGAGGTATCTTTGATAACATTCATATTCATGTGGAATGATACAACACCTCTTGCCAAGTGTACAGATGTGCATCAGCATGTACAAGGGCACAAGGGCCCCGGCTTTGCCCCTTAACATGTACAGGCTATGTCGAGTCAGTCCCTGTGTGGGGAAAAGGTGAAATACTTCCAATGAGCTGCATTTAAATGTAGTAGTTAGCAAAGCTCTTCAGCGAGGGGCCTGGGTTTGATTGTAATTGTCTGTGACAGAGTTATCCACATACACAGCAACTCTGCTGTGAGTTGTAACAGAGCTCACTTGAAACAGGCAGCTAACCATTGCTCTAGGTGACTACCGCACTATGTAAATAAATGATTGCTACTTTTGATGATGTTTTCCGTGCTTATTACGGAAGGGATGTCAGATTTAGAAAAAGAAGCATTTTCTCCTGACGATGATTTTTAGCAGCAGTTAAAGCAGAACAGGGAGCCAAAGGGGAGAAATTTGGCATGAACCCGTGCTGTTCCTGGGCTTGAAACTGGCCTTTCACTGACAGATTGAGAACTGGTGTCGGGCCCCATCTACCCACGCAACAGAAATCAAATGGACAATTATTTCTAGGTGCTTAAGATGTGTTCCCTCTTTTGCATCTTCATGTTAGGGTTCTTCTTTTTAATTTATTCATGGGACAATGGGTGTCGCCTGTGTTTATTGCCCATCCCTAGTTGCCCACTGAACTGAGTGGCTTGCTGGGCCATTTCAGAGGGCAGGCAACTACATTGCTGTGGCTCTGGAGTCACACGTAGGCCAGACCAGGTAAGGGCAGCAGATTTCCTTTTGACCTTCATATACAGAAAAAAATGCTTATGAGTCAATGAACCATTTAACAGCAGATGTAACAAACTCCTTTGAGCAAGGTGAGTGTGTGGATTGTGGAAGGTTTCTAGCTCTCTCCTGCTTCTTTCTTGATTCCTGTTCTATTGGGATTTATTCAATAACTCTATTTTTGGTGGTTTTACGAAACTTTTATCAAGGAGCTTCATGGTGCTCAAAATAATGTTCATGATGATTTAAAAATCGAATTATGTCCCAATGTTTCAGCTTGCCTCTGGGAAATTTCTTTGAATAAAAATGGGGCATTTTTTGAGAGGAGCTGGTGGCATTTGCTTTTCTCCCTGCACCCTGCTTGACACCATCCAGGACCAAGCAGCCTGCATGATTGGCATCAAATCCACAAACGCCCACTCTCTGCACCACCGACGCTCTGTAGCAGCAGCAGTGTGTACTATCTACTAACGCACTGGAGCAATTTACCAGGCATCCTTACACAGCACCTTCCAAACCCACAACCTCTTCCATCTAGAAGGACAAAAGCAGCAGATACATTGGAACGCCGCCCCCTGCAAGTTCCCCTCTGTTAGGGGGCATGTAATGAAGCATAAAAACCTACGGTGCAGAAAAAGGCTCTTCGGCCCATCGAGTCTGCACCAAACAGAATCCTACCCAGGCCCTACCCTCATATCCCTACTTATTATACCCACTAATCCCTCTAACCTGTGCATCCCTGGACACTAAGGGGCAATTTCTTAGCATGGCCAATCAACCTAACTCACACATCTTTGGACTGTGGGAGGAAACCAGAGTACCCGGAGGAAACCCACACAGACACGAGGAGAATGTGCAAACTCCACACAGACAGTGACCCAAGCCTGGAATCGAACCCGGGATCCTGGAGCTGTGAAGCAGCAGTGCTAACCACTGTGCTACCGTGCCGCCCAATGGCTTTAATCAGGCAATTGAGGTTAGAATATGAACTCCTTGATTCGGGGCCAAATTGTTGGGGCAATCAGGAAGCCTCTTGCTATGTATTTAACCAGGAGTGTCAGCTCCTCTGGGATTCCTAATGTAGACTGATGACTGAAAGCGCTCTGTATGCTGTTGTCAGACTCGTAAATGAAGGGACTTCTTCTTCCGAGGACTTTTTATAAAGACTTTGAGGGTTAAAGGTGTGACATGACTTCTAATTGTGTTAGAGACACAAAGGGGGAAAGACTAGTAGTCAGATATGACAATTCTGTTTCGTAATCAGGAAAGGATGTCAAAAAGAAGAACAATGTGGGAGTGATGTAATCATAAGAGAGGAAAGCATGTGAAAGATCAATCTGGATAGTGATTGGAACAAAAAAGAACAGGCTATATAAGCAGCTGGGAGGATGAGTATGTAACTTTTGGAAACATATAAATGTAGCTCTCAAATGCTTGCATCTTGAGAAGTCTCTTGAGAGCAGTCTTGAATGGTTCGCCCCTGCTTGCAAGCTTGAGTAAACCATTTTGTTCGAAAAATTGTCCAGCATCGAGTTCACTGTCTCCTTGCCAGTAAAACTGATCCTCCTTCACCGTCCAAGCCATTCACCGCCCTGACTTGGAAATATATCGGCCGTTCCTTCACAGTCGCTGGGTCGAAATCCTGGAATTCCTTCCCTAACTGCATTGTGGGCCAACCCACAGCACGTTGACTGCAGCAGTTCAAGATGGCAGCTCACCACCACCTTCTTAGGGATGGGCAATAAATGTTGGCCCTGCCAGCGATGTTGCACAAATTAATTAACAAAAAATTGCAGGCACAGATTGCCAACTGGCTTCGACTGCTCTCCACAATTGTACGAGATATTCATACTCTCAGTCTTCTTAAAGATTGTGTTCTGTGTAATACATGAAGGCCTAAATTGAATAGGGAGTTGTACAAGCACAAGGTACAAAGAAATTACAGGAGGAAAGAACTAGTAATTCACAGGTAGGATGCGGAAATAAAAGTGCTGGGAACTGAGTCAAGGTCTTGACAAGTGACCCAATACATGTTTTCCAAAGAGACTGTGGTGTGTCAGAAGACTGCTGAAATCTTAGCTCTCTCTCTGCTACACTTGGAGCCCTGCAGGGAGGAGGAAGATAAAGAACTTCAGCCATGAATGCAGCTTTTGCCTCAAAGTATTGGTCTTTGGGAATTTTTTATTTTTTTGAATTAAAGATAACAGCCTAAAGGGAATTGTGGAGTTTAAGGGACAGCGTTTCGTCTGAAGAAGAACAGAACCTAATCTGCACAAATCTCTAACTAAAGGAGTGTTCTGGAAGGTTTTTCTGTGGTATATAAGGAAAGTGTGACAGTGTAGCTCCCAGCTGCCTATCAATGATGTGAACTGGACCTCCACATGTTAACAGTTAACAGTTAGGTGAACATTAAACACTATAAGCAGGGAAGGACAGGGGGAAAAACACTATCAGCTTGTTCAAAACGCAGCTTCAGAACTGTCAAGGAATTGAAAATTCATAAGATCTGATTCACTCTTGTCTGTCATATTTGGGATGAAACACAAAACTGTACTGTTTACCCATTCTTGTGCCGATTTTGTATAAAATTGGAAAGAATGAAGAGGTTTAAATGCACATTGTTCTCTTTCTAATCCCCTCTGACATGTAGAAGTAAGCAACTGATGTGCTCATTTGATAATGTATCACATCATTTGACAGAATGCCACTTCAAAGGTTATTGAAAAAAGTGATAGCTCATGGTGTAGTGGCTAACAAATTATCCTGCATTGGCTGGCTGTCAGAAAACAGAGAGTATGCAAAAATGGGTCTTTGTCTGATCTGCAGGATATGATGAATGGTGTCCCGCAGGGGTCGGTGCTGAGGTTCCAACTTCTTACATCTTACTTAGTTGAGGGAAGTGAAGGAATGGTAGCTAAATTTGCAGAAAGTATGTTGTGAAGAGGACATATGAATCATAGAATCCTGGCAGAATAGAAGGAGGCCATTCAGCCCATTGAGTCTGCAACTACAACAATTGGATCCAAGCCCTATCTCCTTACCTCCACGCCCCACTGGCAATTTAGTATGGCCAATCCACCCAACCAGCATCACCCATTCCTCCCATTAAGTGATATACTCAGCTGCGCCTCTCTGGGAAGTCTGCCCATCAACTGTATTTTGTTGGAGACTAGCCATAATTCTCCGTGGTATGCTGTCATGGCAATGAGATTGGATCTTCTGATTGGGGGAGGGAAGTGAGGAGATGGAGGGGATGATTTGTGGCCTCATGGCCTGATACTGATATGCAAATATGTAAATGCATTGTAAAGATTGTTCCCATCTTTAAACATTGGGATTTCCATTACGTCACTCAAGGGGAACAATCACATCCTGCTTTTATGTTGGGGTGAACTGCGATTTGTGTCTCTTGGGAGGTTTTCCATTCCTATTGCTAAATCCACCTGAAAGGAAATTTGGCATGTCAGCTATAACTTTCACCAACTTTTACAGATGCACCACAGAAAGCAATCTTTCAAGTTGTATCACTGTTTGGTTTGGGCTCCTGCTCTGCCCAAGAGCACAAGGAGTACAAAAGGTAGTGAATGTAGCCAATCTGCTACAGCGGATGCAAACCAGCCTCCCATCCATTGAGTCTGTCTACACTTCCCATTATCTTGGCAAAGCAGCCAGCATGATTGAGTACACCACACAGCCCAGACATTCTCTCTTCCACCTTCTTCCTTCAGGAAAAAGACACAAAAGTCTGAGATCATGCATCAGTCGAATCAAAAACAGCTCCTTCCCAGTTGCTGTCAGAATTTTGAATGGACCTACCTTGCATTAAGTTGATCTTTCTCTACACCACTCTTCCCACTTGCAGCAATCACTCAGTCTATCATATCATAGAATCCCTATGTACAGAAAGAGGCCATTCGGCCCATTGTGTCTGCAATCGACCACAATCCCACCCAGGCCTAACCCCCATATCCTTACATATTTTACCCACTAATCCCTCTAACCTAAGCATTGCAAACTAAGAGGCAATTTTAACATGGCCAATCAACCTAACTCGCACATCTTTGGACGATGAGAGGAAACCAGAGCACCTGGAGGAAACCCACGCAGACACGAGGAGAATGTGCAAACTCCACATAGACAGTGACCCAAACCGGGAATTGAACCCAGGTCCCTGGAGCTGTGAAGCGGCGGTGCTAACCACTGTGCTACCATGTCTAGCACAGGCTTAGGCTCTAAACTCCTTTATCTTCTCCCCTGCGCTTGCACATTCTCCTCATGTCTGCGTGGGTTCCCCCCCCCCCCCCCCCAGATGCTCCGGTTTCGTTCCGCACTTGTGTGAGGGAAATGGGGGCTGCAGGGAGTTTAAAGCACAAGAATACTTCTGGAAAGCCAAAGTGATAGCCTGAAAAAAAAAGTATAATTGGCTGCAAGTTTACTCTTCAGAGGGAAGACAGGCTTTCCAGGATAAGGAGTGGATTAAGCTGTTAGACTGGGCTCATTACTCCACAGGCCTCAATATCCCATTGAGAATATTTGACGAGTTTGGAGATAAAAGGGAAATGCAGGCCGCTCAGACGAGAGTGTTATTGTTGAAGAACGGGCTACATTGTCTGCCAGAATGTGCAGTAAATTTATTTTTGTAACAATACAAAAGAGATTGAGCGTAGTAATTCAGATCAAGCAATCATATTTGAAATAATGAGCGACAGTTGAAAGGATCATATTCAGCTACTTTGCAGTTCCATTATGCATTCGGTCTCTAGTGTAGATGAAAAAGTGCTGGTCTGTCAGCGTGATGACTGCAGACGGCACCAATGCTCTTCCTGGGGTGCACATGAAAAGGAAAAATATGGGTTGGAATTTGGTTGCTGGCTCTCAGTAAAGATGTAAAAGGTAAAGTCGCCATAGTCCCAGATGACCATGGACTGTCCTCCCCTTAGACACGGAGCATCGACTGACGATTTGATTTGATTTATTATTATCACATGTATTAACATAGAGTGAAAAGTATTGTTTCTTGCGTGCTATACAGACAAAGCATACTATTCATAGAGAAGGAAATGAGAGACTGCAGAATGTAGTGTTACAGTCATAGCTAGGGTGTAGAGAAAGATCAACTTAATGCAAGGTAGGTTCATTCAAAAGTTTGACAGCAGCGGGGAAGAAGCTGTTCTTGAGTCGGTTGGTACGTGATCTCACACTTTTTTATCTTTATCCTGACAGAGAAAGGTGGAAGGGAGAATGTCCGGGACGCGCAGAGACCTTAATTAATTATGCTGGCTGCTTTGCTGAGGCAGCAGGAAGTGTAAACAGAGTCAATGGATGAGAGGTTGGTTTGCGAGATGGATTGGGCTACATTCATGACCTTTTATAGTTCCTTGCAGTCTCGAGCAGAGCAGGAGCCATGCCAGACTGTGATATAACCAGAAAGAATGCTTTCCATGGTGCATCTGTAAAAGTTGGTGAGAGTTAAAGCTGACATGCCAAATTTCCTTAGTCTTCTGAGAAAGTAGAGATATTGGTGGGCTTTCTTAACCATCGTGTCAGCATGGGGGGATCAGGACAGGTTAGTAGTGATCTGGACACCTAAGCTCTTGGAGATTTAACCAGATGATCACCACATCTCAGGTGAGGGACAAGGTTAAGAAGGCAGGGCCTTCATGAATAAATGGTGGTTAACACTGTTGGCTCACAAGCGTTAGGGACCCAGGTTCAATTCCGGCCTCAGGTCATTGTTTGTGTGCAGATTGCACGTTCTGTCTTGTCGAAGTGGATTTTTTCTGGATGCTTTCAGAACTCTGCCTCCTCTTGATGCTGTGACATTTGATAGGACATTTAATCCCCATGAACGAGAGGTATCACAAAGTCAACAGTTAGAGTTTAAAGTTTATTTATTCATGTCGCATGTCGGCTTACAATAACACTGCAATGAAGTTACTGTGACAATCCTCTAGTTGTCACACTCCAGCGCCTGTTCGGGTACACTGAGGGAGAATTTAGCACGGCCAATGCACCTAACCAGACTGTGGAGGCAAACCAGAGCACTGGAGGAAACGCATCCAGACATGGGGAGAACATGCAAACTGTGACCCAAACTGGGAATTGAACCCAAGTCCTTGGCATTATGAGGCAGCAGTGCTAACCACTGTGCTGTAATGCTGCGCCGGTGGGCAGGTTTGATCTGTGTCTTTCAGGAGGTAAGGGAGACCCGTGTAAGTCCTAATAGGCTCCTGAGCCACTATAAATCCTGCTGGATTCAGTGAAATATTTTCATATGAGCCCTGTTGACAGCTGGCCACCAAAGGGCAGAATCTTCACGCTGATCCCTTCCGACCCCAAGCCAATAAATCTGGGACAGCATTCCCAATGCCAGGATATCGGATTCAGTGAGTCCTATTCTCCTGCCCATTCTCCTGACTCCCTGTCATATATGCTCCAGTGGTTGCCCTGCTAAACTCCACCTATGAGCTCCATTCCTCTCTCTGCCGATGCTGCCAGACCTGCTGAGTGCCCCCAGTATTGCCTCTCCTCTATACTCAGTCAGATAAAAATAACTTGCATTCGACAGTAGCTCTGATGCCCAAAGTGCCTTTGAGAAAATTAGTGGCCATTAAAGAGCTGAAACTGTTATTGTGTAGGAAGTACAGCAAGCACACTTGGGAAAACAGCAGCGAGAGCTGATGAAAGGCTGTTTAGCAGTGTTGATTTATTGCACTTAGGATAAGACAGTAAAAGAACCCCTAATATTCTACAAATATGGTGATGTGATCCACGACATCCAGCTAAATATCTAAATCCAGCCTCAGATCAGGACCTAATCTGAAAGACAGCGCCTGACAGTGTGGCACTCCCTCAGAACCACTGAGAAACTAGACCACAATGTTCTGACAAAGAGGATGAGTCACAATTCCAAACTGTTGTTCAATAATTGTTGCGTTGCAGCAATTGACATGTGGGGCAAATCTTCCTCATACTGAAAACTGTGATAATCTGATGCGTTGGTGTTCTGCTTACAATACAGCATCAGCTATTAAGAATGTATTAATTCAAACCAACTGTTTGGAATGAATCACTCCAGTTAAATAGCAATTCAGAAAAAAAAACACAAGTGCAATAATTGACACGTGACTTCAAATGTGACCAATCAGACAAAATAAGACGTAGCAGGTCCGATTTTACCAATCGGAGGCGAAGGGCTGGATCTGGATGTAAAAATGGATCCGGGCCCGGAATCTCCGTTCCAGCGCGTCCATCCGCTTTTTGCCGGCTCCGGCCTGGTCCGCGTTGTGGGCGGAGTTTAGCGCGGCCGGAACGATTGGAGCTCTGAACTCTGCGTGTGCAGTTCGGTAAAAATCTGAAACAGGGTGCCCGGGCAGGAAAGACAAGAAAACAGAGAGAGCCGGGGGGGGGGGGGGGGGGGGAGGTGGGGTGGTGTGGGGAGGGAGAGGTGAGCCGCAATCGGACTTCCCGGGAGGCAGCCAGACCCCCGATCAGACCCTCCCTGGGAGGCAGACCCCACTCCCCACCCCGATCAGACCTCACCCTCTCCAGGAGGCAGACTGACCCCACCACTCCCCCGATCAGATACCCCGTGGAAGGCAGACTACTTTCCCCCCCCAAGTCAGACCCACCCCAGAAGGCACCCGATATGTGTTATTTTCTTTCCTGCCCAATATAGACCTGTCCTGATTTACACCCAGCTGATTAACACCCAGCCTGAATTAGACACTACATAATTTGCACCCATTTGATTTACACCCAGCCAGATTGATTCTCACTTGATTTACACCGACCTGATTTACACCGACCTGATTTACATCCAACTGATTTACACTCACCTGATTTATAACCTGCCTGGATTTACACCTCCTGATTTACAACCAGCCGGGATTTACACTCATCTGATTTATTCCACAATGATTTACACCTGTCTGATTTACACTCTTTCTGCTGTACACTCGCCTGATTTACATATTTCTTATACCTGCCTGATTTACACCCAGGCAAATTTATTTCCACCTGATTTCCACCTGCCTGATTTCCACTCGCCTGATTTATACCTGCCTGATTGACACCCAGCCTAATTTGCACCCCATATGAATTGATTTAAACTTTGCCAGATTTATACCTGCCTGATTTACACCTAGCTTGATTTACATCCAGCCTGATTTATATTTTATAAAAATATTTATATTTTTATTTATAACTAGCCTATTTCAGAGGCAGTTGTGAGTTAACCACATTGCTGTGGAACTGGAATCACATGTAGGCATGGCTGGTTTCCTAAATGTAATAACCTCACTGAGACCAGTCTTCCTTCACCAATGCCCTCTTTAAAAAGGGGTTTTAATAATGGGAAACGAGGAAATGGCTGAGGCCTTAAACAAGTTCTTTGTGTCGGTCTTCACGGTGGAGGACACAAATAGCGTACTGATAATTGATGGTCATGGAACTGTAGGGGGTGAGGACCTTAAAATGATTACTATTACTAGAGAGGTAGTGTTTGGTAGGCTAATGGGACTAAAGGTAGGCAAGTCCTTGGGCCAAGATGGAATGCATCCCAGGGTACTGAAAGAAATGGCAGAAGTAATAGCAGATGCGTTAGTTATAATTTATCAAAATTCGCTGGATTCTGAACAGGTGCCAGCTGTTTGGAAAACAGCTAATGTGACACCACCGTTTAAAAAAGGAAATAGACAAATAACAGGTAACTACAGGCCGGTTAGCTTAACGTCTTTATTTGGGAAAATGCTGCAATTCATCATTAAGGAAGAAATAACAGGATATCTGGAAAAGAATGGTTCAATCAAGCAGACACAGCATTGATTCATGAAGAGAAAGTCGTGTTTGATGAAATTACTGGATTTTATGAAGATATAATGGACTTCATTAAGGCGTTCGATAAGGTGGCCCATGGAAGACTTCTGCAGAAAATGCAGATGTATGGGATAGAGGGTGATTTAGCTAATTGGGTTAGGAATTGGCTAGCAGATAGAAGACAGAGGGTGGTGGTTGATGGGAGATATTCATCGTGGAGTTCGGTGACAAGTGGTGTACCTCAGGGGTCTGTTTTGGGGCCCCTGCTGTTTGTAATTTTTATAAATGATCTGGATGAGGGTATTGAGGGATGGATTAGTAAATTTGCAGATGACACTAAAGTCGGTGGAGTGGTAGATAGTGAAGAGGGGTGTTATAGTTTGCAGAGGGACTTGGACAAGTTGCAGAGCTGGGCCGAGAGGTGGCAAATGGAGTTTAATGTGGAAAAGTGTGAGGTAATGCACTTTGGCAGGAATAATAAATGTGTAGAGTATAGGGCTAATGGTAGGACTCTTAATAGTGTTGAGGAACAGAGGGATCTTGGTGTATGTGTCATAGATCCCTGAAAGTAGGCAGTCAAGTCGATAAGGTTGTTAAGAAGGCATATGGAGTCTTAGCTTTTATTGGTAGGGGGATTGAATTTCGGAGCCGCAACGTCATGTTGCAACTGTACAAAACTCTAGTGCGGCCGCACTTGGAGTATTGTGTGCAGTTCTGGTCCCCACATTATAAGAAAGATGTGGAGGCATTGGAGAGGGTACAGAGGAGGTTTACCAGGATGTTGCCTGGTATGGAGGGCAGGTCTTATGAAGAGAGGCTGAGGGATTTGAGGTTGTTTTCGTTAGAAAGGAGGCGGCTAAGAGGAGACCTTATCGAAACATATAAGATGATTAGAGGTTTAGATAGGGTGGACAGTGATAGCCTTTTTCCTAGGATGGAGAAAGCTAGCACGAGGGGACACAGCTTTAAATTAAGGGGTGATAGTTATAGGACGGATATCAGAGGTAGGTTCTTTACCCAAAGGGTGGTTCGGGAGTGGAATGCCCTGCCTGCAGCAGTTGTAGATGCGCCAAGTTTGGTGGCGTTTAAGAGGTTAGTTGATAAGTATATGGAAGAGAAGGGAATGGTTTAGTTTGGAGGGGCATTGCTTTTTATATTGGTCGGCGCAACATTGAAGGCCAAAGGGCCTGTTCTGTGCTGTAATGTTCTATGTTCTATATCCTGCCTGATTTATACCCGCCAGATATACACCCGCCTGATTTATACCTGCCTGATTGACACCCACCCTAATTTGCACCCTATATGAATTGATTTAAACTTTGCCAGATTTATATCCACCTGATTTACACCTCCCTGATTTACAACAGAATTATGTACATCCACACTGATTTACACTTGCCTGATTTATACCCGTCTGTTTTATACCCAACTGATTTACACCTGCTTGAGTTACACAAGTCTGATTTACAGCCTGCTGGGATTTACGCTTGTCTGATTTTATATGCACTCTGATTTGCATCTCCTGATTTACACCTTTCCTGATGTTCATTTGCTTGATTTCTACCCGTCTATTTTGTATCTGCCTGATTTACACCTACCTGATTTACACCTACCTGATTTACACCTACCTGATTTACACCTGCCTGATTTACACCTGCCTGATTTACACCTGCCTCGTTTCTACCTGTCTGATTTATATCCAGCTGATTTACACGTGCCTGATTTATACCCATCCTGATTTAAACCCCACTTGATTTTCGCCCACTTGATTTACACCCAGCCAGATTTATTCTCGCCTGGTTTACATTTGCCTGATTTACACCCTTCCTGATTTACGCTCACTGATTTGTGCCCATTGGACTTTTACCTGCTTGAAATACATCACCCTGATTTACATCAGCCTGATTTACACCCCACATGATTTGCACCCATTTGGTTTGCAGCCAGACACCTGATTTACATCTTCCTGATTTATACACGCCTACCGGGATTTACACTCATCTGTTTTATACCCGCCCTGATTTACACGTGCCTGATTTACACTCACCTGATTTACACTCACCTGATTTACACTCAACTGATTCATGCCTGCCTGATTTACATCTGTCAGATTTACACATGCCCTGATTTACACTCACCTGATTTACACCCGCCTCATTTACAACCTGTCTAATTTTTTTTATGCCCTGCCTGATTTACACCTGTCTGTTTTACACCCCATCTGATTTACACCTATTTGATTTACACACAGCCAGACTTATTCCAGCCTGATTTACACTTGCCTCATTTATACCTGCCTGTTTTACACATGTCCAATTTACACCCACCTGATTTACATTCGCCTGATTTTCATCCATCTGATTTAGATCTTGCCGGGATTGATACTCGTCTGTTTTATATCTGCCCTGATTTACACATGCATGATTTACACCCATCCCTGATTTACATCCACCAGATTTATACATGCCTGATTTACACCTGACTGATTTAAATCCGCCTGGTTTACAACCAATTGATTTACACCTGCCTTATTTACAACCTGCAGGGACTTACACTCATCTGATTTATGCCCACCTAATTTACATCCACCTGATTTTCATCCATCTGATTTTCACCCGCCTGATTTATTCCCACCTGATTTACACCCACCTGATTTACATCCTGCTGGGATTTATACTTGTCTGTTTTATATCTGCCCTGATTTACACCTGCCTGATTTACAATCTGCGGGGACTTACACTCATCTAATTTACACCTCCCTGATTTACACTCGCCTGATTTACACACGCCTGAACCAGAAATCACCAAGACCCCCGTGGAATTCAAAGGCAAGAGGAGATTACCCTTCAGCAGTGCCAGATTGGCACCTTGGCAATGCCCACTGAAAGGGGATGGTGCCTGAAGTGAGCATGGCTTACTGGCATTGTGCTGGGGGGACAACTGTAGAAAGAGTAGGGATTTGCTATCACTCTGCTTGAGATCAGTGAGGGAGGGGGCAAATTTGATCTGCAGTGTGGTGGAGCTGTGGGTATATTTGTGTGCAGGGTGGGCCTCGCGATAGCAGGGATGGATGCTGGGTTGAGGCTGGCTGCTGCAGCAGAGGCCTGACAACTCTCTCCCTCTCTCTCTCAGCCCTCTGCTGTTGCAGTAATGCATGTGCAGCCACAGGGGTCTGCACATGCACAGTAGCTCTCTCTGTTGCCTGATCAAGCTGTCCGGTGAGTTAAGCCATGCCCACTGCCTCTGGTGGCTTGAAACATTCCAGCTCATTTTTTCATGCACTAAGTGCGAAAGATTGGGAATAAAGACTTGCCCCAAAACATGGATCTGTTATTATCCCATTTTCAGACTCATGGACACTTTGAATTTTTCTCATAAAACTGTCGCCATGGAGTCACACAGCACATAGTAACTGGCCCTTCGGCCCAGCGTGTCCATGCTGGCCAACAATGCCAATCTATATTAATCCCACATCCACTCGATTTTCATCTGTCCAATTTATAATCACCCATTTTATATCTGCCTGAATTACATCAGCAAAATTTACAGCTGGACATTTACATAGAGTCATAAAATCTTAGTGCATGGAAATAGGCCCTTTGGCCCAACTTGTTCACACTACCCTCTTTTTTAGTAACCCCTAAACTAATCCCAATTTCCCACACTTGGCCAATATCCTCTAAACCCATCTTACCCATGTAACTAATGCTTTTTAAAAGATAAAATTGCACCCACCTCTACAACTACTTCTGGCAGCTTGTTCCAGACACTTACCACCTTCTATGTGAAAAAATTGCCCCTCTGGACCCTTTTGTATCTCTTCCCTCTCACCTTAAACCTATGTCCCCTTGTTTTAGACTCCCCTATCTTTGGGGAAAAATATTGATTTACGCACAATGATTTACACTGGGATAACTCTTCCCCCCGAATCTCACTTTACACCCTCTCTCTTTACACTCATCTGACTTACACCTAATTGTTGACACATGGTTGTTTTGTGAGGAAAAATATAAGCACATATTTGACTGCGTTAAGTTGAAGAAACATTTGTTATTTTTGATGATTCTATTCATCTCTTCATCAACCTCAGAATCATAGAATTCTACAGTGGAGAGGGAGGCCATTTGATCCATTGAGTTTGCACCCCTATCCCCATAACCCCATGCATTTACCCTAGCTAGCCCCTCTGACACTAAGGGGCAATTTAGCACGGCCAATCAACCTAACCCACCCATCTTTGGATTCTGGGAAGAAACTGGAGCACCCGGAGGAAACCCACGCGGACACAGGGAGAACGTGTAAACTCCACACAGATAGGGACCCGCGGCTAGAATCGAACCCGGGTCCCTGGCGCTGGGAGGCAGCAGTGCTAACCACTGCGCCACCGTGCTAGTTGAGTTTGTCTCCTTGCCCCAGTTGTTGTTTTCTCGGAGATGCTTCTTTTCCATATTCTGCCGGACTGACTGTTGTTTGCACAGGAACAGCTGAAACCTGGTTGGCTGTCATTGGCAGGAAGAGCTTTAATCAGTGCAAAAAAAATCAGAACTTGTGCGTCACATCAATCTGTCAGGACTGGGAAAGGATTCTGACAATCAACTTCCACTTCACTTGGACATCATCCGGAGAATTCCATTTCCCACTCACATCAGCTTTAAGATTTAACGTTGGAGCCTGTTTAATAATTGTCCAGTCATTCTCTGTTATTGACCAAGTTATAATGAGAAATACTTGTTCACACAGTGAGCGGTTCAGGTTTGGAACGCACTGCCTGAGAGTGTGGGAGGAGGCAGCTTCAATCGAGGCAGTCAGAGGGATTTTAGACAGTTTGCTTGGGAACAATGATTAGCATGTTCTCCCTGTATCTGCGTGGGTTTCCTTGGCGTGCCCCGATTTCCTCCCACACTCCAAAGCTGTGCAGGTTAGGTCGAAAAGTTGCCCCTCAGTTCCCCAAGTTGTGTCGTTTAGATTGGATGAACCATGGTAAATGTGCAGGGATTGCAGGGTGGAGGGGTGGGCTTGGGTAAGATGCTCTTTCGGAGTGTAAACACAGAAAAATAGAAGCCAAAGTAGGCCATTCGGCCCTTCGAGCCTGTTCCATCATTCATTATGTTCACTGCTGATCATCAAATTCGGTACAAAGAACAACACAGCACAGGAAGCAGGCCCTACAATCCCGTGCTGCCCATTTTAACACTCAATGAGTGCCTCAATCCAATCCTTCTTTTATCTACGTCTTTTGTCTATGCCTCTTGGAGTACGCAATAAAGGGGTGCAAATTTAGAGAATTTTAATGTGCCAGATTAAAGGAGGTCTAATTCAGGGACAGTAGGTGCAGACTCGATGGTTCCCTTCTTACTACAGGGTTTCTGTGGATTCACTAATATCCCTTAGGGATCAGAATCTTATCTGGTCCGGCCTCTGTGTGACTCCCGATTCACAGCAATGCAGTTGATTCTTAACTGCCCTCTGAAATGGCTGAGTGAGGCTCTCAATTTGAGGGCAATTAGGAATGGGTAACAAAGGCTGACCCTGCTGGTGGCACCCAGGTCCTGTGATAGAATAAAGAGGGAAACAATGTGCATGGTTACGGGAGAACCCAGGAGAAGGGATCTAAGTAAGCGTCTTCTCTGGAGAACAGACACCCAAATGAAGGATTCCTTCTGCACTGTAAAAGTTCTGCAACCATAGAATCCTTATAATATCAAAGGAAGCTGTTTTGTCTGCACTGACCATAATCCCACCCGGTCTTAGACCCCCAGCTCTACGCATTTACCCTGCTAATCCCCCTGACGCTAAGGGGCAATTGAACAAATAACCCACACATTTTTGGACTGTGGGAGAAAACCCACACAGTCTCCGCAAACTCCGCATGTGACCCAAGGACCGGAATTGAACCTGCGACCTTGGCGCTGTGAGGCAGCATGTAACCACTGTGCCACCTTATGCTCTCGCTTCACTCCCAGTTAGACAGCCAGGAGTCAAGTTCAAGAGACTTCATTATAAAGACTGTCCTGCATTTGAGCAACAAAAATACTCGCGGCCAGCTCTGCAACTCAAAGTTGACATCCCACGCCCTGCCTGGTGTAGAGGGTATACATCTTCCAGTACCCTGCAGCCAGAGTCTACAAAACAAACAAAAACTTCTGCTCGCCAGAACTTCAGCTGAGAGCAGCGAGGAGGAAAAAGAGACTAATGGATAAATAATCTGCACTAAACAAATAATGCAATAAGGTTGGCTTTGAAAACCCGCCCACAGATAGTAACAATCGGAACACAGTGCATTTGGGAGGACTGTGGGTGGCTGAGTGGAAAGCAGACGACTCGATGTAAAAATGCACCAGAAATTGCATACCCTTAGGAATTTGCTCCAATTCTGCAAAGATGGATGAAGTGAGAAGGAAGTGTTTAGTGAAGAAGGAAATGGTTCATGTGAGGTTCCACCAAGGTTTGCAGCCATGGAGTACCTGGACTCAAGATCAGTCTAGAGGTCGCAGGTATCACGATTTGTTGTTTGATTGCAGGAACATATTCGTGTTTGCTTGTTGACTGTAATAAGAGCAGAAATAAAGACAGCAAATCACTGATAGTGGAGTACATCCTTGGTGATTACTGGAGATGATTGAGACCTCAACATGGGTGATCTAGCTCCTTGATAGCTGGGAGCAGCACGGTGGGCACAGTGATTAGCACTGCTGCCTCTCAGTGCCAAGGACCCAGATTCAATTCTAGCCTCAGGTCACTGTCTGTGCAGAGTTTGCACATTCTCCCCATGTCTGTGTGGGTTTCCTCCGGGAGTTTCCTCCCACAGTCCAAAGATGTGCAGGTTAGGTGGATTGGCCATGCTAAATTTCCCCTTAGTGTCAGGTGATTAGCAGGGTAAATAGGTGGGGTAAGGCTCAATGGGCTGAATGGCCTCTTTCTGCACGGAAGGGATTCTATAGTTCTATGATTTCTCCTTGCACTCACTTCTAATCTAATTCCCACTGCTCAGCCCTCAGTAGAACTTGTCTGTCACTCACTAGATGTGGCCCAGATACAGTGGCATGCAAGCTTCCCACCGTTTTAAATTGAAATCAAGAATTTGGAATGAAAAGGTTTATTAATTCCTCACAAGTGGGCTTACAGTAACACTACAATGAAGTTACTGCGAAAATCCCCTAGTCGCCACACCTGTTCGGGTATAATAAGGGAGAATTTAGCATGGCCAATTCACCCATTCAGCATGTCTTTCGGCTGTGGGAGGAAACTGGAGCACCTGGAGGAAACCCACGTAGACACGGGGAGAATGTGCAGATTCTGCACAGACAGTGACCTGAGTAGGAAATGAACCCCGGGTCCCTGGTGCCGTGAGATAGTGGTGCTAACCACTGTGCCACCTGTGAGGGGGTTGGGGAGGGTTGTATAGAAGATTGAGGATTAGGGAATCCCTGGGAAGGTGCAAATATTTACAGGAACTTTCCGTAGCGGATGCACCAGAACTCTGTGGATCTGAAGGATGGAGAGAGGATACCAAAATACATCTCACCACCCTTCAATCAAGTGCCTCTGTGAACATCTCCGGGGTTGGGGTGCTGCTTGCGAGAAGCAGGTGGCACAGAGATTCTGGCCAGTGGGGAAGATGTCAGCTTGGCTGCTCCGACAACCTCTCGAGCCAAGGAGAAATAACATGCTTCAGACGGACAAGAGTAGAAATTCCTTTTATTCTGCCTGGGATTCGATCGACTGTTTCCCCCCTGCGCCCCCAACCCACCCACCCCGCCAGCACCCACACACTCCTCCTGGATTTGAACTTATCTGATAAAGGCGAAAAGGAAGATAGGTTATTTATGGTGCAACAAAATTTCTGTCTGAAATTAGGATGGGGTATCCACACCTCTGTTTTTCAACAGTTGCAAATAAACATTGCACTGTTCTTCTGCATGAAGTTAGTCTCTCTATTGTATCTTTATTATTGCTGGGGAGGATAGCCCAAGCAATAAGAGAGAATAATGCAAAAATAATTATTTGCTCAATTTAAAGACTTGCTTCTGTGCACAGCCAGCACTTGCTTAACTTCAAGTTTATTTATTAGTGTCACAAGGAGGCTTATATTAACACTGCAATGAAGTTACTGTGAAAATCTCCTACTCGCCACACACTAGCACCTGTTCGGGTACACTGAGGGAGAATTTAGCACGGCCAATGCACCTAACCAGCATGTCTTTCAGACTGTGGGAGGAAACCGGAGCACCCAGAGGAAACCCACGCAGACACAGGGAGAACGTACAGACTCCATGCAGTGACCCAAGCTGGGACTCGAACCCGGGTCCCTGATGCTGTGAGGCAGCAGTACTAACCACTGTGCCACTTAAGGTATCAAGACTGATGATTTGCCATAACTGGCAGTGCCAATATTGGCCAATATTAGCTTTCGGCCTGCATGAAGTTGCTGATGGGAAGGACATGGTGGCACAGTGGTTCAATTCCGGCTTTGGGTCACTGTCTGTGTGGAGTTTGCACATTCTCCCTGTGTCTGCATGGGTTTCCTCCCACAGTCCAAAGATGTGCAGGTTAGGATGATTGGCCATGGCTAATTCACCCTAGTGTCAGGGGGAATAGCAGGGTAAATATGTGTGGTTACTGGAATAGGGCTTGGGTGGGATTGCGGGTTGATGCAGACTCGACGGGCCAAATGGCCTCCTTCTGCAGTGTAGAGATTCTATTACACACAACACACATGCAAAGATACTGGCTTATAAGATTGTGCTGTCTAAAAATCCCACATTAAAGGCAGAATCTTTCTCTTGCCCTTGAACTTCAGAAATCTCCAATCTCCCCACTTCCTGCGCAGTGACCCCCAGGATGATGAATGGCTCTCTGTACTGCTTCCCTGACAGTTTGGTCTGTGCCATTGGCTCAAAGCATGCGTTAAATAATGTTGTATAAGAATTATATTGTCGCCACCTTTCCTGGAAAATAATTAAGTTGCATTTTCCATCTTCATCCTTGACTTACAACTGAAAAATAATAATGCCTCGTCTATTTTAATTTTCTGAAGGCCGCAGATCATTTTGGAATAATATTTCACTCCTGGTAGCATGCAGGGAGAATGCAACAGCCTCATCATAGCTCAATCTGCTATTTAAGAGTTCTGAGGTTTACATTAAACCAACAGATCCCACCTTAAGAGTCCATTGCCAGATCAAGCTAGCAATCCTAGTTCTTTCATTTCACACACAAGCTTCAGCGGGGTCAGGGCTTAGGGAAGGATACTTCCCTGATTCCACTCCACAAGAGAATGTAAGGATAACACAGAAGGATCGCCAGCCAGTGACTAAAGTTATTCGGATGCGTGTTGACTTTGATATGTCGCCCTTGTGATCTTTAATAGGAAACTGATGGACTTGCCCCCGGGGGTCAGCGATATGCATGGCCAGGAGAAATCGGAGTTTGTATTAGATTAAGCGCAGCCTGCATCCCCTATTCGCTGGCGGACAAAATCAAATACGGCCAAATAGATCCCTTGTTGGTTTTCTTTTGTTTAATTGTTGACACTGGTGGATGGGTTTAATTCAACGATGGTGACTGCTAGCGACCATGTAGGTTATTAATCTGGTGTTTTATATCCACTCCTTATTAACCAAGGAGCTTTGATACAACAACACATGCAACCAGTGTTAGTGTGGTCTGTGTGTGTGTGCCTGTGTGAGTGTGTATGTGTGTGTGTGTATATGTGTGTGTGTGTGTGTGTGTGTCCCTGCGTGTGTGTGTGTGCGTGTGCGTGTATGTCCGTGTGTCCCTGTGTATGTGTGTGTGTGTGTGTGTGTGTGTACGTGCGCATATGTCCGTGTGTCCCTGTGTATGTATTGTGTCCTTGTGTGTTGTGTGTGTGTGTGTATGTGTCTGTGTCCCTGTGTGTGTGTGTGTATGTGCGCGTATGTCTGTGTGTCCCTGTGTGTTTGTGTGTGTTCCTGTGTGTGTCTGTGTGTGTTCCCTGTGCGTATGTCCCTGTGTGTATGTGTGTGTGTCACTGTGTATGTGTCCCTGTATGTAGTGTGTGTGTGTGTGTGGTGTCCCTGTGTCTGTGTGTGTCTGTGTGTGTATGTGTGTGGTGTGTGCAGTGGTGTGTGTGTTCCTGTGTGTGTGTCTGTGTGTCCCTGTGTGTGTCCCTGTGTCCAGTGTTTGTGCTGTGTCCCTGTGTGTGTGTGTGTGTGTGTGCGTGTGTCCCTGTGTGTGTATATTTTGTGTGTCCTTGTGTGGTGTGTTTGTGTCCTGTGTGTGTGTCTGTGCCCTGTGTGTGTGTGTGTTGTGTGTGTGTGTGTGTGTGTCCCTGTGAGTGTGTTGTGTCCATGTGTGTGTTTGTGTTGTGTGTATGTATTGTGTGGTGTGTGTGTGTGCATGTGTGTG